>CP139772.1:4615000-5865000 GCA_034370585.1 Fragaria x ananassa | reverse complement strand
CAACAGTAAACAGTTCATGATATCCTGGCAATAACACTGTAATTTCCAACCTTATGGGATGGACTACGTACATAGGAAAAAAGATTCAGTAATGGAAAGGTCTCCTCGGATTTTATAGGTAATAATATATAGATTTCAATAAACTTTTAAATTACAAAATATTTCTGCAGTGCTACTTAATTCACACTACTCCTACTGCTGTTGCGACCATGAAGTATATTTAGCTCAAATTAATGAGATCAACCAGTAACTAAAAAAGCATTAAAAAAAAATCAGCCGAAGAATAACTTGGAGTCAAGTAAATATTTCTGGCTTTTCTGAATCCGACTCTGTTGTGATTCTAATCGGTACAGCCGCCTAGGAATCAGATTGTGATTCTGTTTCCTCCTACTTATTAATGACGATGCAAATTGAGAGTGACCGGGTTCGATTGAATTTCGGTGCAGGGGAACCGGCATTCGCAGACGAGGTTTAGAATCTGGTTCAGGGCTTCTGCGGTGTGGTTGAGGATGCGGTGAGTTGGGTGCTTGTAGATTTTGAAGGCGGTAGTGCTGGTGTGGAAGGCTTGGTCGAGTAGGAGGGTTTTGAGTTTTTGGGTCTCGAATTTAAGCTGTTTGCATTCCTGTGTGTGTGATTTGGCCGCGCCGGCAGTGTTGATGACTGAATCAGCTAGTGTTTGGATGAGTTGGATCGGTTTTATGAGGAATTTAACTCTTGATTGCTCGAGGTCGTCGGCTACGTTGAAAAAATCTGCTAGCTTAAATTGCATGCAATTAGCTAGTGTTTGAGAATGTTTCATTGTTTTTGTAAGGAATCCTTTTTGTAAACGTGATTGGAGAAGAGGGAAGCTAGCATTTATAGGCTGAAAGGAGATCGTCAAAAAATTAGAAAAGCTAGGAAACATCTCCTTGTTGTGCAGGGAATGGAGGCTTTCATTCAACAACAAGGTATAGACTAAAGGGAATGGAAGCTTTCCTTCAAAAAGGAATAAAAGTACAATGTACGTGTAACCTTTCAAGTTCGTAGGGAAATCAATAATCGTTCTAGAAACACTAATCACCGTTATATGAAGAAGCTAGAAAATAATTATTATATTATATGACTTTTAAAATCGATTTTATCTCTCGAGTAAGTAAACGCGTCATTCAAAAAATTAAGGGAATGAAAATTTTCCTTTAAGAATGAAAGTTTTCCTTTTAGAACAAGGTATGGAGTACATGTAACCTTTCAAGTTCATAGTGAATCAATAATCATTCTAGTAACACTAATTACGTCATATACGAAGCTATAAAATAAGGAATGTTGTAGATATTATAATATATGTGGATGTCTTTGTAAATACTCATTAGTTATGTCCTTACGATGTAAATCATACTCTTATATAAGAGAGCCTAATGAGAATGAAAGACACACTTCTTCCTCCTCATACATTTTGTTCTTCTCTTTTCTCTTTATCTCATTCTTAGTTTATAACACGTTATCAGCACGATATCGCTCATTCCGTTACATAAACTCCATGATGATCTATGAGATATTGGTGCAACTTTTGTTGCTTATTATTCATACTCACGATCTATGAGTTCATTTCTATTTTGATTATTTCTTATCTACACATATACTTTGTTTATATTGCTCAATTCTATGTTTACAATTGCTTATATTAGTGAGCCTGAAGTTTCGCTAATAATACTTTTTGAGATTGTGAACCTGAAGTTCAATATTACATTAGACTTGGAGATCTAATTGTGTAAGCATGAACCTGAAGTTTTATGCATGTACATGTGATTCATTGTTCACAAGATTTGAACCTGAAGTTTGGATATTGATATTTCTTTCTTACTAACATGAAGGTCTAAAGAACATAATTAGATCTATGATGATCGATGTGGTCTTGAAAAAGAGTCTGAAAGACATGTATCTAACGGTGAAAGATCCTCTTGAGTTTTGGCAAGCATTGTTTGATCGGTTACTAAGATCACGATTTGAATGGACGCATTTGCGCCTTCTAATATGGATCATGATATGGCTATAGTTATGGCTTAACATTTAGTGGCACTTTACAAAGCCCTCTCTATGAATGGCAATAAGACCAAAATTAATCATATTAATCAGCCTTTTTGAGAAATATGAGCCATGAGTGGATGTCACTTCACCCAAGTTGACAATATTTTTGTGGCTAAATTGAAATGTTAAAGACATGATCAATGGGGTGTCTTTAACACCGATTAATATTAAACCTATCATAATGGTATTCTGGACACCGAGTTATTGTGATTGATATGAGTGCCTTAAATTAAAGTTATTATTTGAGTGAATATGGTTACTTTACTTCCCAATATGTGCACACAAATACTTTTCAGATCATAATTTGGCAATCAAAGGCCATTGTTCACAATTATGTGCACCATTTATGAGCATTTATATTTACCAAATTTCAGCTATTAATAACATGGAAATTTGTACAATTGATAACATATTTTCTGCTTAATAACGTAATAACGAGATATTTAAGGAGCTTAATAGGTGACATTTGATTAATTTTCTTATATTTGGGGACAAATATTAATCATAAGCCAACAACATTACTACTTTGTGAAAATCTTGCAACGTTACTACTTTCTTATTATTAGTACGCAATGATTTAATTATGCAACCGTTTTAATTTTCTTTTCCATTCTCATTTGATTAATTTGCTTATTATTAGTACATAGTGATTTAATTACACTAATTACAGCTGATTACATACTTATTGGTTAAACTTTTTGAAGTTGAGGTTGGTTCCTTTTTGTATTTGATTGTTTGTTTATGCCGTGAGTTTAGTTCCATATTAGAAGGAATCCTAGTTAATCGAATTATCATGTCCTCCTTCCTGTTCTATGCCAATGAAACTCAGTTTGTCTTTGATTTAATGTCTTCATTCAATATTTAAACGATGCAAGATTTCGATCTGTTTGATGTATGATACTAAAGTCTCAATATAATCTTGTTGATGCCAATACAAGAATACTTTATCTTTTGCTCCATTACGTTTCTATACTGAGAATGAATCATTTCATTTATAGAGCCACATGAAATACCTCAATCATCATCAGTACCGCATCAATATCTCATGGTACAGTGAAATGGGTATGAGCTTCTTCTCTCTTTTAAGTCATGGAAGTTTGATTTTCTCCTTTTTACTGTCTAATTGATATTAATCCATATTTACATCTGCTTTCAAATTACGATCAATGAATCATGTTCGTTGATTCTATTACTTGAGGGCCAGAAGTTCCTTGAAAAGAATACATGAAAGTCCTTCAGCACTTGTACAATTTACGAGGACCAGAAGATCCTCAAAGAATATAGTTGAGTATATGATCTTACATACTGTAATTCTCGATGAAAATAAGAGGCATAGATTTGGCATTTGAGATTCCCTCCTCCGTATGATAATGGGACTATGGGAGTTTTGAAGGTTAATATGTTGGATACTTAGCCAAGACTATAAGCTGTATATTCGGAGTCATAGTCATTGATACAGAGATTACATTCCTTAATTGTTCCCTATAAGTTTTCTTTTTGTATCATTATATGATTATCATGCTAATATGTTAAAGCATGATGCTGATTACCAAGTCCATTGAATCTTTTATTCATATTTAGACCTGAAGTCTCTTGATTGAAATATAAAGGGCTTGAAGTTCCTCATTAGTTTTAAAATCGAAATTGCGATATGACGTTTCGCAAAACTTATGCAGTTAACAAGGGCCAGAAGTTCCTTATAGTTATGAAATAATCATTGAAACCACATCTTGTGATCCCTAATCATATAGGGCCATGAAGCTCCTCACTTTATTACGATGCTATGTTTTTGTACATACAATTAGAGGAAATACACAAGATCATCATATATGTGAAGTTAATCAGACCAGAAGCTCTGTATATTTTCTTCATTCATGGAATCGAAAATTTCCAATGTAAAATTTATTTACTTTTTGCTGTTAACAGTTTTCTTTATTTTGTTATGCAATTTTATTACTATATTTATTGTTTACATTTTATTGTTATTCACATGGGCCAGCAGCCCTATATCTCAATCATATGAATTTCGAGTGTAATATTTTTGAACCAAAAGTTTCAAAATATTGTACTGTAGAACCCGAAGTTCTAACAGCAGATACTCAAACCCAAAGTTTTGAGTATAAAATATAAGGTGAACATAAAGTTTTACTTGAGTTATTCGAACTTGAAGTTTCAAGCACTTGAATTATTTGAACCCGAAGTTTAACATACCAAATCTGAGAACCTATCGTTCTAACATTATAAATTCGAACTTGAAGTTTCGATTTCACATATGATTGATGGCTCCAGAAGAGCATTCTATTTGAATTAAGTGTCTCTAATGCGGTTCATAATCGATTAACATATGATATAGATTGTGCCAAATTTTACATTGAACTAAGGCACAAAAATATCATGAACCAGAAGTTCATTGAAAGTGGGCATGACTAGCTAAGTCATAATTTACCAACAGTGTTGTCTTGAATGAGTTACAAGTTTTGATGACCACTAGTGTATATGTCGCAATTGTCACCTCAATGAGACACTCCTCTTGTCATGAGGGGAGAAAAATTGTTCCTGAAGAGCTGTTTTCTACTTGGATTAAATTCTATGAGACTATCCATATTAACTCAAATAGTCTATACCCCATTTGATTTGTGGGAAGAATGAGTATCTATGTGACATGGTTCTCCTGACGAGAATGTCATTAAAAATGTCTGAGTTCCTCATACAAATGTTAAAGTACAACATTAGATGATGATATCTTGGTGATACAACAATACATCAATATGGTTGATACTCATGAATTTAATATTTTTGACCTTAAACTTGGTGTGGGTTCACCACCAGCCAATGTACATCTTCACTCAAAATGAAGTGATAGTCATTTAAAAGCATTTATATGCATGGTCATAATAAGACAATATTCCCACCGTTAGGGGGAGAGAAAAGACTACTGTCATTTGAATAACGGCGTGAATTTGGAGTGGAATGTATCCACCAGGTCTAAGGTTTTAAGCTTCTGAAAATGGAAGATTATACATGTCCTATAATGTTTTATGGTATTATGAATATAGATCCACATTCGCTAAATATAATTCATCTATGAGAGATGTTTGTCATAGAAGTGACAATATTTGCCCTAGAAGTGGCAGGGGTACCCAATATTAATAAGCTCATAGTAGCTAATGCATGCATATAAGAATGTGTGGGATCTATGAATGATGATCATCGATGAAAATTTACATATGGTAGCTACCAAAGATCGTTAAGGACTGTATGATGCAATACCACGTTTCATTATGAATGTCGACAAATCATATTATTGGCCAAATTGGATAGAGGCAATTCCAAATAAACTAAATATCTGAAACGTGATGAGATATTTAGACCTTTAACCCTACATGATACAAAAGGGTATTAAGCACAGTGAAAATAAATCACTATGGCACAATGTCTACAAGAGACATGGGGATTACAAATATATTTCCTTATACATGACAGTTTTCTGTAAGTACAGTGTTACATATATTTATTGACGAGAGACTTACGGCAGTTGTCATCGTATATTATAAGGATCTTAAAAGACTTTGCCAAAAGCAAAATCCCAAAAGTAAAGCGTCATTACAAGCATATCGCTTATCAAATCCTTAAAGGATCCAAATACATGAATGATTCGAACGTAAATCGATCCATGAATACTTAAGAGAGTTTGAATGTGAGATTCTTCATCGCCTAAGCGAAATGACGTAATGTGCCTTATACATGCAAACACAACTCTCATTAGTAAGATGTGTCTTGGGTTGGAACCCAAGAAGAAAGGCATGAGGAGGAGACCCAAAGGCGAGCATATCTCTTGTTATGCTGGGCTGTTAAATTAAAGTTAACTCATGAAATAGATAGTCTAAAGCTAGCTCATATATACTTATTATAGTTAACGCGATCAAAATTGCCTCAATGAGTGTTATGATTGGACTACAAAAAACCGAATTCGGATTATGTTGCTACATATTCTAACTTTCGCGAAGTTATGAATTGCTCAAAGCTCTTGAAGAGCATATACGAGATGTATCAATAAACGAAGATATTGATATGAGTGGCTAGATATGCTATGCTAATCTTCTAATGGTTTTGAACCATAGATAATAATGTGTTAATTAGCTTCTACTGCTTAGTTATTATATAATGTATGAATTTGAATATGTGAGGTTGTTTCTAATATTACTAAATGAGGTAAGACCTATTAAACTGTATAGCTTTGTTGGTATTGCTTTCACTTTGCAGGTATGAAAATCTTGTGATGAGCCCATGTATGCAAAACGAACAAAATCTCACTTCAGTGATAGACAAAACAAACCGTTATTTACGGTACATGAAGCTTGCAACAATCAGGGGGAGAATCTCATCAGGGGGAGCATCCAGAAGTATGCTATCTAGGACATATGCGCGTTGCACTCTTTTTCTCCTTCGACCAGGGTTGTTTTTTCCCACAGGGTTTTTATTACCTGGCAAGGTTTTTAACGAGACAACAAATAAGCGCGTCCAACACCATATCATTCATTGGTGGACATCCAAGGGGGAGTGTTGTAAATATTATAATATATGTGGATGTCTTTGTAAATACTCATTAGTTATGTCCTTACGATGTAAATCATACTCTTATATAAGAGAGCCTAATGAGAATGAAAGACACACTTCTTCCTCCTCATACATTTTGTTCTTCTCTTTTCTCTCTATCTCATTCTTAGTTTATAATGAAAGTTTTCCTTTAAGAATGAAAGTTTTCCTTTTAGAACAAGGTATGAAGTACATGTAACCTTTCAAGTTCATAGTGAATCAATAATCATTCTAGTAACACTAATTACGTCATATACGAAGCTATAAAATAAGGAAAATGTTTTTAGGTCTTATTAAGGCCTAAAATATATGGCTTTAATCCTAGGTGACATGTCAAATCACTAATCTACATCATCAAATAAAAAAAAATCATGTTAGATCATTTTAAAGTAAAAATACAATCTTATCATTTCAAATCTAATGGCGCGCTCTAGATTATTTTATTTTATTTTATGAAAAAATATTTTTTAAATGTAAAAGATATATATATATATATATATATATATATATATATATTTATAAAATTATACTCAGTTCGAAAATATGAACTCATTTAAATATATATATATAGTTCATCCAATATAAATTTGATAGAGATTTTTTTTTATATTTTTTTTAAAGTTCGATGGAGAATATATATATATATATATATATAAAGTAGAAAGAAAAAATAATGGTGAATTAAGAAGTCTAAAAGTATTTGATTCACAAAGATAATTTTTTTTTATTAATATCGTAATTGTAGCCCTAAATCTAATGAATTATTATAATATTTTACTCCATAAAGAAATGCATTTAGTTTAATTCATGTAAGGTAACTAAATCAACTACATAAAAATGGTAACTAAATCATCTTGATGAAAATAAATAATATTTGGTATAATTATTCATTAATTTGGTGTGATTATTAATTAGATCATTATTAATAAACTATATTTGGTATAGGGTATCTATATAGGTATGTCCGTATTTATAAGAGGATATGCAAACATTTCATATTAGTATACGTATTGCCATCTATAGACAAATCCTCCTTGTTAATCAGAAAAATTAAACCTTAAATTAAATTTGCAAAATGAAAAAATATATATATTATATACATTTATACCGGTACGTACCTCACGAAATATTATGATGGACTTTAGCATGAGATTTTTTTTGTCAAGAGATGAACTTCATTGAATAAGTATGAGATATAGTGATTGAATAGGTATGTTAAGTATGAAGTGTACTTCATTTAAGGAATCAAATGTCTAAAATGGAAGTCATCATCCACATTAATATAAACTAACATATTGTTATACACAAATAAATACGTACTAGGTACGTATCCAATGATGATTTCAATAACATTGAAAAAAGAAGCTAGTCATCATTGATATCGCGATTTGAAGTCAGGAACATATCTTATAGACAAACAAGTACTAAGTAGTCAATAATAAACTAATAATGTTCCCTTAGAACTTTTCCCTAATAGAATATTCACATTGAAATAAAATTATTCACATTGAAATTCAAAGTCATAAACATGTCACATAGTAACAAATAAGTTACAAGTACCGATAATAACCTAGTAATGTTCACTTGAAACCTTTCCTAAATAGCATGTTCACATTGAACTTCACATTGAAATAGAAGACATTATTTACATTAAAATTTGAAATCTCCGTTCACATTGAAATTTAAAGTCCTAAACATGTCTTATAGTAACAAATAAGTTATAAGTAGCAAATAATAAACTAGTAATTTTTCACTTAGAACATTTCCCTAATGATATATTCACATTGAAATAAAAGTCATTATACACATTGAAGTTCACATTCAAATATTCAAATAGAAGTCACTATTCACATTGAGATTTAAAGTGACAAGCATATATATATATATATATATATATATATATATATATATATATATTTCACATTTTAAATTTAAGCACGAGTAATGAAAAAAATGACTTTAAAAACATCTTTTTATAGAATAAAAACAAAATAATCTAGAGTCATTGGATATAAAAAGATAAGATTGTATTTTTACCCAAAAATGACATAATATGATTTTTTTATTTGATGATGTAGATAGGTGACTTGACATGCCACCTAAGATTAAGGTCATAAATCTTATGCCTTAATAAGACCCTCTAGCACTACCCATAAAATAATTATTGATTCACTTTCAAAATCGATTTTCTCATTTCAACAAGTAAGAAAACATGTTATATATTTAAATGAGATATAAGAGACAAAAATACCACGATTTCAATTCTTTAACGTAAAACAATTTGGGAATTAAGTGGTCGTGCACGTTTGATATTCATGACTATATTATACCTCCTTATTTTTAGGATTGTTCTAGACTCATGTTGGGTGTCTTAAATTGTACTAATATTAACTCATGTTTAGGGTAGTTTATTTAGCTTATGGTTTAAAAGGATGATGTTAGTTAATGATGACCTATTTGAGTACCAATAATAACATCATCTAAAGATGTCAGAATGAAAACAAGGTGCTACGTAAGCTCATTTATTTTTGTACCTAGTAAAATCAAACACAACACTAACTAAACTTGACTCTTTATTTAACACCGTCTCATTTAGTCCTAAGAAACAAACATGTTGTTGTGGGTGGAGTTTAGGTGCCTCGGATGATACGCACCTTGGTGAAAGACATCCATCAGATACAAGCTCAATTCTAGGACACATATTTGGAGGTGAATTTCATGACAGTTAAACTTGCAAATTTTTGCACACGGCAGGTCTTCCCCTTATCGTTCCATCTATATCAGCTGGAAAGGGGTATTTCCCGAGGTTTATGTCATAGTTGTTTCTTGCATGTATTGGGAAAAAAAAAGTGTAATTTATATACTTTTTAATTAGCAAAAAGTAAGAGAAAAAGTAGCCTCCAGCTTTTGTTTTACATGGGCCTCTCTGAGCGACTGAGACCACAAAAAACTCAATCCAAAACACAAAATGTAGCCCAAAGCCACATTCACCACAACTCAATCCAAACTGGTTTTCCGGCCAAAAATGGCCGCAAACCTCTCTTCCCGCTCTCCGGCCTTCCTCCTCTCCACCACTCCCCAACGCTCCCACCCCTCCACCTCCTCCTTACCCTTCTTCTCCCTCTCCCCCAACCTCCATAAACCCAAACCCAAACCCAACTTCCACATCCTCTCTCAGGCCGCTGGGGCCGCCCAGCTCGGCCACGACCGCCTCTCCAAAGTCCCCATCTCCCACATCCGCAACTTCTGCATCATCGCCCACATCGACCACGGTAAGTCCACTCTCGCCGATAAGCTCCTCGAGTCCACCGGAACCGTCCAGAAGCGTGAGATGAAGGAGCAGTTCCTCGACAACATGGACCTCGAGCGCGAGCGTGGCATCACCATCAAGCTCCAGATAGCTCGCATGAGATACGCCTACAAATCCGGCGAGCCTTTCTGCCTCAACCTGATCGACACTCCCGGACACGTGGACTTCAGCTACGAAGTCTCCCGGTCCCTCGCCGCGTGCGAAGGCGCTTTATTAGTCGTGGACGCTTCCCAAGGAGTGGAGGCGCAGACATTGGCGAATGTGTATCTTGCGTTGGAGAACAATTTGGAGATTATCCCGGTGCTGAACAAGATTGATCTTCCCGGGGCGGACCCGGATACTGTAATGAAGGAGATAGAAGAGGTCATTGGATTGGATTGCAGCAATGCGATACTGTGTTCCGCAAAGGAAGGCATTGGGATTAAGGAAATTCTTGATGCCATTGTTGAAAGAGTACCTCCTCCTGCTGACACGGCTGACAAGCCTCTCCGGGCGCTCATTTTCGACAGCTATTATGACCCTTACCGCGGTGTGATAGTCTATTTCCGGGTGGTTGATGGGAAGATAAAGAAGGGGGACAGGGTTTATTTCATGGCGAGCGGGAAGGACTATTATGCTGATGATCTTGGGGTGTTGTCTCCCACGCAGTTTCAGGTCGGGGAGCTTTATGCCGGCGAGGTGGGGTTTCTTTCGGCTTCTATAAGGTCGGTGGCGGATGCTAGAGTTGGGGACACGATCACGCATTATGGTAGGAAGGCTGAGAGTTCACTGCCGGGTTATGAGGAGGCTACTCCGATGGTGTTCTGTGGGATGTTCCCCGTGGATGCAGACCAGTTTCCGGAGCTGAGGGACGCGCTTGAGAAGCTGCAGCTTAATGATGCTGCATTGAAGTTTGAACCAGAGACTTCGAGTGCTATGGGATTTGGGTTTAGGTGTGGCTTCTTGGGGCTTTTGCATATGGAGATTGTGCAGGAGAGGCTGGAGAGGGAGTACAATCTGAGCTTGATTACTACTGCACCTAGTGTTGTGTATAAAGTGAACTGTGTGAATGGGGAAGTTGTTGAATGCTCAAATCCATCTTTGCTTCCTGAGCCTGGGAAGAGGAAGTCAATTGAGGAGCCTATTGTGAAGATTGAGATGCTTACACCAAAAGAGTATATCGGCCCCCTCATGGAGTTGGCGCAGGACAGGAGAGCAGAGTTTAAGGAAATGAAGTTTATTGCTGAGAATAGGGCGTCACTCACGTATGAACTACCCCTGGCTGAGATGGTAGGTGATTTCTTTGACCAGCTCAAGTCCAGAAGTAAGGGTTATGCTAGCATGGAGTATATTTTACTTGGTTACAAAGAAAGTGATCTAATAAGACTTGACATTCAGATAAATGGTGATCATGTAGAGCCACTGTCTACTATTGTTCACAAGGATAAGGCATATGCTGTAGGGAGGGCTCTGACACTAAAGCTGAAGGAGCTTATACCAAGACAGATGTTTAAGGTGCCAATTCAAGCATGCATAGGTACGAAAGTGATTGCCAGTGAAGCTTTATCGGCAATTAGAAAGGATGTTTTAGCCAAATGCTATGGCGGAGACATTACAAGGAAAAAGAAATTGCTTAAGAAACAGGCCGAGGGGAAGAAAAGAATGAAGGCAATCGGTAAAGTTGATGTGCCTCAAGAAGCCTTCATGGCTGTGTTGAAACTTGAAAAGGAGGTATTATGATCATGTAAGTTTGTTGATTCTAACAATATCTTGAAAATTGTAAATTTTTTTGTGGATTATGAGAAGCTTGAGCAGCTTCCATCGAGTTTGAACAATTCGATATAATCATATAATGTGGTGCTACCTTGATGCTCTCATGAACAATATTGGAGACTTACGAATTGCTTAGCACGTTGCACCGAACACTTTTATTGTAATAGTTACTTTTCAGAATTCATTGCACTGCACACCAGAAATAAACATAGGAGCAGGCAATGGTCTAGATTCTGGACTCTTTTCTTTTGTGGCTATGAGTTTGGCAAAGATTAAATTTAAAACTGCATCAAACCAAACCAAACTAGATCCAACTGACCTAAGATGATTTAATTACAGAAACGCTTAAAAGATGGTAACATAAAGAAATTGAGATCTTGCCTGACAGCTTCTTCCTTCTTCATCATAGTTATATGACCTACCATAATGCTGCTGCTACTATAACACACTACCGGAACAATTCCAGCATTGATTGGTTAGAAGACTAAATAGTGGATCCTTGAAACAACATAGAAGACTGAGTTGAATATCACAATTTTAACCTATTTCATGGTCTGTAAGTTGCTTTTATTTACATTTTCTGGAAATTTGTTGAAGAAGTCTAGATGCAGCAACTGAAGAAATAGTATTATCAAGCTGTTGGAAGAGCTAAAATTATTTCCATCACAGTAGGCTATCGGCTGTCTATCGGCTATTGGTTATCAGACATGTTTCATAATGGAGGTAATAAACCATATTGCATTTAAGGTTTTGACTGTCCGCCCAATTAGTGTGCTTCTCCTTCTTCTTTTTTTGTAATCATTGTGCAACTGTTTTTGTGGTGGCTAAGAAGAATTGGTATTTTCATGCATTGCAGAGCAATGTACATTAAATCCAACTATATTGAACAGCTACTACAAAGTACATTATTGTTCTAGGCCAGATGATTGAGCAGAAGCTGCGGTTATAGAGATGCTTATAAAGACCTGAAAGTCGATCACTTACAGAAGAAGCTCAAGTAACCACATGTTACAATGGCTTTTCTCTCCCCAAAAATTGTTCCTTCATCTTCATCTACCATAGTTTTTGTGACTATGTTACTTATATTGCTCTCCCATAATGTTGCTGCTGAAGCACTACCCAGAAATGAAACATTTCCAGCGGTGTTTGCTTTCGGAGACTCAATATTGGATCCTAGCAATAATGACTACATCATTTCTATAACCAAAAGCAATTTCCCACCTTATGGGAGAGACTTTATGGGAGGAATGCCTACAGGAAGGTTTAGCGATGGAAGAGTCCCCACAGACTTCGTTGGTAATCTAAACTCCTAGGAATACATACTTGTTGTGGTTTCTACTATATTGGTTCTGCATATATTCATACTACCATAATTGCTCCAATTTTGTTGCTTAATACCGATCACTTGAGCAAATTAATTTTTAGCTGAAGAATTTGGAGTCAAGAAGATTTTGCCAGCTTATCTAGATCCGAATTTGCAGCTTCAAGTCCTACTTACTGGTGTATGTTTTGCCTCAGCATGTGCAGGATATGACCTTTTCACTTCCAAATTACTGTTACATATTACACTTCAAATCTGTAGCATATTACTGTATGTTACAGATTTGAAATGTAATATGTTACATATAGATGCATAATAGTTGTTACACCAAAACCTTGCCCAGTAAACCCAGTGGGACAAACCCGTGGTCGAAGGGAAAATATGAGCAATTGCATATATTTCAAATAAAGACATCTTCAAGATGAAGTATGAGTAGGGTGACCAATTTAATGTGTGCCTCGTTAAAACCTTGTTAGGTAACAAAACCCAGTGGGACAAAATGACTCTAGACGAAGGAGAAAAGAGTACATAATGGTCAAGAGTATGCTTCAGGATACTCTCCCTAATATTGTCTCCCCCTGAAAACTACACACTAAGTAAAACTGCTACATTGATCATGCTTCTTGAATAACTTAATAGTCAACATGACTTAAAGATGTTTTTGTTTCATATACCTCTAAGATTATTGTATTCCCTATAGTAAAGACATAACTAGTCGGGAATAAGCCTTGTGTTGGTTTACATAACTCATGTCACCATATTTAACAAGGAAAACATCATTTCAAAGATCATAGGCGGTTGATCCATTCCATGATGCCTAGGGATAAAATGAGTTTTTTTTCCGTCATACATTTAAAGTAATGGAAAATTGTCTTTTATGTCATTTCCGGAGGCGGCGTGTAGGCGCAGAGCTATATCTAGCTAACAAATTCACATCGGGTGAGATGTTTGATCTACGACATTTATCTAAGTACAATAATGCGCCTATTGTACTTAGATATGAGTCTTCTGGTCTAAATATCTCTTTGTTATCATCTGCATGATGATACGAGTCTCACTAGATTTCAGACGATTATGAGTGAGTTTGAAAACTTTGTTTTATCCTCATTAAAACATCTTAACATCTTCTAGATGTAATTTGATTGATGGACCGACCAAAATTCCATTTGTACTTTGCACGACTCCATGTCAAGAAAATGATTTGGTCTCCAAAAGTTTTTCATCTCAAACTCCGACTTCAGATGTTTTGTGGTTTTCTTGATCTCTTCAAGAGTATCAATCAAATTCATGCTATTGATGTATATCACCACAAATTGCAAACCCGAAGTTTGTTTTCTTAATAAACACGCATGTGCATAGTTCATTTTTCATATATCTCATCCCAAGCAAATATTCACTTAGACGGTTATACCAACTCCGTCTAGATTGTTTGAACCTCTAAAGTTAACTACTCTAGCAAATGGAGAGCATGTTCTGTGATCTAGAACTATTTGCATTGGGTAACAGAAGTCCTTCAGGAAACTTCATGTATATCTCTATATTTAGATCCCCACAGAGATAAGTTGTCACCACATTCATAGGCTGCTTATTCAGTTATTCGGAAACTACAAAACTGATAAGGTAGTGGAACGTTATGATGTTCATTACGAGAAAGTACGTCTCCTCGTAATCAATCACATGGTGTTAAGAAAATTATTGCGCCACTAAACGAGACTTATATCACAATCTCGTTTTTCTCATTACGCTTCCTTACAAATACCCATCTAAACAATATAAGTTTAACATGGGTAGGTGTGGGAACAACATTCCCATAACATCTTTCTCTTAGTTAAGGAATCTGATTTGACCTGGATTGTTTCTTTCCTTATTAGCCAGTCGTCTCTTCGTTGAGATCTATCAACGAAGCAAGGTTCGATATCATTGCTTATTATAATTTTGGTGACCACCGCAAATATAAATATATCATCGATGAAATCTCATTCCGATTCAATATCTCACTAAATTTACCGAGATTTTCTATTCTCGGGAGTGGGTTTACATGTTGGAGATTCCCCCAACTTCATCTCTTCTAGGACGAACACATAATCCGGATTAATCTCGTGAGTTGAATTGGTTTGAGATTGCGATGGCAAGAAGATTCATTTGTGCCAAGTTTACCCACTTCAAGGGATAAGAATCGTTCGAACCTAATAGTCTACCTCGCTTCTGGGTAGGGACATATGAATGGTTAGCCACCATGGCTGTACCTCATCCAACTAGGACGATACGTCCTACGGGGATGTTTATCCTTGCAGGTTTGCAGCATGTATATATGATCTCGTCACTACGTAGATCTAGAATTCTTTGCACTTCCACTAGAAGTATAATTCTTCGCACTGCAATATCACATGTGCGGTTTGGGGATCAAGATGAGACATTCTACACGACGTTCATCAAGAACAGTGACATTCTTATCTCCCTCTAACGACGGGAAGACTGTCTCATCAAAGTGACGACCGCAAATCTAGCGGTATAGAGATCTCATGTCAAGGGCTCTAAAGAGCACATAATGGATATGGTTCATAATCGACATATATGCCCATCCTTTGTTGAGGACCCGATTTTGTACGTTGTGGCGGCACAATTGGCATGAGAACTGCACAACCAAAGCTGTGTAAGTGCAAAACACCATGTTCGCACCCAGTCACCAACTGTAACACAAAGTAAGGTTGGTAGCAGTGGGCCTCAACCGGATCAACATGGCTGCATGCAAGATTGCAAAGCCCGACACAAACACTAAAAGCTTGGTGCGCATTACCAAGGTTCTATCTGCGAGACCATCTTGGGTGTGAACATAGGAAACTATATGTTCAACAGATCCCAAAGGATATGCAATAATCATCGGAAGTCATCGATGTAAACTCTTCATCATTATCAAGCCTTATAGACTTTATAAGATAATCCAAGTGGTGTACCCTAAATTTCATGGGTGAGAGTTTAGCAAACGTAGCATTTTCTTGTGGACAGTGATATGACATGTGATCACTTTTGTCGATGCATCAACCAAAACCATTAATATTTAACTGATCTGTATGGTGGTTGGTTAGGTCCACGTATTTTTCCTTGCATTCTGTGCATAAAGAAATAGTGTATATTCTAGTATTTATATGTGATGGTCTAATATTCAATATTCTTAACGAGCAGCTTAACATAATGTGTCATTAAAGATAAAACCCTTATTCTGATGGGGATGCCCGTGTGATAATTGAGTTGAGGATACGGTGCATCATATGTTTTTCCTGGGTGCATCATATGTTTTTCCTGGGTGCATCAAACATCAATACTATAGCTAGTATTTGCTCGAATCATTTAGCTTCTAGCTAATAAATTTTAATATCTTCAATGTATGCTTTGGTCACACATTTGAAGGTTATGCAAAGATATTACATCATTTTTCTGGTGGTTTCAATGTTTTAAGCATTAGTTTCAATAAACTTGTGGTTTCAATGTTTTAAGCATTGGTTTCAATGAACTTACCTTCCGATAACGTTCTTCTGAGACATAGAGGTATTTTGCCTCGTCAGCCAGACGAGAATGCTCAGTTCCTTAATATTGATGACACATATCAATTTTGATTTTGATTCTAAGGCATCAAGCCTTTTCATTTTAATATTCTCTAATTATGATTTTCTTCAAGCAAGGAAGATGTCTACTTCAAATAGTTTCTTTTGGAGACTACCAATTAACATCATAAAAGCTACCAATTTTATCATGTCTGGTGAATTTTGAAATGAAACTTCAAGTTTATTAAGGGGGTTATTATCGAAACTACAAGTTTGATTTATACATGAACTACTAATTCATTTCTGAACTTCCGGTTCATTTCTAAACTTTTGGTTTATTAGGTACATATATTTTCAAATTATAATCATGTAACAATTGATGATATTAATTTCACGCTACTAATTTAACATAGTGAATTTATCACGTAATTATGTGTAAATGTTTCTGGCAATTAACTACACATTAAATATAGTGAATATATTAACAACAACTATTATGAGAAAATATTTGGAGTGCCTTATACACATGCATAATGACTAGCTACGAAAAACCAATGTCAATAGATTATTTTCCTTTTGTTTGTTTCTGTTGGACCAAAGGAATTGACTTTAATTAAAGTGAAAGAAATAAACATCTACATATTTTACAAACCTACAAGGCACAATTTAAGAGATATGTTGGGCTTCTAGGTCCTGTAGAGGAAGAGTGGGCCTACTGGGCTCAGAATAGTCTACCAAAAATTATAATGTTATTAGTCAACCAGGTAAGCAATGATGAGGTGGTGGAGCGAGGCGCACTTAAGTACACATCCTCAAAATAACTTTCATAGACATCACATCCAACTAGGTGAGCCTAGTTTGAGAAGAGTTATAATTATTGTCATGGACTCAAGGCGACATGTGGCGAGCTTCTATGCTAGCCTTGCAGCTTAGGTTGAGCTTCTGGCTCGGGCTTGTTGTTGTCACTTAGGCTTGATTTGAGCTTCTGATTCAGCCTTATTTAATATTCATCATTAATAAGACAAATCAATATATGCTATTAATTCATTAATTACACAACTTAAAGTGAAAGTAATTTTCAAATAAATCGAAATAAACTAAACATAACGGAAACAATTTAATTGACATAAAGTATATGCATTAACATTGGTTTTATATACTCAATAAACACCAATAGTTACGTGCAAAATCAACTCTATTGCATCTTTAATTGACTTACTTGCTTCTGGCATAATTACCGACATAAAAGATATTATGAATGAGAATTAATTGAGATAAAACCGACGTGATTTGATTTTGGTAACCGGCATAAGATAAACATTAAATATGGTATAAATCACCATTATTTATGCAGCGGTTATACGTAAGAAAATGGATTTAAAACTCATTAATGTTTCTGGCGTTATGTACTTATAACCAAATCGGGTAAATGCTTATGACATAACATTTATGTAATAATCCCCAAATGCTTCAAGCACAATTTATGGGGTTATAAATGTGTAAGTGCTTCAGGCATTACACCCTTATAAATATCAAAATGAAATAAATATGATTCTAATTCGTAATTGACATTAAATTAGGATCCGACATAAAATCAATAGTAAATATCATTTATGTAGCGGTTATGGGTTTATATCTCATTAATGCTTATTACATTATGTATTACTGTATTAGTAATAAATGAGATAAATGCTACTGGCATAATATTTATATAATAATTACGTAATTAAACAAAAAATTCATGCTTCGAGCTTAATGAATTATAATGGCAATTATTCAAATTGACGTAACTAAATATTAAATTGATAATGTTTCTATCATAATTTCCACAATAATTTAACCCATAATGCTTGTACCATAATGTATGAGTTATAACTTGGTAAATGCTTCTGGCATTAATTATATACCCTTAAATGACTTTGAATTTGACACAATTCAAATCAGTAACTGATAAAACGTAGATGTTAATTTATACGTAAATAACATCATCAGTGCTATGCGTCATTATTCAAATTGTTTTGGCCACGATCCTCAGCGTGGGCAGCAGAGGGACGGTAGCAGTCAATGCTTCTAGTGATGCGGGCGTGCCACCTCACGGACGAGGAAAGAGTGACGGATGTGAGTGCGAGATCTTAACTTCTTAATCAGGCGGGGGGGGGGGGGGTTCCAGGTGCCACCTCAGATGAGAAATTACGAGCACAAGGCGGTCGATACTCACGGCGGGACGCGAGCAGAGCAACAAAGGGAGATTGTGTGTGTTTTTCTTCAAAAGGGAAGCGAGGGCAGAGCTCCGGGGAGCGTTAAAGGTTTCAACAAGGTTGAAAGTTTGTATTGCGTTTGAGTAATTGTGTAGTCAGAGTGAGAATGTGTTGTAAACCCTAGAACCCCTTGTATAGTGGGAGCTCGACTTGTGGCAGAAGATAATCATAGAAACCAAGTAGGACTCTGCAACATAATAGCACAAGGGCACTATTCCACCCATACGGACCAACATTCTTGTGACACATGTCTAATTTGCACACTCCGCATAGGACACTGTCACTGTGTTGCTCAATTATAGACTCATATGCGAATTGGAATTAGGAACAATCCTTATCCCGCAGGGTGTCACACTCCATGTAGAAAACTAATCTCACGCGGGCCGTGGACTCGAACCATCTCGCGGGCTTTTCTAGCTCGCGGGCTTTAGTAGGGCTTTTTATATTAAAAGGGCCACATGGATTGACCCGAAGCATATCAAAGACTGGTAAAAGTTTTCAACGATTAATGTAGTGCGCGCCGATTCTGCATGTGTCTTCCTCGCGAGATATTTCACGCGAGCCAGCGAACCAGTTTGCCCCCAAGATATATTCTGCCTCGCCTAAGAATTGTAAGCGAAGTACTAATGCACCTCGCCTATGTACGAGATCATTAAGTGTGCGAGCTCCCTACTCCGCATGAAGTCATTCCGCGCGCGAGCCTTGTGTTTCGCGCGAAGCGCGAGATCTTTACTTGCAAACTTAAAGAATTTAGGCTCGCCGGCTGTGACGCGGGCCAGGGACGTAATTAATATTCACATAGATGTTTTACAATCCAGTAAAGTATTATTATTTGGACAAAAATGCCCTTTGGCTCAAACATTGCTCCCTAGGCCTTGAGCTTCGGATTGTCTAAGCGAAAAGGTCATATTGAACACGTTGCGAGCGGGTGTGTATCCCAATGTAAGATTAGCAAAGCGAACCGAGTCATCTCGTTGGTGAACAAAAGATTGGCGAGGCGAACCATTGAGAGAAACGGACCTCGTCAGCCTTGGCGCCCCGCGTTTATAGGCTGTAAGGGAAACTTAAGAGACTCTGGTCAAATTCATTTCGCATGTCATGCTGTCCCCATGTATGAACCTCCTTCACTAGGCGACAAACCTTCCATTGAGATTAGGTAAAGATCTCTACGCAACTGTTTTCTTGGAAAGCAGGAAGTTACTGTATAATCACACATTCACCTTATCTCTAAGGCTCAGATCTCAGAACAAAACTCTGCTCGCAAGACACATGTCACATGGAGTTAGTCCCTTCTTTCTATAAAAGAATCTGTTGTCCAGGGTTTGAACAACAATCAAGCCTTGCTGCCCCCTCTCTATGGCTCCTTTTTCTCTTCTACTCATCCTTCTGTCTCTGCTTAAAGCAAAGCCACCATTTCTCTTGTTCATCGCTTGTTCAGATGAATTTCAAAATCCACTCTTAGGCAGAAGGTGAGTTTCGAAATCCACTCTTAGGCTAGACCTTCTCTTGAAAGAACAAATGGTCTGGGCACCCTTGCCTTGTGCCTTCTGCTCTGTCCATGTGTGAGGTTCTGGAGGCTCGTCCGTCCGTGTTTCGGGAATTTTCCAGTGTCCTTGAAGCACCTCCCAAAACCTACACGGTAGCATGAGGGACTTTGTTCCAATGAACCACCCAACCTGAAAGCGATAGGCGCTTCTAACCTCCCCATATCTATCTATGCATGTAACCGTAGGGTAGCCAGAAGTCATTGTAAACATGTTTTTATCGGCCGCAAAGCCGCTTATGTAATCCTATATCAAAGTGTAAGAAAGGGAAAAAGATGTAAAATTTAATTTATGGCCTCTGGAATAGGCCTCAATCTTGTAATATTCTGTTGGTTAGACCTCGTACGTTTACACAAAAATGAACTAATTATGTGCTCTTATGTAATCCTGTATCAAAGTGTAAAAAAGGAAAAAAGATGTAAAATTTAATTTAGGGCCTCTGGAATAGGCCTCAATCTTGTACTAGTCTGTTGGTTAGACCTCGTACGTTTACAAAGAAATGAACTAATTATGTGCTTCTTTCTCGGGTTGCCCCCTAGTGGGAGGCTGCGGAGGGCTAGCGCGATGGCGCGGAGCACTATGAACAGTTAGCGCGGGACAGGAGGTGAAGGATCGGCGCGCTCCCAGACGCTAGCAATATGGAGTTTTAAGAAACGGCAGTTGATAGGATTAGGATGGAGCGTGCCATCAAGGTCGCGTAAATGGAATGCCTCCTTGGGAAATATGCGATGAATAATGAATGGTCCTTCCCACCGTGCAGACCACTTCCCGCGGCCTTCGGTCTTCTCTCCAAACGGTAACACGGCTCGCCACACCGCTTAGGCCCTCGGCAAAGCTTCGACTGCGGGTAGCCTTGTCATAGGACTGCGCAATGCGCTGATTCTCAAGGATGAGATTGTTGAATGCAGTGATGCGGTGTTCGTCGAGGTCTTCAAGTTCTTGCCACATCGCCTAGATGTAATAGTCACCAAGCAACAAGTGTTGTTACTGGACAAGAAACGAGGAGACGTGAACCTCAAAAGAAAGGACGACATAATGACCAAACATGAGAGCATATGGGGTAGTAGCTGTCGGACCGCGCTTGGAAGTCCGTAGGCCCATAAAGTATGATAAAGCTCTAAATGCTAGACGCGGGGGTTCAACTCTAGCATCTTGCGCAAGATACTGAGGATAACCGTATTGCTTGTCTCCGCCTGACCATTAGACTGTGCATAATATGGGGTGGAATGCAAGAGCTTGATACCATAACCGGTAAGAAATGTGACTACAGAATCGGCCATGAAAGCGGCCCCCCGGTCCGTCACAATGCACTCCGGAATATAAAAGCAGGAGATAATGTTGCAGAAGATAAAGTTGCGAACCGAGGTCGCGGAGGTAACCTTGAGTGGCTCAGCTTCAACCCACTTGGTAAAGAAATCGGTGGCCACAATGATGAACTTGTGTTGCTCTGAAGAATGGGGATGAATGGTGCCTACGAAGTCTATCGCCCATCCTCGACCTGGCCATGGCTTGAGAATCGGTTGCAACAGAATGTTGGGAATGTGTTGCACTAGTCTGTGAGCCTGGCAATCCTGACACCATTTGGCGAAAGTAATACAGTCCTTGAGAATTGTAGGCCAATAGTAGCCGTGGCGACGGATTAACCAATGCATCTTTGGGCCTGCCTAATGCGAACCACAAACCCCGGAATGAACCTCGCGCATCAACCGTTTCACCTTATTTCCATACACGTAGCGGAAGTCATTATCGTCTTCGCCACGCCAGCGGAGCTCGCCGTTGCGCAGCACAAAGTTGAGGGCGAGAAAACGCATTTACCGGGAATGAGTGGCATCATGAGGGTTTGTGAGGTAGGCGATGAACGGTAGCCGCCAATCCTCATCGATAGGGTCCAAAGCAGCGACGTCGGGAGAGTCTACCTGATATTGCCCCCTAGCAATAAAAGACGGGAGAGTGCGTCGCTCGACCTTGAGCAGCCGTTCACGCACTCCATCTCTCAAGCTGAGGCCAGAGGCAATCTGTGCGAGCTCATTCGCCGCGAAGTTGAACTCGCGCGGAATGTGTTCGATGTGGACGTCATCGAAGCGGCTTAATATGTCAAATGTTTTCCGCAAGTAAGGCTCAATGGACGAACTCAAGCACTTGAACTTCTCCACCAACTGGTTGACGACTAATAAAGAATCGCCAAAGACTTGAACCTCGCGGACCCCTAAGCCCAACAAAATCTCCAGTCCGATGATGAGCGCCTGGTACTCCGCCTGGTTATTCGTACATTTGAAGTCCAGCTGGAAAGAGTAAGAGAAATGATCGCCTGCAGGGTTCTCAATGGCGATTTCGGCACCTGTGGCGAGGTTAGTACGTGATCCATCAAAGTAAAGAGTCCATAGAGTAAGGGAAACGGCAGCGAATTCTAACTCGCGGAACGCTGTTAACTCGGTTGGTGGGTGATGAGCGAGGAAGTTCGCTATGGCATGTCCTTTGACTGCTATTTGAGGAACATATTTCAAAGAGAACTCAAACAAAGCCAATATCCATTTGCCTATACGTCCTCGTAGTATAGGTCAGACTAAGTGATCACCACCGTGGTAAAGGCTAGCATATAGTGGCAGAGCTTGCAACCTGCGAAGAATAGGGCGAGACATAACTTCTCCATTGGAGAGTAGCCCGTCTCGCAATCAGTTAACACCCTGCTAAGATAGTAAACGGCGTGTTCAACCCCGTTTTCATCGTCTTGTGCCAAGAGTCCGTCAATGGATAAATCAGCAACGGTGATGTAGAGTTTAAGCGGAACGCCAGGGTGAGGGGGAACTAATACCGGCGGGTTCACCAGGTAGTCCTTGATACGATCAAAAGCCTCTTAGTGTTGTAGCTCCCATACGAACTCGGTTTCCCCCTGGAGCTTTAGGAGGGGTGAAAAGGGTTGAACCTTCCCTGTCGCGTTTGAAATGAAACGACGGAGGAAGTTGATTCGCCCAATCAGTTGTTTGAGCTCCTTCTTAGTTGTAGGAGGTGAGGAGTTTATTACCGCCTGTGCCTTGTCTTTAGGGATCTCGATGCCCCTTTGATGGACTAGGAATCCTAGGAAGTCATTTGCTTCCGTGAAGAATACACATTTGGCGGGGTTCATCTTCAGGTAATTTCGTCGCATCCGTATAAAAACATGTCGGAGGTCTTCGACGTGTGTCGCTCGCGTTTTGGTTTTGACCACCATGTCGTCTATGTAGACTTCAATCAACTTGCCCAAGATGTCGTGAAAGATGAGGTTCATAACGCGAATGTTACCAGATCGATGCATGTTCTCAATCTCCTCCTTGACCACGATCTGGGTCTCAGTTCGCATGAATTTTCCTTCTTGGTGGACTGGACGTCTATCAGGATAAATAGGCATTTGGTGAAAGACCAAGTCTAGAGACAAACCGGGCATGTCTTCGTACTTTTCAGAGAAGCAATCTCTATATTCGCGTAGTAAGGCAAGCAGTTCTTCTCGTTTTTCCTCCGCCAGCTTAGCACTGATGGAAATGAGGAGGGCTTCTCTGCAGTCCTGACATCGACTTGTGAGATGGGGTCGCAGACTTGAGGTGGTGTGTCATCCACCTTGGTGTACAACTTCCTCCTTGGTGTTAGTATAATCCACTATTTCATCCACGTATTCCATGGTCGCGACCTTATCGTAGGCTTCGCGTTTGGCCCAATATGAAAGGAGTCTTTCACACAAGGACTCGCCAGCCTCGCGTGCTTCTTCTAAGAATGCACTAGACATTAGAGGGTTGAAGGGGATCCACGATGGTGTGAGGACATTATAAATCGTTCTTCACCTAGGTGAGTCCCTATCGCGTTAAGTTGGGGGCCGTGACCCCAAGGGCAACCTTTGGAGTCGATGCCTTGAACATCCAGCTGGCCCAAGTCAGTGTTGTAATAGCGGGCATCGTTGAAGTTGGCAGAGACTGAAAAAGGACGTGGGTCCGCTTTGATGAGAACCGCCTCGCATGTCTCAGTATCTCAAACCATGAGTTCTTGGTGCATAGAGGAAGGCACGCCGAAACTTCTATGGATCCAATCGCGGCCTAGAATCATGATGTAGGATGAGGAGCATTCGGCCACGAAGAATGTATTGACCCGTGATGCTGGACCCACCTTGACTCGTAGAAATAACAAGCCTAGAGTTCTAGAGACTTGTCCAGTGAAGTTCTTGACTGTCAAGGATGTGGTTTGGATCATTGAGCGCGGGATACCAAGGAGTCTCATGGTGCGGGTGGTAACGACATTTACTGCAGCTTCGGTATCGACCATGACCTTGTTGACCATAATCCCTTCAACTTCAGCCGAAATGTGTAATGGCCTCATGTGAGTGGCCATGTCCAGGGTCGGTGTGGAGAAGGTCAGAGTCGGCACACGTGTGATGCTGCTTGTAGCCTCCAATGGTGGAGCATTCGCGGGTTTCGCTAGGTCTTGACACATCTCGTTGCTGCAAGGTGGGGGTATGTCGCATACATCGTTACTACTGTCTGGAATATCCGCCGCGTTGCATGTTGTATTTGGAGGAAGAGCATATCTTTCAGATATGAAAAACACCATTCTAACTTGAAAGGAAAATTGCTCGCGAACTGGGATCAATAGAGCTTCCACTATCCCATTTTCTCCTTCGAGCATTGCGAATGCGCTCTTCGTGGAATTGATCTCTTCGTTCTCAGGCCATGCAGAGACTTCAACCATGTTGCAGGTGAATGATTCATCTTGCCCTTCCTCTTGGTCTTCATCTAAATGAACATGAGGCTCGGAGTGGGCTTCGTTGTCTGGTGAGTTTCCATCGAGAAGCCGGGCCATCTGCTGGGTGAAGTTAGGGCTAGCAGGAACACTATCAGCGATTGGTGGCGCTTCAGTCTCCGGCTACCGTGGCCGCCACATGAGCTTGGTTGAGGACTGTTTGCCTTCGGCTGTCTACGTAGCCACGGCTAGAGGAACCTTGGCAGTACCATCTTCCCTTGTTCTAGGAGAGGCTGGGACTTGTGGTTCCCTCTTGGCCTCCAACTCCGGGTCAGGTTGTGGTCGAAACCAATGTGATCATGGTGGTTCGCTCCTTGCTTCAGGTTCCTGGTGAAGACGGTCCCGGGGCCATGATGACTGAGGCAACTCGCGCTTTAGTTCAGGCTCTGAGGTAGCGAACAGTCTTCGCTTTACTAGAGGAGGCGGTTCCCTTCTTTGTTCAGTTCCTGGCGAGTGCATGAGCCTTGGTGAAGTTAGTGGTTCCCTTCTTCAGTTAGACTCTGGTGATTGCCTGCGCCGAGAGGGCTGTGGATCCCTTCTCCTTTCTAGCTCTGGAGATGGTTTTCTCCTTGCAGGGTGGAGATCCTGCCTTGGTGGTACAGTGAGATGACAGAAAACATTTACCTTTGGGGCAGGGTCATCTGCTACATGCGCACACACCCGTGGATGCGTGACAGGTGGCCTTTGGAGTATAGCTCGCAGGCCTTCGGCTTCTCTCCACATCCTTTCAGGTGTTTGTGCAAGCTACAAGGGTCTGATGACGCCATTGTCGACAGCTCGTAAGGCACGCAGGATGATGCCATACTTCTTCTAGAGCTTCCGTTTCCTGGATTTCGAGATGGTAACTGGTCTTCCCCCTTGCTACGTGTACCATATTCCTTCCTTGATTGCCGATTTGAATGCCGGTGGAATGTAGGGATATGTCAAGATACCTGACGAGGGCTTGGAGTCTCATTTTCATGGTAGTCGCTGCTGGAATCCGGTATGTCCATTTCGCTTGTAGCTGGAGACGAAAGTATCCAATGTGATTGGACGAACATCTCTAAGCGCTTGATCCTCTGTTCCAGCTCTTCACGAGTCTTGGGGCTCATGGGCTGGAAATTCTCGGCGGGGGATGGTTCATCATCTTGCATGATAGTTTTGCCCTTATCTTTCCTTGAAAGGCGATGGGCTATGGTTTGGTGACTTACTGCCTCGCCGGGTCACGATTCCCACTCTGGTTCGCCAGCACGATATAGTCATTTACTGGTCTCTTGCGGTTTCGACCTGGCGGTTCGCGCGGTCCTGCATTTGGAGAGATGTCCAATGTGATCAAGTGCTGGCCGATACGAGGCCAAGCAATGTCAGCAGTTGCGATCATGAATCCACCTTTGTCTTCAAAGCGAATATACTTGAGGTCAAGCCAGTCCTGGACTTGTTCGCGAAGTTGGTAGCACTCGCGGGTTCTGTGCCCCCAGCTATTATGGAACTTACAGTGTATGCGGCCCTCTTTGTATTCGATGTAAGGTAAGGCCCCAACCACTGTAACAAGTCCATCATCGATAAGGTCATCTAGAACCTCGTATGCGAGGTTGATGTTATAGGTGTACTGGCGAGATGATTGAGTTGTATCAGCGTTGTCCTCCTCGCGGGATCTCTTATGCGAACTGGAATTAGAAGTAATCTTATCCCGCGAGGTGTCACAGTCCATGTAGAAAACTAATCTCGAGCGGGCCGCGGACTCAAACCATCTCGCGGGCCTTTCTAGCTCGCGGGCTTTAGTAGGGCTTTTTATATTAAAAGGGCCACAGTGATTGGCCCGAAGCATGTCAAAGACTGGTAAAAGTCTTCAACGATTAATGTAGTGCGCGCAGATTCTGCATGTGTCTTCCTCGCGAGGTCTTTCACGCGAGCCAGCGAACCAGTTCGCCAAGATATATTCCGCCTCGCCTAAGACTTGTAAGCAAAGTACTAATGCACCTCGTCTACGTGCGAGATCATTATGTGTGCGAGCTCCCTACTCCGCGCGAAATCATTCCGCGCGCGAGCCTTGTGTTTCGCGCGAAGCGCGCGATCTTTAGTTGCAAACTTAAAGAATTTAGGCTCGCCGACTGTGACGCGAGCCAGGGACGTAATTAATATTCACATAGACATTTTACAATCCAGTAAAGTATTATTACTTGGACAAAAATGTCTTTTGGCTCAAACACAAATGACGTTACATTTCTAAACGGATTTTATTCAAACTTCATTAAGAGCAATATTAATTCATTTATTAAATGCTTCAGGCATAAATATTCCATATATGTAACGTCTAGCATAAACGACAAAATTAATGGTTATGGGGGTTACTTTTGGAACGCATGCATATACTTTAATTTGACGGTGATCTTGAATTCTGATACATGTACTTGTTGATCCATGTGCCTCCTTGTCTGCACTACTAGGCAGTTGCGAAGGTTGATTTCGGTGGTTACTGGCCTTCGTGGTGATTTTCCTTTTCCAATTCTCATAACATAAAAAAAACTTATATGACATTTCATGTTCATATGTATTAACCAAATAGATTAATAAAATATATTTGGTGCTCATGCATTGTAGATGGATTTTTCAATATGCAACCAAAGGCAATGGGTTCATGTTTTAGGGTGGTTTGTTCATCATATAATCAAGGCAAGAAAATATGAATTAGAATTAAGATAAGAAAACGTTAATCATTGCAGAACGGATAATCTCCATGTTTTATGTGTAGAACTGTGAAGGCCATTTGTGGAGCTACTCAGCCGATCCAAGAATTTGGTTAAATAATGATCCTCATATGGTTGATCACCGAATTCAGAGCTTTCCATGTCAACGTACGTAGAGCGAATTCAATGAATCAAATTGAAAGATCATCCTTTGCTTTTAGAGCTTCACATGCAATAGAAAACAAGATAATGCACGTTAGAACTATTCGTGCTGATAACGTGTTGTAAAACATAAAATACAAGAGATTGAGAGAAAAGAGGAACGACACTTAGAATGAGAATGAGGGAATATGTGTATATTATTGAGTAGGAAACTATCTCTTATATATATATATATGTAATCAGTATGTAAATTACATGAATATCCCTAGTAAGCTAATTACAAAAATGTCTATTAAATAAACTATTTACAACAGTCCCCGTTTTCTACCTTCCTTAAATAACTAAGTGTACAGTTTTGTCCCGAAAGGCCTATACAACTATATTGCATAGTTCACTATCTAAGATTTTAGCTATTTTCTATGATTCTGCTGGTTGTATATGCATAACACACATACCTCTCATGCAAGCAAAATGTTGATCCTTGGGATCAAAATGCATTTTGTTTTTATTCTAATTAAGCGGTCCATGTCTAGTTGAATGTGTTTCCCGACCTATATTTTTTAATTTTTATACCTTACCTAATTTATGTACTTCTCTTTTAGAGATTTTGTGGAGTTACCACTGAGATTTTGTGGAGATCATATATTCATGCATGCTTAGGTTGCTTGGTGCCACAAATGAAAAGGGTCCCAATTGCCAAGCAGCAATAATTCACATATATGTAACATCATCCCATTCATTCCTTTTTACTCTCTCTCGAACCCTGTCATTAAAGAAAGCCTACATGACTTCCATTATTGCAATGATCCCAAAAGCATGAAATTCGTGATTACTAAATCTCAAATGCACGAGTTTCAAACGATCATAACTTAGTCTAGAAGTATCAAAATTGAGACCCGTAAAATTCTACATATAGTAGACATCTATAGCTTTCCAATAATATAAGGCTCATTGTCTGATTCGATCTAAGTCGTTCCCAGTAATTCAGCTGAGTTGTACGTTCGGCACAGGTAGATTTTGGCACTTGGGATTGCAGTCGCCTTTCAATCCTTATATGCGCATTTTAGTTCATTTTTTTCTCTTTATGACACAAACCTACAAAAACACTAAATTAACGTAAATTAATCACAAGTAAGAGAACTAAACACAAATACGAAGATTATGAGGCATATAAATCTCTGCTATATTAGAAAGCCAGACCTTTTTGGTGTCAAAGGCTTCACCAATTTTTTGAAGTCCCCAAATAAACCATTGATTACATAAACACAATAAATAGAAAAAAGAAAAAGTAAAATATGTTGGAAGGGTACTACGGTAAAACAAACAAACAAAAAAACCAAAATCAGAAATATATGGGATTATGGTGGATAACAATAAGAAATGTGGTGATATCAGATATGGTAGCGGCAGTTTGATCCCATGAATGGTGGAGCAGTTCAATTAAAATTGTTATCCAACCGCTCTTATTTGCAAATATAAGTCGATACATGCAATAGGTTTATAATTCAGCATTAGAACTAGGGTAGAAACGGCAAAGATAAGGTGTTTACGATTTGCAGTAGGTTTGATAGGACTTTTTTTTTCAAATTTGAAGCTTTTTTCGATTATCAATAGTGCAAATTTGCATTTGAAGGAAGGAAAAACACATGTATGGGAATTAATTTGCTTTGGAATGAGGGGTTACAGATTTGAACACATATTGACTGAGGCATGAAGTGTCAAATTGTTATTGTTTTTTTTTTTTTATTCGCGTGCAGCTGCACGGGTAAAAGGCACATCATGTAACAGGCACATTTCTTCTCATAATCCAAAATGAGGTGCATAATATTAATAACTGGTATGACATAGCCTATATTTTCCACATCTTCATGCTTCCCCGATATTGAAATGCAATCCCCACACATTTTCCCTTTTAAAGACATAAAATAAAGCAGAAGTTATTGGAATTTGATAAACATGTTATTTCATAATCCAAGCTAGCAGCCCAATCACATCAAATTTGATACAGAAATTAAAGCATAGAAAGAAGAACCAATTTTACCTTGAGAGAAGAACAGTGTGTGTTTAAAATCCTTAAACCCTGATCGGTGCTGTTCAAGACGATGAAGAAGTTGATAGTCCATACACAAAACAAGAATTTGTTGTTCTGGCCCATCCTGCCTAATTGTCAATGTGAAGAAGTTGACTTGTCATGGAGATGGTTATAAATACCATAAACTCTATCGATTGCTTGTAGAAGATGCAAAAGATACCAAGTATATCCACACATATTACAATGGCTTTTGATCTCTCCCAAGGACTTGTTCTTTCATCTTCATCTGTCAAGTTTTTCTCAATTTTTGTAATCATACTCCTCCATCATTATGTTGCTGCACTAACAACCGAAACTTATTCCCTGCACCCCTGGGACAGGTGCACCTCATACTTATACATTACCTTGGCAACCGTTCGGGAGGTATGGATTGCCTGGGTTCATAACCTGGAAAACACTCGCAAACATAACCATTCCTGTTGTCGTGGTTGACACATTTGCTATTGTTATTGCAGGCAAAATCCTGCCTCCTTTCAGCTGCATCACATGGGTCTGGTTCATTCCCAATGGCCCAGTCAAGAACCATTGGCACTTGTTCGGTGACACTCAGTTCTTGAAATCTTGTATTAGAGAAACTAAAATGACCTTCTTGCACAATAAATGCGTAGCTGCAGGGGTTGAAGCTCCATATATCAGAGTGATTATGGTAGCTACTCAATGTGACAGTACGGTTTTTCATTCCACTAGGGATGGAGGTTTGGCAACAACCAACGCCAGAGAAAGACTCATCAACACTTCCAAGGCTGTTACACAAGGACATGCATTCGGTTATGTACCTTTGTTCCCCTTGGTATCCTGTAAAGATTGCATAAGTGTCGCAGCCAACCGCGATGAACGTGTTTTTGGCAGCAGATATGGTATAAGGCGGAATCAGTGTTAACTCGGGGCTGTTTTGGTAGGTTCCCTCGCCTTTCTGGTCATAACAATCTCGAGCAGTGTAACTCATTATTTGCATCTCACCCATTGCAAGCCAGAAGTTAGTGATGTGGATATTAGTATCAGTCCAGTTTGCTGATGGGGGTTCTATTGATTGGTCCCAGTGGAGGAGATATGGCGGATGAGAAGTGAAGAGAGTAAAAAAAGTTTTTTCCCGGGTGCACATGTCCCAGTGGTGCACCGAATAGGCTCCCCACTAACAACACCACCCAAAAATGGAACCACTCTAGCAGTCTTTACTTTCGGAGATTCATTTTTGGATACAGGCAATAACGACTACATCATTTCTATAGCCAAAAGCAATTTCCCACCTTATGGGAGAGACTTTGTGGGAGGAAAGCCTACAGGAAGATTTAGCAATGGAAAACTCCCCTCTGATCTTATTGGTAACCTAAATTCTAAAGAATACATGCTCTATATGTGGTTTATATTCTGCTACGTTCTGCATATATTTATACCAACACTAATACACTATTACTAAAATGAGTACAATCTTTCTGAAAATTAATTTTCAGCTGAAATATATGGAGTGAAGAAGATATTGCCGGCTTATCTGGATCCGACTTTGCAGCTTCAAGACTTACTTACCGGTGTGAACTTTGCTTCAGCAGGATCAGGATATGATCCTGAAACTGCCAAAATGCTGGTAATGTGACTATTCATTCATATCATTTACTACTTTTAGTATATACATCATGTCATATAGCACATCCTTTTTTTGTTTCAATTCTATTGTATCAGACTGCCTTGGCACTACCAGATCAACTAAACTTGTTCAAAGAATACAAAAGCAAATTAACTGCAGTAGTTGGGAATGAAACAACAGCCACTATACTGTCGAAAAGCTTTTTTGTTCTTTCTGTGGGAAGCATTGACCTTACATTTAATTATTTTGCTACCCCACTGAGGAGTTCTCAATATGACATTCAAGCATACACAGATCTCCTGATTAAGTTAGCTTCAGATTTCATTCAGGTACCAGTGTCGATGAATTGCCAACATTAGCACTGTCCAGCTTTTTAAGAGTGTGACATTATTGCTTTATGCTGTTTATAGGAAATTTATGCAGTGGGAGCAAGAGTGATTGGAATACTAGGTGTACTACCATCTGGGTGCTTTCCATTTGAGAGAACTCTTCATGGAGGCATAGGGAGAGCGTGCTATGATACCGAGAACCAAGCAGCAATCCTCTTCAACTCTAAGCTCCGCACCCTTATAGATTCCCTCAATGTGAGGCTTCCAGAAGCAAAAGTCATTTACCTTGACATATATACCACTTTGCTTTCATTGATCCAAAACCCTGCTCAATATGGTACTGTCCTATCTTCGTTTTGTTGTCTTTAAAAGCACAGCAAAGTAAGTAATATTTTGCTGAAATGATTTATCGGTTCAGGATTTGAAGTGGTGGATAAAGGATGCTGTGGAACAGGAAATCTTGAATTTGGCCCTCTGTGTAACAAACTCTCCCCGGGTACTTGTAACAATGTGTCCGAGTACTTATACTGGGATAGCATTCATCCCACAGAGAAGGCATACAGGATCCTCACCTCTATGATTTTAGAGAAAGCTAAGATATGAGTGTTTGCTCTATGATTTTTCAAGTGTCTAGCTCATATCATCAACCGTGATTATGTAGCAGCTTATTGTTCGATGGAGAAAAGCTAAAGGGAAACCCATAAAAGGAAATAATATAATAAAATTTCCATCTGTTAACATACATCTGAATTGCTACTAAGATCAACTTTAGTACATATATAGGAAATGATATTCAACCCGTTTTTCCCAGAACCATGATCTGCTGATAAAATAGTTTGGCGTTCACATCCAAAATTGGCAATGGGTGGCCACATGTATATGATATCATGATAAAACAGTCTCAAACTCTTATAAAGTCACAGGCAAGAGTTTGTGTGGTCATTGGGCTTCACACGTGCACGTGGGTAACCCGTTTTGATACCATTATAAAGTAGTCTAGGGTTCACATTCAAAACTAATTAGCAATTTATGTAGTGACCCAAATCCTTATAAACCACAGGCAATGTCTCATTTTTCCTATGTGGGATTTATATCTCAACATCTGCATTCTTATGCCTCATGATTCAAATAGCAGGGTTCCACATCTCCTAAAATGACTTGACGTATTAGTATATTTTCTTTCCTGTGAACTATCATCTCGATCACCTTACGTGTAGTCATCTACCTACCATAAGGCTGTTGGAATCTAGATTAGCTTCTAATATGAATAAACGTACCACAATCTGTTAACATGTCAAAGGAGTTTTGATTGGTATTATTGCACTAGCAACTGAAGCAGAGAACAAGATAGAAAATATCAGCAGACAGTGGTTAGCTTGATATTTTCAGTATGTGGTTCTGATCCTTAAAGGCTATGTACTTATGTAGGTCAGTAGGTCCATATAATCACTGGATTAAAGCTTATTCAACCGACCTGCCGACCATGTGATATTAGAGAGAAGTCGATGATGCTAGAGAGATTTCCTCTTCCTCGTTAAAACCAGATTGTGTAACTGTAGAATAGTTTTAATTCTTGTAGCTGTAGTCTTTTAACTCTCATTGTAGCCTAATTGTAACTGCCAGCTATTGCTTGGCATATATATCTGTACAGTATTGCCAAGATTGAGTCAATGAAAATCATCTTTAACAGCCGAACATAAGCTAATTAAGTGACATAGTCTAGATATTTTATTCAAGTTAAAGCAAAACAATACAAAGCAAGTGGATCAACACTACACTATCCTAGGGAGACCAGGAAAGCATTGTCTTCAGCAAATGCTGCTAGCTGCTATAACACTGTTAGGGGGGAAAAAACAGAATTATTGTTTCTGGAGATTCAACAACCACATATGAACACTATAGCCAAAACCAATTCCCTATAGGAAGAAAATCTACCAGATGGTTTAGCAACGGCTGTCCTTGTTGCTCAATTAGCAATGGCAAAGTCTACAGCTTCAGGACAGGCAAGAAATCGCCCAGAAGCTAGCTGCTGCACAAGTACATCACTTCACTCCAATAATTAAGCTAGCTGCAGCAAAACTTATGGACCAGCAGTGACGACATTGTGATTACTTAGTTTTCCTACACTGGAGGAGACTTCATGACATTTTTAAATCGCATTTTGTGAAACTTGCAGGACTTATGAAGTGTCGATTATAGGATGCAGGGTTAGGAGACTCTGAGATCAGCTTCTCCTCAACATATATTGCATTGCACTGATATTGTTCAGAATTTACTACCTGGTGCAGGATTTTGTCCCAAAATTCCTATTACATTATTCATTTGCCAAGTGTTTGTTTAACTGGTTTGCATGCATATATGATTCATTATCAATCAGGAACAATATAAGGTTTGATACCCTACCCACCATTTAATGTAGTTTCATTCCATAATAATTGTATATATGCATCTAACTTGTACTAGGGTTTTCTATTAGCAAACGTATTTTGGAATTATCTTGCAATTGACATCAAACTACATAATTTTAAGTCCAACTAATATCCACCAGCTACTTCAAAGTTCATTATTCTTTTTCCCCAATATTAATTGAGCTGAAACTTTATTTGTGGTATAAAACCCTAAACTCAATTGCTTGTAGAAGAAACAAAAGTACCAACATATTACAATGGCTTGTATCTCATCTGTCAGAGTTTTTTCAATCATTATAGTCATTTTCTTCCCCCATAATGTTGCTGCAGTGACAGAATTACCCACAAATGAAACAACTCGAGCGGTGTTTGCTTTCGGAGATTCAATATTCGATACTGGCAATAACGACTACATAATTTCTTTAGCCAAAAGCAATTTCCCACCTTATGGGAGAGACTTTGTGGGAGGAAAGCCTACTGGAAGATTTTGCAATGGAAAACTCCCCTCAGATTTTGTTGGTAACCAAAATTCTAAGGAACACATGCTCTATGTGGTTTATAATTGCCAGTTCCACATATATCCATACTACCACTATTGGTATACTATTTTTGATTAGTCATGCAAATCAATTTTCAGCTGAAAAATATGGAGTGAAGAAGATATTGCCGGCTTATCTGGATCCGAATTTGCAGCTTCAAGATCTACTTACTGGTGTCTGTTTTGCCTCAGCAGGATCAGGATATGACCCTCTCACTCCCAAACTACTTGTATATAAAACATCTTTCACTCTATGCATCTTAACTATATACATCATATCTTATTACATGAAACTTCTTCAAAAGATTTACATCCTTGACTCCTTTTAGTTTTATTTGTATCAGTCTGTCTTGTCACTACCAGATCAATTAGGCATGTTCAGAAAATACAAAAGCAAGATATCTGCAGCAGTTGGGAATGAAAGAACAGCCACTATACTGTCGAAAAGCATTTCCTTTGTTTCCATGGGAAGCAATGACTTTGCAATCAATTATTTTTCCACACCGCTGAGGAGCCCTCACTATGACATTCCAGCTTATACAGATCTCATGATTCAGTCAGCTGCAACTTTCTTGCAGGTACAAGTCGAACAATTGCAAACATTAACACTGTCCAACTTATTTTGAGTAGAATAAGAGTACTAGCCTTATGCTCTTTATTTTGGTTAATGTGGGGAGAAATTACAGGAACTTCATGCACTGGGAGCAAGAGTGATTGGAATATTATCTGTACCACCAATTGGGTGCTTGCCAGCACTGAGAACACTCAATGGAGGTATAGAGAAAGCGTGCTACGAAACTGCTAACCAAGCAGCAATTCTCTTCAACTCAAAGCTCTCCCACCTTATAAATTCCCTTAATGAGAGACTTCCAGAAGCACACTTCCTCTACATTGAAAACTACAGCCCTTTGCTTTCTCTCTTACAAAACCCTGCTCAATATGGTAATGCATCATCATCATTTTCACCATCTTTAACTGTAACTGAGTACATATTCGCTGAAACGATTTTTTGATTCAGGATTTAAAGTGGTGGATAAAGGATGCTGTGGTACAGGAAATCTTGAATTTGGCCCTCTGTGTAACAAAGCCTCCCCTGGTACTTGTACGGATGTGTCCAAGTACTTATTCTGGGATAGCTTTCATCCTACAGAGAAGGCATACAGGATCCTCTCCTCTATTAGTTTAAAGGATATTAAGATATGAGGATTTGTTCCTCTTAACAATCACATGACAGATATATGTATACTATGTATACTACAGAAAAAATATGTACGTGTATACTTCATGTAATAACTTGTTCCATAATATGTGTAAACTACACAAAAAATACGGTTATACGGTACATGTAATACTTCTCTGGTTTAAAAAGTACTGAAGATTTAATAAGTCCTCTTGAAAAGTACGAAGACAGAAGATTTTTGAAATATATGTCAGTACGTGTACTAATGTTCTATTCCAAAAATCACTAACAAATACCGTATATTCTCATATTATTGAAGTTTCTAGCTCATATCATTAACTGTACTTCAGTACTTCTTGCAACTTATTGCTGGATTGAGGAGAAAAAGGTGAAAGACAGAAAATGAGATGAAGTTTTAAGTTGTCTACATTTGGCCACTATATTTGTTAGTTTGCTACTAAGATGAAGTTTGGTACAGACACCAAAGTTGATAGCTTGTCATTGCTAAGAAAACAACTAGCCCTTGTTTAACATATGTTGGAAACATACAGGTAACAAGTCCAAAGATGTATATATTCTCACTTTTAAGTTGATAACTTTTCGGTTTATGATTTAAAAAACTCATTTTTCGATCACATTTTGACATCTCATCCGTTCAGTTTTTAGGTTTATATGAGTAGATCATTTCTACTTTTCATCCAAATTGGTGTTCATTAAGATAACAAACTAGATCAAATTAATGGACGAACCAAATCTGTCAAAATATGAACTGTTTAAGTTCATAATTGATAAATCACACTTATGAATGCCTTAACAATTTTCAATATATCTGAAAATTTGGAGAAATGATTTACTTATAAATACCTATAAACTGAACGGTCAAGATGTGGATAATTATCGAAAAGTGGCATAAGCCGAAAAGTCATCAACAAGTCAATAACTTAAGGGTCCTCATTAGAAGGGATTCCCTTCTTCTACCTCCTAATTCAAATATGAGGATTCCATATCTCCTAAAATGCCCCAACAAAGCGACGAAACTGCATAATCGAACCTAGTTCCTACTTGATGTCACTATAGATTCGAAGGCAAGGAAGTTCGTAGAGAACTTTATGTGATAATGTGATTTTTTTTTTTCTACATTGGTGCAAACTCTTGCATAAGAAGATTGGAGTACCAATCTTTGGCCACTATATTTGTTAGTTTGCTACTAAGATGAAGTTTGGTACAGACACCAAAGTTGATAGCTTGTCATTGCTAAGAAAACAACTAGCCCTTGTTTAACATATGTTGGAAACATACAGGTAACAAGTCCAAAGATGTATATATTCTCACTTTTAAGTTGAGAACTTTTCGGTTTATTATTTAAAAAACTCATTTTTTGATCACATTTTAACATCTCATCCGTTCAGTTTTTAGGTTTATATGAGTAGATCATTTCTACTTTTCATCCAAATTGGTGTTCATTAAGATAACAAACTAGATCAAATTAATGGACGAACCAAATCTGTCAAAATATGAACTGTTCTAGTTCATAATTGATAAATCACACTTATGAATGCCTTAACAATTTTCAATATATCTGAAAATTTGGAGAAATGATTTACTTATAAATACCTATAAACTGAACGGTCAAGATATGGATAATTATCGAAAAGTGGGATAAGCCGAAAAGTCGTCAACAAGTCAATAACTTAAGGGTCATCATTAGAAGGGCTTCCCTTCTTCTACCTCCTAATTCAAATAAGAGGATTCCGTATCTCCTAAAATGCCCCAGCAAAGCAACGAAACTGCATAATCGAACCTAGTTCCTACCTGATGTCACTATAGATTCAAAGGCAAGGAAGTTCGTAGAGAACTTTATGTGATAATGTGGTTTTTTTTCTACATTGGTGCAAACTCTTGCATAAGAAGATTGGAGTACCAAGGCTGCCAACTCTAGTGTGTATTCCAGCACAACTGAGAATGGATCATCTATAACTCTGGCTTTCCCAGATCCGAAAACCTGCTCATCAACGTGGCACTATGTCATAGTTGCTTTCAAGGTTTCACTGCAGTTGCCTTCAATACTGCTTGTGTACACTTGAAAGAAGATGTGGCAAGTCAAGGAGGCTTACCTCTAAGATGTGAGTCTTTAATAGCAGCAATTTCAGATAGCCGTTACCAACTTGTCACACTGAACCACCTTCATTCACGAATAACAACTGTAGAGTTTCATCACAAAAGGCCTATTGAGAAATTTCATAAAGTGTTTAACATGGTTTATATGATACATTATCAAAGAAGTAGAATGAATATGATTTGGTGTGTTAAGCTTTCAAAGCCTATCAGATCAATGTGCTCTCTTTTTAGTTCATTCAGTATCAATCGTGTACATGTGATGACATCCATGTGTATTGGGATTTTGTGGCAGAAAAAATTGATGTTGAAGTATAGGTCTTCCAATGCCAAACTACATTAAATGTTCTAACTAAATAAAACAGCCACTACAAACTTCATTTATCATTGTGTTATAACTCATTGAGCTGAAGCTGTGCTTGTGGAGATGCTTATAAAGAACAAGTGTCAATAACTTGTAGAAGAAACAAAAGTACTATTTACAATGGCGCTTCTATCACAAAAATTTTGTTGTTCAACATCTGTCAAACCGTTGGCAATGATCTTATGTATATTCCTCTACCGTAATGTTGCTGCTGTAACACTTCCCACAAATGGAACAATTCCTGCAGTCTTTGCTTTTGGAGATTCAACGTTGGATACTGGCAATAACGACTACATCATTTCTGGAATCAAAAGCAATTTCCCCCCTTATGGGAGAGACTTTATGGGAGGAATGCCTACTGGAAGATTTAGCAATGGAAGAGTCCCCTCAGACTTGATTGGTATTATAAACTCTACATATGTGGTTCCTTTTGTTTGCTTTGTAGAGGGCTGCTCACCTAAAGAACAGTTTTGAAGGGGCTGTGAGAGACAAGTCAATGTGACAGTAGAGATGCAATTTTTTTTTTTTCTCAGTGTCGCTTAAAATTGTTCTCTGAGTGATCAAACTTCTGCTTCTGCATATATATTAGTACTTAGTAGTACAACTATTGCTACTCTGTGATGTTGATTAGTTTTCCAGCTGAAGGATTTGGAGTGAAGAAGATTTTACCCGCTTATCTGGATCCAAATTTGCAGCTCCAAGGCCTACTTACTGGTGTATGTTTTGCCTCGGCAGGTTCAGGATATGATCCACTTACTGCAGAATTAGAGGTACACACATATATAGTCCGGATCAGAGGCGGACGTCCCTCCGTTCTCCACTGTCCGGAACCGACCCGAGCGGAAACCAGAGGCCTCCCGATCACTTTCTCTCCCCGGCGAGATAGAAGTTTTGGGTGGAGGTTGCTGCCAAGACCTTCAAATCGATCTCGCCGGGAAGAGAAAGTTTGGAACGGCTCCGGGTGTGTATATATATATATATATACACATTTTTTTTTTGCTCTATTAATCTTTTGTTTACAACATATCATACATCCTTGCTTTCTCTGATTTCTATTTGTATCAGTCTGTCTTGTCATTATCAGATCAATTAGACTTATTCAAGGAGTACAAAAGCAAGATAAACACAGCAGTTGGCAATGAAAGAACAGCCACTCTACTGTCAAAAAGCTTGTTCATTATTTCGATGGGAAGCAATGACCTTGCTTTTAATTATTTTGCTACACCACTGAGGAGTGCTCACTATGATATTCCAGCTTATACAGACTTCCTGCTTGAATTTGCTTCAACCTTCTTCCAGGTACTATTCGAAATCACTAGCAGTTTCCCACCTGTAGTGAAATATTGTACTCTCTATACTCAATTTCCTAGTTAATGTGGGAGAAATTACAGAAACTTTATGCACTGGGAGCACGACTGATTGGAGTAGCAAGTATGCCGCCAATTGGGTGTGTGCCGGCACGGAGAACACTTGGTGGAGGCATAGAGAGAGCCTGCTCTGAGGCTGAGAACCAAGCAGCAATGCTCTACAACTCAAAGCTCTCCGCCCTTGTAGACTCCCTCAATAAGAGACTTCCAGAAGCACTACTCATTTACATTGATATATATAACCCTTTCTTGTCCATTATCCAAGACCCTGCTCAATATGGTAATCTTACTATCTTAGCTGCAGTTTCATTCTATGTTTTACAGTAGTAAAATAGTTCAATGAAATGATTTATTGATTCAGGATTTGAAGTGGTGGATAAAGGATGCTGTGGAACAGGAACTGTTGAGTTCGGGCTTCTGTGTAACAAGCACACTCCTGGTACTTGTAACGATGCGTCTAAGTACATGTTCTGGGATAGCTTTCATCCCACAGAAACAGCTTGCAGCATTCTCACCTCTGAAATATTAAAACGAGTTAACAAGTTCTGAATTGAAGAATCATAGTGGTTTTATGTAATCCTCGTTGGTTGTGTTTGTTAAATGATTTGTGAGATACCAACAGTAATCAATTTCCTCATGTGTTCTCTTCTAGTTCATAATATCATGAACAATATTTCAAGGTGAAAGCAAAGAAAAGAAAAATAGTTGATAGCTTGTCATTGCTAAGAAAACAACTAGCCATTGTTTTGAAGCCACAACCATGAATCCATGATACATACACTTACTATTCACCAATTTCTCAATATATAAGCTGTCAACGTGAATACTCAAACCATTAATATCATGCAAAAATATTTCCACCAAAGAGGGATAGGCACCAAAACTACTTCCAAATACCCAACTACATTTAATTTAGAAAATTAATTCCAACTAAATCTTACAGGTACAACAAACTTAAGAATTATTGTATTGTAGACAACGATTGAGCTGAACCTGTACTTGTGGTCTTGTGGATATGTTCTTATAGGACGTATAAGCCGATCACTTGTAGAAGAAGCAAAAGTATCCACTAATTACAATGGCTCTCATCTCACCAAAACTTCGTCCTGCATCTTCATCTATCAAACCGTTGGCAATGATCTTATGTATATTCCTCTTCCATTATGTTGCTGCTGTAACACTTCCCACAGATGGAACAACTCCGGCAGTCTTTACTTTCGGAGATTCAATATTGGATACCGGCAATAATAACTACATTATTACAACAAGCAAAAGCAATTTCCCACCTTATGGGAGGAAAACCTACTGGAAGATATAGTAATGGGAAAGTCCCTTCAGACTTGATTGGTAATCTGAACTCTATATATGTGGTTTTCTCATAGGTTTGTTTCTGCATATATTACTAGTACCACTACTATTGCTACACTGATTTTGATTAGTTTTGCAGCTGAAGGAGTAGGAGTGAAGAAAATTTTACCGGCGTATCTGGATCCGAATTTGCAGCTTCAAGACCTACTTACTGGTGTGTGTTTTGCCTCAGCAGGTTCAGGATATGACCCTCTTACTCCCAAATTACAGGTATGTATATATTACTTTTACACTATTAATCTTTTGTTTATACAACAAATCACATCATATATTACATCCTTGATTTCTCTGAATTCTATCTATAGTCTGTCTTATCATTATCAGATCAATTAGACTTGTTTAAAGGATACAAAAGCAAGTTAAACGCAGCAGTTGGGAACGAAAGAGCAGCCACTCTACTGTCACAAAGCTTATTCATTCTTTCACAAGGAAGCAATGACCTTATAGCTTATTTTTCTACACCACTGAGGAGCGTTCACTATGATATTCCAGCTTATACAGATCTCATGCTTGAATCAGCTTCAAATTTCATTCAGGTACCATTAGACAAACATGAGCATTAGCCCTGTAGCTTATTAAGGGAGCTATGGGTGTAATTTCGTATTCTATATACTCCTTATGTTTGTTAATGTTACAAGGAACTTTAAGCACTGGGAGCAAAAAATATACCGCCAATTGGGTGTGTACCAGTAGAGAGAACACTCAATGGAGGCACAGAGAAAGCCTGCTATGATACTGCGAACCAAGCAGCAATGCTCTTCGACTCAAAGCTCACCGCCCTTATAGACTCCCTCAACAAGAGACTTCCAGAAGCACAGCTCATTTACGTCGACTTATATAACCCTTTGCTGTCCATGATCCAAGACCCCGGTCAATTTGGCATTTTTTTTCAATCTTTAACAGTAGTAAAGTAGTAAGCTGAAATGATTTATTGATTCAGGATTTGAAGTGGTGGATATAGGATGCTATGGAACACCAACTATTTGAGCTCGGGCTAAAGGTACTTGCAACGATGCGCCCAAGTACATATTCTGGGATCCCGTTCATCCCACAGAAACAGCTTACAGAATCCTCACCTCTGCGATATTAAAGCAAGTTAACAAATCCTTCTGAACTATCTTAAGAATCATGGATGTTATATGTAATCCTCATACAGTATTGCTTTTGGTTTAAGTTGGTTGTGTTTGTTCAAGAATTCGTCAGATACTAACAATAAGGAAAGCATGGAATTCTCTTCTACCTCATAATATCAACTATTATTTCATGGAGAAAAGCAAGAAATTCTGAAAAAAGGAAATAATATTAAAAATTCAAGCCGTTTACAACTGACAAACTACTATTGCTACTAAGATCGACTTCAGTACAGACTAAAGTTGATAATGCTATTTGCTAAGACAGCAACTAGCCATTGTTTCTAAACATATATAGGAAATATACAGGTAACCAGTTTTGAAAAACATTATTCCCGACACCATGATCTGATTTCTTTTGCCTCCTAATTCAAATACATGAGGGTTCCATATCTCCTATATCTTCCCCAGCAAAGCTACAAAACTTCATACTCCCTAACCTGACCACGCCACCGATATAGATAACACAAGCAAACTATATACATACAAATACTTGAGGCAACGACGAGCTTAAAGAAGCTTATTCTGAGCCACAGCCTGACATAACTCTTCCTCATAGAACAAAACTCGATTGGAAGCCAAAGATTTGCAAAGGGGTTTTGGTAAGGAAGATGGCACCATGCATCTAGAGGGGAAATTTGACTCCTGAAAGAGGACTGCAGCAACCTGCCGCATTTCTGAAACTTTGAGGCGAGATGGTGGCCTGGGACCATGTCTTGGTGCTTTTGGAGTATGTGGGCTACGTATCCATGTACCCTTACCATCTCCCTTGCTGCAAAGACCATTTAAAACATAATGTAACGAATAGCAAAGCTAATAGTTGAGGAAAGAGCAATAAAACTGTTTGTTTTGAGATATCAACCTTTTGAAAGGCCAGACTTCAGTGGGGTGGGGCGTCATCGTTCTCAACATCTCCTGTCGAGAGCGATCTGGAGTTGTATAATTAAAGTGATACTGCCTTGCAAGTATAACCTGTTGCCAATGATATTTATATGGAAGGTCATTTATCTTCATATAAGGAAAGCAACCGACACGGATATGATGCAGAGAGAAAGCAGCCAAAATGGATACGATACAGAGAGAAAGAAACTTACAGCTTTTCTAATTCTTTGAGAAACATGAAACACTGGCTTCAGTTGGTCATGGTGCAGGTGACACAATAATTTAACCTCCATTTTGTAAGAAGATGAACCAGTATCAGTATGGAAAGAAAACATAGTATATCAAATGAGGAACAGCTGGGGACATTTTCATCAGGCTCTAAAATTTCAAAGAAACTTGACTGTTGAAACAAATCAAATGGTGATAAAAGCACGTTTATCTCACTGACAAGAAATTCAACCAAGGATGTCCAAAGATAATTGTGCTCAAGCATTCAGAACTAAGTTAAAGACTGTTCTTTGTGCCAAGTTAAGACGCACTAAAATCAACAAAACCAGAAAATAAATCATCTAACTATATAGATAATGGATTACCCGCAAGCCACATATATTAAAGCTCCAACATCCAACTCACTATATATCATTTATTGTCTGTATAATCCTTAAGCATAAGGCTCTATCGATTGTATTGCCAACGCAGAACATAAGTGGCAAAACATATACAACATTCCCAAAATGAACACAATGATTCCGAATCCGCATATAAACCAGACACAAGAACAGCAAACAAAGAAAGTTACTGAAAACTATAAAGTCGATAGATAAACGAGGAAGTCAAATATAGCATACCATTAAATCCATCGGAAGCGACTCAAGCCTGGACTCCGAGTCAAAATCTTCCAACCCGGGGGTCTTTGGTGTTTTCGTCAGACTATTCTGCCTGACGAAATCCACAGGAGACAACATCAAAGGAGTCCTCGGTGTTTTGAGCAAACCGCTCTGCTTAACCGGATTCACAGGCGACAACATCAAAGGGCTCCTCGGTGTTTTCAACAAACTACTCTGCCTAACCAAATTCACCGGCGAAAGCATCGAAGGGCTCCTATCAATAACACCCCTATCTTCAATCCCCAAATCAACATCATCACCCTTCTTCGTCTCCACCACAGCCACTCTCTTCCTCCCCAGATCAGTACACGCCTTCACCGAGCTGGCCTTGCTGTACTTAAGCTGAGCAAGCGCCCCCGGCTTCAGATACTTCTTCCCTGATCCCCTGGAGCCCTTTCTCTGCTTCGAATTCTTCACACCCTTCTCTTTCGGCGAAACCTTCCCCATTTCCCCCCTATTTCTTATCCAAAACCCTAAATTATCCTCCCAAAATCCCCAATTTCGATGTACAATCACAAAACCTGAAATGCAAACGTTCAAATCTGGCTTCAGTACTAAAATTAAAAACCAAATCCAAACACGAGGCTAAGTACCTACCTTATTAGGCTTCCAGATCGCTCCGATTCCAGCCGAAATTAGGAAAACGAAAGCCACCAAAAGAAACCCTAGCTCGAGAAAACGACGCCGTATTAATTTAAATCAAAATCAAATCGGAAATCCGAGACTCACGAGCAGCACAGCCTCAAGATTTGAGAGAAAAACCAGGAAAAGAAAATTAATGAAAAATAAATAAAAAATTGAGGAGAGAAAGCGAAATGGGGCGCCGCTAGGGTTTTTCTTCACTTGCCCTCCTTTTGGTTTTGAAATTGATACGTTTTGCCCGCCAAGGCTTTTTAACAGTCGCTAAAAGACAAAAGCAAAAAACCGTAGAAAAAACTGTGATTTACATAAATAATCCCAGCTGGTGGGTACGTGGCATCATATCGGATGGCGGAAATTGCGCGGTTCCCATATTTTGTTTATTTTCTTTAAATGTTTGGAGGGAGTAATAGAATATTCACGTGTTTGAGAGGGAAAGGGCAAAATGATGTGGAGTGTCGGTTTTGCCCCTGGCGGTGGACGGTTGAAAATTAAGTGGGGGAAGGGTGGTTTGGGGAATATCGGTATGTGTGAAAGGTGGGGGTACTTTAGGTATCTCGGGGGGTGTGAGAGGTGGGAGAGTGGGTGGGTTTGGCTTTATCAGGCCCGTCGCATGATGGAGGATTGAATGCGCTGAAAGTACAGAATCGACCCTTTATGTCAGCATTGCCCACGCGTGAGTGGCGCTTCTCTGGGTTAATGTGACGAGGGCAATGTGGTCAACTGAAGTTTCAAAAAAAAATTGAAATATTACCATGGTGAAATTTCTTACCTTGGAGGCAAACATGGACACGTTTGAAATTTCTTCTACGAGGGTCAGAAAGTGCTAAAAGTTCTTACTCGGTAAATTTTGAAACGAGATTTGACATTTTTGGTCTTTGAGAAATGATCTCAAATAGACTGAACAGACGAACATGAACGATGATTTAGAGTTTTAGAGAAGGGTGTTACAAACGTTCTATTTGGTATTTCAAGAACCATCCAAGTGATCTAACCCATGTGTGTTAGTGTCGGTTACGATTGAGTTTGAACACAACAATTACAATTGACTGATGTAGGAAAATGAAGAAGTAAATGAAGGCTCTGAAAGGAAGGCGCTGAAAGTGTGCCCCAAAACTGAAGACATGTAGTGATGTAGGCCAGATTCAATTTTCAGTGCAGAGAGTTTTGACCAAGACCACTTGATGAGCCCAAAGCTAGACCCAGACCCAATGTTCCTGTTCGAAGGACTCGATCAAACCACACCCTCAACGGTTTCCGGCAAAGCACATAAAGTGATAAAACTAATGTAAAAAGGAGGGATAGGAATCATAGGATCGACGTAAACCGGCTGAAGGTTGATGGTAAGAATAGGAAAAAAGAGAGGTCAAAATGGTAAGAATCAAGATAGTCGACCACTGTTATTGTGAGAGTGTTTCCATTTTGGTAAGAATGCTTTCTGAAACGAGCATTATTTTCTTCTTCTTTTCTTTTCTTGAGCATTTCTAACACTTAAGTTATAAACCATCACAATTCGGTAAGAGTGACTTTGGAACGGCTTTTTTCCATTTATAAGTTAGATCGATCATTTAAAAGTATAATATAGAATACATGTAGGTAAGTGAAATTCACACTTCTAAAATTGTAATCCACACTTTAACTTTTTGTTTTTGGTAACTTAAATTTTGCATTTAGTGACTTTACTTTTGTCTTTTTATACAAATGATGACTAGAAATATAAAATAAGAGTGTATATTTCACATCTCTATATGTAATATGTCTAAATGCTTTATTAAGCTTCATTCTGATACCATTAGCACTAATTGATGTTATTGATATCAACCTCGGAGTATTATAAGTGACACTGATTCCATTAATGAATGTATAAATTTATGAAACCTAGGTCAACCAGGAATGTTTATGATGGATAAACACAAATCAGCATACATGTATAAATCGTAATAGCATGATGGATTCTCCACCAATTCCCTCTCAAATCATCATTATCTTGAACATGGCGTTAAAGCGAATGTGATTTCTATGAAGATATAACTTGAAGAAATCACTCTTGTATGAATTACAGGACAAGGTATCCATCAAGTACCTAGTTGAATGAGATTCCAAAATGGAATTAAGATAGTGACTAGCAAGTGCTACTATGCAGGCCCGGACTTGAGATTTTAAGGCCTGAGTCGAACTCTCGAAGTTGGGCCCCTAATTTTTTTTTTTATACAAAATAGCATATAACATCTAAAAGTATTTAATTTATAATTAATAATATATGTTTATATAATTCAGTCAATTGCCTTTGGGCCCCTCATCACATGTAATTCTTCTTATTTTAGAATATTTGTCTTTAATTCATGTCAGATGTCTTCAGTTTTCATTAAGTTTTTACCTCTTTTCCATACTTGTTTGATTAATTGCACAACAAAAAAACTATAAAAAATAACTTTTTTTTGACAACTTTTAAAAAAGTATTTTTATGCCCCTTAGATTTTTGGGCCCCGAGTCACAAGACTCTTCTGTCTCTATTCAAATCCTGGTCTGCTACTATGACATTACATCTCCATATAAACCATTACTAAATTTATCAGATTTCTCATTTGTTTTATTTAAGGCCCGATGCATTTTTTTGATACAAACTCTCGTCAACACAACATAAGTTGGCGTATAAAAGAGTGACGACAATCAATTTAGTAATACTTTGTTATACTTTGTTATAATCTATATATCTAGTAGAGGATAATTTGAATTTATTTGAATTATTCAAATTGAATTTATTTGTTTTAACACTTTAAGTTCAATAACTAAATCATACACTATGATGTCAATTAAATACATCATCTATTTATCTCAAAGCCATCTTAAACAAGTAGTGTGAGTTAGCATTGCCTTATTACCAATCGTCGTGTGTTTTCGTTAAGGAAGACCCCCAAAACTGAAGATTGAAACAGACTCCTTCGGCTGCTATAAATCAAATGGGATTTACATAACTTGCATGACAAATGATACCCACAACAACGCATGGTGAATGATAATGACCACCCAAAAAGTGGGTTTAGCCTCAACGAGTGCAAACAAATATAGCTAGTCATTGACAATTCCACCACATCCATTGTTAGGTACACAACCAAAAATGGCTCTATCAAAAGCATGTATCCTTTTGCCATTGCTCTTAGGGCACGTAATGTTCAACGAGTGGAGAAAAATGGTAGGCGGTCACTTTTTCCTTGTTGAAAATGGCCATTTTACCATTAGGAATTGGAACATAGTTTTCCGGAAGATAAAAGGACTAAGCTCAATTGGTAGCCAAATATGTATTAATGATAATTGGTAGCATGTTACTCTAATCATTCATCTTAAGGAGTCATGCAACCTATGGTAATCACGAGTTGACAACCAAGTCCCAACAGCCAGCTCCTTTCTCAAATATTTTCTTCTGGGTTTTCACCCCTTCCCAAATATTCAATTACAAAGTCATGGGAAGATCTGTAAAAGTTAAATGAAGACGGTACAAAGATTCTTCATCTATATAACAGTATTTTATGTACTTAGGTTAAAAGATTACATGGTCAGGTTTGTTTTATAGTTTGTCAATTCACACTTGTGACCAAGTAAAAAGTTATACGTAATTGTTTTCAATATTGAGTAATTTCATGTTCACTTGAGTTATGTAACCGAGCGTCACACTAAAATGAATAGTTGCTTGATGGGTATTAAAGCGAGTGCTCTATACATAACTTGATCCTTCGATGTTAGAAATGTAAATTTAATCCTTACGGGTCAAGGTAGTGCAAAGATAGAGTGTGTTAATACCATTACCCTTCATAAATTATATTAAAATGAGTTGAGATTAGTACATGTTATATATTAAATTCATAAACTTTGTAAACTAAAACTAAATAAGTAATATACCTAATAAGTATACATGCTAAGCTACAAGTGAGACGGACACTACATGACTTCTCCGGATAATAAAAAGTATAGAAATTTTCATATAAGTCTACTTTGAGATATTTTCTTCCACATAAGTCCACCCAAACATTTTTACCCATATAAGTCCACTTTTAAGCCTAAATATGTCATTTTGTTTTTACGATATACTTAAAATACCCTCCGATCTTTTACATCAAATATGTTCCTCTCTCTCTCTCTCTTACGGATTCAGAATTTCAGATCGGACATAAGGACCAGAGCCAAATACGATTAGTTGAGAGCTCCACCGCCTCGACGATGACTTTTGGATCCACTGTCGAAGACTCCTCGATGACCTCCGCTTCGGCCTCGACTGCATCTTATCAACGCGAAGGTCAAACCGATTCCGATGACGTGGTCCACCTCCTCTCTCTCTCTCTATCTTCTCTTTCTCTCTCTTGCTCCTCTGATTCCATCATTTCTCCGATAAAGCTGAAGCCAGTGGTACATTTTATTGCTAACCGATTCCATCATATCTTCTCTTTCTCTCTTTTGTAACCGGTGGTACATTTTGTTGCTAAAGATAGTAGTTTTTGTAGATGGTGGTAGTAGTTTTTGTAGATGGTGGTAGTAGCTTTTGTGGCCGGTTGTAATATTTTTTGTGTTCGTCGAAAACCTCACAGTAGTAGCTTTTGTAGACGGTGGTTGTAGCTTTTGTAGCTGGTGGTAGTAGCTTTTGTGGCCGGTGGTAGTATTTTTTGTGTTCGTCGGAAACCTCATAGTAGTAGCTTTTGTAGACGGCGATAGTAGCTTTTGTAGCTGGTGGTAGTAGTTTTTGTGGCTGGTAGTAATAGTTTTTGTATTCATTGGAAACCTCACAGTAGTAGCTTTTGTAAGCGGTGGTAGTAGTTTTTGTGTTCGTCGAAAACCTCACAGTAGTAGCTTTTGTAGGCGTTGGTAGTAGCTTTTGTAGCTGATAGTAGTAGCTTTTGTGGCTGGTGGTAGTAGCTTTTGTGTTCGTCGGAAACGCCGAAAACCTCACAGTAGTAGCTTTTGTAGGCGGTCGTAGTAGCTTTTGTAGGCGGTGGTAGTAGCTTTTGTGTTCATCGGAAACCTCATAGTAGTAGCTTTTGTAGGCGGTGGTAGTAGCTTTTGTCGCTTGTGGTAGTAGCTTTTGTGGCTGGTGGTAGTAGTTTTTGTGTTCATCGGAAACCTCACAGTAGTAGCTTTTGTAGGCGTTGGTAGTAGCTTTTGTAGCTGATGGTAGTAGCTTTTGTGGCTGGTGGTAGTAGCTTTTGTGTTCGTCGGAAACGCCGAAAACCTCACAGTAGTAGCTTTTGTAGGCGGTCGTAGTAGCTTTTGTAGGCGGTGGTAGTAGCTTTTGTGTTCATCGGAAACCTCATAGTAGTAGCTTTTGTAGGCGGTGGTAGTAGCTTTTGTCGCTTGTGGTAGTAGCTTTTGTGGCTGGTGGTAGTAGTTTTTGTGTTCATCGGAAACCTCACAGTAGTAGCTTTTATAGGCGATGGTATTAGCTTTTGTAGCTGGTGGTAGTAGCTTTTATAGCTGGTAATAGTAATTTTTGTCATCGTCGAAGGTCGGTCGGAAAACCTCGCCGGAGGTCGGCCGAAAACCTCGTCGGAGGTCAGCCGGAGACTGTTCCGAAATGAGAGTGATTATTGACTTTTTATACTAGTGGCATTCTTGTAAATATAAAGGAGAAAATCTTTTTTTTTTTTTGTTGGATGACAGTCTGTAATTATGTTGAACTTCAATACTTAATACAAAACCTTATTTAGACTTGGGTGGACTTATGTGGGTAAAAATCTTAAGGTTGATTTATATAGGAAAAAATGTCTCAAAATAAACTTATATGTAATTGGTCAAGTATATGGTTCGAATATATATGAGAGGGGTCATACCTAAATAAGTAATCTACCATAAATTAAATAAGTAATCTACCCAATAAACATACATGCTAAATTACAAGTGAGACGAATGCTGCAGGACTTCTCCGGATAATAAAAAGCATACGGTTCGAATATGTATAGGAGGAGTCATACCTAAATTACTCTTAACCTTGAAGTTACCAGTAGCTCAATCGGCCACCACTTTAAAAACCAAAAAGGTAATCTCGACACATATGTATCATCATGAAATCAAATAATTCCCTAGAAGGTTTCATACTGGGTTTCTTCTGCATGTTCATGCTCTCCGTGGGTGACCAAACACAAAGACAATGACAGCAGATCATAGGTAGTGCTGTTCCATGTAGCTGGGTCAATGGAAGCCATACCTATAGCTAAGCTCACCCCTCTCCGGTGGCAACCGCCTCGTTCCACCACGAACCTATTACTTATTGGCTATAAGCAATATGGGTCACACTCACACCACTCGAAAGGGTTCATACTTTCTGTATACACCCCAGAATACAATCCCAAAAGGCCAAAAGGAAAAGAATTGAAAATACATTCAATTTTTGGGTATCAGAGACTCGTAGTTGAATCCACACAGCCTCTAATCTTGTTTTCTGCACCTTCATTTTCTATGGAACATATACTTTTAGGTTCACCGATTTACCAAAAAAGTGCATGGTTATATATTATAGTGCATCATTTTCATGTCCTTAAGCTTAGGAAGACAGCACCCAATTTGTTTTATAATCAAGACATTGGTCCCAATACATCCACACTATTGGTCCCTTATTCTTTTTAATTAGTACCTAATTTGTTCCACCATTTCACATGTACACCATTCAGCCATATTGAAATGGGTATAAGTTACACATGTCTAAATGGACTTAATTAGGGTTTAGGATACACAATTTGAGGTTTAATATAGTTGGGCTATTGACTCAAGTTCATTTGGTGTAGGTGCTTCTGTTCATGGGGATTAGGCTTAGAGGGTGTGCTATGTCTTATAGTGATAATTAACACCCGTGATTAAGATTCATATTGGGATAATTAGTTGGCCATAAGGGGTTGTTGGTATAAAGTATTTCTTTAGGGCTTGTGATCAGATACATTCTCCATGAAGTCCAAACCTTCCACTTTGCAGCACAAAGTAGCGGCGGGTCTTATGACATAAATGGTGGCGCAGTTATTTTAGATTTATTTTAGATTTGTTTTAAATTTATGGAAAAAGATTAACAAAGACAACTAGATTTGTGCTCGTTAAAATTACATTATGAAACTGTTACAAGTGGTCAAATTGGTAAAAGTTTAGGTGTAAAACTCTTATACTCAAGTTCGAAACTCACCTACGTTGATTGAAGTTTAAATCTCAATCTATTTTTAGTGGCCAGAAGGAGAAAGCATTTTCACATGACCGATCGACGCATATTAATTCTTGGATGAATAAAACATTTGAGCGTTGGTCCTACAAATAAAACATTATAAAGTTGAGTAACACATAACAAAGCATATATTTGTACTGGTCAAAGTGACAGTTTTCTCTTGATCACATTGATATGTTAATGTTGAGATTCAAATGATTGAACTAAACCAACCAAACTAAATATCAACCAAAAAATTAGTTGAAAGGTCGTTGTGGTTCTAAAATTTAAAAAATATTTAGAAGTTGAGACAAAGTTTGCCACTTTATAGTTTATATGATGAATACAAAATACACCCAAAAAAAAGACGTAGACCCAAATTAAGATTTTCCTAAACCATTATCAGATAAAAGTGTTTGATGTATAGATCTCTAATCCAACATAATGAGGAAGCAAACCAAATATATATCAATCAGCATATTATTACAAAAACTTCATATAATTGGCGTACCTACCACATTTCTTCATTATGTCTCAACAATTTGTTTTCTTCTCTTTTGAGTCCGATCTAGAGGACAGTTCAATACAATAATGCTCCTTATCAACAACATCAATAAAAAAAAAACTATTGATTTTGGTTAGGAACAGTTATAATTATGACTCTTTATGAGATTCGAACCAAATACCTCATAGTACCACAAAAACCCCATGACAGTTTTAACTTTGAAGTATAGCCTCTCATTGAGGGTCAAGATTCGAACCAAATACGTTTTACTAACGGGATGACCACATTAACGTCCGCTAAACTTGCAACATAACATAATTCCACTACATAATCTCGAATGCATGGTACAATATTTGCTTTGTTTTTGTTGGACACAACAGCAGGGGCGTAGCTAAAGGGGGGTAGAAGGGTTATTTGACCTCCCTTAGTGTCTGAAAATCAAGTTTTGATAGGTTTAATTATGTGTCAGAAACTCTTCTCATTTAACCCATATGTCATTTTCTTTTTTGGTCTAAAGCTGACCTCTCACGTCAAAAAAACAAAGAAACAAAGATAAAGACTAATTTAAACATTGACTTAATTACCCACAATGTATAATTTACACAAACTACACAAAACTCTAGTTGATTGAAACAATATATTTTATAAACTCTTTTTTTTTATTTTCTCCTCGTGTTCTCTATGTGTCATTCTACTCTTGTTTTTTTTTCTTAAGAGAACACTATCTTTTTTTGTTCTATATAATTCACAAACAACAAATTAAAAGATGCTACTGTTTCTTTTGTATTTTGGTAGATTTATGAAATAAAGCGGTGTCGATTCATTAATCTACTACTACAATTATATATAATTTATCTAAAAGAAAATTAACAAAAATGTATGTAATGACCATTTTGACTTGTGATGAATGAATACTACACCGATTTATATTTAATTAAAAAAAATCAATACATACAATATATGTTACCTATTGAGATTTTGATAAAAAGAATCATTGCTATATGCAATAGATTTTGACCCTCTTAATTATAATTTCTGACTACGACACTGTACAATAGTAATTACTTTGTTTCTTTGTCCCACAATATATTTTTTCCGTTAATGTAATAATGTTTGTACTTTTTATGTTTTTTTTTTGATAGATAAGCTGATAAGAAAAATAAATAAATAAATAAATTTTCGATAAAAAAAAGAAAATAAATAAATTTTGTTGGTATTCCTGATATTAAAATCATGTACAAGAGGGGACAGGGAGAGCTATCAGCGGGGTTGTGCTGTAAAAGCTAGACGAGTACACGTGGCATGACTGTCATGTGGAGCATGTCACGGTCGTACAATAGTCGGGTCCACTTGGCAGTTGCCAGAGAATTGATGTTGAGCCCACTAATGCCCCATTAGTATTTGCGTTGTGTTTCTGTTTATAGTTAATACTTTAAACGTTAATTATTTACGTTTTTACCCTTCCCCCTTCTCAATGGCCTCGTCGGTTGAGCTGTCATCTTGTTTCCATCGATAGAAAGCTGCCTAAATACTAATTACCATTAATCACTCTCTGCCATGTTGTAAGGTAAAATAGATAAATGAGCTGAAAATGCTCTCTTAGCCGGTATAATTATCTTTAGGCCCTCCAAACTCTTGGTATTTGCACAATCAAAATACCAAAAATTGACCGGGACACCTTATAATAGTCAAGATAGTTTGAGATGATTTTAACATATTTTCAACCCTTAATATATGTTAAACAAGTTAATATGACAAAAAAAATTGTCAAATCACCAAGCCAATACATCGCCGAGCAGAAAGAGTGACCAACCAAAGTCATAATATCCATAAGAAAATTTGCCTCTCTGAAAGTATATGAGAAGATGATGTTGACAAAAGAATCTGCAAGAGCTTTCACATTTCAGATAAGTGACTTGAGCTTCCAAGGAGTAACACATGATCATATAAGGGATATGTCTCTTTCTCATTCAATTTGATTGCATTTGATATATATTTTATGTTAGCAGCAAAAAAAATGTTTGTAAATTGGTTTCATATTATGTATTTTTCAATTTTTTTGATACTATGAAACTTGATAAACACATTGCTCTTTTTCACTATGTTAAAATTACTTTTCAAAGAGATATTTTAGCGTGCATGGTCGTATAGTTCAACATGTAGTGGCGCAGGCGTTGCAAGACCCATGTAAGAAAGAGCATTTATCACCATATCAGATAGAAGGGCGCGTTCGGTTACAAGGTGATGCCGTTTGGTCTAAAGAATGCCGGAGCGACGTACCAGCGAGCCATAACAGCGCAGTTTCATGATATGATTCACAAGGAAATGGAGATCTATGTCAATGACATGATCGCGGCTTAAGAAGACCGTGAACCTTGTATTTGGTTTTTCGTTACGAATCTGATATAAGAGTTACAAGGATCATAGCATTTTGGTAACAACTACACTGCATGAAAATCTTTTGGGTACGGTTTGCAGAACAAGTCCTATATTCTTTTTACAATAACGTGGACTAAACGCTACGAATATCAATTTTCACGTTTGTCTCATAAGTAACATGTAAATCAGATTTTTAGGGTTTAATCTTTTACTGTTTTAACGTCGCCGTTACCGTCGGCCAAAAGGTAGTCGGCATTGTCGTAAACCCAAGACCAAAGCGTGGGCAATTACGTAATCTACTCGTTACCCCACTAATCCTTGCCATCTATGGCGTGGCGTGAGCACTTCCCTGCAAAACAACACAGAGACAAATTACACCGAAGGCTTTTTATATTATAGAAAAATTTAGGAGGAAGACGAAGAAGAAGAAGAAGATATAGTGAGAGGAGTGAGTGGTAGTTTTCACTTTGCTTTTTTCTCTCTGCACAAAATCTTCCAAAATCCACAGAGAGAAAAAAAGGAGGGAGCAGGAAGAAGAAGAAACTCGTGCCCGCAAAGCAATGCCCTGCGCTTCTCAAACTCCGATGCCTCCTCTTTAACTTTTCATGCATTTATTTAACACAAGCAAACATCCCACTCCCCAGGGATTTCAGAAAATTTTCACACCACTAAAACAAAGGTAAAACTCCTCTCTGCCTCACCCTCAATTTGCATTTTCAACTTGTTTTTGCTGAACGGAGTTTGCGTATTCTCTCACCGGAGTCAAGAATCCGGCGAGGTGACAGTTTTTTGTTGTATGATTTCTTCTTGTTGAAGGGATAAAGCAAACAACGGAGTTCTTTTTTCTTTTTTCGTTTTCTCTTTCTAAATTCAGCGTTGAAAAGCGAGTCAAGAAGCGTAAAGCATGAGATTGAAGATTTTCTTTGCTTCTTTTTTTTTGGCTGCAGTTTAAATGCAATAGCTCTCCAAGTGTTGTTGAGCTCAGATAGGCTGAAGATCTCTGTAAAACGAAATGGAATTCCCGACGTTTCCTTCCGGCGAAGGAGCTTCTGATCCGGCCTGAGAACAGAAGCGTGTCTGAAATTCACCGCAATTTTGGTCCATTCGTTTGAAGCTTTTGAGAGGCGAAAATGGCGTCATGGGACCATTTCGGAGACATTGCCAATGTGGCTCAGCTGACGGGGCTGGACGCCGTGAAGCTGATCGGAATGATTGTCAAGGCGGCGGCGACGGCGAGAATGCACAAGAAGAACTGCAGGCAATTTGCACAGCATTTGAAGCTGATCGGGAATCTGTTGGAGCAACTCAAGATCTCGGAGCTCAAGAGGTATCCGGAGACTCGAGAGCCGTTAGAGCAGCTGGAGGAGGCTCTGAGGAGGTCATACATTTTGGTCAACAGCTGCCAGGACCGGAGCTATTTGTATCTGCTTGCAATGGGATGGAATATTGTGTATCAGTTCAGGAAGGCGCAGAATGAGATTGATAGATACTTGAAGCTTGTGCCGTTGATTACTCTGGTCGACAATGCTCGAGTCAGGGTATTGATGTTTTCACTTTTATTTATTTTTATTTTTAGTGTTCTTGTTCTTGATTTTCCATTTTATTGTTATTGTTTTCCCTGTTTTACTTTTAGGATTTGACAACTTTTGTTGGGTTGCCCTTGTTTGGGGGATTACATACCGTCCACTGTTGATAACAATTGTGTCTAAGCAAAGGTTCTCTATAGACTCTTAGTCTCAGAAACTTGTTGGATCGTCAATTTGTCATTAACATAACTTGAAAATTATGCTTTACTTCTTTGTTGGAGGTCCAACTTACTCGATCTTTAGGGTTACAAAGACAAAGATGGATTACTGTGAGCAAGTAGCTGGGAGGTCTAGTCGACTTAGAGTTTTAGTTTAACTGTCAGCTTGTTAAGACGTTAGGTGACAGACTTGCTGTGAAACTTTGAGAAGGTTGGGTATTTCAGTATCTTGACGAAGAATTAAGAGATGGAGAGCAGGTTGTGTGAAGCTTCTCAATGTTTTTCTTATCATCTTATAGTTATGACTTTCAGTTTTGACTGATATTTGTAGACATGACCCAGATTGGGCAATGCACCTCGACTTTTAATGAATGAACGGAATCTAGGCTCTATAATTAAATCTGAGAATTCTGTTTCAAAAAAAAAAAATTCTGAAAAGTTTCTTGAACTCTAACTATGTAATACAATGAGCACTTCAACTCTTCATTGACAAGACATGCAGCTGCATTACCTTTGATTCACCCCTGAATAATGAGAATCTGCATCTTCTCCCATATGTAGAATTAAACTACTTTATTAGTTTACATTACCTGAATACCAACAGTTTTTTTAGGTATCTCTGCTCTGGTGTTGCCTGATTTTAATTCATTAATTCTTCTCTAATGACCGCAGGAGAGACTGGAAGACATTGAACTGGATCAACGTGAGTACACATTGGATGAAGAGGACAGGAAAGTGCAGGATGTGATCCTTAAACCAGATCCCTCTAAACACGATACTGTAGTGTTGAAGAAAACGCTTTCGTGCTCCTATCCGAACTTGCCTTTTTGCAAGGCGCTTGAAAAGGAAAATGAAAAACTTCAACTTGAACTACAGCGGTCGCAAGCTACTTATGATGTGAGTCAATGTGAAGTGATTCAGCGTTTGATTGAAGTGACAGAAGCTGTAGCTGCAAACTCTTCGCCTGTAAAAAATCAGAAGAAAATAGAGCGGGATCATTCAGACGTCAATAGTGAGAGTGTACATTCGTCTGATGAAAAAAACTACAAGAAGAGTGAATCTCACATCTCTAGGTTAGTTCTCTGTTGATTTAGTATTATCTGTAATTTAAATGCCGTCTTCATAGAGCATACAAAATTTTGGTGTTGCAATTGGTGAAATTAATATTGTTGATATTAATGCCAATTTCAATCTTGTTAGTACTCAACCTCAAAATGTCAAATAATACCCATTTTCAATTTTGCTGGTGAATGGATTTTATATATTTCTATTTCTTGATGCCAATTTTATTTTCTGCAGAAACACATCTTCAGTTTCTTCTGGACATGATCTCTTGTCAAACAGAGGTTCACATCACCATGGAGAATGGAATACTGATCTTCTAGGTTGTTGCTCAGAGCCATCTTTGTGTAAGTACTTTCTTGCTTTTAGTGTAGAAGTGGGTTAAGATGATAAACAGGGTAATTTGTTTTCATTGTATGACTTCAATATCCTTGTATGGTCTATGTGTCTTTTGATCCTATATGAGCTCTTGAACAACAATAATAAGTGATTTGAGTTTGTTTCTCTGCAAGAATGCAAGATCATACATTGTCTTTGCTCTTAAAGGGAAATTCAGGTTTTGTTTTTCACGCTGTCTATTCTAATACATGGAGAAAATGACTAAAGAGTAATTTTTCTTTAACTCTCATTTCCCAATGCACATGAAAATGCATGTGTAAGATTTAATAGATCTAGGATAGGGTCTTTCATGAATCTACGGTGCATTTCAAAGTAAGTTCAAGTGATAAATATTCTATAACTATGTATGTGGTCAGGGCTGGGGTTGAGAAACAAGTGCGATATAACTTTATAAGACACAGCGCACTAATATATCCTCTATTTCAAGTCCTCTATGGGCAAATTGTTCTCTGTATGATATAATGTTTCCATTTATCTAATCTGGTCATTTGTTTTGCAGGTTTCAAGACATTCTTCTATCCTTGTGGGACATTTTCAAGAATTGCTACTGTGGCAACTAACAGGCACATGTGTAAGTTGGTTCTGGACTTTTGAACTTGAACTTAAACTATAAACTATAAAGGTACCGTATAAGCTTTGAGATTGTTCAAACAATGTGTATGAAGCTAACAGTAAAAAGGGGTTATACACAGGATAGATTAGGAGTTTGTAAATTCAGACCACATCCAGATGCATTGCACTCTCTGTTTCTTAATTGTTGTACTTTGATAGTATAGAATTTAGAGTTTTAGCATGATTCAGTGTCTGATGGCTTTGGATGAAATTTCTGACTGAATGACTTGAGTTTGTGGAAACCTGGATTCTAATCACTTTGTGGTATTATACGCATGCTAAGTTACAGCTGGTACAAATCCTGAATAAATGCCAAGTGTGTATTGTGTTTTGGAGTATAGTCTAGAGTAGTGGATTGTTATATTGTCTGAATTGTCTGGTCCCAGTTTTGCCATAAGATGAAATCCTATAGAAGGCCAAATGATTTATGAAGGTTGATATGGAAGATTTACATATAGAAGGCCAATACTGAGTGCTGACAAATTTTACCAGTGAATCTTCTAGACTCATTTTAATGTTCTCTAGTGACAACTGTTGAATTACAATACGATTATAGTTGTCATGAGGCCATAACATTGATGGGTTGTGGAGTACATAACACAAATCAGCCTGTCCATCACTTTCTCTTTCTACTGTAGAAATCCATTGCTGCAAGCTTCACATTCTACACACGGCTGCTGATTCTATGTTATTTTCCTGATGATTAACAGCTTCAGGTGAAGCATGTAATGAATTGATGGCATATTCCTTAGTATTGTCATGCTGTTGCTACACATGCTGCATTAGAAGGAAACTTCGCAAGACATTGAATATCTCGGTAATTCTTTCCCGTTTCCTGGACTGCAAATTAAAATTTTAGTGTCCCCATTGCATAGTATGGATCTTCTGGCTGCATGCATTATGAGACATGACATGCATCCATTCTGATCATTCACCTCGATCTGTTGGATGTGTCGATCTCCTAATGTGTATGACAATTGTAGATCATTGTTATCAAGTTTTAAAACATACCTAGATCTCAGCATTTAAACTTATAAACGGTATTGTCATGTTAGTGATGTTACTACTTTATAGTTGACTTGATACATCCACACAAGCGACATCTAATGATTGTCCTCCATTATAGTCTTTCTTATGAAATTTCTTGCTTTTGCAGGGAGGCTTCATTGATGATTTCCTTTCACATTTTATGTGTTGCTGCTGTGCCCTTGTCCAAGAATGGCGAGAAGTCAAACTACGGGGGATGGCATATGGTACGTTCTTCCATGTTTTGACCTTTGTATCTTTTCTTGAACCTCACCCTTAATCTGGTGGTTAACACAGTATTGAGAAATCTAATTTTGGATTGATCACTAGTCAACCAACTTGCTAATTGTTTGTTACAAAACTGCCTTGCAGGTCCTGAAAAGACAAAAATCAGCCCTCCACCCTCACAATACATGGAATCCTAAGTGATAAATCAATCACTATTCAGTATTTTGAGATTCATATGTATACCATATGTAGAGGTAATGACTAGTTGCCAGTGTTACAGGGAAACCTATTCGTCGTTAAAATTTACGCATATGTAAATTAGTTCATTGTTCTTTATTTCTTAGAGTCAGGACCTTGTGTATCATAGACTTTCTTGTATGAAATAGTATAGAACTAATAGAAGTGTTTGAGTTAAACCAATTGGTTTTATGTGATTGTGTTTACTTGCTCTTGGCTGGCTATGGAATATATATAGATCCACATTTGTGGGTTGCTTGAAGGTTTGTTCAGAAGTTGACCTTCGACCCCATAATTTGTACACTATAGACCTGAAATAACGCCAAGCAACAATGGTACAAGGTAACGTGTATGATCCATGAAGATTATTTTCTTTATGATTTTGACGCCTAATGTTCGTACGACAAGTTATCAATGTATCATTGCATTAAGTGGATTTGATACGATATAGAGGTTACTAATTTGATACAAAAGTAGTGGTCACAAATTAATCTACAATACATGAAAACGAACTAGTTTACTTAATGCATCGTATCAATATGTTGATGAACTGTATATGCCTAAGAATAAATTCCACGTTAGAAGATGTACTTCCATGTTCCCGCTAACCATCCAAATAAATTCCTAAGAAGCCAATGATCCATAATAACTCCATATTTCACCTCTAAACCCTTGTACCTCCACTTGATCTCCACCCATTTCCCATCCACTCTTGCCTCCACCGCCGCCCGCCTCCGGTGTCTCCGCCCTATCGTGAAACATTTCCAAGGAAACTACAAGATCGATCATCAAAATAGTACCAAATCTAAAATGAAACAGAAATTTTCTTATCATAAACTCTCCTAGAAGAGAAAAATCTCCAAAGGCCATGCCCTTTCCCTTTGGAGGGCAAAATCCATCTCCCACCCAATCCCGATCCGACACGTACTCACCTCACTCTAAAGTCACCCAAGTACAACCCTTTCTTTTCTTCCATAAATAAACCCCTTTGTTTTCTCTGGTCACCTCCCCAATACCAAATCACTCGAACCCTTTTCTCTAAAACGCTGCCCCATGTCTTCGTCGGCGAAGAAGATCACCCTGAAGAGCTCGGATGGCGAGTCGTTCGAGGTCGAGGAGGCCGTGGCGCTGGAGTCGCAGACGATCAAGCACATGATCGAGGACGACTGCGCCGATAACGGAATCCCTCTGCCCAACGTCACCAGCAAGATCTTGGCCAAGGTCATCGAGTACTGTAAGAAACACGTCGACGCTGCTAAGCCCGACGAGAAGGTCACCGAGGAGGAGCTCAAGGCCTGGGACCAGGATATCGTCAGGGTTGACCAGGCCACCCTCTTCGATCTAATCTTGGTGCGTTTCTCTCTCTCTCTCTCTCTCTCTCTCTCTCTCTCTCTCTTATCGCTAGGGTTTCGGAATTTGGGGATTGAGTTTTTGTTGGGATTGATGAGATTTCAGGGTTAGGGTCATTGAATTTGGGGGTTTTCTTGCGTGATTGAATTTGATACTCTAATTTCGACTATTATTGTGATTGGGGGTTTTCTTTTGTTTCGTCGACTATAAGGTGTTGAAGAAGATGTTGGGTGTGTATGTGTATAAATTTTTTTGCTTTCGGATTGATATCTGGAGCGGGATTGATTGACAGGCTGCAAACTACTTGAATATCAAGAATCTGCTGGACCTGACATGCCAGACTGTTGCGGATATGATCAAGGGGAAGACACCGGAGGAGATCAGGAAGACCTTCAATATCAAGAATGACTTCACCCCGGAGGAAGAGGAGGAGGTGCGTCGTGAGAACCAATGGGCATTTGAATAGGATGGAGATATGATCTCGGAGGTGTTTTGTTGTTTAATGGCATAATACCTCTACTATGTACTCTAGCTAAGCAATTCACTTCTATCATTTTATGTTTTGGAGAACGCTTAGCTTTATTCAAGTCGTGAGTCCTTTGAATTGTAGATAAATCTTCCAATTCTGGTGTTGGTACTGGTCTGTTCCATTATCAATCCTGCTGCTCAATTTACTCTACCACTGAATGCTTTCGCTATAGCTTGGAACTATGTTTATGCTTTTGAAGCAACAAAGGTGAAAGCTCATGATTCTAACAGAATAGGATTTTGAATGTGCATCCAAGCAGGGTGAGTAGAAAGCATCAGAAAGATGCATTGGTTGCTCTTGAACTGAAAAAGGATACTGAGCCTAAAACCATATGTATACTTGTACTGCACTCGGAAAGCCTTCTGGTTTAGAACCTTAAACTATCTGCAAACAGCAACCAGCTTCTAGTTTAAGCTGGGCGCTACATAGGCCTGGTCATGAGAACTCCCATATGAAGTTGCTATTGTTGGATGTATGGATATTCCGACTTTGTTTTCTTTCATCATCTCTATCAGCCATTTAACATCATCACACCGGCACGCTGCACCATAGACATTCAGCAACAATATGTAGTATGCAGTGTTTTGAGGTTCCATGTCAATCAGGGATATTGCAATTTGTTCTTCCACAGTTAGGTTGATGAAGATTTGACAAAAGAAACCTTGGCATTTCCCTGATTAACACCTCCGTACATGATTCCTAATCAGATATCCATGAACTGATCTTCCTTCATATTCACCACTCTAGTACTACTACCCTTCACTCCCATATACACCATTCTCCTAATCAACGTGAACGCACACACCGGCCAACTGCAATAATGTTATGTTTCTCTTAAACGATGTTGGGTACCTGTCGGAAAACATAATCTTTGTCTTTGATGGAGAACAGGGGCCTCGTTTAGCTCGTGGAAAGGAAAGTGGTTCCTTTCTCTTTCTCATTTGAAGGGAAAGAGAACGGAATTAAAATTTCATAAGAACTTTCTATTTTGAAGTTTGGTAACGTAAGAAAAATCATCAGACAAATTGTTAAAAATATTTTAAAATATTGTGTTGTGAATAATTAATGCATGAAAAGTAGAAATGAAAGCGGTTCCTTTGGATTTTGGAATGAACCACTTTCCCTCATATTTTTCATTAGGAAAAAGTTTATTTTCCTTTTGTTTTCCAAAACATAGGAAATGAACAACTTTTATTTCTTGATACTTACTTTCCACAAAACAAACGAGGCACTTTCTATGAAACAAACGAGATCTTAGTGGAGAACATAATCTTCAATGGAGAGCATAGGAGCTTGGGGATTTTCCACCTTAGGGATAAAAAATCATTGTTACCCCCTTATATCTTTTCATTTACGGATACGTATCCGGTCGTATCGAACCTGTATCCAAGGGTATAGCCGTTTCCGGTCATACCAGCACGTACTCAACGCCTTGTAGGTTAAGAGTTTGTTCTCGGATACGGCTGGAAACAGCTTCATACGGTCCGATATGGCAGGATACGTAAATAAAATAGATCATATGGGCAATAGTGACTTTCCACCTTAATGTATTAGTGTCTTTTTCTTGGTGAAAAAAAAAATTGTCTAGCTACTGCTCTTGGCAAATCGCAGTGTCCAGTTCTCCAAGTACTGCGCTGGTGTTTATGGCTTCGAGAAGCATGAAGGTTCTGAAAGATGCGGCGTCTGGGCTCAACAAGACGCTATACGAGAGACTCGTCTGCCCACTTTCTAGGCAACCCTTGAGGTAAAAATTCTGGTTATTTACTGTTTCTGTTTGTAGGAGAAAGGTTAAATTTTGCAGGAATTGCATTGTGTATGACGATGTTCTCTATTTTACTACTTGGGTGATTTTGTTGGGTTAATTTTGGTAGGTTCTGTAAGGAAACGAATTCTTTGATCAGTGATGCTATTGGTGTTTCCTATCCTGTAAGTTCCTCCTGCTCTAACTTGAATGCAGCATAGAGTTAGTTACTTTAACTAAATATTGGGATTGTGGTGATGGTAAAATCAATCAAAGGAGTAAATTTTGTTCTTTTGCGATTTATGAAACATGGGAATGAGTTGAAGATAATGGATTGTCGCCTATATTGTAACTGATAATGCAGTTGCATGTGAGATACTTGAGGCATTGTGTTCGGCTTTTCAGCTTCAACTGAACATGAGGGACTGTCGAAAATCGAAAACTACACCTTCTAGGTGTTTTTGTTGTCTCGTGTAGTATGGCTGATATCTTGTTTTACTTGTAATTTTTACTTGATAGATAAAGGATGGGATTCCTTGCTTAGTACCATCGGATGGCAAGATACTTGATACGGATGCAATAAAACCTGAAGATGGTGGGGAATCATCAGGCAAGAGGGAAGCAGATTGAGGCAGAGGTGGTTGCTAGATCAATTATGGAGTTTAAGGTATGGTCACCAATTGAGTTTTGCTAGTTTCTCGGCTTCTTGGCGTTGTTTTTTAAGTATACTGCAACTTGTTCTTCCATTTGTGAGCAAATGCCAGAGGCAAGCATTCTGGTAGTGCAAGGGAGGTTCTTTTAGATCCTTCCAAGTGGAAAACATTTTACTGACTACTGATATTTATCATAAAGTTTTCATTGCACGGAATAAGTTCTCAAACAATTCCAACTTGCAGATGTAAATTCATTGATGACTGCCATATCTTTTATTTCTGCTATTTTCTTTATTGAAGAGGAGGAAAGGTTAATCTGTGGTCTAGATGGTTTGATGAGCTTTTGCTTCTGGTTGATCTTTGATATATGGCCTGAGTCATGCTATGTAGCTACATTTCGCTGGCATTTCTATTAGTTTCTGAGTAACACCCGGATTAATAGCTGATCATCTTCTCCAACTGCATATAGATCCCCACACCTCTTACTTGAGTCTCACTATCTCTGTCCTAACAGGACTTTGAGGCCTTTCCCCAATCTTCCTTGATTCTAATATCAGTAATATGTGAAATTTATCATCTTTAGATTGCTGGATAACATTTTAGATTGATAAGGACTTGGACCAAGAAATACAGTATGAAGAGAGCTTGGCCTACACAAACTAGGTTTCCCTTGCTCGTCGACTAATAACCATTGCCTGGTTCTGAATCTTGGACCTGAACACTGACCATTTGCAAGGAAGCGTTAAAGCATCTAGGCCTTATAGAGCCATTAGCTTGTCCTAACTACTAGTATGTAACTTTCTCAACTGTAGTGAATACTGAAGGAGCAGTGGTTTTCCAACTATAACCCAGTCATATTTTTTCTTTTCGATTTGAATTTGAACGAGTCTTTTTGTCTGTGGTTAGTTGTTTACTAATACATGTTAACCAATTAACCATCACTATATGTTCATCAAAAGTTGGTACTTGACCAAGTAGCCTGGATAATGGTGCTGTAAATGTGGCTCCGATTTGCTGTAAGGAAAATGTTTGAACAATCAAGTTACCTTCTGATTAGCTGAGCTTGACACCGGCATTCTATGGGTTGCAAGTTTACCCAAGAATGTATGGCCTTTGCAAGTTCTAATCGACTCCCTGAAAACCAAGATGGTACCAAGGTAAAACCACAAATTTTGAACCTTGTAGTACAAATTTAACAGGCATTTCACATCTGCTTTGGAAATCTATTACATGTATATGTTCCTAATTATATTCTGACTTTGAAGATGCTCTAAATAGTAAGTAAATACTATCTGCTGCTACATCAATCCCGACTCGAATTACATTTTCAGGCATCTGTACTGTGATTTTGTGACCATTAACCTTTGGCAAGGGTTCAGAGATCAGAAGGGTACACAATTTCTGTCAAAGCTGGTGGTTTCCAGTAATTAAAGATAAATTGATTGACGCAATGTTGCAGCAAAGAAAGAAGCAACCTTAATTGAGGAAAGAAAACCAAGGAATTAGGTTTTATTATACTTGGCCTGTGACTAATTAAATTATAAGAAAGGTCAAGAGTAACACTCTCTTTAGTTGCAACTGCACTTCCTTCAAACCCAAGCAAAAATAACAAAATGACCCATTACTTTCCTTCAACTAAAACTCTATAAACACCTTGTTGAGGTGAATAAATCCTTCATTAAGAATCAAATGGCTCTCTCTCTAGTCTCCTTCCTCTACAATCTTTTCAACGAAAGATTTCAGCAGCCAGTGATATGCTTATATGATGTAGTGGAATCAGAAGGGGGCTTGGTTGAGCCTGCAGCTGAGGGTGAGTTTTGCTGTGTGTGTTTGTCAAGATTAGTGGAGGAACATGAGGACATGAGAATCCTACCTTGCCGGCACAAGTTCCACAAGTCATGCGTCGACGAGTGGTTCAATGCGTGCCGGAAGACGTGTCCGTTGTGCCGGTTTCCGGTGGGAGGAGGGCAGAAGAAGACTCAGATGGTGGAAATGATGCTGACTGATGAGATGATGATATATTTCTCTTCTTTTCATGTAGCTGGGTTCTAAATTGTGAGTTGTTTACCACTACTGAAATGTGCTTGGCAATAGTGTAAGCTAGCCCTGAGCTAAAGCTCACAATTGAGGCTGTAAAACCAAATTGCCCCACTAGCATGACTTGATGAGGGTTTATAAGTATCGAAAAATATTTCGATGCGCCAAATGTATCGATGTTTCATGTTAAATGACATTATCTTTGGTCATTTGGTGTTATCTCAAGACTCGTAGATGTTGGTGGTAAAACCAGAAGAAAATAAAAATAGTCCAACTAAAAAGTTCCATTGCCGGAAATCGAACCCGGGTCTCCTGGGTGAAAGCCAGATATCCTAACCGCTGGACGACAATGGATTGTTGTTCAAGTATATGAAATCTGATTCATTAAAACGATGGCGACGCATATGTCAAATCCCATTGTTGCAACGGATAGAAAAAAATAAGGTTATTTGGAACTCCAAATTTGCTTACTTGATCTCACTTTATTATGAATTATTAAATAACATATTTATTCTCTTACACAATGACTATTAAGGACATTAATTAAACAAAAAATAATATTACATTTATTCTCTCTAAACTTTCTAATTCAATAATAATAGATTAATGCATTTTATTATTTTCTTTATTGATTTTTATTTTCTAGTTTTACCACATACTTATTAAAGCATTTATATATTTGTACTATTATACATGTCACATGCATATACAAAGTAAAAAAATATTTTTACAAAAATCAATTATTAAAAAATAAATAAATAAGTATCGATCATAATATTTTTACAAAAATTTATCAATTATCAAAATAATTTATCATCATGAGGTATAATATATATATATATATATATATATATATATAAACTTACAAAAAAAAATAGTATATGTAAAATAGAAATACAAAAGTAACAAAAATATAGAATAATTCATGTAAGAACATTCTTTTGATGATTAATAAATAAAATTTGAGACACAATCCTTGTTTTATTTTTATTCTTAAGAGAATAGTATTATTCATGATTTGAATTAACTTTTCTCGAAAATTGATGTCATTAAAAAATTATTTCTTACAATTTGATCAAAAAATGAATGTCTAGATAGTGACATTTTATGCAAAATAAAAAATACAAGAAATCAAGGTCTGGAATGGAGGTTTGTGTTCAAAAGAAAAAAGAAAAAAAATTAATAAATGGAAGTTAGGAATGGATGTTCACATGCAAAAAGAAAAAAGAAGAAGAAATAATTAGAGGTATACTGAGTGAATAAGAGGTGTACGTAATGAGTAATATATTAATATATATATATATACGTGAATGATATAAACAAAGCTATTTTAGGAATTTAAAAGGAGGTCTAATGAGCAAATATTTATATTTAAAAATAAAATTGAGGTGTAGAGAGAATAAGAGATATACTGAGCAAATTTGGAGGTCTCAATAACCGCATTCAATAGAAAATATCACATTTCATGCTTTCAAATTTGACAGTGCCTCAAGAACGTCTTTCATATTGCAATGCTTCTCTCTCATTCTCCCTCTTTCCTTCTCTTCTCTCTTGTTATTCTTACTTAGACCAAAGCCTTCACTACATAAAAAGACAATAAACCTAGCACACCAAACTCTATAACGACTTCTCTCTCCAAAAAAAAAAAAAAAAAAAAAAAAAAAAAAAAAACTCTATAACGACTTCTAAATAATCAAAATTTCATATTGATCAATGTCTAGAACATCAAATCCTAGAAAGCACAACCTCTAGAGCATCAAAACCAACATCTATAACATCAAATTCTCAAATATGAAATCGACCTTTTGAATTGCATACGAACTCTTCGGATTGTAGATGCAAAGATAATGTATGAAATAGTCCACGTTGTGGGTATTCTCCCTGGAAGAGTGGCATGTCAACCTATAACATTGATTTTCTTGAAAATTTTTCTATACAACAAGGTGCAAGTGACCCATATTTATCCGGTAATATCAGCCATTAACATTTGTAGTCAACTATCTTGTTATTAACAAAAAGGTAATGGATTTATCTAAAAATATACTTCCTTGTATACTCCCTTGTATACTCTCATTTTCTAACAAACTTGTTGTATCTTTTATTTTTCTTTTCCGCATTGATACATTGATTTTATTAATCAAACTATTTAGGAATAATGTGTGCATGTGAGATTGTCCTTGCCCATGAGTGTTTGCCCTACAAAGCTACAGATAGTATTTTTGGTAAGCCATCGACATACTGATAGCAGCATAGAAATGAGTCATTGACTCATTGTTGTTGCCCTAAATAAAATACCATACCTTCCAACTTTAAGTATCAAATTTGGACATTCTTGTTTTGAGCTTGTGTTACCTTGACATATATAGCTATAAAAATCCTCCTCAACCACATGAGCTCTCGATTATATAGTTTGCACCAGTAATCGTGAATTTAGTCGGGACCAACTGGAACTTCACCAAACCACATCAGAAATGGTACTTCCCATTGAAGAAAGTGGCTACTTGTGAACTACTTTGGTTTGGTTTGCCCTGTATCTCTCTGTGTGTCTAGGGTTAGGGAGAAACTATTACCTGTTTGCCTAGAACCCTGTGCTTGGATTTGGTTCAAATACAAAAAGCAACAAAAGAAGCAGCAAAGAGTCCAGAGGGCTATAGCTTTGTACCTCTCTTGTAACTTTCGCAGTACGTATGGGGTTATGACATGTAGGTGTAGCCTTGAGACACAGACCAATCAATGAGTTACATTTTCGTAAATTCAAAAAAGAAATTAGAGGTGTGGTAGATATCATCAGAATCTGTTTGAATTTTCTGGGTTTTCTTTAAAAACTCGATGTAATTTCTGGGAAAGCCAAGAAACCTCCAATCTCTATCAAATCAAACCCAGCACCAGTACTGCTGGCTAGTACGTACCATTTAACCATTCATTGCTTAGAAGACCTTAACAAAAGTTGTTTAATATGTAAAACCCACAAACCCTTTCTCCAACCAAGATTTAGTGCATAAGCAAAGATCTTTTTTTTTTTTTTTTTTTTTTTTTTTGAGAATTTCATATACAAAGATCTGGGGATAGAACTCAATTAGGCCATCTCCAACTATCCTTTCTATACCCATACCTATACCTATATTTTGAGTCACCCAAACCCATTACTATTCAAACTCATATTTCATCTCCAACCATTATATCAAAACCCATACTCATACCCAAATTTTAATAATTTTATATAATTTGGGTATGAGTATGGGTATGAGTATGGGTTTTGGTCATCAACAAATAAACTCATTTCATATATAATGTTTAGCGTTAAATGATTTATATAACAACAAATAAATTATATAAATCATACATAATAATTTAATATAATATGTTGTCATAGTTAAAATTAAATAAATTTTTTCTTTTTCCAAAAATTAATAACTTGCTATTTTTATACTGAAAAACAAATATGACGTGACATTACACGTGTTAAATGTTGATAGGATAGTGAGATTGCGGGTTAGATTTTTATCTGCCACGTGAGGACAATGTCTATCTTCTCAATAATTACATATCCGATAAGATTTCGGATCTCGAATTTTGGGTATACTTTAGCTCCTCGTGTCGTTGCGTGAGAGGCTAATGAGATTACGTTTTAGATTTTCATCTGCCACGTGTCATATCTTATCTTGATCAATCATTTTTCATCTGTCCATAAATACGAACCTCTTCACTCCTTCATACCTCACTAATTCACAAACACTTCTCTCTCATATCAGAATTCAAGTTCTAAGTTTCATTTTCTTCACATAATTTTTGTTGATTACTGCAATGAATAGGTTGAGGAAACTACTAATGAAGGAGGAGGAAGATTCCATCACAAGGAATCGTCAAAGAGCCCTGGTGATGCAGGCAGCTTCCTCACACATTCAGAGGATCCAAGAGGAAGAATCTGAATGGGGTGGTTCCCAAGAAGGCCGGCGATACACCCCTAGAGAGCGTGAAGCTATGGATCAACGACTGAAAGCTCTTTACTTCACTTCACCGTGTCGGTTCGAAGGCGATGTGTTTCGTAGAAGGTATCGAATGCGGCCTCATGTGTTTGACCAGATGATGCACGATGTCGCTAACCATGACTCTTACTTCATCCAAAAGCCTGACGCCTCCGGTCAGCTTGGCTTGTCAACTGAACAAAAGTTGACTTGTGCCATGAGGATGCTTGCTTATGGGCTTCCCGCCGACTTGTGTGATGAGTTCCTCGACATAGCAGAATCTACAGCTTTGGAAATTCTAAGTCACTTTACTAGAGCAATTTGGAAAGTATACCACAAACATTACCTCCGTCGACCATCAAAGGCAGATTTGCGGCGGTTGCTCAATGTTGCTGACAAAAGAGGGTTCCCTGGAATGGTTGGAAGTCTCGACTGTATGCACTGGCAGTGGAAAAACTGCCCAACCTCATGGCAAGGGCATTTCACCGGTTACAAAGGAAAGCCGACAATCATCCTGGAGGCGGTTGCATCATACGATACTTGGATATGGCACGCCTATTTTGGACTTCCAGGCTCCCTCAATGATATCAATGTCCTTGGACAGTCTCCATTATTCGATGAAGTCTGTAGAGGTGAGTCGCCTCTAGTCAAATATCATGTTGGAGATCACCAATATGGTCAATGCTACTACCTAGTTGATGGGATCTACCCAAAATGGGGGACTTTTGTGAAAGCAATTAGAAACCCGATCACGCCACAACAAGCTCATTTTACAAAGATGCAGGAGTCATTCCGAAAAGATGTGGAGAGAGCATTTGGAATACTCCAAGCTCGTTTTGCAATTGTGAGAGGACCAGCTCGTGGATGAGACAGGGAAGATATCCAGTACATCATGATGACCTGCATTATTTTGCATAATATGATTGTTGAAGATGAGCGCGATGAAACTGGAGATAATCATGAAGTTGATCCCGACGAGGTCCCAACAAGACCAAGGAGAGCAGAAATATATGACCATTATGAAGTAGATCATTTGGTTGAGCGTGATCCTCCTGCACTTGGTGAATTCATGCGCCGATACCAGCAGGTTAGATGTCCAATTGTGCATAAAAGCCTCCAAGAGGATTTGGTTAAGCACCTATGGAATGTGAAGCAACAGGCAGAGCAGAACCACATGTGAAGTGTTTGTATGCTTATGCTTTCAATAATTGGTGTTGTGTCATGGTGTGTTATGTTTGTATGCTTATGCTTTCAATAATTGGCGTAGTGCCATGGTGTGTTATGTTTTCAATAATTGGCGTTGTGCCATGGTGTATTATGTTTGTATGCTTATGCTTCTTTTATTTATTTGTTGTTTGTGTGTTTAATATTATTGTAATATTTGCAATTTGATAAATAAAATTGAGATTAACAAAAGTAATAAATTACTCATTAATTATAATTGAAAATCAAAGTACATTCATTTAATAAATTAAAGTACTAAAATGAAATTAAAATAGAGACAACAAAGTACTATAGGAAGACTGAGTCATCTTCACCTTCAGATGAAGCAAGTGGTTGGTGTGACCCGACATTGTAAGCTTGTTCCTCCCTCTCAATAACCATAGCTTGCCTCTTTTCCCAATAAGCCCTAATTGGGGCGGGATATTTTGATGGATCCACCGCCATTGTGGCTGCATCATCTGCACGTTCTTGTGCAAGTCTAGTCTCCTCCCTAAGTTGTAGCCTGTGTTCGAGATCGCGATCTCCTTGGTCCGCAATTCTTTTCATTTGTGCTAAGAGTTGAGATGTGTCATCTTGTTTGCATTTTTTCTTAGCAGCCCTTTGAGCTTTTTGGCCTGGAGGGCGTGCATGCACATTTGAAGGGCTTGGGGTTCCCTCAATGGGTGTACCTTCTCCGTTCAAGTCAATAGGTGACGGACCACTAGAGACTTCATCATTCAAGGAAGGAGGTTTGCTAAACTTTTCTGTATCCATCAATATTGGCCAACAATGTGCAAATTTGAACTCCTCCCCCAAAGACAATGTACGATATATCGACCTAGCTTGTACTTCCTATATATTCATACAATAAATAATATATAAGTGGTCATATATATAAACATGTATTAGTGATTATAAACAAGTAGATATTAATTGTCATAAACATAAACTAATATTAGCAAATTCCTTATATTGGGTTATAAACAAATAAATACTACCGGTCATAAACAAATAAATATTACCAAGTCGGTGGCATTTTCACCACTTGCGTGAGCGGCTTCCGCTTTGGTGAGAGCTTCACGCCACCTTGTGCAACCCGGTCTAATCTTTCTCCAACGAGCTTCACACCCTCCTCCCGATCTAATAATGGAACCGGGTGGCTTGCAAGCTTCATACACTTCCCATATACGATCCCATAATTTTTTCTTCTCTTGACCCGTAGCTTTGTCACCGTCTTCACCAACCGCAACCACCGCCATGCACAACGACACATCTTCGAGGTTTTTCCAAGCTTCTCCTCTAGGTTTGGGGTTGGACATTTTTGAAAAAAAAAAAAATTTAAAAAAAATTTGACAACTAGCTAGATGAAGAACAATTATGAAAATAAAGAGTGTAGAAGGAGAGAAGTTTTGGAGTGAAAAATTATGAAGAAGGTGGATGATATTTATAGACATTGGTGCAAATTACTGTTCCAACGGGCAAATTTTTTTTTTATATTTTCCTCAATTTTCTTTCTTATTTTTCAAGTTTTTTCATTTGAAAACATGATTTTTAGCCTCATTTTTTCTTTTTCCAATTGAATTTATCTAGACCTTTAATTTTGAAGACAATCAAATCTGGGCCGCAGATTTTTGGACCGTTGGAGGACCACTGCCGAGCTCACGTGGGACGGCCCGCAGCAGCCCAGCTCCCTTCATCGCGTGGTGGGCGCGTCGTCTTCTTCCGGCCGTTTTTTCGTCTTCTAGCGCGCGTCTGCTCCTGCTTCCCTTTCCCGCGCGTGGCCTCTGCGACTGCTTCTTCCTTCACGTGCAGCTGCTGGCTCGTGGGTCCCGCGGCGGCTGGATATGGGTTTCTGCCTTCAATGTCGACCCATTTTGGGTCGGGGAATTAGTAGGAACCTATTTTGGGTATGAGTTTTGATGGTTGGAGATGGATTTTTATAGGTTTTGGGTTTGGATACGGGTATAACAATGGTTGTTGGAGACGCCCTTAGAGTTCAGAAGAAAGAAAAGACCGAAAGAGAGTGAGTCTGACTGGTGAATGGTTTCCATGATTTGGTGGTATTGTTTTTCATTTTGGGAATAGGGTTAAGTAGGGAGGGTACAATGTACATTACTGTCTGAATTTGACAGAAGAAATTAGTGAGTGACTGATTGAAAGGCATATGCTTCACACTGAAGGGTGGGTAGGGCAGCTTAATTTTTACAGAGAAAAAAAAGGACCATAAAAAGCCATAAAAGATGTGAAAGAGTTTGGGTCAGAGCAATACAGTGCTGACAGATGTCTTGTACAATGCAGATTAAAGAGAGGACTAGACTATATCTCTCACACACTGAAACGAATAACTAGGGCATGCTTGATTCTTGTTTCCCTCCAATTTTAGATGGCACAGGGAAAAGAATTTCTTCAACTCCATACACTGTTTTCGTTTGGTTGGTTGAGATTGTTAAATCGAATATACAGCACTAGCTGGTGAAATAGTGAAATACTAATTAATGGTTGTGGTTGGTCTCGTTTTCTGGATAAAGCAATTATAGTTCATTTTGTGAACTCAAACTCACAATACATGCAATAATGATCCGAGTACGGTAAAGTTCTTGTTTTGTTAACTTCTTCTCTGTGTCTAATAGAAACCTGACGTAAACATAATTTAACTATATACTATAGCGCCTCGCGCTGGGTACTGTGCTTAAAAACAGTGCGGCTTTTGTCTTTTTCTTCTCTCTCTCGCTCGCGCTCGGGTTTGGGCTTGGGCTTTTTCTTCGGTCTCTCGCGTCTTCTTCCCGTCGAAGGTGCTAGAAAAAGTGAGAGAGGAGCCGGTTGGGCTGCTGCTTCCTTTCTTTCTTCATCTCCCTGCTTTCTTCTCTTCTCACATTCTCTCGCCCAAGATCTCTCTCTGCTGATCCTTTGCTCCTCTCTCACCCGATCTGTTTTCCTCTCCGGCTCTCTATCTCTCCCAGATCTCAAATTCTGGGATTTGTGTTGATTCAATTGCAGCGGGATTGGCCCAGTGTATCAGATCGCTCCTCCGGTAAGCTTTGAAGTTTCGATTGTTGTTCTAGAATTTTGTGTGCATAAAGTCAATTGTTGTTCGCGTCTTCTTCCCCTCCAAGGTGCTAGAAAAAGTCAGAGAGGAGCCATATCGGTTTCTTTTGCAGGTTTGCCCTACATTTATCGATTTCTTCCCATCTCGCTGTCCTCTTCTCTCACGCTCTCTCTTCCCGCTTTCTCTTCTGTTCAGCTCCCATCGATCGATATATCTTTGCTCTCTCTTATCTCGCCGTGTTGACAGAGATCGAAATCGAAATCGAAAATTTTGGATTGGGGTTTTTGCAATTGGTGTTTTTGGGTTTGGTATTTAGGTGTTGTGAATTTAAAAAATTCAAAATGTTTCAGCTGTGCTCATGCGAAAGCTGTGTAATCTCAGGGAGTTCTATTTTTCAATAGGTGTGTCTATGTTCAAGTGATGTTCATGTTTGTTTTAATATTTTTTAGTTATTTTTTCCTGTTTCTGCTTACATTTGTTGTGTTATTTTGTGAGCTGGGATGGGATTTGGTGTTGTTTGTCCTCAATGTTTTAGGCATTGCCTAAGGTCGTTCTTGAAGTTGCGGTCTCATGTCATTTTTGTTAAGATGTCAAAACGTTAAACTCATCACAACTAATCTGTTTAGTTGGTTTTCATGTAAGCAGCTAATCTATTTGTGCTTTGTGTGATTGGGTGCGCCTATAGTTTCTGACCATTTCCAAAAAAATTGAAGTTGCGTAATTGTGATGCAAAGAGTTGCAGACATGCAAGCAATTATCTATAGAACTGAAATGTGATTAGTTTATTTTTGTACTATGACAATTGATTATATGATTATCAATTTCATTTTGGTTAATCCACCAACACTTCCTGCAGCAGAAAAGGAGGAGCTTCCATTTAGCAACTATTTACAGAGCTAGGTTAGGTGTTGGGGATGCTTGCATTTCATTCTGTGATTAATTCTGAGTGTTTAGAATTCATGCAGCCATTTCATTTTCACATTACCAGACTATGTAACTGCTCACTTTATCTATCATCTGCTTCTTGCATATCTTCACCTAATTTGGTGCAGTAGTGTACTATAGTTCTGTAGCCTATATGAACTTTCGATAACAAATAAGTTTTGCATTATATTTGCGCTCTATACATGCGAGTCTCTGCAAATCCTTTACAACATGATTTCATCATAATACTCGGTTGTAGATCTAGATGAGGTTAGATTTATCAAAGTTGGGTAATGTTATAGATAGAAGATCAGGTAGTACCTTCCCTAAAAATTAAAATCCACTGTTATGTTGTGATTGATCAAGTAAATTCAGACGCTTTGCTTTTCTCGGCGATCATAAAAATGTATTGTTCTTTTGTTCATATGGAGTCGATTTTGTTTCATTCCGGCGATCATAAGTTTTTATTGGATTAATTGATCATTAATGCTCTTTTGATGTTGTCAATTATTCTCTCAATTTTTATTTTCACTTTGTTTTGCTTTAGTTTCAATTTTAAAAATAAAAAATAAAAGAGAAAAACAGAATTTTAAGTTCTGTTATTAAAACTAGGTTTTTCTCATAGGTATGGCACCTGGAAACCGGCGATCTTCAAGAATGAGATTTTTCGAAGAACATAGTTTTAGAAACGAACATGCTGATCCAATAGAAGATGACGGGGTCTTGGTTTGTCAGAATGTATCATCTAAGAGTGCAAATATAAGAGGTTTGTATTATTAGTTATTATATTTGTTATTGCTAATTAGATGACAAATATAATTACTTTTCATTCATATGTTGCTTCATAAATATAGTTTTATATAGACCAACTTTAGTTCGTAACGAAAAAAAATTCTAGCAGTTTAAATAGAAGACTTCATATATTAGTGTATACTATTGCCAAGACTGATAGTAATATCAGTATAATGATTAAATTGTTTACAAAATGTTAGTACAACTACTGTTGTTTATTAAAAATATGGTGATTTAGAAACCGGTATGTTAAATAAGCTACCACAACATTCATAGTATATTTTGTGCAGTCAATTAACAGTTTGTTATTTTATTTGTTTTAGATATGACTCCTAGAAAAAAAAGCTCTACAAGGAAAAGAAGGTTTTCAAACTTGGAATCTGTTCAAGGTGAAGGAACATCTATGGATTTGCAAGGATTTAATAATGCAGCTATTGGTGTTAGCGAGGTTTCTGGACATTCACAATGGTCATTTGGTGTTCATGATAACGCAATAGGTACTGTAATATCATTCTCAGAATTTTGGTAGTTTTAAAAAATAATAATAATAATAATTGATAATAGTTTATAAAGATATCTTCTTCTTTTTTTAATTGAATGATAATAATTCAGTAATAGTCTTGAAGAGTATATGATTTCTGACTTGAGTATTTATTAACATTACAGTTAACATGAGTTTTTTGCTGTCTATCTTACAGCTGATAGTCGAAATGTGCACTCCTGTTCACGTGGCCAAGCACTTTATCAAAGAAGTAGACAAGGTTTGTTCACATTGTATATGATTATATATTTTATAAGAAGAGATTTGTGTATTGGATCTAATTTCAGTTTTTATTGTTACAGGTGTTGTTATAGAATATAATGATATTGGTGACGATGAATTTCAATGTATTTATTGCTATGCGAATTTTTGGTTGGGCGAAGCAAATAAACGAAATACAAAAAATGCTCCTATTATATATACAGGATGTTGTCAAAATGGACAAGTGAAACTTGAACAGTCAAGACCAACTCCTGCTTTCCTTGAAGAATTGTTGAATCCAATTAATGGTCGAGAAAGTGTATTGTTTCGAAAAAATATCAGAGTTTATAACTCAATGTTTGCGTATACATCAATGGGTGCAAAAATTGATCATACTGTGAATACTGATGGATCTGCTCCTTATGTCTTCAAAATATATGGACAAATATATCATCGAATGGGTTCAATATTGCCATCAGATGGTGAATCTCCTAAATATGCACAACTATATATTTATGATACACAAAATGAAGTTTCTAATCGTATAAAGGCTATTGATCCTTCTCATACCAATACAGAAGTCAAATCTACTGTTGTTTGTGGTCTTATAGAAATGTTTAACAAAATAAATAGCTTGACTAAAATGTTTCGTGCTGTTAGAGATAAATATGAAAATAGTTCTTTACCTTCATTTAACATCACTATGCTTACTCCTCGATTATCAGATAGTCGACAATATGAATGCCCAACGAGTGATGAAATAGGTGGTTTAATTGTTGGTGATATAGGAGAATTCAATTCAAATCGAGATATCATTGTTCAATCCAGTGATGGATTTTTACACCGAATTTCTAAGATACATCCGAAGTACATGTCATTACAGTATCCTATATTATTTCCATACGGTTAAGATGGCTATCATATTAATTTATTATTAGAATCTACCATTACTAATGAGAAAGATAAGAGAGACAAGATGTCAATGCGAAGTTTTGTGGCATATCATCTTCATGATAGAAATCAAAATATGAGTACATTACTAAAAGGTGGAAGACTGTTTCAACAATATTTAGTAGATGCTTATGCTACTATTGATGAAGATCGATTGGATTATATTCGACAAAATCAAGATAAAATCAGAACTGTAAGGTGTGATCAACTTTTTACCACTGTTTCAGCTGGAGTAGATAGTAGCAATGATGTGGGCCGAATTATCCTTCCGAGTTCTCATACTGGTAGTCCTAGAGATATGATTAACAATTATCATGATGCAATGGCAATTTGTCGTCAATATGACAATCCAGATCTATTCATAACTTTTACTTGCAATCCTAAATGGCCTGAAATTCTAAGATATTTTGAAAAAAATCAAGGGTATAGGCAAGAGGATAGACCTGATATAATTTCACGAATTTTCCAAGTTAAACTAAAAGACATGATTGCATATATTAAATCTGGTGAGCCTTTTGGACAAGTTCGAGCACATGTACATACAGTTGAATTTCAAAAAAGAGGACTACCTCATTCTCACATGCTATTTTGGTTAACAAAAGATATTAAATGTTACACACCTAATGATATAGATTCTATTATTTCTGCTGAACTGCCAGATAAGAATATCAATCCAATACTTTTTGATATAGTTAGTCAATCTATGATTCATGGGCCATGTGGACAAGCAAATTTAAAATCTCCTTGCATTCGTGATAAAAAGTGTACTAAATTTTTTCCTAGACCATATAACAATAATACTACATTTGATGGCATTACTGCTCCTGTATATAGACGTCGAGATGATCGTACAAGATTTGTGACAAAACATGGAATTCAAATAGGAAATGAGTTTGTTGTACCTTACAATTCTAATTTGTTGTTAAGGTACAATGCCCATATTAATGTTGAATTATGTTCACAATCCATGTTAATTAAATATTTGTTTAAATACATTAATAAAGGTCCAGATAGAGCTCAAATTTTAATATATGAAGAGAAACATGATGAAATTCAAAATTATCTTAATTGCCGTTATTTAACACCCCATGAATCTGTGTGGAGATTATTTGAGTATTCAATTCATTCCAGGTATCCTGCAGTTCAATATTTAGTTGTTCATTTACCTTCAGAACAAAATATTACTTTTAGAGAAACAGATTCAATTGACTCTTTGATAAATTATCGAACAATGCAACACACTACACTTACAGGTTGGTTTGTAGCGAATAAAAAATATGACGAAGCAAAACAATTGACTTACCCTGAATTTCCTACAAAATTTGTTTGGAACCAAAATGATAAAGAATGGACGCGGAGGAAACGTTATGAAACTATTGGTAGAATGGCTTATGTTAGTCCTATACAAACTGAGAGATATTATTTAAGGATGTTGTTAAATATTCAAAAAGGTTGTTATAACTATAAATCAATAAAAACTATTAATGGCATAATATATTCTTCTTATCAAGAAGCATGTCAAGCTTTAGGATTATTAGGCGATGATAAAGAGTGGATTGATGCATTGACGACCGCCTCATACGTTACAACTGGATTTCAAATCCGACAATTGTTTGCTACTATACTTATATTTTGTAATGTTGCTGATCCTAAAAAATTATTTGATATGTATTGGTCAAGCATGTGTGAAGATATTTTACATAAAAGTCGGTTAGAATTAAGAAATCCAAATCTAAATATACCAGAGCCCGAGTTAAAAAATAAATTATTATTTGAACTAGAAAAAATACTTAGCATGTCATCTAAATCTTTGAGAAACTATCAATTGCCAATGCCAGATTCAGATGAAATATCATATTTTGATAATAGGTTACTGAGAGAAGAACTTAATTATGATCATGACTTATTAAAAGATCAACATGTAAATTTTGTCTCTCAATTGAATACCTGCCAACGAAGTGTATATGACCATGTTATAAGTGCAATTGAAGAAAGAAAACCTGCAACTATTTTTGTTTATGGAAGTGGAGGAACAGGAAAAACATTTTTATGGGCTACAATTATTAGTAAATTAAGATCAGAAGGAAAAATCGTGTTGGCTGTAGCTTCATCTGGTATTGCTTCATTATTACTTCCAAATGGTAGAACTGCCCATTCAAGGTTCAAAATTTCACTTGATATAGAAAAACAACAAATGTTATCTATTGATAAAGGAACTAACCTCGCTAATCTTTTGATAAAAACAGAATTGATTATCTGGGATGAAGCACCCATGTGTAACAAATATTGTTTCGAGTCGTTAGATAACTGTCTTCGTGATGTACTCTCTAATTCTGATAACAGACAAATTAATATGCCATTTGGTGGAAAACCAATTTTATTGGGCGGAGATTTTAGACAAATATTACCTGTTGTTCATGGAAAAGGTAAAGAGGCAATCATTGAAGTTTCATTAAATTGTTCCAATTTATGGCCATTATTTAAGGTCTTTCATGTGACAGAAAATATGAGATTGATGAAAAATGGTTTAACTGATAATGAAAGAAAAGATATTTTAGATTTCGCAGAATGGATATTACAGATTGGAGAAGGTCGCATACAATCAATGTTTGAAACAAATGATGTAGATACATCTTGGATTGAAATACCAGAAGATTTATTAATCAAATCTTACACAGACCCAATGGAAGCATTATTTCTATCTACTTATCCTAATTTTGATACTAATTACAATAATATTAACTATTTAAGAGAGCGTGCTATATTAACTCCACGAAATACAACCGTACACGATATAAATAACTATGCGATAAATTTATTACCAGGTGATAAAACTACTTATCTTAGCTCTGACACAATTTCTCATAACTCTGCTAGCAATGAAAATATAGATTTATTATATCCTACAGAATTTCTAAATCAACTTGAATTTAGTGGATTACCAACACATCAACTGATTTTAAAAGTTAATATGCCAATAATGTTATTGAGAAATATAGATCAAACATGTGGTTTATGCAATGGCACTAGATTAATAGTAACAAGATTATTCGAAAAACTAATAGAAGCGGAAATATTAACGGGAAGTAATATTGGACATAAAGTTTTTATACCAAGAATTATTTTGACAGCCATTGAAAACAAATGGCCATTCACATTTAGACGACGACAATTTCCAGTTAAACCATGTTATGCAATGACTATTAATAAAAGTCAAGGACAGTCACTCAATCAAGTTGGCATATATCTTCATGAACCAGTTTTCAGTCATGGACAGCTCTATGTTGCTTTATCAAGAGTTACATCAAAAGATCATTTGAAAATTATGATAAATAATAGTGAAGACATACCTAATAAGTATACAAAAAATATTGTTTTCAAAGATGTCTTCCAAAACTTATAATGTAAGATATTCAAATTAAACTTCAGTTCCTCAATTTAATATTCAATACTTCACTTCATAATATCGAATTTTAACCAAAGACCAAACCATATAAAACACTCCCATATACAATCCAATCACACACTTTTTCATACCAATCATGCAACACTCAGGTTTGGAATAGAGGATAAAGACTTCAATTCTCATTCAATACCTGTGATTTTGAATATGTTCTTCGAATTTATTCACAAAATAAAATACCACGGCAACACACGGGTGGTATCTGTAATTAGAAATACCAATTGTATGTCAAATAAACACATTCAAAATATAGTATTTAAAGATATTTCTGATACAATAGTGCTTAAAGATATTTCTGATACAATATTTTATGTCATAAAACAGTAAACTAATTCAATAAAATATTTGTTTCATAGCTGTTTTTCTTGGGGAAAACAAAATGTTTACGTGGAAAGTAAGTGTGACCTCATAAGAGTGACCTCATAAGGGTAAAGGAAAAAAAATACTAACACTATTATTTGCAGAAATATCCTCATGTCATTTTTTATTTACGCTTTCACACCCTCTTATAAAACAACACTTTCACTCCACCATTCCTTACCAATACCAACGAGGAGCTCCTCCTTCTGTTTCTTCGAATTCCAACTCCGCCCTAAACCCACGAAAATTGCTGCGTATGATTCTTAGCCAATTCTTACTTATAAAGTAGAATAACTGTTTGAGTACAAGCAATTTTTTGGTAGCGCAGCTGGCTCCGGGATATTCAGCTTTCTTTGTTTTTTTGCTTGGTTTTTTTAGCTGAATCGTTTCCTCATTGAACTTTACCTCAGTTTCTTATCGCATAGTTATTTATATCGTGTACAATTGGCCATATTTCAATCAGGGTCGAATTTCGACTTTGGAGACATGTTTTTTGGTTTGTGTATGTCCAAGTAATTTTGATAGTTTATGCATGTTCTATTGTTCTATATTTGATACTTCCATGCTTGACTTCTTATCATTCTACGTTTATCTTTTTTTTATGTGATTTTGTCGATTATTTGTTTATTCGTATTGTTTTACTCTGAACCTATTCCTCTATTACTGCACAATATAGTATCAAATTTTTTTTCGTTATAGTATGAAAATCAAACTGACAAAATCACTTATTTGTTTTCTAGCACTTAGGTTCAAGAAAAAATGAGCATCACTTTTATCTCTGATATACAACCATTCCGCTATCACAGAAGAATCAAGATCTGTGTCTCAAGAATATGGAGACCAACAAAATTCTCAAGTGAGGCATATGATGGACTGCATTATGTCTTGATTGTTGAAAAGGTAACTATATACATTGTTCTGTGCATTCTCACACTTACGCATCTCATATTAGTATTTGTTTACTGAAATCACAAATGGCTATGTATTTAATGTAGGGAGACAGTATCCATGCTATCATTGAAGAGAATGACTATAACCACACACACAAAATGCAAGAAGGATGTGTGTATGACATTTACAAGTTTCGTGCCATCAATCATCTGAATGGATATAAAATAATGGATCGTAATGTCGAGTTACGCTTTAACGAATCAACCAACTTTAAAAAAATCAATGAAACTCCCTGCTTGATTCCAAGGTATGCCTTTCAATTTCTGCAATTCAACGAATTAGAGGCACAGATGGCAAAGCAAACCGAGATGCTCAAGAAAAATGAGCATATAGTTTTGAGAGGTATGTTATAAACCATTAAAAAAACTTACACTTGCATATTCCATATCAATCACATTATGTAACTGAAATTAACTACGTATTCTCATTTTTCTATACAAGATATGTATGGCTGTATCAAAGACGTCAAATTAGAGCACAAGTATGTACAGTCAAGAAATCAATGGGAAGATATATGCGTGATTGTTCTTGAGAATCTCAGGTATCATATTTATACATAAATAAATTTTTCCATTTGAAATCCATTTATTTTGTTTGTCAAGAGCAGATATTTAAATGTCAACATTGCGGGTACAGAAGAGAATCTGTGAACATCACATTGTGGGGAGAGCTTGCAAGGAGTGTTGATCAGAAAAACATTGACAATCTCCCACCACCAGTATTTGCTGTATTCACCAGTTTAAGAATGACTTTATATCAAGGTATGCATTAGCAATAATTAGCTATTTTTTACACAACAAGCTTCAGTTGTATATAATGATATTATTGTTTAACAAGCAGGAAACATCACTCCAACAGGCACAACACACACATGAATCATCTTAAACCCAGAGATCCAAGAAACAGTAGAATATCAAGCAGAGTATGTTTTCTGATTCATATAACACTGCCACATGCATTTACCGATTTGTAATTATAAGAAAAGATTTACAAGCTATAAATAAATACTAACTATAAAAAAAATATTAAAATTGCAGATTCTCTAAACCAGGAGACAAGCCAAACATTAAATCAGAGAAATCAGCAGAATGGAAAACAATTTCTGATTTGAATATGTTAGACCCAGACTCTTATAAGGTATGACATTCTTCATTCAATAAATTTGATTTCAATAGATTTGATTTGAAATTCAAACAATAACATGAAACTCCATGCTATTATATTCAACTGCACCCTAATAACACATTGTTATCACAGAATGACACAGTGATCTGTCACGCTTCAATTCTAAGATTCCCAACACATGAAGGTTGGTGGTACAAAAGTGTTTGAATTCTAGATGCTTCAGAGAACTGAAGGAAAGCGATGATCGTAATGTTTTTATTTGTGCACAGCATGGAGTCCAACACCTGTTCCATGGTAAAATTTCAACACCATGCAACAAATTGAAGCACTGATTGGTTACCAAGTGTTCACAACCTAAATTGAAAACCGATTTTCACGTATTCTCAAGTATACATGTTTTCATCGCTGTCAATTCTTTGTATTTTGAAATAGGTATCGAGTATATATCACCATAAAAGACTCTGAAGATGTGACAACTCTGAAATTGACGGGGAAACTAGCTGATACCTTCTTTGGATCCACCTGTGAGACCCTGCTCAACAAAAGACAGTACAAGGATAAAGAAGATCTGCCTGAGGAGATAACGAATAAAATCAATGAATCTCATTTGTTTGAAATAAGAATTCAGCCAGATCAAAAGATCGTCAAAAACATCATCCCAGCTCCACAAAGTGTAGAATCAGAAAAAGAACAAGACAGAACAAGTGATATTGATCCAGAACCAATCTTAGATACACCAGTAAAGACCACAGTAAAGAAGAGAGGAGCAAACACAATTGGGAAGCCCCTGTTCATCTCAGAACAAGAAAAAAAACTCAAAAGGTAACTGTCATAATAAATGTCCAATTGATTTAGTAATTCTTATACAATAAGAAATGTTAAAATATATTATCAGTTACTTAAATCCTTTACCGACATGAATTTGTTTATCCATAATAAAATGTTGAGAACAACAAGATATTTGTTAATCCACACACAAATTTTTCTATATTTTAACGATATCTTTAATGATTTATTACTTAGTTCTTAAAATTTACATTTACCTACCTCCGATCCATACCTTTGTTTAACTATGGACTTTCATTAATGTTGCATTTCGGCATAACCATTGATTTTCATTGATATTCATATAATTGTCATTCCCTTTTTTAACAGGCAGAACAAAGGAACAACATCATCTTCTGCAAGGAAGGATCATGATGATCAAAAAGAAAAAATAGATTGAATCACAGTGATCAATCTGTTTATGTTAATATTACTTTTGATGGTTACTTTTGATGGACTAACGTAATCCATGTAGGTAGTAGGTACAGACATAGTTGGAGTGGTATTTTTTGAGTAAACTCCATGTAGGTAGCCTGTACAAACATAGTTGGAGTGGTATTTCTTGAGTAAACTCCATGATAAGCTGTAGTTTTCAAACAGGCCCCAGACCAGATGGTCAAGTTTGTACCTATGTAGTGATCATGTAAGCTACTTTCTTAATCTCAGAAAAACTGTATGTAATGACTGTGTAAATTAACAAAACATAACGTAATATATATGTACCATCTTTTGCATTAATCTTTTTCTTATATTAATTACAATACAATACATATATATAATCATTACTTTCTTTTCTTGCTCTGTACTATACAATCATTTCATTTGTTCTGATATTAAGACAAATCCTGTTTTCATTGATTAATTACAATTATTCTTTAATGTAAATGATCTCAGCTATATCAACTGAGTACTAGCAATCCCATCGTAAAGTGTTACCCAAAGTAATTTCATTTGTTCTGATACTCAACTAAACAATCTAAATATAAAATGAATGTACTCTAATACTGATACCTAACATTGATTTAATATTACCATCAGATCCTGTTTGCTCTTAAAAAATTTACAGGCTTTTTTTTTTGCCCTTTACCTTAATAGATGACACTTGACTCATTTTTCATTCACTTTTTACCCGGGCAACGCGCGGGCTTCCTCCCTAGTTAACTCATATTAAGCAAATCGTCTTCTTGAAGAACAGTACGGAGTTAACTACAGTAAGTTTAATGATTTTGGACACAACTGTGTGTTAGCTATACTTTTATGACCTGAAGTTTCATGTTTTGTTTTTAACATAAACCCAATTCGTTCTAAAAAAAGGCTTCCAAAACACTTGATCAATCAGGGCTTTGGGACTCCATGTCTCCATCTCTAAAAACTACATGATTTTCATCAAAACGATTCCGCTATTTGGAACCAATATTGTGTTGAAATTACCACTGTTTAAGGTTCTTTGTATTAAGCTGTAAGCTGAAAACATAATATGCTGATAATGATCAAACAAACAACTGGTTCGATTCACTTTCTGCATTCATGAAGCGGATCCAACCTCTCTTTTGATTAAACTTCGCCACAGAAATAACCACAGAGGATGTAAAATTCTAAACACACGCCATGACTTGGTCAGATACACAAACACACACAGACAAACAGAACTACGGGCCAGGATTAGTTTAATGATTGCAGAGAAGATGAGTACTCCAATATAAAGGCCGCACTGCAGATGCAACAAATTATCCCAGGAACAATAACAGGTGTTTTTACCTGGTTTGTGAGCTAGAAATTTTATCTGTTTCTGAATTCTTAGCTAGTGGAAGAGCAATATGATACTCTGTTTATGTGAGAGAGCGGAGTGCAGAAACGGACATATATGCTTCTTGGAGCGTTGCTGGCTATTATAGTTTGGAATTCCAAACAAAAAAAAAGAAAAAATTGTTAATAAAATCCACACATTTCAAATTAAAATTCACACAACATTTTTTCTTTTTTTGTTAATACATTGAATTACATTAATCAAGAGATAAAGTTTAAGTCACTAAAACTAAAATTTAAATTATCAAAAAAGAAAAAAAAATGTAGATTTCACGTCACAAAAAACAAAAAAAACAGGAAGAAGAACAAGAATGGTGTGTTCGCTCTTGATCTTCAATACCAAATAAGGTCGATTCACCATGTCTGCTTTCCAGTTGCTTTTTTGGCTAATTTCATCTTCAATGAAAATGTCAAATCTAAATATTTACCATGCATTAAACAATTATTTAAAAAAAAAGTATACATGGTGTGCATACTACTTGAATAAGTATAAGTGAGTAAAAAAAGATTTGATATTACCTTTCTCCGACGTCAAATTTGACGTGAGGAAATTTTTCAAATGATGTCCGAAGTTAAGTTTATTTATCATTTTGACATTTTAATTTTGAAAATTATGATAATAGTCATTTAACGTACTTTAACATAATCTAACATTAGTTCTTTCTGTAATTGACACAATTAAGTTGGACTTTATCCATAAACAAAATTGTTTTTAATGTTTTCCTTCCACAAACATTTCCCTTCATAATAATGTTTTTTTTCCCATCAGTATCAGAATTTGTGATGAGTCATGTGTTACTGCATACACAAGTTAGAGATATCTAGAAATTATAATACACCATTGATAATTAATATCCATCATTAAAAATAGTTTTTGCAACCCACCAGTGAGAGAAAGAATCAACATTGATTAAAATGCATTTTGTATCAAGTACAAAAGTTCATGAAACATATATACTTAATAGAACAATTAAAGATAACTAGGTAATATGACTCACATTTATAGTTAATATCTTCAGGTCGATAAACTCTAATTCAACTGACATAGTTTGTGAAGAGAAAACATGAAGAAACCGTTTTGGCTTATGGACAAAGTCCAACTTAACGGTGTCAATCACGGAAGAAACTAATGTTGGGTTAGGTTTGATTTAAGTGTTGATGTACTATTATCATAGTTTTCAAAATTAATATGTCAAAATGATAAATAGACTTAGCTTGAGACACTATTTAAAAAATTTTCACATTTGCCATCGCCTCCCTTCAATGTCATTTCCATGTGTTAAATTTGACATCACCTATTTGGTTGGAGGCTATTGATAATGTCATGAGTCCATAATGCGTATTCAGATAGAGATGCTCTAACTTATCATTTTGTTGAATGATCAGGCACTCCTTCACATATTTCCCACGGTATATCATATTCATTATTCACCAATAATATGATAAGTTCGTAGAGGTGCGAACCATAATCATATTCAACTTATAGATTTTCATGAGGCGGTCATATCATACAATATATCGTTAATCAATCACGATTTAAAGATTTAAAAAAGCTAAAATTTCACTTTCCATCTTAGTAATAAGATGAGTCGTCTCTCTCTTTTCTCCCTGACCCTAGCCCTCGCCTTCACAATCGACGGCAGCGGACTCCTTAGAGGAAATGGACTCAGTGAAGTCAGCCTCAGCCAGCTTCATACGTTGGGAGGGTCTAGGCTCTCCCTCTCAGCTCTTCCTTCTTCTTTTTTTGTGATGGTGGAAAGGAGGATCAACCTCCTATGTGGAGATTTGGATGCAGGATTAGAGGGTAGGGTTTCAAGCTTCGGCGAGGATCTAGTCGGGGCTAAAGGCCGGCTGTGGTTGTGGAAGAACGTTGATCCAGGCTTATCTGTTTTGGCCGGATCTGATGTGATGCCTGGGCATGAAGCGTTGGTTTGGATTGGTGGTGGTCGGATTGTTTCCGGTTTGAATGGCCTTGAACATATTGTTGGGATCGGCTATGCAACGAAAGGTGTTGGTGTTGCCTTTGCCGGATTCAGTTTGGAAGGCAGTGAAGACGTTGTGAAGTCGCTTGGCGGCGGTGGAGATCCTTTCCATCATTTTGTACCAGGTCTAGGCCGATTTGAGCATTGGGTTTGGCTTCCAAGGTCTTTGCAAAGAATTTGAACTGGGTTTGGAGTATTTGGGCTCTGTTAGATCTTTCTGTTGCTCGCTCATTGAGATTGGGTGGAAGCTCTTCTAGAGGTAGCTCTTACGAGGTCTTCTCTTCGGAGTAGTTGGATTCTGTTATCAAAATAAAAAAGGTTTTTCTAGAACTTTGTTAGGTTTATTTTTGTTTTGTTTTTTTTTGGTTTTCTTAGTTATTTGGTTATGGTTACTTTATTTGAGGTGCTAGGTTAACTTTGGTCAGTTTTGCATGATTCATTTTTAACGGTTGTCCACGTCATATTAATATATTAATGACTAACGTCTATTTATTAAAAAAAAAAGATTTGAAAAAGTTATAAATATTTATATTTTACATATGAAAAACTAAAATACATAAGCAACATTTATTTTTTAATTTAAATATTTTATGAGACAAAAAATGATTGAACTGTTAATATTTAGATCACTTTAGTTGTCTCGACGTCAATAGACTCATACTCGATCTATAGAACCCTAAAAATTTTCTTCAAAAAAAATAAAAAAATAAAACCCTCACACAAGAGACAACAACAGTAAAGGCCAAGAGTGTGCTAAATTAATCTTCACGATTAAGAGCCATTGCCATAAGTAGTGCTAAATCTCATTCGCCCTCACTCTAACTGTTCTCCAGACACTCACTCAAAACAGTGAAACACACACACACACACACACACACACACGCTCCTCTAGTCCTCTGTTTCTTTCTTCACTTTTTAAGACCTCTCTTCTGATTCAATGATGTCCTCAACTGGCAGTGAAGAAACCCACTACAACTCATCCTCCTGGTCTTCCTCCACCACAACACCTCCTTCTCCATTCTCTCAGGCAACCCCAAGAAGCAGAACCATGGACGAGGTCTGGAAAGACATCAACCTCGCCTCGCTTTCCAACGCCAACAACAGCCCCAACTTCAGAAACATGACCCTCCAGGACTTTCTCGCTAGGCCCTTTGCCAATGTGGTCTCCCCCACACCTGATCACCACCACCACAACAACAACCACATCACTCTCAACTCTCCTCCTCCTCCTCCCCCAGACACTGTTCTGAGCTTGAACCATATGGACTCTGATCAGTTTCATCTCTTCTGTATTGAGAATCTCAATACTACTAGGCCTTTTGTCAACCTCAACCACCCCAATACTAGTACTGTTTCCGAGAAATCTTTCAATGGTTCTTACCCTTTTGAGGGTCTCGGAAGCCAATCTTCTCCTTCTCCTGTGTTGGTTATGCCGTCGGGTTTTGGCTACGGGAATGAGAGGTTGCCGGAACCTGATGATCGTAGCAATTTCGGAGGAGGAGATCGGAGGCAGAAGCGGATGATCAAGAATAGAGAATCTGCTGCAAGATCCAGAGCAAGGAAGCAGGTATAATACGTTTTGTTTTGTTTTTGAACCCACGACATCAACTTTACTCTCCCTGTAATTCTCAAAGTACTGTATCCATTGTGTGTGAAATTGTTTTCATTTTTGTTTGAAGCTCTTCCTTTCTGGTTGCTACAGGCTTACACGAACGACCTGGAGATTAGGATTCAGCTTTTGATGGAAGAGAATGAGAGGCTGAGAAGAGAGAATGAACAGGTTAAGAAGCTGTTGTGCTAGCCATTGTTACAATATTTGTCTTTTTTGTTATTTTTCTTTATTGTGTTTTGGTTTTTGGGTAATGCAGTTAAGTGATGCAGCAGCTTCTCAACTACCCAAAAAGCACAGTTTGAATCGATCATCAACAGCACCATTTTGAGAGAGCTCGGTGAATTTGATTACCTCATTTTCCCCTGCGAGGTCTGTTTCCACGTAGATAGGGTAGTCTAGTAGTACTACAACCTTTCTACATGTAGAAGTTTTCAAGTAGCCAAGCTAGCAAGAATGTGGCAATCACTATCAATGGAGTGCCTAATTCGCCTTAATCGGCTTTGTTTGTACAAGTAATGTCGCTTTTAGACCCTAATGTAAGGATGTTATGTATATATGTAGTGGTTTTTCTTTGTATGAAAACTAGCAGCAGCAGCGGTAGTAGTATCAAACTATCTATTTCCCAACTAGCAGGAACTTAGTTTTGGTGGGTCTTGCGTTTGTGTTTTGGTGGGTCTTGCGTTTGTGTTTTGTTTTCCATCTTTTGCTTCACTTCCATAGACATCACATGTTTCTAACATTCCGCTCATTCTGTAAACCTCTAAATTCTCTTGAACAAAACTACTAAAACCAATGATAGATGGCCAAGAGACCATGACAGTTGACAAGTATAGACTGTAGCCATCGTGGTCCATAAAAATTGACCATCAGGGCCCTTTTTGTCACTATTTGATGGCATTTTCTTTGTGGTTGTTGGGTTCTTATCACTTGGCTAATGTGTACGTACTAAGCAAGTGATTATGTTTGTGATTAAAGTTTAAGCAAGTAGTTTTTGAGGTTTGGACTTTCTTGTAGTTCGAGTCACGACAAGAAAGAACTGCATGGTTTTGAAGTTTCTATCATCTATCTTCTTCCAAGGGGAACCAAGACTCATGAAGGTCACGATGCAATTTTGTGCTTATTGGTCAAGAGGTTATCATGGTACCCAGAACATCAATAAAGAAAGGACTTCTTTCTTTCCTCAACTATTTGACCAAGGTTTTAGAATATAGTATCCACGGGCATTTTGACCGAAGAAAATTCAGCCGGTTCCTAAACTATATTACGGTAAGACCAACTTAATACCAAACTCAAAAAATATTCACTTTTTTCTTGAATCCTCAGTCTCAGTGACCCTCTTCTCTTTACTTGGTCGGTTTCTTAATTAGCTCAGCCCGGCTATAGAAACCTAGTCGGCTTCAACAATTACTCAACACTCTCCTCATATGCCCTTCACTCTCCTAGACTCACGATTTGACCGGAGAAGGCTGGTAATTCACCGATATTCGGTGCGGATCGAGAGTTGCCAAGATAAGTTATGTCACCGAACTAGATACGAGTCATGCGTCGAGTCACCGCCAAGAGGCAACCGGGCACTGGGTTGATGACAAAGATTTGGGTGTCTCTGGGTTGGCGCGTGAAGTCGCTCGCCAGCATGACCGAACTGCTTGGAGACCGGGTTTGATTTGCTGGAGGTATGTCGACACTGTGCTAGTGGGGTGAGGCACAATATGCTTAGATGCTAACTGATGGAGGAGAGAGAATATCATATTCAATCTAGTTTCTCAAAACTAGATGCTCACAAATTTCAATTTTGAGATATTACAATCTCTAAATTGTAATCTCTCTGCGTGGTCATGGTATAATCACAAGCAAAGCCTTGTACATGATTATAAAACTCAGTTTGATTGATGAAATTTATCGTAGCAGAGAGAAGAGAGGAGATTGGCTGTGAGCGCAGTGGTGTGGCTAGAACAAAATCCCAGAAATAATACAGAAGCACAATCTAGAGAAGAACAAAAACAGATTGATAAACTGGAAGCACAAATACGTGAAGCCTCTGTGTGCCTAAACTAGAACCAAAAACTCTGTGCCTTGCAGGATAATACGTCTTGAAACGATCTTGATAACAACAACACCCCATGCCAGTAGGCCGAGCTCAAAATATGGTAACCATGTTGCTCTTGTGTGTTCAAGGGTCATCTTCTTGTGATGATGAATGACAATGAAGAGTTCAGATCTGTACGAGACAAGAATTACACAATACCAATATATATGCTCATACAACGAACAATTAGATATAGAGAAATAAAAGAACAACCAGAAGAAAAGGTAATGAAAAGAAGGGGAAAAGAAAAAAAAATTAACACAACAAGGTAAATTGATCATTTAAAATATTTAGGGACACATGTGCTTGCCACGTCAGTAAGCAGACGTTTCTGTCAAAAAAATTTAACCAGAGGTATCTCATTGGTGACAAAATAAGTGTTTAGATATCATACTAATACTTTTTAGAGTTTGTGTATTAAATTGGCATTGATACAATAATTTAAGAACCGTTGCTGAATTTTTCTCTTCGGTTAACATATGAGATTTGCCCTTTTATCTATTTTTTAGTTTTCTCCTTCAACATGTGTCAATATAGTGCATCAAACGTAGCTATAGATCATTACAACAAAATAGTAGTAGTATATAGGGTTTGTCTGCTATTCCGAACGGAATAACATGTCTTATGACTAAAAGATGATGTCTAACAGGAAGGTGGTGGCTGGTTGAATTTTTAGTCATGAAATTTGCAAAGTATATTATATTGAATGGTATAGCAGAATTTTCCGTAATATATAACATTGGTACAAATAAATAGAAAATCTTTTTACACAATCAAACATCATTACACAATCAAATACGTAGAGATAGCGGGACAAAGCTAGAGGCCTAGAAATTCTAGGTTCCTAATAACCAGAGTTTATTGTTAAAAGCTGAAAGCATGGGATTGTGCCAAAAGGCAAGTCCAATTCAAGCCCAACATGGCAGCCCAATTGCAACCTGTCACGTACATATAACAAGTTGTACACTGCCAGAACTTGTGCTGCTAGTCGTGTTGCCTCAACCCAAGCAGCACCGATCCAAGCCGCTGCCACTTTCGCCACATTGCCTAGCTCCCAACCGTCGAGTCGCACCGCCGGCTAAATCGACTCAAACCACACCACGTCGGCTGAGGAGCACAAAAATAACCAGTGCTAGAAGTGAGAAAACCAAGCCAAAACTTTTCTGGAAATGAACTTCGAACGAAACTCGTCTCAGAGCACCCGACACTTTATTAGATCAACATTCACCCAGGCTGCAGGCACCATAACAACGACAAGGCTAGGCCTACGTTGACGCAGAGCGTCAGACGAGGGTGAATTTGCAAATCCTGGACTTTGAGAGCAGGGATTGGGAGAGACGCATACGCACCTTTAGCGTGTTGTTTCAAAAAACTTACTTTTGAATTGAGTTATTTTAGGGAGGGATATAAAATTCACACACCCTAAATTGTAATTCACACTTCTACTTTTCATTTTTAATAAATATTTTTATATGAAGACAAGATTTAAATAACTGAAGACAACATTTAAGTTCCTAAAAATAGAAACTAAGTGTGTGGATTACAATTTTAAGGGTGTAAATTTCACTTCACTTATTTTATTACCAACCATTACAAACATAAAATTACTGACATAGAGAAAATCATTTCAAGGGTGATTATATCGTTGAATGATCAAGATAATTTCCGTACCTTAAAGACGACTATCATTATGTGTGTTTTTTATTCCCACACTGTCGCCTCTTGATATCAATCAATTAACGATCGATGTGCAAGCACTAGAACTTTGGAAAGGATCATCCCCAAGAGTACTGATAATATCATCTACCATTAATTAAAGTTCAAATAAAGCTCAAATTGGTTCCGACTTCCGAGTAAGGTCCACAAGCTCCAATGTGCTGCAATAAAACATAAAGAACAAAACCATCCGCATCCAGTTCTGACCTGGAAAGATATCAGGCCTGTTCCACCGGGAACAATTTATGCAAATGATAAAGTATACATATGTATCGATATTATTCTAAAGATAACTTATATGTGAGATAATAAAAGGAAAGATGAACGACCATGCCATCAGTGAAAGGTAACTATGCTGTAAGCACCCCTCAGACTGCAGAGACACGCCGGACAACCTTGGACACCCACACCACCATCCGTTTCGCACAGTCACATTCTCCTCCTGAATCTGGAAGTTGTCTGACCCCAAAGATTGTAAAAACCAGCTGAGGGGCAGCAGTATGGGGAAAAGGACAGCAAAATTTCCCAGAACAAAAGCACCAAACGTGCCACCATAAGATTTAAATCTAAATAGTACAGAAATCCCAATGAACTCGAGCTAAGCTCGAGTCATCAACCTTCAGCACAACTAGACTTGCGCTTCTGTTCCAAGATAATTCTCTTCCCCAATTAAATTTTTTTTCTTTCTATTTGCCAGGCAAGAAAGCAAGTTTCATCATGCCGAGGTATGACTACTATTTCCAAAAAGGAAAAAAAGATTAAAAAAATATTCACCAGATTTGTCTTTCAAACACCTTCCTTTCCCAACAGTTCATTTTTCTTTAAAGTATGTGCACTCTTGCACGTCTGCTCAACTCGAATTTCTTGCTGAAATAGAGCGATCTGCACCTCCTTGAACACTGAATTGACCTGCTCCATCACCAGAGGACAGCTGCGGCTGGCTGTTGTTCTGAATATTGTTGTTGTTAGTAGTCTTCTCATCGAGTGAAATACTATGGATATGAGCTGATAGCATTTCATTTCCGGATTTACCAAGGGTCTGAGAGCTTGAAACAGTAGGAGGCTGAGCAGCTGGCATTACCCATTTCATCCAATCATTGCACCTCCTTATTTTATCACCCTAAACCATAGCACAACCTTCCAACATTAACAACATGCTATCTTACTAGAAACATGTAAATAGTTTCTTATAAACACCAAAACAACATCAAACACTTAATTGCATGATCGCATCAAACATCTAAATTATGGATTACAAAACTACCTGTACATCTACTTCTACCACAGTCGACATTCTCAAAGCATCCAATATGATCTGGATATTGTCTGTCAGATTCATAACCTGAAAAAGAAGCAGATAAAAGATGACTTTGCTTGGTTGCTGGAAAGATATCTAAAGCCAAAGCACAACCAGCACCAATGTTAAAATGCATAATGCACAAGAGTTGACATCATTAATGCTTTCCTGATTTAAGATGCACTAATATCTTAATTGGATGATAAATAAAGTATAAATTGCAAATGCTCTCGATTCTCGTCTTTAAAGCAATATATCTTGTGCTTCTGGATAATAACTAGAACTATACTACAGAAAGCGTAAGTCAAATAGACAGGAGGTGTGCAAGACCCTAAGGTCATATTCCTTTTGTTTGCCATTTTGGTATAAACAAGACTCAATGAAGAAACTGCTTAAAGCTAGCCACAAGCCACTTAATATCCTGTAGAAAATACGTCTCCCCCCCCCTCCCCCCCCCCCCCCCTTCTCTCTCTCTCCCTTAAACTGACGTCATTCCCTTGTTATGAAAAAAAACTTGTAATGCACCAGTCTAATGATAATAAATATCTAACAAGCTTTTGTATAGGGAGTAAAAATGGACATTTAGTCTTATAAAATTCAGACTGGAGGGTTAATCTGCCAAAGTTGATTCATTTGACTAGCTTATAAGTTATCTATATATTCATAATCCAAGTATACATTTCTATGACAAATGAAAAGACAGACTGTTAATTATTTGAAACTGGGAAAAATAATTTGTAGCAAGATAAAGAAAGTACTTTGGCATGTGCAGTGGAACTATGAGTAAATGTATCTGATATACATATGCATATAACTAATATAAACTCATCAAAAAAGGGCAATATGTCCTACAACTTCATAGGCAACAAGGCTCATAGCATTGACAGCAAGCATCTCATAATAACAAAACAGATTGTACTAACCCAAGAGGAAATAAAATGTTTTACATGAAAGGGCCACAAGTTTCAGCATGTAACAAGGTCAGTTAAATGAAACATACTTCTTTAAGCAAATGGTATAAGGTGATGCATTAAGCATAGATTACCCTAAATAGGTGACATTTGGAGCATTAAATACCCAAATAAATTCTGCATGAAGCATCCATGCAGCATAAGTAAAGGCCATGAAGGGCAGAAAACAAGGTAGGATAAGACTAGAAATAATTTTCATAAAAGTGTTTCTATCCTTTATCTGATTTTGAATGTTTATTTACACATGATTACACAGAGATGTAAAGCTTAATCTTGAACACACAGAGATAACCATGTAACTACCCCACAGGAAGCAAAATCCATTAAGAGGAAATAAGTCCAAGAAAAAAAAAACAAAAACAAAAACTCACTTTGTTGAAGCCTGCTATTAACTTGATATGAACCCATCCCTGATCATCCATGTTTCGCCGCAAGAAAGTATCTTTAATTAAATTCTCATCACTGCAATAAATGAGTATGAAGTGCAAGAGCAGTTACTGTTACCAAGAGATATACAATGAAAGCTGACAATCATAAGACCTATATTAAACAGCAAAAAGGAAAACAAGTACCTGAAATAATAGTCTATCTGATTAATAATCTTAGTATGCAGCTGAAGATCTGGACGTACAAGATTCAAGGAAGGCTGTGGTAGTGCCATAAATGGTACTAAAGGATCATGTCCTGGATGGAAGTACACCAGTGATCCTTGAAAAGCTGAAAAGTATCATAATACGTGATTAAAGGCATCCAGGTTAAATCTATATATGAAGTATCAAAGTTTCATAAACACACGAATAAAGGTGTCTATGAAGTATCATAATTTCATGAACAGATGAACAAAGGCGTCCAGGTTAAATCTAAATATGAAGTAGTGCTTACCACCAAACCCTATGGGACCAGCAAAAGACCTCATAGGTTGGGGGAAAAACGGGGGAGCAGTTGGGGGTGCCAGTTCTTGATGAGTTGGCCTCATTCCCCTAGGGGAAATTTTCTGAGGATGCATGTGATTGTCTCTACTGTTAAAATTTCGATGATTGTTCCAATCTTGACTTCCGCGGTCCTGATGCCTGCCGCCATAGTTGTGATGGTGAGAACCATCTCCACGGGGATGCGGACCACCATTATGGTTCCTTAAGGAATTACGTGGTTGTGGATGCTCATTGCTACTCTGAGTTTGTGACCCAAACAGACTCCTGTGGCCATGTTCTTTTGGTGAAGGGTTATTTGGAGTCACTTCAACACCTTGGCCAGCTGGCGTTTGATGCTGGGGAACGCCACCATTAGAGGATGCACCGGCATTATTTCTTTGTTTCATCGATCTCTGGCGAGCGGGTCCACTATGAGTTGGAGTTGAAGAAGAATTCACTTGTTTCGGTGATGAGATAGTTGCGGTTCCAGCCCCCTAACACACATATCAAGTGATCTATAAATGTATGTATGACTATAAAACCATGACAGGGAACATGCTAACAGTGCAAAATCTAAATACAATCCACATCCAACTACTATGCTAAACAACTGGAGAGTGAGACATTGTCTTGTGTCTATGTAACAATTGTAGAGAACAACAAGCCAGTTTCTTTTAAGTTTTCAATCGTTGCCTCAAATATTTAGTACCGCATATTCTAAGTCTTCGTTCTTCCACTTGCCTCACTTTCTCAACGCATAGATTGTCATTCAATCAAACAAACTTTTTTTTTTTTGCAGCAAAGTAATTTTCGCAGCATACAGCCAAGAACAACAATAACAATGTATGTCAATCAGTAAAAGTAGAGCAAAAGATGCATTCAAGACCATGATCATAACCAACAACTCAAACAAAGCAAGAAAAGCATAAAACTTGAATCAAGTTCCGCAAATATTCATTCTTTTCTTAACTCCTGAATCCATTAGCAACCAAACAAGACCAGAAATAAGGCAAGGAAGAAACCTGCGTGACGGAGACGGACAAAGGCGCATCCGCTACACCTCTCACTGATTCAGTAGACGATTTAGTCGAAGAAGCCCGAGCGTCGGATAAAGCAGGCCATGAAACAGCTCCCATTACCGGCCCAACCTCAACGGCTCCATTCGATGGCTTGCTCCAAGCTGGCTTCTTACCTGCATTGCCGTTGAGCCCACTCCCATTCTCCGAGCCCTCACCCACTGACTCCTCCACCGGAGTCGGCGACAACGAATTAGACTGAGACGAAGAAGACGAGGCCGAAAAAGAAGCCGCCGCCGCAGCTTGCTCAGTCATCACAGCCGTCGATGATGGCGAGGAAGGAGCGGCCGCGGCCACGATCGGCTCGGATTCTCCCCGCAAAATCTGCGACCACGGCGCCGCCGCCTTACGCGACTGCGGACTGCTGACACTCTCGCCACGCGGCGACTGAACCGCCGCAACCGGAGCCGTTGTTTCGGGGCTGTTCTTGTTTCCGGCGTTAATCGCAGCCATAGCGATACAAAAACACACCAGAAAAATTAGGGTTTGCGATAGAGTCGACGAGTTTTGAACGAGGATGAAGGGCAAAACGGGAAGAGAGCGATCAAAATTTCCGGGGGAGAGTTAGGTAGAATGGGGAGCTAATTAGGGATTAGAGCAATGTACGGGGAAATTAGGGTTTCCAAAGATTTGGGGCGATCGGATCGCAGCGAAGAAGAAGAAGAAGAGAGAGAGAGGGAGAGAGAGAGAGAGAGAGAGAGAGAAGGAGAGGCCTCTCTGGATTTTTCTCTCTATTTTTCCGTGTGTCTTTGTTTCTTCTTGGGGAAATTGCTGGGTGGCGCAAGGTTTTTTATTGGTCACGAGATTACGGAATTGCCCCTCGGGGTGTGTATTTGGGGGTGTTTTAGGTCATCCAAAACGCACCTGAAGATGAGCCACTTGCGTTTTGGGTTTGGATTCGGATTACTGCTATTTATGCTTCTGGAGGTTTTCTTACCTTTTTACTTTTTACTTTTTACTTTAACCGAGCCACTCTGGCTGTTGTTAGGAGTTCCACGTGGATGGGAGGAGCCTTGTCCAATGAGGTTGCTCCACCTTGTTACAACTAGTTGTGCACTAAAGAGCATGGTTTTGAGATTTTAGGTGTTTGAATGGCTTCAAAGAAAGTAATTCTCTCACAATTTAGGGCAAGATATCCTCCCTTGAGATCTTGCTAGATTGGTGTGGTTTCTACTTTCTTTTGTTTTTTTTGGTTGAAGGAGAAGAAAATTGGGATTCGGAAGCAATGAGGAGAGAAGAGGATTCAGATAGAACAATGAGTGTTATGGTTTGTATTGAAAGTGTCGGTTTTTTTCAATTTTTGTCAAATTCACGTTTTATCAGAACTCTTAATAGTATTACAATCTGATTGATTGCAATTATTGGTTATGTCTCTTTTGGAGATTTCATTTCTTCGAATAGAGATTTTATTTTAATTATGAAGATCGAATCAGAAAAAAAGAATAATAATAGTTACTACGTTACTTATTGGCACATGCGACGGTAGATGAGCTACTTGAAGACCAAAGAAAACCATGGAACCCTACGTTTTGGCTTGTATATGTGTTTCTTCTTTGTAAGTTGGTTCGAATGAGTTTATGCTTTGGCTAATAACATATATATAATTTTAAGCTCCTCCAATAGGTGCATGAAATGTGAAGAACGTCTAAATATCTAATTAGAAAAATGTATGAAACTAAGTGTTGATCTTCCACTTCCTGCCAAGTTCATGTGAATTGAATGAGACAGCATGATCTCTTCGACTCTTCACCATTACACATGGTGATGATGAAGTTGAACCAGACACACTTTAAGTTCTCTAGATACTAGGCAACAATTCAAGTTCTGACAAATTAAGTTGTAAATTTAGTTGAGAGGAAAAAAAATCAGTTTGGATCATTTAGTTGATTTGAACCATTTCCAATTGCAGACTTGCAGTAATATCACTAATATGAGGCTATGCAAACTCAAAATGCTTATGTGCATTACAAATTTAACCGTTTAAAGCAGTTCATTGTTTTTCTCTTGTTGGTATTCTTAAATTAATTTATAATCTACGATAAAAACTAAAATCGATCATATATACAAACAAAATCCCAAAATCCAACAAGTAACAACAGTTTCTTGAATCTAGATCTCAAATTCTCAATGCAAAATATAAGGTCCGTGAGTTACAAACATAGATGGAAACTTTGACAGGTACTAGTCAAGTGAACAAATTTGGTAATCCTCACAGTACTTAGCTATTATATAAGCATCCAACGAATATATGCAGAATATGAAGCCACTATGCAATTGCGTAGTTTCTAATCAAACATGCAATGTATTACATACGTTATATTACGCCATATATGGTTATATACTAAATCCATGGCCAGTACGTGCTAGCTCATTCCTCGTATCTATAAAACACAAAGAGGATCATTGGCTCAACCAAGAAGAAGAAGAAGAAGATGTTGAAGGAAGTGAGTGAAGAAGGTTTGCAAGTTCATGAAGAGCAGCATGGGAAGGACTACGTAGAGCCACCACCGGTTCCGCTCTTGGAGCTGGGAGAGCTTCAGCGTTGGTCCTTTTACAGAGCTGTGATAGCAGAGTTTGTTGCCACTCTTCTCTTCCTCTATGTCACGGTTGCCACCGTCATCAGACACAAGAAGGAAGCAGCTCAGTGTGACGGTGTTGGTGTTCTTGGCATTGCCTGGGCCTTCGGTGGCATGATCTTCGTTCTCGTTTACTCTACAGCTGGAATATCAGGTATTGAATAAAATAAATATTGGTCTATATATGATAGTCTGATATATTACGTTATTAAAGTGTTGTAACACAATATATGCTCCAGGTGGTCACATCAATCCGGCGGCGACTTTTGGGCTGTTGGTTGCGAGGAGGGTGTCGCTGCTCAGAGCAGCGGCTTACACGGTTGCGCAATGCTTGGGAGGCATATGCGACGTAGGGTTAGTGAAAGCTTTGATGAAGCATTACTACCTCACGCATGGAGGTGGTGCCAACTCGGTTGCTACTGGTTATACCAAAGGCGCTGCTTTAGGAGCTGAAATAGTTGGCACTTTTCTTCTGGTATACACCGTCTTCTCTGCCACAGATGCCAAGAGAAGCGCAAGCGACTCCCATGTGCATGTGAGTGCTGCCTTAATTCTCTGAAATGTCACTTCCAGAAATAGAAAAGTATATGGTTCTAACATGTTTTTTTGTTCAGGTATTGGCTCCATTGCCAATAGGGTTTGCTGTGTTTATGGTTCACCTGGCCACCATTCCTATTACTGGCACTGGGATCAACCCTGCTAGGAGCTTTGCTGCTGCGGTGGTCTACAACAATAACAAAGTCTGGGACGACCAGGTATACATGCATACACTTATTCTCGACTAGATCTTACTAGTTACTACGAAATAAAGCTAAAACAACCCATTTCCATGAAAATGTGACGAGTTTTACTGGCGGTATGCAGTGGATATTCTGGGTCGGACCACTCCTGGGAGCTCTGATAGCAGCAGCTTATAATCAGCATGTACTGCGGGCATCAAGTAGTAAAGTCTTTGGTTCGTTCTACAACAACACCACGAACTGAAGAGAAGACTCGTATGTTCTTCGCCAGACGTTATTTCCTTGTGGATTTCTTTGTCCAACTATAGAGATCCTGAAAACTGTGTGTGAGCCTATGAGGGTACTCATGTATACAAGCCTGAAACAGATAATAAGGGCAATCACTCTGAGCATGAGCGGCATTGTAAACACCAGATCTCATGCTCATAAGTCATAATCATAAGTTTCAAATGTAAACATGCATCTCCCATGATTCAAGCTCTTCAATTGAAATAAAACAATGCAAAACTCCCAACCAAATGTGATAAAAACTATCAGTGTTCTATCTTTGTATGGTAAAGCTGCATTATTATCAAAGAAGCATTCCAATCAATGCATTTCATGGCAACGGTCAACAATAACTAAACATTCCATGTTAATTCTTTTGCTGAATAGACGAGACTACAAAGCCAAAGAACCCGTCACAAGAAACTGGCATTACTAAAAGAGTCATTCCTTGAGTTACAGTTACATATGAATGACCAAAAGGAAAGAAGTGATTACAGTTACAATGGCAAAAGTATGACAGGGCATGGAATGAACTCAGCAAGCAGATTTGCATCCACATGCTTGGAATGAATAGCTTCCATGCTTATGACAACTACATCCAGATTCAGGTCATCAGCAACCTCACCGATGATCGCTGTTGGCTTGTTGACCCCTTCCCCAAGTCGCTCTAACAGCTTAAATTCTTGGAATCCACCTATCATTAATCATACGAAGGGTTAAATAAAACTGATCCAAACACACAATCACCGAGTAAGATGAATTCTCTTACAAGGATGACAGTCACGATACAGTCATTAAAGCTGACCAACACTTTGTTTTATGCTGTTCAATTTCTCTATGGAATTAAGTAACTACTCAATAGTACATATCAGAGATTTTTTTATTAAGAGGCCATGATTTATAGATCTTCTACAGTCAATAATTTTGGACAAAAGTAGGCAGAGATTGGTGCTCCAATAAACGAATGCGCAGTGCAACTTTAACCAAATTTTGCTGGTTCAACCCGTTTTTATTAGTACTTGAACATCTTTAAGCATCAAATTTCGGCTAAAGGTGCATTATCTTTAAAAATGTTTTATGGCCATGTCAACTAGAAGCCTTTTAATCAATTTTCTCAAGGGCAACCCTATGCAATTTTTCACTCATAAATATCTACTTACCATCTTACCCTGAGCAAAAGAAGTAAAACAAAAATGCATCACATACTACAACAATTGCCTAGAGAACATAGTGCTTGTGTATGTCAATGTGTCAAATTCACATTATCAACCACATAAACCTTCATATCAAAGTTCGAAAACAAACCTTCGGAGAGATGCCAGCGGATGGTCGAAAGTTGCGTTTCATGCTCCGGAATCGATTCCTTCTGCTTCTCATCAATAACTGCAAACAAAGGAAACTCCTATATTCTTATACACATTCAAACAACAACTTTACAGAATGAAAAAGGCTCTATCTAGTATCTACTGCTCCTTATAGTTCAATAAGCCATACCTACAACAGTAATGTCAGCCCCATACTTGTTCGCCAAAGCAGCAGAAGTAGCTATAGCCTATTCAAAAACCCAACACTTTTGCATCAGTCACAAAAACCAAAGCACTGAAACCAACTAGGTGAAAAGTTCATAGTTAAAAACGAGAATTTACCTGTCTTGTTCCTTCTGAGAGGTAGGGATTGCGATCGGTGATCGGCAAAAGCACATGCTTGAAATGAGTGAAGGCCTCCGCGGCCAAACTCGCCGGAGAAGACTCCTGCGGCTCGGCCTGAGCCGCCGGAGCATGGAAGTGACTGAGCCTACGTCTGATTCCGGAAGAGATTGAAACGCTTCGAGGCTTGCGAGCGGAGAAGAAGAGTGAAAAGTGAGACTCGGAAGAAGAAGAAGCAGACGGTTTCAGAATCGAAGTCTTAATCTGCTTTAAGGGTTCGACAGGAACCGCGACGGTGTAGCGAGCAAGCGCCATTGGAGAATCGGCAAGAGCTTCCGAGTTCACTCAGTGAAGTAGAAAAGAATAGACAGAAGATTAGGGGTGGTTCTAGAAAGCGCAAATGGAAGTTGAACTGAAAGAAAAAGCCAAACGCTGGGGTGAAAAGTCATTATTGCCCCCATGCATCTGATTTACATATGGATACGTTTCCGGCAGTATCCGGCCATGTCCGGCTATATCAGCTCGTATCCGATGCTTTTAAGTTAAGATATATGGCCGGATAGAGAAATTTTATTAGCTACTTTATACATATTTTTAATTTTTTTTTGTTTCACTTTTTTCATAAAGTTCCTAATATGCCCATCTTCTTCTTAAAAAATAAATAAAAAAGTCTATTAGTTACATAAACTTTCAGTTATGTCTCACAAAAATCTTTTTATTTTGAAGATTGACCTGAAAAATGCAATGAGATAATAAAAATTGTATCATGTTAGTGGTCAATTTCAACTGGGAAGACTATATAATACGCCTCGATCTTCGACTTGGATGTCAGGCAATTCTGCTTGTCAATATTATTCTCATTTTTGGTTTCAAAATTCAGAGCAAAATAAGAACATTGGAATTAGTCAAATATAACGAGGTTTGGAGAATGAATTTTTAGATGTTTTATTCATATCACAGAAGAGGCTATATATAGAGATACAAGATGTACAAACCCTACGTACTATGTACTACATGTACTGCACATATAGAATAGGAAAGTAATAACAAATTAATTTACATTCCTAAATTGACTTCATGACTCACGCTAACACTCCCCCTCAAGTTGGCGCATATACATCAATCATGCCCAATTTGCTAAGTGAGTCATAAAAGGCCTTCTTAGAAACTTTTTTTTGTGAGTATATCTGCAAGTTGCTCTTCTGTAGGGACAAAAGGAAAGCGAATGATCTTAGCATCTAGCTTCTCCTTTATAAAGTGACGATCAACTTCCACATGCTTAGTACGATCATGTTGCACAGGATTCTGTGAGATATCGATAGCTGCTTTGTTGTCACAATACAGCTGCATAGCACACTTGGGTTTAACACCCAAATCTTGTAACACATTCCGCAGCCACAACAACTCGCACACTCCATGAGCCATACCTCTATATTCTGCTTCAGCACTAGACCGAGCCACAACATTTTGCTTCTTACTCTTCCAAGTAACAAGATTACCTCCCACAAAGGTAAAGTATCCTGATGTAGACCTCCGGTCTGTAATATTTCCAGCCCAATCTGCATCTGTAAAACCACATACATCAAGAATATTGTTGTGCCTAGAAAACATTACTCCTCTCCCTGGAGCGGACTTCAAGTACCTCAAAATCCTTACAACAGCATCCATGTGATCTACACTGGGATTATGCATGAACTGGCTCACCACACTTACTGCTTATGCAACATCAGGTCTGGTGTGTGCTAAATAAATCAGACGTCCAACTAACCTCTGATATCGAGGTTTGTCGGTAGGTACCTGATCAGGATACTCTGCTAATCGATGATTCTGCTAATCGATGATTCTGCTCGATAGGAGTATCAATTGGAGTACAATCCAACATACATGTCTCTATTAATAGATCAAGTATATACTTCCTCTGACACAGATAGATGTCTTCACTCCCCCTGGCTACCTCAATGCGCAAGAAGTACTTGAGTGTACCTAGGTCCTTCATCTCAAACTCTGTGGCTAGTTGTTTTTGCAATCTATCCATATCAACAGTATCACTACCAGTAACAACCATATCATCAACATATATGATCAGAGCTGTTACCTTCCCTTGTTGATGTCTGAGAAACAACGTGTGGTCTGAGTTACTCTGCTTATAACCAATCTTCCTCATGAACTGTGAAAACCTTCCAAACCAAGCACGAGGTGATTGTTTAAGACCATACAAAGATTTTCTCAATCTGCATACAAAGTTACCTGAATGAGTAGTTTTATATCCAGGTGGAAGATCCATATACACTTCCTCTATAAGTTCTCCATGAAGAAAAACATTCTTGACATCAAACTGTTTAAGAGGCCAGTTTAAGTTAGCAGCAAGAGAGAGCAATACCCGAATAGTGTTCATCTTTGCAACTGGTGCAAATGTCTCATCATAGTCAATGCCATATGTCTGGGTGAATCCCTTTGCTACCAAACGTGCTTTATATCGACTCACTGACCCATCTGGATTATGCTTCACTGTAAACACCCAGCGACATCCCACAGCCTTCTTTCCATGTGGTGAAGATACAAGCTCCCATGTATTGTTCTTCTGTAATGCTTCCATCTCCTCATCCATTGCTTTCCTCCATTTTGGATCTCCCAATGCATCATGCACTTTGTTAGGTACTGATACAGCAGATATTTGATTCACAAATGATTCATATGACTTAGACAATCTCTTGGTAGACATAAAATTTGCCACATGATACTTAGCTTTGGCTTGAAGGGTAGGTTCATACTTTTTTGCTTGTTTACCCCGAGTAGACATATTTGGTAACACATATTGTCTACTATTAGCATCACTAGTATCAACCCCAATAGAATTACTAACCTCAGATGGAAGATCTTCTGTACCAAGGAGACATGAGTCAGGGGTATTAGTAACATCAGGCAAGGAAGGAGAGGCAGTAACGCTTTTAGCAGGAACGCGTTCAGTGTTTGACTCTTGAATCTCTGGAGCAATTATACCAGAATCATCTGGTGGTGCCTGTCTGTCATCTTCTTGTCCCTGAACCTCTGATGTATCTCTAACCTCAACTGAATGACTTGTCTCCCCCTCTCCATGATACAGCTCTTCAAAATATGAGTTCTCCCCCTGAAGAGCAGTATCAGAAGAGGTGTAGTAGCTCATATCCTCAAAGAAAGTAACATCCATAGTGACATAATACTCCCTAGTAGGGGGATGATAACACTTGTACCCTTTCTGATGGCCCCCATAGCCAACAAACACACACTTAATCGCCCGGGCATCCAATTTACTTGACCGTTGACTCTTTGGGATATGAACAAATGCAACACAACCAAAAACACGAGCTGGAAGATTATGAAAGGAAGATAAAGAGACATAAGAAGCTAGTACCTCAAATGGTACTTTCCCCTGGAGGACAGTAGAAGGAATACGATTAAGAAGGATCTGATCTACTTTCTAAGCTATTCTACGACCTAGGCACCGCCGTAGAGCCTTTGAATCACTGACACAGGTAATCCACCGCCGAAAAACCAACAACACACCACCGAGGATGAGGCCAACGCCTTTGCTGACGAGCCGCAACTTAGAAAACCAAGAGCAGGAATGCTAATCTCGTAAGAAGAGATGTCGTGAGAAGACCAGAATAACACTAGCCTCCCAAAGATCGACGTCGGAGGCGTCCAAAGCAAGTAGATATGAAAGGCGTCACTGCTCCTTCGCAAAACCTAGGGTTTCGACTTCTCAACTCCGGAAAAAGGGAGCGAGCCTAATTAGAGTTATTAAAATTGAAACATTTTTTCCATTAAAAATTAATATATTTTGTTTTCACAATATTTTAAAAATCAATATTTTCTAAACATAAAAATAGTTTAATTCACAGTTACAGCAACAACAACAATAACTTTTTTTTTTTTTTTTTAAGTTACAGCAATTTCAAATTCAACCCTTAGATACATACGTAGGAGCAATAAAGACTGAACTCAAAGAAAAACGAAAATAAAATAAAGCTGAGGATTTCTCGGTTTTCGTTTGGATAAAACATTATTGGGCTTAGTCAACTAAAGCGCATTGGGCCTACAACCAGCCTGTAATTATAAATGCCTTCTGCGGAAGAAAAAGAGCAACGGCGGTCGGAATGTCGGAGATGACGACAATATCACGTCATCTTTTCGGAGATGACCCGGACCAACCGGACTTCTCCGTGTCCATAATCGAGGTCTGGATTTATTTTTATTTTACTGTAATCCAGTAAAGGAGTTTTTTTTTTTTTTTGAGTTTAAGCTGAGAAATTATGAAAGTATTAATCTTTGTTGTGAAATTTGATTTCAGAATATAAAAGAAGAGTATGGGCTGTTCGTGTGGCCTTGCAGTGTAGTTCTGGAGGAGTATGTTTGGCAGCAAAGGCTGCGGTTTGCCGGAGCTGCTGTGGTTGAGGTAAATGAATTTTTTTTACTGAGCTTGTTTTTTATCCGGGTTAATATCTTGTTCTTGTTAAAAGTTTACTGCTTTGGTTTTACTTACTTACTGGGTTTGTTGTCAAGCTTGGTGCTGGGACTTCATTGCCTGGTTTGGTTGCCGCCAAAGTGGGCGCTGACGTCACTCTTACTGATGAGTCCAGTAGACTGGAGGTATTGCTATTTCAATTTAAAGTTTGTTGTTTTGGGTTCTTTTTGAATGTATTATTGGTTTGATGAATTCAATTGAGCCATGAAATTGATAAAGGATCTTCATTTTTCGTAATTACTTCTGTCTAGTAACTTGCATAGGCCTTGTTGTGTTTTGTATCTGCAACATGAGAAGTGCTATTGAACTTAACAAACTGCAACGTAATGTAAGCTATTATGCTATAGCTCGATCGGGTTAGATTGTTTTTTGTTTGAACAAGAGTTGTATAATTTCATATTTGTAAGCTTCGCTGTGTGTCTCTTCTTAAGAGGTTTCTTGCCAGGTAGTGGGATTGACATGGGGAGTTTGGGATGCATCTGTGTTCAGTTTACACCCAAAATTTATTCTTGGAGCTGAAATGTTGTATGATGCTAAAGGGTAAGTTATTAACGCGATGTATCTTGTTACCGTTGTGTTCCATTTGGTTCCTGTGTCGTTTAAGTTGAGCTGAAATGTGGGTTCTGTTTGTGTTGTTAAGCCTTTGATGACCTCTTTGCAACTGTGGTATATCTGCTCCAGAATTCTCCTGGTTCGGTCTTCATAACAATCGAAGGTATTTTCAACTTCTTTGGGTTTTTGGATAATGGTTGAAGTCTGATTATGATCCTTTGAAGATACTTATGATAATGTGCAGTGGGCATCATCTTATTGAATTCTTGATGGTCAAATGGGGATTGAAGTGTACAAGGCTTCTGGACGCATTTTCATATATGCCGTCATGCAAGTCATCCGGGCTAAGTGGAAATCTTCAATTGGCAGAAATTGTTCTGGACAGTGAACGAAGCTGAGATAATGTCTTTGCATATGCATTTAGGATATCTATGGTAATACCAGGCACTCATGCTGCTTATCTGCTGCACCAAGTTCATTTGACTGTAATGAACATCATGTAATCATCTTTGTTAAGTGCATGGTGTTGAACTAATTTTGGTTGACACAGAGTTGATGCATTCTTTGGGAATCTGCTTCAATATAAAAATAAAAATAAAAAGAATAAAAATAAAGTTTGTTGCCCTCCAAGCCAACTTTGTATTTATAAAATGTTCTTGTTTTAATAAAATTATTTCAACAATATTGAAACCACAGAATCACAGCAGACATACACTTTGTTTTCACACTCTCAAATAAAGAAAGGTAATTATAGAGAACCAGCCTATTTGATGGCTTTTCTTCTGACTTGCACTTGACTACCATTACCAATAAGCTAGGAGACCTTTAATTAGTTTACCACTCTGCAGTCTTTCCTGATCTCTTGTCCACCTGTAATGCTACTCATCTTAATCATAGAATGCACAAAAGCATCCAAGAAAGCTTGCTGTGAGCTAGCAAACTTAGTAACCAAATTTTGAGTCTTTGGAAAACTAAGCAGAGCTTGGTCTGAAGAAAACAAGCTCTTCCCTTGGAGGATCAACTTGAAGTATGTATTATCAAAAGTTGTTGCTGAAGGATCCATTGTGGCACCAGCATTCTTAGGCCTATTTTTGATGGGACATGTATTCTTCAAGCTTGCTGCAAAGGAGGAGTGCAGCGTAGGATCAACATCGTGTGTGGCATTGAAGTTGTGGATTCTGTTTTGGAAAGATGAGCAGTGGGAGAACCCTAGAGTGTGCCCTCCTGCAGATGTGTCAAAAGTTACTCTCCACTTCGTAGAGGAATTAGAAATATGAAATATAAATAACTGCAGTTGGAAGGTTGAGGTTAGTTTACCTGAAAGAGCCACCAGGTCGTTCAAGGACAGGCCTCTTTGAGAGAAGCTCTGTTGAAGTTGTGAAATGTTAAAGGTTGGAGCTGGCAATTGTCTGGTTTCAGTTGCCAGTGATGTTCTTCCATCTTTTCTTCCTTTTGGCACATTCCAGCTTGGGCCTCCAGACTGTACATGCAGTTTTACAGTCAGAAGAAAGGCAAGAAATTCTTCTTGAGGTAATTGTCTTTTAATTATTATTAAGATAAATAGTAATATCCTGTTCTTTTATAAGCGTCTAGGTTTGCTAGCTTACTTGCACAACAGCATCTCTTGCTGCTAGAGCCAAGATATCAGCGCATGAGACCACACCAGGACATGAAGCCTCCACTTGTTTCTTTGCATTGTCAATGACATAAAATGCATGCAGAGAAATATTTGGTGGTCCATCTTTCTCTGCCTTGTTGTTTCCTTTGGAATTTAACAACACAGATGCATCACATCCCTGAAAACAAAAGCAAGAGTTTGAGATAATCTAATCTGTATTCTGTATATTTAAACTGTGAGATTTATCTTGCAGGAAATATATGCATACCCTTATGAAGCAATCATGGAAATGCATCCTGAGTAGTGCAGCAGGGACAGTTTTATCGTTAGCTGTTGCCTTCTTGACAGCATTGGAGACGAGTTGCTCAACATTAGGACAGCTTTTGTCATAATAGTTCGAACTCAGCGCATTGATCACCGGAGAAAATACTGAAAGGATGAGGATTGAGCTCAAGAATACAAGGTTAAGAGCCATTCTTAGAACTCCCTTAACTCTGTAACTTTGATCAAGTGTGGGAAATAATGTTGGATTAGAGGAGTATTTATAGATAGGAAGAGTGTTCCTGCTGACTAAATCACTAAGTTATGAATATTATTGTGGCTCCAAATAATGAATTAGTTAAGAAAGATGTTGTGTAGTAATAATGAAGGCATCTTCATCCTTCATATGAAGACAACTGAAATCACATCTGTGTTGCAACTTTAAAAACATTTAAGATGTTGTGGAACGTGATTTATTAACTTATTATGAAACCTTTTTCTGGATTGCTCTACTACTGCTAATGAATTTCAAGTTGTTAATCATTTAAATGTTTCACATCTCAACAGTAATTGTTTCTTGCTAGGCTATGTTCTTGAATATCAATGATTTTAATACATTAGAAAAAGAAAGAATTCTATTCTGCAGAACACACTCTGAAATTCAATATGAGACCCTTTTGCATGGTATAGTTGGTACTCCTTATTCCATTCCTTTCCTTTTTCTCAAAGGTTATGACTGCACCAAATTGAGCTTGTTTTTATTTGCTTAAGACTTCCCTATTTCACTCTTGCCTGTAACAACCAGAAACACTTTTAGTTTTTACTCTTTTTATGAAACAAACATGAACAATATCCAATTATTAGACCCTGTTTCAGCCAGAAATATTGAGCACCACAGCATCTGAGGAAAATCAAAGAGGAATTTGAAGTGGTTAAGGTTGAGCCATCAAAATTTGTTATTTTTGTTGGTCAATTAGCTTGTTTTCAAAGTTATCATGGAGCTTTAGTAGTTATAGTGGGTGATGGTTTCCTTAGCCATGCTTGTAAATTGACATCATTATTCTGCATGAGCCTTCCCAGCTTGAGACACAATTAACCAACTTCAACTTATCACAACCACTATGTTTCCAAATCTTTCTTTTTCATGAAATATAATTAGGATAATTTAGGTAAATAGTGGATCACTTAGCTGACCTAAACACAATTGTAAATAAATAACAAATAGACTAACATAATGTAGTTTAGAGACTTAAACAAAGTCTTGCATGGATTGGATTGTAGCAATTTAAGGTTATTCTCTTCAAGTATTGGATTCAAAGTACAGGGTATGAGGGTTGAGGTGAGTAGAAATCCCACCAACTTCTCCAAAACCTAATCGAATTATCATACCATATGAAATAGTTAGGCGAATTTTAGTGCTCCCATGATTCTTTAACAGTAATATTAAGTGGGCTGTCATTGTTTCATTTCTGTTACTTCTATGATGAACTTGAACTTAACACCAAGCATCAGTAGATTCTTAGTTTAGGTAAACACCAAACAAGGTGTCACCTGGAATAGCTGCAATTTTCATTTCAAAAGGTTCCAAAGACAAGTAGAGGTTTTCAGTGGTGAATGGTGAGGTCATTTTCTATCTTGATGTAAGATTTTTCATTATTCGATCGATATGTTTTTACGAGTGTAATCTCCAAAAATTTACGTGTTATGGGTAACTAATTTACACACTGGATACTGATTAGTATAACAAGTTAATAACTGAACAAGTGATGAGGGTGGTGATTGATCTCATGGCAATTGTGTGAGAATATGAGGCATATATTGCAGGCATTGCGTGATCGAATCATTTGTTTTGTGCCTTCTATTCATTACCATCGAATCATTTGATCTGTGCCATATATATTCATTACTTTCAATATGAACATGAGTGATCATGACTAACAATTTCAGTTTCTTTGTGCTAGTTAAAGAGTTGAATTAAGATCAAGACCAAGATCTACGAATGAAATATTGGGAGAAACTAACCATTTTTTCTTTAAATATATATAATTTCACTCTTTTCATAATAAAACACATTTGAAAAACCTAATTTCATTAGGCATATACCATTGCCCAAAACAAGTACAAAGCTGAAATAAGTAAAAATGTGACGCTAAGTGTAAACAACATTGAGAAAATTAGTAACAATAGAGGATCTCACGAATGCAACTAGATTGAACTAATAAAAGAAGACCCGTAACCATGGATTCCAGCAACGTCAAACTGCAATTGACAGTCTCCATCACTGCATAGGCTGATTAGATAGGAAAGTTTGAGGTTAGGTATGTAACTAATGAGATTTAAGCATATTTTTTAGAGAAAATTAGACAAAAACCCAAAAAACCAAACCCCTTTTAAAATAAACCCATGCTCATATTCCATTTTAATTTACACTCAACCCTATTATTGAACCTGCCTTATATGTTTTATTTTTATTTTTGGAATTTGTATCCCTCTTTTCTTTAACTCTTTTGCCCTTCCGTTTTTTTTGTTTTTTTTTTAGAAGATTTTTCCCTTCTGATTGAATGAGAAGACATTCCCTAAATGTGGCTCTTGACTTTCTTCTATTTTAAATAGGGTTAGGGTTTAGACTAGGGTTTAGGGTTTAGGGATTAGGGTTTAGGGTTTGTGGAACCGGGTTTAGGGTTTAGGGATTAGGGTTTAGGGTAGGGTTTAGGGTTTAGACTAGGGTTTAGGGTTTGTGGAACCGGGTTTAGACTAGGGTTTAGGCGTAGTCTGTGGAACCGGGTTTTCAGCTGCCAGGTAATTATATTTAATGAGTCGGCCAAACAGCTTGTTAATTGCAATGGTTCAGTTGGTGGCATTTCAGCAATTTCCTTCAACAACAAGTTCTATTGTTTAGATAAATAATATTAATATTTTTACTAAATCAACCTAATTAATAAGTTGGGTGTATTTCAAAAGAGTATAACATGTGAGTGTAATTTAAAATGGGTCTATGATTTTGGGTGTAACATCAAATTCCCCTATTTTTTATTTGCAAAACTTAGAACAATAATTTTTATGTAGAGGTACTTCACTTTCTTCTTCTCTCATCTCCATGAATGAGAAGAGAACACTAAGGAAAAGAACACTAAAAATTCAGCAATAAGTGTAAAAACCATAAAGTTATCAAATAATGTGGTACTACTAATGAAATAAAAACACACTTAAAAGAGGAAAGCTTAGAAAAAAAATGCCGATGTAGACGAGATGCTGCATTTATGTTCTTTTCTTTATTTTCCATTGTTGTACTAAACGAGAGTTCCATGAAATATAAGAATTTGTTTTTTCGAATCAAAATTATAAGATTCTGCAGTTTGCTCTAGCATTTTTATTTTTATTTTTTGATTTTTTGCTCTAGCATCTTAGCCCAACCCAATATGTTGGGCTTGTATGCTTCTCTCTGTCCTTTTTCGTATTTTAAAGGTGGGACCCACCTCCCGTATAGGCCCACTAATCTAGTTTCCGCCTAGCCCGCTAAGGCCCAATTTGCCTCTTGTTTATTATTTTGGGGGTAAAGTAACAAGGCGAGGTGGTAGTGCCCTACTTTCCTCCAGAACACATTAGAAGCAAAAACCGAAGCTTTCTCTCTACAGAACCCTAGCACAGTCCCACTCGCTCACTTCGGCTTTTCTCAATCAGAGAAGAAGAAACAAGAAGAAGAAGATGTCGCTGCGTATGCTGAACCCTAATGCGGAGGTGCTGAACAAATCGGCGGCGCTGCACATGAACATCAACGCCGCCAAGGGCTTACAAGATGTGCTCAAAACCAACCTCGGCCCCAAAGGCACCATCAAAATGCTCGTCGGCGGTGCCGGAGACATCAAGCTCACTAAAGACGGCAACACTCTCCTTAAAGAAATGCAAATCCAGAACCCCACCGCCATCATGATTGCCAGGACTGCTGTTGCGCAAGATGACATCAGCGGCGACGGGACTACCTCTACTGTGCTGTTCATCGGCGAGCTGATGAAGCAGTCCGAACGATATATTGATGAAGGTTTGGTTTCGCAGTTTATCTCTATAATTTCCTGGAATTTCGATCTAGTTAGTTGTTCGTGTTTATGAGCAATGATTGTTTGTTGTAGGGATGCATCCGCGTGTGCTGGTGGATGGATTTGAGATTGCGAAGAGAGCAACACTTAAGTTTATCGAAAAGTTTAAGACTCCTGTGGTGATGGGCAGTGAGCCTGACAAAGAGATCCTGAAAATGGTTGCAAGGACTACCGTGCGAACAAAGGTATCTTGAATTATGCTCATCAAACGAAAGCTATTGTGTTATGTTTCATTCTAATATGAAAAATTTCTTTTTAACAGTTACATGAAGCATTGGCTGATCAATTGACCGACATTGTTGTAAATGCGGTGAGTAGCTGTGTTTATGCAAGTTTTGAGATGAATGTTTATTCCACATGTGATTCTAGTTTTTAGTTCAGTGGTTTATGTGTCATAGACATCTTGCATCTTCATTTGTTGTAAACTACGGTTTCATTATTGTGACAGGTTCTTTGCGTCCGCAAACCTGAGGAGGCAATTGATCTTTTTATGGTGGAGATTATGCACATGCGCCATAAATTCGATGCAGACACATGTTTGGTATGTTAATATCATATATACTACCCGACTTTTAAGATTCTCTTTTGATCTTGATCACTTGATGAATACCATTGGATGTTCCAGTGTTTTTCTATTATTTTTGTTGATGCAGTGATGGAATTGAAAATCATATCACTGCAGGCTAGATCATCTTCTATTTTTGATTGCTGAGCTTGATGTGTACTTTATCGGTGCTTTGTATATGGGATAGGAGTTTTCATTGTTATTCTGCAGTAACTCAGTTAGTTTATGTCTTATTCTAGGTTGAGGGTCTTGTCCTTGATCATGGTTCTAGGCATCCGGATATGAAGCGACGAGCTGAGAATTGTTACATCTTGACTGCCAATGTATCTCTGGAGTATGAGAAAAGGTAAATAAATGTACAGAAATTTGGTTGAAAAGAAACCAGTGTAAATAATACATCCAAATGTTTCTGAAGTGGTGGAATCTGGAGATCTTAATACTTTCTTCACAAACAAGTTATTTGTGAGCAAAAACCATTGTCTTAAGAGTATTTTGTTTTGCATTATAGCTTTAACATTTTATTCTTAAAGGTTGTCCAGCTAGCATTGTTTGTTCTCATAGTCATACTTTCTGATCATAATGGAATTGATGATTTTGTTCTCAGTGAAGTGAATTCTGGATTTTTCTATTCAAATGCGGAGCAGAGGGAAGCCATGGTTTTAGCTGAAAGACGTCAGGTTGACGAGAGAGTTAGAAAGATTATTGAGCTGAAAAATAAGGTAGAGTGTTATAATAGATACTGCATTCAAATTGCTGTTGCATCACATTAAATTTTTGCACATGCTGAAATGTTTCCTCTACTTTGTGACTTGCAGGTTTGTTCTGGTAACGACAATAACTTTGTCGTGATCAATCAGAAGGGAATTGATCCCCCATCACTGGACCTTCTGGCAAGGGCAGGGGTAAGCATGAATCATTGTTGATTTTTCCCTTGATTTTTATTTATTATCTTCTGTCAAATTTCTGAATTGGTTCGACTGAAAATGTATCACTTCAGTAAAGATCCTCTATAACTATTTCCACAAATACATTATAAAGGAGTATCTGGATGTACGACACTTTACGGTTTTTACATCTCTTGTCTTTAGCAATATGCGTCTGCAGGGAGCGTATTACGAACAATTTGATTACTCTATTGATATAATAAAATCTGTGCATTTATATAAGAGTCGATACCACCACTCATTTTAAGTATTTTCTGAATTCCAATGTGCATCTTAATTACAATAGATGACATGATGAAACCCAACATGTTAGCTAGTGTTAGGAATACCCCATCATAATACTGTTTACAAAGTCTGGTCATTAAATCTACAAATACAGCATATCTGTATTGGTGTTTTGTTATGCGCTAGCTATACTTTTGCACTGTATTATTCTTTTGTTCGGCCTTTTTTCTAACCACTGATTTTGTAGATTATTGCTCTGAGAAGAGCAAAGAAGAGAAATATGGAACGGTTGGTTTTGGCTTGTGGAGGGGAGGCAGTGAACTCTGTAGATGATTTAACTCCTGATTGCCTTGGCTGGGCTGGACTTGTATACGAGCACGTCCTTGGTGAAGAGAAGTATACATTTGTCGAAAATGTGAAGAACCCTCATTCTTGCACAATTTTAATCAAAGGTATTCCGTCAGTATCTCCACTCAAATTGCAAATTCTATATACAATTCTGTACTCCATCCACGTGTCAATATATGTATATGTATATGTATATGTATATGTATATGTATATGTATATGTATATGTATATGTATATGTATATGTATATGATACACAATTTTATTGCTATTGGCCAGTCATGCGGTAGTTTAATCCTTATTTTCACTTTTATTGGTGCAGGGCCTAATGACCATACAATTGCCCAGATTAAGGATGCTGTTCGCGACGGTCTGAGGGCAGTGAAAAATACAATAGAAGATGAAGCTGTAATCTTGGTACGTTTTCTTGAATTTGAAAATTGTAGGATTTTGCATTCATATTCTTTTCCTAATGGAGCAAATTATGTCTTCTGGTGTATCTTTTAGGCTCTGACTTGTGCATCGTTCATTTGTGACTCAGGGTGCTGGAGCTTTTGAAGTGGCAGCCAGACAATATCTGATAAATGAAGTGAAGAAAACTGTTCAAGGGGTAATCAATTGTCTCCATAAATTTCCTTGAATCAAATTCTCTAAGCACTCTTTTTTCTATGTCTATATTTGGTTCTCATGTTGGGAAACTTGTAACAGCGAGCTCAACTCGGTGTTGAAGCTTTTGCTGATGCTCTCCTTGTGGTGCCCAAGACACTCGCTGAGAATGCTGGCCTCGACACACAGGATGTGATAATTTCTCTCAAGGTATTACTTTCTTGAATCTGTTTTTTTATTATTATTATTATTTTTTAGTTGGTCATCTTTCTTGAGTTGATTGAAAAATAATCATATCTGAGCTTTGTTGTGCCATGTCTATGCTTGTTCAGGGAGAGCATGAGCGGGGAAATATTGTCGGACTAAATCATAACACTGGGGAACCCATTGACCCACAAATGGAGGGGATCTTCGACAACTACTCTGTTAAGCGGCAGATTATAAACTCAGGGTCAGATATAGCAACTCATTACTTGACTGTTTATCACCCATCAACATTTTGGGTGGGAAGATTACTAATCTACTAACCTAGAAAAGGCGAATAATCATTATTGTGGCACTTTATTAGGGAATAGAAAAAGATTTATGTAACTAACAGATGTTTGTGTTACACTATGCAGGCCGGTAATTACATCTCAATTGTTGCTGGTGGATGAAGTGATCCGTGCTGGGCGCAACATGAGGAAACCAACTTAACCTCAGATATTTCTTTTGTTTGTATAACTACATTGATGTAACTCCTTAAGTGCAGTTTTTGGGATGGTCTGAGTTTTGTATGAGAATTCTGTAGTGTACGCTTTAGTTTCCGCCGAAACATTATGGTGTTCCTATTTTGCTACTGGGGTTTTCTTTCAACCAGATGGACAATCTAGATTTTGGTTTGACATTGTTGCGTCTTCTTCCAATGGCTTGTTTCCCTCCAACCAAATTTCCTATCTGGGAGAGGGGCTACAGAGGAAATCCCGTTGCAATGACTCCTGTTGCAATCCCGTTTCGGTCTGCTCATGGGGTTGATGCGAAGAATAGTGAAGGATGTGGCGTCGCCGTAAGAAACAGATATTGATGTTAGAAGATGAGTTTGCTCTAAAAAGAGTGGGTCGGGTCTAACATTGATGTTACCAGCACAGGCAGCACTAGAACCAGATATTTCTGTATATAATGCTTCTGTTTAAACCATCATGTTTCTCGGATTGGAAACAAAAGATTATGGCGTGATTGGAAATGCTTGCTAGCTAGCTCATCCTAAATGTGGGTACCAGTGTGAGCTAGAATACGAGGCATTTATGCATGCATTGTGTGAGTTACAGTTACGTTCCACATTGTGTGAATTGCATACGTTCAACATGAGTAAGTAACCATGACACAAATTCATTTCTTTCTGCTATCTAATAGGTGAATGAAGTCCAAAATCCCACATTATTGCATTCTTCAACTTTTCTCTTATTTATTTTATTGCATTAATTAATGATAGGATTTCACGTCAGATATTGGAATAAATTAATAGATTTTTGTTTTAAAAATTATAATACAAGTATTTAATATGTGAACTACGAACTTTCTTGACTACAGTAAGAAAACATGAGATATTGGGTAAGGAAAGAATGCACGAAGATAGATTGCATTTTGTAACTTATAACTCTCGTATGTGAGTATTAACGAAAGTTCTACTCACAAATTCGAGTAATGTCGATAAAAATAACACATGTGAAAATTCAATTGATCCAAGGTCAAGATAATATGAAATTGATCCACATTTTATGAAGAGGTAAACATGTATTAAATACACCTTAAAGGTGAATGTAATTTTGATTTTTAGGACTTGGTTACAGGGTGCTTCTCTGCTTGATACTCATAGACTACGGGATTAATAATAATTCAGGGGTAAATTCATCATTTAAGGTCTCCTCTGTTTTCCTAAAACCCTAGAAAGAAACGTTAAACCCTCTCCACCGTTGCAAACCCCAGCGTCACCTGAGACGAAGCCATGGGGTCGTACAAGAACGGAGAGAAGAACCTCATCACCGATCCGCGATTCGCCTCTGTCCACTGGGACCCGCGGTTCAAAAATGCTCCGAAGCACAAGGCCAAGGTCCAGATCGACGACCGCTTCAAGGCCATGTTCACCGATCCCCGATTCGGTTCGTCATCGGCTCCGTCGGACAAGCGCGGCAAGCCCAAGAAAAAGGCCGACCCCGGCGAGGTGATGCGGCAGTACTACCAGACCGACGAGGACGAGGAGGAGGTCAAGTACGATAAGGTCAAAGAGGATGAGGAAGAAGAAGAAGACGAATTGAGCGAGGAAGAGAGTGAGAGTGAGGAGGAGGAAGAAGAGAAGGTGAAATTGGGAGTGGAGGAGAGCGAGAGTGAGGAATTGGAGGAGGATGATGTGGCCAGAAGCGAATCGGAGACGACGACGGGGACTGATACAGATGATGATGAGGTGGTTCTGGAGGACGGTATGCCGGCAATGCAGGTATTAGTTGAAGTTTTTGAGTTTTGTAATTGTTGAATTGTGAACAAGTGTTTAATTAGTGGATTATTGTGTGAACAGAATGAAAATATACCGCAAATCGAGAAGGAAACTCACAGGCTTGCTGTTGTTAACTTGGATTGGAGATATGTTAAGGTATGTGCTCTCAAGTTTTGCGCTTGTCATTGTTTTGATTACATTTAGTTCTGTAAGTGACACATTGTACCATTAGAATGTATGCAAATACGAATAAGGAAAAGAGTTTAAATATGTAAGCTGAAGTAATGAACTGTGAATTTAGTGTTGCTGCTGTGTTTCGTGTAGGCTGTTGACTTGTTTGTGGTGTTGAGGTCATTTCTTCCGAAAGGTGGAGAAATTAAGTCTGTTGCTGTGTATCCATCGGACTTTGGAATCGAGCGTATGAAACAGGAAGAAATTCATGGTCCTGTTGGGCTTTTTGATGATAAAGATAAGGAAAGTGATGAAGAAAGTGACGACGACGACGAAGAGGAAGAGCTTATTAATCAGAAAATGCGTGCTTATGAGAAAAGCCGGCTGAGGTGGTTAATCATGCTTGTGTTGGTTTTTGGTTTTTAGCTTAGATGTTATTAATCTGTTCTGATATATCGTCTGTTCCAGGTACTACTATGCTGTAGTGGAATGTGACTCAGTTGCCACAGCAGATTACCTTTATAGAAATTGTGATGGAGTTGAGTTTGAAAGGTCATCAAATAATCTTGATTTAAGATTCATCCCTGATTCATTGGAAATTAAGCATCCACCCCGTGATACTGCAACTGAGGTATATGTTTAAACCATTCATTTATAAGATTATAGTTAGGGCAACTAGTTTCATGTGCTATAGTCTCTATATAAGAAGAAACTGTACTTTTGTGATTTTATTTTTCCTTTAAAAAAATGGGATATGGTGGGATTTTCTTATAGAACATGGTCCTGATTACTAAGTCTTTGGCTTTTGTCAGGTACCTTCAAACTATGTTGGTTTGGACTTCCAAACTAGAGCACTGCAGCAAAGTAAAATTGATATTTCATGGGATGAGGATGAACCAGGGCAAAGGACCTTGAAACGAAAATTTACTGCTGATCAGGTCAGTAGAAACTATCTGCAGTTGTCTTACTTACAGCCTCTTAAAGTTGTTGTGGATTTTGCATCAGTTACACTTATCTGAATGGACGTTCTGTTAAACTAATATGAAGAGGTTAGGACTTGAAGATGTAACTGCAAGAGTGAAAGAGCAATTAAATAACTATCGGCTAAAAAATAATTATTGTTCATAAACTTTATATCTGAGATAAGATTGGTTTACTTGTAGCTTGATGAACTGGAAATGAAAGAGTTTTTGGCTTCTGATGAGAGTGAAAGTGATGAGGCCGAGGATGAAGCTGAAGATGATGCAGAGGATAAGCCTGATAAAAAGAGTAATAAAAGAGATATGTACCGTGCTTTAATCCAGTCTGGAGATGGGGATGGTTCAGATGAGGATGGTCAGGATATGGAGGTCACATTTAATACTGGCTTGGAGGATTTAAGCAAGCGCATTCTTGAAAAGAAGGACAAGGGATCAGAAACAGTTTGGGATGCCTATCTCAGAAAAAGACGTGAGAAAAAGAAGCTTAAGAGAAATAGGTCAAATGATTTGTCAGATGATGATAGTAGTGATTCTGATCAAGAAGCAAAAGAAGAGCCAGATGATTTCTTCATTGAAGAACCTTCCGTTAAAAAGAGTAAAAAGGAGTCTTGGGTTAAAAGTAACAGAGAAGAAAAGCAGCGACAAGATACGGATAAGGAAGCAGAAGCAAGTAGACATGAGCTTGAGTTATTACTTGCTGATGACAAGGGAGTAGATAAAGGTGCAAAGGGATACAATTTGAAACGTAAAAAGGCGAAAGGAAAGAAGGGTAAAGCAGATCCAGAGGAGAACGAAATACCACTTGCTGATTTGGAAGATCCACGCTTTGCACCCCTGTTCACCTCATCACTCTTTGCTCTGGATCCGACAGATCCACAATTCAAAAGGTATCTCCCTTCACTTTTATTTAGTAATATGACAAAGCAATTATTGGTCTGTAAACACCAGGAACTTGGCTGTTCAGATTTTGAAATTTGGGTCTTGTTTGGTTCCAAACTTCAAATCATGTCTTCAATAGTTGCCCCAATATTTTTCATTTATTGTCTGTGAATATTGGTTACAAAGACTTGTGTTTTGGTTTTTTGGCAGGAGTGCAACATATATCCGGCAGGCAGCACTCAAACAGCGTAAGAGTGACCCAGAAGAGGTGCTAGAAAGGGAAGTGAAAGTACAACCCGAGGGTCCCTCATCAAAGATAGAAAAATCTTCATTAATCAATTCAATCAAAATGAAAGCCAAGCCCTTTGAAAAGAAAGAGGAAATTGTGCAATTCTCAGGTAGAAAGGAAACAAAAGTGGAGCAGAATCCTCCAACCTCAGTACAGCCAGTTAAAAAGAAGTCCAAAGTTGGACGAAAATGAAACTAACATTGAAACCTACGGCATATATCTTCATTGCCTGAAGCATCATGCGAAGAAATAGATCTCCGAGTTGTAGGCATCTATGATCAAGCACACCTGCACAGGTCAAGTCATGATAATCTTACCTTTGTCTTTTGCAATTAAAAAAGTTTATTCTTCTGGTAAAAGCGAGTTTTGTTTCTCCCCTTATGAGATATATTATGATCATATGTAGAAGATTTTGTTCTCATGTGTGCTTCTCTTGTTATTTATGAGACACTGCAAACCATTACAACAATTCAAATCCGAAGGTGAACGTTAGTACTGTTTTTTTTTTAAGTTCTACTCTTTAAGTAGTCGAGCCTTGGGGTAGGCCAGAAGCCACTTCACCCACCCCATTCATGTTAAGCATCTTTGCCTCAAATATAGTTTGTAAGTGGTGAGATCCTGCTTATGCAACTATGTATAGTAGAGATGGCCCAAACCCCAAGCCTGATATGTTGAAATATGAAATTGATACGTATGTTAGAAGAGAGCGTATTCGGCGCACCCGGAAATTACCGGGTGGGGCCGGGCACGGGTGAGTGGACGATAAAATTGGCCGGGTGCGCCGGTGCGCTGTATAATTTTCAATGTTAGAAGAAGAAACCAAGTATACTTTTATTTCTGTAATAGAAGAAAAAAGAAACAATAGTCATGTTCATAGCTAAAAGCATATGTACAACCTCGCGTTGACATCAGTTTCGTATACCAAAAATTGGAAGTCACCCTCCAGTTTTCTATGTATTTTACCCGGAACCAATGCCTATGAATATATATGATACAAGGGTCGAGAAACCTCGGCACCCAGAAAGAATAATTAAACAATGGCAAAAATTGCAGAAAGAACCATGATGAATGCACAGGTAAAAGAGCTCAATTTGGGTGAAACGCTATTAGGTGTAGCTGATGGTATCTTAGAAGTGTTAGCTGTAGCTTCTGGATCAATCGTGGGGGATGTGGCCGGAGATTTTGATGGACTGATGGCAAGAGTTGAGGTTTCCTCATCATTGTAACCTGAAAGAAGGAAAACATCTCAATGTTTTGATACCAGACAGATTATTTTGCAGATAAGTTTACGGATGGAAGTAAGACTTACAATCTGATCCTCTCCAACCCAATACATTCTTCTCGCGATCAAAAATTATACGGTAACCAGTCATGAAGTTTTCTGCATGAAGATGAGTAAATCCACATTGTAAAGCTACAATAGATGAAAACATGAACAGAATGCATTTGACTGTCTGTGATGATTATAAGGCGGTACAAATCAATCCTGGTACTTGTCTGTGAAACCTGGTTATAAGAGGTGTTGGAATGTGATCAATAAATTTCTTAATCAAGGTTTGTTTTTTCTCAGAATTACTATCATTTGGGACACAGAAACTGAGAAAGGATTGTTCTTGAACTTGTTTTGAAAATTTCTAAAGAGACTAGAATCCTATTCTAGAACCAATTATTACATGATCTTTATACAGCATTCTGCTGTTAATCAATCAACAAAGAACGACAAAGGCCGCAGCAAACTATGATATCTCGGTAGTATGATTAAAGGAGCATTAATGGTATGAAAAGTAAAACATTCCAGAATGACTGCAGAGTATGAAAGGAATTGGGAGATAGGATAAGTACTTGAAAGAGATACTTACGTCCAATGATATTTACATCGTCACTTTTGACGACACCCAGACAATAGAACAGTATATTTCCTTCCTGCGGTTCAGAACAGTAAAGTTTAGCACGATAAGATGCATAAGCTGGATTTTGAAATGCTAGAAGTAGAGGATAATTACCCCATCAGAAAGAGCTACAAGCGGATGAATGACATTATATTGCTTTCCGCCTTTCATTGTCAAATTCAACGTTTGATTTGGACTGCACATAAATTTAAGTAAGTGCCTAGAGGGTTTGAAAGATAAAAATTAAAACAAAGATAGTCTCCCGATAGAATTACCTGACTGTATAACAATATTCAAAAGGCAGATCATCTGAAACCTGCTTATCTTTGATGGCACTGTTGAACTGAAAAAAGACAATAACAGATGATAAACATACTCGTATGATAAACCAGAAACTCAAGATTATATTATGAAATACAAAATTAAAATACTTACACTCTTAGAAATCTGGGTGTAGGCTGGATCATTTAGGTACGTAAATGAGGTACCAGAGTCCCAAATTGCATAGAATTCAAGATCAGTAACACTTTCTCCAACGGCTATTTGAGTAACAGTAATATTGTAAGTCGGACTGGTACAAGTTCAAGAGCAGAAGGTTAGGAAAACTTTGATGAAATTGAAGACAAAATAAAAAGGTTTAATTCCAAACTTGCAATCTGCATATGTACGTTTTAGTTCACAACTTACTATATATCTCTGACATAGAATGGTGTTTCTGGTTGGCCAGCAGTTCCATTATCACCAAATCTGATTCTCCCACTTCCGTCAATTCCAAAACACATGGAAAAAGAATCTGAAGCAAGCCCCTGTTTTGCTAACATGGTAGGAATTGATACAGCATCCATACCAAGCCCTAATAGACCATTTGGAGCTGCCCCACTTAAAAATATGCCAGTCTGAATCCTACCACACCTGCAGTAGAGTAGAGCAAGAACATCAAAAGTGCCCTCAACCAGTTAAAACTGAAATGTCTAGGAATATATATACTCAATAGCAACACTGAATGCTCGATCACATTAAGTTAGGCAAGAAATGAGAGAAGTACTTACCCAAAGGCTATCGGTGCCTCAACAGGTTGTTGTTTAACATCATCAGTAATCATGTGCAACATGTCCTCTACTACGATTCCAGAAGATGAAGTGTTAGCAGAAAGATAGTTGATTTTGTAAGGACAATCACTGCTTGGTGAAGTGCACTGCTGTTGTCTTTCACAATATGTGCTGTTGCAAGGAACCTTTTTGCTTGTGTTTGATTTATTAGGACTGTAGATGTCAAAATCCACTACCTGTACAACATTGTCAAAGACACAAGTACCATCAGAACTAGTTTCCTGTGAAGATCAGTTATGATCAAATGCACCGAGTCACAATTCACAAACAAAGTCAATCCATCCTTATGGTGTATTTTCCCTAGGCACTTCAGAAATTTCAAACAAGCTAAAGCTTTATGATCTAGAAATTCACAACCTGAAGAATGCCAGTAGTTGATTCATTCAACACAGATAAACAACTACACTACTCGCATAAATCTAGAGCTCTTCAAACTTACTGTACTTGCAGAACTTCATAAAAACAAGTAATGACATATTTCATTTCGAACTCAGATTACACCATTTCATTTCAATCAATAATACCTCTCCATCTGATGTATTCAACCCCTTCACACAACTGAGACAATCACACGGCAACCACAACAAATCACTGCCAGTATCCAAAGCCACAATATACGAAGTCCTTGGCGTCCCAACAGAAACATTCGCATAATGCAAGCTGAAATCACACACCAAAAACCAAAAAAAAATATTAAATCTTTTATGAACCAAGTGATCATGAAACAGCAAAGTTGGTGAGAAAAAAAGCTCATACTGTCCAAAAGCGTCAATCCGGTAAGTATCGTTGCCGTAAACGAAAGTAAGCGGCGTCGTTTCGCCGAGGTGGCGCCCCCGGATCACGCGGTCACGGTGGGTCATAACAGCGTAATATTCGGGACTACCCTTCTGGGGGAGCTCATCGTAGCCGAGAATTCCGGTGACGGGATCGGAGAACCGATGGTGGAAATCAAACCCGAACGTGCCGAAGCCGTGACAGCTCCGACAAGACAGACCCAAGACAAGAATGATCACTGACAAAGACGAGAGAGTAGAACTGAAACTAGTTCTACTAGTGTGAGCTCTGTATGTCCGGGAGGCCATGGCGCGGGGTCAGAGAAAGTGTGTGGTTTGGACTGGAAGCATGGCTCTGAAAAACGTGGGTGTTGTTTTATATGTAATATATGGTGTGTGTGTGTGAAGGGATTGACTCTCTCAGGGTTTCAAGATTGGGCGGCTGGACGCGTATAGAAGCCAAAGTCGCCGTTGATCGAGGGACAGAAATGGTTGTTGAGTTTGGTCATCACTGTTGGACGAACTCGCGGGTGATGATGTGGGTTCCGGTGGTAGTTTCATCACTTCATGTGTACTACTTCTATTTCTTTGTTTTTTTCCCGAAAATTAAGTGTGAGGTGACAAACGGTTACTTTAGTAACACACACGGATGCATTTATCCGGTTAGTATTTGAATCGAGATTCACCGATATCACAAACAAACTCTAACGGCAGACGCATGAACTCAAAACCCTCCTTAAATATGTTGGTCGCAAGCTGGTGTGAGTTGACACTCGAACTCTAGATATTGGATTTCATACTATGCAGTCGACTAACTTTACCACACCAACTAGTTTACATCATTTGATCAGCGTCCTTCAAATGTTGGGAAGAAGGTTTGGGGATGTTTCTTTAATGGAGTTGGGAAAAATGGGGAATGATTCTTCTTCTTCGAAGAAGAAAATGTTGGGTAATTTCATATCATTGTACTGAGAATTGTTATGTGGATGAGCAATATTGACTACTCATAACAAGTTTACATCTTTAGCTGATTTGAATTTGATTTGTGTTCTTGATGCAGTTATTATTCTTATCTTAATGTCAATTATATAAAATGAAACATAAGTCGTTCAAAAACTCTTTGATCAACAAAGAAGATTGAAGCATACAAAGTTAAATTGTGGCGCTGATGGAGGTGATGTTCCATAATCAAATCCATAATTGAAGATGTGAATAGAACATTAGGCATATATTAGAGGATGTGAATTAGAAATGAAGGAAGGCGTGGTAAGAGGGAATTTGGAGGTGTTTGTTTGGTAAAGACATTGACCAATACGTCTCTATTATTAGAATGAGGAATGAGTTCGAACCACATCACGTGCAGCAATCGAAGCCATTCATCCAAAATCAAGTGGTGGTTAGTAATATGAATCATTGAAATCATTTACACAAAGAAAACTCCATACTTGCTTCTGTAAAATCAAAGTTCATTCAAAGAAGTAGAACAAATCAACCTATTGAAAAATCCAAACCGTTTAAGATGTAAGAAGAAGAAAAACATGACTTTATACCTACTTTCTATGTTGATAGAAAACCATAAAACGTAATACGTACACTGCTCTCACTATCCTGCATTTATAATCAAAAACATATTCGCTTTTTCATTAGTATACAAATTCAATCCCCCAGAAAACGATTTGCATCGGCTTTGAAAAATTCATTGATAAGTTTCTCTATGACCATGATCACCCATGAACCTTCAATCGTCTCCAACTCTCTATTATCTTCTTATAAATATTCCTTCTTCTTCTTTTTTTCTCTTAAAATAACAATATAATCGATAACATTTCAATGATGTATTAAAATGTAGCGCACAATAACAAGTCATCAAAAACATAAAACAATAGTTGTGACAAATTATATTTTGAATCATTAACAATGGACAAGGTGTTGGGTAACAAAATATATTTCTCAATTTTATTCAGGTACGCATTTGATTATTATGCTTGACATTTGACACCATTCAAAGTCAATAATAGAGTATCACATACCACAAAATAGAAAGCAAAACACTTTAAATTTCAGATTAAAGCTCTATGCTTTTGTTTTTCTATGCTTTCTAGACCAGGGGAATTCACCATCTTCTTCTTTGATTTCCACCTTTCCTTTTGGTGACACCTCAACCAAAACTCAATAAAAGATTCAAAGATAAGAAAATGAGAAAGTTTAATGGCTTTTTCTTTTTCCCCTAAAGAGATATCAGATGGAGACTCATTCTGGTTTGGAACGTATCTGATCATTCTGATGGATCATAATTCCATTCACATTTCTGTGACCAAGTCATGCTCAAACACATAAATATCAAAGTCCAGTTCCTTTTAGTTTTCCTAGTCTTTAAGAAAGTTCAAGCATGATCCATGACTTTGGACTGGCAATGCCAACTTATTTTATACGCATAAGCATGCACGAAGAAGAAGATTCCCAGAATAGCTCAAGGTCTAGTCTTGTACTGATAGTGCATAAATGGTGGAGTTAAAATAATAAAAGCACTAGAAAGATCAAGTCCCAGTGCATAATGAACTAACAAAATATGCAAGACTTAAAGATCAATTGCGGGTAGGTCATTTCACATTTTCACCCATCAGTCATCAGTGTGAAAGGGACGTCGGATTCTGATTCTGATACACCTTTTGCATGCAAGAATTTCTGCTTCGGGTCGACACCGTAAACTACATATGCAGTTACACATACAGGTGCCCGACACCGATAATAATGAGCACCAGTGTAAGAAGATGAGACATAAACGCCTAATGCATACTCAATATTGATTTCAGACGATACAGTAAAGAGAGAGTTTCCTTTAAAGATTAAGAGATGACCAAAACCATGTAGTATGCCTGTATGTATTCAACGAACTCAAATCCGTATTCTCTGTAGAATTTTTTTACAACTATAATGCCTATGCTAGATGGTAAGAGGATTTACATAAGAGCTGAGGGGAGGTATTACAAGATTTATGTGGCTATGGTGTAAATTGGGACTGATTAGAGAGAATTTACATGAATAAAGGTTTGTGATTTACATTGGTATGTGCCCTATGGAACTCTGCAACAGACCAGAAAATCACAGCTACGGTGATAGGAAGAGGAGGATGGTGAATAGAAAGCAAGTCAGAAGAAGCTGAATTCGAGCTGGTATTTTTCGCTGATTCTGAAATAGAACGGCTACGTAGTCCATGAGCAAAAGAAGGAGGGACACTGTAGGAGCGTGGTTTAAAAGGTAAGTATGATGGTCCTCAGTGTCATAGCCTGCATAGCAGTAAAGAAACTTGGTCATGAAAAAAGATCATAAATAAGACCATGGAGCATAGCTGTGTGTGCATATAGATGAGTAACACATACAGTCTAGATTCTTCCAGCCCAAGACCTTTTTCTCTCTGTCAAATACAACATGGTAGCCTGTCATGAAGTTTTCTGTAGAGGGATCAATATCTGAAGCATAAGCCAGAATTTAACAGTAAACAAATGCAATGCAACTAGATAATTATATTAAAGCAGGCTACCGTTTCAACTTTATAAGACAGTCACAGTGGCTGTTTTCTAATTCGTTGTTGCAGCTTATTCATTAATCATTATGGATTACCAGCAGCAAAAGATGCTAATAACTGAGTATTGTTACCTAAATTTGAGGTAAACTAAATCCCAAGTCCCTAGCCATGTATTACTTTTGTATAAATAAAAAATTAGAGCATGCAAAAACTGCTATGAAGAAGACTTACGTCCAATTATATTTAGTTCCAAGCTCTTGACAACAGCAAGGCAATAAACCAGACCACTCTGCAAATCATTAGCAATGAAGATAGTTAGTTACTCACCACGATTCTTGGCTAAAAGGAAAGGAAGAAAACAGTAATAACATAACATTACCCCAGCTGAGATAACAATGATTGGATTATATACTTCAAACTGGCTTCCACCTTTCATGGTTAAACTGACACCAGATATCCAACTAGCATTTGCATCAGGACTGTAAATGGAAAGAAGAGAATCTTAAAATCAAAATACATGTAATAAGATCGGGAGCTAGAATCAAAAGAAAGCGCAGACAAAAGAGCTAAATGAGACCTCATATCATAACAATATTTAAATGGAATCCTTGAGTCAGGTGGACGACGCTTATCTCGAGCTTGTGAATTGAACTGCAATAGTCATAAAGCATGATTTATTAGTTACATACGGGTATGTGTGCGTGCGTGCGTGTGTGTAGCCAGTGTGTGTCTGTGTAGATAGAGATACATATATATATACAGGGAGAGGGAGAGGGAGAGAGAGAGAGAGAGAGAGAGAGAGAGAGAGAGAGAGAGAGAGAGAGAAAGAAAAAGAGGGAGGCAGCTTCCACTCTCTGAAATCCTTGTATAAGTTGGGTCATCCAAATATGTGAAGATCAATGTCCATAATATCTGCCCCCACTCTAATTTGAGTTACACTGATGTTGTAGGTTGGACTACATGCATCACAAATAATGGTACATAAAAACAATGTTAAGACATCATTTTCCATATCATTCTGATCTTATGAATTGCAAGCATCAATAAAAATCATCCCACTTACTCTGAAGGGTCATAATTAAATGGGGTTTCTTCCTGGTCAGGACTCCCCTTGTCACCAAAGTTGATTCTCCCAACTCCATCATGTCCAAAACACATGGAAAAGGAATCTGCTGTAAAGCCTTCCCGGGATAAAATGCTAGGAACAGATATCTTCTCCATACCAAGACCAAACAGACCATTAGGAGCAGCAATATCCAGGAATGAACCACTTTGAACCTGTCCACGACTTCAAAATTCACAATGCCCTTTCAGCTGAATACATGAGATTTTTACACAAAAAGAACAAAAGATTCCAAAAGGCTTATAGACTGCAGAACTCACCCAAAGGTAATGTATGCCTCAACATATTCATGATGACTATCTTCTGTTGTTAAGTGCAGAACATCCTCTACCAATATCCCAGAAGTAGAAGTCTGAGCAGAGACATAAGACACCCTATAAGGGCAAGTGTTGGACGCTCCCAGACATTTATTACGCTGCATACACAACCTGTTGTTGCAACAGACTATCTTGCAAGTCGATGATCCTTTAGGGTCATATTTGCTGACCTCGAAATTCTGCCACAGTAATTTGCACCCAATCACTCCAATGAAAAAGCCAGAAACAATAGTGCATGAATGCATCAAAACGCTAACGCCACCATTTCTGGTCCTCAAACTTAACACCACAACAAGATATCAACTTTCAGCTGTCAACCCGAAAACAAATATACAGAAACAAATGCATAGCTTCCTCTTCCTAAGTTCATGATCAGTTCCAAACAAAGGCCACATTTTCTTGATACAACCTTAACAAGAATCCACATGATCAAACCAGAAAGACTCAAAAAATACTACTTCAAACCTAACAGCTCCACTATCCAGTTAGTAACAGATACAAGCTATCTTCACTAAACACAACTGAAGTAAGAAAAAGGACCCAAGAAACTCAACTTACAGGAGCATATGCAGTTCCTTCACAAGGCACCCAAAACAGGTCACTCCCGGTATCGAGGGCCACCATGAACTTCATTCCCGGCGTCCCCAATTGCACTGTCGTATAATGCAAACTACCCAAAAACAACAACAACAGCAACAACAACAAAAATCAAATCCTTAAATTTTCAAGAAACCCAAAAACAGAAAAACCAAAAGATTCGAACTTCAAGAAAATGAAAACCAAAGATTGAAACTTTGAGAAAATGAAACTAAAGATTGAAACTTTGAGAAAATTTAAAGTAAAGATTGAGACTTTACGTACTATCCCAAAGAGGTGATCTGAAAAGTGGAATTGCCGTCGGAGAAGGCGAGGGCGTCGGAGGACTCGACGAGCTTGCGGCCGCGGAGGAGGCGGTCGTGGTTGGCGAGTTCGGCGTAGTACTCGAAGCTACCCTTTTCCGGGAGGAGGTTGGTGGCGGCCGGAGAGAGAGCTTTCCGGCGACCTCCGACCACTGCTTGACGGGGTCGGAGTAGCGGTGATGCATCTCGAAGCTGAAGACGCGGCCGTCGCAGGTGGGAAGAAGAAGGGTCAAGATTGATGGAAAAAGGAGGAAAATGAAGTTGAGCTTAAGCATTTGGTGAGATGGGTTTGAAAAGATTGAATCTTTATTGGAGAAGAAGAAAAAGATTTAATCTTTTTTGGGTTTGGAAGTTCAGATTGTGAAGGGGATTGGGGTTTGAGAAGTGGGAGAGGTTTGCATTTGGGGGATCATAAGTTGACAGTTGGTGAGTGAGGGAGGGAGTTGGTGTGGGTCCACAGGGGATTTAGTGACAGTTTAAGAAGTTGGGACTTGGAAGTGTGTGAAACGGCAGTGGTTTGGCGCGCTTTGTTCTTGAATCTTGATGATCATTGGGGCACTGGGTATCCTCAAGTTACTAACTCTGCCAAAGAATTTAGACTTCTGTTTCAACCAAGTAGAAGGATGTCAGCGGCAATCTTTGCTATGATTTCATGTATGTTTGTCACTAAAGAAGATGTACAGATATTGACGAGAGTGATTCAATTTATTTCTTTGTCATCAAAATAATTAGTATGTTTTTATGAAGCGAAATCTTATTTTCAGAAAACAAGAATTTTAAGTTTTGATTGTGTTAATGATTGTTATTATGTGTGACAGAGTAAATCTTAGTCACAGTGACAATTTCAGCTGAATTTCAAGGGCAAAAGGTAGTGAAAATGAACACACCAATGTTGACGAAGTACTCGTCGCTAGAAGCAACAAGGCTTCTTTTGCCAGATTTGTTGCTGGACTAAGACAGGAGGTAAAAGGCACTGGTCGACTGATCAGGCTTACCGGGAAAATTATTCAGATGAAAGCTGAGGAACACATGCATAGCTGGATTCGCGTACTAGTTATTGAAAGAAGATGAAGAAAAACAACTTCATTATGGCAAATGCAGAAGAAAAAATCACAAGACTGATAGAAAGGAGAGCACACAACACAAGAGTTTGGAGAAACTTTTCTCTCTTAAGTGTTTTCTTCTATTGAATTGTATGTAAGGAAACTGAACAACAAGGCTTTTATATAAATGAAGGAAGATAAACATGGAGAACAGCAGCAGCAGCATGGAGAATAGCAGCAGCAGCATGGAGAACAGCATGGAGCAGCATGGTCTAAAACTAGATAATCACCATGCTATAATCATGACAATCATGATGCAGCCATACTCTAAATATCTTCAACACTCCCCCTCAAGCTGGATCAAGGGGATTTATTGATCCAAGCTTGCCAAGAATCAAGAGAAACTGCACTGAATGAAGAGACTTGGTAAAAATATCAGCAAGTTGATCAGCACTTCTGGTATACACTGTTTCAATTATCTTGGCCTGCACTTGTGATCGAATATAATGACAGTCTACTTCAATGTGTTTGGTTCTTTCATGAAAAACTGGATTGGAAGCAATGTGCATGGCAGCTTGATTGTCACAATGCAGAGACATAGCATCAGTGACAGGGAAGCCAAGGTCGAACAATAAGCTCTTAAGCCATATTAACTCACAAGAGGCAGACGCCATAGCTCTATATTCAGCTTCTGCACTTGATCTAGCCACAACCCTTTGCTTTTTACTTCGCCATGTAACTAGGTTCCCTCCCACAAATGTGCAAAAACATGTGGTGCTTTTTCTGTCCACTGCATTCCCTGCCCAATCAGCATCAGCATATCCAACAATGCTAGTATGATGATTTCTTTGGAACAGAATACCTCTACCAATTGACCCTTTCAGAAATCTCAGAATTCTCTTGACAATACTCAAATGAAAATCAGTAGGAGAGTGCATAAACTGACTGACAATGCTAACTGCATATGAAATATCAGGTCGAGTGATAATGAGATATATCAATTTGCCAACTAACCTCTGATAAGGACACACATCAGAGAGATAAGCACCCTCAGTAGCCAGCATAAGTTTACTGTTAAGAGGAGTGCGAGCAGGTTTGCAGTCAAGAACTCCAGCTTCAGACAGAAGTTCAAGAATATATTTTCGCTGACTGAGGAAAAGACCCTTTGAAGATGCAGCCATCTCAATTCCCAGAAAATACTTGAGAGCTCCAAGGTCTTTCATTGCAAACTTGGCTTGCAGAGAACCTTTAAGAGAATTTATCTCAGCAATACTATCACCAGTAATGATGAGATCATCAACATAGATCAAGACCACAAGTTTCATGCCATTCCGCATCCTAACAAATAATGAGGAATCAGCACTACTACTGACAAAACCAATATCTTCAAGGACTGAGCTGAGTTTGGCATACCAGGCTCGAGGAGACTGTTTTAAACCATAAATGGCTTTGTGAAGCTTACAGACCATCTCAGGGTGGTCAGAAAGTTCATGACCAGGAGGAAGTTTCATGTAAACTTCTTCCTCCAGGTCACCATGCAAGAATGCATTCTTTACATCCATTTGATGCAAAGACCAATTTTGATTGACAGCAACAGAGAGTAACACTCTTACAGTGTTCATTTTTGCCACAGGTGCAAACGTTTCCTTATAGTCTTCTCCATAGGTCTGAGTAAAGCCCCGAGCTACAAGTCTTGCTTTATGCCTCTCCAAAGTCCCATCTGCATGGAGCTTTGTTTTGTAAATCCATCTGCACCCAACAGCTTTCTTCCCTTTAGGCAACTGCACAAGACTCCAGGTATGATTGTCATCAAGGGCCTTAAGTTCAGTATTCATAGCTTGCCTCCAAGCTTCAACTTGACTAGCCTCTTGAAAGGTTTGAGGGTCAATATGACTGTCTATGGCACTTAAATACGCAGCATAAGCAGAAGAAAACTTTCCAATATTCATATAGTGTGCAACAGGATACCTGGAAGTGTAGGACACATAATCTTTGTGTCGAACTGGAGGATTTCTAGTGCGGCAGGGATTTCTTCTAGGAAGAGTTGGAACAATGGAAGTATCAGCAGCAGCTTCAGATTGATTCTCTGCAACATCATGACCGAGAAACTCATCAATGGCATTATGAGCCTCAGTACCAACATCAAAACTAATAGATGGCTCAGGAACACGATCATTCCTGATCAGACTAGGAGATAATTCCATTGCCACATCTGTACCAACATTTGGAACTGGAAATAGATCCATGTAAAACTCCCCCTGAGTGCTTGTATCCAACTGCTCAGAAAAATAAGAAACAGTCTCATTGAACCTGACATCTCTGGAAACAAATTTCTTCTTACTAATGGGATCATAGCAACAATACCCTTTCTGAGTTGAGGAATATCCCAGAAAAATGCATTTGATAGCTCTGGGATCCAATTTATCTCTATATTTGGCTTGAACATGAACATAGCACACTGAACCAAACACCCTCAGATGAGACAAATCAATTTTTCTATGCTTTAGAACTTCCAGAGGAGACTTTGAATTCAGAATTCTACTGGGAAGGCGATTAATAATATAGGTGGCAGTAAGAACAGCTTGAGACCAAAATCTTTTTGGTACATTAGCATAAAACATCATAGCCCTTGTTTTCTCAAGCAGATCCCTATTTTTTCTTTCTGCAATCCCATTTTGTTGTGGTGTTCCAACACAGCTGGTTTGATGAATGATCCCATTTCCATTTAAAAACTGAGACATTTTATGGGACATATATTCTGAGCCATTATCAGATCTGAGAATTTTAATTTTGGATGAAAATTGAGTATGCACCAGATCATGAAAATTTTTAAACACATCAAATACTTCACTCTTAAACTTCAATAGATACAACCATGTAATCCTAGTAAAATCATCAACAAAGGTTACAAAATATCTAAACCCATCAAAAGATTTTAGAACTGGTCCCCAAATATCAGAATGGATGATTTCAAATGGATTACAAGCCCTAGAGGCAGAAGAATTAAATGGTAACCTAGTAAACTTAGAAAAATGGCAGACTTCACAGTTGTGGACTTGTTGACTGAAGGAGGGAAACAAAATGGATAACACCTTCTCTGATGGATGAGCTAGACGGTGATGCCACAACAGATGATCAAAAGAGTTACTGGAAGAAGCTTGAAAAGCCAGGAAAGGTTTGGACACATAATACAAACCATTTAGAAAAACTCCTTCACCAATCTTCATCTTGGTGGTGATATCCTGAAAAATCACGTTATGAGGAGAAAAAATGGCTAGACAATGTAGAGTTCTCACAATTCTACCCACAGATAACAACTGGAAAGGAAAAGAAGGAATGTATAAAGCATCTGACTCTATGTTCTTTGAAAAAAGATTAATTTTCCCTTTTCCTAAGACTTCTGCTCCTTTCCCATTAGCAACAGAAACTTGAGAAGATAATTTTTCAAAATCATGCAAATTCTCAATCTTATTTGTCATGTGATCTGTGGCTCCAGAATCAATAACCCAAAAATCACTCTCAGAATTTATAATAAGTGCAGTCTTAAAAGCAGTCAAGATACCTGAAATATCACTGTCCTTGACATGGTCTGCTACTGCAAGAAATTCTGAGAAGTTACTGAGGAGAGCATTGTGATCATGCTCATTCAACTTCTTTTTCTGTTGGAGAAAAACAGCAAAGTCGTTGATCAAACTACACGGATTGGTGGTAAAGTCCACGGACACAGAGCTTGGACTTGAAGCAACTAGTGCAGCACTAGGACCAGCAACTGAGTTAGAAGAAGAAGACACTGAATACGCCTTGGCACTTCCCTTAGCCTCTCTCTTGGCTTTCTCTTCAAGGAATTTCACCTTAAGTTCTGGAAACAATATCCAGCATTTATCTCGGAAATGATTACCATTGCAATGAGTGCACTTGCCCTTCTTTCCCTTGTACCCTCTGTCATCAGACTGCTTATAGCTAGACACATAGGCACTAGACTCAGCATGATTAGTCCTTATCTCCACATTCATAGCCTCCCTTCTAGTTTCCTCCCTCCTTACAGTAGCACAAACAGATGAGAAGGAGGGAAGCACAGAATTCATGAGGATGTGACTCCTCAGATCTTCATAATCCGGGCTCAGGTTGGCTAGGAGCTGGAAAACCTTGTCTTCATCAGCTCGTTTGCGCAAGATAACTCCATCTGTAGTATGAGGTCTGTACAAATCAAACTCATTCCACATGCTGGTTAACCGCCCAAGGTAATCAATGAAGGGTTTACCTTCTTGCTCAAACTTAGCAATATCCTTCTTTAGCTGAAAAACACGAGCAGCATTATTCTGATTCCCACAGAAATCTTCAATCTCCTTCCACATAGAGCCTGCAGATGAAGAATAGATGAAGATAATTGCCATTGATGGCTCCATGGAGTTGATAAGCCATGCTCTAACAAGTTGATCAGTGCTCAGCCACGAATCAAAACCTTCAGTACCAACTTCTGGAACATCAACTGTCTCATAGATGTAACCAAGTTTCTTCTTGCTTCCAAGAGCTAAGGTCACTGCTCTGGACCAGTGAAGATAATTGAAACGATTCAGCAACACTGAACACAAACGTTGATTCGGGTTCCCATCATGATCAAAAGATCCAGACCCAGAATTAGGAACAGAACCAAAAGGATTTACAGTTGACGAGCCATAGTCCTCCATTGAAAAAGGTAGAAAAGGTGAGATTTAAGAAAAACGAAAAACTGAAAGCAGAAGCAGGATACTAATGATCCTGCTCTGATACCATGAAGAAAAACAACTTCATTATGGCAAATGCAGAAGAAAAAATCACAAGACTGATAGAAAGGAGAGCACACAACACAAGAGTTTGGAGAAACTTTTCTCTCTTAAGTGTTTTCTTCTATTGAATTGTATGTAAGGAAACTGAACAACAAGGCTTTTATATAAATGAAGGAAGATAAACATGGAGAACAGCAGCAGCAGCATGGAGCAGCAGCAGCAGCAGCATGGAGAACAACATGGAGCAGCATGGTCTAAAACTAGATAATCACCATGCTATAATCATGACAATCATGATGCAGCCATACTCTAAATATCTTCAACAGAAGAACATAGCTTTCTGATGCTCATCAAAGGGAACAAAGTTACTTTTTCTATGCTTACTGAAAATGTTGGAATTAGCTTCCTTGGTTCTTTGATCAAGGTTAGGAGTTGCATTACTAGAAAACTGAGAGTGGATTATCACAATCTTATAACAAAGACAAATCCGAGGTAATTAATTCATCTCATAATATATACAACTTTATACCCAAAAATTATACTTAAATACAAGCTTATACAAATTACGACACTACCAAAAAAATATCATCATGAACCCTGAAAAGAATTCAGGATACAATCTCTCATTTATCTCCCAATTAAGGAGTTGGGATTGAACATCATTTCTGAGGACTGAGGCCAAGCTCAAACCGGAGAAGCAGAGGTGAATCCGAATTTATCCGAAAGCTTTGTTCGGGTAAATGGTGTAAGAAGCTCCATTTGGTGAATGAATTGCACATCATGAACCAAAGGGTTGGGTGTTCTTCCTGGTGGAGAGCCTGAGTAACACGTTGGTGAACACTTGGTGCATACAGATTCTCTTCTATCAAATATCAGATCCTGTATGAATAATCCACCAGGGTTACTTTGATCTATATTTTATGTTGTCACTGAAATTCACCAAGGATGAATATGCTGACCTTTTCACTGATCATGGTCAGAATTCCACTTCTTTCATCAGAGTTCTGTTGGCTGGTAACAAAAATTGAAACAAACATCATTAAAGGGATAAAGTTTGTGCAGTTTTTCTGTGACATGGAATCCGAGTATCGTTTAAGCCCTTAAACTTAGCCTAAATGATGTAAGGTGGTGAGGTTCATCTCTTTCAATGTGTAACCATAAAAATCCAATTGTCATTTGTTTGTAAAATAAACATGGGATGCTGAAAATGAAACATGAAAAACAATAAGAATTGATGAAATCAAACCTGTGCTTGTTACATCTTAAGGGCATGAGGAATTCAGGTATGGCAGAGCCAACTCTGCGAGGCTTAGGGCAAAGAGGCTGATTATAAATGGTTGAAGAGCCAGCAAGCTTGTTTGTCTCAGCAGAACCTGAATCGAGAAGGAGGCTTTTCACTCCTAAATGAGGCATACTATCTTTCCTTGCTGTGATCTGCCTTCCTTTCATAACCAAAGTTACACAGATGAAGATTGAAGAGGAAGAAGAAGAAGAAACCCAAGTCACAAGCATACAAGAAAAGAAAGGATTAACATGTGACTGACAATTCAAATGTTGCTATTTATTTACCCTCATTGAAATGGTAATTCAGATATTCAACATATGTATTGAATCTAAAATAGTAACCACACATTTAAAAGAGGGAAGTGGAAATTGTAGTAATAAGTGGAGGTTATAGCCACATTTGATAAAAGAGACCCTGTTCAACTGTGTGCAAGTATAGTAGAGAGACCCTCTTTGAGCAATTTGCTTGGCCAAGAGTGGAGTTAGGAAGATGAATCTTGGCTTTTATCTCCTAGTATTTCTCAATCTACCATCTTTGCTTACCATTTATTTGGTCCAAAGTTAAGCTTGCATTATCCAAATTATTGAATCATTCTTTATCCCAATTTTTGTGCTCATGAAATGAAGGACATGTTATTTTGACCAGAAGAAAATAAAACGTACATGTTTTTCACATTTCTCACAAAAAAAATTATGAACCTTCATTCTCTCTTGCAGGAGCCTAAATTCACTCGCGGTTAGTTCAGTTGTTTCATCTATCTTCTTGATGAAATGGTCTCTGTGTCCTATCACGAGTTATTATCCCACCATACTGATAGAAGCTCAAGCCGGAATCCGGCATTTCTGATTTACGGTAGATTCTTATCAACAATATTAGAAACTTTACAACCAGTGACCAAGATTCGGAACATTTGTAAAACAAGGACGAAGAATTCTTTGCACATAACCAAAAAGAAACGTTTCACTATCGTTGTGCAAATCTAACCGTACTGCGCAATGTTCCAGCAATAAGAAACCGGTAAACAACACGAATGCATCATTGATTCTGGTCTGGTTTATGTCTCAAGTTATCCCTGAACACCAACGTAAAGACCAGAGACCTGAGCATGTGAGATATGGAAAGATCTTCCCCATAGTTGACATGGCCAAATCTAACTCAGATATCAGTTGACAGAGCTGGCGCCGGTTACTGATATGCTTGAGGTAAATAAAACAGGTGGTGTCCGTGGTAAATCACCTTAGACAATTTCTAGCAATCTAACCTTGTAAACACCTAAGACCATCACAAAATGAGCATCAGATATGTTTTCCTGATATGTTTTAGTTTTCTACATAATAACAGCAATATGCACATTACTTACTGATGCAAGGTACAAGTCAAACAATTGGCGAATAAAGAAGATGCAGCTGAAAATCATGTATATGTATCCCAATCAAACTTAGGCTGCGAAAAGACCTCATAATCAATGGGTCCTTCCACAAAACTGTCTACAGTTTGTATGCCTTCCAAAACAGCAGGATGAAATCTATCATTGTTTGAAGGCAACAGTTTATACATTACTAACACCCCAAGTGTGAATATTGCTTCCAGCTTTGTGGAGTCTCCATGAACCGAAAAGAACAAGAGCATCGCGAGCAGGTACAGATCAACACAGAAACGCATGATGCTCAAGACTGTATCCATCAACTTCCCGTCATTTCCAGCAGGAAATCCGCGGACCCGATAGACAAACAAAAAGTTGTACTTATCAACCACGTACCTGTACCCGAAATAGATTGCACCAACCGGAACCACAAGTGGAGCAAATGAAGAATAGATGAATGTCAGGGCAAATATTGTCAAATTGAACGCGTAGTATTGCGCAAAATCGAATGTCTGCTTGGGGGCTGTGGAGGTTCTGTTGATGGGGTATTCAGAAAGATCTTGTCCTGGCATGTCCATTCCATTCAGCCTGGGAGAATCATAATATGTGTTCTCCACAATCAAGGGTCTCTGTAGAGTATCAGGTTCCTGAGTTTCTAATGGATACTCTTCACTTTGTTCAGGGACCAGTTGCAGCATGTCATTTTTCTGGAACTTCTGAATCTTCTTTTTTATCCAGGGGATTGGGGCCAATAGATCAAATGATATTCCCAAAAATGTACTCGTGATCAAGAATGCCAGAGAGGAAAGGCAGGATCTTGACAAAAATGATGCACTCATGTACTGCTCAATCCTCTTGCAATCTTCTCCATCCAAATAGCACCTTCCCATTTTTAGCAGGGCACTCTCTAAAGATGATTCAACCAGACCCTTCAGAAGAATAAGATTTACCAGGAAGAAACAAACCATCTTAAGAAGTGCAGCTCTCTGCTCCCCTGATACTGTAAGATGTCGTTCAAACTTGGAGAGATAGGAAAGTGCTGATGGAATTATGATATACATGCTTATAAAAATAATAACATTGGGCATAAACTGAAAGATGAGGCTCCCTAGCCAGCTTGAGCTCTGAAACCAAGCTAACCACAAATCGGCATTGTCCATAGCTTCTGCATTTATGATCCGTCCGGCACTTTTCACAGCACTGATAATTGCAAGAGGCGAGCTAAAAAATAGAAGAATCAACAATAAGCATGTGTTCACAAGAACTCTCCGCAACTTCAGTGAGACCTTTGAGGACCCCAAATGATTCCAATAAATGTCAGTTGCCAGTGGTGCCTGCTCAACTTTCCAGTGATTTCTCTGTAAACGTAACTCCATCAGAGAAAAGAACCTACCTATCCGCCTCTTCTTCTCATGTTGAAAGTCCTGAACCGCTTTATTAGCAGTGTACACATCCTTAAACACCACAAACGCAACTCCAGCACCCACAGCACGGCCTTCCTTGTAAGCAGCCAGTTCAGTCTCCAATTCAGCTCTCAATTCCTGCAACTCTCCTAACTTCCTATCATCCGTGTAACCTAAGCTAGCCATAACACAATGCCATAAATCCATCACCTTCCTCCACATATTACAAACCCAGCCCCACACTCCCTCTGACGAAGCAGTTCCGTATCCATTCTCTACACTCTCATCAGGCAACAGCCGGGAGTCAATTTTCGCAACCAACCAAGCAATTTCATGCCTAACCTTAACCAACTCCGACGCTAATTCTTCCAATGCACACAAATCCATAGGCAAAACAACCCTATAAACCTTGCCAGGATACTTATGCTGGAAATACTCATGCAACACAGTCCTATCACTCCCTATGGTTTTCGGTATCCCCTGCACCATTATAGTAAAAAGAGCCGTGGAATCCGAACCAGGGCCACTCATATTCCCATTCCCATCCCTAATCCTAGTGATCTTCAACCTCGATTCGATAGCAGAAATACCGAAATGCACGAAAACAACAACCACAACCAGGAAAACAAAATGCACCCAAAGCAAAGCAGAACCTTTCTCAATGTGGTTTATCGTCGTCTGCGAGAACTGGTCGCCGAGCACGGCGGTGCCGGCATAGAGGTTCAGCGGCAGCATGACGAGCACGGCGAGGACGGCGAGGGAGAGAAGAAGGCCGCAGCTGCCGCCTTCGATGAGGAGGAACTGGGCGGCGTCTGCGCCGCAGTGGCGGGCGATTTCGCGACCGGTGGCGTGCCAGACGGCGAGGAGCTTGGCGGCGAGGGCGGAGGGTCCCGGCATGCGGCGGTGGTCGGAGCGGAGCTTGACAAAGAGGAAGAGGAAGAGGCAGAAGAAGGAGCCGATGGCGGAGATGTTGAGGAGGTACTGGATGTTGCCGTACCAGGCGGCGTAGTCGCCGTCGCCGGGGGACGGCGGAGGAGAGAGAGGGTCGGTCATGGAGGGAAGCTAGGGTTTTGAGGTGAGGGAAGTTCCAAGTCTAGAAGCAGAATTGGAAGTAATTGGAGGTGAATTGAGCTGGGTCGTTGTTCATGAGGGGAATAGAGGTCGATTTTGGAGGGTTAGGGTTAAGGGGTGGAGGTTGAGGTGGTGAGGAAGACGATGAAAATTGAAGGGGAAACAAAAACAAGAAAAACTGCTGAATTTGGGAGTGGTGAGTCCAGAGCCTGCAAGAATAACTTTTGGCCCAAAACTAGAATAGTTCGAAATATGCTATAAGCTTTTTCTTTCTCTTTTGTAGCCAATATTTTTGTATCTAAATTGTGTTCTTGAGATCGTCAGTAAAATCTGGTTACTTGTGCGTTAAGATATTAGATTTGGATAAGTTTACGATTTTGTCGAAGAAAAATCAATAACTTATTAGATTGTAATAGTCGTATGGTTGATTTGTTGATGACTTGAGTTTAACTTCAAGAAAAAGTAATATATATATATAGGGTCTAGTTTAAGGGAAATCAAATTTGATGTAAATTTTGACATCTTTTATTAATCATTAGATTTTAAAATCATGAACGGTTAAGATCAATTTTAAATATGATGTCAACAAGTAACTAATTAAGATGACATGATGTGGCATTACTTAATTTCATAACAATTCAAATTAAAAAAAAATCAGATTACAATCTAGAAACCAAAATCTAGTTTGTACGATTAAAAAATAAAAGAAAAAGAAGATGGTCAATCAAAAAAAGAAAAAAGAGGAAGAAAAGCAAAAGACCAAATAAGAGCATAGGCGAAAGAAAAGAAAAAAAAAACGAGGAGCAAACAGCATGTAAGAGCCGCACATGATTTCAGGCGAGGAAGATTCAGAAGAAAATGATTCAGATGAGGAAGATTCAAACGTTGACCATGAAGGATAAATTTACCTATATATTGATTTATTTATTTTCTCCTTCTTGGCAGCTACGATTTCGTTTAGAGAGTTTTAGTTAGTTTTGTTATTGTACAAGAGGATTGTTTTGTATTGGTCAGGACAATTAGACATGTTATTTTTGTTTTTATAAGATGATGATATGAATGCACTCCTATTGATTTCGTATTGAATGCATTGAGAGAATTATATGTATGAATTATCATACAGGCATGGTGCTTTTGAATCTAAATTTGATTATATTGAATGTGCAACTATCATGTGTGAATACTAAAACTTGATTCATCGAAAAAAACTATCATGTGTGAATGTAGGGAGAGGTTGATGGAATCTGGGCATGAAATTGATTCAATCACTCTTCAACTACCTCTTACTAGCTGCACTATGGAAAGTATAATATCATTTGAAGGGATTAGAGTATTAGACAATAATTAAGCTAACCATTTATACTGTAGGCATGGTAGTCTTTGATTTCTTCTTTCTTTCGTCTGTGCTCTTTTCTTCTTTTCTTTCGTCTGTGTTCTTTTTTGGTCTTTTGTTCTTCCTCTTTTCTTTTTTTTGATCGGTCATCTTCTTTTTCTTTTTCTTTTAATCGTACAAACTAGATTTTAGTTTCTAGATTTTAATATGATTTTTTTATTTGATCTATTATGAAATTAGGTAATATCACATCACTTGTCACTCAATTAGTTATTTGTTGACATCATATTTGAAATTCATCTTGACCGTTCATTAATCTAATGGCTAATAAACGGTGTTAAAATTTGTGTTAAATTTGATGTCTTTTGAGCCAGTGCACTTTTAGCGAAAGAAACCATAGTTTGAGAAACTGCATGATGCGAAACGAAATACCATCAATGCATTACAAAATCAATTGTCCTACAAATAATAGAGAAAGAAAATAACATCTCATCCAAAAAAAAAGTGAGAAAAAAATAACAAAGAAAGTTAACATTATGTTTGGATAAAGTAATCTAAATTTCCATAGAAATTCTAAAATTATGAAAATTACAATTCCATGAATTTAAATTTCATTAATTGAGAATTTCATTATTTGGATTTCATGATGTAGAATTTTTAAATGACAAAAATTTGTATTTAGACTAACCTCAACTAAGAGAATTGACAAATGACACATATTTTGTGAGGAATTCAAGTCGGGAATTTAACCTCCCAAATTCCATAATTATTGTCCTGTGAAAATTGCTAATTCCACGTGATAAAAATATCTAAACGGGGAAACAGTCATAAGAAATTGAGAATTCCTTAATTTTGATTAAATTCTTTAAAATTCACTCATATCCAGCAAACACACTGGCTCATGATACAAAATGACACAAAGAAAAACAGTGTCTCGTGATTATCAATTATTCAATACTATCTTTGGTTTTTGCTTCAAGATCGAGCATGGCATGAAGAACTTCTTCAAGCTCTATATGGACTCTCTGAATCAAATTATTTCATCAGACAAACATAAATATCAATAGACCAATCTCGTCAGTTCTGATAAGGGCTGTATCAGTACCACCTATCAATCATTCTGATAGGTTGGGTCTAGTCTATTTAAGGTTTTTAATCTGTTACTGTGGAATCCAGTCTCAATAAGCTAGATTTGCAAGCAAATGTTAGGTTATACTTGATCTTTGTTCTTTGTGCTTCGTCACTTGGTGATTGCATAAGATATTTTAGAGTATATGACATGACTTATTCTTACGTGGCCATTATAGGCTAAATCAAATATATATATATATATAATTTTATTCTTTACTGAATATAAAGTCGTACATCATTCATCTAAAAAAACGTGACTTTAACCCTGTTATTAACGACATGTACTTATAATTAGGTCGGATTTTCAACTTCATGTACTTGAGTTATTTTTCAAACTTGAAAAACTTAATTATCAGTGACGAAAAATTGATGTACGGTTTTAAAAATTTCCCTAAAAATTTCCAATATAGCTAGCAACCACTCAACTACATTCTAGCCTTCCTAGGTATATATAGTTAGTAACTACAACTCTAAACACATAACGAGTATAAGTCGCACTCATTTTATTGTTTGGAGCATGCTAGTTATGGATCATGGAATATTTCTGAAAATATACGGTTTTAGACGTTCTTATCGGAAAGCAACTTGCATCAATAGACATGTATCTATTCGAATGCGATGTGCCGATGTATGAAAATTTTGAATAAAAAATTATTGTGATTCCAAATAGACAACCAAGCATGGAGCTCGTCGATGGGGATCCGAATATGATGCTGGGTCTTGTTGTTCCAGGCGTAGGTTCCTCTAACGACGGCGTTTCGGTGGGAGGGGAAGGCGTTGCGAGGAGGGAACGTGCCGGGGAGGTTTGGGAAGGCGGTACGCGCTTAGACTTAGTACGCCATCACTTGCCTTGTTGAATCAGGATATGGAAAAGTATCTACCAAATCCTATCTAAAGGAGGAATTGGCAATCATCGGTCGCTCCTACCCACTCTCTTCCTGAACTTTACTCTTTTCGCCATCTCTATCTCTGAAGTTCATGTTCATTCCAAGTTTGTGATGGTTGCTTCGATGGAGGACAATTACCCAAACGCCATTGTTTTGAAGGCCGAGGAGGCTGTCCCTTTGTTGATAGAAGGTGCCATTGAAGTGGTCTGTTACACCAAGTTCTACGATTAGCAGTTTCTAAACACAGATGTGCTGCAAAAAACATGGCCGATAGTGGAGTCGTGTTTAAGGGAGTACGGTGTTGTATGCACACTGGATCTGGTTGCGGGTAAAATGGAAGTCTCTAAAACCAAAGCGGCAGAAGATGAAGACATAATTTTCAAGGCCATTGATATATTGCATCTCTTGTCGAGAAATGTTCCGGCACGTTGGGCAATACGAACCATGATTTGCAGTTGCGAACATGAGATCATCAATATTGGGAATCAAGAAGGGGGATTTGCAAATTGTTTGGGATCAGTCACGAAAAATTTCTTGCACGGAGGAATCTTCTCATTGGTGTCGTGAAGAAACTTTCTCAGGTGACTGGCTGTGGCATTTTTGGTAAGGGAAATACCATTGCTGTTCTTGGTTCACTGCAAGGAATAAAGACGGTAAAAAAGATCGTGGAAGACTGCATTGCTCATGATGTGCCTCCTGCCCCTCGTGTGCGGATGATTAAGAAGAAGACTCAACCCAAGAAGGATGCCAGGATTAAAATGACAAGTCAAGTGATGATGAGTCTCGAGTCTTTGTGTGTCCGAATTGTCTCATATAAAATTTCTAAGGCTTCATGCCACTTATCTTTGCAACTAGATAATTTTAATGGGCAATCAAGCCCAAAATTGGTACTTTTCAGTTTTGGGGGACTTTTCATTTTTCATTTGTATTTTTTTTTCTCACCAATTCAAGCTGTGATTGTGATTCGATTCTGTCTTAACTCTCACCAACTACACGTCTCGAGCTCCCCAGCTTTTGTGTCCTTGCCTATCTTACCTAAGCATCTCCCTTTGTTTCTTTCTCTAATTTGGCCTCTATAACAAAACCCCCGGCCAGCTACCTCTTCTTTTTCCAGCAACTGAAAGCGATCCTCGATCTACAACTTCCTTTCCTGCATGCATGCATGGCTATTTCGACGACCCCCCATTTCCAATTATTGCTTCTAACAATCACTTGCTTACTTCCGAATCATTCTTCACCGTCTAAACTGAATCGACTTCTAGTCCACCTTTCATATGAATATGATTATGCTGAAAGCCACACAAAGCTAGGTTAAATACTACAGTATACACTGTATACTATCTTCAATCTAATCCTAACCCGAACCCTATAGCTAGCTAAAAATATGAACTTAAGCACTCATATCTGATTAGCTGGATCAATGTTTTCAAACCATCACTGTCTTTTTGCCTGTTTAGTCTTGTTTGAGCATTAAACTAGCTAAAACCACAAAGCTATTATTTTTAGAGATCGAGGAGGGCGACTGTGCTTGATTCCTTTACTGGGAAAGAGATTTTCCTCCAATTATAGAACCTTATTTCTTAAGCTTTCATGGATTCCACTAACCAAATAAGAAAACCAAAATCTGGAAAAATATAAATTTGATCACAATTCACAAGCACCTAGCTTCTTCCCAGAACTACTGGTCGGTTTGGTATTTGGTTTTCTTTTGTGGATTGAATTAAGATGGTGATGGTGCTGATGGATTTGTACATGCATATTACATATATAGGTAAAAATTTCCTATATAAGCATCTCTTTAATTAATTTGTCGGTGGAGATTAAAGATTTGCCCATGAAAAACTAGCACACTCAGCTACATCCTAGCTAGCTAGTAACTACAACTCTAAACATAACGAGTATAGTCAAGTTATTGTTTGGAGCCTGCTGGCCAGAGATTATGGGAATATTTCTGGAAATATACCTTTAGATGCTTTTATCGGAGAGTGATCGACTCCGATCACTACATATTTCGTATATGCAAAACCGTACGATTGCGTTATTGAAATGTACGTACATGTCTTATATGTTTAATAATTAATTTTTAATTTAGTAAATCAAGATCAAAATTCGAATCTCACTCTAGAACAACAAACTAATAAAGGGAGCTATTTACATGTTGCAAATGTTACAATTTACGAAGTGCCGGAGAAGAATCTTAGGAGTTAAACAATAACAAACAGAAGAACTATAAACCAAGATGATAATAATTTTCTATAATTAACCATAAGAAAATGAAAGCTCTTTGTAGTTTTGTCCGGGAATTGGCGCCATAAGGTGCGACATTGATAAATAAAAGCAGATCTTGTTCATTTTTGCAGCAACATTTCCAGAAAATCTAAATTAATCAAATGTTTGAGTAAGCTTTTTCATGTTTTTTTTTTTTTTTCTAACAAATTTCAAGTCCAGGAATTGCATAAAATGATTGACACTTTCTCGTGATTATATGCAGACGCGTGTCTCGAATGCACTTGTGCTATGGACACCTATGCAGCAGATGAACAAGAATCACAGGCTCAAAAAGCCAGCAAAGCTAATAAAAATTGAAACCTAGCTATAAATCTTCCAAAGAATCAAATTTGGTTACAGGGCTGTCATATTACACACAAAAAATATAGGCAATCTGCTTATCTGCATGTGTTTCCCACAATAAAGCTTTGATATTTGTTTTTCTGATGATTTTATGTCACATTGTCAAGTCAACATTTAGGGCATTGCATGAAGGTATAACTCTATCACTAAGAAAGACGATTTGGATAATCTGTGATGATATGTGCGATAATAGTGATTCATATAATTTTAAAGGAATAAGCAAATTCTTTTACAATTTTAATTACATGAGACTACCAAAATCTTTGTGTTTTATGTCGATATCACATGGTATCTTTATATATAGGTTTCATGGTTCGATAGAGTAAATGTGTTTAAGGATTAATGCTATGGGATATTGTTATAATGCTATATCAGTGATTAATGATGTAAGCGTCAGACGTGATTTAAACATGGGTGATGAGGGTTCCACATGTAGCAGCTCATACCAAATCGACTCGATATAAGGATTTACTAAGTTGTTCAATACATAACTTGATTTGTAATTAATTCCACTATGAAAGTTCATGATGATCATTTCTTAATCAAAATTTGTTATCATTGCGTTAGATGGATGAGCGTGTAAGGGGCGGATATTGAAATGAAAAATATACCTAGACATGGGGGATGTAGTGAGCTTTTACCCCTCAAATGCATTATGTAAAACAAATAAAACTATTTAGATGTAACACACACAAGAGGCTAGATAAACACATAAAATACAATACAAAATATGTCAATGTAAAACCTAGCTCGACTAACTATATATATATATATAAAGCAATAACATGTTCTTTCATATAAATTCGTCAACCAACTATCAACCTAGATTTAATTTTGCCCCAATCTTAATTTAGTTAACTATAATCAAACAATAATAAATACTCACATACAATTAAGATGAAGAGTAATTAGGCGGTAACAAAGTGAGATAATGAGATGGATTGATTGGGTGGGATGGAACTCACGGAAGAGTGAAGAACGTGTAGAGATATATTTCTCAGCGAGTGAAACCTAGGCTGAAGATAACATTCAATATATATAATATTGCTTTTATAAGCTAACTACACGTAGTAATTTTTTTTCCCATACAATTTGAGTGGGACTTGAGTCACAGGCCAGGAAGCCTAAATCCGCCCCTGCTGCGTGTTTGTTTATCTTTTTTTGTTGTCTTTCATTTCTAAAGCCTTGGAATGATATATGACTTATAATAACCATTTAGCAATTGAATCACATAATTATACTGCTTAAGAGTACAATGCATTAATGATTTAGGTTCTCAAGGTAAACATCTAACTACATATGAATGAATGATATGATTTAGGATGTATCATTTAACAAGCAAAAACTATATGATGTCACACACAATTGAACATCATATTGTCTTGACCATATGGTTTATGCAATATAAATCATCTTAAACACACATGTCCTTGTATTGTATAACAATACCACTTGATCAATCTATATCAAAACATGACCACCCTCAAGTGCTTTCATGAAAAATCCACAAAGCACAAGTTGCATTTCTTCCCTCACAAGGAAAAAAGTCAAATTGATAACCAATTTCCCTCTTGTCATCAAGCAAAGTGGACTTCCCTAGTTTTATGAAAAGCATCCCCCTTTTATTTTAGACAAATATTAAAACCCACAATACAATTTCACATCTCTTTTTCCTAATTTTCAACCTTCCCAAAAAAAAAATGAAAATTGATAATAATAAAAAAAAGACCCAAAAATAATAAAATAATTCCTATCTACTTTCTCTTTCTAAGGTGGGGCCCATGTTCACTGCTGGCTTCAGCCATCGCTTTGTTCGTTTCCTTTTTTTTATAGAGAGGTTTGTCTGCTGAGAAATACTAGAGGGGTTTCAGTTGGTTCAATCACACAAACTGATTTGAAAGCTTCGACCTTTTGTTCCAATTTTTCACCATAACTTCATCTTCTTCTTCCTTCCCTGTGTTACCCACAAACCCCAAACCAGAAAAAAACAAGCTCAGCAACTAAAGTTTCAATCTTTATTTTGTGTTTATCTTTACACAGAACAAAAAAGTGGCCATATCCCAAAACCCTTTTGCCCACAGTTTATGGTTTGATGGATCTACAGATCTAACGCGTCAATACCCACATGTATTGCTCTGTTTCTTTTAGATCTCCATCGTTTTCATCTTCCGTGACTCATTAGCTGACCCTGTCCATCACTCTTATCAAAACTTGCCTAATATTGTGTACAGCTGACTCTGTGAGTTTAATACCTCCTTAGTTGTTCTTTTGTTTTTTCTGTTTTCTGTGATTGGTTTTGTTTGAAAGTTTGGAAATTTGGTAGGAAGGATCATAAAAGTTACTGAATTTTTTGTGTGGGGGTTTGTAGTTGAGTGATTGTATAGTTGAAGTTTGGGATATGGAGGTAGATATGGCTATCACTGTTTCAAGCAACTGTATGCTGTTTATGTTGCTTTCTAAAGTTGAGGATAGTATTGGCATCATGCGGGTTATAGTCTTTTTCAGGTGTGGAGTAGAAATGCAGATGGGTTTGATTTGATTTTGTACCTGATTGTTAGTATGTTGGAATAAGATTGTTAACTGAATTTTACGTAGCTGGCTGATTTTTTTTTCTTTTTGGTTATGGATATGATCAATTAGGTTTTGTATTCTTGTGTATCATGTGGTCGTTTTTCGGTTTTAAAGTGGATTTTTTCTTTGTTCTTCAGGGGGTAAGGGCTGGTGGGGTTTTTTGTTGGATGAAGTATTGCATCCATTTTGGATGTGGAGGCATTTGAGGCTGGCCCAGGTGAAATGAGGGATGTTATCAAGGTTGATGAACTTTCTGAGGGCCTGCTGGCGGCCATCGTCGGACGGATATGTAAATGCAGGTTCCGATGCAGCTGGCAAACAAGAAGGATTACTTTGGTATAAAGACTTTGGGCAACACTTGAATGGTGACTTTTCAATGGCTGTCGTACAGGCCAACAATTTGCTTGAGGATCAGAGCCAGCTTGAGTCTGGCCCCTTGAGCTCGCTTGAGTCTGGCCCTTATGGTACCTTTCTTGGAATTTATGATGGGCACGGTGGCCCTGAGACCTCTCGTTATATCAATGATCGCCTATTCCAGAATTTGAAAAGTAAGTTGCCTCCATTTCATATTGGTCAACATCAGATTGTCTCTTGGAAGAATACACTAGACTCATTGAAACTTATTCTTATTAAGATTTCCAGAAATAATGAATCTGAGTATCAAAGCTTAGGGGATATGTCTATTGATTATCATTCAGTGATTAGTTGTTCGGATTGGATTAGTTTCATTGTTAACATTTCAGTAAATCTTACTTGTAGGGTTTACGTCAGAGCAACAGTCCATGTCAGTGGATGTGATACGGAAAGCATATCAAGCAACAGAAGATGGATTCCTCTCTATTGTTACCAAACAATGGCCTGTGAAGCCCCAAATTGCTGCCGTTGGATCTTGTTGCCTTGCTGGTGTGATCTGTGGAGGCACCCTTTACATTGCCAATGTTGGTGACTCCCGTGCTGTGCTGGGGAGAGTTGTGAAGGCTACTGGAGAGGTACTTGCCATCCAGCTGTCAGCAGAGCACAATGTGGCCATAGAGTCTGTCAGACAAGAGATGCATTCTTTGCATTCAGATGACTCGCATATTGTAGTGTTGAAGCATAATGTATGGCGTGTAAAGGGATTGATACAGGTAACTTCAATAAATGTTTTTTTTCTTCCTAATGGAGCAATTTTTTCTTTAATGTTTGTTAGTTAGGCCAGTGTTGTTCTGATGCAGTCTTTAAGACCTAAAAGGTTTTACGGGTGATCAGGGGATTCTGTATTGTCGTCAGTGTTTAAAGATGAAGATTCGGAATAAACCATAAGCTTGAAAATAGACCCATGTTTCTTTAGGTTACACATTAATGAGAAATCCCCCTTAGGTGTAGTGGTGTACATTCTCTGAAATGAATTGAAGCTTTGTTTTCATCCTCATTAAACACATGTTCTTTCTGGTTTCTACTTGAAAACATCACCGACAGCATCTGCTTTTGTGATTCATGATAAAAACATTGAATCTTGTAGGTTTCTTAAGCTTGCCTGTATCGTTGTTGGTTTAGATGTTTGACAGGGAGGTTCAAATGACTTCCCATTTAGAAATTCTGGGAGGGAGCACTATGATTCATAATTGTATATAATATCTAACATATAAAGAAACTTGCATGTTGGCTTCACTTGGGGTGATTGGACTTGTGGTCTGATGTTTTTTTTCACTTGAAGAGCAAGGCTGCATATTATTAATTATTGACATGATCAATGAATATAATGCCGGAGAGATAAACTGGCATGAGAGTGATCTATGCAGGATAATTTTTTGTTTTATTAGGGTACAATATTCAATTATCTATAATTATATGGTTTGAAATCCGTTGGGTACATGCTTGGTGTTACTGGGTCGTGCTAGTAATTTCAAGCAGGGGATTCTAGCCTTGTAGTTCACAGTGAAGCATATTTTGATTTTATGGAGGTATTGCTCTTTTGCAGATTTCTAGATCCATTGGAGATGTGTATTTAAAAAAGCCCGAGTTTAACAGGGAGCCTTTGTATGCCAAGTTTCGCCTGCGTGAACCTTTCAAAAGGCCAATTTTAAGCGCGGATCCAGCAATTTCTGTGCATGAACTTCAACCACATGATCAATTTCTGATATTTGCTTCCGATGGGCTCTGGGAGCACCTTAGCAATCAGGAAGCAGTTGATATTGTCCAAAGTCACCCACACAGCGTAATATACTTTATCTTGGTGCTAATAAGTTTTGATTTTGATTGGCAGTATCTATGCTACTACAAACATGGCCTACTAAAAGGAAATAGGTGTCTACACTTGGAATTTATCTTCCCAGAGTAAAAGTTTAGTGTTCCCCTTTATGATACATGCTGTTAATGATAATAAACAAGTAGCTTAACGTGCAACTGGACTATGAGGAGAATTTAAATTGCTTCATAAATAGGTTAAAGGTTATGGTTGACAATGCAGGAGCACCAAAGAATATTGTGTTTACGTCTAACATCATTGTAAGTGAAAAATCTGATCCCACCCTCCCTTCTCATTTTCAGGGAAGTGCTCGGAGGCTTGTCAAAGCTGCATTACTGGAAGCGGCTAAGAAGAGAGAAATGAGATATTCCGATTTAAAGAAAATAGACCGTGGTGTACGCAGACATTTCCACGATGATATAACAGTCATAGTCGTATTTCTTGACTCGAATCTTGTGAGCAGAGCTAGCTCAACCAGAGGCCCTACTTTGTCTGTGAGAGGAGGCGGTATTAGTCTACCTGTAAAAACTCTTGCCCCTATGGAACTGAATGCTACCTGATGAAGCAGCCAGCTCAGTGTAATATTGTACCTATTGTTGAGTCCTTCTGAGAACTCCGGTGATCCATCTGTTTGTACATCCAAGATAAGAGAAGGTGCAGTCATTTTTACCTTTTTTACTGTACAATGTAACAATTAACTTGGACCTGTATGTTATTTTAGTTTTCTGAGATATTGAGAGCAGTAGAGGTGATAAGAAAGAATAAAAAATTTAGAGCTTCAGATGTGACGATAAAGATTCTTTCTTCAGCAAAAATATTTTCTTCAAATTGGTCCTTGTCTTTTTCCACTTCAATTTAGATCTTCTGGGTTTTGTACATTAAATGTCAAAGGACAGATAACCCCTGATAATGAAATCTCTAGCTTGCGGTACATTACTCTGAAACAACAAGACAGATTGAGACTTTGGCTTCATCGTCTATTTTCAAGAACTATGATGTGGATACAATCTGTACTTTGCAGATTTTGTTTCAGGCAGTCATGAGAGTCTCATGTGCAAAATGGGAAATGTGCAGTGCTAACAGAAAAAGGTAAAATTTAGTCAATGTGCTGATACATTGAGCTTCCTGAACTGCGGTTCTGGTTCTGTTGGGCAAGAAAGAAAAGAGTGCCTGGTTTCTGATGGATGTTTTGCTTCTGAAACTGAAATTAAAGATGAAACTAGAGCTAGAGACCTCTCTTTAAGCTTGTTAAAGATGGAAAAGCTACTGATATATAAATTCTCGCTGGCTCATTTTTATGCTGCTTTTCTGTTGAGAAGGATAAGAGCAAAAGAGCTGTGAGAAAATGAATCTTTTTGTGCTTTTGCCTCTCTTTGCTGAAACAGGTTCCTTGTGCACTTGTTTTATCAGTAGTGATTCCCAAGAATCCCTTTACCTTCTGTCTTTGGCTTTTCTTTTGGCTATGGTCAAAACACAAGAATCCCCCATTATCAAATCTGGAATAACAAACCAGTGCTGGGGACAGAGGAATATACAAAGCATGTGAACTCTGTGTTGCTGATTTCAATTAAGGAACAAAAGAGTTGAAGCGTTAAGACTTAAGATGGTGTTAATTTGGCGGGAATTAGTTTATTGATTGATTTAGACAGTAAACTTTTGAGAGCATGATCTTATTCATCAACATGAGTGAGGCCACACAGTCCTGCTCTATTATTGTCCATTCTTTTTACCATTTTACTTTTCACTTCTTTTTGGGCACAATTCTCGATGAGATTATACTCGTCATTATTAACCCCAGAATCTCTGGGTTTAATTGTTCATTGTTAAAGCCAGAAGGTTGTTTGAAGTTGTCAGAGGCGCCACACAAGTTATTAACCTCTCAAGTCTCAACTCTAATAATTTCCAAAAAAGAAAAAGTCTCAACTCTAATATTAACTTTTGGATTAAAATGGTATTTGCAGTTTAACCTATTGGACATTTTGGTGCTTGATCTATCGGAAACACACTGATTTGGTATCTGTATCAACTGTGTCCAATCTATGTGTCTCTTTTATTACTTCTGGCATCTTATTGATGATTCAAAACAAAATTTTTAATATTTCATCATTTGTTGCATATATCTTCGTGTGTCAGCAAATTTCAAACCCACTGATAAAACTCACTGATAAAGTAGTCTTGGTTCACATCCAAAACCAATTGGCTATGGATAGAGTGGCTCAAACCCTTACAAACCACAGACAATGTCTTATTTTTCCCGATGTGGGATATATATCTCAACACGCCCCCACACGTGTGACGAATTTTCAAGCCTAACAAGTGGACATCATTTAAGGTGACATGGAGTTCGTGTGACCATTGGGCTTCCCACGTGGACGTGGGTAACCTGCTATGATATTATGATAAAATAGTTTGAGGTTCACATTCAAAACCAATTAGCTATAGATGAAGTGACTTAAACCTTTATAAACCACAAGTAAGATCTCATTTTTCATGACGTGTGTTTCTACCTGCTTCGTCCCGAGCCGGGAAGGGGTCGCGAGTCGGAGCGAGGTAGAATTTTTTGGTCCTGCACTCGGAACCTGCACAAGTGACAGCGTCAAGTAGTCGGGACTGGGGTGGCCCAATCTTCGACTCTCCGATGCTTAAGTTAGCTTTGAGCACTTGCAATGTAGGGGAGTGTAGAAGAGAGTTGTGTGTACCTTTTATGGTAGCTTGTGCTTGTTTTATAGGCCAAGGTTGGGCACTTTGGCCTTAGTCTCCAATGTGGGACTACTTGTTAGTCTTTGTGGTGTCTCCCCCTTTGGGGGTGTTTTGCCGCTAGAGTGATTTTGGCAAGCGGTTTGTTACCGGCCCTTCACTCCTTGAATATCCGTGAGGGGCTTACCAAGGCTATCTTGTCTGGAATGACCTTCGGTGACCGGGTAATTGCACCTTATACTCGGCTCAGCCAAATATTTTGGCTATGTACTAACAAGTCCCCAGTCCGATAGAGCTCTTGGGTGGGGAGTTATTCTATAGATGCCGAGAATAAGTTTTACCCGGGTGCTGGAGGCATGGTGCCGAGTCCCCAAGTCCCCAAGCGAGGGTCGCGAGGTGACGGGGTGAAGTTTCGAGTTTAGTTGGCGAGAGGAAGCACGCTATTGGCATTCGAGTAAGTTCGCGCTGTGGCGGGACTCTCGGGAGGCGGGCCGCTGCTGGGCGAGTCAGTCCGTGCTAGTTGGCGAGACTCTCGAGCGGCGGGTTGATGTTGGGCGAGTAAGTCTGCGCTAGATAACGAGACTCTCGCGGCGTGGCGGGCCGCTGATGGGTGCGTCAGTCCGCGCTAGTTGGCGAGACTCTCACTGATGGGCGAGTCAGTCCGCGCTGGTTGGCGTGACTCTCGAGTGGCGGGATGTCTTAGCGTCCCTTTTATTTTTTTTGCGACAAACGAGGGCAACGTGGCGTTGCCCTGTCCGTAGAGGTTTGTGGGGTCTGAGGAAATGTCTATATATAGGGTTGGGGAGAACTGGAGGGGGAGTGCATGATTTCGAAACCGAAAACTGGGTGAGCCGCATTTTACGTTTTAGGGTTTCGGCAATTCTATAAACTTCAGACTGGGAAACGTCTAATTTCATCCTCGATCGAGAGGGTGCGAGCGCTCGGCTGTTTGCAATCAGCTTCACTGCCACTACGCAAATCCGCTGTTTCAAGGTATGAATTTGTCGCCTTCTTTGTCTTTGGATTTTTGTATGTGATGGTGTTGTTGTTTTGGGTTATCTGGGGTGAGTGAGATTGTTCACATGTTTGTGATGTTGGTAGGAATTCTAGGGTGAGAGATTTGTTGTCGGGCTGGTTAGGGTTAAGGTAGTGGGGTATGGCAGATCCAGTGTGGGTGTCCAGCGAAGAGATTGTAGTGGTCTCTAGTTCGCCTAATTCGGATTCAGACACTTTGCACCAGATGGAGGAGGGCTTAGATAATCTTATGGCAGAGATTGCCCTTGACTTGGGGGAAAGCATTCATGTGATGGATGCCGGGTCTCATGTGTCCTCGTGTAACCCTCTCTTGCAGGAGGTAGAGGAATTTATAATGGCGAGATCTCGAGAGGAGGATGATTCATTTTGGGAACCTCCTGGCGAGAGTATGACATTGTCGGAGCTTGAAGCGCTTCGGCAGAATTGGAGTATTCCAGATGAGGTTTTGTTGCGGCCGCTTGGCAGGGGGTGGAGTTTTAGGATCCCCCAGGTAACTTTACGTTGGTATACGAGTACCAACTGAGATGCGGGTTGATGTTCCCGTTACCCCCGTTTGTGCAGTACACCTTGGCGTGTCTGCATGTCGCCCTGGGGCAAGTTACCCCCAACATGCTGAAGCAGATTTTGGGGACAGGCGTGCTATTTCGCCTGCTGAAGCAGGAGTTCCCAAATTGTGAAGAGTTCAACGCGTGCTGGCACATGGGGTGGTGCACGAAAAAGGGCAGCCGGGGCTGTGTGACGATGAAGTCACATGGGAAGTTTAAGGTCTTGGTGGAAGACTTGCCCACCTCAACAAGTGAAACTTGGAGGCGTAAATTTTTTCTTGTTGGGGGGCAGTGGCAGGAGTGGCATGGGCACCCTTTCTGGGTCCCGAGAAGTTTCCAAAAAATAGGTACCGTGTACTTGTGCCTTGTATTTTATTTTTTTTGCTTTGTGCTGCTCTGTTGCTGCTGACAACTAGCTTTGTACAGTGCCGCAAGAGTATAATCTCACTGAGCTGATGGAGCGCCGGATTCGCCAGGTGATATGGGCATTTGAATGTAGGAGCTCATATCGGATATGCCGCCTTGGCATATACAGCCATTTCGGCTATTCCCGGGTTCCGGGTCTGTATTTTAGTGGTTGCGTTCTCTGTTTTAGGCTTGCGAGTCGTTGCCTGACTATTGTTTGTTTGTTGTAGTGACAATGTCACGCGACGGTGGTTCGCGGAAGAAGGAAGGTCCGTACGACAAGGTATCGGACGAGGACGTATTGGATGGGCTGATGGCTGAGGCTGACCATGCCAAGCAGTATGACATTGACTTGGAGACGGGGGAGGGAAGGGAGGTGGAGCTGGGCGATTGTGAAGATTTTTTGAAGTTGAATTTGGCAAATGAGGATTACGCCTATGTGCCTCCTCTGGTGGCGGAAGCGATGGGTTTAGGAGTCCAGGAAATGGAGTTGGAGGAGGCGCAGGTAGAGGGTGATCACGAGGGTGAACCCGACCAGACGCAGGGGGAGGAACCGGTGGTGGAGGAGGTTGCAGACCGTGAGGAAGAGACTGGTGCGGCTCGCGAGGGCCAGTCTAAGAGGTCGCGGAGGGACAGTCGGTCCGGGGGATCGGCAAGCTTAGCTGAGGTTGCTCAAGCCTTGGAAGGGACAGGGGACGCGCAACCATACTTGGCTCAGATGACATATGATATGCCTCACCGCGCTCGCGATATGTATGTGTTGGAGGAGGTGGATCCGCCGGCGAGCATGGCTCTCGCCAAGGAGAAATTGACTCTGGTAAGTGTCTGCACGCTTTTGTGTTCCACTGTTTTGAGCTTGGGGTTTATGTGTTGCTGTGTGACTGCAGGCTACATTGTTGATGTATGCCGCGAGCGAGCGGGCGGCTTCCCACTGGCAAGGTGATGCTGAGGCGAAGAGTCAGCAGTTGAGGGAGGATGAGGAATGCAATCGGGGCCTTTCGGAGCAGCTAGCGCAGGCGGAGCAGAACGCTGCTATCTTCCAGGCCCAGGTGGCGGAGCTGAAAGAAGATATAAGGAGGAAGGATGAGCAGGTGGTGGCTGGGGAAGTGGCGGCTGCCAAAGTAGCGTCTTTGGAAGCTGAGGTGGAGAAGCTGACACAGGCACTTGCAGAGCTGGAGGTGTCTTGGAAGGCAAAGTGTGAGCGGGCTGCCGCGACAGGGCAGAAGCTGTTCTGGGAGGGTGAAGTGTATAAGCAGCAGCTGAAGGGTGCCTATAATAAAGGGCAAGATGATTTGAGCCGACTAGGCTGCCAGGCAGGCTGGATTAACGAGGCGGCCATGCACAAGTGGTACGCAGAGAAGAATGCTGCGAAGGTGGCGTGAGAACAAATGACGCCTGAACAGAGGAAGCAAGCCGAGAACTCGCGGTCTCTGGCGAAGCAGCATGAGGCATGGCGCGTAACGTCTGCTGGGCAGAAGGGGATGCCAGCTGCGGGCTACTCGCGACCTCTTGCAATTGGGGCTGCGTCATCTGTAAGAGTCACCGGCCCCGAGAGGTCTATACCTACCCAAGTAGTGGCGTGGCAGGTGGCCTCTTCTGTCGTCCCGTCTCGTGATCCTCGGGCTCCGGGGTTGTCGGCACATGCGGGCCTTGAAGCTCAGAAGGCTCCAGTGAGGGGGCGCTCTGGCCCTGAAGGAGTTCCTAGCAGTTCACTTGTGCGCCCTGCCGCAGCTGTGAGGCCTTCATTTTTGTCCCGGGACCAGTCGAGGCAGCTGGTTGGACAGAGGATGGCGGGGAATGTGAGCTAGGTTCGTGGCCGTAGTGGCGGGTCGAAGGGGAGTGTCAACAAATCTGGCGACTCATCCGCTGGGGGAGAGTGAGATGTACTTGGGCATTTTGATAGTTGTAGGACTGACTGTTGTTTTGAACAATGTAAGTGGCGTGGTTAGCCATTGTAATTATTTTATACTAATTTGCCTGGGAGTCCAGGTTGATGTTTTGGCTTTATGTGTAGCATTTGTGTTTGTCTTGCTGTTGTTTACTTTTGTATGTTTGTGGCCCTGCGTTGCGGGGGCGAAGTGTAGCATGTTGGAATGACAAAACACTTCATTGCACTTAAATTTAGCCGCTAGCGGACGAAGTGTACAATGTTGGAGCCGCTACTGGGCTATTGTACATATACAATGGCTTTTCAAAGCCAAGGTTAAAATTGGTGGCGAGTGTTCCAAGGGTGGGGGACGATCTAGGTCGCGGGGCTCTCTTTCTCCCTCCCCTTTGGGTCGTCCCGCGGGTCATTGATGGGTTCCGAGGGGTCAAGAGGGAACATCTCATAGGCTCCTCGCCTTTGCTGGATGACGTTAAGATGGCAATGTTCAATGGCTGCTCGGTCCCCTTGAATGGTCAGGGTGCCACCTGGGGTGGGAACTTTCATGAGAAGCATGTGACCGGCTATGAAGCACTGCAGCCCCCAGAAGATGTCCCGACCTAAGATGAGATTGTAGGATGAGGGGCAATCGACAATAAGGAAGCGGGCCGTGATGGAAGAGCGGCAAATAGCTGTTCCCACTGACACAGTTAGGCGGTTTGAGCCTAACGGTTACACTGTCTCACCAAAGAAGCTAACAAGGGGTCGTGGTTATTGTACAGCTTAGTTCGGTCTCGCCGGAGTCATTTGTAGCAATCGGAAAACATGACGCTTATGGCGGCCCCTGTGTCCACTAAAGCTCTGTGGCACCTGTAATGATCCACCTGCACATTGATTATGAATGGTTCACAGTGGTGGCAATTTATGGTATCCTCATCGCTACGGAATGTCACTTGATCCCACGCTGTTGGGGTGATCGTGACACCGCGTTGGATGTCTAAGATTTCTGAGGGTGTCGTGCATTACCGTTTTACAGAAGGCTTGCGTGGGGGGAATCGTGGGGCTCCACCATGCAGGGTTAGGATCTGGCCATGTACTTCAATAGCGTTAACGCTTATGGCGGGAGCACAATATTGGTGGAGTTGCCCATTCTGGACCAAATGCTCGATTGCATTGCGGAGGCATGACACTACTCTGTTGTGTGGTCGTTATCATCATGATAGGCACAGTACCTGTTGCTGGTTGTTCGCCGGGGCTTTTTTGGATACCTTCTTTTAGGAGGGGGGATGAGATCTTTATGTCTGGCCTATATGTCCTCATACGTGGTGGTTAGAGTAGTATGAACCTCATAATGAGGTGGCGGGGCGGAACGGCGCTGTTGTTGTGGAGGACTCTGGTCCCTTGACTTATATGGGTGGTCGCGGTTTCTCTGTCCCCCATGGCGACGGTCGGAGCCGCGTCCCTGGTCTCAGGAGGATCCACGTGACTGCCCTTTATCTTGCCCACGGTCAAAGTGCTCATCTGGTGGCGGGGCGAGAAGTGCTAACGTGGCGGGGGCGGAACGTCCGAAAGTGGCGAATTCAGCGCGGGCCCACCGCATAGCCAGGTCTATCAAGGCGTTGTAAGATCCTGGAGGGTTCCTATTGATCTCCATTAGGAAATTGCCAGGGAGTAGGGCCTGACGGAAAGCTTGCTCCGCCACGCGAGGTTCCAAGTTGTGGCATCTCGCTGTGGCAGATTGCCATTGGGACAGCAGTTCATGGAGGCCCTCGCCGTCTTTCTGCTTGATGTGGAACAAGGCATCTACACTGCGATAAATGCTGGTGTGTAGCATGAAACGACTGAGGAAGCGTTCCGAGAGTTGGTCGAAGTTGTCAATGGAGTTGGGCGGCAGATTGAGGAACCAACTGAGAGCCTCGTCCGAGAGGGTCTCTTGGAAGGCGTGGCAGGCTATGGCGTTACTGTAGCCAGCGGAGCTACAGAGTGAGAAGAATGTCTCGATGTGGAGATAAGGGTCCCCGGTGCCTTTATACTTGTCCATCTTGAATGGCTTGGTTCCCAGAGGCCGCTTATCCATCTGCACTCGGGGTGTGAAGGGGCTTGGGCGATGTCCATAGCCAGAGAACAAGGGTCGCGGGGCCCCGCGACTCTCGACGCCTTCATCAGTCTGCGAGGCTAACTGTGTGACTGTTTGGTTGAGTTGGAGCAGTAGGCGGGTTGGCATGTCGAGAGGTGGGTTAAGGGAGTTAGCAGTGGTGGAAGTGGAGATAGGCTGGGCAGATGGATTAGGCTGATGTGGCAGGGGGAGTCATTGAGGATTGGAGATGGTTGGGGGGCTGGTAGTGGAAATGAGGGGTGGGTTAGGGGATGAGATACGTATATGTTATGGCTAGGCCCTCCCTGGAGCATGGAACCAGTCTGGCCTTGACTAGGAAGGGCGTCCGGGGTTCCGGCAACTCGCGCCGCGCTGTCCAAGCTGTCGTTGTACACGTTACGATGCTCTAACGTGGCGCGGAGCAAAAATTGTTCTTTCTCCAACTCGGCGATGCGTACCCGGTACGCTTTCGCTTCTGCCTTCTCTTTCGCCGCTTGCTCGCGGAACGAATGGAAGTCCCGCTTGAGGATTTCGAGGGCTGTGGCGGGGTCGGGATGGCTAATGGGGGCTGCATTGCTGGTTTGGGGAAGGGATGTGTCGCCGGGTTGGAAAATTTCCTCCTCTGCTTGAGTGCCAGGGTTCGTAGGGTCATCAATGATTTCCACCATGATGCCGAGTCAAATGGGAGTTCCACAAGATAGGGACCCTCCTTATAGCGCCAATTGTTTCTACCTGCTTTGTCCCGAGCCGGGAAGGGGTCGCGAGTCGGAGCGAGGTAGAATTCTTTGGTCCTGCACTCGGAACCTGCACAAGTGACAGTGTCAAGTAGTCGGGACTGGGGTGGCCCAGTCTTCGACTCTCTGATGCTTAAGTTAGCCTTGAGCACTTGCAATGTAGGGGAGTGTAGAAGAGAGTTGTGTGTATCTTTTATGGTAGCTTGTGCTTGTTTTATAGGCTAAAGTTTGGGACTTTGGCCTTAGTCTCTAATGTGGGACTACTTGTTAGTCTTTGTGGTGTCTCCCCCTTTGGGGGTGTTTTGCCGCTAGAGTGATTTTGGTAAACGGTTTGTTACCGGCCCTTCACTCCTTGAATATCTGTGAGGGGTTTACCAGGGCTATCTTGTCTGAAATGACATTCAGTGATCGGGTAATTGCACCTTATTCTCGGCTCAGCCAAATATTTTGGCTATATACTAACAACGTGAGATATATATCTCAACACCTACGACTTTTACGGTATTGATTTCCAAAAAACCAGTATAGTGTATGTACTTGTTTATTTATCACAGACATAAAATCAATACACTAGTAAAGTAGTGATGCGAGCTGAGCACACAGGCCAGCGATAGGTGTTCAACAACACTGATTCCTGCACTGCACCAAGACACTGTGGGGTTATTTATTCCCGTACACAATAAATTATCTTCTGCCAGGTCAAGTATTGGTACAGTATTTAGGAACAGTTACTTTGACTTGTGGTAAACCATCTCTCCCCCTCATTAACCTAATCAAACAACCTTCCTATTAAAATACCTGGTTCTTTATGGGCATGGAAGAGAGACTTTGCATATGTTAGTGAAGTAGGAGAACGAATATGATGGAATGTAAGAAGTTGCAGAAAGCTTAGTAGCTCCAAATTAAACCCCTTAATTAACTGACATTTCAGCCACCCCATGATAAACCCTTTTGCCTGTTCCAGACAATAAACCTCATTTGGATTCATCTCTGACTGACAAGTGTCCACCATTCATGCATTTCCCTAAATTCTTCGTCTTAATTAGCTCATGAGCCGAAAACTGTATAACAATTAAATTAGTCATTATTTACGATTTGCACTGAATAATATAAATTAGCTGAAAATGGAGTAACATGAGTCCAGTGACTCTAGTGTCTAGTCCTTTACAAAGCTTTGGTTTTGAGTAGAATCTGTTTGACTCGTATGTTCTGACCTAGGTTGCATGGAAGCGGAAGCGGAAACGCGGAAGCGGAAGCGTTTGGAAGCGCGGAAGCGTGATTTTCTAAAATTTGGAAGCGCGGAAGCGTTTTGGAAGCGTCGAAATAAAATAATATATATATATACTAAATAAAATAAATATAAATCATATAGTAATATTAATAAAAATATGTCTTATAAGGCTTATAATTAATATAACAAGCAATTATTATATACTTAATATTAAATGATTACTAATCACTAACCTAGACTTGTGCTTATGGAATGAGCTATAGTGTCTGACTTAGACCAAAACACGTGCTCTCATCTTTTGTGGTCTATTCTCTCTCCTCTGGTGCGTCTCTCACCCAGCAACTCTCATCTATTATTTCTCTTATCGCTCCCTGTATCTCATCTTGTATCTCTACAAACCCAGGTAGTCTTTTTGAACTTCGAGTAGTACTCTTGAAATCTTAGAGAGTGTATTGGAATCAATGGAAGAAGAGTAATACAGTAGTTGGTTTCAATTCTGATCTAGTCTTTCAACTCTGATCTGGCCATCCGGGACTCTGGGAGAACTTGAAGGCTGCCGATCTGGCCATCGCGCTTCCGATCACTGTCACCATGGCGCTTCCATTTAGGAAGCACGCGCTTCCGCTGTGCTTCCAAACAGACTTTTCTTAGAAGCGCGATTCCTTGCGCTTCCGGACGATTCCGAGACGCTTCCGGCGCGCTTCCGCTTCGGAAGCGGGAAACGTGGGCAGTGGCGCGCTTCCGTGCTTCCTAGGTTCTGACAAAACCCATTATTTCTTCTCAATTTTCCCACCAAAAAACCAAAACCCACCTCATTTTCCAACAGAGGCAAAAACCCTACAGTGCTTTCATCAGTTACATAATCTGCATTGCATTATGACATACAAGACTCGATTCTCCTCCACAAAGGTCACACCTTTTCCCCAAAACCGCTTTCTGGGTTCTCAAAAAACCACAGCTTTACAATTTTCAGAGCTAAAAAACCTACCTTTCTTCAACCAAACAAACCCACCATGGGGTGTGTTGTGTCAAAGAAGAACGAGGGAGACGACGTCGTTTGGCTCTGCAAGCAGAGGAAGCGGCAGCTGAAGCTGGCTGTGGAGAGAAGGTATGGTTTTGCAGAAGCACAATGTAAGTACAACCAGTCACTCTACTCAGTAGCAGCTGCTATAAGGTTGTTTGTAGCCAGACATTCCTCGCCATCTTCACCTTTTCTGATTACATTTCCTTCAGTGAATCTTGAAAATGCTGAGCCCATTGTCCAAAATAACCCCATGTTACTTCAGCAGAGGCCAAGTGAGCCAATGACCCATAAGACCATTGGTGTTGGGTCAGTTTGTGATTCTGTTAAGTTACAGGAAGACCCAGATGGGAAAAGTGAGAGTGATCAGGGGGAGGTGGTTTGTGAGCATTTTCATGATGTGGTGGAGTCACCAGAGAGGGATTTTGGGTGGGATTTCTTTAATCCTTTCTATGATGGGGTGAGAGCAGAATTGGTAAATGGGTTTGATGAGGATTTGAGGGCTGTGAGAGAGAAGGAAGGGATTCCTGAGCTGGAGGAAGTGGGGGAAGGAGGAGTGATAAGTGAGGAAAAGGTTGGGGATTTGAGTAATTGTGATGTGGGTCATGAGGAGGAGAGTGGAGGTGTGGCTGTGAGTGATGGTAATGCGAACCAAGAAGGGGAAAGGAGTCTGAGGGTGATTGATACACCCAAAGAGGGGAGGGAGTTGTTGGAGGCTTTGAGAGATGTTGAGGACCATTTCATGAAGGCCTATGATTCTGGGTTGGATGTTTCAAGGATGCTAGAGACTAACATGGTTCAGATGCAATCTGCATTGGAGGAGATTAAGGGTGGGGTCTTTCTCATTTTGTATACTTTGTGTCATTGAAGAAAAGCTTTGTTATTCATCTGTGCTTGGTGTAGTTCATGTCTTCATTTGATTTGATTAGAAGACATTAGAGAAAACTATTATTAAATCCATAAGTAAAAAAGTTGCGATGCCACAATAATTGACCCAACTTTCCCTTCTGCATTTTTAGGAGTTTTAAGATTGCATCACTTTGTGACCCAATTTGCATCACTTGGATTGGCTTTTTGAGCAGTTGTTAAGATTCCTTGAGGTCAACTTATCCCCTGGACACCTCATTTGGTATTCCTTCTAGTTGCTTAAGTTAGTTACTGGTGTTGTGTGCATCAAATTGCAAATGTAGTAGTGATTCGGATCATATTATAGCTCTGGTATCAATTCATCTATGATTTTGGGTGCAGGTAACTCTACTAAACTTATCCGTTCAATCACACGGAGTCGCTCCACCACGTCCACATTATCTTGGTCTTCCTCTGGCAAAAGTTCGCTTACATCTAGTTCCAAAAGTTCTTCAGCCTGGACTCAGATCAGAAATGATCTCTTTGATGACTATGGAGCAATAGGATCCGGGAACCATTCATTGACATTAGGAAGGTTATATGCCTGGGAGAAGAAGCTATTTCAGGAGGTGAAGGTAGGATATTAATTCAACTATTTGTGATTCATTCAGATTATCATTTCACCTTCAGCATATTTATATGATTTTTCTTGTTTCTCGAGATGTATCATCTACATTGTAGCCTATAATTAGAACAAAATATATGACCACTCTTGTCATATGTAGCTTATCATTAGAAATGAAATGCTTTCTATGAAGTATATATGTGATTGGATCCGGCTCCTCTAAAGTGAGCAAACCATAAAGTTAGTAAATTTCATAAAATCTCTAACCTCTATCTAATCTAATGGCTCAAAAATATCCACATGCATCAATTCATTACAAAAAAATGTTGAAAATTCTTTTCTATATTGACAATAACTCTAAATGCTTTATTTCTCTTTTTATTTTTTATTTTTTTTATTTAACCTTCATCTTAATTTATTCTCTTCTGTAAACGTTTGCTTCAACTCCATGGATTTTTCAGCAAAGCAAAGTTGCAATGATTCATGGTGCATACGAATACATCAGTGCTTATAAGATTATTGCAATATTCATAAAACAATTGTGATTACCTTAACCGAATTATAAACCAAAAGCTTTGGAAAAAAATTGGGTAGATCGATCGCTGCCTACAGTTCAATTATATAACAGAAAAACCAACTATATTGGAAAACCCATGGCCATCATCTCCAGAAATCAATATAGAATGCAAATTACGAAGGCTAGAGTTTAGAGACTACGGGAAGAGAAACCAGTGAAACCACTTTGGAATGAATGAAACTAAGGCTTTTCATTCTTTTCTATTCAAAGCTGATCATCAAGTTTATTTATCAATTCATAATTTCAGATATGAAGATTCGCTTGATCAAATATCGATGAAGATATATATCACGATATGCAACCACTTTTTTATTGTTTTTTTTTCTGAGAAAAAACGAATTTTATAGAAATAAGTGAACAAATTTTCAAATAAATGATTTTATTTAACATAGATATATTTGAACCATTAGATTAGATGTAGGTAAGAGATTTTATGAAATTTACTAACTTCATGGCTTGCTCACTTTAGAGGAGCCCGATCCTATGTGATTAATGTATTCCACTTATGTTTCACATTGTCGTATCCGCTAAATGTCCCAAATTTTAATTGTTAGCTTCTTTTCACCCCTTTGTCTGGACATTCAAGTTAATTTTGAATGGTGTATCGAATCTTGCCATCATCTTACATTCTTACATCTTTATATTCATGACTCCATGTATTCAGGCTGGAGAGGAAACCAGGAAAATTTATGAGCGAAAATGCTCCCAATTGAGAGACCAAGATGTAAGAGGAGATGGCCTAAACAGTGGGGACAAAGTTGGAGTTGAAATAAAGAACTTGTATGCCAGAATTTTGGTTTCCATAAGAAGTGCTGAGTCTATATCACAAAGAATCGAAAAGCTGAGAGATGAAGAGCTGCAGCCACAACTTATCAAGCTGCTAAAGGGGTAAGACAGCTATTGTCATCTATGTTTTGTAGGGAAGCTGTGCGAAGCCCTGGCAATATGAAATTTGTTATAACCTTCATTTATCCATTACTGCAGCTTAATGAGAAATTGGCAGATAATGTCGGAATTGCATGAAACTCAAAACAAAATCATGTCTGAAGTGAGATCACTCAACTGCCCCACCATTGGAATGTTCTGCAATGACTCGCACCAGCTTGCTACTTTCCGGCTTGAGGCCGAACTTCAAAACTGGCGTGCTTGCTTTGCATCATACTATTCTTCCCAGAAAGCGTACATTGAAGCTCTTCATGGTTGGCTGTTAAAGTTTATTGCCCCTGAAACTGAATTCTACTTGAAGGGCATGTCTCCACTTCCATCGTGTACACTCAACGGGCCACCACTACTTGCAATCTGTCACAACTGGTTAACTTCTATGGATAAACTGCCAGATGGGGCAGTGACTAGTGCCATGAAAAGCTTTGGGAAAGATATTAGAGCCCTGTTGGCTCAACAAGGGGAGGAGCACCAACAGAAGAGGAAGGTTGATGGACTCGCCAGAGAACTTGATAAGAAAGTTTTGGCATTTGAAAGGACAGAGAGGAGGCTTCTTGGGGTGAAGTTCTCTGAGAAAGAAACAGAACTGCATGTGCCAAATCGAATTGAGTATTTGACTGGGATGAAGGATCAGCTGGATATGTTTAGGAAAAAGCTAGACACCGAGAAGGCAAAGCATAAGACTAGCATGCAGGAGACACAGCACATCGCAGTGAATGGATTTCAGACAGGTTTTACTTCAGTTTTTGAATCCTTAGCCGAGTTTTCAAAGACTGCTACGAGATTGTACGCTGACATTATCACTTTCGGCGAAAATGCTAAGGGGGTAGATGAAAAAAGTAGCAACCCCTCCTGAAGTCGCATCATTCATCTAGTGTTAGGTTAACTGTTGAAGAATTGGTTCATATGATAGGTTGTGTCAAACCTGCTCTCATCTAAATTATTATGTATTGCAGGCTCTTGCTATGGAAAGGTTATATTTAATTATCTGTTTGTTTTCAAGAGTATGTAGGATATGGTGCTTCTTAAGGATTTAGAATATATCACAATTCAGTAAATACAAAAGGCTATAATCCAAGCATATATAAATATCAACCTTCCTCACACAGATACATTGAAACATTCATTTCGTGTTTGTGTCTTCTTCTGCACCAACTTCCTCTCTTATATCTCTCAAGTCCTCAATGTCGATTTCAATACTGTTGTTCTCTAAACACCTTAAGCTTGTGCTCTGGAAGGAGATGCTATCTAAGTCTACATGAAACTTCTGGAATCCAATTCCATCTAGGCTCACAGAGTTTAGAGATTGATCATAGTCCATTGATCTCCTAAACCCTTGGTCTGTTGGTTGACGATTTGATCTTCGACTCTCTCTCAACTGCTGTTTGTTGTCTGCAGAATAGAGGGCTTCTTCGAGCTCTTGACACACTTGGGACATTGTAGGACGGCTCTTGGGTACTTTCACAACACACCTCAAGCCAAGTTTTCCCATCTTTAACATCACTTCTGTGTTACATGGTTCTGATAAAAGATTAGCATCTAAAATCTCCTCAACACGACCTCTCTCTAAGCTAGGCCTTGCCTGCACCAAACATAACACTGTCACATTATTTGATGAAACCAAATTCCGATAACAACTAGGGTCATGATAAGTTGCTTACCCAGTCAATGATGTGATTCCTAGGGCGGTTTCCGGTGATGTCAACCGCAGGCCGGGAAGAAATAAGTTGAAGAAGAATGATACCAAAGCTATACACATCACTGAACTGGGATAAGTGGAAACTTGCACAATAAGCAGGGTCAAGGTACCCTGGAGTCCCTTTGATTTGGCTACTGACATGTGAATCATCTCCAACAGGTCCTGATTTCACAAGTCCGAAATCTGAAACCTTGGCTTCAAAACCATCTCCTATCAAGATGTTACTTGGCTTTATGTCACGGTGGATTATGCTTGGGTTAACCCCTTCATGCAAATGAGCAATGCCTGTAAATAGGAAAATTGTAAAACCAATATTAGTGACAGTAATATTCTTTCTTCAAATGCAAGACATAGGTGATGAATTTGATGGGAACCAACCTTTTGCTGCACCAATTGCTATGTTCACTCTTTGCCTCCAACTTAAGCTGATCCATTTCCTTCCTACGTGTAAATTGAACATAATTGATTAAACACAAACCTTATTAACAAGTACCTAGTTTTTGGGAATTTAGTAAGCAAAGGAAAATACCCATAATATAATCAAGAAGAGAACCATTCGGTACGTATTCATAGATCAAAACTTTTCCCCCTCTTGATCCTACGAAGTCACAACCAATTCAGCCTTATTAGTATACACTACAGAAAACAAATATATATCAAACTATATATAGGGTAAAACTTGATAACCATATATCATATATAGTATATACCAGATTCTTCACAGTATCCAACCAGTCCTACAAGGTTTCTGTGCTTAACTTTAGAGAGTAGCCTTACTTCTGTTCAATGAAAACACTAAACATAAGTCAGATGAAGAATTCAGTTAGTTATGAAACCTTTTCTTTCTGGTGTGGTGACACAAAGAGTGCAGAAAAATAATACCGTTTCTGAATTCCTCAACACTCTGAAACGAATCGGCATGAGATCTCTTAATGGCCACGGTTCCTAAATCCTCAAAGGTTCCCTTGTAAACATTTGCAAAAGCACCAGAGCCTAACATGCAGTCACTGTCGAAATTGTTGGTAGCCTTCACTAGTTCCTCCAAATGGAATCGCCTCAGGTTTATCTTCTCCTCCTGTTTCAATCTTCCTAAACATTCACAAAGAGTTAAAAGAAAATTTGATATATCTCCTTGAAATATACCAATTTTGTTTTTGATAATGATTTTTTTTCTTCTAAAGTTTATATTAGCTAACATGTGCTATCTTCTCACTTCCTTGGTTTGGACCTCCAACTATTGAACAATATGGCAATGCAAGTTGCTGGAAACAAGTCAAGTTTTGCTCACCTTTTAGAGCATGTTTCTTTGGTGACAACTTCCCTTCTTCTCGCCGGCACCTGAGAGCCGATATAAGCTTCTTGCTGCAAAGGTAGTATAACAACGCAACTATCACCACTGTTAGAATGGCTATAACAAAGCCACCCCATATGTGTGTTTGAAGACTAGCATGATGAGTAGAATCTGGTAGAGACTGTGGTGAGTCCATTTCCAATTAATCACCTCCAAACCTGAAAACCCTAAACCCTAAAACAAGCAACTCGTTCTACGTACCCAGTTCTTGCATTAATTTGCATTAGGCATTTTCACTCGCTCTCTTCCTGTCGAACTTATAATCTGATTTCGTTTTCAAGAGAAAAGGAGGGGAAGGAATATTAGAAAGAGGTCACTATATATAAGCTGATCACAAACTGTTGCATTGCCGGCCAGCTTTATAATATGTATTTTCAGAAATTGGAAGTCTTGCTATGGTTTCTAAGAGTCAGTCTTGAGATTAATTAACAAGAAAATATACAAAAACAGAGTCACTCTCTTACTCACCACTTATGACTTGGTCAGTTGTTCTTATTATGTAAGACGGCATATAGGCCAAAACAACATGTATCATCTATCTACGTTTTTGTGAATTGATGTTGCAAATGTATGCGTTTGCTTCCTACAGGTTGAGCATCCTCATGCGCATTATGTGGATAGACTTGGTCAGATGTCCACTGGATTTCTGGTGAATCACTTGAAACCAATATGCAACTTTCTTTAATTCTTTTCTAGAGTTAGAACAAACTGTGGGATGAAACAGGATGAAGAAATTTCTCGACTATTTGATACATTTTAGCAAAAAGAAATTTGCTCAAGTAAAGAGTTACAAAAACTAATCAAGAAAGTTATCAAGAACATTTCTAACCTTTTTCTTTTCCTTCTGAAAAAGATGATCAATAGTGGTTCTCCACTTACCCCCCAGGGGACTCAAACCCGCGACCTAACGGATGCAGGTGAAGTAGAACATTTCTAACCTACAACTTAATAAAAACAATATTATTAATGGGTTATATGATCCCCAAACAATGTGTGTGAATCACTAGGCTAGGGTTGACAGACAAATTAAGGGCATAATCATCATTTTTTTCATTCAAAAAAAGTGGTAGTTTTCAAACCTATGGTTGCATAATACTTTTCAGTACAAGATGCGGCCAGTGTTCCCAAGTTTTGAACCTCTGAAGTCTGAAGTAAATGTATCAGAGCATCACTGCCCTAGCTACCAAAAGAATAAAAGTGATAGATTATATATATATATATATATATATATATATATAACCTAAAACCTAATCTCCGTGAATCATGATTCAACAAAGAGTATAGTGATAGTTGGAGAAAACAAATGAAGCAGAACTGTCTTATTAGTAGAGTACGTATCCATAAGGACTGATTCATCTTCCTAATCAATTGCAAAATATAGTACTCTAGCCATCTAGAAACAAACATGACTGTATGTAAAATTAGAGTGACGGACAGGTAAATGTTAGAAGAAAATAAAAAATCAAGGGTCCATTTGAAACTATGCAATGCCTTAATGTGTAATGGCCTTTTCTATTGACCTGATTATGAATTAGATAAAAATAACAATGAAACTAAAGCATGACCTTAACGCGTCCCTGGTTTTTGATATCCTTGAGATTCTCTTTAGAATGGTGTTACAATATACTTTTAAGACATATGATACGGATCATCATCCTTCTTTATTTTTTTAACACGTGTCATGTTCGCCTGGTCACCTACTGACCAGGAAGAATTTGGTCAACTCTTATTGGATCAACCTTGTTTTAATCTAATGGCTAAGAAATAATATTCTTCTACATTTTGTTTAATCATTTTTAACAACTATTACGGAACCCCATTTAATTTCAATTCATTTATTTGATTAACGAAAGGAGTGCGACTATTGAGATCTCTAAATTTACTTATTTGACCTCTTTTTGTTATAAGTTATTGAATGACAATTATCTCCTCTTACGTGAGCAACTCTATATTATTAAGGATAATAATCTTATAAAAAAAAGTATATTTATTCTCTCTAATATGCTACAATGAGTCTATTGTGAGTCGAACTCACGGCCTCTCACTTATAAAGAGAGACTATATTGGGCTAGTAAATATAAGTTTTTAAAACCCAATATTTTGTGTTATTTGATTTTTAAGAGAAAAATTGACGTCATTGAATTTTTTTTCTTACAAATTTATCAAATAATGAAGGTTTGGTGACATTTTATGGGAAATAAAAAATATCAAGGAATTGAGGCAGTGAAAGAGGTTTGAACGGAAAAAAATCAAGAAATAGAGGTCTCGATGATAGCATGTAAAAAGGGAAAAAAATTAAAACAACGAGAGGTCTAGAGAATAAATAAGAGGTATAATGAGTAAATTATTAAGATATATGTGAATAATATACCTAAGGTTATTTTATGAATTTGAAAGGATGTCTAATGAGCAAATGCTTGTAGTTAAAATAAAAATGAGGTGTAAAAAGCATGAGAGGTATACTGAGCAAATTTAAAAGTCTTAATAGCCACAATCTAAGAAAAATGGAAACAAAGACCTCCCTCTCTTCCCCTTTTTGAGGTTTTCTTTATTTCTTTTTAGGATTAATTTCAGTTTACCCCATGAGCTTTAGGGTTAACATCGTTTTTCACTTCCCATACTTTTAATTTTAAAAATTTACCTTTTAAAGTCTTCAATTTTCATAAGTCAGACACAATTACTAAAATTTTGTCCAATTTAAAAGTTAAATGATAACATGAAATCTTTAAAAAAAAGTCCTAAAAGGCGATTTATGTTATTATAAGATTATTTTAGCTTTTTTAGTGAGTTATGAAGTCAAAATTAATGTCCAAATTAGACAGAATTTCAGCAATTAGGCATGATTTATGAAAATTGAAAACTTTAGAGGGTAAATTTTTTAAATTAAAAGTATTGGGAGTACGAAATGATATTAACCATAAAACTCAGAGGTGTAAACTGAAATTAATTCTTCTTTTTATCATAGGGGAAGAGTGTGACAAACCTAGCTAATTGTTTCTCAATTTTGAGCATTGTTGTTCTTATGGTTAAATGTTTTATAGTCCATGTGGTTTGAAATTGACATCTATTCAATTCTTGTTGTTTCATTTTAATCTGAATAGTCCTTAAAGTCACGATTTTCTTTTAAAATAGTCATTCGGTCAATTTTCTTAGTTAGATTGCTGATGTGGCCGTTAAAAATTGTAATATTTTAACGGCCACATCAGCATTTTCAACAGAGAAAATGCTGAAAATTGTAACGTTTTTAACAGATAAAATTGACTTTAAGGACTATTCGGATTTAAATGAAACCATAAAAACTGAACATATGTCAACTTCAAACCACATGGATTAAACAAATTTCAATTCTTGTTCTTAAATCATCATCCTCATGCATCCTCCTGCTTATTGCTAGTAATCCATGCTATTTCTTTCTAAGCTACTCCAGTATTTGAGTCTCCAGTGGGTTATATATAGTTTTGCATATTGGTTGGTCATTCTTCAATGAAGTTCGATCTCTGTCGATCATTTTCTCTACAATAAAGTTTCAAACCGTTATTTTACATCTGTGGTTGGCAGAAACATAAAGGACGTACGCCCTGGGTCGATAAAGAACTGGTGCAATCATCAATTTTTGTAGTTGGAAGATGAAAAACAAGTAAACTCCAATCTTTAGGGACCTTAAATTCAAATCACACGTATACGTTCATGAAATCATAGTTGCATCAAGTGTCTTTGACATATATATATCTGCAGGTGATCGTTTGCCTGAAGTTTTGAAGACTTGAAGGCAAACGTACGACGTCTCATTTGTCAAACACAGCATGTGAGAAGATCACATGAACGAACCACACGAAATTGGGAAAGAAGAAGTCGAAATCGGTTTCCCTTTCAACTTCTCCAGATTCGTGGTGTGAGATGGCAGATCCATCTCAGTTGTTTTGACTAAGAGAATGCGTAGGTGGTGGCATGGCATTAATCATATATTTCACCATCGGAAAAGACCAAGTACCAAACAAGCATGCAAGATGTTTAATTTGCACCATGTAACAATGCAAGTTACATCAAATGAAAAATTGATCGGAAAAGATAACGATCGAGGAGTTTCAAGAAGCCTACCTAAGATCGTAAGATAATGTTCAACGAATTGTGCTAAACAACCAATAGCTTGACGTGTACGGTGGTGTTCTTAATCGAGCTCAAGAAGAAAAATGAATTCATTCTATCGTCACCATGTTTTCTGTGGACTTGTCAATCCCAATATCTCATATTATTGTTAAACCTGATTCACTAGGCCCAGGAATCCTGTAAATGTTATAACGACCCTTACCTAAGCTGAGTACGTGTGCTCTGCAAGAAATTCAAAGCTGTGCCGCAGATCTCGCACTACTCCATTACTGCTATGGCCCCCAAGGAGATAGATGATGAATCTGTATTATTCATGTGGTAGCTGAAGATCTTTAGGCTAAGCTCTCTCTGTGCTACTTACTACAGCAGTCATTGATCTTTAAATCTTTGCTGAAGTTGGGTTTAGATCTCTAACGATCCATTGCTCCAATCCTCCATGGGACCATGGTCCATGGCTACGAGATATTTTCATGAATGGCTTCACCCTAGCATCTTCATACTTCAGGAAAATAATGAATCCTGGTAATCCTAGGAATCACCTGGAATTATAATTTACCCATCTGTGTTAGTGACTGGTTAAGTTGGTTAGTAAAAGGTGGTTTGCTTACAGATGCAAAGGACAATATTCTGGTTCACTGATTTGAGTCAGAATCAATTTTACAGGTCCAGTCGATAAAATTTAATCAACTCTGGGAAAAGCAGAGAGAACTAGCTGTTTTAACTTTTAAACAAACTAGAATATTGTCTGCAGGTTAGCAACTTCTGTCCTTTGCTTGTTATGTTGCCCATGCTTTTATACAAGTTTCGAATTTCTTCTAGGGAAGAGGACCATCGTACATTCCAGTGGTATAGAGTACTAGAGAGGGTTGGGTTTGAACTTTGAAGTGTTGTTCGGTGATGCTGGCATTGAACCGGGCCGACAGAGGACCGGTTTATCAAGAATACACAAGAAACATAATTCGACCTGTTGTTCTTGTTCATCGACAAAGATGGCCTAGAATCAACAGTTCGTATCCTAGCACAATCTGCAGGAGGCGCATTGCGACATCGGCTACCACACTAATCCCCCCTCTCTCCCTCAAGATTAGCTGCAGAGATTTGAACTCATGATCTCCAAAAATGGTTCTATTTTTCGGAATAGTTTCCGATATACCGTTAGGATGTGAGCCTACAACTCTTCTGTACCATCACAAAGATGTCCCTCAGTCCCGACCACACCTATGCGGCCAATAAGTATAGACACAAGTGATGTTTTTTCAATAGTGTTGCTTAGAAGAAAAATGAGAAGTGATGGAAACAATACAGACAGTACCTATAAAAGATGAAGCCTTTTCTATTGTGAAATAATGTTCCTACCTACCAGATGCCATGATTTTATCAGCAAAATTCAAAGCAAAAATATCTACATTGTGCCATTCAAAGCAAAAATATCTAAATTCTCAATTACTTGCCCCAGGAGAGCAAGAGTGTTATTGCACTCCTGGAGTAGGGGCATTTCTTCATTATGTTACATTAAGTTTAATTAAGCTCCAACTGGTTTCTGTGTTTAAATTGGAATGCAAGGAGTTCCGGATGAGATTGATTTCACTTATCTAGTGGCACAGTGGCATGCACAACATGTTTAAACAGTTAATGACATCTTTGCTTATGCTGACAATACCTAGCATTGGACCCCACCAAGGCCACCATGATCAAGAACAACAAGTGATCATGAGGATCACGAATCACATCCTATATGATCCCCGGAATAAGAATGATTCAATTTCACATGAAAAAGAACGGCAAACCCAAGTAGAAAAGAAAGCTTTCAATACCTCCTCTTGTATGGAATCATTTTCAAATATGTTTGTGGGAAATGACTAATCCGCAAACCAAATGAGACCTAAATGTATGCAGAAATGAAAAATCTGCGGTCAGTTACTTGCAGCCAAAGTTGAGTTTCTTCTTTCAAAATTAGTGTTCAGTAGAACCATTTTTGCAGGCATGCCACTATGATAACACTATCTAGATTGAATTATAAATGCCTTGCAACAGTACCAATAATGTTTCGAGTAGAAATAAGTACAAGGGTACTAGAAAAGAAGGGCTTTCTGTGGAGTAAAAACTATCATAATCAAAATTTTATACATCAACTCACAGTGTAGCATGAAGAACACTACCGGAGCAGGCAGCCTGGTGAAACAACAATATAGACTAAACATGGTACAAAATTTGTATAATCAATGAAAGAACCTTACTCATTTTGGAAATTTACAGGAAACATTATCACAGATCCCTTCTGCAAAGTGGGCAAGAACCATGCCTCAGGAGCCACTTATCTATACATGGCAGGTGAAACATGTGATGGCATTGTGGTAGACTTCTGACTGTCTCTCCAAGCTGAAAGTCCTGATGAAATGTAAAAATTCTCAATGTCAATAACAGAGCTTCAAAATTAAACGAGTAAAGAAACAAAAGGGGTTTAAGCTTTTATAACCTGAAGGCATACTGAACAAGAGACTTTATCTCCAGAAGCATCCACATTATTTTTGCTAGTAATGATGATCTGTGGGATCTTTTCAACAGAATCTCCAGGCAATCCTTTGGCCCCACCGGTGTCAAAGATGTTAGGAATCTCTTCAAAGCTTGATTCAACAGCTCCCATCTGGTTAAGCACAAAGGAAATGAAGAGTAAGCAAGTGAACAAGCCTATGTGAGTTGATATCTTGAATGAAAACTAGCATCCAGTATAGAATTACCTGACTTTGCACTGCACTTAACATGGCTGGACCAATTCGCTCGCGAACTAATCTACCACTTAGTAGACTTGCAATGACATCGATCTGCATAATTTACGTGAAAACATGAATTAGGCACTCCAAGAATGAATGACATTTCTGCTCGAATTACAGCTCAAGCAGCTAACACTTGCTGCTAGCACCTAACAAAATAAATGATGGGGACCAAAGCTTAATTGCTCACCAAGTAAAGAAGACACCCAATTCCGGATTCATCTGACTGCCAAAGAATAAGGGAAGATTCAAACACTTCAATGGAGAAAACAGCTCCTGAGATTGCTCCAACCGCAGCTCCTCTAACAAATCCGCTTTCAGTCTCTTGGCCAATCAAAGCTCCCGTCATAGCTCCTAACAAGGTGCCCACTGCACACAAAAATGTCATTTGCAGTTAGAAACTTAGAACATGAGCAACACCAGAAATTTCATAATTACAAAAAAGTGCGCATCTTACAAAGATCCAAAATTCTAGATTTTGGTGGAATGTAAAGACTAAGAATTCCCCAAACCCCTTGACTTATAAGGGAAAGGTTTACACTTTAATCAAAGCTAGAATACAGCAAGACAATGGCATATGCATCCAAATGAAAATTTCATATCTTCATGAGAAACTGCCAATTCTAATGCATGAAATTGAACTCCTCTGCTAAAGCAAACAGAGACCCAATTGATCTTGGGTGCAGATACAAATGATTCTGTTTCTACCTCTTTCCGTGTATAAACAGATTCAAGAACCAAATCCAATTCATTACCAGACCATGTCAGCAAAACAGAACCAGATCAATGAACAACAGCCAAGAAAGACAAACACTTCAGTCAAGAAAGACAATGAACAAAACAGAACATAACAAACCAAGTGAATATGCACTTCCAGGAAAAGCAAAAAGAACTAACACTCACCCAAAGCAAAGAAGAAGGTGAAGATCGCAGAGAAAACGTTCCCAATAATCGCAGAAACCGCAAAGTTGCAAAAATCCTTAACCCTTTCGAAGATATTTCCAAACGAGTAGGAAAAAGACGAAGAGAACCGAGATGGGTGCGCTATAAAATCCATAGCTGGCTAGGGGGTCATAAATTGCAGAGCTTTTACAAAGGGCTTGTGGGTTTGTATAGCTCAGATATTGGTGGTGATGTTAGCATATGAATTTAAACCCGTTATATATATAAACAAATGGAAGAACCCAAGCAAAGAGGAAGAGGAACAAAGATAGGAATGCTTAGTCCTCAAGAGAAAAGATAAAAAAGAAAACCACATCAACCAACTCGCATTTATGGCTTTTCTTCTCCTTGACATATAAAACTCTCTCTCACTCCTCCAATCGCTTTCTTGCTGTGTTTTTTTTTCTCTCTCTAGCTAAATTCCTCTTCCATTTGAGCTCAGCTATATTTGCTCTCGTGGTGATCAAAGTAAACCCAAGTAAATATAACAGAGACAAATATACAAAGACAAGAGTTAAACAAGAACCCAATATATAAGAAGCTTCCTGTTCTTCTGCTTTGACAAATCGCCCGCAAAACCTGTCACTGCAAATATGGTGTGGATTTCCCATCACCCATTTTATTGTTTTCAAACACAAACAAAGAGAGTGAGTCAAGGATTTCTTTAACCCAAAATTGATAGGCCACCGCTGACTCCAAGTGGTTCAACCTTTGGCTTTGGATTTTTACCGAAGTTAGGAGATTTGATGAAAATATCTGCGGTGGATTTGTTTAATCATTTTGGTTTGTTTTTGTGGGAATTTGATGAGGTTTGCTTGCTAATATTAGCCTCTTCCCATATAAAGGTAAACCAGCTAGGAAATCCTATGATTTCTATCCACCTCGATTTGGAATTAAGCCATTGGAGTAGTTGAGAATTTACGAACCGGGAAAATGATGAGAGACACTGAGACTGGTAGATAGGTACTTGCTAACTTAATATTACTTTAATCAAAACAATTCTAGATCACTCGAGGAAAATGGAATTGTATTACTTGTTTCATAATTCTATGTGATTCTATATATTCGGGTTTCTCTCACTTGTAAGAGAAAATGAATATATTCGTCATGTCCCTAGAAATAGAAACTTCATAATTTTCATAAGTAAACATACTCTATTTTTCTTTCTTAAGAAACAAACAAATAGATAATTAAAAAAGGAAACAAACGAAGAGAGTAGTATATAAGTTGGAACAAAGCTTCAACATTATTGAGTTAGGTGTAGATTTTATTTTGTAAATGCACCTAATCATCTGCAATCAATTAATGGGTTGAGCTCCAATAAGTACATATAAGATACTAAATTTTCGAAAGGAAAATGTTTGGTGCCACAGTTTCACTAAGGATCAAGAAATTTTAATTTGTAATTTAGGGTCATTGCTCTTTAGACATATCTCAACTCCTGTAATAGAAAACCCAAATTTTGGTGTCAAAGCTTCACTAAAAAATTGAACTTTCCAATTTACTTATAATATAGCAAAATTGTCAAATTGTTTTTCTTGATTATTTAATCAACTCTCTTCTATTCCCTTCTGTCTCCTCTCTTTCTTCTTAAACATACTTTGACTTCTAATTTTTGTGAGTTGTCTGATATTAGAATACGGGCATCAAGATTTTTGTAGAAGATAAGAATATATGGGTAGAGATGGAGGAAATAGAAGAGAGGAAGATAGACGATGGGATGACTTTTTTGAAAGGAGAAGAAATCAGAGAAGAAAAGTTCATGAAAAGAAAGATCAGATCATCAGAAAATAGAGAATTCAATTATAGAGGAGGACTATGGAAATAAAGCGTTTATTTGGCATGCAAAAGGATGAGTTCTGGTAGTGGAGAAAGACTTCGTTTGGGAAAGAAGAGGTCTAGTGGCTTCGTCTGAGAAGTGGAGAAGAGACGAACTGAAGAAGTTTCATAAGAGTTCTAGAAAGAGAGAAGAAATATAAGATAAAAATACTACTTTAATAAAATAAATGAAATGACAAATGAATTTATCTGACATTTTTGTTGGAGGGGAAGTTTGTCAAAGATAACTTTGTCATATCAAAAGTCAAATTTGAATTTGACAAAGGTAAAATAACAACTTCATTGGAGTTGCTATAAGAGACTAGTAATTGAATAATACTATGTATATAGGCCTGTTTTGAGGCGGACATCTGTAATGCAGTAAAAGTGTGGACGTCTCAGTCATTAGGCTCTGACAATGGCACTTTTCTTGTCGGACGAACACCATAGGCATCTGAGACAACGTTACCATGAAGATGAAGGCAACGGAGGTTGGAGTCGAAAGTTTGAACAGCAACCTCACCCAAAAATTTAAGCACGATCAAGGTCAACTGCAAGCTCGCAGTTAACGAGTCCAACAACGAGAAGAAACTCACGAGAGAGGCTATGGTCTTGTCCGACAAGAGAAGCGCCATCATCAGCTCATGATCGTGGCATAAGCAGGATGTCCTCGCTTTAGGGGCACTGCAAATGTTCTCTTATGGCTAGTCACACACCAAATTGGTAACAAAACTAAATTTATGTTCAACGTACATCGATTGTTTCAACTAAATTAGCATATTGATATACATCAATTGTTTCAACTAAATTAGTATATTGATATACATCTTAAATTTTTGTTCGTGAGTTCGTATTTTGGTCGTCATATAGAATTCACTAAATTTCCGGTCGTGGTCGCATTCGGGTCTTTATTCCACGACGTCATTTCATACACAGGCCACGCGGTGCTGCTTCTGCGGCTCCTCGTAGATCGAGACGACGTCGTAGTAACTAACCGCAGCCTCATTTGAAAACGCGGCCTTCTCTTAGGTCGGAAGTCTGGAACCTTCTCTTCGCGGTTTAGCTGGAAAAAGCGGCTTCTGGAAACAGCAGAATCTGCCCGCACCTGCTTAAAATACTGACTTTTCCAAACAGAAAGACAAAACGACTTCCGCAATCTGCAGTTATGCATTATATAAATCCCAGTCGTCCACCTGTTTTGTGAGAACGAGCTAAGCCTAGCTAGTTAGCTTGATTAATACGGATTAAGAGCAATAAGTATTAAGACAAAGACTGTCGAGGAATCGGTTACGTGTAGAGCTGATGTGGTGGAATGCCTTGACTTAAACCTAATTAAATAAGTGATTCTTGGCTATTAAGTTTGGGAGTAGCTAGTAGCAAGCACTAGCTTTCACTACTCTCACTTTCTCTCTTGTTGATTTATTGCCTAATTTTCGATTGATTTTGCCCATTTACAAGAGCTCTTAAAAGGTAATCACCAAGTCCATATCGATTATGAAATTATATGTATACTTTCGCTTTAGATCCAAGTTTAATTTAACGCATGCAGTTTTACATGATTTTTAATTTGATTTCATGCATGAAAAAGATACCCATAATTAGATAGATGACCTAATTGAATCAACATGAGCACCTCATGTGTAATTATCTCATTGAATGATTCGCCATTAAGAATTTTGGCGCAGCCTCTGAACTGAGTTGTATGCTATAGAATAATCATGGCCGGTTTTCAAGTATGGTATGCCTCCCTTCGTCTATAGCAGTACGTCTTTCAAAAATTGTTATCAATCTACGTTTTCTTTCTTCATCTTAATTAATTTGGTGGATAATCTAAACAATTACCCATGCACGAGGGCATCAAGCTATGAATCTAATCACTTAAATTAATAAACAATGGAGTGATTTTATATACACGCCCCAATTTTTTAATAAACACTTGTTATTTAATACACTACACGTCTGTATTTTCATTTCAATATTATATTTAATACACATCTCAAACTATTAAAAATACCTTTAATATCTAACACTAAGAAATATTATGTTATGTACTAAAATTATTATATGTTTAACTCTTTTGATGTACTTTCTTCCATTTACTGTTAGAAATTTTATTCTTATCATCATCCAATTTATAATCAAAAGAATATTGTTTCATCCCAACTCAAAATTTATAATACGACATCAATCAAATGGAATGCGGAGAGAATGAAATATAATGAATATAAGTTCATATAAGAATTACCTCGAATAACATTTTAAACTTGAAAATTATTAATTTCTCATTTGAAATCTCAAACATGGATGTGTATTAAACAATTAGAGACGTGTATTAAAATCACTCTTAGTAGATTGATATGGGCCCAAGAAAAATAAACAGACATCGAGCTCACTTTAAAAGTTATCGGGCCTAGTCAGGCCCATTTTATACGTTGGATAATTTTCTATATCTGGCCCGTTTGAGTCCATGCTTATCTCTATCCTCTCCGGTTAAGTTTCCTTCTTTGGTATCGTCACTCTTGTGCACATCATCCTCGGGCACACAAACAGAAGTCATGACAATGATAAGTTCATTTCCCAAGAATATTCCCCTGTGCCGCAAGTACATATCATCACCCTAATCCAAATCGATCCTACCAATTCTCATTCTCCGATCAATCGTACAATTATCTGATAATGAATTAATTTATGAACAAATGGTCAAAATGAAAATTAGGTACTTTGAAACAAATTATAATTTTTTTGATCTCAAGATATATACTTTACGAATGTGATAAAAAAAAGGTACTAATTTCAATGAGCGATAATTAGTAGATATGCTAATTATCACTCATTGAAATTGCTGTTACCCGTAGATAGTGGCGATCTCAATGATGCTAATCAAGATTAAGGAAAAAAGCAACGTGGTCTAAAGTCTAAACATAGCATAATTAATACTCAAACATAGCATAAGTCTGAACACACGCCAAGAGGGCCACGATATGGAAATTACAAAATCATCCCCATCTAACATTCCAATCCGAGCTCACCAGCTAAGACACCACAGAAATACTAAACTAGACCCGCCCGCACCGAATCCTTACTCTTCTGAGATTCATATAGATTCATGGCACCCAGACTACACGACGACGAGAACTTGCTAATAAACGTCAAGTCACCCTCAACCAACTTCTCAGTGTTGTTTTATCCAAATCACTCACTCCCATTCTGATAATAAATCAGATCCCTAACCACTCCGATCTCCGATCAGCTTCTCCGTTACTCCGATCGATTTCGCTATGGGTACTGTGAACCGCGAGCTCGATCCTCTCAGTCTGTTTTGTTTTCTGATCGGATTTTTGTTCTTTGATTTATTTTTACTGTGTTTGTTTTCGTTTCCGACGATTTTGATTGATCGCAGCGGCGGAGAATCCGTTCAAGAGTATATTGAAATCGCTCGAGAAGCCGGACGGCGGCGAGTTCGGGAAGTACTACAGCTTGCCAGCTCTCAATGATCCTAGAGTCGGTAAGTTTTTTCAACTCGGATTTGCTTTTTTACTGTGTTTTGCTTTGGTTTAGGAGAATGAAGCAGTAGGAAATGAGATGAATCTGTATGGATTTGTAGTGTTTTGGATCGATGAATCTGTTGTATTGAAGCTTTTGATTCATCGGAGTAATGGAATAGTGGAAATGGTTGTGTTAGTGGCTTTGTGATCGGTTTGTGAGCGGTGCATTGTTTTTTTACGGTTTCGACTTTCGAGTGTGAAATTTTAGTGATGATGTATTGACTGCGGTTTGTATTGATGTTTGTGATGCAGATAAGTTACCGTACTCTATTAAGATCCTTCTGGAGTCTGCAATTCGCAACTGTGATGAGTTTCAGGTTAAGAGCAGGGATGTTGAGAAGATTATTGATTGGGAGAACAGTGCTCCCAAGCAGGTTGAGATCCCATTCAAACCTGCTAGAGTCCTTCTTCAGGTATTGTGGATAGTCATTCTTGTAAGTTGCTGTTGTCGCAAAGTTAGTGATGTGTAGGTGGTTTATGATTTAGTCGTTTTTTATGGTTCTCAGGATTTTACTGGTGTGCCAGCTGTGGTTGATCTAGCTTGCATGCGAGATGCCATGAACAATCTCAAGGGAGATTCTAACAAGATTAACCCATTGGTGAGCTACATATATGCTTTAGATTTCTTGGTTGTAATGTTAAATTGCAAATATTTGAAAGAATTTCAACATTGCTTCTCATGAATGTAGGTACCAGTAGATCTTGTCATTGATCACTCAGTTCAGGTAGATGTGGCAAGATCAGAAAATGCTGTGCAGGCAAATATGGAACTAGAGTTCCAGAGAAACAACGAACGGTTTGGTTTTCTGAAATGGGGATCAAATGCATTCGATAACATGCTTGTTGTTCCTCCTGGATCAGGAATTGTTCATCAGGTAAATGCATCAATCAGAGGCAGTAAGTTTGTTCTCCAATATATGGCTCCTACTAATTTTTGTTTTCCAGTTTCCAATTGTACTTCCAATATGCCAACTGATGTATAAATTCAAATGCTGACTTACAGGTTAATTTAGAATACCTTGGGCGGGTGGTGTTCAACACAAATGGCTTGCTATATCCTGATAGTGTTGTTGGGACAGATTCACACACCACAATGATTGACGGATTAGGTGTTGCTGGTTGGGGAGTGGGTGGGATTGAAGCAGAAGCTACTATGCTTGGTCAGGTAAATGAGTGCGCTTCTATGATCTTTACCTGCTTGTTAATAACTAACTTGTTATCTTGTGATTCATTGACTCTTGCATTAAGTTAGAACTTGTATTTGTGCACTTCCCTTGTGCAGTTTCTTGTCCAGCAAGTTCACTTATTCTCTATATTGTTTATATACAGCCAATGAGCATGGTCCTCCCTGGTGTGGTTGGGTTCAAACTGTTAGGAAAATTGAGAGATGGTGTGACAGCTACCGACTTGGTTCTGACAGTAACTCAAATGCTGAGGAAGCATGGAGTTGTTGGGAAGTTTGTGGAGTTTTATGGTATATCCACATATGTAACCATAGTAACCAGTGATAAATTTTGTCAATGGTAGATGATGCAGCTGCTATTTGAGTTGCTTAGTTCTCACACATTACATGGCCGTTTTCAGGGGAAGGCATGAGTGAATTGTCATTAGCTGACCGTGCAACTATTGCCAACATGTCTCCTGAATATGGTGCAACCATGGGCTTTTTTCCTGTTGATCATGTTACATTACAATATCTAAAACTAACTGGCAGAACTGCTGACACTGTAAGTGCTGTTCAGACGCTATTTCATTTATAATGTCATCTGTATACACTCTAAGATGGAAATTGTCATGTAGGTTGCTATGATAGAATCATATTTACGGGCAAATAAGATGTTCGTGGACTACAGTGAGGTAAAAATATGTCTTTCATTAATTTTGTTTCTATCCTATTTGACATTTGTCTACAATATGGTTTCTGAATGAACAATTTTCCTGGATTCAGCCCCAGTTAGAGAGAGTATACTCTGCTAGTCTTGAGCTAAAACTTGAGGATGTCGAGCCTTGCATATCCGGGCCAAAGAGGTAGACTTTTTTAATAAATCAAATTACTATGTGCACACTTTGTACCCCTTTCTTTAATATCAATCTTTTGTGCACCACTGAGAAGCATATGTTTTCCAGGCCACATGATCGTGTTTCTCTGAAAGAAATGAAAGTTGATTGGCATGCATGCCTTGACAATAGAGTTGGATTCAAGGTGAGAATGTCTTAAAGTAAATTTTAAATTGTAAGAGCATGGAGAGACTTCAGGCACATTTGGATGTTCTATGTTTAACTACTAAACAGATTTAAGTTATTTGAAGAAAAACATTGGTCTATGTCCGAGAAAATTCTTCTCTTTTATGTATTTATGGTATCAAGCTGAAAACAACTCAAGGAAAGTGTCTCTCAGAAGTCTGTCATAAGGATTGAGAAGTTCAAAATCTTGTCAAAATTTAATTTTTGGCCAATGATCATAGCAATTTGTTATTGTTTTAGTTATCCATTTTACTAATTTGATGACTGAGATTATGTTTTGTAATAGACTGTCACATATGCGTACCATCTGTCTGTTTTTGCTTATCTTTCTTGTGTGACATTTCAGGGTTTTGCTGTGCCGAAGGAATCTCAAATGAAAGTCGCAGAGTTCTCATTTCATGGAACCCCCGCACAGCTTAGGCATGGAGATGTCGTAATAGCAGCTATTACCAGTTGCACAAACACCTCAAATCCTAGTGTAATGCTTGGAGCTGCATTGGTTGCAAAGAAAGCTTGTGATTTAGGATTGGAGGTTAGATATCTACTTATGGCTATTTCTCATATTGGTGTAATCATATATAGGTTGAGGAAAAGTGAAAAAGGAGGAGCATGATGCATCAATTAGTGAATAAAAACAAGTAACAAGAGGATATATATTATGATGGAACCACAAGAATATTGGTCTACTGGGATATATATGCATTACCTATACATGTGAAGTGGGTCTATCTTAAGAGTGTATAATTGTATGTGAAGTAATCTCTGAGTGTTCTTGTAGGGCAATCTACTTCTCAAGTTATATAACAGAGCGCTTACTTATCTTGCTGCCTTGTATATTTAAAAATTGAGCCCTTTGATTATAATCAGAATTGATAGTTTATGTTTCTTTTGTTAGGTCAAGCCATGGATTAAGACTAGTCTTGCTCCTGGATCTGGGGTTGTAACCAAATACTTGGAAAAGAGGTACTCACAAGAATCATATACCATATCCGGGGAAATTTTTTACCGTCTTAGTGATGTATTAATAGTCTATGGATTGTCCCTGCAGTGGGTTGCAGAAGTATCTGAATCAGCTAGGATTTAACATTGTTGGGTATGGATGCACCACATGCATTGGAAATTCAGGAGATATTGATGATGCAGTGGCATCAGCTATTACGGAAAATGGTAGGTACTTTAGACAGATAATGCTTATACATATGACAATCTACAGTCTTGCAAGGTGATTAAGCTGTTTCTGCACTATTACAGATATGGTAGCTGCTGCTGTATTGTCTGGAAATAGGAACTTTGAGGGTCGTGTACATCCTTTAACAAGGGCAAATTATCTTGCTTCTCCTCCTCTTGTGGTTGCCTATGCTCTTGCTGGCACGGTATGGAGCCCATATATTCTTGCAGTCACATGTTAATCTGTGTCTACTCATGTTATCTTGTACGCCTTAAGATTTCCATACTCATCATGTGTGGCTCTGGCTTTGTGCTTGTAAATTTGTCTCTGGTGAAATATCTAATTTAGAGGCAATGGTGCAGGTGGATATTGATTTTGAAACTGAACCTATTGGGGTGGGGAAAGACGGAAAGAAGATATTTTTCAGGGATATATGGCCATCTAATAAAGAAGTAGCTGAGGTGAGATTGCTTTACTGATCCACTGGGACATTTGTTTCTTTTGAAACTTTTGGCGTGTATTGCAGAGCAATTTCCACCAGATTGAGGGATCTGAAGTTCACACTATTCTTTTGCTCTCTTCAGGCTGTCCAATCAAATGTTCTTCCTCAGATGTTTATGGCTACATATGAAGCAATCACCCAAGGAAATCCCATGTGGAATCAGTTATCTGTACCATCTGGCAATCTTTATGCGTGGGACCCAAAGTCCACTTATATACACGAGCCACCTTACTTTAAAGATATGACCATGTCTCCTCCTGGCCCTCATGGTGTGAAGAATGCTTACTGCTTGCTCAACTTTGGAGATAGCATTACAACTGACCACATCTCACCAGCTGGTAGCATCCACAGAGAGAGTCCAGCAGCCAAATACCTTATGGAGCGCGGTGTTGATAGAAGAGACTTCAACTCTTATGGTAGTCGTCGTGGTAATGATGAAATAATGGCGAGAGGCACTTTTGCAAATATTCGCCTGGTCAATAAGTTTCTGAAAGGAGAAGTTGGCCCCAAAACAATCCATCATCCCACAGGAGATAAAGTTTCCGTCTTTGATGCTGCCATGGTAATGTCAACTTTTTCATACAATGTTACACGTAAAAAATAACCTTTTCATACAATTTTTGTTAATTGAAGGAAATCCTGAAAATGGTTATAAAATTTATTCCATATAATGTGTTATTCTCACCTTCTATTATTATCAATGTGCTTTTCAGAAGTACAAAAGTGAAGGGCATGACACAATTATTCTGGCTGGTGCTGAATATGGGAGTGGAAGTTCTCGTGATTGGGCTGCTAAGGGTCCAAAGCTACTGGTATGCCCTTTTACAGTACCCTATATCATTAATTTTACGAACCTTTAACTTAGTTCATGGAATGATGCTTAAAATCATAACTATTCTCAGGGGGTGAAGGCCGTCATAGCAAAAAGCTTTGAGCGCATTCACCGTAGTAATCTCGTGGGCATGGGTATCATTCCCCTATGCTTCAAGGCTGGGGAGGATGCTGAAACTCTTGGATTGACTGGTGAGGAATGCTACACCATCGACCTCCCAAGCACTGTTAGTGAAATTAAACCAGGTCAAGATATCACAGTGGTGACAAACAATGGAAAGTCATTTGTATGCACACTACGATTTGATACAGAGGTAATGATTCCAACTCTGTTACTACTGCTTTTGCGTGTTTGTCCATCTCAGGTTGCTCATCTTCCTTCTTTGGTGCAGGTTGAGCTTGCGTATTTTGATCACGGAGGCATTTTGCAATATGTCATCAGGAACCTGATAAAGAGTTAGATCAACCATGACACCCTTGGCATGCAGGTGAAGGTCGCCATTGCACCAACCTTTCAACAAGTTCTAACAATCGACATGGTGGGGGTAAAGAAAGCTTGTTTCAGTTATAGAGCTGACCCATATTACCTTACAAATAAAGAGATGTTGGAGGGGATTATTCTGGTTTTAGAACGTTCAGGGGATATAGAGCTTGCATGAGTCATGATCAAAATTTTCCAATATTTGTATCCATTGGTTATGCTTATGACTGTAGAATTGAAATTTGTTAAATTCGGCTTTAATGGAGGTGAGGTTGAAGGTACTCAAATGTGGCTTCTTGTTCATTTCTTGTCCGCCGTCTCAAATGCTTCTCTGCAATATTGAAATCCTGATATATTGTATTCCGAATTAGCATGTTCTATCCATCGGTCCAAAATGGCCATAATTTCCATGTCATTCTTGTTGTTTGCAATGGATTTTGAAATAACATCTATAGGTTCAAGAGTACACACACACGATGGTGAGGATTCACAAAGTTCTTCATTAAAAAGTATTCTAGAGGTTTATAGGATAGTAAATGTACTTTCTTGATTTTCCGTGACTGGTTACACATACTATCGACTCAATTGTCCTAAAAATTTTGACAGTAAGACTTCCTGTCTAGACAAGGAAAAATATGGATGCTTATTTTTCAGTGGTAGGGATAACAATAGCTCACAAACAAAACTTGAATTAGTAGAGCAACAACTAGTCCTTCAAAATCTCCAAGCCATGCAGATGTCCACCGGTTTACTAGGTTAGGACTGACAGTTGAAGCACAGGTACAGGACCTCGGGCTTGAAATTTTGAGAAGTAAGAACTTGTATAACCTGCAAGAAATGATCATTGAGACGACAATATAGATAACCAAATTAAAGAAATGATAGAAAAGTATATCTGAAAAGAGCCAAAGAAGAGTCAATAAGTGGATTTCAGGAATCTTTTCTTTTCATCTTTAGTTGTAGCTTCACGGTATATAGCATACTAACATGAAGATTCCCGTATGAACGATTAACGATGTATGTCAGGTAATCACCTCTTGTATAGTTTTTCAAACTTTGTACTCGTCCACACGAATCCATTTAGTAGATGACCATTTATTCCCCCTGATGACGGGACACCCACCTGAAACAGAACAGTCGACATATGTAACTTCAGTAAAGCTCAGGAGTATTTGTCAATGAACGAATAGAAGAGTATTTATCAATGAACGAATATTATGTTAAAAAGTACCAGAAATAAAGTTTGATCTATCAGAATTCGTATTAACTCTTGTAAGGAGATGGTAAATGCAATATGTACATACAGAATCTTCCATGATGCATAGTTTAGAATCATGGACAGTACCACCTAAAACTGATGCTTCTCCAACCTAGTAACTTACTGTAAATAATCACTCACCATGCAAACTTGAAGGATCTAAAGTTGCATCAGGATTCATGCTCCAGAAAAGCAATGCATCTCCCATCTTAGGTTTAACAGAAAGTCCTTTCTTCCCGCACTCAGACAGCTCATCCCACCAAGGCACAGAACTTATATTCCCTTTTGCATTAGGAAACACAGTCTCACCCCCTTCTTCAACATCTGAGCTGCACCACATGGGAGGAGGAAACATATTTCAGGATCAACATAAGTGGCTCTATGTAATGAATCAGAAGAAAGAGTATTTACACAACTATGATATGAAACTTACAGATACATCAGAATGGTAGCCATCCGTTGACCTCCATTCCTAGTGTTATATTCATCCTGAAAATAGTCAAAGTGAGGCTCATACTTCTGTCCCACTTCATAGTGGAGAACTTGAAGGCCCTCCCCGTGTTCTGTATATTGAGGTTTTGGATTAATAAAACAACTTCTGAATTGTATAAAGCATCATAGACACTATAAAATCGTAAATTGTAACAGATAATAAGTACAAAAGGTAGAGGATCAACAACTTACCTACAGGTAGAAAGGTGAAATTAGCAATCTTTCTCTCAATATTCCTGATAACCTTATCCCGTCCTCTACTCAAAAATGTTCCAGAGCTTGTTCGAACCCTGCACACAGGACGTAAACCAATTGTATCACACATGATCTCAAAAAACCAAGAAAATCCCACGAACAAAAGCATTCAGCTGAAATAACACAAGAGAAGCCGGTGAGTAACAAACACCTGCTATCTTTGCTCTTTCCAGTTTCACTATCAACCACCGTCGACTTTTCCATATGAGGCTTTGCTAGATCGATCAGATAATCACATTCCTGCTGTGTCTGCCAAAATCACCCAAACCAGGTCAGCTTTCCGCGAGTAGAGATCACATTAAATCCACTCATTTACAAAGCACTAATCTCATCTACGCAATTGTCACAGATTACAGCATACTCTACACACCGAATACATACAATGCAGATATTTCGACACACAAATCACAAACTCCATCACTTAATAAATGCATATCTCAAATTAGAAACAATAACAAAAATAGAAACAAACTCGAATCAAATATCACAAATTCTACATAATCAGAAAAAAAATCTCACCAATAAATTGTGATACACAAAAGCTCTAGGCTCCCAGGAGATGACTTCAACCCACTGCTCCTTGCTCCGATCATCTCCCTGAGTCCTAATAACCCCAAAATTCACAATAATTACGAAATCAACCACTGAAATCGAATTCGAAACAAAGCAAGAGCCACAATTCAACTCACCTCTCGGCGCTGTTCCTTACAATCGAGCTGAGATCGTTGGCCTTGGGCGAGTCACCGGAGGAGCCGCTCGGGACGGAGAGGATTCCGAGGGCGAGGAGAATGAGAATGACGAAGGTGAACATGACGAGCAAGGTGAGGACCAGAGTCGAGGACGACGACGACGATTTGCGACCGGCGATGCGGCCGTGCCTGGGCTTTACGGCCATGGCTTGATTTGATGGAGATGGAAATGAGGAAACCCTAGGGATTAGGATCGGGGATCGAATTCAAGATCTGGAAGCTGAGAGATTACAGAAGCTTCATCAGTCTCTACGCGCTTTGTTTTCAAAGACTTCAGAAACGAAATCGCTGAGTTTGTTTTTCTAATTTTCTTTTGTTTTAATTTTTCTGTGTCTATTTAATCATGTCAACTTAAGGTTGATCTGTTCAGAAAGTCTAGATACATACATGCTATGTTCCTATGTACTGAGGGTGGATTTTTTTGAGCAAAAAAACGAAACCAGTCAAAATCGTACCGAACTGACATTGAAAATTCAAAACCGATGAAACTGAGGCTATCGATTCCGTAAGCATCAAAGAATCGAGCATTACGATATCATTTATTAGTTCTGTGAGTCTAGAAAACTGATTAAATCGAACCGAACCGACATGTATTTATTTAATTTTTAATATATAATTCTATATAGGTGTCATGTTTTTATTGATTATGAGTTACATATTGTAAGCTTTCACACACAATATTATGGTTTCTAAGTGTCCAAGTCTAATTGAATTTCCTCCCATGCAATTTTCTTTTTTGTTATGGATGTTGGAGGCATCAAATAAATGATATATAGACTTTAGGTTTCATTTTCTTTTCAATTACTTGTTTGAACCCTTAAAGTAACTTATTTGAAGTATTGAACTTGTAGTTTGCTGCTTTAAAACTATTATTTTTTATGTTATTTGATAAGTGCGAAAAGTATTATGGATAGTAAGTTTTATAATCGAAACCGAACCGATATTAGGTTAACCTACGAGTGCGGTCTTTTATATAATTTTATCGGTTTCGGTTTTAAAAAATAGAAAACCGAAGTCTCGGTTCCGGTTCTCGGTTAGTGCCTTAAAACCGAATCGTTGAGACCGAGTCCACACCTACTATGCAGTGTTGTGATACTATATATATACTACAAAATACAATTACCTTTATTCTCGACACATTGATGAGTTTTGAACTTTCGATTGTGAGATAATCGTGTTGTGTATTGATTTCTAGTAGCTTGGAATCGGTCGTTGTGCTTGGGTTTACTTGTGTGGCCTAGTTTTTGTTCATCTGGCATAGGGTTTGTGTCTTTCAGTATCGATTTGTATCCGTTGTCTTGTTTGGTGTCATTTCGTGCTTTTATTTATGGTGTAGTTTTTAATAAGGTTGTCTTCAATGTTATTATTGTGTAAGATATTTAAACTACGTGTTTTGGTGGTTGAGTTTTCTATATAATTAGTTGACAAAAACCGAGCAAAATTGTGCTTAACTCAACACAAAATAAACATTAATCGTCATATGAGGAATGTAGGATAGCTCAAATGATCAATGTTGCCATTTGGAATCTTCTCAAAAAAAAAAAAAAAATTGTTGCCATTTGGAATGCTGCAACAATTTAGAGTCTGCTTCCAAACCTGTTACAATTTAGTTTAAACTATTTGATCATAAAATTGAGAACTATCTAGTATCTACTTAGACACATGTTTTAATGAATAAAAGATATGGAAAAAGCAAATGTTATTAGAATACTGTATCCATCACCAACAACTATACATTAATACAAATTACACTATGTCAAGATCTACTTTAATGTATCCTGCAAAATGTGACTAATGTACAATGACCCTAGTGTAGACATATAAAATTTAACGATAGTAATAGTCGTTGAATAATCCAAGTAAATACGTGGTTTGTGAGTCAACAAGATTGGAAAGTCGTTGGAAATAACACGTTGCAACGTGGAATTGGTCGGCTGACAACATAAACTTAAATCCCGATTGAAATCAATTATCAAGTGTCGATTGATGATGAGATATCAATTAAATTAAATTAAATTAATTATCAAAACAAAGAAGTCAGACATCCCCAAAAATAATTGGTGATGGTTCACCAGCGGCCAGGCGAACTAGAAAGTAGACTTCGCGAGGCGAAATTGACTTCACCAGGCGAACTGAACTTCGCCAGACGAAATTGACTTCGCTAGGCGCACAAGACTTGGTCAAGCGAACCAAACTTCGCGAGGCAAAATAGACTTGGCGAGGCGAACCACATATCGCATAGAATAAATGAAGGCGAGGCAAACTGCACTTCGCGAGGCAAACCAGACCTCGCGAGGCAAAAGACACTTCGCGAGGTGAAACGCATTTTCGCGTGGTGAAGTGACTTCGCATAGAAGTAAACAGTGGTGAGGTGAACTACTTCACATAGAAGTAAACAGTGCGAGCGAGATGGCCCAGCGCGAGTAGATTTACAGGAAGGCGAGGCGAGATGGCCCCGCGCGCGTGGATCTACATAAAGGCAAGGCGAGATGGTCTCGCGTAGGGGAATCTGCGAAGTAGGATCAGAAATCACTTCTTACTTGGAAATCAAGTTTCCTCGCGGGATACTTTTCTTACCCGCGAGATGGCTCGCCCTTTACTGAAGATCTTGATCAAAACGAGACATTCAATCTAAAGCGATCTGGACATATCTAAATCTTAAGATTTGATTATGTGAAAATCAGCAAGTAAATCAATCATGCAAGATTCATTGATTCGATTAAGGAAATATTATTGATTGAGAATCTTTATTACTTGCCTTAAGTGGAGGCATGTTAACACTATAAATACCCCCCTCTCATATCAAGAGGGGGCAGAGACAAAAAGGCAAAAGAAAATAGAGAAGCAGGCAGCAGAAAGAAGCGGACTAGAGAGAGAGAAATCCCCCCCCCGCGAGCTCAGAAGTCTCCCCCTAAATCCTTGAAGAACTATCAAGCTCCTAGCCGGTTCTTCATCAAATCCAAAATCCTAGACATTCGTTACGTGATCAACTCGCGTAACCCTCAAGAACAAGTGTTTGTCACCCTTGAGCTAAACCTACATTTGGAGATAGAATCAGAGGAGTACACAAAGATTGTAACCCGCGCTCGCATTGATTAAATTAAATTATTCTTTGTACACATCTTGTTCTGTCATTTGTTACAGATATTTTCGTGTTTACACTAAGCTCTTGGAGAGAAAAGCTTCTTTGATTTTGTTCACCCTCTTAGATTCTTAGAGGTACTTAAAGAGAAAACCATGAACAACTTTGGAAAGGTATAACTTGCAAAACATTTCAAGTATTACCCAATATGAATGGGGAATACAATTAAACTAGGAAATAGTGAGATATAGGCCCAAGGTATAACTTGGAAACATTTCAAGTATTACCCAATATGAATGGGGAATACAGTTAAACTAGGAAATAGTGAGATATAGGCAGTGACGAATCCAGGATGAAAATCTCATATGGGTTAAATGTAACGCAAAAAAAAAATTTAACCAACAATACGACCAATTTTGGTTCATTGAAAAATAACATACATACATAAGGGGACGTAGCAAGTTTTACCCTCAAACACATTTACATGAACAAAATAAAGGAGACTCAAACGCATTTTCAATGGAATTGACATTGCCATGTGGATCAAACTCATTCCTCTGAGACCCAAATAAAGGAGACTCTGAAGACGGTTCTTCAGTTATTCCAATAGTAATTGGAGTGTCTATAGAGGCTTGTGAACTTGAACATGATGACGGTTGAACTTTACTAAACCATGTACTGATATCTTTTGATCTAGGCCTTTTGACACGATTAATTTGTTCATCTGACATTCTGTAATTCCAAATAAAATTTCTAGCAATTCAGTAATGCAAAACTTAACAAGACAACAATTCAATTGAATAAGCATACTAGCAGCCTAGCTCATTCAATTGACTTCCAATTTTATACCCAGAAGGAACACAAATACAATGGTCTCAGACTCTCAAAGAATACAAATACCCATAATGAACACAAGTAATAAGAAATAAGAAATTAAGAATACACTTATACAGTTATACACACCTGGACCGCTGGACGCAATGCAGGAGGAGCAGAGCAAGAGGCCAGGAGGCAAGACCGCAACAGCCTAGGAGCAGACAGCGAGCAGCAGGCGGAGCAACCGAGCAGGAGGACTGGAGGAGCAGCCGAGCAGGCGGAGGCGCGGAGCAATGCAGCAAGCGTAGGCTCGGAGCAGCGCAGCAGGTGGAGGCATGGAGCAGCGCAGCAGGCAGAGGCGCGGACGGCGAGCAGGCGACTGGTGATCTGAGAGTGAGACGTTTTCGTATCAATCGTATGGCCGGAGGGACTGAGGGAATGGAGGGCTTTCACAGTCGTAGGGCTTCTTTTTTTTCTTACTGGGTCTGGTAGAATTTTTGGCCTAAAATCCCACCTGGGCTCCAGCCCAGGCAAACCTTGGGATAGATCTGCCACTGGATATAGGTCATATAACTATCCCAATGGGAATAGGAAATACAGTCAAACTAGGAAATAGTGAGATGTAAGTCATATAACCCAACTTGTTTACTGTATAACCTAATCAAATTAGGGAACTGTTCTTTTTTGTCTCAGTTTTGGGGTCACTACTATGGCAAATCTGTTGGTCCTTTATGATGGGTGATGTTTCTTCTTCTTTTCATTTTTTGTGTTTGGATTTCTTCTGTAAGTTGTGCCTGGAAGTTGGTTTGATCCATAGAAATTATTTGGTAATTTGATTACAGAGTCGAAACAGAGAAGCACAATTGATTCTTAATTACCAAATGAATCACAACAGTTTGACAGAATCTGACTAAAATAACCAAGCCACTAAGGGTCTGTTACACTTTTTCCCAATTCAATTCAAATAAATGGTAGTGTTTATAACTATGCATAGAAAGCTAATACCATCAAAGGCTGCAACCTTTACTTATTCCAAATATAATACATACAAACTTGCATCTTTTAGCAAACATATAATTCATGAATGTTCAATCCAATCAATTCATCAATTGAAGAAGCTCAGGAGTATTTGGTTTAAAAGACACCAAGAGAGGTTCGGAACAGAGGAGTTGGCTTATAAGCAAAGCAATTAGGAACAAATGTAGAGCTACGCCTTTTTGGAGGCTCTTGGAATCCATATCTAGCTGGTTCAAGTATGCATACTTGCTCTTTGTCCACCTGCACAGGTTATTTGAAAGTTTTCTGTCAAGGAAACTCTATGATCACCTCGCTAGTTTTATTTGATTGACTGAGAAAATCACTAACCAGTCCTTAATTCCAACACGAATGTCATCCTTGTTCTCATTTGTTTTGACCGCGGCGTCGCTATCCTTGCCATCGTTGTCTTCATCATTCAAGGAATCCTCAAAAGATCTGTAGTCTTCCTCCTACAAAATCATACACCTTCCAACCAGTTAAGCAATAAAGCAAATGTGAGAAACTGATGATCATCCTTTCTTCTTTTTTTCTTTTTTCTTTTTTCTTTTTGCAACTTTGTTTCATCTGATACTACTGACCATTCATCTGTCTGACTGTCTCCCGATTTCAAAGATAAGCAATAGCTAAAACTATAAAATTGCTGTGACTGTGGTCAAGAATACTTGACAGGCAAGGAACTGATCGCTTTGAAGTGTTAGCCTCAGAGTGTTAGCTCCTAACTAGCTCAACAAGATGGCTACTTCTAACCTACCCTCTTAACAAAACCAGTTCATACTTGTGAATGTATCACTACATTAGTGTACCGTAGATTTTATCATAAGTTAGACCAAAATTTCCCATGTATCTGATTAGTGTCAAGTAAATCATACCGAGAGTTTTCGAGCTCTAATGCGTGCTGCAGCCTTGATCGCTGCGAGGAAGTGCTCCTCCTCATTAATGCGCTTCAGCGTCCAAAACCTGTCGATTTCTCGCTTTGTCACACTCTCAACAACACTCTTCTTAGCCAAGAACCTTGGGAACGGTGGTGGCGGAGGTGGCGGCGATGGTGATGAACTCATTTGTTTTCTCTTGACACAGCACCTTCCACTTTCCTGCTCCTTTTGCTTCATCTTCATCAACCTTTACACAAACCCAATCGGATGATTGTCTCAGTTCAGGTGTCAGTTGCAACTAAGAAACAAAAGATTGAAGCTAGTCTTAATTGGATATAGAACTTTCAAGCAGACCTACCCCCCAAAAATTAGCTACTACTCAAAACTAACATTCAAATCTGACCGATAGATAATGGCTTTTTCCAGAGAGGATGCTCTTGTATTCTCCAATCTGGTCTTTTATTAAGAGTAGAGAAACAGGAGACAATTGACTGGTAGGTGCAAAGTTGGAGTTCTTGTTGTATGAAATGTTTGGCAGGATGCTCTTAAAGGATAATGATTTCCAAGCCTACACACTTTCACATAATTAAGAAAAGAAGACTTTGCTAGGTCAATACATGTACATCAGATAAAAGTTAACCACCAAAACTTGCTAACAACCCAGAAGAAGATTCCATTGGTGTATCTAAATGTTATAAATTGGGGTATTTAAATGCTATAATTGTATAATAAAAATTGAAAAAATCGTCCAAACTTGCCTAACTATTAAGTTTGGTATTTCAAAATTGTGAAATATCAAAAAGACACGACACAATTTTGATATCTGGAACTACAAACGACCGGAGGTCTGTCTACTTTTCATAAGTAATAAACTAAGAAAAATTAAAAATTGAAGCATAAATTGAAATCCCTTATTCATCCAACCAAAAATGTCACATTCTTTACAGTAAAAGTGATCACATTACACAAATGTTCCCAAACTCAAGTCTGAGAAGCAACCCTTAAGGCCTTGATCTTGAACCGCCCTGGGAATAACCTGGCTGGGCCCAAACCCAAACTGCCCGTTCCCCTCCATCATCGGCGGCCCATCGTCGTACACGTGTCCGACGAGCCCCCCGCACCCGTTGCACTTGATCTTGGTCCTCGTCCGTTGGATCCCCCAATAGTTTCGGGTCTCCCAGAAGGGCCTGATCTTGTCCTCTTTCTCGAACCGGAACTTGGTCGTGTCGATGCCCGAAAACGACAGCGTGTTCTTGTTCCCGGCCTCGAAGAAAACGTCCGGCGGGTAGAGATAGGCGGCGTTCAGGTTCAGGTTGGCTCCGCACTCCGTGCAGGTGTAGATCGATGAAGAAGAATAAGCAGAAGTCATTTTGGATATTGGCGTTCGGGGTTTTCGCGTTTGGCATTTTATATGGGACTTTTCACAAAAGCGCGTTTGGTGACGTGGCGGGGGATCTGGAATTCTCTCTTTGAAAAGGGCGGCTTGACTTGGCGCGTTTATTTATTTCCGTTTTGGGCCCGAAACTGGGTTTGATCCAATTGGGAATACAACCGACCCTGTATGAATATAAATTCTTTATCCTAGTCCCATAAGAACAAAACACACATTATGGAATATTTTAAAACATTTTAATTTTTTCTTTTCTTTTTAAGTTGTAAAGCAATTAAAAGTTGATACAGGCTAGGTGTAACAATGTTTTCTAAACAAGTAAACATATTCAGAATTCAAATTTATGTCATACATGAAAGCCTTATCTCATGTTTCATATGTATGATATGACTATTTTTGTATAGCATCACTATTTAGAACTTTCGATACGTTCTAACTTAATGATGTGATGAAACATTATATTATGTAACTCGAACACCTATATTTGTTCATATAAAAACAAATTAGTATTAATGTTATTACATATTAAGTTTGAGACAGTGATGTTTAAAATGACTCTGAAATTAGATGACATTTGTAATAACTCAAGTTTTTAAAGATAACTATATTGTATTAATATTAGGATCTCGACTGATAAGAAATATATAATTGAAGATCATCACATTTTGAAAATCTCTTTATCATGACTATATAAATTATGGTAACATCTTTTCGATATTCAATTTTCTCTACACCCGACATTCGTTGGTGAGTTTGTGATTTTTTTTTTTTAATCTTTGGTATGCATATTATTTTGTGCTAGTTGATATTACTAACATTTGAATCTTGAGAAATAAAATACCTAAGAATGTCTTAATTGTTATTGTGAGTCAAAATTTACATATAAACATGTGTACATATATATATATATATAAATATAACACAATGAAAATGCAATTAAATATAGGTAGATAGCTGATTTTTCTTTCTCATTCATCTCACTATTATGTTTTCCAAGTGAACAATTACCATGCTTTAGTTTTGGCTTTGAAAGTCAAATTGGTAGGCTGGAAATTCCAATGCATGCTTTGTAGCATACATAAATGTATGATTTATCTCATATTTCTCTCAAGCTTCAAGGTCAAGTGAAAAATTGATCGAAATCTTCTTTAGTTGGAAACAACATTCAACTAAGTCTTTCACGTCAAAACCATCTCACACCCAAAGTCCTTACCCTTTATTCTTGAAAAGTTCTTTTCTTTCAAAGAAATACAAGCTTAAATCAAAGACTTAACTCTTTAACTCACTTCTTTTTAAGTAAGTATATGAAAACTCTCTTATAGTTTTTTGTCTTAGATTTTGATCAACTTGAAGAACAAAGAATAAAATGTTATAAAAATGTGGCTGCTGCATAATTCTAATTTCCGTACACGTCACTTCTGTTTTAGCTTATTAAAGTTACACTATATTAATCTATATGAAAAATGCTTCAGTTTAGGCTTTTGAATCACTCAAAAATGTTAAGAAACGAAGAAGTTATAGCTAAAAGAATATTTTTACTTTCTAAGTATTATTTCCGGAAACCGGCGAGTTCATGCATTTTTCGGCAGCCGGAAATTATAAAATCCTGATTTTATCCTTGTTTTATTGAATCAATTGTATAATATTGATATATAACTAATCTTATATCTTAATTTTCCCTCATAAATGAGTTCTAAAACCTTAAACGGTTAATTTTTATAACTTTTCTGGTGAACCTTGCCGAAAAAATCATAAGATGTTCATAATTTCAAATGATCATATCTCACTCATTTCTTATCCGTTTACAATGATCTTTATATCAAAACGAAGCTTATAACCTGAAATTAAACTAGGGAGAATGATAAGAATAATAGTCGAAAATTACTGAAGGTAATAGTTTATGCAATTATGATTAATTAAACAGTAATCACTTTATGTACTTTTTTGGAATATCGTCATTTATGAACTTGAACACTATGGACTTGTTCACATGAACCCTACCACTGAATTCCTTGTGAAAAACTCTTCACAGTGAAGTACTCACTTTGTTAAATCGGACTTGAGATGTACAACTTCACACCTTTTGAAGTTTAATGACTTTAATTGGATAATTATGGACATGGTTGATTAACTCTCATGAAATTGGACTTAAAGACTGAAACTACTATTAATAATAATACGATTTATTCAGTCAATAATATAGTTTATTTAAAGTCCGCAAAATTACTCTTTCATTGCTTGTGTTTTATCATTACTTATATTTTATTATGAATTCGATTATTTGCTTAAGCTTAAATTATTAATTGTTTGCTACATGAGTTTTTCATTCTTGTATATCATGTTTATGCTACATATGCATTCATTATGAAACATTCTTAACTATATGTATATATGTGTATTTATGTATTTGTGTACATATACATATGTTACGATCTATAACTCATAAAGATTGTATTTGTGAATTTGACTATGTTTTAGAAGTTATGGAGCCGGGTGAATAGTACTACCCCCGTGTTCAAGTGAATTATTGGTAAAGTGTTTATGTGGAAGTTAGCTGTGGGCCTAGTCCTTTCAGATAGTGCATTATTATACTCATTGGGATGGAAGTGCCAAACCTTGAGTATACATTATTTGGCAAATGATCTTACCATGTTGCGTGTAGTTGGTAGTCAGTAAACTACCTTCCCCGCCCATAGACCAGTCATGAAACTTGTAGACCGACGTCCGGGCTACCTCTTCATGGTGAAAGATCATCAGTACCACTTCCGGAATGTGCTCCTCCAAGCTCCACAAGAAGGCATCATGATAAGATAAATGTGGATTTTGTCCCACATCAGAAACATAATGTAAGAGGAAACATTCCTTATCTATAAAAGGAAGGCTTCCCCTCTAGATATAGGGATATGGAATACTCCACCCCGAGATATAGGAGAGAGATGAGATCTGATATAAACCCCACCTCGCGGGATGGATACTCCCCCATCCCTCCCTTACTCCAGACCACACGGGATTGTTGCACTTGTACCCCGCGCGGGATTGAAACTTTTGTAACACCAAAGGCCTATTGTACATGATAGTTGAATCTTAAATGGACGTAGTCATGTCCTCCAATGGCATGGTGAACCACTATAAATATTGTCTCTGTGCTTGTATTCATGTTCCACCGTGCTTCTGCATAGCCTACGGGTTATTGCAGAAACAATTGGCGCCGTCTGTGGGAATCATTACTAAATGTCATATTGCTCTACCACCCGAGAGACATTCCACCCGAGAGGCATACCACCTGAGAGACATTCCACCCGAGACATGCCACCCAAGAGGCATTCCACCAACACATGGAAGCAGACCAACCAGTAAGCTCATGCAAGGAGGTCAGCCAAAGGCATCCAGTATGTAGGCCTAAGCTATCCGGCCCATCCCATCAGGAGGCAATACGCATGCCTAAGCCACCAAGAGGGATGGGATGACCCGCTCGGGTTCTTTTATCATCGGGACCCAAGGCTTGTAGCTGACGTATCCAACCATCATCTGGAGATATGATTCAACGAGACCCAAGGGTTCCTCTCCCGGTGGCAGCCTTCGATTTGTTTCAAATCACCGGAGATCTCTGTCGGCTGCCGTAACACCCATCCCGGACCCTTGTCCACTTAGTCCAAGGAGCGATTCACCGGGTTCCCTATTATCAGCATTCGGGTATTACTGGTCTCAGTGGTAGTCGATAATCTCAACCATGATTTCATCAAAGTCTGCAGGTGTGCAGCCAGTTGTATCTCACCGGGATCATCTCCATCACTTGGTGTTATATTGTTTTATGACTCACGTCACAAGTTCACGAGCCATATTTCAGTATAATATTGGCCTTAAATTTAAGAGCGTGACAACATTGCTTTTACTAATATAACTTGTATCCTAATCATTTTCAATCGGTGATTAAATAGAAGAAATGAACTTTTCTTTTTAGCTTAATACAATTTCATCTAACGACATTAGTCTTTTTTTTGTAAGTTAAAGGTAGTGAGTTTCGACTAGTGGGAGATTTGTTGCATTTGAGATGCGGATTTGATTACTTCAGAAGACTATGTACACAGGATAGTTCTTTCAAGGAAATTAAATAGTTTTAGAAAGAAAAAGAAAAACAGAAAATAAGCTCAAAATATTTTGGGCCGTTGGGACAAATCCACTAGCTGCTCCTGACCCGAATGAAACCGGATACCCGAGACAAAATACAAAAAATAAGGTTCGGCGGTTGGCCCTTGTAGTCCACGTGTATGGTCGCTAGAGGTCCCGAAACTTCGGCCGACCTCAAAGGGCACTCTGGTCTTTACATAACCCCCAACCTCCCCCTTTGCCTCTATAAATAGAACTCCTTGGCCTTGCTGTTTTTCTGTTTTGAGAATTCCTCAGATAATCTCACAGAGAGGCGAAGCCCTTGCAATCGCTTTCTCTCTCTTCTTCCGCCATAAACAGAAAATCAAATTTAACCGCCATAAAGAAAAAAACGAACACACTCAAAAATCTAACTAACTAAAACATCTAAGAAGCTCTCACTGAATTTCAATCACTGAAGAACCTAGGGTTTCCGAATCGGAGACCACCGCCATGGAATTCCAGTTCCCTTACTCTCCTCTGGAGGTTGCGACGCCGAGCTCGGTCCAGTTCGGCATCCTCAGCCCCGGCGAGATCGTAATCCTCTCTCTCTATCTCTCTCTTTTTGCTTTCGTTGTCCTTTTTCCGATTCGAAACCGGAAACGGAGATTCCGAAGCTGCTTTTGTGTGCTCCGGTTGAGCGCTAAGAGAGAGAGAGAGTAGCTAATTTGTGAGCATTTGTCTGTGTTTTGTGTGCAGAGGCAAATGTCGGTGCTGGAGGTCGACAATTGCAGTACAATGCTGAACGGGAAGCCGGTGAGAGGCGGCTTGAGCGATCCGAGGCTCGGTCCGATTGATCGGAGCAATCGGTGTGAGACTTGTGCTAATAACTTGAGCGAGTGCCCGGGGCATTTCGGTCACATTGAGCTCGCCAAGCCGGTGTTTCACTTTGGATTTATGAAGACTGTGCTGTCTGTAATGCGCTGCCTGTGCTTCAGTTGCTCGAAAATTCTTCTTGATGAGGTTGTTACTAGCCTTGATTTTGAATTATGTTTTACAATGTACTACTATATGCAGATTCTAGTATGTTTAATTTAGTGAAACTATGTTTAATATGTAATGTGATGTTGTGACTACTGGAGTTGATGTGGTTTGGAGTTAATGGAAGCGTTTGGTGTTTGGCTGGAACATGCTTTTGTTTTGTAATGTACTGAACTTGTTTATACTATCATGCCGTTTCATTTTGGGATAGTTTCGTCGACAATTAGAAGTTGTCCTTGTTTGTTTATTCTGAAGTATGACACTATGACTTACCTGGCTGTGTTTGTCTTAGAGTTGGAGAAAGCATTTGGCATTTGGCTGAAACTTGTTTTAGTTTTATAATGGATTATTATATAGTGATTATAACCCTGATATGAGTAGAATGATCTAGTTTTGCTTCCATTTCAGTATGTGAGTTTAACTCAGAAGCCAGGCTTTTGATTTGGAAATCTTAATTGCTTTCTATACATTCTGTTATCAATAGTTTTAATGTTGGTCAGAATTGTACTACGAATATGAGAGTCTAAACTTCTGATTTCCTACCACTGCTACTACTACTTGAAGGTTTAAATTACCTAGTCCTAGAAAGCTATACTTAGGAGAGTTGCCTCCAGAACTTTGCAAATATGTTGTTGCTCTATTTGCTCTATTCCCTTTTCTTTTGAACAGGATTCATGGGCATTTTGGAATGTTGAACTGATAATCCTTGTACGGCTGAAAACAACCTGTTTTGCTAGCAATAGAATGGGGTTCTACATCTAAATCCTGTATTGTATTGGTCGTAGTTGGAATATTCGCAGTAGAACTTTTTTAACATGAACTTTTTACATCTAAATTCTGCTTAATGAGGTCCATAATTAACTTAAACGGAATAACACCACATGATTTTGAAGTGTTACATTAACCAACTTAAATTTACCATTTCTGCAGGAAGATGATAAGTGTAAACAAATTTTGAGAATCAAGAAGCCTAAAGATAGGCTAAGAAAGTTTGTGGATGCATGCAAGAACAAAACCAAATGTGAAGGTGGTGATGAATTTGATCTGCAAGGTGGAAAATCTGGTCAACATGTAAAGCAAAGTCGGGGTGGCTGTGGTGCTCAGCAGCCCAAGTTCTATATAGATGGTTTGGAACTACTTGCAGAGTACAAATCACAGAGGAAACAATATGTTGAGGAACAGCTTCCTGAACCTACGGAAAGGAAACAAATCCTTACTGCAGAAAAGGTGATGGATACAAACTTAAAACTTATTCTCTCATTCTACTGCATAAACTTGTTAAACAATGCTGACATAATGTCGAATTTGTTTCAGGTTCTTAGTGTACCGAAGAGAATAAGTGACGAGGACTGCCAATTTTTGGGACTCAACCCTGAATATTCTCGACCGGATTGGATGATTTTACAAGTTTTGCCTATTCCTCCACCAGCTGTGAGACCCTCAGTGATGATGAGCAGCTCTGCCATGAGTGAGGCAAGTCCCTTTTGTTACTGTTTGTTTCTTATTTCTATTTAGAAGAGAAGTAGCTAGCATGTCGCCTTTTAGGTTATCTCTGACTTCATGTTTTTATCATGTCCAGGATGATTTAACACATCAGTTGTCCATGATTATTCGCCACAACCAGAATCTGAGGAAACAGGAAAAACATGGTTCTGCTGCTCATATCATTTCACAGTTTACACAAATCTTGCAATACTACATATCCACCTATTTTAACAATGGCTTGCCTGGACTACCAAGGGTAAAGTCCTTGCCTTTTATACATTACATGTTACTTATACATTATAACGTTATTTACATAGAGAGACACGTACACTTCTGTTAATCTTATGTTGCTGTGCAATATTTCATATGCTGAAGTTTATCCTCTACTGAATAGGCTACTCATGGATCGACAAAGAGGCCTATTAAATCAATATGTTGTAGACTTCAGGCAAAGCACGGCCGGATTAGAGGAAACTTGATGGGGAAGAGAGTTAACTTCTCAGCACGGACAGTTATTACACCAGATCCAAACCTTAGCCTTGATGAATTAGGAATACCATGGAGCATTGCTATGAATCTCACATACACAGAGACTGTGACTCCATTTAATAAAGAAAGGTGATCTTTTTGTTAATATTCATGGAATCTCCCCAATTTTTATTACTTCATATTTCTCTATATTTCATATTCATGGAATCTTTTCCAAACAAAAAGGTTGAAGGAACTTGTTGAGCATGGGCCCCATCCCCCACCTGGGCTAAATGGTGCAAAGTACATCATACGAGATGATGGACAAAGACTTGATCTTCGTTATGTGAAGAAAGATGGAGATCATCATTTGGAGCTTGGTTATAAGGCATAGCTCTTTTACACTGACAAATTTGGTTTCAGGTTTCTCCTTTCCTTGAAAATACTTGAACTTCTACTATTCTCGCTGCAGGTGGAGCGTCATCTAAAGGATGGGGACTTAGTCCTCTTAAATCGTCAACCTAGTCTCCATAAAATGTCATTCATGGGGCACAGGATCAAAATCATGCCTTACTCAACTTTTCGCTTGAACTTATCTGTCACTTCACCTTATAATGCTGATTTTGATGGGGATGAAATGAATGTCCATGTTCCTCAGTCACTTGAAACTAGGGCAGAAGCTCTGGAGCTCATGATGGTGCCCAAATGCATTGTTTCCCCTCAGTCGAACCGACCTGTAATGGGAATAGTCCAAGATACACTGTTAGGTGCTCGGAAAATCACAGAAAGGGATACTTTTATAGAGAAGGTACAGTGATATATATATATATATATATATATATTTTTTTTTTTTTTCTTCAAATTTTTCCTGGCATCTTTCATATTTTCCTTATTTAGTAGTCTTATCCTAGTCCATCTTTACAGGACGTTTTTATGAACATCTTGATGTGGTGGGAGGATTTTGACGGGAAAGTGCCTGCTCCTGCAATATTGAAGCCACGGCCTCTTTGGACTGGGAAACAGGTTTTTAATCTCATAATACCAAAGCAGATAAATCTCCAGAGAATTTCATCGTGGCACTCTGAATCAGAAAGTGGTGACATTACCCCTGGTGATACTTTCGTGAGAATAGAAAAAGGGGATTTACTTTCTGGAACACTTTGCAAAAGGGCACTTGGGACTTCTACAGGAAGTCTTATACATGTCATATGGTATGAAATCTTTCCTTATCTAGATCAGCAATGCATTCCTTGGCATGCAAGTTTATTCTTTTGCAAAAGAGGCGCATGCTTTGATGTTTGAAATTTGACCCAAGTCTAATATGTGACAAGTAAAACTTTTAGACTCCTATTTAATTACTTCGCATGTTTTTCCTTCCTTTGGTGCAATGGTGTGTATTAACAGCTCCTGCTGGATCCAAACTTGAAATTTTGGCGGAATTAAAGAATAAGCATTTACTTTTATGCAAACATACAATTGACCAAAAGTATGATCAGACAGAAAAAGAGTACTTTTCTGAAGAGTTGAATTATTTTGTTCTGCAGGGAAGAGGTTGGTCCAGATGCAGCCTCCAAATTCCTTAGTAATACCCAGTGGCTGGTGAATTACTGGCTGTTGCAGAATGGTTTTACTATTGGAATTGGAGATACAATTGCTGATGCTGCAACAATGGAAAAGATCAATGAAGCTATTTACAAGGCAAAAAATGAAGTGAAAGAACTTATCAGTAAAGCCCAATCGAGGCAGCTGGAGGCCGAACCAGGACGAACTATGATGGAATCCTTTGAAAACAAAGTGAACCAGGTACTTGACAGGGTTTTGTGTCTTTTGTCCATACTTCATTCAGTTTAGATTTATATTGTTTTAGAACTAAACTTATTGTTTCTTCAGGTCTTGAATAGAGATCGTGACGATGCTGGAAGTATTGCTCAAAAGAGTTTGTCTGAGAGTAACAATCTCAAGGCTATGGTTACAGCCGGATCGAAGGGAAGTTTCATCAATATATCACAGATGACTGCTTGTGTTGGACAGCAGAATGTTGAGGGTAAACGAATTCCATATGGCTTCATAGACCGTACTTTGCCACATTTCACTAAGGACGACTATGGACCTGAAAGTCGTGGCTTTGTAGAGAATTCATACCTTCAAGGACTAACTCCACAGGAGTTCTTTTTTCACGCTATGGGAGGTAGGGAAGGTCTTATAGATACTGCAGTCAAGACATCTGAGACTGGTTATATCCAGAGGAGACTGGTGAAGGCTGTGGAGGATATTATGGTCAAATATGATGGGACTGTGAGAAATTCATTGGGGGACATCATACAGTTTCTCTATGGAGAAGATGGAATGGATGCTGTATAAATAGAGTCTCAAAAGCTGGATTCTCTAAAAATGAAAAAGGAGTTCGACGAGACTTTTGCCTATGTGTTTGATGATGAAAATTGGAATCCAGACTATATGTTGCCTGAACATGTTGAGGATCTAAAAACTATAAGAGAGTTTCGCAACGTGTTTGATGCGGAAGTTTCAAAACTTGAAACTGATAGGCTTCAACTTGGCACTGAGATTGCTGTCACAGGTGAGTCTCAAAAGCTGGATTCTCTAAAAATGAAAAAGAAGGAGTTCGACGAGACTTTTGCCTATGTGTTTGATGATGAAAATTGGAATCCAGAATATATGTTGCCTGAACATGTTGAGGATCTAAAAACTATAAGAGAGTTTCGCAACGTGTTTGATGCGGAAGTTTCAAAACTTGAAACTGATAGGCTTCAACTTGGCACTGAGATTGCTGTCACAGGTGATAATTCTTGGCCTTTGCTTGTCAACCTGAAGAGGCTCATTTGGAATGCACAAAAAACTTTTAAAATCGACTTCAGACGGACTTCTGATATGCATCCAATGCAAATTGTTGAGGCTATTGATAAACTCCAAGAGAGGCTGAAGGTTGTTCCTGGTGATGACATGTTAAGTCTTGAAGCTCAAAATAATGCTACACTCTTCTTCAACATGTTGCTTCGCAGCACTTTCTCTAGCAAAAGGGTGCTAAAAGAGTACAAGCTTACTCGTGAAGCATTTGACTGGGTTATTGGCGAAATAGAGGCAATCAGTTGTATCACCTGGGGAAATGATTGGTATTGTTGCTGCACAATCTATTGGTGAGCCTGCCACTCAGATGACTCTCAATACATTCCACTATGCTGGTGTCAGTGCAAAGAATGTTACTCTCGGTGTTCCAAGGTTGAAGGAAATTATTGATGTATCTAAGAGTATCAAAACACCATCTCTCTCTATCTACTTGAAGCCTGAAAATAATAAAACCAAGGAGAAGGCCAAGAATGTTCAGTGTGCTTTGGAATACACTAACCTCGGAAGTGTTGCTCAAGCTACTGAAGTGTGGTATGATCCGGACCCTATGAGCACACTAATTGAGGAGGATCTTGAATTTGTCCAATCTTACTATGAAATGCCAGATGAAGATATTAATCCTGAAAAGATATCTCCTTGGTTGCTTCGCATAGAGATGAATCGTGAAATGATGGTGGATAAGAAACTGAGTATGGCTGACATTGCTGAGAAGATTAGTCATCTGTATAGTGGTGATATACAGTGTATCTTTAATGATGACAATTCTGAGAAGTTGATACTTCGAATCCGTCTCATGGATGAAGAAGCACCACATAATAAAGTGATTGGTCAATCAGAAGATGATGTTTTCCTGAAGACTCTTGAAGCTTCCATGCTGACAGAGGTAGCTCTTAAAGGGATTCCAGATATAAAAAAAGTGTTCATAAAGCATGGTAAAGTAAACAAGTTTGATCAGAATAAAGGGTTTAATGCGGAGCAAGAGTGGATGCTAGATTCTGAAGGTGTTAATCTCTTAGCTGTCATGTGCCATGTGGATGTTGATGCCAAGAGGACAACAAGCAATCACTTGTATGAGATTATGGAAGTTCTTGGAATTGAGGCCGCACGACGGGCATTGCTGGATGAGTTGCGTAATGTTATATCGTTTGATGGATCGTACGTAAATTACCGGCACCTGGCCATTCTTTGTGATACCATGACCTATCGTGGCTACTTGATGCCCATCACTCGTCATGGTATCAATCGAAATGACACTGGTCCTATGATGAGGTGCTCGTTTGAGCAAGCAGTGGATGTTCTGTTGGATGCTTCAGTTTTTGCAGAAACAGATCATCTGAGGGGTGTAACAGAAAACATAATGCTAGGCAAGCTGGCACCAATTGGCACTGGAGACTGTGCCCTGTATCTGAATGAAGAGATGTTACAAAATGCTATGGAAGTGCAGCTACCTGGTTTTACAGATGGCCTTGATGTTGGCATGACACCGTCCCATTCTCCATATCTTGACAGCATACTGTCTCCTAGTTATTTGCGGAGCCCTAGTAATCTGTTTTCACCGATGTTGGATGCAGCACAGTTTTCTCCATACGTTGCGGGAATTAACTTTCCTCCTAGTTCATCTCCAGGCTATCCTCCATCTGTATGCAGTCCCACCTCCCCATACCATAGCCCCATTTCACCACATTATACCCCAACCAGTCCTCCCTATTCTCCTTCAAGTCCATCTTTCACGCCACCAGGTTGTCCACCCAGTACTGTCTACCCTCCGTCTGTATACAGTCCCACCACCCCATACCATAGCCCCACTTCACCAGGTTATACCCCAACCAGTCCTCCTCCTGCACGTCCATCTTTCACGTCACCAGGTAGTCCACCCAGTACTGTCTATTCTCTTACAAGTCCATATTACTCACCTACCTCACCCAGCTACACCCCTCCCTCTGCAACATCAACTGCTTATAGCCCAACTTCACCTTCATACGACCAAACACGACCTCCTTACAGCCCGACTGCATATAGTCCCACTTCTCCTTTGTACACCCGAACTTCACACCCCTACAGCCCAACCTCTCCAAACTACAGCCCAACCTCTCCAAACTACAGCCCTACTTCACCATTATACACCCCCACATCTCCCTACTACAGCCCCACATCGCCCTCCTACAGCCCCACATCTCCCTTCTACAGCCCCACATCGCCCTCCTACAGCCCCACATCTCCCTCCTACAGCCCCACATCTCCATACAGGTGAGCTTTTACTCATATTGTGATGACATTCATCAGTGACTTGAAAGTTCCTGGATCCGGTTTATTGCTGATGACATCTCACACAATTAAACTACATTTTCTATCTTACTGTTTGCTGCATCCTAGTCTTTTCCGATCACTATAAATTCTCTAAATTCAGGCAATCTTATATGGTTGTTTCTTTTCATGTTCAATTGCAGTCTAACTTCACCAGCATATTCCCCAACATCTCCAACTTACTCCCCATCGAGCCCCACTTGCAGTCCCAGCAGGTAAGCTTCATTGGTTCAATCACTTCTCACCTCACCCTCGTATAGTTTCGTAAGCTATTGTTTACTGCTGTGTATTAAAAAAACGTTTCTGGTTGTTCTTACTCAGCCTATTAACCACCTCTGGAGTGAGCCCAGACTATTCCCCAAGTTCTCCACAGTACAGGTAAACTACTAAGCTGGTTCATGCAAACAGTTTCTTTTCTTAAGGTCAGGTCTTCTTAAAATGTGCCAAAATGCTAACACATCTACCTCTGTTGCAGTCCAAGTGGTGAGGACTCCCCATCTAGCCAATATTCTACGCCGACTAGCGAAAAGGATGACAAGGATGACTGAGAAGGATGATGAGGATGATTGGCAAGGATGACATAGAAGAATGATGCAGATAGCCAGAGTCCTGGTCAAGGCATATTACTTTTATAAGGCAAACTTCACCATTTGATCCTTAAAGGGAATTATCACCACTGTAAATGTCTAAATTGCATAGTTCCACCAACTCTAAGATTGATACAGTGTTTGAATCTTTGTTAAAGCCATTTTCATATCAAATCTTAAGCCAGACTTGCTATTGAAATTCAGTTTATGTTAATTCATATATGTGTTCATATAAATAGTTAGTTTTCTGTGTATTGGATTTGTTGTAGTCTTTGTATCAAGTCATTATCGGAATTGGAATCTAAAGAATATGCTCATAACAACAACAAACAAATTCTACGTACCTCTTGGGAGTGTTGGCGGGTAAACTCTTTTCTTTGTGTTTGAGATAGTGAGCTCTGCTCCAGTGGGCTGCCACCGGAGGGCTGTGGTGCGGCGGCTGATTTTGTTGTAGGCTGGCTTGCTTTGCAGATTGGGGTACGCATAGTACGCCTTCTGTTTATGTTCGATCTTGTTTGGCTCTCTATTGCAACTTGTTTCTGTTGCAATTGTCGTTCTTTGATAGTTGTTTGTTGGTGGCTTTGGTCAGTTTGGTGTTTAGAATGCTATTTGGGCCCAAATCGAAAGGCCTTTTTTCTCGTTCCTCAATGACCCGGTGGGCTTTGAGTTTCATACGACTCGTACTCATGTTGTCGGAAACTACTATATGAGGCCTGCCCTTGCGCTTTTTCATGACTACCGAATAACCTCGATAATTTAATGCTCGATACATTGATAATCTCTATTAGTACTTATAGTCCATTCCGATTTGAGGTTACGTTAACCTCAATTATTTAATAATTGCTAAATCAATAAAATTTCCTCAGTCTCAAGACTATTGATTAACTAACCAATTTGAGGCTTTTCTTGCGGTTTTAGGTTTTGAACCATATCTAAGGTCAAACAAATTTGAGCCACGTGCATTAAATTTAATATTCGAGATTGTAACGGTTTAAAATTACGCATTTGTTTTCTCAGATGCATTTGTTCTTTACAGTTCCTCATAAATTTTCCCATAAGTCATAGGAGTTATCATTTTATAACAAACTTGGTGAAGCCATAACAATATGATGCCTTGTTCTTCCTAGTTCCTACTAAGATTGGTTTATACACCTTTGGGCCGTCATGGTGAAAAACCCTGGGGACTTTGGAGAAACTCAACTCCAGCTGGCCCCAACCTTAGCAGATAAAATTACAAATCAGGACCTTCGTATTTTGGTCAACCAAGAAGGGCATTTTCGTCCTTTCCGAAGTCGGTATCCCCCAATCCTCGCCCTCTTGGTCTATAAATACACCCCTAGGGCTCCAAATCGCAGATTTCGGGAGACTCTCTCTTTTGGAGAAAGTTTCAGAGCGAAATCGAGAGCTCTCGATCTCCTCTCTTACTCATACAAACGCACCCGTTTAATTCAAAACCGAAAAACAAAGAACAAAAATCTAACACTCAGTTAATTCTAGAACAAAAACCCCAAATTCAAAACCCTAGGGTTTCGTAAACCCGATCATCGCCATGGATATCCGCTTCCCTTTCTCCCCCTGCGAGGTCGCCAAGGTCCGCCGCGTCCAGTTCGGCATACTCAGCCCGGACGAAATCGTAAACCCTCAGCTTCTCTCGATTTTTTCGAAACTCTAATTTTGATTCGTTACTGTTTCTGAAGCTTTGTGGTTTTTGTTGTGTGGTTTTTGCAGAGGCAAATGTCTGTGGTGCAGATTGAGCACAGTGAGACAATGCTGGGGGGAAAGCCGAAGACGGCGGGGTTGAGTGACCCTCGGTTGGGGACAATTGACCGGAAGATGAAGTGTGAGACTTGCACGGCGAATATGGCTGAGTGTCCGGGTCACTTTGGGCACCTGGAGCTTGCCAAGCCTATGTTTCATATAGGGTTCATGAAGACCGTGCTCTCCATTATGCGTTGCGTCTGCTTTAACTGCTCTAAAATCCTTGTTGATGAGGTATGAGGGCTAAATGTTAGGTGCATTTTTCTATTGGAGTGTTATTGCTGTCACTATCTTGAGCTTGCCGAATTGCTTAGGGTTCAGTTGTGGTGAAATTGGGTGCTTTAGCTAGTTTTCTGTTGAAAGGGATTTGAGGTTTAGGATTGAGCCTGTGTGCTATTACGTTTTAAGTGCTGTTCTTACTTGTGCAGGATGATCACAAGTTTAAGACGGCTTTGAGAATAAAGAACCCGAAGAATAGGTTAAAGAAAATTTTGGATGCGTGTAAGAATAAAACAAAGTGTGAAGGTGGGGATGAGATTGATGTGCAAGATACCGACGAGCCTTTAAAGAAGAGTCGGGGTGGATGTGGTGCTCAGCAGCCCAAGCTTTCTATTGACGGTATGAAGATGGTTGCAGAGTATAAAGCACAAAGGAAGAAGAGTGATGACCAGGAACAGCTTCCTGAGCCTGTGGAAAGGAAGCAGACCCTTACCGCCGAAAGGGTGAGTAAATCCAGCTTTATTCCAAGAGGTTTTTTCTTTTACTGGAATTTCATACTTCATGATGCTTACACGGTGTTGTCTTTGTTTCAGGTTCTTAGTGTTTTAAAGAGGATAAGTGATGAGGACTGCCAATTATTGGGATTGAACCCCAAGTATGCACGTCCAGATTGGATGATTTTGCAAGTTCTTCCTATTCCTCCACAACCTGTCAGACCCTCTGTGATGATGGACACCTCCTCGAGGAGTGAGGCAAGTCTACTTTTGCCATTGTTAGGAAAATGATGATAGCAGCTGAAGATAGAACCCATTTTCCTTCCCCTTTTATTATAGCTGTTCACTGACAATTTATCTGTGCTGTTCAGGATGATTTAACCCATCAGCTAGCCATGATCATCCGCCACAATGAGAATCTGAGGAGACAGGAAAGAAACGGGTCACCTGCTCATATCATCTCAGAGTTTGCACAACTCTTGCAATTCCACATAGCTACATATTTTGATAATGAGTTGCCTGGACTTCCAAGGGTATGTAGTTGCCTGTAAACCTAAAATTTTGGTTCTGTATTGGACGTATGATTTATTGATATTAATGGACCTACGTCTGTCTTAACCATTATCACTTCTTTATATTCTGAATCTATTATTTCTGAGCAGGCTACACAGAGATCAGGGAGACCCATTAAATCGATTTGTAGTAGGCTTAAGGCAAAGGAAGGCAGGATTAGAGGAAACTTAATGGGGAAGAGGGTTGATTTCTCAGCGCGTACGGTTATTACACCAGATCCGAATATCAACATTGATCAATTAGGAGTACCATGGAGTATTGCATTGAATCTCACATACCCTGAAACTGTGACTCCTTACAATATTGAAAGGTGTATCTATCGTTTTGTTTTCTCATCTTTCTGACTATTATGTAATGTAGTTTCATTGTAGTCTAATGTTAATTTCTTTCACTAAAATAGGTTAAAGGAGCTTGTTGAGTACGGACCCCATCCTCCACCGGGTAAAACTGGTGCAAAGTATATTATAAGAGATGATGGGCAAAGGCTTGATCTACGGTACTTGAAGAAAAGTAGTGATCATCATCTGGAGCTTGGTTATAAGGTATCGGCTTTTCAATTCGTTTAGTTTAATTTTGGTCGTTGTTCTTTTAGAGTTTCTTAACCTCTATTATTCTTTCTAGGTGGAACGTCATTTGAATGATGGAGACTTTGTCCTCTTCAATCGTCAACCCAGTCTCCATAAAATGTCTATTATGGGGCACAGAATCAAAATCATGCCTTACTCAACTTTTCGACTAAATCTCTCTGTCACTTCGCCTTACAATGCTGATTTTGATGGGGATGAAATGAATATGCACGTTCCCCAGTCATTTGAAACTAGGGCAGAGGTGTTGGAGCTCATGATGGTGCCCAAATGCATTGTGTCCCCTCAATCAAATCGTCCTGTGATGGGAATCGTCCAAGATACTCTACTGGGTTGTCGTAAGATCACGAAGAGAGATACCTTCATAGAGAAGGTACAGTGATATTGGTGTTATCTTCTCATATTTTACGAGGTGTCTGTTATGTTTTTCTTATTTCTTGTCCATTCTTTTCAGGATGTTTTCATGAACATCTTGATGTGGTGGGAGGATTTTGATGGAAAAGTACCTGCTCCTGCGATATTGAAACCACGGCCTCTTTGGACTGGGAAACAGGTGTTCAACCTTATAATACCAAAGCAAATAAATCTCCAGAGAACTTCAGCGTGGCACTCGGAGTCAGAAACTGGTAACATCACCCCCGGTGATACTCACGTTAGAATAGAAAAGGGGGAGTTACTTTCTGGAACTCTGTGCAAAAAGGCACTTGGGACATCTACTGGCAGTCTTATACACGTGATATGGTATGTAATGTCAGTTCTGCCATGCATTTTTTGTGTTGGTTCTTAAGTTTTAAGACAGAAACGGTTTTAACTATTTGTTCAAAACTGAAATGAGAGTAAGACATGAAACTTATGAATTGAATTATGTTGCCATGTAGGGAAGAGGTGGGTCCTGATGCTGCCCGCAAATTTCTTGGTCATACCCAGTGGCTTGTGAATTACTGGCTGTTGCAGAATGCATTTAGCATTGGAATTGGAGATACAATTGCTGATGCATCAACAATGGAAAAGATCAATGAAACTATTTCCAAGGCGAAAAATGAAGTGAAAGAACTTATCAGTAAAGCCCAATCCAAAAGCCTGGAGCCTGAACCAGGGCGAACTATGATGGATTCCTTTGAAAACAAAGTGAATCAGGTGTGTTTACATGGTCTTTTCCTTCAATTTCTTCTGGTTCTGCTGCAAACGGTGTTCATTAATAACAATTACATTTCTTCAGGTTTTGAATAGGGCTCGTGATGACGCTGGAAGTAGTGCTCAGAAGAGTTTGTCTGAGAGTAACAATCTCAAGGCTATGGTTACAGCCGGATCTAAGGGAAGTTTTATCAACATATCACAGATGACTGCTTGTGTGGGACAGCAGAATGTTGAGGGTAAACGAATCCCATATGGGTTCATAGACCGTACTTTGCCCCACTTCACTAAGGACGACTATGGACCAGAAAGTCGTGGCTTTGTAGAAAATTCATACCTTCGGGGACTAACTCCACAGGAGTTCTTCTTTCATGCTATGGGAGGTAGGGAAGGTCTTATAGATACTGCAGTCAAGACATCTGAGACTGGGTATATCCAGAGGAGACTGGTGAAGGCTATGGAGGATATTATGGTCAAATATGATGGGACTGTGAGAAATTCATTGGGGGATGTCATACAGTTTCTCTATGGAGAAGATGGAATGGATGCTGTATGGATAGAATCTCAAAAGCTGGATTCTCTGAAAATGAAAAAGAAGGAGTTTGACAAGACTTTTGCCTATGTGTTTGATGATGAAAACTGGAATCCAGACTATATGTTGCCTGAACATGTTGAGGATCTAAAAACTATTAGAGAGTTTCGTAACGTGTTTGATGCGGAAGTTTCAAAACTTGAAACTGATAGGCTTCAACTTGGCACAGAGATTGCTGTTACAGGTGATAATTCTTGGCCTTTGCCTGTTAACCTGAAGAGGCTCATTTGGAATGCACAGAAAACTTTTAAAATTGACTTCAGGAGGACATCTGATATGCATCCAATGGAAATTGTTGAGGCTATTGACAAACTACAGGAGAGGCTGAGGGTTGTTCCTGGTGATGATCTATTGAGTGTTGAAGCACAAAAGAACGCAACTCTCTTTTTCAATATCTTGCTTCGCAGCACGTTTGCGAGTAAAAGGGTGTTGGAGGAGTATAGGCTCACTCGTGAAGCATTTGAGTGGGTTATTGGGGAGATAGAGTCACGTTTCCTGCAATCACTTGTAGCACCTGGGGAAATGATTGGTTGCGTTGCTGCCCAATCTATTGGTGAACCTGCCACTCAGATGACCCTCAATACCTTCCATTACGCTGGTGTGAGTGCAAAAAATGTGACACTAGGTGTTCCCAGGTTGAGGGAAATTATTAATGTTGCCAAGAGAATCAAAACCCCATCTCTGTCTGTCTACTTAAAGCCTGAAGCTAATAAAACCAAGGAGAGGGCTAAGAATGTGCAGTGTGCCTTGGAATACACTACTTTACGTAGTGTTACCCAAGCTACAGAAGTATGGTATGATCCAGATCCAATGAGCACACTGATAGAAGAGGATCTTGATTTCGTGAGATCTTACTACGAAATGCCAGATGAAGAAGTCAACCCTGACAAAATATCTCCATGGTTGCTTCGCATTGAGTTGAATCGTGAAATGATGGTGGATAAGAAATTGAGCATGGCTGACATTGCTGAGAAGATTAACCTTGAATTTGATGGTGATTTAACTTGTATTTTTAATGATGACAATGCCGAAAAGTTGATCCTTCGAATTCGTATCATGAATGAGGAGACTCCAAAAGGGGAATCACAGGATGAATCTGCTGAAGATGATGTATTCCTGAAGAAGATCGAGAGTAACATGCTTACAGAGATGGCCCTTCGAGGTATCCCAGATATTAATAAAGTGTTCATAAAGCATGGTAAAGTTAACAAATTTGATCAGAATGAAGGATTCAAAGCAGAGCAAGAATGGATGTTGGATACAGAAGGTGTTAATCTTTTAGCTGTCCTGTGCCATGATGATGTTGATGCCAAGAGAACGACAAGCAATCATTTGATTGAAATTATTGAAGTTCTAGGGATTGAGGCAGTTCGTCGTTCTTTGCTGGATGAGTTGCGTGTTGTCATATCCTTTGATGGATCTTATGTGAACTACCGCCATCTGGCTATCCTATGTGATACCATGACGTATCGCGGCCACTTGATGGCCATTACACGTCATGGTATCAATAGAAATGACACCGGCCCAATGATGAGATGCTCATTTGAAGAAACAGTGGATATTCTGCTGGATGCTTCGGTTTTTGCAGAAACGGATCATCTGAGGGGTGTGACAGAAAACATAATGTTAGGGCAGCTGGCACCAATTGGGACTGGAGACTGTGCCCTGTATCTCAACGATGAGATGCTAAAGAATGCTATTGAACTCCAGCTGCCTAGCTATGTGGATGGCCTTGATTTTGGCATGACACCATCCCGTTCGCCAGTGTCGGGAACTCCCTTCCGTGATGGAATGATGTCACCTAATTATTTGCTGAGCCCGAATATGCGAATGTCTCCCATCTCAGATGCTCAGTTTTCTCCCTATGTCGGTGGAATGGCATTCTCTCCTGCTTCATCTCCGGGTTACAGCCCATCCTCCCCTGGATACAGTCCGTCCTCCCCTGGTTACAGTCCCACATCCCCTGGTTATAGTCCCACTTCGCCGGGTTACAGCCCCACCTCCCCTGGTTATAGTCCCACTTCTCCAACCTATAGTCCAAGCTCTCCAGGTTATAGTCCAACCAGTCCAGCATATTCTCCTACAAGCCCCTCTTACTCACCTACCTCTCCAAGCTACAGCCCGACCTCTCCAAGCTACAGCCCGACCTCTCCAAGCTACAGCCCCACATCCCCCGCTTACAGCCCCACTTCCCCCGCGTACAGCCCCACTTCCCCTGCATACAGCCCCACTTCACCATCATACAGTCCAACATCTCCTTCATACAGCCCTACTTCCCCCTCCTACAGCCCAACATCTCCTTCATACAGCCCCACATCCCCCTCCTACAGCCCCACATCCCCATCCTACAGCCCAACTTCACCTGCCTACAGCCCAACTTCACCTGCCTACAGCCCAACTTCACCGGGTTACAGCCCTACTTCCCCGAGTTATAGTCCAACTTCTCCTAGTTATAGCCCTACCTCTCCGAGTTATAATCCTCCTTCTGCAAAATATAGCCCATCGGTAGCCTACTCTCCAAGCAGTCCAAGATTGTCACCAGCTAGCCCATATAGTCCTACCTCTCCAAATTACAGGTGAGCTTCTTGCACACTTCCGTCGAGTTCATTTGTGGCATGAGTGGCATCTCAAAGAATGCGAAGTATTGATGAGTCGAATTTTTTCTTAGTCAATTGATGACTGTCTTTCTGCATATAAGCTTTTCAATTCATTATAATTATTATGTGCTCAACTTTTCAATCTTTTGTCGCAGCCCCACATCACCGTCATATTCACCCACATCACCATCATATTCTCCTTCTAGCCCCTCATACACTCCTGGCAGGTAATCTTAGTGTCCTCTTTTGTATAATGGTGTGTATTGTTTACTTTTATATTTGGATGTTGTGTTGAAAGATGTTGAAATTGTCTTGTTCAGCCCATATACCTCTGGAGTGAGCCCTGATTACAGCCCAAGTTCTCCACAATACAGGTAAAAACATACGAGTTGTTCTGAATACTGATTCATCAATTTTCTGAATTGTGGTGGGGTGCTCATTCTATTTCTTCTTTTACTTATAAATTTCTTGCAGTCCAAGTGCTGGGTACTCACCGAGTCAGCCAGGGTACTCCCCATCATCCACTAGCCAGTACACCCCGCAAACAAGCGAAAAGGATGTCAAGGATGACAGAAGCACTCGCTAAGGCAATAAACCTTTCTGAATCTGGAGAATGAGAAGGTCTTTTTCTTCAAGCTCTAGTATTTGCACTATTGATGAATCCAGACACTTTCTTGTCCACATTTGATTTGGGGAAAGTAAGTGCATGCTTTGTGGTTAATAGACTAAGGACGATAACAACTCTTAAGGCTGCCGTGAGGAAAAAACAGAAATAAAAATGGGGCCTCTTATCCGGAGAATGACCAGCATTTAAGTTATATTGCTCTATATGGATAAATTTATGATATTGACACAGCTTTTATTGTTCACATATTCAGTCTGGACCTATAGCGGGGAAAGAGTGAGAGATTGGCAGGACACTCTGGAGCAGCCTAAAATTTTGATGCGTTGCAGTTCTCTGTCGGCAAAGTTTTTTCTGTGTTCAGTATTGTATTATTTGTTCGGTGTAACGAAAATGTATTTCTCCAAACGTGGGAAAATAACTTATCACGGATCTCTAGTTTTGTAACTCTCCCAATTGTTTGCCTTATCCTATGTACAATGCTAGATCATTGCACGCAAGTGCACCACTTGTAATGAAATGGATTAGGTTGGCTCTTGATCTTCAACAAGACTTTTTTGTTAATCTGTAGCTATCGTTGACATTTTACTGAGAATTGCATGATATCCAAATTATTGTAAACACGTGGTTATTTTCAGAAAACATTTCTTTTCTTCAAAGCCGGCTGCTATCACTAGACCACCTCCAAAGTGCCAAAATTCTTTTTACTCAATCCTCATCTTATGTGTGTGACAATGTCAACAATCTCATTCTTCCGGTTCGCCCGAAGTTACTGAAAAATCTCAGTACTTTTTATATGTACGCGACCGGCAAGAGGAAGAACAATTGAGCTGAGCTGAAACTTGACGCTAAAGAATGGAGAAGCAATCGAAGTTAAGGATGCAGGTCTTAAAGTTCCTATCACAAGCTGCAGCCCCTGCTGTCACCTACAAAAGCCCGCCTGCAAGTCCTCGGCATCCCATTGTATCGATCATTCCGAGGGAGGCTAGGAGAAAGCCGAGGAATGGATCCAGTAGTTTTGCTTCGAAAGAACCTACCTCCCCAAAGGTTTCTTGCATGGGCCAAGTCAAAGGCAAGAACAAGAAGAAGAAGAAAAAGAGCAAACCAAAGCCTAAGCAGGTCTGCCCTCCACCACCAGAAGAGAGCACAAGTCTAGCTCTTTGTGTTCCCAAAGAGAAGACTTTCAGGGTCTCAAATGTCATCCCAAAGTTGCTCATAAACCAAGGTAAGACAAAGGATGATGGTTCGGTTGCTACAAGCTCATTATCTAGAACTAGTCGTGCTGCGGAAAGAGTGCCTTCGTTGGGCCATATGAAGAGGTTTGAGAGCCGCCGTGGTGTCTTGTCGGACTTTGATTTAACGGAGGTGGATGATGAACCTCATCGTTTAGACAACTTGAAAATTGGGGTAGGTGAGGAAGAAAAAGAAAACGATGAGGATGAGAAGAATAAGAAAGAAGTATGCTGTGGAAAAGAAGAGGCATGTCTCCCCCTATTCCTCTTCAGTTGTAAAATATAAATAAATGCATAAACTTTCTGTTCTGACTGGATTTCTTAAAACTTCCTCTTCAAGTTTTACAAACAAATTTGCATTGCATCCAATATCTGTTCATATTCTGTTACTGTTCTGCTAAGGAAATGAAAGAAAAAAAATAAATAGAGGTTTGGTTATGAATACTGGATGATAAGGAAGCTCATAGGATGCCACAAACAACCGAAATGGTTGTCAATGCTCCACACTTGTGAAATATGTATGAACTATATTTGACATCCAAAGTAAATGTTCATCAACTAAAGATGCTCATTGGATTCGTTCCAATGAGGCTGAAATGTTTTTCTTTGCACCCTGCAAAAAACAAAGTGTAGTTCTGTGATCCTGTGAAAGTTGTGCGCTCCAACTTTGCGAGGAAAGGTTCAGATTTACAGGTCAATGGCCAAGATAAGTCAATTGTGAAACATATAGGCAATTGAGGATCTATCTTTTGCTCTTCTGTTTGCAAATACATAAAGCAATTGAATATTCACCTACTGACTTTCATCCTCATACCAAACAATGGAAAATGATGGCATTCGATAGATGTAATATAATTTTAGGCATGAGGCTAATCTCCAGTGACCCAGGTGATAGTATTGTTTTGGTTACGATCCTCAGCAAGGATAGAGAGGTAACTTAGCAGTTTCAAAAGTAAAACAAAGGATGAGGGCGTGCTACCGCGCGGGCGCAGAATGAGAATGCGATGATGCTGGACTTCTAATCAAAAAAGAGTAGGGCTCTGGTGCCACCTCACGGACGAGGATTTACGAGTAGCCTTCCTATTCGCTTGCAATCGATACTCACTGTTGTAGCGAGCAGAGCAATTAATCGGGACAGTAAACGAGGGCGAGACTGAACAGGCTCTATAAACTGGCGAGATGCGCTTTAGCGTTAGGGTTTCGAGAAGCTCGAAGATTTGTTATAATTGTTGTATGATTTGATTGTGTGTGTAAATGATCCTCGAACCCTCCTTTTATACGGGTTTGAAGCCAACTGATAAAGATGTAACTACAATACAATTCAGATTCAGCAATCAGAGTAACACAAAGACACGTGTCGCTTGTGAACTAAGCAACTTGGATGACACGTGTCCAATTATACAACCATACTTCGCCTAGGCCACAAGTGCTAATCCTGCGTTATCAAAAACTCTGTAGTCTCCAACGCGAACTCAAATAACAAGAGCTTCCTTATCCCGCGAGGCGCTACAGTTCTTATGGAAAACCAACTCGCGCGCTTCCGAAGCTTGCACTCACGCTCTTTAGCAGACTTTATTTTAAAAAAGGCTACAGGTACTGACCCAAATGTTATCCAAGACTTAATATTCAATCTTGGACTGAAATAACAACTGGGCTCAAACAAGTATATTGTACAGATATAATTTATTTATTTACTTTAAACCATTGAAACTCTGAGATTCATAAATAACGATTTGAAACCGTACAAGGTCTACATCGATCAAAGAATTTAAACCATTTCTCATTCATGGTTTAAATTCACTTGTTATTTTTTCTATTCTTTTATTTCAGGAAACCATCTTTGTATATAAACCGAAATACTTGAATGAATTAATCAATCAATTTCTACTAAAAGTTCGTGCTAGTTACCAAGAAACGAAACTATTTAACTTTAACATAACCAAAACCAAGAAAAGGAGAGGAGAGCTTATAGCAATGGAGGCTAACCCAAAAACTGTGTTGAGATGTGCGGCTTTTCTATGCATGTTTGTGCTTTCATTAGCAGCATCCCCAGTACCTCCTCCTCAAGACCCTTTTCAAGACTCTAAATTCAAACTGCATTTGGACGTGAAAGCTCTAAAATGTGCCAAAAGGTGTGCCTTGGATTGCTCTATGAGCTTATTCAGTCCTGTAGCATATACAGGCTGCTTCGGCCTTTGCATGGCTGCCTGCAAGCTTGGTAAGCTACCTCCTGGCGGCGCGGCGCAGCAAACTGCTGACGTAAAGAAAACTGCCGCCGGCGATCAGCCAGCTCCCTCCGGCGGGCAGCCAAGTTCCGGCCTTTTTGACTGTACTCAAAATTGTGCCAACGCTATGAGCAAGGTCGTGACCACCAATGCCAAACTCACAATGGGACAATACACAGCCAGTACTCCTGCCAAACCCCCAGCTTCTGGTAGCTATAAAACTCTCTCTCTCATTTCCATTTTGACTGTGATTGCATGTATTTATGATTTTATTGTTTGACATTGCAGACCTGAAACGCTACGCAGAAGGCTATGTTGATTCTTGCTACCTGGGTTGCTCCAAGGATAATAGACTTTTTTAGAGGATTCATCGATCAACTGCTACAGTTTAGCTAGCAGTTTAGCTTCAGTGGACATATCCTGGTGTTACGAGTATACAAAATACTGAATATATAATGTACATAGGAGATTTGCATATGTAATGTATATACTGTATATAACCATACATTGTTGAGTTGGTTCAATCAACAAATCAATTAAGAATTTTCCAAATTTGTTAGAACATATGAGTTGGTTCACATGTCTTATTTAAACGAAGTCGAATACAACAACTAGTTTATTGTGGGCCGAACTCATCCTTTATTTTAATTTTTTCACTTTGGCAATTTGCTTCGAATAAAGAATTAGGCTGTGATCGATTGAGTAGCTTTTTTGCCAACGAATAAGTTCTTAAATTAAAGAGCTCAGCCTAACAACTATTTTGTGCCTATTTTTTGGTACATATATTGTTTAATTTTAGTATTTTGCATGTATATGTTTATAAACACTCAAAAAAGGGAATTCCTGCATAGATCGATGGCGGCAGGAGGCCGACTCATGAGGCTAACCTCAGGTCTGGCTCTGATTTCAGTCACCAGTAATCAGAGATTTCTAGTGGTGTAATATGTATAGGCGATGCGTCTTGGATCAGATCAAACAGTCTCTTCAAGTTGAACACTTAAAAGAAACACATAATTTCGTGTATGAATTAGACGACAATATGGACAACAACAACCATTCCCTTCTTTTTTTACTTGTGAATTATATTGGACACTTGTACCTGAAGTCCTAAACTTAAAGCGGCAAAAGGAACACGAAAAGGGTCACTTTACAGGAGCTTATTGTGTAAATACTAAATAGAGAACGACATAACAAATTCAATTACAAAAGAATGCAGCTAGCTAGCTAGCCTATTGTGCTTATATACAAATCAAGAAGAAATGAGGATTACATGCAGTCAATTAATAACCAGACATGGTTTTGCTCGAGTCCATGTTAGCTTAAGTAGTGAGGAAGGGTACATAATTGGGTTAAGATTAGACTAAATCAGATATTCGGTTCCCCCTCAAATATAACAAACATGATCAGTCTGCATTATGTTGTTCTTTTTGTTAATTTGGGACGACTCCATATTCAATCCCTTAAAAAAAAAAAAAAAAAAAACCTTCAATTCCTACATTATAGTTAACCCGTAATAAAAGAAGTATGTCACTGCTATATACTGCATATATGCCTCTTGAGTTGGTGAAATATACATAAACGCATAAACTTTCTGCAACGATTGGTTCTCCTTTATTTCTTATTAGCTAATTTTGAATTACATTCGATATATGTTCATGTTGAGTCAAGCTATATATGCTAAGGAAATCAAGGAAATAGAGGCATGGATATGAATATTATATGATAAGGAAGCTAACAATGAAGCTCATTATAATTTACTGCACTTTTCATTGGGTTCCTTTTGATATGTGAGGCTGAAAATTTCTCGCACCCAGAAAATCCTGCAACTATTAAAATTACTTTATATGGCAAGGAAATACTGATTTTACGTTCAATGATACTGTTGTTACTGATCATGTACTGAATACATATCATACTATATATTTTAATTTCTTTAAACTATCAAAAATTTGAGGTTCAAAACTAACTGTCTGAAAACATTCAAAAGTTCAAGGTAAGTATTGATTAACAAATTCAAACCATATATCATTTATGGTTTAAATTCACTTGTTATTTTTAGTTTCTATTTTAGGAAACCATTTTTCTGTATATAAACAGGAGCAGTTAAATAATTAATCAAGCAATTGAAAGAGGTTTCTAATAAAGTTCATGCTATTTAGCAACAAAAAAATTAGTTAGCAAAACCAAAAAAAAATCAGAGAGATTAGCAATGGAGGCCTATACTTTGTTGAGGTGCGTAGCTTTTCTAGGCATGGTTGTGCTTTCATTAGCAGCAGCCCCAGCAGTTCCTGCAGACCCAGCTCCACAAGACCCAATTTATGGAGCTTCGAAAATACGGACTTTAACGTGTGCCAAAAAGTGTGCCATTTCTTGCGCATTGGACTTGTTCAAGCCTGCAAAATTTGCAGCTTGCGTTGGCCTTTGCATGACATCCTGCAAGATTCAGGACCCGCCGGCACCTGCCGACGTCCAGGAAGCTGCTGCTACCGACGGGAAGCCAACTACTAGCGTGCAGTCGACTTCCGTCGACCCTACACATGCCTGTACTCGTACTTGTGTGAGCTCAATGAGCAAAGTCATGACCACTAATACCAAACTCACAATGCCCCAAGGCACACCAGCTCCTGCCCAACCCCCCGCTAATGGTATCTATACTTCTATTCAAACTCTCTCTTTCTCATTTCATTTTTGACTGTGATTCGAAATATTTAAGATTTTCGTGTTTGACATTCAGATCTTCAACGCTACGCGGAAGGCTATACCGATGCTTGCTTCCTGAGCTGCTCCAAGAATAGTAAAGTTTTTTAGAGAAATCATAATTTGCTAATAGCATGTAAGCTTCAGTGTAACATCCTGGTGTTACAAGTCAAATTTACAAAACACTGAAAAATAATTGTAGGAGATTTACGTATGTAATGTAAATAAATTTTAAAGTCTGTATATGACGACTATATGTACATATTTGGATTAAGAAAGCAATAATATTCAAAGTTCCTCTATTTTTTTTTTATTTGTCATCGTTTGTTTTAATTTTCTTTTGGATATTAATAAATGGATTAAATTCAGTTTACCCCCTTAAACTTTAGAGCTAAAATCAGTTTGACCCTTAATCTTTGTTTTAAATCATGTTGGTCCTTGTACTCTCAAACGACATCATCTAAATCTAAAATTTGAATTTTAGCCCAAAAATGGGTGAGTTTGGGGCTTCAAAAATAACTTTTTTTCATTGCTAGAATGTCCATTTTTTCTTTCTATAGGTTAAAAAGCTCAATCGTGGATTCCCATGTCAGCTCTGAGTTAGCAAACGAAGTTATTTTTGGAGCCATGTTAAAAATTTGGAATTAGTTGATGATGTTTGAGAGTATAATAAGGACCAACGTGATTAAAACAAAAAGTCATGGATCAAACTAATTTTAACATTGAAGTTCAAGGGGTTATACTGAATTTAATCCTTAATAAAATAAATTCCAAACAAATGGCGGGTAATGAGATGGCCGACTCACAAGATTGATCACCTGAGTTCCCTACCAACTAGAATTATTAGATTTGCAGTGGTTTATATTGTGGAAAATTCTAGAGTACTCACCAGTTTTCTATACCGTTTTTTTTTTACAAACGTAAAGACATTTGGTTAAACTTTTGTAATAAATGTTCATATGTTGTAATTACGAAGTGTGAACTAAATTTACATATTTATAACCTATTTTACAAAATTGAGGACGAATGTGTTATCAAATTGTAAATTTTTAGATTTGGACCAAATAGACCATGTGTCCTCGTTCATGTAATATAGTTATCGGTCTTGTAACTAAGTTGTATTTTTTGTATTGAGAAAATAATTACATCTTTCACAATGCTTTTACAAACATAATGACATTTAGTTGAAAATTTTGTAATAAAATGTTCATATGTTATAATTACGAGGTCTGAACCAAAATTATAGATTTATGACCCATTTTAAAAAATTGAGGACTAATGTGTTTTTGAGATGGTAAAATTTTCAGATTTAGACCGAATAGACCATTTGTCCTCTTTCATCGTTCATGTAATATGGTTTTCGGTTTTGTAACTGAGTGATGTATTTCGTATTGAGAAAATAATAACATTTTTCACAACGCTCTTACAAATATAAAGACATTTGATTGAAACTTTTGTAATAAATGTTCATATATTGTAATTACGAGGTATGAACCAGATTTACAAATTTATGACCCGTTTTACAAAATTAAAGACGAATGTGCTGTCGAAATTGTAAATTTTCATATTTAAACTAAATAGACCATTTATCCTCGTTCATGTAATATGGTTCTCGGTTTTGTAATTGGGTGCTGTTTTTTGTATTTAGAAAATAATTACATTTTGCACAACACTTTTACAAAGATAAGGACATTTAGTTAAAACTTTTGTAATAAATGTATATATGTTGTAATTACAAAGTCTGAGCCAAATTTACGTGTTCTGAATGAATTTACTTATATTTGTGTAATTGTGTTGTTAAGTTTGTGTTGGGCAAAAATTGTAAACAACATGTATATACCCAACATAACTTCACCCCATCTTATTGACTAAGATAGGGTTTTTAATTTATGTCTGGTTCAATCCATTCAAGACAGTGTGTCTCTTAATTACAATCCCTTGTTACAAGGGAACACCCTTTGATTCCGTTTACCAAGAGACCGTTGTAGGTTTGTTTGTTTTTGTGACTGCACCCATATTTGGAAATGGGTTGCCTACGTACCCTGGAGAGGATCAAGTTACTCGTAGTTCAAGGGTTCCAACAAGTGAATGACTCGTTGGAGGGCTTTGACTTTAGGATGTGTTTGGATTTGTGTCTGAAGGCATTTGAGCTTTGGAGCAAGATTTTGGCTTCAGGCGATCCGGGGATTTATTTGGATTGGTGGTTGCATCCAGATTTAAGTCCAGACTGCTTACATACCCTTGTGAAGGGATCAAACCAATGTAGTTCGAAAAGATTTGGCCTTGGATTTGGTTTGTCTGATGCTTTAGGAATTTTACCAGGATCATTTGGACTGGAAGAATTTGACTGGTGGTGTCAGGGATTCTGTTTGGAATTTTGGTTGCATCTAGTGGGTTGCTAGACTGCCTACGTACCCCTTTATGGGATCAAACCGACCGTAGTTCATAAGAGGTTTGTAGGCTTTATGGCTTAATGCCGGCTTTTGGTTTTAACAGACGTATTTGGAGTCCGTTAACTGTGTTTCTTGTGGACACTCAATTTGGTAGAGTGTCTGTTGTGGCACCCGGAATAGGTGAGGCAGTGGCGTGACAAAAAGCTTGAATGGCTTTGGCCACAGTCTTTGATAGTGGCGTAGGCGATTTCTGTGTGCAGGCGAACTGCTTCTTCATGCAGACTCCGCGCGTGTGTCAGCGAGCGGGCTCCGCGTGTATTTTTGTAAGCGGACTTCGCGTATTCACTGAGCGGACTGCTTGTGCGTAGATGTAGGCGGACTCCGCGTGTTCACTTGTGAGCAGATTGCTTGTGCATGTCTGAGAGCGGGCTCCGCGTGTTCACCTGTGAGCGGACTGCTTGTGCGTACATGTAGGCGGACTCCGCGACTTGCTTCATCTTCTGCATGAATGAATCTCGCCTCGCCTGTGACATCATCACCCCTCGCCTGGGCTTAGAGCTTGTGAATATTAGCTCGTCATCCCTTATGCTTCTGCTTTGATGTAAATTCACCTCGCCACCCCTTAGGGTTCCTGCCTTGGCTTGATTGTTGGCTCGCCACCCCTTAGGGTTCCTGCCTTGGCTTGAATGTTGGTTCGCCACCCCTTAGGGTTCCTGCTTTGGCGTAGTTGTTGGCTCGCCACCCCTTAGGGTTCCTGCCTTGGCTTGAATGTTGGTTCGCCACCCCTTAGGGTTCCTGCTTTGGCGTAGTTGTTGGCTCGCCACCCCTTAGGGTTCCTGCCTTGGCTTGATTGTTGGCTCGCCACCCCTTAGGGTTAAGTAACATGCTTCTGCTTTGGCGCGAATGTTGGCTCGCCACCCCTTAGGGTTCCTGCCTTGACTTGATTGTTGGCTCGCCACCCCTTAGGGTTCCTGCCTTGGCTTGGTTGTTGGCTCGCCACCCCTTAGGGTTCCTACCTTGGCTTGATTGTTGGCTCGCCACCCCTTAGGGTTCCTGCCTTGGCTTGGTTGTTGGCTCGCCACCCCTTAGGGTTCCTGCCTTGGCTTGATTGTTGGCTCGCCACCCCTTAGGTTCCTGCTTTGGTGTGAGGTCGCCTGGCTCGCCTGGACTTCCAGTCTTGTGAGGCCATCCCAGTTCGCCTAACAATATTTTAGCAGAGATGCTTGTTTCCTTCTCTTGTACGGCTTGTTGTGCGAAATGCACGGCGTTGTGTACGAGAGTAGGGGCCGAGCGGCTACATAATTATTGCAACGAGAGGAGGAGGGGGCAAGGTCATCTCGCCTTCTTTTTGATGGCTACCTCGCGTGGTCGTTTCGCCTTAGGGGGAGATGGCTTGCGGGCTTCTGGCGGAGTGAGGAACGAGGTAGAAAGATAGAGATGCTGCAAAAGAAACAAAGAGAGTTAGTGTGGGGGCTCCACCTTCTTGTTGGCTCGCCTGGACTTTTCTCTCCTTCTGCTTTTTGCTTCGCTTGTTTCTCTTCTCCTTCTTCTCCTCTTTTGTTCTATCCGTGTTGACTCCGCCTGTTCCTGCCTTTCTCTTGTTCCCTGCTCTTTGCTTCGCCTCCCTCTGTTGCGCTATGTCCTTCTGTCTTCCGCCCTTTTTGTTTGCCTCCCCCCTTTCTTCTTCTCTGTGCCTCCTTATATAGAGTGCACAGTTTGGAAGATTGAGTTCGTATTGGACTTGGAAGACTGAGTTCGTATTGGACTTCGCTGTCCAGCTTTTTGCAAGAGTCACAATTGAACTCAAAAACATTGTGCATGTAGCACAAGAAAAGTATTAATTTTATTTTTTTATTTTTGTAATCCTTTTCTTTTTATCTTTTTATTTATTTATTTTTTGGCGTTCAACAGTTTGTAAAATATAAAAAATAAAGCTGCCACGTGTCAGAATCTAAATGGGTAAATAAAAAGAAAAAAATGTATTAAGTATTAGTGAGTATGCTAGTCTGTCTCGTATATTGTATAGGTGATTGTGATTTTTTTTATTTTTTTTATTTTTTACAAAATATAGAGTTTGATGCAAGCACATCAAATTCAGCGATAAAACATGATAAGATGCACATTCGCATCTAAAATGAGAAAGCAATAACGGATAACAAGATGTGTATACACATAAGTAAATATGTGAATTGATGTCGCTCGAAATTGCTGCACCGCATTAAGTTTTGACGATTAAGGCAATCAACATTTCAAATATATAGAGGAGGTGAGTTTTGACAGCGTGAAGTTTTTCCGTTTGAATTTGCAAGGCAAATTCCATATTTACAGGTCAATAAGATGAGGAAACTGTGAAACGTACGTACGTACACATATGCAAATTGATATATCTTCTTTCGCTCTTCTGTAATCTGTTTGCTAACAGAGAATTAAGGCAATCAATAGTTCAATACTCACCTACTAACAACATCTGAAGGAACTGCTTATGTTAGAAGAAAATCGAGTACTTTCTGATACATATGGCAATGAAATCCTGTAACAAGTTTATATAGGCATGAAATTGAAACACCATGGATTCTCACAGATTTTCATTCTCATACCAGATAATGGAACTGATGGCATTTCCAAAGATGGCAAAAGAAGCACCCTATAAATTAAGGGTTGAGGTTAACTTCCACTTCATCCATCAACAGAGCAAACTAGCTATAGCATAACCAAAACCAAACAGATCGAAGAGAGTTTGGCAATGGAGGCTAGTACTAATACTGTGTTAAGATGTGTGGCATTGCTAAGCATGCTCGTGCTTTCATTAGCAGCAGCCCCATCTCCTCAAGAGTCCGTTGTCATTCCGGACACAAGTACTCTAATTTGTGGCAAAAAGTGTGCCATCTCTTGCGGTTTGGACATAGTCAATCCTTTAAAATATGTAGCGTGCTTCGGCCTTTGCATGACTTCCTGCAAGATTGGGCCAAACTCTGACGACGTCGCTTATGGTTGTACTCGTAGTTGTGTGAGCTCAATGAGCAAAGTCATGACCACTGCTATTGCCAAACTCTCCATTTCTGGTACCTATTCTTCTACTTAAACTCTCCCTTTCTCATTTCTATTTTTACTGTGATTCGAAAGTACTTAGGAGAGTATTGCTTGAATATGCAGGTATTTCATGCTACGCGGAAGGCTATGTTGATTCTTGCTACCAGAGCTGCTCCAAAAATAATCAACTTTCTTAGAGAATTAATCCACTGCTGATTGCATATCAGCTTCAACGGAACATCCTGGTCTTACATCTTACAAATGTACAAAATACTGAATAATATGTTACATCTTACAAATAGACGAGATATGAATAATGTTATTTGTAGGAGATTCACATATGTAATTTGTAATGTATAATATATTATCCTCCATGTGATGACCATATCCATATGTACTGTTTATCAATAAAACAAATATATTATCCTCCATGTGTCATAATTTCTTTTAGGGTGCGTCTATTGTTACCTCACAAACTATTTCGCTCACCTCACATGTTGTTGATTTATTGAATGACTAATGTATCATAATATAAAATTACAGCAAAAGACAATAATTTGTTAAAAATAAAAATAAAAAATTAGATAAACACATACTTCATAAATCTTAACCCATAATTTATCATATTCGATCTTTTTATGAAGTCTAAAAAAGATATTAGTATTCAACTGAAGATGAGGTGAACTGTTTGTATTTTTTTTTCTTTGTTGATGTTTCGTTTATCGTTTTCCTTATTATTTCTCATATTGATTTTGTATGTAAATTTTCATGTCTAATCGCTTACTTATATATATTCGATTTGTTTTTTTTATCAGCATCAGAGCCTTTTTCAACTAGAGTTTATGGACATTGTGCATTTTGATATCAACCGATACCAATGAGTGTTAAGTTTGAGAGTTTTTTCTTATTCTTTAATTAAGATACTTTAATGTGATTTTTATTGTTCAGTTTGTGATTCCACTTACCCAAATGATATTAATCTAATGGTTTTCTTCAATTTTATTTTGTTTTTGGAGTTCAATGGCTATTGGAAAAGAATGATATTGTGTGTATTGTAAATCGGTGAATAAAGTAAATTAAAAATTATATAAGTGGGGTGAGAAGAGATCGAATGTAGGGTGAACAAAACAAATCTGAAATTGAAAAAATAAACACGTAGGGTGAAAAAAGAATTTAGGATGAACAATTAAAACAAAAATAGGAAAATAGTATTTTAGGTATTATAAATGGATGAACAAAGTAGACTTACAATTAAAAATATATAAGTAGGTGTGAAGAGAATGTGAGATGAATAAAATGATTTGTGGGGTGACAATACTCACCTTTCTTTTAATCTCATTTTCGTTGACTATGTGTTTGACCAATGTTTCATTATTTGGGAGTGGATTTTTTTAGAGACCTATTATATCATGTTCACATATTATCCTTGAAGCTGAAACAGACTATGGAGGTGATCACGATGGTTAATTTTCCCTTTATTTTATCAGTTGGTAATATCCTTAAAATAAAGAAATACATAAGAGTTTTAGTATGTAAATCTCATACCCAGGTTCGAATCTCACCAAAGGTAATTGGAGTTAAATCTCAGTTTATTCTTGGTGACAAGAGGGGGAGATGAAATGTTTTGACATGATCGTTCGGCATAAATTAGATTTTAAGCTTAAAAAGTCTTTAAAAATACCGTCGTTGATATTCTAAAACAAAAATATTACATTACCACCAAACAGGCTTATCATTTGTCGTCGTCATTGAGCAAAGGGTTACGAACACCTTGACATGTGTACCTTTATTGTTAGCAAATAGGCGGACACGAGAGACTGACTGCACCAAAAGAAGTAAAAATCGAGTTACTTAAGCTCCTGAAAATAGTAAACACCCTAATTGGTATACACCTAGTGGACCAAATAATCAAATAACTAAATCCAATCTAATGCTCGAGCGACCTGATATCTTTGCTCGCCTTTGCCTCTGACATCAAGATTGGCCATCTTACTGTCATCAGCTGCAACATATGTAACACATGCCCAACTTAGGTATCATGGTCTGCGACCTGCCCTTATCTAACCTCCCAAATCTACAACCCTAGCAACATCGGCTCGTCGCTGACACCAACAGCAGGAGACTGACAACACAATCCCACCCTCCAACGTAGCCACAAAGGCATGTGTCCATAAAGAGATCCGGCGGCGTCACAGCCTCGCTCCACGAAAGATAGAGAGATCAATGGCTTCTACACCATCGCCCTGATCACAACAATGCTCCGCCGCGGCCTTTCCTACAACTGACAACGCCATGCAGTCGCACCTGAGGGCCCAGGTCAATCTAACCCGACGTCGCTGGCTAGCCCATCGAGCCACTTGAAATTAGAGACGACAGGCATGAAGTGGCGGCTCACCGTAGCTCCGGCCATGAGTTCCAGTCACCAGAATTTAGAGATTTGTGGTGATGAAAATTGTTGGGGGGATGGCTAGTCTTGGATTAGATCAACAACAGATGGACTTACCACATTTTCTCAAATAGGGTTAATTTTATTAAACAAGCTAGCTAGAGTCTATCATAACTTAAATAACAAAAAGCTCTTCATACAGAGCTTAACAAAAAAATTTCACTTGAAATTGTTTTTTTTTTGCTTGCTAGAAGTTGGACCTGACTGGTTCATGAATATTATCTGTCACCCGTAGCTAATGCTGGTAGATGAGAAGAGTGTGGGAATTTGGTGTCCACTACCGATAATTTGTTAGTTGTGTAACTTTCTTTATATTTTAATAAAACTTCGAACGTATCATTCTAAACAAAACAAAAAACAGAAAAACAAACGAAACTTCGTACTCTATCTTCACTCCTAAATGCCATGAGGAGGTCACATCGTGAGGGGGACATGGCAACTACCCATAGAATAATATGGGTAGGGTAACCCAACCACTAAGCATTCTTACTTTCTTAGCGCGCAACATTTTCTACTTGTACATGATTTGGTTACGGGATAAGTCAGCTGCGATTCAAGTGTGGCTGTCTTGTTAAGCGTCACAGTCGCTAATCTAATGATTTCAACCCCATAATGTCCCTTCAGTTTCCCTTAGCAATTGCGCTAAACTACCCCACTCGTGCGCTTGCACTAACTAAACACATGACCCTTACTCGCTCAAGAGTTGGCTCTTTCATGGAGGAGAATAATGACATCATGCACATGACAACCATATGATCACACATACAGGAATAAAGTAAAAATGTGTTTATCGGGCTTGTCATATATTATATGATATATGAAATTTTTTTACTAGATTTAATTATTTCTTCGATCAATAATAATCACACATTTTATAGATGAGTTTGTCTACTGTACTTTAAGATATGACATACAACACTAACACTAATATGTGGTTGTAAGTGCTTAAAAGAGAGTACAAGAGAGTGGTGTGGTATATTTTATAAGGTATACCGTACCCTAAAAATATAATAAAAATATACTATACGATGTACTGCAATTTTCTCATCTCATTAACCACCTTTCGAATCTCCCCGCCTTTTTAAACCCCCTCTGGTTTCTCTTAATTTGTTACGAGCAAAGCCAAAACCTCTCCTCCTTTCTCAGTCCTAGAGTGACCTCAAAGACGACGCGGTCCATGGCAGAACCGATGTCGGAGAAGATAGTCTATCTGCATGGCGACCTTGACCTCCAAATCCTCGAGGCGCGGAGGTTACCGAATATGGACCTCTTTTCCGAGCGGCTCCGCCGCTGCTTCACCGCCTGCGACACCATCAACTGCTCTCGCTCTCACTCCGAGAAGCCTCCGCAGTCGGTCGAAGACAGCAAGATTTCTCGCCACCCGAATATCATCACCAGCGACTCTTACGTCAAAGTCTGCGTGCCTCAGGTAACGGTGGCGCGTACGCGCGTCATCAAGAACGAGCAGAATCCTCAATGGCGCGAGACCTTTTGCATCCCACTCGCGCATCCTGCGGCCAAGCTTGAATTTCAGGTGAAAGATAACGACGTCTGAAGCGCTCAGATAATTGGAACCGCCTCCATCTCCGCGGCGAGAATCGCCACCGGAGATGTGATTTCCGGCTGGTTTGACATTATCGGACCTACTGGAAAGCCGCCGAAGCCTCATTGCGCGATCAAGGTCGAGTTGAAGTTCACTCCCTTCGAGAAAAACCCGGCATACAAGCACGGCATAACCGGCGATCCAGAACGGAAGGGAGTCTCCAACACCTACTTTCCTCTGAGAAAAGGCAGTCACGTGCAGCTCTATCAGGACGCGCATGTGTCGGAGGGGCTGCTGCCGCAAATTGAATTGGACGGAAGAAAGGTTTATAAGCCTGAGCATTGCTGGGAGGATCTTTGCTATGCGATTTCGGAGGCTCATCATATGATTTATGCGGTTGGTTGGTCTGTGTTTCACAAAGTGAGGCTGGTTAGAGAGCCGAGCCGGCCGTTGCCACGCGGCGGCGACTTAACGCTAGGAGAGTTTCTCAAGTATAAATCAGAAGAAGGTGTACGGGTGTTGATGCTGGTCTGGAATGATAAGACATCCAACGACGTCTACTCGGTGATTATTTTAGCATGCATGGTTTTAAATTTTCTTAGTTACTGTTGTTTAATTGTGAATGCTGATATTGGAATCGTTACGCCAATCACTGGGATATGAATTTTGTATGAATTGAAATGTGTAATGTCTGTAATTGATTGTTCTGGATTTTATATGGCTGTATGGAATTTGAGTCATAATGTGAAGTGGGAATGGTGCAGGCAGGAATGATGGGAACGCATGATGAAGAAACCCGGAAGTTTTTCAAGAATTCATCTGTCACTTGTGTTCTGGCCCCTCGCTATGGCAGTAGTAAGCTTAGCATTATAAAACAAAAGGCAGGTTCCAGCCGATTTGTGATCTTGTTATCCTGTCGTAAATTGCAACTTGTTCTTCTCCATTCCTACTTAGCATTTGCATGTTGTTTCGAAATTCTTTAAAGGTTCGCTAGACATTGCTTCATTTAACAAACATGCATTTCCTCTAGTGGAATTATTTGCTTTTCAACTCTTGTATGGATTAATTTCTACAGGTTGTTGGAACCGTCTTTACACACCATCAAAAATGTGTTATTGTGGACACACAAGCATCTGGTAATAGGGAAATTATTATTTGTACCCGGAACACCACATGTTTTATGTTCCTCTTTAATCTCATTGGTCCACGTGTTTTGTTCTTATTTCTGATTGGTGTATTTAATTACTTTTTCTTTTCTTTTTTCACCTCGTGCTGGTCCCCACATGAATCTGAGTTATATGATTGGTCGGGTACAACACCTAGCAGTGCCACGTGGTGTTCCGGGTACAGAGAATAATTACTCCTGGTAATAACCGCAAGATAACCGCCTTTTTAGGAGGGCTTGATCTCTGTGATGGCCGTTATGACACACCTGAGCACAGATTGTTTCACTATGTTGACACTGTGTTCAAAGATGATTTTCATCAAATTTCCATTCCTGTAAGTAAGCGGTGTTTTGGCAGTCTTATTATTTTCCTTGTTTCAAATAGACTGCTAGCTAGCTAGCCCCTTTCATCATTTTCTTCTTCTCACTAAATGTAACTATGGAGTAATGGACTATGGACTAGCATAACTTACAGTTTGTAGTCATTGATATCTAGAATTTGACGGCTGGGACCAAGGCTCCAAGGCAACCATGGCATGACTTGCACTGTAGAATTGACGGGCCTGCTGCATATGATGTTCTTATAAATTTTGAGCAACGATGGAGGAAAACAACACGATGGAGGGAGTTTGGACAATGTAAAAAGGTGTCTCATTGGCATGATTCTTTACTTAAGATAGGCCGTATTTCATGGATACTTAGTCCTGAGATGTCAGATTCAGAGGAATTTACAATTATTCCCAAAGAAGACCCAGCTTTATGGGTTCAGAGAGAAGATGATCCTGAAGATTGGCATGTCCAGGTTGAATCATGGAATTTTCATTTTCTTCTTTTCTCAGTGTTGTTTTTCTTTTACTTATATGATAGAACTATAGAAACAATTAATGAATCCAATCTGGGTATATATCATCTTTTTTTTGCAGATTTTCCGGTCTATTGACTCAGGATCACTGAATGGATTTCCCAAAGATGTCATTGTTGCTGCGTCACAGGTCTCTCACCCTCCCCCATTTTTTTAATTTTTTATGAAAGATGATTTCTGGAGGAAAGCTCAAAGCTGATTAGCTGATCATACTCCCTAACTGTAACTGCAGAGCCTGATTTGCTCAAAGGATCTAGTAATAGATAAAAGCATTCAGACAGCGTACATCAAGGCAATCAGATCCGCCCAACATTTCATATATATTGAAAATCAGTATTTTCTTGGTTCATCATATGCATGGCCAGATTATAAAGATGCAGGTAATGTGACAATCTACTGTGCACTGAAGTATAACTTTCTAAACTCATAATGTTTATACTTCGGGAGCAAAAGTTTTAAAACGAGCTATGATATATTTATGTACAAAAGCTGCACTTAAAATCTTTGGGATCTGTCATTTTGTGCATGAGTACAAGATCAACATTTGTCTCTCCTTTGGTTTTATCAACCTAGTTTTCTAGCTAGGAACCCCATTCTAAGTTTTTTTTTTTTTTTTTTTGTAGTAAGTTAAATTTGCTTATTTGTTCAACCAAAATTGACTAAGAACATTAAAAGAATATTCATGTGCATTTTTGTTTACTGTCATTGGTTTTAAACATTATTCAACCTCAATGACTCAGGACTCTAAGCACTTACCTTTTCTCAAATTATACATTCTTTTGGTTTCTAATCCTTTCTGGCATCCCTCCGTTTGATTCAGCACTAGATTAATTCCTTCCTTTCATGGTCCAATCAGGAGCTGACAATCTGATTCCAATTGAGTTGGCACTGAAGATTGCCAGCAAAATCAGAGCTAATGAGAGATTTGCGGTGTATATAGTTGTACCTATGTGGCCTGAAGGTCATCCGACTTCTGGTCCAATGCAAGAAATTCTCTACTGGCAGGTATTTGGTAACATGTGTTTCAGGACACTTGATAACTGAGATTGTTGTTATGTTCTTCTGGTTCTCTAATTTGCTCATATAATTTCTGGACCAACGTAGAAATTTTCGTCTGAGTTGTGTATGTTTGCAATTTACAGAGCCAGACAATGCAAATGATGTATGATATTGTTGCACGAGAACTGAAAGCCTTGCAGCTTCAAGACTCACATCCTCAAGATTTCCTCAATTTCTATTGCCTTGGTAAACGGGAAAAAGTTCCTGAGGAAACATCAAACAACAATGAGGCTATGGTATTGTTCCAAAATGATCATCTCTTGTACTGCTCTGATTTTATGATTTACTGCTAGTTTTTTCTCTCTTTTTTTTCATATGAATTTTTGGCTTCCAAACAGTACATCCACGATTTCAGGTTTGAGATCATGATAAATGGGTCGAATGCCAATGACTCAAATGCTACCTTTGTGATATTTGACTTGGTTAACCACAGCTGTTGGTTATCTCCCTCAGCTTTAAATCCCACTTCATCTATGTGATTTAACTCGTTATCTGCCCGGAAAGCTTTGTTTTTGGTCTTCAAACAAAGTGTTTTCTTTCTTTTTCAGATATCCGATTCCTACAAGAATCAGCGCTTTATGATTTATGTTCATGCCAAGGGTATGATAGTAGATGACGAGTACGTCATACTGGGATCAGCCAATATTAACCAAAGGTCAATGGCTGGTACGAAAGACACTGAGATAGCTATGGGTGCGTATCAACCCCATCACACTTGGGCTGAGAAGCAGAGACATCCTTGTGGTCAGGTATGTAACTTTGTGTCTTTTGCCTTTTGCAAACTTCTAGTTTATTGATTCTCCACTAAAGAAGACACTTATGGAGAAATGACTTGTATATACTTTTATCTTCCATGAGCACAAGCTGTTCCAGAACATATCTATACTTCTTGTCTTGCTGTAGAACTCTAGACTTGCAGCCCCGTATTGCTCCTTTGCTCCCCAAATCCTCAATTCTAAGAAACTTGCACGGAATCCCCATATTGTGGAATTTTTCGACATTTGTTTAACATTTATATTGATTCATAAACTTTGAATATTTTCTTCTTGCAGATATATGGGTATCGAATGTCACTCTGGGCTGAGCATCTTGGTATGTTGGACACATGCTTTAAAGAGGCAGAGAGTTTGGTAACTGTGAGGACTGTGAATGGCATTGCCGAAGAAAACTGGAGGAGATACACATCACCGGATTTCACAGAACTGCAGGGTCACCTTCTCAGGTATCCGTTGCTGTTAAGGGCTGATGGTAAGGTGGAACCTCTTCCAGGATATGAAAATTTCCCTGATGTTGGCGGCAAAGTTATGGGAGCTCATACTATTAAAATTCCAGATCAATTCACAACATAGACCTCCCTGTATACTTTTATGTTCATATCAGGCGGCTAATACTTTGTTAACAAGTGTGGCTTTTCTAGGCAAGCTATTCATATCAAGCATGCTACGACTGTGCTCGTGGTTCTAGTAGTGGCAATCAACTTCGGACCTTTGACTATGAGCAAAGACATCGCAACCACTCTTGCCGAACCCGCCATTACTGGTACCAATACTTATACGTAAACTCTCCTTTTCGATTCTCATTTCTATTGTGGTTGTGATTAACAGCAATTCAGCTTTAGTGGAACCTCCTGGCATGATGTTACAAATATACAAAATACCGCTAAATACATGTGTAGATTGTAACATATATCTTGTATAAGAAAATATGTACATATTTCGATCAAGAAAACAATAACATATATTCAAAATTTACCAGTTTGTTTTTATTGGTCATAGTTTCTTTTGGTTCATAATATGTGTAATAATAAAAATAAATAAATAAAAAAAGAGGTTCAAAGTAACACAAATTCAATTTGAGGAGAAAAGGAACAGATGGTGAAGCTGATGACACAAAGTTATGCAAGTGAATTGGTCTATCAAAACAGTTTAGTTTAGGCTAATGATCGGTATGTGGCACAATGTGGTTGCTCTGGGATGTGTTTTCCCTTTTAAACATGACATAAGCATCTTAGGTGTACGAGACGAAAATGACACACGATCAGTTTTTAACCCACAAAAAAGGACATATATGTCAATAATGGCATTTTTTTTCTTTTTCAATTTTGACTTTCTTTTCTTTTTTCCCTCCTTCTCTGTTCTCTCGCTCTCCTCTTCAGCCCTTCTTCCTCTCACACTCCCCCCAATTTGAAACCATAAAATTGGAGAACTCTTATCGGCGGTTGCACGTGGAGAAGTAGAGCTCATCATCGTTCCTGCAGACTGTTTCGAGGTGCAGGCGAGGTTGTAATGTCGGGTGGGGTCAAGAAAGAGAGGATGCCGAGCTGGGTGTGAAAAAAGAAAATTGGCGAAGATGAGAGAGAGAGAGAAAAAAGAAAAAAAAAAAAAAAAGAGTTGAAAAGGCAAACTCAAAGGAAAAAAGAGTGAAAAAAGAATATGGCGTTAAATGATCTTTATGCCCTTCTTTATGGGTTAAAAACTGATCAATTGGTGCTCTGTCATCCGTCGGATGCTTACGTCATGTTTAAAAAGAATTTAATTTTTTTCCCAAATTTGATGGATTTTAAGAGCACAGGGGCACACATGATTAAAAAAAAAAGATTCAGAACACAACTGATGAGTGACATAATATTAAGGGTAACACACTGAATTTAATCATAAATGTAACTACCGTGAGAAAACGCTCTAGTTTGGTTCTGTTTTCCCATATACAGGAAATGAACTAGTTTACTTTCCTGATGCTATTTTCTGCGAAACAAACGAGGTATTAAAGTAGTCAATGTAACTGGCTAGTTGCCTTGACTGTTGACGAGTTGTATCAATAAATTTCATCATGATTTATATTTTGTGTCTCAATTATTTATCAATAACGCTATAATTGGATATAATGATTACTTTGATATAAAACTAAATATGGAGAGATGAATATAAATATAACATTATTATTTCTAATATACTGGTTGATTAAGAATTGATGACATTTTTCTTTCTTAAAAAAGAAGAAGAAAGAATTGATGACATTTCCATAGAACGCAAAAGAATCACCCTATAAATTAAGCTTTAAGCTTCCACTTCATCCAGCAACAAACTAAAACCAAAACTAAAACCAAATAAAAGAGAAGAGGAACTTTGCAATGGAGGCTAGTACTAGAACTGTGTTGAGATGTGTGGGATTGCTAAGCATGCTTGTGCTTTCATTAGCAGCAGCACCAGCTCCTCATGACTCTTGTTTTTCCAAACTCAAAAACCAAATCGTGTGCCAAGAAGTGTGGCGTCTCTTGCATTCCTTCCTTAGAAGATCCTCCAAATTATGTAGGGTGCTTCGAGCTTTGCATGATTGCCTACATGATTATTCCAACTACTATTTCCGGCGACGTTGCCTATGGCTGTGATCGTGATTGTGTGACCTCTATGAGTAAAGTTATGATCCATGTTGCCAATGTTTTCGTTTCTGGTACCTATATTTATACTTGATTAGATTCTCTCTTTCTCATTTATAAGTTCATTGTGCTTCCAAGTTATTTACGATATGATTGTTTGTCATGTAGATCTCACAAGCTATGCACAAGGCTATGTTGATTTTTGCTCCTACAACTATTCCAAGAATAACAAGCTTTTTTAGAGAATTAATTCATCAATTGCTGATAGCATGTCAGCTTCAATGGAACATTGTGGTGTTACATCTTAAAAATATACAAAATAATGAATAATAGTTGTAGGATATTTACCTATATATATATATATCCGAGAAAATTTTAATAACAGTACGCGAAGTATGGTTGATTGATAATTAAGGTGAATATAGTTTCTATAATATTATAATGGTGTCTCAGGTTAAAATTATGACCCAACTTAAGTAGTTTGTTCAGCAGTGTGGCTTTTCTAGGCAAGTTTATTGTCACGAGATTCTTTTTTCCTAAGCTTCTCGTACGGCCTTTGTCACATCCCAGGATTCATTCCGCCGTAACACGATATTGTCCGTTTTGGGCCCACCGGCCCTCACCGTTTTGTTTCCGGCAACTCAGGAGCAACTTCCCAGTAGGTCACCCATCCTGGGATTGCTCTAGCATCAACATGCTTAACCTCGGAGTACCCATCCCCTCCGAAGCCGCTGAGCCACCAAAATGCCTTGTTTTAGATTGGAGGTGGGCATGTACATATACAGCACATAACCCCTCTCCGTTGGTCGATGTGGGATATTACAATCCACCCTCCTTGAGAGTCCGACGCCCTCGTCTGTACACTCGCGCCACACGGCAGAGTGGCTCTAATACCATTGGAATTCTTATGTTTGTATTTTGGCTACTTATGGATTGTAGCTGAGATTTATTTTATTGGAATAAAAAGTGGTTCTTAAATTCTTAAGTTAAGGTTGTCCATTTTCGATGGAGGTTTGCCGAGTCTTCGGTAAATTTTCCTTGGAGGTGGTCTCCGCAGGACTCGTATGATATCTACTTTATTCAAGTTGTTCATAGATATCATGTTAAGGGTCAGGCGAGTGTGCATACATACTATATATAATATCCAGGCCTGAGAGACAGTTTTTTAAAGTTTGGGGGTTCTAGCCAGGCTGGACCCTAGTTCAGAGTCGTTCCAGTGGAGTTCGTGTTTTTGCCACTGTGAAAAGCATTTCTTTTGGGGAAATATTTATTTGTTGTCAGATCAGTTTTGTCCACTCACTCTGACGTGTTAAATATTTCCCCCTGGGCTCTTCGTTTTTAAAATGCACAGTCTGCAGAGTTCGCGTGAGGTCCAGCATGAGACGTCGAGGCATATTGACCCAGCTATCAGCTACTTTTCGCCAGTAGGTTACCTGTTTAATCTACTAGGAGTTTGTTAGCTTCCGTTGTATTTTATTTGATTTTTAGTAGCTCTGAATACTATTGGAATTCTTATGTTTGTATTCTGGCTACTTATGGATTGTAGCTGAAGATTTATTTTATTGGAATAAAAAGTGGTTCTTAAATTCTTAAGTTAGGGTTGTCCATTTTCGAGGGAGGTTTGCCGAGTCTTCGGTAAATTTTCCTTGGAGGTGGTCCCCGCAGGACTCATCTCGGGTTTCGGGGTGAAATTCAGGGCGGGTCCTGACAGCCTTAGCACTTCCCTTATGCTAAGTCAGCCTTATTTACGCAAACGCTTTGATCAACTAGAACACCTGACGAAGGGAGAAGAACTTTGAAATAAAGAACTTTTATTAAGCTAAGAGAACTTTACAAAGCTTTACAAATGAGCTTGAATGCTATCCAACTCTCTATGTCTCAAATGAAATGGGTGACTCCCTATTTATAGGCATTATCCCCCTTGTCTAAGTGTTACCTTGAGTATTATAAAAATTTTCGGAGTAGTCTTGAGTCTTATGCCTCTCTAGGGTTCTAGAGAGTTCCGGAATGTCCTAGAGACTCTATAAGATTCTAGAGAGTTCCGGAGTTGTCCGAATGCTTCCCAATATTTCTGGAAGCTTCCAAGACCTTTCATAAGATTCTGGATGCTTCCAGAATGCTGATGTGCTCACAAAATCCTTCATTGAGTCATGTTTGCGTCAAAAATGCTCAAGAAAACTCCTTGTTAAATCTGCGGGCGTGACATTGTGCTTTCATCGTTCATATCAAGCACGCTATGACTGTGCTCATGGTTCATCGCCTAAGTACTTAGGAAACAAATTTTGTTACTTAGGCGACAGAATCGTTCCGTCGCCTAAGAGTTTTTTTTTCTAGTAGTGAACTAATATGTAATTTGTTAAATGTGAGAATGTTCCCATGAAGAGGGTTTCTAATAAGGACCACTAAATTAAGGACTAGTAAATAACTTTCTCATTAATCATTTAATTACACCCAATTTCTAATTACATTTTTCTATTTTTATCGTTCAGTTTTTAGGTATATATTAGTATATCATTTATACAAATTTTCAGCTAAATTGATGGTCGTTAAATGATCGAACTTAATCAAATCAATGGACGATTCAAATCTGTCAAACTAGAGTCATTCAATTTTATAATTAGTAAATCATATTTATGAATGTCTTAAAGATTTTCAATTTGTATGAAAATTTATAGAGATAATATACTCATATATAACTACAAACTAAATTGATCGAGATGTGAATATGCGATCGAAAAATGAGTGAAACGAATAAGTCTTCAAGTAGTCCTTAACTTAGTGGCTCTCGTTAGAGCCACTCACATATGTTCCCATATATAAGAATGTAATTATGATTTATTTTTACGTGTCTCAATTAATTATCATTAATGTTATAGTTAAATATAATGATATTTTCCCTTATGTTCATGGATATAAAACTATATAAGTTACCTCCCTTTTTTGTCAAATAAATAAGGTACGCTTGAGATTATTCCCATATATTGTTGGATAAGATTCCAATTTGATTTGTTTTTTATGTCACAATTAATTATCATTTACGCATGTGTACATTCATTTTCCCTTGTGTAAAATGAATACACTGGATCCAAATAAATTAACTCCTTGAGAGATTGAATAAATTGCCACCCTATAAGTTAAGGTTTGAGTTTAGCTTCCACTTCATCCCAGCAACAAACCAAAACCAATTGATTAAAAGAGATCAAAGAGAACTTAACTTTGCAATGGAGGCTAGTACTAGAACTGTGTTGAGATGTGTGGGATTGCTAAGCATGCTTGTGCTTTCAGTAGCAGTAGCGCCAGCTCCTTATGACTCTCTTGTCTATCCAAACTCAAAAACCAAATCGTGTGCCAAGAAGTGTGGCGTCTCTTGCATTCCTTCCTTAGAAGATCCTCCAAATTATGTAGCGTGCTTCGGGCTTTGCATGGTTGCCTGCAGACTTATTCCAACTACGTATACTAATTCCGGCGACGTTGCCTATGGTTGTGCTCGTGATTGTGTGACCTCTGTGAGCAAAGTTATGGCCCCCGTTGCCAATGTTTCCGTTTCTGGTACCTATATTTATACTTGATTAGATTCTCTCTTTCTCATTTATAATTTCATTGTACTTCCAAGTTATTTACGATATGATTGTTTGTCATGTAGATCTCACAAGCTATGCGCAAGGCTATGTTGATTCTTGCTCCTACAGCTGCTCCAAGAATGAGAAACTTTTTTAGAGAATTCATTCATCAATTGCTGATAGCATGTCAGCTTCAATGGAATATCGTGGTGTTACATGTTACAATTACACAAAATCTGAATAAATAGGTGAAGGAGATTTACATATGTAACTTATATTCTGTATGCGACCATATGTATTTATTTCGATCAAGAAAACAAATAATATTATGAATTTCCTATATTGTTTTTACTCGTCATGTTTTCTTTTTATTCCTTATGTCTTTGTCCAATGTTTAATTATTTTGGGGTGGATTTTAGCCGACTCCGGAGTGATCATGGTGAGTTCCGGTCAGGCGGTCACCAGATTATGGCGACTCCGCGAGTTGCTAGTTATTGAGGCTGATTATGGGTTTGCTGACTTGCTCTATAAATATGGATTGCATGGCATGACATAATTACCTTTAAACTGATTGTGCGTCCAAGCCCACGGCTAACCCACAACCTTTCTTCATTATAGAAATTAAGTTAGAGACTCGATTTACAATCACTATTTTGACCACCTAAACCGTTACAAATACTCGAGCTTCAGTCCTAAATCATAGTTAATTAACCAAATCGTTAATTTGTGTTCTAACTTCAATCCTAAACTAGATATACATGTCCTGTCATGACTCATGAGGAGCAGGTTACAATCGTTACATCGTGCATGAGGGGACATGGCAACCACCCATAGAATGATAGTTAGGGTAACCCAGCAACTCAAGGAAACCTTTCCTATCTGTACATTATTTGATTCTTGGAATAGCTGGATAAGTAAGCTGGGTTTTCCTGTAGGGCGATCCTAACTATATATTCTGTCAGCAGTCCTATTCTTAGTGTATGTGGGTTGTATTCCTGACTGAGAATACAAAGAGAAGCTAGCTTGGAACAGCTGCCATCATATATAAAATCGACGAGGTGCTAAATGAAAATCGAGAGTGAGATTTTAAGTTTAGACTTTTTTGCGTTTTAAGTTTAGGTAACTTATACTGCAAGAGTATAACAGTCTAACTAGGTTTAGAAGAGATTTTGGTTTGGCTGGTTCATAATTGCTATTACATTATTATGACCCTTCTAATTTAGTTTTCTGGCTATTAAAGAAAAATAATTTTTTCAAACTTCTTTTATTTTTCTCCATTGTATTTTGGGGAACAAAATTGTTCTTTCTTTTTGTATAATAGGAGTTAGTATCACCTAAATCCTTACCGGTTTGAATAAAAATATATATTACATCAACGACGATTACTTATATTGGGAGACATTTTTTTGGATTGTATGAAAGTAGTATGTAACATAATTAGTGTGAGGATCAAACTTTAAAATAATTTTGTAATATAAACATAAGAAGCATGAAAATAGTTTTATCAACCAATCATGAATAATATGAAAAAGTGAGAATGATTATTTGAACCCTCGGACGAAATGCTTGTTCAATTGGTGTATATGACACCTTCTTGTCATATGCCACCCCTCTTTGTCAGGAAATTGATTTATGAATACTCATCAATTTAAATAAGAATGAGGAAGAAGAGTTTATGAATCAAACTTAATACCAGTTTATTTATTATCTTATTTTCTTGTACTCATATTAATTTTTCATTCAAAATAAATAAACGTGTTAGCAATTGATATCACTACCCTTCTTCGTTGGTCACCGTTTTCACCTTTTTATTCCCCGACTAACAAGTCGTGTAAGTTAATCATGAGTTCTTACATTTGACATATAATTCTATGTAATATAATCTACACTTCACATGTAATCAGCAAGTCAATACGTCCACCGAACAAATCTATGTAATTTAATAATAGACCTTTTCTAGTCTATTATTAATTTGGCACCACTCCCAAATGGGAATAATGCTTAATTTCCAAATTGATTTGGATAGTTAATCACCGCCAGAATTAGAACATTTCATAACCACAAGATCTCAAAAATGAGGAAAGCGACGCGTGGGTCCAATATTTATTTGCACTTATGAAACATGGGGTCCCTTCCAAAGTAGAGTATCCAACTCACAAAAAATGTCAACCGTTTCTTCCGACCTGACATTATGTTTAAATATCTTGTTCTTTTTAGTAAACAAATAGTTAAAATATTAAATGGGTCTACAAACTCAACTCACGACCTCCCATTTACTAATATTATAATTGGTCTTAAATATCTTGTTTTATTGAAGGTTTTTGATACAGATGTGTATTTACATATATCATGTGATGGTAAAAATTAACCTTTTTTTAACACATATATATGGTTGATGTTGCATATAAATAGATATAGATATATTAGATTGTACTGTATTCTTCAACCATCGTGTAAACAAAAATTTTTGTTTTGTTTTTTTTTCAAAAAAAAAAATTGTTTGTTAAACTAGCTTGTACATTGTTTTGATTTTAAAAAAAGGAGAATTCCATTTCTAATTACATATACCTTTAAAAATGTACTCATATAGTGGTACAATGCATGTAGTAGTTAGAATCACGCTTTTTGTTTACATACATTATAAGACTGTGTGATTGATAAACCTCACTAGCTAGTGAGTATACATGGTATCAAGATCATTTGTAACTGATACTAACATAAATAGAAAAAACATATCCAAATCCGAAAAAGAAGATTTTGTTGATACTCCCATTGTTTGCGCAGAAGCTTCACAATTTCGTAGTTCCGTTGGTTGAATGTATTGCTTTAGAGATGAGCTTCTTGTTGCTAAAAGTCGTAATTGTCATCAAATTGAATTAGAAAGAGATTTGGCCTTTATCATCAATGGTGTCAAGATTCATGTTATTCTTTGGAAGCTAAAATCTCTAATCCGAAATATCAAAGCTTTAGTTGATTCTTTTGACAACATCTTCTTCTCTCGTAACCTTAAGGAACTGAATTTTGTTACGGATACTCTTGCTTTGATTAGTCACTCTTTTTATTCACCGAGTGTTGGTTTGATGAAGTTCTTACTCAAGCTCATATGATTATTCTTTTAAATTTTTGTCAGAACAGAACATGTAAAAGACTTCCCGTTGCATTTAGAAAATAAAAATAAGAAACAAAAAAGAAATCTAGAAAAGAAGAGTAAGAAAAAACCGATATTTCTTGCTTTTCCGGTTTTGTAACGGACACCAGTCACAACTCACACGCTCACTCTATTCCCCTCTAAAATCTCTCCCCCGAGTTTTAATTTCCCCCAAAAGCGCTACAGTTGTTTCTCGCTGTTACAAGCAAAGCCAAAAACCTCTCTTCCTTGTTTTTGTCACTAATCCAAACCCCAATCTCAGTCCTAGACTGACCTCAACCGACGCCGCCGTCCATGGCAGACCCGATGTCGGAGCAGATAATCTATCTGCACGGCGACCTTGACCTCCAAATCATCGAGGCTCGGCGGTTACCTAACATGGACATCGTCTCCGAACGGCTCCGCCGCTGCTTCACCGCCTGCGACACCATCAACTGCGGTTCTCACTCCGAGGAGGCTCAGCAGTCGGCCGAGGACAGCAAGATTTCTCACCACCGGAAGCTCATCACCAGCGATTCTTACGTCAGCGTGTGCGTGCCTCAGGCCACGGTGGCGCGTACGCGCGTCATCAAGAACGCGCAGAATCCTCAGTGGTGCGAGACCTTTTGCATCCCGCTCGCGCATCCCGTGGCTAAGCTTGAGTTTCAGGTCAAAGATAACGACCTCTTCGGCGCTGAGATTATCGGCACCGCCTCGATCTCGGCGGCCAAAATCGCCACTGGAGAAGTGATTTCCGGCTGGTTTGAGATTATCGGACCCGCCGGAAAGCCTCCGAAGCCTCATTGCGCGATCAAGGTGGAGTTGAAGTTCACTCCCTTCGAGAAAAACCCGGCATACAAGCACGGCATAGCCGGCGATCCAGAACGGAAGGGAGTCCTCAACACCTACTTCCCTTTGAGAAAAGGCAGTCACGTGAGGCTCTACCAGGACGCGCACGTGCCGGAGGGGCTGCTGCCGCAGATTGAATTGGATGGAAGGAAGGTTTATAAGTCTGAGAATTGCTGGGAAGACATTTGCTATGCGATTTCGGAGGCTCACCATATGATCTATGTGGCTGGATGGTCTATATATCACAAAGTGAGGCTGGTTAGAGAGCCAAGCCGGCCGTTGCCACGGGGTGGTGAATTGACGCTAGGAGATTTGCTCAAGTATAAGTCAGAAGAAGGCGTGCGGGTGTTGATGCTGGTCTGGGATGATAAAACCTCCCACGACAAGTTCTACTTAAAAACGGTAATTATTTTAACCTGCATTGTGGTTTTGAACTTACTGAGTTACTGTTTCAACAGTGAATGCTGGTATATGAATCTATATAGGAATCTTTATGTCAGTAACTGTGATAAGAATTGTGTCTGAATTGAAATGTGTAATGTCTTTAATTGATTGCTCTGGATTATATATGGCTGTGTGGAAATTGAGTCATAATGTGAAGTGGGAATGGTGCAGGGAGGAATGATGGGAACACATGATGAAGAAACCCGGAAGTTTTTCAAGCATTCATCTGTCACTTGTGTTCTGGCACCTCGCTATGCCAGTAGTAAGCTTAGCATTATGAAACAACAGGCAGGTTCCAATTCTTAGATTTTTGTAATCGTGTTTTCCTTTGATCAGTATGATTTTAAATTGCAATGGTGATTGGATAAATCTCTTGATAGTTTTGACTTTTGATACATTTGGCTATATTTTAATGGTTTGAGAATAACGTTGATCAGATGCTTGTTAATGATTTGCTTTTCAAATTTAACATTTTCTTTTCAGATTTAACTCATTATTTTATGGATTTTTACAGGTTGTTGGAACCCTCTTTACACACCATCAAAAATGTGTAATTGTGGACACACAAGCGTCTGGTAATAACCGCAAGATAACTGCATTTTTAGGGGGGCTTGATCTCTGTGATGGTCGTTATGACACGCCTGAGCACAGATTATTTCGTGATGTTGACACTGTGTTTAAAGAAGATTTCCATCAACCTACCTTTCCTGTAAGTATTTGGTGTTCTGTCTGTCTATAATCTTCCTTGTTTTTAACATGCTAGCCCCTTTCATCATTTTCTTATTCTTGCTAAATATCAACATGGACTAGCATAACTTATAGCCTGTAACTACAATGATATAGAATTTGACTGCTCTCACTTTATATATATATATATATATATATATATATATCTTTATGGTTTTTGTGGTTGTGCTTGCACTAGGCTGGAACCAAGGCTCCAAGGCAACCATGGCATGATTTGCACTGTAGAATTGATGGGCCTGCTGCATATGATGTTCTCATAAACTTTGAGCAACGGTGGAGGAAAGCAACACAATGGAGGGAGTTTGGACTACGTAAAAAGGTTTCGCATTGGCATGATGATGCTTTAATTAAGATAGGCCGTATTTCATGGATACTCAGTCCTGAGATATCAGTTTCAAAGGAATTTACAGTCATTCCCAAAGACGATGCAGCTGTATGGGTTCAGAGAGAAGATGACCCCGAAAATTGGCATGTTCAGGTTAAATGATGGAATTTTCTTTTTGCTTCTTTTCTCAGCTTTTTTTTTTCTTTTTCTTTCACATATATACAAAGAAAAGGACAATGAATTCAGTTTGAGTATACATCTTTCTTTTGCAGATTTTCCGGTCTATTGACTCCGGATCACTGAAAGGATTTCCCAAAGATGTAATTGTTGCTGAGTCACAGGTTTTTCACCGTCCTTCCCTCCATCTTTTAAACCTTATTATGAAAGCTCAGTTGTGGAGGAAAGCTGATGATACTCTCTTACTGTAACTGCAGAACCTTATTTGCTCAAAGGATCTAGTAATAGATAAAAGCATTCAGACAGCATACATCAAGGCAATCAGATCTGCCCAACATTTCATATACATTGAAAATCAGTATTTTCTTGGTTCATCATATGCATGGCCAGATTATAAAAATGCAGGTATGGTGACAATTTATTGCGCACTGAAGTATTACTGAGATAAATATAATGTTTATACTTTGGGAGCAAAATGTTTAATTTGCAAAACAACACATTATAAGGAATTATTCATGTACATAGGTGTGGTTGAATGTATTTTATATGTTATCTGTATTGAGCGAAATTTATTTATCCATCCATATTGGACGAAGAATAATAAAAATTTGCATTTTTGCTTATTGTTCGTTTTAAGTATTCTTCAACCTCATTGGCCCAATACTAAGCCCTTTCTTTTCTGAAATTACACATTTTTTGGTTTTTTATCATGGAAGTAAGATAGTTGTCATTAACTGATATATCTATTCGATTTAACACTTAATTCCTTTCTTGGTCCGAGCAGGAGCTGACAATCTTATTCCAATGGAGTTGGCACTGAAGATTGCCAGCAAAATTAGAGCAAATGAGAGATTTGCAGTGTATATAGTTTTACCTATGTGGCCTGAAGGTGATCCGAAAACTGCTGCAATGCAAGAAATTCTCTACTGGCAGGTATTTGGCTGTCTATTATATATCTACTCATATAACATATATTTTGGGACACTTGATAACTGAGATTGCTTTTATGTTCTTCTAGTGCTCTTATCTGCTCATATAAACAGCGATGGAGTTTTTTCCTTTGACATGATTCATAATCTATGTTTCTCTTACTAATAGTTTTTATAAACATCGACATTCATAATAGTATTGGCATCTCTTTCCCACGATTATATAAGCATAGTTTATTCATTTTCTATATTGTTTTTGGTATATTGATATGTCAGAACCGACATGGAAGATTCCGTCTGACTTATGCATGTCTGCATTTTACAGAGCCAAACAATGCAAGCGATGTATGATGTTGTTGCACGAGAATTGAAAGCCTTGCAGCTTAAGGGCTTACATCCTCAAGATTACCTTAATTTCTATTGCCTTGGTAATCGGGAAAAACTGTCTGAGGAACCATCAAACATCAATGGTGCTACGGTAATTGTTCTAATATGGATGTCTCCTATACTTCTCTGATTTTATCATTTAATGCTTGTCTTTTTTTATTTTTCCTAATAATTCTAGGCCCTTATTTCCTGTAGTTTAGAGATTCTTGGCTTCCAGTCAATACATTTACTTAATCTATGATGCTTTCATCTTTGAGATCTTTGTATATGCAAGTCCATGCTGCCATTATCTTTATTTAGCATGTACTCTCTAACCTTGAAATCTATGTGTCCTGAAGTCCCATTTTTCTTCAGTAGGGAATTCTCAATTCTATTTCTGGTCACCATTAACTCGTATAATCAGAGATTAATTTATCAGCAAGTTCAGAATGGACTGTGCTGCATAAGTTTACTATTATTCATTTTATAAACCTTAGAAAGAGGAAAGATGTTCTTTACTTTTGTTTGTATCTGGTATGCAAATTGTTCTAACTGTTGGGGTTAACAATAGAAATGCAAAAACCAGTATCTTTAATAGATCCATTTGCTTTTCTTCTTTCTTTTAATTTCTAACATGAAATACTTTACTTGCTACTTTGGGTCATTGCTCAAAATAAATTGGGTCGACTTTTCTTTTCATATCATGCTAATGATGCTTATTTTCTGATATTTGACTTGCTTTGAACTACAGTTTTTTGTTGTCTTCAGAGCTTTAAATCTCAATTCATCTATCTGGTTTACTTGTCATCTGCCAGAAAATCTCCATTTTTGGTCTTTAAACTAATTTGTTCTTTCAGATATCTGATGCATACAAGTATCAACGCTTTATGATTTATGTTCATGCCAAGGGTATGATAGTGGATGACGAGTATGTTATAGTGGGGTCTGCCAATATCAACCAAAGATCAATGGCTGGTACAAAAGACACCGAGATAGCTATGGGTTCGTATCAACCCCATCACACTTGGGCTGAGAAGAAGAGACATCCTTGTGGTCAGGTATGTACTTAGTGTCATTTGCCAGTTGCGAACTTATTTAATGATTCATCTATGCTTATGGTAAAGAAAACATTCATGAGAAATGTGCTTTAAATACTTTTTTAGCTGTTCCAGAACATATTTATACTTGTCTTGTTGTAGACCTTTTTAGAGTGGGAGCCCCTTATTGCTCCTTTGCTCCCCCATTCTAAGTAACTTAACGGAATCTGGATATGGTGTTTATGAAAGATAATGACCTCAGAGTTCAAAATCTGCTCAACATTAAACTGTGAATTTTCTGTTCATGCAGATATATGGGTATCGAATGTCGCTCTGGGCTGAGCATCTTGGTATGTTTGACTCATGCTTTAAAGAGGCAGAAAGTTTGGAAACTGTTAGAACTGTGAATGGCATTGCCGAAGAAAACTGGAGGAGATACACATCACTGGATTTCACAGAATTGCAAGGTCACCTTCTTAGGTATCCGTTGCTGGTAGACGCTGATGGTAAGGTGAGACCTCTGCCAGGTTATGAAATTTTCCCTGATGTTGGCGGGAAAGTTATTGGAGCTCATTCTGCTACAATTCCTGATCAATTGACAACATAGGACCTCCATGTATACTATTTTGTTTGTTCATAACAGGATTGTCCAAATATCATCGAAGTAATAGGTGTTGATAGCCTTTCAAGTTTCTACTAAAGATCAAACTAGATGATATTCCTTTCTTGCTATATTAGGACCTCCTATTTTGGGTTAAATGTGTACATTTTGCATTGCAAAGTTTCTCTCCTTTTTCGCTCTTTTCTGTTTACCCCAGTCCACGGTGAACTTGGGTTATTCGAAAGGTTTCTCCTTTCAATCTTCCTTGTTCCTTTCGTATCAAAAACAAAATTCGGATCCAATAATTGCATGAAGATTTTCATCATTGAGCAGATGAACAAGTCTGTTAACTAAAAACTACAGAGTAGTAAAAACCAAACTCATAAACCGTGGCAATATTTAATAGGCCAAGTAAAACAGTAAGAAAGTTCGAAGAAGACATAATTGACCTCATAAACACTCGACCGCAGAGGATCACTCTCCTGTGCAAATATATAGAGGGGGTTCTTTCTTTGTCTGCACAAAAAGGTCTTGAAGGAAAGCTCATCGACCTCTGAAACCCTAATTCGTCGATTTTGAGCTTAGGCTTCAAAAATGGTAAATCTTCCTACTCAAATCTTCGTCTCCTGTTTTTGCATCATTCATCAAATTTCAATTCGTTTAATGCGTTTCTTTCGTTTTCTTTTTACATGTAGGCGGATTCTCCTCGCAAAAGGTAAACAGCCCTAGAATTTTTCTGTAGCTCCTTTTCAGTTTCTTGGTTCGAATTTGAGATTAATGTGCAATTGGTTGAGTAGTTTTACGATTTGCGTCTTGTGGTGTTGGAGTTATCGGAAAATTCCGTCATTGTTTTCAAAATGATGCATCAGAGCCCTTGTGGTTTCTGTGTTTCAAGATTTCGGTTATACGATGTCGTTTTGTTTTTGGGAGAGATTTGGTATATTTTGATTGCATGCATGTATATAGTTGAAAGGCAAAAAAGAAGTAATGTGATTGAGCTGATAAATGTTACTGTTCGGATGCGCCGTAGTCACAAGGAATCTATTAACATAGGGAATCTGAGGGTTTAATTACGATTGAGACGGGCTTAGGTTTGAGTTATGGGGGAATGACAGTGAGTGATTATGATTCAGAGGTTTTGTATTTTATTCTTCGTCTTGTAATTGTGGCTAGTATTGTTTTTTTGTCTTCTGAGGAGTCTCGGTGGTATAATCTGTGTTCATATTGTACAATGTGGTTCATATTGAGCATTTTTTTACATCTGTTATACAAAAAGGGGTTCAGATCAGATTTTTAGTGGTTAGAAATTGTTCATTTATGTTTCTAACAAAGTTATATGTTCAGGTATTCACGTTCCCCTTCTCCATGGAGAGCTCAGTCTCGTTCCAGGTCCAGGTCCAGGTCTATGTCGAGGCCTAGGTCAAGATCAAGATCCTGGTCTAGGCCTAGGCACAGGTCTCATTCTAGAAGTCGTGGCAGGTTGGTGCTCCTGTTTATTCTTGATCAGCTTTTCAGTTTCCATGTTGGTTTTGAGTGGCGAAATCATGGATGCATTGATATGGAGGAATCTGTGGGAGTTTCTTTGTTTTTCGTTTTCCTTGTGAGAGCAATATAAGTGGATCACCCTTGACTTCTCATTACCTAAGAGTTTCCCTGGTGTAATCCTTTTTGGTTCAATGGTCAAGATACCTGTGCTGAATCTGGTAGGAACCAGCACCAACAACAGGAGAAAAGGTGCAAGGAATAAACCTTTTCCTATCCTAGCCTGTTATGCGCTCTATTCAGGCTTCTTTACCGGCGCTACCGAACAACATAGAATGGCCTGGTATCATAAAAGTAAACTGAAAGCCCAGAACCAAGCTCTTTTTCCTGATGTAAACCTGAAAAGCCCTAACAAACCTTTGACATCTCCTACACCTATATTACAACTCAATAACTCTAAGGTGCATCAGCTTTTCTATATTTTTATGTATGCCATATGCATTGTCTCCTCATTAGAGAAGGTTTATGCTTTGCATCATTTACTCCATCACCTAAGTTGTAGCCTTCATTATCTTTTCTTTGACGCATGACTGGTGTTCTAATAAAATGGTTGGTATTCTGTGGTGCAGGTCAAGATCCAGAAGTCCCGGAAGGTTGGTGTAGTTCTATAAAACCGACAGTTGTCAAACTCAAGCTATTTTCTGTTTTGTTTTTTCTGTGAATGTTGGTTTTTTTACTGTGCTCATTCACAGGTGTGTGTTCTCATTGAATTGTGCTTTTATGCGGCAGGGATGCTGTTGGGAATCCTGGAAATACACTCTATGTGACTGGTCTATCTCAAAGGGTCTCAGAGAAGGATGTTGAAAGGCACTTTTCAAAGGAGGGAAAGGTGCTTTATTTTATCTTTGTTTTCTATGTTTTTCTATCCTGGTTCTGCGTCTCATGGTATATATGCTTTGCTTTGCGCTTTTCATTTCAGAGTTCAATTTGCATTTATACTTCTGGTTCTGTTCCCCCTTTTCAGGTAGCTTCATGTTTTCTTGTTGTCGAACCTCGTTCGCGAATCTCTCGTGGTTTTGCCTTCGTCACAATGGATTCAAATGAAGATGCAGAGCGGTGCATTAAACATCTTAACCAGTCAGTTCTGGAAGGCCGATACATAACTGTTGAAAGGGTAATTTAATATAATTATGCAGTGGTAAACTCCACCATTTATGGTTGTTTTCTTTTTTCTTGACTTGGAGATTTTCTGGTTATATTCAGATTGCGTCAGCTATGTTGGCAGCAATCAAAGATGATGAGTTTATCCCTTTCAACTTTAGTGAAACAGCTTGATCAATGCCAAGCATAAACAGCTTTTGAAATCCGCCTGAACATCAACTAAACATAGCAACTATATTCCAACAACTATACAACTTCAGCATTCACTTTCAACTTTCATCTCAACTAATCAACGGACATTACCAACAACTTTCTAGTCAGACCTTTATGGTATTTTATAACTGGCATTCATATTATGGGCACTAGTTATATACTTATATGTGCCTAGATAACAGTGTTTGTTATTAAGTACATATTTTCACTCAAATTTTTTTTTCCTATCTTATTTTTGTTGGTGATGATATTTGTTCTTATTTTTCTTTGCAATCCTTTTTTTATGTTTTTGTTCATTGTTGCAATGATGGAGTTTTAAGACTTAGGATTGTTTATTTTCAGTCCCGGAGGAAGCGACCAAGGACTCCAACACCTGGGCATTATCTCGGATTGAAGAACACTAGGGACTATGGTATGTATAATATGCCTTTTCAATTCTATGACAACATCAAGTTTTCTTTGATTTATTTGCCTGTATCTCATACTTTATATCTGTATTGGTGGAAGACCGCGGTCTTGACCGTGACCATGACCGTGATCGTGGGAGGTACCGTGGGGGCTCAAGTCGAGATGACTATGGATACAGGAGGTCTCCTAGACGCTCCCCCTACAGAGGCAGTCGTGATTATTCCCCTAGGCGCTCTCCTTACAGCGGTGGAAGATCAAGAAGGGAGAGGTCTTATTCACCCTACGGCAGTCCAGAAAGGAAGTACAGCCGTAGATGAAGGCTATAGCCTCATAGGTTTAGGTATCTCCTTATTTGAGGAATGTTAAACTTGGAGTCATATTTGCGGACTTGTAATGATATGGAGTCGGATTTTCTTAGGATTTCTGGTTCTTGACTTTTGAGCATTGAGCTTGGTATAATAGTATTCAGTCTTTTGGATTGAAATCTTGTCTTCCTTATTACAAACAGATTATGTAGGCCCAAATATGCATATCGGGCCTGGCCCAACTACCAATATGACCCAATCTAAATACAAAAACCTCTTTCTTCTTCATTTCCAGCTTCAGCTGTGAGCCAGTTGCAGAAGAACCATGTCAGTCTCTTCAGCTCTAAACCCCAAACTCTTCTCTCTCCTCCCAAACCCTTCTCTCTCTTCCAAACCCCACAAGCTCTCACCACCCACCACTCTCAAATTCTCAACCAAACTCCACACCCTCTCCCCCTCCTTCAACTCTTCCTACTCCGCCAAACCCGAAGAAGAAGACCACGTCATCGGTGACTGCGTCGTCTTCGAAGAAGGCATATTCGACGACCCGTTTCTCCAAGAAACCGAACCCGAACGGTTCGACCCGGAAAAGCCCAAACCCAGAAAGCGGGTCGAGATTGAGACGGAGAATTTGGTGCCGGAGGGATGGAAGGAGGTGCAGGCGGAGGTGAACATAACGAAGAAGGAGAGGAGGAAGATAGCGCAGGAGATGCAGTTTGGGACGAGAGTGGAGAAGAACAAGAGGGGGTTGGAGCCGATAAGGGATTTGAATTTGGAGTACAAGGCGTATAGGGAGGCCAAGTTGAACCAGCTGAAGCCGCTGGTTTTGGAGAGGCCGGAGAGGTTTAAGGAGGTGGAGGAGGGAGGGAGTGAGGAGGTTGTGAGTGAGAGAGTTGCGCCGAAGAATCCGAGGGGGCGGTTTATGGGAAAGGGTTGGAGGATGTTACTGAGTTTTTTAACAGCGAGCATTATGAGCCTGGTGTCAAGAGAGCTGAAGGTACATTGTGAATGTGGCTTTAGCGTTGTGTGATAATGTAGTATAATTTTTGTGTGAATTTGGATGTGGATAATGGTTTATAGGTTGAGGTTGAATTGGTGTTTTTGGTTTTGTTTAGTGGATGTGGTGTGTGATATTGTTGATATTTTGTTTGTTCGATTGGATGAATAGGACCCTGGCCATTGTTTACGAAAGAGGAAAAGCTGATGATGAATAGACAAAAACCCGATATAGCGGCTGCTACTTCTGTAAGTGTTATGTATGTTATGATCATTAATAGGTGAATGATGGGATTATGCATGGATTGTTTCCATTTTTCGTCTTTGGAGAAATTGTTCCATGCGTGATGATGGGTCTATGAATTGATTGGTAGATGATGCTTACTGTCTTCCTGGATAGAGTTTTCGAGTAGAAAACACGGCTATCTTAATCTGCAGGGAGACTGCATATGTTTGTATTTCTAATTTGATGATATCTTTCCAGAATAAATGGCTGCCCCTTCATACTCTTGCAGCATCAGGAGAATTTTACCATATGGACGCTTTATTGAAACATGAAGCTGATATCAATGCTGTGGATAAGGTAGTATATAGATGATGACATGTTCCGTTGGATTGTAAACTGCTGAAGATTTTCTTGCCTTTTCATTCATGATTGAGCCTGATTTATTGTTTTTCAGAATGATTGGACTGTTCTTCACAAAGCAATTATCGGTAAAAACCAGGCCATTACAAACTATCTTCTTAGAGAATCGGCTAATCCATTTGTTCGTGATAAGGTGAGTAAAGTTTATGCTGGCTTATCTATAGAACCGGTTTGGTATTGTACTAGCCCTTGTTCTAATACAAGTTTTATGTTGGATGCAGGATGGGGCCACCTTGATGCACTATGCTGTCCGAACAGCTTCAAGTCAAGCAATTAAGATTCTTTTGTTATACAATGTTGACATAAACCTTCAGGACAATGTATGGATTATTGCTTTCCCATTCCTGATTACAAATTTTTTATGCAATTTCAAGGAGTCATAGGCTTTTGTTTGGACTTCATAGGATGGGTGGACACCGTTACATCTAGCTGTTCAAGGCCGAAGAGTAGATGTAGTGAGGCTTTTGTTGATTAAAGGCGCGGATAAGACATTGAAAAACAAGGTAACTATTTACTGCTTCCATTAGCTTGTTCTGCACTCTGCACAGCTTGAATGGTTGAAAAGTATGAAGCAGCATTGTCTTGCTGTTTGAGTCTACAGCCGTATGGAGCTTCTCATTGCTTTGATGTTCTGTGACATTGCTAATGCTATGAGGATTGATTGCTACTTAACTAATTGTTGCAGGACGGATTAACCCCGCTTGAGCTTTGCCTCTATTCTGGCCAAGACACGAGGACTTACGAGCTAATAAAGGTGTTGAAGCTTCTTCCCAAAACTCGCTAATGAATAACTCACCTCTTCAGCGCTTCAGCTACCCAAATTGGTTTGAGGGGCACAAGCCATGGTTTGATCTTCGATAGCTCTTAGTTGAAAATCTCAGCGGATGCAGATACAACTGCCAAGTGCCAACCACAAATAGGATCCCCAATCTAATTCTTTGTAATTATGAAGCATTGACTTAACAAATGCAATTGGTCGTCTTTTTCAAAGTGGGAAAATCTCATGACCAAGTCACTATTTCCATTATCACAAAATCTCAACTCGTTACTTCATCAAGCACAAGTTCAAAATACTCCAAGTTTTGAACCATATAGCTACATGAGAAATGCTAGCAAGTTTCTATTTCAGTATTTTTTGCACTCTCACGTCCGGACCAATTTTACGGTAGATAGATTAAAAATATCAATGTTTTTTCTCTTTAAGTTGTCCAAGATATAAATATTTTTGACGATTGCACAGTTAAAATCGAACATCGAACAGGTGTGTGGATTGTAATTAAATATCTTTTTTTTTTTTTTTTTTTTACTTCGATGCACCTACCCGTGTAAACGACTCAATTATACTACTATTACAAGATAAGTTAAACAATCATCACATTAAAGCAAGCAGATCAAAGAGAATGTTTCTTAATATCAACGTGAAAAACACAATCAACATGGTGGTTTTCCAAGTTGCCCTCCACACATGGTTTCAAGTTTCAAAACAGGGGAGCTTTCGGAGTGGATTAGACAAAGTGTTTAACTCAAATTATGACCATAATAAGTTAATTACAATCTCATTTCCTTAATTATTTCTAATTTCATTTCCATTTTTGATAACGGGGACGGACAAAGAAGCAAGAAATCAAATTGATAAACTCGAAGCCCCGTAAAATCGAAAGCTCTCTCTCTCTCTCTCTCTCTCTCTCACCTGTGTTGATGATGCTCGGAGCTGCTCAATTCTCCGTCGCCGATCGCTCGAATGCCGCTTTCCCGATCCCAAATACTCGCCCGGCTCTTTCCTCTTCCTCTCACACCTTCGATTCCGTCGTCTTCCGGTTAGGTTTCCGAGCCAAACGCCGCCACCGCGGTCTCAAATCGATCCGCATTACCTGCGACTCCTCCTCTGGCGACCGATCCACTAATCATCAAGATTACGAGTACATTCAAGCTTCCCTCCTACTTTCAGGTCCACAGTTTCTCACATTTAACAAAAGCTCAAATTCGGAAACGTATTCACTATTTTAGTTATTTTGATTCAACTTTTCGAAGATTTGTTAGTGTAAAAGTGAGTTAATTTGGTGATGGAGTGAATTAGGATTTCATTTCTCAAGTTGTTTAGTTGTGTTTGATTAGTGCAGAAACTATATCTCACTACCGAATGCAAAAACGAGGGTTTCAAGAAGAGACGAATTGGAATACCTCCACAAAACTAAGGCCGTTTTCGGTGCAAGCAACCCGGCCCCGGAGTGTTTTGGATAAACTAGGCAGGAACTTTCTCCAGCGATTCCAAAGTCCTACTATTTTCCTCAAGATTTCGTGTGACGGAGACTTTTTGCTTCCAATTGTTGTAGGTATAATGGAATTTGGAAACAAACATAAAAGTACAATCTATTAACTGTCACATCGTCTTAGTTGTTGATTGTATTTATATGAATTTTTCAGGCGAACTTGCGATAGAGAATCTCATTAATGGCCACTGGGGAGATGATTATGGGGTAACTGTCTAAGCTTTGTAACTACATTTGCCTAACTTTTACTGGAATGTGTGTTGATCTGAATATTTGTCTTGCTGCAGGATTCCCCGGACCAGTTTCAGTTTGTGAAAAGTCTTGTTGAAGAACTTGACCATCAAGTAATGTAGCTAAATTTTCTTTTTATTTAGTACATTTTGATAGTTATTGGTATTAGAAATTTTATGGTTAAGCTATTTGTTTATACTTGGCGGATGACAATATGAGTAATTGAGTACTAATAACAATATTAAGAGAAGTTTTTGGTATTATTTTTCTTAGGAAGGCAGTTAACGAGTTTCAGTCCCAAATGGGTAGCATTGCATCTTAATTGTACTGAATTAACTTCTCAATATGAGAGTGGGGTGTAAGCAAAGCAGGCCTACTTGGATTTTGGATGGAGTAATTCCAATATAAAAATTTGGTTAACGATTTGAGATTAAATATTTCTTGACACTTTTACTATGTATATATGTGAAGTTTTGAATTAGAAGAAGAAAAAAAATAATGAATTTCAAATGATCAAATGTCTAGTCACCCTTAATGTTTATACTTTGTAGTTTTTTATTTAACAAAGCAAGGCTTGTTGTCAAATGCAAATCCTATGTCTAAGTGGAGCGTTAGATTCTTCTCTTATTCTTTTTTCCCTTTCTTCAATTGCAGGTGAACATGGTGAGAATTACAGAAAAAGTGCTGAATACTTACTTTGCCAGATTGTATTTTAGTAAGGTGATTAAAACCATGAGTTATGTCTTGTTTTTTTTTTTCTTTTTAAGAAACTGAAGCGAATTTATGACAATGAGGTTCCAATTATTTGCAGCCAGGCAAAAGTGACATTCTTAGTGTGGATGCCCGTCCATCAGATGCCATAAATGTTGCATACAGATGCAAGGTATGTGTGTCTTTCTCACCTTCTCAATGCGAGTTGCTCATAAACTTATGTCCATGCATGTTCTTGCTTTCTTATGTGTAAGCAAGAAACTGTTACTTCCCTGCTTTCTTAAAACTCACTAGATTTAACATTATGGTATATGAAAGAATGTTTATTTGAACTGCTGTTGATTTTGAGTGACATTTACTATCTGCAGGCACCCATATATGTAAATAAACAGATTGTTTTAAGAGATGCTGTAAGAATCAGTTATGGGATGGGCAGAATGCATGAGAGGAAGTCTACTTACGATGTCTCTCTTGATAGGTACTGAATTGGTATTTGGGGCACCTCAGTTTTGGTTCATCAGTTTCTCCTTTGTGCTAATCATTAGTTATTCTTTGCAGTGCTGCAGATGGTCCCAATTTATTAGCTCAAGAACTTGTTTTGGTGAAGAATATTGACTTAGCTATCAAAGAGGAAAGATATAAGGATGCAGGTACTTTGTTAGGTTGAGCCATTGCTTTTCTTAATTGTCTAATTTTGTAGATGCAACTACAAGTCAGGTTACTCGTTCCCTCATAATTTTGCTTCAGATTACAACATTTGTTTATATTTAAATTTACAAGTTAAATGCTGGTTCTTGCAGCCATGTGGAGAGATGAACTTTTCAAACTTCGCAAGTTAAGTCAAGGGCATCAAGGTTAATCTGCTTCTAATAAGTTGCCGCTTTCATGCATTCACACGAGGATGTACTGCTAGGGGAGAGTACTTATTGCACCTTCTCGCCTTCTAGACTTTTGGTGTAGCATTTCAGTTTAGTGTATGTGGACCACCTTTGTTAATTTTTGGATAATGCAGGAACTTCGAAGATATTGATGTACAGTTTCATAGTATATAGCCCCCCAAGTATCTACATGTATCACATATTCAGAAGAAAGAATGAATGATCACAGTTTGTAAATCTTAGCAGAATGTTGAATGAGAAGAAAGAATGATTTGTGTTGCCTAATTGTATTGCTATGTCTTTGATATTTCTTACACTCATGCAAGGCTGCTAGTACTGATATTTGCATTCTTTACCATTCTAAAGCTGTGCTTGTATGAATCCTTGACGACTACAGCTGTGGACTATGATCTCAAGGTCAGTCTAAGATGTTTGGGAAAAACTCAATTGCTAACCACTACAGTATCTCGAATGAATGACGTAAAATTACGTATCATATCATGTATTCTATGATCCAAGGACTTCATCATTGTGTACAAAATGATCCCAGGAGCTATATTCTTCACCAATATGAACATTTACTAATAGCAAGCAAGCCAGCAACGAGAGTTGTTGCATGCTTTCTTTCATTCGTTTCGACTTATTAGTTCTCCATTTCCAACTTCATTTCTGCCATCTACAGATGGAAGGAATCCTTAAATGCCTCCTGATCGTCGCTGGCGTCTTCTCACCATCTCCCCAAAGAGCGTAGGCTTCTTCTCCGTGCACTGCATCATCACCAATGTCAAGATCTTCTTCCTTCATCCTCAGATCAACGATTTTGCTGATTGAATAACATATCAAGCTCGTCGCACCAACATTCCATACGATGATAAAAAGAGCTCCAAGGATCTGGTACCACATTTGTCTGAGGCCATTATGTAGATTCCCATCAAGTATGCAGTACAATAATCCGGGACCATAACGGCTACTTCTGTACATCATTCTCAGAAGCTTTGGTTTTGCAAAGATGCCTGAGAGCAGTCCCCCCAAGACACCGGCCACGGCGTGAGTGTGGAAGACTCCCAGTGTGTCATCTACACTTTGGAAGAATGGTGATTTTTTATGCAATACCATCATGGTGTACCAAGGTATTGAACCAGACGATGCTCCCATTAGTACGGCTGCCCATGGCTCCACAATCCCTGCTTGATCATGTATATATTACTTGGTGGATGCTGCAAAATTGCTTGTTTTACTCTCTTAAATCAAAACACCAACTTAGAAGATACATATTGTGTTATCTCATAGAGTGAACATGCTGCTTGATATACTTAAGAATATCAGTATTACCTCACATTTCCGGACGTAAGACATAACGAGAGTCAACCTAATTATGTGTCTGAATTTACAGTCTACCAACATAACATATCGAGGAATATATATACCTGCACCAGGGGTGATGCAGACAAGGCCAGTGATCATTCCCTGTACCGCGCCAATCACAGAGCTTTTCTTGTACACGATCATGTCAAGGGAGACCCAAATCAAAAGGCTGGTAGCAGTGCAGACATGGGTGTTGAGGATGGCCAAAGATGCAATCTCATTTGCAGCAAATGGAGAGCCACCATTGAAGCCAGTCCAACCAAGCCATAGAAACCCTGCACCTCCCAACATGTGAATTATGTTGTTTGGTGGAAAGTGTTGCCTGTCATGCGTTTGCCTTGGTCCTACCTACATAACCATCACCAAGTTACTCAGAAAAATGAAAACTTGACAGGTGAATCGAAGCATTGTTTGACAAGAGAATATTTCCAAAGAAACATTAAGCACAAAATGGTGTTTGGTGTTCATGTTAATTACCCAATAAGCAGCAATAAAACCAGCCACACCAGAAGAAAGATGAATCACAAATCCACCAGCATAATCAATAATGTGTCTCTCAAGAAACCCTCGACTTGCCCAAATACTAAAAGCCCCAACTGAGTAAGAAAATGTGAGCCACATTGGTACAAACAACATCCAAGCATAGAAGTTCATCCTCCCAAGCAAAGACCCAGCAAGCAATATCACAGTAATGGCAGCAAATACAAATTGGAAGTACACATAGTCAGCCTTGGGAACAAAATAGCCTTCATATTGGCTCAGGATACTTGGTGTCATGGCAAAACCAGGCCTTCCCACAAATGGGGTGAGCCTAGTACCAAATGACATGTTATGAGCCCAAAGTACCCAACACAAGAGCACCGCCGCAAAGGCGTATAGGGCCATGAACGCAGAATTCACGGCCCATTTCTTCTTGACCATAGAACCATAGAGTATCACAAGCCCCGGAACACTTTGCATGCCCACCATGGTGGTTGCTGTGAGTTGCCATGCATTATCTGCCTTGTTGAACCATAATGGTGTCGCATCGTCTTGATTAAAATTTATTGGGAGAGAAGATAGTAGGTTATTGGTGTAATTCATTGAGATTGAAATAACTTGGGGAAAATTTTGGAATAGCTTATCAGGAACAGCAATATATAATGTCATGGTCTTTGGAGTTGCACTTTGATTTCACCTCCAAGCTTTGTTGTACTATATCAACATTCATTGCTGGCTAATTGTTGAGATTCATTTTGAATATTTTTTAAAGCAGTGAACAGGTACCATTTGGACAGATTCCAAAGGTTAACTTGGATGCAGATTATCGATTCCATGGATTAGTTGGTTGGTTTTGTTCGGTTTCTGTCCTTTCATTCACTCGTAGGCCAAATTAAAATGAGATATGGTCTGATGAAGATGTATTCATATATCATAACCACTGTAACAGTGATTTGTTCATCAAATAAAGAGTTGATATACACTCTCATACACAAAGCAAGGTGAACCTCAATCTCTGCTCTTATCATTTTAAAATAATCGGATTCGTTTAGGTATCCCTTCAAAACTATATATACAAGTTATATTATGATGGACTTCTTCCGATGGCTAGGCATGACACACGAACTTGGGCCACCCCAGAGTGTGACACAATTGAAAAGAGACCCGCTCTGATACCATGTTAAAGTTGTTTTGGCCCACGTCCTCAGCAGGGGTGGAGAGGAGATTGTGCTTCCAAAAGTAAAACAATGTGTGCGGGGCGTGCCACCTCGCGGACGAGGAAAGAGAACGATGCGCGTTCTTGACTTCTAACCAGGCGAAAGAGAGCTCCGGTGCCACCTCGCGGGCGAGGAATTTACGAGCAAAATCTTCTTGTCACCTGTGAATCGATACTCACTGTTAGAGCGAGCAGAGCAACAATGGGAAATTAAAGACGAGTCCTGACGGGCTCTGAGATCTAAGGCAGGGTGCACTTAGAACTTTAGGGTTTTCGAGGACGCTCGAAGGTTTGTACTGGGTACGATCGACTGTGTTTGTCTGTTTGTTTGTTTGTTTGAGAGAGTTGTTGTGTGTCTTCTGTAAGCTGTAGAACTTCTTTATATAATCATCTGCAAGCAACTCGCGGAGACCTAATCACAATCTACTTCGGACTCGACAATTAGAATCCCACAGGGATACAATCAACTCGCGAGCCGTGCGATCCATGCAACACGTGTCAAACCAACCTCTCTTAGGTCTTGTTCACCGCCTCGCATCATTTCACTGTAGTGTCGTACACGACTCGAACACTAAGCGATCCTATCCCGAGGGCACTATCGTCCATTTCCAACACTACCTCGCCATGCACTGCAGAGTCCTACGCGAGCTGGAAACAAGAATCCCGCGAGGACATCGAATCTCGCGGGGTATCGGAATCTTTGGGCAAATCCAAATCGCGTGCTGCCAGACTTCGCCACCCTTCGTGGGCTAAAAAGGCCACAGGTGCTGGCCCAAATGCTATCCAAAACCTATCTCGAGTCTTGGACCGAAAATACCCACTGGGCTCAAACATTGCCCCTAGGCTTTGAGCTTAATCCACTTCGCAACGGATAAGCGAAAAGGCCTAAATAAGTTTTTTTTTTTAATGGGAATTCGTATTTCAAAAGGTGCTGACGTTTCGGTGTCATCGCCTCCCTTCATCATTACGGCTTTTTGAATTTTGAAACGTGCTGACGTTTCGGTCGTCATGGCGTCTCCTCGTTGCAGCCACTGATTGACAAGGACGTTACGGTTCGTCCTCTTTATAAACCTCGATGCGGGTCCCCACATCTCACCATCGCTTTCCAATCAGCCTTTGCCTTTCCTTCTGCAACCAACCAAACTCCAGCACTGACCTCACTCCGACCAGAAATAATGGCACCCAAACCTGCTGCTAATGACCTGAACCTTAGCCTCACGGCGGCGACCTCCTGGTCGACCTGCCTTGCTCGCCGTTTCGCCAGCAACCCGCCTCAAGGAACACCCATTTACTTCCTTGAAACAGGGGCAACCTTGCTTGGTCTGACTTCTTCAAAGCCTTCGTCCACCGCTGATCTCAATCATTACACCACCTCCGTGCGTCGACCAATCCTGGCCCAACATCGCAAACCGGGGAACTTTGCCTCCTGGTTCCAACAAGCCCGCTCTCATACAAATATCCGGGTCGGGGAGTGGCCCAGCGCCACCGCGGAGGACCGAGCGTGGTATGCGGAACGCCTCCAGACCGACCAAGCGATCTGGGAAGCAACCGGTATCCGTGAAGCCATTGCCTTGAGCTTCTCACTGCCCCCTCATGTCGACCAAGCTCCAATCGCTGCCGTGACCTGTTTATGGAACAGTGCCACCAACACCTTCGATTTTCCTTTCGGGCAGATGGACATCTCTCTGTTGGACATCCTCGCCATCGTCGGGCTGCTGATTCACGCAAAGCCATATGCGCCAGGCGACTTTGCGTCGACCGAGTTTACCCACGCCTGCAACCTGGGGGCCCGCCGCGCCCTGAAAGGCTCATATGGGGCGTGGAGGAAGTTCTACATTGGCCACGCGGAGCAGCATGAAGGAGGCATAGTCTTTCTGGAGTATTGGCTTAATAAATTCATCTTCTGCGGCAGTGCTCACAAGCCTACAGGGAAATGGACGAGGTTGGCTGAAGCACTCTACAACGGCATCGAAGTAGGGCTAGGGCAACCCGTACTGGGCGCGCTCTATCGGACCTTGCACCTGCTGTCCCTGAGGCCCTTCCATCTCTCCGGTGGCCCTCTATGGATCCTAGACTTGTGGACGCAGCTGTACTTTCCGCTCTTCCGGCGAGCCCCGCTGGAATTCTTGCCCGAGGACCAGCTGCTTGGCTTCGCGGTGTGCAGGAACGCTGCGAATCGAACTCCTCTGTCCTTCTTTGCCAGCCTTTCCATCCTGTATAACCACCTTGAGCCGCCTCCTACCATGGATATGATGGTTCGTCGGCTCCATCCTGAAGTCCTATCAACGGGTTTCTTCCCTCGCCCTGATTCGGACAGTGATGCTAGGACTGTCTTCGTGAGAGCAACTTCGTGCTACGACCTTCAGCTCGCCGAGGATGAACAAGGCTTCGAGCTGTATGCCCCCAATCACTTCGCCAGGCAACTCGGCTTCCGTCAAGTGATTCCCTATCCACTTCTCCACTCGGTTAATAAGTAAGTACACCTCCTGGAGGAAGATTGGCGAGTCTGACCGGGTCACCCCGCTGCAAAACATCTTCCCTCTCTCTCCCAACTTGCTGGAGATTGAGCCTTCGCAGGGCGTCGACCCCGCCTACCTCTCTTGGTGGCGATCCTTATCTGACAACCATTGGGAGTTCCCGGATGACGCAGTCTTCGCCGCCATCTTTCGTCCTCTATACGACACTCTGGGCGAATCAGACCGTGATATCCTCGATGCCCAGCCCGATCGTGTAGAGAGGGGTTCAGGGGCTGCGATGGGAACTAGGCTTGCGCTCCCGCCAGTTCCTGCTATTCGTCGCCCGGCGGGAATCGTCATTCGGGAACGCGATCCCGCACCCAAGGTATGTCACTAAGTGTGTAAATTTCAGCCTTTAACACATTGACAAAATGCTTTTTCTAACCCACTGGTCTACCTTTTCAGTCTGCCCCCCGCCGGAGAACAATCAAAAGACCTAAGGGTGCCAGAGGAAAAGCACCTGTCCGAAAGGAAACTGCGGCGGCTCATGATGGTGAGACTGCCCCCGCCGCTCCTCAGCCATCGAGCGGCGAAAGCTCGCGGAAGCGTCCTATTGAGGATGAAGAGGACTTGCTAGAGGATGCACGGTATCAGCGAGAGTATGCCTTGGTAAGCGACCCTTCTTCGGATTAATCTTTACTAAAGCCAGTCAATGAACCGCTAACTTTGCTTTTGACAGGTTCGCCGCATCCGACCTCACCTCGCTGTCGTTGAAGAGGCGCCAGTGATAGCAGAAGTCCCACCTCCGGAACCACTCATCGGAGAAATAACCATGGCCATCGAGGGGGTCACTGTAGCCAACGAGGAGGCTGTTGTAGCCATCGAGAAAGTTGGCACGGCCATCGAGGAAGTCGCTGTGGCCAGTGCGGAGATGGCCATTGTGGAAGTTGTTGTAGCCAACGAGGAGATGACCATCAAAGAGGCTGGCATGGCTATTGAGGAAGTCACTATGGCCAGTGCGGAGATAACCATCGAGGAAGTTGCTGTAGCCAGCAAGGAGATGGTCATCGAGGAAGTTGATGCGGCCACGGAGGAAGTCGCTATGGCCATCGAAGAGGCTGGCATGGCTATTGAGGAAGTCACCATGCAACCGTCTTCTCCAACCGTCGTTCCAAGCGAAACTGGTCCAATCCCAGAGCCTATCTCGGCTCCCTCTCAAGATGAAGCTCTTGACCAGTCCACCCAGCTTTCTGACTTTACTGCCCCCTTGGCATTCCCGCCAAAAGACCTCCAATTGGTACTTTGGCTCCCTCCTCTGCAACCAAGCCGAATGGCTCAGGCCAGCGAAGTGTCTTCGGCGGTTCCAACAGAGGCTTTCCAACCGTTGCTTGAGCTCTCTCCTCTACAACCAGACCCAACGGTTCAGACCAACGAAGTGACAATAGGACCAATAGTCCCTACTTGCTCTGAGGTCCCGCCGCCCGTTCCAGAGATTGAGGCAGCTGCTGAGGTTAAACCAACCACTCCGGCCCCAACGAGAATATCTAGCGAAGCGTCTTCTTCCTTGGGTACCCGGGCCGCTTGCCTTCGGGCCCGGACTACCCCGCCTGCTGATCCAGAGCCCATTCGCCTAGCCTGGGCTTTCTTTCACGGGCTACTGCGCCAAGGCCCACGCATGAATGTATTTGACTTGGTGGGGCGCGTCCGCGAGGCTCACGAAGCTCTGAGTCGGCAATTCGCTGGCGGTAATCCTGCTCTAGACCATGTATTGGAACTTGCTGACGCTGTCGAGCTGCAGGCTCGCCGAGTTCAAGACGTCGGTGCCCAATCGGCTGCCCACGAGAAAGCTCGCCAAGCTTTAGACAATCAGATGGCAGCCCTTTTAGCCGAGCTTGGTGACGTTGACATCCCGGAAGCATCGTCAGAGAATCCAAGCATTGTCTATGCTCGGCAAGTGGAGACCCTAGAGGCCCAAATAGCGGGGCTGCAACCTCAGCTTGCTCAAGCTTGCCAAAACTTGGCCCGCACTGAGGAGGTGGAAGCCCGCGTGCATGCGGCGGAAGAGACCCAGGAAGCTTTGGACTCGGCTATTGCTGCTGCCGACGAAGCCCAAGCCCAGACATATGATGAAGAGTTGGCCTTAGAAGGCCTTCTCATAGATTTGTATAAGGCTTCTAGGCGGGTTTAGGTTCGACCCGTGTTTTGCCCCATTGTATGAACTTTTATGATAATATTATCAAATCTTTCCCTCTCTTGTCAACTGTTGCGTAATAACTGTCAGGAAAAAATCTTTTTCCGAGATTTGGTGAGGGTTTCCAATGTAACTAATCGCTTGGAAAGCAGGTAGTCATTATGAAAAAACGCGTCCGACCTTATCTCCAAAGCTCATATCTCGGAGCAAATGTTGTGTGAAGGACAACTGTTGAAAGTACAAATTAACCCCCTTTTCGCCTATAAAAGAGACGCTTGGCCGGGGCGAAGTATCAGTAAAGTCTTTGCCCCCTCACCATAGTTTCTTATACCCTTTTGTTCATCCTTTTATCCCTGCTTCGAGCAAAGCCCCCAACCACCCGTTTTCACTCTTCGCTCTTGCTGATTCTGAAAATCTACTCTCAGGCCATGAGTGATTTTGAAAGTCTACTCTCAGGTCAAGCCTTTGTCGGGCCTAACCAATGGTTGGGTGCCTTCTGCCTTGCGCCGGCTATTCTGTCCGTGCGTGAGGCTCTGCCTGCCCTTCAAACGAAGACCGATCGGTAGCATGAGGGACCTTGGTCCACTGGACCTCTAGCTTCCTAAAAATTTGCCTTAGGTCCAGGCCGGTGTCAAGGCTCGTGCTGGTCTAAAGAAGTGGGACGTTTATCAACTTTAAACGAAGGACGCGGCGGCAGCTTCTTCTTTAGCCTTGCGAAACATGTGGGCGAGGCTTCCAGTATCTGTAGATCTATGTTTTTTGAATGTAAACATAGTCTAATTTCACCTTTCTGTCAATGTAATTGCTTTGGCCGCAAAGCCACAGTTTGAAACTTGTATTGAACAAAGGCAAAATAAATGAATTTATTGTTTTTTAAGGCCTCTAGAATAGGCCCCAATCTTGTACTAGTCTTTGTGTTTAGACTTTGCACGTTTATAGAGAATGAAGAAAACAAAAGAGTTATCCTTTTTTAGGGCCTCTGGAATAGTCCACAATCTTATACTGGCCTTTTTAGGCTGGTATGTTACAATTTACTCTCTATTAGTCTTCTATCTCGGATTGCCCCCTAGTGTTAGGCGGCGGAGCGAGAACGCGATGGCGCGTAGCACTATTGATTGTGGTGGGGGGATCCGGTGGAGGGGGAGGATCCTCGCTTTCCCAAACTCCTGCAATGTGGCGCTTGAGGAAGCGGTCATTAATAGGATTGCGATGAATGGTACCGTCTAAGTCGCGCAGGTGGTATGCCCCCTTGGGGAGTATACGATGAATAATAAATGGGTCATCCCATCGAGCGGACCACTTGCCCCGACCGTCGGTTTTGTCCCCAAGTGGGAGTACCGCACGCTACACTTTTTGGCCCTCAGCATAGGTCCGTCCGCGCGTGACCTTATCATATGAACGGGCGATGCGTTGTTTCTCAAGGACGAGATTGTTGAAAGCGGTAACGCGGTGCTCGTCCAGATCTTCAAGCTCCTGCCACATGGCTTGGACGTAATCCTCGCCAAGTAGTTGATGCTGTTCATGAACGCGGAGCGAAGCGATATTGATCTCAAGGGGAAGGACGACATCGTGACCGTACATGAGGGCGTACATGGTGGTATCCGTCGGGCCGCGCTTTGAAGTGCGGTAAGCCCACACTGTGTGGTAGAGTTCCTCGTGCCAGACGCATGGGTTTAACTCCAACATCTTGCGGAGGATGCCAAGGATGACCTTATTACTAGCCTCCGCTTGGCCGTTGGACTGGGCATAATATGGCGTAGAATGGAGAAGCTTGATTCCGTAATCGTTTAAGTACGTAACAACCGAATCAGCCATGAAAGCTGCCCCCTTGTCCGAAATGATGCACTCCGGGATACCAAAGCGTGAGATGATATTGCGGAAAATAAAATTGTGCACCGAGTTGGCGGAGGCGACCTTGAGTGGTTCGGCCTCGACCCATTTGGTAAAGAAATCGGTGGCAACGATAATAAACTTATGCTGCTCAGAGGAATGAGGATGAATGATGCCCACGAAATACATTGCCCATCCGCGACACGGCCAAGGTTTAATGATAGGCTATAACGGGATGTTGGGAATATGTTGCACTGGTCCATGAGCCTGGCAGTCTTGGCAACCTCTGGCGAATGCAATACAGTCTTTCAGAATGGTTGGTCAGTAGTACCCATGGCGGCGGATCAGCCATCTCATTTTGGGCCTGACCTGGTGCGAGCCGCAAACTCCGCAATGTACTTCGCACATGAGACGTTTAGCTTCATTCCCGTATACGCAGCGAAAGTCGTTTTCGTCTTCCCCATGCCGCCGGAGCTCGCCATTGCGTAATACAAAGTTTAAGGCGAGGAAGCGAACTTGCCTGGAATGAGCGGCGTCATTGGGATTCTGGAGGTAGGCGATAAATGGTAGCCGCTAATCCTCGTCGATAGGGTCCAGGGCTACAACTTCAGGGATGGCGGCCTGAAATTGCCCCCTGACGATGAAAGAGGGAAGAGTACGGCGTTCGACCTTGAGTAGGCGTTCGCGCACTCCGTCTCTCAGGCTAAGGCCAGACTCTACCTGGGCGAGCTCGTTGGCGGCAAATTAAATTCATGTGGTATGTGCTCGATGTAAACGTCGTCAAATCGATCCAACACCTCAAATGCCTTACGCAGGTATGGCTCAATTGACAAGCTTAAACATTTGAACTTTTCCACCAGCTGGTTAACGACCAACAAAGAATCGTTAAAGATCTGAACCTCGTGGACTCCTAAGTCCAACAAAACCTCTAGGCCGATGATCAGCACCTCGTATTCGGCCTGGTTGTTGCTGCATTTGAAATCGAGCTGGAACGAGTAGGAGAAGCGATCTCCAGCGGGATTGGCTATGGCTATCCCGGCTCCGGCTGCGGTATCAGTCCGTGAACCATCAAAGTACAGGGTCCATGGAGCGAGTGTCACGGTAGCGAAGTCCAACTCACGAAACGCCGTGAGCTCTGATGGTGGGTGATGGGCAAGAAAATCCGCTATTGCATGTCCTTTTACTGCCTTTTGCGGAACATATTGCAACGAGAATTCGAACATGGCGAGGATCCACTTGCCGATACGTTCCCTCAAGATAGGGCGAGAGAGCATGTATTTGACCAGGTCGGATTGAGCGATTACGACCGTGGTAAAGGCAAGCATGTAATGGCGCAGCTTGCACCCTGCAAAGTATAGGGTGAGACATAACTTCTCCATGGGCGAGTAGCGTGTCTCATAGTCTGTTAAAACCCTGCTAAGGTAATAAATGGCATGTTCTACCCCGTTCACATCGTCCTGGGCCAGGAGTCCGTCGATGGACAAATCGGTAGCGGCGATATAAAGTTTAAGCGGGGCACCGTCGCGAGGCGGGATCAGGACTGGTGGGTGCGTAAGGTAGTCCTTGATTCGATCGAAGGCCTGTTGATGTAGCGGTTCCCATACGAAATCGGTTGCCCCTGGAGCTTAAGGATGGGTGAAAAATGTTGGACCTTCCCTGCCGCGTTTGATATGAAGCGACGAAGGAAGTTGATTTGCCCGAGCAGCTGTTGGAGCTCCTTCTTGGTGGTGGGGGGCGAAGCGGTGATTACCGCCTGTGCCTTGTCCTTTGGGATTTCGATGCCTCGTTGATGCACTAGGAAACCAAGGAAATCGCCGGCCTCCGCGAAGAAAACACACTTGGCGGGGTTCATCTTTAGGTTATGTCTGCGCATCCGTGTGAACACCTGCCGCAAGTCTTCCACGTGGGTTGCTAGCGATTTGGTTTTGACTACCACATCGTCGATGTATACTTCGATCAACTTGCCCAAGATGTCGTGGAAGATGAGGTTCATGGCGCGCTGGTATGTTGCCCCCGCGTTTTTAAGGCCGAAGGACATGACAACGTACTCGAACGCACCAGCAAAACCAGGGCAGCGGAAAGCGGTCTTATGTCGATCCTCCTCGGCGATGAGAATATGATGGTACCCGGCCGTTCCATCCATAAAGGATAACACCTCGTGCCCCGCGGCAGCATCAATGAGTAGGTCAGCCACAAGCATGGGGTATATGTCCTTCGGTGTTGTGTTGTTTAGATCTCGGTAATCAACACAGACACGCATCTTGCCATTTTTCTTGTGGACGGGGACGACGTTGGACAACCACTCGTTATATTTTGCAACGCGAATGATACCCGATCGGTGCATGCTTTCGATCTCTTCCTTAACGATGATCTGAGTTTCAGTTCGCATGAATCGGCCGTCTTGTCGTACTGGACGCCGGTCGGGATAGGTTGGTAGCCGGTGGCAGACCAAGTCCGGAGACAAGCCGGGCATATCTTCGTATTTGTCGGCAAAGCAATCCCTGTACTCGTGTAACAGGGCAAGAAGTGCTTCCTTTTCTTCCTCCGCCAACTTAGCGCTGATGGAAATGAGTAAGGGCTTCTCTGCAGTCCCTACGTCAACTTGTAAAATGGGGTCACGAACTTGAGGTGGTGTGTCGTCCAAGGCGGCAGGAGCTAACTGAATAACTTCCTCCTTGGTATCGGAGTAATCCACCACTTCATCTACGTACTCCATAGTCACGACCTTGTCGTAGGCTTCGCGTTCTGTCCAGTACGAAAGGAGTCTTTCGCACAAGGACTCGCCAGCCTCGTGTGCCTCTTCTGAAAAGGCACTATCCATCAGAATGGGGTGTGAGATTCGCGATGGTGTGAGGACGTTGCAAATCGTCCTTCGCTGGGTAAGTCCCCATCGCGTGAGATTAGAGGCCGTTACTCCATATGGGCGGCCCTTGTTATCGACGCCTTGAACGTCCAACAGTCCCAAGTCTGTGGTATAGTATCGAGCATCGTTGAAGTTAGCGGAAATAGAGAAAGGTCGCGGGTCGGCTTTGACGATGACTGCCTCACGTTTCTTGGTGTCCCAAATCATGAGTTCTTGGTGCATTGAGGAAGGCACGCAAAAACTTTTGTGGATCCAATCTCGGCCAAGGATCATGTTGTAAGAGGAAACGCACTCGACGACGAAAAAGGTGTAAACCCGTGATGCCGGCCTGACCTTGACCCGTAGAAACAGTAAGCCTAGGGTTCTGGACACCTGCCCGGTGAAGTTCTTCACTGTTAAGGACGTGGTTTGGATCATCGAGCGCGGGATGTCAAGGAGTCCCATGGTACGGGTTGTGACAACATTAACCGCTGCACCGGTGTCGACCATGACCTTGTTGATCACTTTTCCTTGGACTTCAGCTGTGATATACAGTGGCCGCATGTGAGTGGCCATGTCCAAAGTTGGCGTGGAACAGGTTAGAGTTGTCCTTTGTGTGATGCTGCTCGTACTTTCCACTTGTGGGGCGTCATCGGCTGGGGCCGGAACTGGGCCCATCTCGCTGCTGCATGGCGGGGTTAAGCTACTGGCATCCTCGCTGCTGACGGCGATATCCGCCGCACTGCAGGCTGTGTTTGGTGGGAGAGCATATCTTTCCGAAATGAAGAACACCATCCCAACCTGAAAAGAGAATTGTTCAGGAACTGGGACCAGAGGCGTGTCAATGATCCCGTGTTCCCCTTCGAGCACCGCGAAAGCGTCTGCTTCACTGCTAAACCCTTCATCAGCATCCTATCCTGAGACCTCTACCATATTGCAGGTGAATGATTATGCCTGCTCTTCGTCCTGGTCTTCCTCTAGGTTGAGTCGAGGTTCTGAATGCGCCTCATCTCCTTGTTCATTCTCGCGGAAGCGTTGGGCCATTTGTTCAGCGAGGTTAGGACTAGAGGGTGCCGGTGTCACTGCTGGTGGCTCTGTAGCCTCGGGTTGCCGCGGACGCCAGACTGACTTGGTTGAAGGCTGATGGTCCTTGGCTGGCTGTTTGTCTGTTGCCAAAGGAGCCTTATCGTGGTATTCTTTCGTCAACCGCTGCAGGGCAGATACTCGGGGAACCATCCGAGTCTCGGGTTTCGGGGTGCGCCGTGGCCGAGACTGGTGTGGCGGTGGTGGCTCCCTTCTGACATCGGCCTCCGGCTTTTGACGTTCCCGTTGTCGTGAGGGCTGAGAGGGTTCACGTTTGGACTCTGAGTCCGGGGTCATGAACAACTTACGCCTAGGCCCGGTAGGCGGAGCCTTGCTTCGCTCGGGCTCCGGTGACGGCCTGTGCCTGGAAGGTTGCTGATCCTTCCTCTTGTCAGGCTCTGGTGACCGATTGGGCCTAGCAGGCTATTGATCCTTCCTCCTGTCAGGTACGGGTGACGGCCTGCGCCTGGAAGGTTGCGGATCCCTTCTCCTCTCAGGTGCTGGGGATGGCCTGCGCCTGGAAGACTGTGGATCCCTTCTTCGTTCAGGTAGTGGTGATGGCCTGCGCCTGGAAGGCTGCGAATCCGGCTTTGGTGGAACCGTGAGTCGGCAGAAGACGTTTGCCTTGGGTGCAGGCTCATCGCTGAACTGCTCGTAAATCCTTGGAGGTGTGACTGGCGGCATTTGAAGGACTGCGCGCAAACCCTCTGCTTCCGGCCACATCCGCTTAGGCGTCTGTGCGAGCTGTGAGGGGCGTACAACGCCTTCTTCAACAGCCCGTAAGGCGCGTAGGATGCTGCCGTATCGCTTCTGGAGCTTGCGCTTCTTAGACCTGCTGATGGTGACTGTCTTGCCCCCTTGCTGGGTGTACCAGACCCCTTCCTTGATCACCGATTTGGACGTCGGGGGAATGTAGGGGTTGGTTAAGACGCCTTGACGAGGGCTCGGGGCCTCACTGCTATGACGCTCACTGCTGGAGTCTGACATGTCCATCTCGCTTGCGGTAGGGGATGTAGGTACCGTCGCTGCCTAATGCGTAGAGACGAACGTCTCGAGACGTGCTATCCTTCTTTCCAGCTCTTCTCGAGTCCTAGGGCTCATAGGCTGGGAATCTTCGACATGGAACGGTCTATCGTCCCTCATGATTGCTTCGCCCTTATACTTGCGGGAGGGGCGGTCTGCTTCAAGATTGGCGACCAACTGGCGAGCTGGGTCGTCTGCATTCCCCTTCTGGTTATTCGGGACCGTATAGTTATTCGCCGGCCTTTTGCGGTTTCGGCCCGGCGGTTCGCGTGAACCTGCATTTGGCGACATGTCTAATGTGATCCTTCGCTGGTCGACTCGAGGCCAAGCGAAGTCAGCCGTTGCGATCATGAAGTCGCCCTCATCCTTAAAGCGGATGTACCCAAGGTCGAGCCAGTCTTGAACCTGGTCCCTAAGCTGCTGGCATTCGTTGGTTCTGTGCCCCCAGCTGTTATGAAATTTGCAGTGGATGCGCTCTTCCTTGTATTTGATGTAGGGCAAGGCACCGTCCACTGTGACGAGCCCGTCATCAATGAGATCGTCTAAAATCTCATGTGCAAGGTTCTCGTTGTAGGTATACTGGTGACGTGGCCGGCGGGCGCTGTCGTCTCCTTCCTCGCGGCCCCTTTTAGGCGCGCGGCGTCGATCGTCGTCCTGGGTCTGATCGGCCCAGTTGACTTCGACCATGCCCATTACAAGCGGAAAAGGGTCTATATCAACCAATGAGGCCGTACTACCCGATGTCTTCATCTTCAGCTCGCCTAAGTTTAACCATGTTGCAGCTGGTCTCGGAGCTTGACACAATCTTTGGTGTCATGATTGTAGACATTGTGGAAGACACAGTACTTCTTGTCCTTCAGCTCCTCCTTGGGCGGTATCTTGTGATCCAGGCGCACGTACCTCACCTCGATTAGATCATTAAAGACCAAATGGGCGTTTTTGGCGTCATAGGTGTACGACTCGTACTCCGGCTTGGTCCAGGCAAAGGACTGGATGGTGATTGGCTCACGGGTCATCTTCAAGTTCTTTAGTTTATGAGCTACCTGCTTGCCAGTCAGCTCTACCGCGCCAATATCGTCCAGATCCTGATCCGCGTGAACTCCCTCCGGCCTTTGATAGTATGGATCATGAGTAGGGGCTTGCATGCTTAGTGCCCCCACTATCCGGTTCTTCCCTGGTACGTAAGTTTCCTTAGAAGCGTTGGCCTTGTCGTCCAACTCGTTCAGTATTAGCTCGTAGTTACCGACCTTGTTAATCAGGTCGCCCATGGAACTGAAACGCTCTCCATGATGCTTCAGCCGCTGGCGATGCTCCAGCCCCCGGATAGCTAGCTTAATGGCTTCCTGCTCAGGTAGCAGGTAGTCGCATTTGGCTTGCTAGATCTTGAAGCGTTGGAGGAAGGATACCCCGGACTCCATGCTCTGCTGGCTAATCTGTGTGAGGGAGTCGAGGCCAACTTCGGGCTCAATCGTGCCATATGTCTCCCGAAAGAGGCGTTCCATGGTGGGCCAATCTGCTATTGACCCCAGATTCAATCTGGAGTACCAGGTGAAAGCGGCCCCGGACAGAGAAGTCCCGAAGAGCTTGAGCTTAAACATGTCATCATTCCCGTATTGTCCGCATTGGACCTTGAAACGGGCCATGTGAGTTGCTGCATCTTCCTTTGTCTCCCCGGAGAATGTGGTGAAGACAATATTCTTGAACCCGTGGGGGAAGGGATATTGTGCCACGCTATCAGGATAGGGATCACGATAGTGCAAGCTAGCATCACCTTTTCCGGTGTGCTCCTTGACTATGCTCGAGATGAGCTGGCGCCAATCGGCTGCCGTTACTGATGCGGATTCTGCCCCCTGGTCGTGGCCATGTCATGTAGAGAGGCTAGGGGCCTGCCCGACTTTCTTAGGGGTCGAACTGGAATAGGCTATGATTGGGTCCTCTGGTGTCCCAATCCTATGAGATGGGAAAACACCGGCGCCCCTGAGTGTGACCCCAGGGCTGCCCGGCAAGGATAGATGGGGTGGCGTCTTCGACGAACTGGCCCCCAATGTGAATTGGGGAGCTTTCTGGGCCCCGACCCTCGGATTTCCTCTAGGGCGCTCGTTAGACGGAATGTACCTGGAGCCTTCAGCTGCGCTTGAACTAGCATAGTTCACGGCATGATTCTTTGGCGCTTGAGCCCGAATCCAGTCTTCCACTTGCAGGACCCTTGTGTTCAGGGTATCATGGCGCTCTTTATAGTCCTCGAGCTTTTCTATGCTATTCTTGCTTCCGAAGAAGGAAGCGTCCTGCTGCTGTTGCAGCTTGGTGTCGTGGTCATCCAGGCGACGGGTTTGGACTTCCAAGGCTTTTGTAAAGGCCACCTTGCTCTGATCCAATTCTGTCTGGATCCTTTGCAGGGAGCCGGTCAACATATCTTTGTCCTCCCTGACCGTGCCAGCCACGTAGTTGAATTCCTCGCTGAGCCTAGCGTGGTTCTCCTGGTTCGCGAGCCAGATTTTCTTATCCTTAGCGACCTGCGTGGAGAGGTCTTAGAAGTTTTGCTGGGTGGCATCGACTTTCAAGCCGAGCTCACTCCTGAGCGAGCCGATCTCATTCTTGAAATCGCTCCTCAGTTCCTCAAACATCTTGCGGACTTCATCTGTGGACAGAGTAGGTCCTGCGTCTGGGGTTGGTCGTGAATCTGTCATTGTAGTCTTGGTATGGTCGGGGTTGCCGAACCGAGCGAGAATCTCTTCTTTGGTGAGAGATCTGCAAGCCGCGCTGGTTGGTCGTGAATCTGTCATTGTAGTCTTGGTATGGTCGGGGTTGCCGAACCGAGCAAGAATCTATTCTTTGGTGAGAGATCTGCAAGCCGCGCTGTTATGGGGCTTGTATTGCGGAGACTTATGCTTCAAACAAGAAATCGAAGGTCTCCGGTATGGGGAGTCGTCTGACTTCCCTATGATGACTAAAAAACTAAACTCCCTGGTCCTACTGGGGGTGCCAATGTTTTGGCCCTCAGCAGGGGTGGAGAGGAGATTGTGCTTCCAAAAGTAAAACAATGTGTGCGGGGCGTGCCACCTCGCGAACGAGGAAAGAAAACGGTGCTCGTTCTTGACTTCTAACCAGGCGAAAGAGAGCTCCGGTGCCATCTCGCGGGCGAGGAATTTACGAGCAAAATCTTCTTATCACCTGTGAATCGATACTCACTGTTAGAGCGAGCAGAGCAACAATGAGAAATCGAAGACGAGTCCTGACGGGCTCTGAGATCTAAGGCATGGTGCACTTAGAACTTTAAGGTTTTCGAGGACGCTCGAAGGTTTGTACTGGGTACGATCGACTGTGTTTGTCTGTTTGTTTGTTTGTTTGAGAGAGTTGTTGTGTGTCTTCTGTAAGCTGTAGAACTTCTTTATATAATCATCTGCAAGCAACTCGCGGAGACCTAATCACAATCCACTTCGGACTCGGCAATTAGAATCCCACAGGGATACAATCAACTCGCGAGCCGTGCGATCCATGCAACACGTGTCAAACCAACCTCGCTTAGGTCTTGTTCACCGCCTCACATCATTTCACTGTAGTATCGTACACGACTCGAACACTAAGCGATCCTATCCCGAGGGCACTATCGTCCATTTCTAACACTACCTCGCCATACACTGCAGAGTCCTACGCGATCTGGAAACAAGAATCCCGCGAGGACATCGAATCTCGTGGGGTATCGGAATCTTTGGGCAAATCCAAATCGCGTGCTGCCAGACTTCGCCACCTTTCGTGGGCTAAAAAGGCCACAGGTGCTGGCCCAAATGCTATCCAAAACCTATCTCGAGTCTTGGACCGAAAATACCCACTGGACTCAAACAAAAGTAGTTTAAGGTTTCTATCTAAAACTAATTGATAATAGATAGAGAGACCCAAACTTTTATAAACTCACATATCATACACGTGAACAATTATTTAGGTGGCGTGGAGTCCATGTGGTCGTTACGCATTCACACGTGAATATGAATAACCCATTGTGATACCATGTTGAAGTAGTTTGGGGTTCACAACCAAAACCAATTGACAATAGTCGGAAAGACTCTAACTCTTATAAACCCACAAATAAGGTCACATGGAAACTAAATGATCATCCGTACATAGCTAGCTTGATTTCTATATGGACATATGGTCTCTAACAAGGAAATGAGGGAATCATACTCGAAGGCGACCTGAAATATGAAACTCAAGTTTGAGTCCTTTCATCTCATATTGTCAAAACGAACAACAAGGTTCAATCTTGATGAATAAACAAAGGAACATCGTTCGACTTCAAAACAATGGAACATCGTTTTGTGTATCCTTTCTTCAAAAACCTCCAAATTTGATACTCTGTAAGTGCGTGAATTCCCAAATTCATTAGCTCTATCAAATGAATCCAACAAGAAGAATATATATATGTGTGGAATGCTTACAGCGACATAGAAGCTAGTGAGAATTGGCAAACATTGTTTCAAAAAAAAAAAAACAAAATTAAAGAACACACACGCACACAATATTCTATCATTCATTGGGTAAGTATTTTAATCATATACGTACATGAATACTCATATCGACCCTCTTGGAAGTAGTTTTGTGAGTGTCTGATTAGCTGGAGTCGGGCAAAGCAATGCCAATATTGTATATTCTTCTTGGACAGACATAGAGATAGTTACCCCTATTGGATGCACTCGAGATTCGACACCGTAGATAGAACTCTTATTCTATTTCGAGAACAATATAAGAGAGAAAAAATTGTCTGAATGACAACAAAAGAGTGTGCTGCATCTTTGATAAATTTAAAGAGGACCATGTCACTGCCTTGATCCAATATTTGGCTTGATGGAGATTGTATAAGAAGCTATACAGTGCCACATATTGCTGTCGGGAACATATATATCTTCTCATAATCATCTAAATCGCTGTAATTTAGTAATTATAATGACACATTGCTTTTAGAACTACCAAAGTTTCAAAAAATGAAGGTCACGCTGTTCACAGATTTACTTGCTTATGATAAGAATGACAAGATTAAACACACTAGATTCAGTAGAAAAGTGCCTTAGATCATGTCATCAGAATCCTCCTAATGTTGGGAGAGCATGTTAATCACATCAGCTCTAAGCCTCTAATCACTCAAAATTATTCATGATTGGGAAATTTCTCCTGTGTTTGAAGTATCCTCTATCATCATATGTTAGACAGTACAGTCGTAGTAAAAAATGATGAACTTGTAAACCCTGGAATGCATAAAACATCTAAAAATGAAAGCAAAAATGAGTGCTTGAAAAACTGCGTTTGTGTTTGGGTGAACTATCTGCGGTCAAACATGCACTTCTGGCATCCAATGTATCCCTAACAACAAAAACTTGAGAAATTCATATCCAATTCTGCAGGCTTATCAGTGCACCCGCATCTAAACTTTACATCAACCTGAATTGAATTACCGTGTGATCATCCTTGAATCCAAAAACCAATCATCCATGAGGACAATAATTAAGAACCAATCAAGAGAGAAAAGAAGAAGAAGATGATGATCGAACCAGAAAATGAATGAAGAATTTCATTAATATCTGCCGTACTTGTGCCAACAGAGAAGCATAACTATACATTTCCTAACAATATAGAACCTGGATCTCTTCTCCCTCACAATGCTCATGCATCCACGCCTAGTCGTCTCAACACACCCACCACAATTACCATCTAGCCCCCCTCCTCCTCCTCCTCCACGCTGCTTCGACGTGCATTGACCCATTTACAAACCCTAAAATCAAATCTGAAACCAGAAATGAAAACCCAGAAAGAGGAACAGAGAAAAAACAAAATGAATCGAATCGAAACCTACCAGCCCTAAAATCCTAAACACCGAAGTCCCAGCACAGATTTCCCTTTAGAGCATATGCACCCCAATGCCTCCATCACACCATCAATCTAGCAATTTAATTGCTTCCATCGATTACTATTCACTGCATATTGTTTTTTTGTGCCTATCTTTATGCAGCGGTGCAACTCCATCAATCTAGCGATTACTATTCATCGAATTAATTTTTTTTTTTTTACTATATGAGATTTCCAACCAATTACCAAACAACACGTGGCATTTCCAAGCGTCCTTATCACTACAATAATGTTATAAGATTTTCGATAGGATTTCAACGAACCAAAATGTGACATTTGTCATTGCCACGTGTAATTGTCGGCCAAATAATTATAGTGGATTTCCGATAGCATTTCAACGAACCAAAATGTGACATGTGTCATTGCCACGTGTAATTGTCGGCCAAATAATTGTAGAGGATTTCCGATAAGATTTTCAACGAATGAAAATTCGATACATGTCATGATCTTTAAATTTTCATATCTGAAATTGACCATAAATAATAGCGTAATCACCAACTCTATACTCACTCAATCTACAAAACTCATTTCCAATTCCTTTCTCTCAAACACTTCGCCCAATTTCCTTATTTCTTCAGCATTACAATGAGTTTTTTCAGGAAATTGTTAAAGCAGAGGCAACAACACAGCCAAGAGGACGCCGAGATGATGGATGCCATGATGAATAACGCGGCTATGATGATGACGCAATTTGATACTTCAGACGAGCCACAAGGACGTGGTTCACGTCCTGGTCGCTCCCCCAATCACCCCAGACACAGGCTATCTAGGGGAAAAAATCTCTTAGAAGATTATTTCATTGAGCGTCCGATCTTCGAGCCGGAAGATTTTCGTCGGAGGTACCGTATGCAACCTCATGTATTCGACCGCATCATGACGGCTCTTTGCAACATCGACCCTTACTGGCATCAAAAACCAGATGCCCTTGGAGAATTAGGATTGCTGCCCCAACAAAAGATGACAGGTGCCCTCCGAATGTTAGCGTATGGTGCAGCTGCTGATCAATGTGTTGAATATTGTAGGATGGCGGAATCAACTACATTAGAGTGCTTGAAAAAGTTCTGTCAACAGGTGGACGGTATTTTTGGTCCGGAATACCTGCGTGCACCAACGAAGGCTGACCTCCAAAGGCTTCTGGCAAGGGCTGATCAACGGGGATTTCCAGGTATGATCGGAAGTATTGATTGCATGCATTGGGAGTGGAAAAATTGTCCAAACGCATGGCATGGAGCTTACAGTGGACGGAAGGGTCGTCCCACCATAATTCTCGAGGCAGTGGCTTCCCATGATACGTGGGTATGGCACGCTTTCTTCGGGGTTCCAGGAGCTCAAAATGATATTAACGTGCTTGATCAATCACCGGTATTTGAAGGACTCATCGCTGGAAACAGCCCGGCTGTGACGTTTCACGTTAATGGTAGGAGATATAACAATGCATATTATCTTGCTGACGGAATTTATCCTAGGTACTCCACATTTGTGAAAACTATTTCAAATCCCGAGACGCAAGCACAAAAACTATTTACGAAGAAACAAGAAGCATACCGCAAAGATGTGGAAAGGTGCTTCGGCATCTTGCAATCCCGTTGGGCAATCCTACGGCATGGAGCTCGGTTGCATAGGAGGTCGACACTGAGGAGCATAATGATGACTTGCATCATATTGCATAACATGATTGTTGAGGATGAATTTGTCGAAGATGAATTTGTTGAGCCAGAAGAAGAGGATTTCATGAACCCACAGGCGGCACGAGTTTATGATGGGCCAGTGGATCGAAATGGGGTTCGAATTCCTTTTTTACCAGTGCAAAGAGATGGGCGAAATCAACACGCATTTTGGGACCGTATTGACCACATCGAGTCAGCTTATATCCACAAAATTCTTCAAGATGATTTAGTGGAGCACAATTGGGCATTGGAAGCCAACCAACAATAACCAATTCCTTGAGTTTTATTTGGTAATGTAATTTTATATGGTATTGTTATTTGATTTTGTATTGTCATTTTAATTGGTGTTGTAATTTTATTTGGTATTGTAATTTCATGTTTTTGTAATTGATGAATATAGAATTGAACGATAATCAAGTTTTTTTATTTAATTTAAAAATAAATTGAAATGAGGAACATAAAAAGTGATAATCAATACACAATACTAGTTTTCATCATCAAAGTGAGGATGGTAACACCCTTCACTTGTACTTGTACTCTCATTCACTTGGCCCATGATTTTCGCTTTTCTCCTTTTGTACCACCTTTTCGTATTCGGTGTCATTATGCTAGTATCCATTGTCATAATTTTTGTTTCTTCTAGCAAACTCTCCATAGCCTCACGCCGGGCAATCCTTGCTTCCTTTCGTTTCTCAAGTTCTAAACTCTCCCTAGACAACCGAAGAGTTTCCTCATCTCTTCGCATGTTAGCCTCCATAAGTGCTCTTTGATTACATTGCATATTTTGAAAAATAGCTAAAGACTTCTCGTCTTTCTCCGTCATACCTTTTTTTCCCTTTTTTTTTGCTTCTTTGGCCGCCTTTATTCCCATGGGTCTAATTGAACTTGAGGGAATGGGAGTCTCTTGGTTGGACGGTGGAGTTGTAAATCCTTCATCATCATCATCCAATTCAACATGCGAATCCGTGTCATGGGGCTCGGGAGAACTTGGAAAATTTCAGTCAAACTGTGAAGGTGAAGGAGTAGTCTCAACCGACACGAAATGAGGATGATTCTTCATCGCTTCATAACATGCAAATTTATCGAATTCCTTTTTAGCAGCCGTGAAATATAATGATTGAGCTTGAGTCATCTAAACAAATAAATAACAAATTATATTTCTACCAAAATGCAATCTATATTTAAAAAAATACATGATAAAAAGGGCACTATAACACTAACATTTATATTTATGCAAAAATTAATATATTTCAAACAAAAAAACATTACATGAAAAAAAAACATTTAGAAAAATGAACAAACATTATAATTACATAAATTAAATTTATTAGACAAAAAATTAACATGAAATAAAAAGAACATACCTCATCCACCAAATTTGTCCCGCTAGCAACACGATCACTTGCCTTTTTTTTACATGAATGCCACTTTAAGAGCCATTTCTTCAAGCGCGGAAAGTGTGACTCCATACCAACTTTGGTACGATCGATTGCTAAAGGTTCGCCGAGAGATGGACTCCAATTTTGAACATAATCGTCGTAAACTTTTTTCCACAAATTGTTTTTGCTTTGATATCGGCCGGTGATGGGGCAAGTGGATTGACGTACCCAAGAAACACACAATTGTAGCTCTTCGGAAGGAAGCCAAGTAGCCATTTAAAAAAAAACACTCAAAAAATTGATAAGGAAAAGGGAAGAAGATGAATGAAGTGAGAGGAGGTATTTGAGTGAAAATTGTGTTAGAAGAAGATGGGTATTTATAGGAAAATTTAGAGTACTTTAAAAAAAAAAAAAAAAAAAACTCAAACGGTCGAAAGAGCCGTTTGAGCCAAACGGCTAATTGAAAGGAGATTGGAAAAGTTAGTTGCCGTTGGAAAAGTTGGTTGCCGTTGAAAAAGTTGGAAATTGAGGTTGGGCCCCACCCAATTGCAGTCATCACACAGGCAAGCAATCAGCGATGGAGCAACTGATGGCTTGCTATATTTACCACGGGTCCCACCACTATTCTTCCTCCCTCTTTCCTGCGGTGCATGAATGTTGACCTGCAATCTGGCAAAATGATTGCTGGTGAGGGTGATTGCAGCCACCCGCTGCATATGCTCTTAATAAACCCAGAAGCAAATCACTGGTGCTCTTCCTGTTCATGTCAGCCACGTGTCCTTTTCTTTCTGACTCGATATCTGTCTTCGTCGTCTTCTTCTTCTCTCTGCTGTGTTGTTAATTTGCTTCCATGAATGGCCAAACTGGATCAGGTTTGGTTTCTTTTTCTTGGATGCTAAGGAGGGTTTGGTGTAATGATCGACGGCTGTGATGGGATCGAGAGCATTCATGCGGTTTTGTCGTCCACGTTTTGTGCTCTTCAAGTGGTTCAAATGTACTCAATCTCGTTTTGTAACATTTCGAAATGGGAAAGGAATGTTGCTCGGAGTTTATATATAGATCATGGTAAGTTCCTCAGTGTACCAATATCTTATTATTTAAAGTGAAAACTTAGAGATTCACTGTCTTACTGATTTTTTTCCTACTCTGAATTTATAGTTTAACCAACGACGGTTGACAAATGAATGTAAACCGACGAAAGATATTGGTAACAAGGAAACCTCGATCAGATATCATATATATATATATATATACAGTTCCTATCCAGAGCGAAGCTTCATTTTGAAATTAAAGTGTGAAGTTTCTTGTTTGACTCACTTTTCGGTCATATTTCCACATCTCTGCCGTTCAGTTTGTAAAACATAATGCATAGATCACTTCTACCAAGTTTCATTGAATTTGATGATCGTTTGGGTTTTCATAATTGTTATTTACACAAACAGTTATGAATAGACAGATTTATGGTCCGTTCGTTGATTTAATCTAATTCGGTACCTTAACGATTACCAATTTGGATGAAACTTGACAAGAGTGATCTATGTATTATGTTCTACAAACTGAACTGTGGAGATGTGGAAATATGACCGAAAAGTTAGTCAAATAAGAAACTTCACACTTTAATTTCAAAGTGAAGCTTCGCTCTGGATAGGAACTGTATATATATATATATATATATATATATATACTATATTCAAGATCTATAATAGAGAATCTATTAGAAGGCATTAGTACATCCCACGGTTCCCACCATATATATAGAATTATGGATGACAAAAACGTACTTCTCTTTGTTCATACTAGCCTTCATGCTTCGCGCGTGCAAAAAGAATTCTGTTAAATTTTAAAGAATTCAAAGACTAATTGTTTAAATCAAAAATCACAAAATCAACTTTTGACTCAGGTCCTTAAAGTAGGTAAAGTGAGATTATTGATATTTAGATATATCAATAGGGGAATCCTCAATTTAAAAGAGTAGGCCTGGAGAGGATCCGACAAAACAATATGCTAACAAAGTTTACTTAAGGACGTGAAAGCTAGCTCGATCTATCATCGGTTTTGCAAGAGTGGTATGTTAAGTTGCTTAATTTAGGTGATGGTCATTAGTCAAGTTGCCAAATTTAGTACGATTTACATACTTTGCCTCATTCAACATTTTTCACATTGCCGATACTCTAAGATATCATTATGATTAGGCCAAATGCAAATGTGGATTAGAGAACAAAATATGCTACTGATAAAACGCACGCTATAATTGTCAATTTTTTTAGTTTATATGCTTGAAATGTTCAAAGTCTATCCAACACAAACAATATTCAATTAAGGTCGTCGATCTCATAAGCCAAATACCATTTTCCTTCTAGCTCGCCCTTAATATATAACAAATAAAAACGTCGTCAATTTGCTGCTTTTATCAGATCTTCACATACATAGCCGCCTACTTGAAAAGAAAAAGGAAGAGATCAACTTTAGAGATCGATCCCTAAAACTAAACATTGTGTGGCCCATGCAGGTCTCGAACCTGCGACCTTCGCGTTATTAGCACGACGCTCTAACCAGCTGAGCTAATAGGCCATTTCTTGCCAATAGTCACGTCTCAAGTAAAATTAACCATGCTTAACGAAAACCCCACGGGCCATACTGTTGAGTGCGATAATCCAGATGAGTCAGCATGCAGTGGGACTCGTGGCCTAAAGCAACGAAACAAAGGTCGTCATCATCACCATCACAGTACCAAAAAGAAAGAAAGCAAGAAAGATTCTCTCTTTCTCCTCCTCCTCAATTTTCACTTCTTCTTCTTCTCAATTTTTCCGCACTCCCGTAATTCTCCAATCTCGTTATTCCGCGCCGCATATTCTCTTTCAAATCCAGAGCCAGATTCACTTTTTTGAAGCTCCAAAATGGCGATCGACGAGGACTTGGAGAGCTGCGGCAGCCGAGCCGCCGCGTTCTCCTCGCAGGCGCAGGCGCAGGCGCAGCCGCGCCACCAGCGCCAGAAGCTCGAGGTCTACAACGAGGTGCTGCGTAGAATTCAGGACTTCAATTACGAGGAGGCCAGTCTTCCTGGATTTGATTATCAGCTTTGGCTCCATTTCAATCGCTTACCTGCTCGGTATTAAACCCTAGCCTTTTCTCTGTTTTGATTCGTGTGGTTCATTCATTAGGTTTTGGCTTTTTGCGTTTTCGCATTGTTTGTTTAGTTCTTGAGAAGACTGTAGCGATTTAATGTTACGAATGATTGTTTTTTTTTTTTTTTGAAATTATGTTACTAATGACTGTTTAAAGGTTGCTACTTGTCTAGTAGTGAATGTGTTTAGGGAAAAAGAAATCGGATTCGGTCATCGTTTTGATATTTGATGTAACTATAAGCTATGAGCCTATGAGTAATGGTATTTATACATTTGAACTCATAGTTGTGGAAATAGAAGGCTGAAGCTTTGAAGAATTGTGTGACTGTTTGGTTGTTTGTTTGTTTGTTTATTGTCGTGATGGTTAGTGTTGTGCTATGTAGATACGCATTGGATGTGAATGTGGAGAGGGCGGAGGACGTGCTTACACATAAGAGATTGCTGCAATTAGCCGAAGACCCTGCTAACCAACCTGCCTTTGAAGTTCGCACGGTACAGGTGACCACACATGCGGTTATTGGTTACTATGATTTACTCTTGTTGAGCTTAATGAACACGATTTGTGTGCGTGTGTACCAGTATGCATGTTGCATGTATTTTTGATTTGACTCCAGTCAGTGTTCTTTTCTTGTTACATCCATCTTACATGTATTGCATTTGAAGTCTTGAAGTTTAATTATTAACGCTATTATCTGAAGCAGGGGCGGAGAAGTACTTATTACTGAGTGGATTTTCTTCGATGCAGGTTTATCCCATGTACAATGAGAATGCTGGTGATTCGGTTCATTCAGATTCTTCAATGAAAGAAGACGCACAGAGTTCTTTTAATCATAATAGACATGGGTATGGCTAACCATATCACATACCAGGCTATACTTTTGTAATTAAATGCCTTCTCTGTCAGTTTTCTTTTTATTTTATTTTTAATTTTTTTATGTGATAGTCATTGAACTGTGGTGTCAGCAGGTATCATGCACCGCCTACCTTTGGTTCATCTCCTATTCTTGAGGCACTTTCACTTCTAGCCAATAGATCCCATGTTGATGATGGAGACAGTGCAATGAGTGCAACACCCTATGTTTCTAGGTAAGATTCGAATTCAGCCCAATCTTTGGTAATAAGTTTTGTAGGGCAATGAGTTTGAGGTTTTTTACTGTTTACCATGAGAAAAAACAGTATTGGTCATTTACTACCATAAAAATGTTAATATTTTTATTTATCTTGTTGGTAATTGGTCCAGGCCTATGCATGAGATCACTTTTTCAACAGTCGACAAGCCTAAACTTCTTAGTCAGGTAGTCCTCGTCTGTATGTCTACTGCATGCACTGAACTTAGTTCATACAGCACATCAGCATTCTAATATCTGCCCTTAGTTTTAGCTTTAAAATGAACACTTCTCAAACTTCAAGTAGTTGGCAATTAATATTGTTCCAAGTTGTGCCTCTGTTAAACAGCAGCAGATCTTCATAATGGATCTATATCTGAATGCTTTTACAGTACCTAATCATGCATTCATATCTTCCTTCCAAATATCCTTTTTCTTTGATGTATGTTCTTTTTGAGGGACTTGGGATCAATTGGCTTTGTTTAATTATTATTTTATATGCATAGACAATGAAATTGTGTTTTAGACGAATTTAGGACGTAAAAAACCATAATGCTGTGAGCTAGCTGTTGTTTGACATTAGATGATCAATTTGATCACTGAGATATATATATATACACACACACACGGACATGATCAGAAGAGGACGTCCGCACGCCCTTAAAGTGCGGACGTCCCTCTGTTCTCCACCGTCCGGTTTCGACGATGACGCGCCTCCACCCTAGCAGACTCCAGCAGCGTCCCCGTTCACTTTCCCTCCCCGACGAGCCCGTCGAATTTCAGTTTTTCGGCGAGATCGATTTTGTTTGAAGTTTGGGGTGAAGCCGTCCGGTGGACATGCACTCCACATCCGGCCTGTGTATATATATATATATATATAGTGTGGATGTCCCTCCGTTCGCCACCGTCCGGCACTGACGACGGCGTGCCTCCACCCCAGCGGACTCCAGCAGCGTCCGTGATCACTTTTCCTTCCTGGTGAGTCCGCCGAATTCCATTTTTTCCGGCGAGATCGACTTTATTTGAAGTCTTTAGGTGATCTCACCAGAAAACTAGAAAAGAACGGACTCGCCGGGGAGGGAAAGTGATCGGGGACGCTGCTGAAGTTTTCTGGGGGGTGCGCCGGAGGTGGCCTTCGGCGAGATCGACTTTATTTGAAGTTTTTGGGTGATCTCACCTGAAAACTAGAAAAGAATGGACTCGCCGGGGAGGGAAAGTGGTCGGGGACGCTGCTGGAGTTTTTTGGGGTGGAGGCGCGCCGTCGTCGGCGCCGGACGGTGGCGAACGGAGGGATGTGCGCACTTTAAGGACAGTGTGCACGTGTTCTTCATATCGTTTTTGTGTGGGTGTGTGTATACGCACTCTCTTAAAGTGCGGAAGTCCCTCCGTTCTCCACCGAGCGGACACCAGAGCCGTCCCCGATCACTTTATCTCCTCGGTGAGTCCGCCGAATTCCAATTTTCCTGCGAGATCAATCTTGTGTGAAGTTTTGGGTGGAGGTTGTTGCTCAGACCTTCATATCGATCTCGCTGGGAAGGGAAAGTGGTCGGGGACACTCTGGAGTCCACTTGGGTGAAGGTGCGCCATCGTCGGAGCTATCCGATGGAGAACGGAGGGACGTCCGCACTTTAAGGGCTGTGTGGACGTCTTCTTTGGAACGGCTCCATATATATATATATATATATATATATATATATATTTCTCTGAACCTTATCCACCTAAAATTATAAAAAAATTAACTTATTTGTTTCATTGACTCATCTATAATAGACTTTTCTTAGACTATGAAATTGAAAATTCTTTTATCACATGTTATTGGTTTGATGCAGTTAGCAATTAATGATTGACCTGAAGTTCTAGAGGCAATCAAGATAGGGTCTTAGTTTACCTTTGAACAAAAGTCTCATATGTTTAGGACTCTACCAGGTAGATAAGAGTAAAATATCTTATTGCATGAGGTATGCTTAGTATAGTGGTGGATTGTTGACCTTTGATTTCTTGTAAATGGTTATGACCATACAGTGCTAAGTTTTTGCTCATATACAAGAGTTACATGTCATATTGCACATTTTATGGTGCCCTTCTCTCTCTCTCTCTCTCTCTCTCCCCCTCTCCCTCTCCCTCTCCCTATAACTACTTACTAACTAATAGATTTTAGTGATTACTTTTCCAGTTAACTTCAGTACTAGCTGAGATTAATCTGAATATTCAAGAAGCTCATGCCTTTTCCACTGTTGATGGATTTTCTCTGGATGTTTTCGTAGTTGATGGTTGGCACTTAGAGGTATGAATTGGTACTCCTCTTTGTAGATGTTTGCATCATTACTTTTTGGTCATTAAACAAATCTCCTTGCATGTTGGAAACATTAGGAAACTGAAGAACTCAAAAGGGTGTTGGAGAAGGAAATTTCAAAACTAAAGGTTAGTTTTCTGCTCTTTTATTCTAAGTTTTCAAACTCTTGTTCTTTTCATTGTCGGGAATTACTTCATTTTTTCTTTTCATCCTAAGAGAATCTTATTCATATTCTTATTTGCTATTTATAAGAATGCTTTTGTTTACAGAGAAAGTCTTAGGTGCGGCTAACCACGTGTTCTGTGTGACCCACCAGTCACACGGCGACACATGTTTTTTTTTTACACCCCCCCCACCTGCTTTCTTCTTCTTCCTCTTCCTTCCTCTGCTCCGGCGCGTCTTCTTCCTTCCTCCGGCGAAGCTTCTTCTTCCTTTACACGGGTTGGTGGAGGCGTCCTCTTCCTTCCTCTTCTCCGGCCCGGCGAAGCTTCTTCTTCCTTTACATGGGTTGTATCGAGCTTGGAGCGGTTGAGGCTTACGGTGGAGGTGGCAGGGGTTGCAGGTTTGAGGCGGCGGCTGGGCAGAGGGAAAGAAGATCGGAGCAGAGGAAGGAAGAGGAAGAAGAAGAACGCAGGTTTGGGGGGGGGGGGGGTGAAACAAAACAAAAAAACACGTGTCGCTGTGTGACTGGTGGGTCACACAGGACATGTGGTGAGTTAGCCGCACCTAAGATTTTCTCTTGTTTACATTCCGGTATATCTGCTGAGTGCCACCTGGATGGTATCAATCTATAAGTTTGGGTTCAGATTTCCTGGCTGATTAAATGTATCATTGTTTTCATATTTTCTCACTACCCTTCATTTTCATCATTGCTTGACAGTGTCATTTCATTATTGTACATAAGTTAGTTCTTATTCCTCTATTCTGGATCCCCCATCCCACCCCCCTTAAACCAAAAAAGAGAAAGAAAAAAGAAAAAAGGTACATCTATTTGTTATAGTTAGTGATACTCCTTCCCTTTGATACTCTGCAGGAGTCAAAGCAGTATCCAGTTGCTGCGTTTAGTGAGGATAACCAAATAAAAACTGAGTCTTTCCCTGATGTCCTACAAATACCAACTGATGGTATTGATGTATGGGAGATTGATACGAAGCAGCTGAAATTTGAGAATAAAGTTGGATCTGGAACATTCGGTGATCTGTAAGTTGTATTTTGAATCCCGTTCTTGATTATACAGGTTCTCGTTTGACATCTTGTTTCCAACTTCTTCAGGTACAGAGGCACATATTGTAGTCAGGAAGTTGCCATCAAAATTCTAAAACCTGAGTGTGTCAATGCAGAGATGCTGAGAGATTTTTCACAGGAAGTTTATATACTAAGGTCTGATATTTATCGGAATACCTGTTTATAAGCCTTAGTGGCAGTTTCCATGTATTTAGAACTTTTAGAACTTGTCGCTATCATTAATATTGCAGGAAAATTCGGCACAAGAATGTTGTGCAATTCATTGGTGCATGCACTCAACCTCCAAACATCTGCATTGTGACTGGTATGTCCTTATTATGTATTCCTTAATATTAATGATCCCCATATATAGTATTGTATTATTTCAGAAACAGGAGTGATTGTCAGTCTTCTTTGTGTTTCTTGTGCACCTCTTTTTTCAGTGATTCCATAACTTTTTATGTGCTGTATCTCCTAATCTTCCTGTAAGCTTTGACTTGGGAGTACTTTAATAATTTAAAAGGAAAAAAAAAAACGAAAATTGTTCATGCAAATAATAGATTAGCAAATAAAAGTAATAGAAACATATAAAAGGCATTTAGAAAGGAAATAAGAAAGGGCCTCAAGTGGGGAGAGGGGGAATTTGAATGTCAGAACCCTTTCAAAAATCATGATTGATATAGATGAGTGCTCTATCTCTGTCTTTATTGTATTCATCTCTAACTGTTCATATCCGAAGAACACAAGGCTGTCTATCAAGTAATGATATACCAGATTGAAAGCACCTAGAGATTCATGGAATACATACCCATATTCACTGTTCAACTCCTTTTGATATTCATATCTCTGCTTTATCAGAGTTTATGTCCAGAGGAAGTGTTTACGACTTTCTACATAAACAAAAGGGTGTGTTCAAGCTTCCATCTCTGCTCAAAGTAGCAATTGATGTTTCCAAGGGAATGAATTATCTGCACCAAAATAATATAGTCCACAGAGACCTTAAGACCGCCAATCTTCTGATGGATGAACATGAAGTAAGTGTTTTTCATGATTTTTCATCAATGGCTGATTATGTGTCAACTAAAATATACTAAAATATAAATTTCCTTTAAATTGATAAGGGTTACGACTTCAAAGAGCAGTTATATATATCAATTAATTAGTCTCTCTTAAGCATGTTTGCTATGAAGTCGTCTGAGATCCCGCTTGTGCAGGTTGTTAAGGTGGCTGATTTTGGGGTTGCCAGAGTGCAAGCTCAATCCGGAGTGATGACAGCTGAAACCGGAACATACCGATGGATGGCTCCTGAGGTAGGCTCAATCTACTTGGATGTTGACTTTTATTTTATCGAACAATATTGCACTAAAAATGAGTTCGAAGTGTTAAAAGAATTTGTTAATCGTTATGTGACCAATAGTTAAAAATATTTGGGTGGAGTTGGCTGTAATCCCTATATCCCTGTGTATTTAGGGATATCTAACTAAATTTTTAGGTCATTATGTGTTTCATATTAGTTATGTAACCCATTTTCCAGCCTCATTGTATAGTTTCTTAATTACTTTTTACTACTTAAATGAAGGTCATTGAACACAAACCGTACGATCACAAGGCAGATGTTTTCAGTTTTGGCATAGTACTGTGGGAGCTTCTAACAGGACAAGTAAGATCTTTTCCTTCCTGATGAGTTGTGTTTGTGTGCAATAGCCCTTGCTTATTGTGTATTCCAGTAGTACTATCAGCAGTTCTGAACTACCCAAATATCTCTTATGTTTTCTTTTTCAGCTCCCCTACTCATTTCTGACCCCATTACAAGCAGCAGTGGGTGTGGTGCAAAAGGTACTCATCATATATGATTTAGCATAATTTTTCTACAAATGATATCCTTAAACATTATCTCGATCACTCTAATTGGCATCCTGTCAGGCACTACGACCTACAATTCCGAAGAATACAAACCCAAAGTTCGCAGAATTGCTTGACAAATGCTGGCAGCAAGACCCAACTCAAAGACCTGACTTCTCCGAAATTGTAGAAATCCTTCGACATTTGGCCAAGGAGGTACTGTCTTCCCTGACTGTAATTTTTCTGCCCTTCAACATATTTAAATTTCATAATCTTGAAACAGGTGGGAAATGAGGGTGAAGACCGACATAAGGATAAGTCATTTTTCTCAGCACTGAGATGGGGCCATCTCTAATCAGAGGAGATGAGAGAACTCCATTTTTGTATGCCCCAAGCAATTACTGGGATTTCACATTGACCTCTCCAACATACATTTCTCGTTGGTACAGTTTTTCCATGCAACTACACATTATAAACTGTGTTCTACGGACTCGGTTTCTTAGTTTAACTAGTCCACTGACTGTAGCAAACTACCGGAGCCATTATCAAAAGATATTATAAACAAATACATGCAAGATCTTATGGTATATTGCAGTTGCTTCCTGGATGAATTCTTGAATGAACAGATTTCATATTGATAGTAAACTACAGTTTTGAACGCGTTTACATCTAGCTTACAATTTTGGTGAAAAACTGTTTACGCAGCCTTTTATTAGGAAATCCTTTTAGTTCCGAAACCTTTGTCTTGCTCAGTATATGTAGTTAAGCTGTGATGGATCTGGCATCACTATACCCGTTGAGGAGCTGCCGTGCACGAACCTTGACCTGCAACTGCACAAGTGCACGCATGCATTGCATAGCGACTCGGGCCTGTTTCCTCACACACACTCCTCGAACCAGTGCTTGCAGCTTCACTAGGCTCTTGAGTGCTCGAAACGCTTGTCTTGCCTGCCAAAATTTTCAGATGATCACAAACCAGAGAATGCTTTCAGTCTGGGAGCAAACACTGAAACGCTTACTAATTTTTCTCTATTTCATAACAAAAAAAAACTTTGCACAGAAAACCAATGAGTTGGGTTTAAGTTGTATACAAGTTGGCCTCTGAAAAATGCTTGGATCTTGATGGCTGCAATGTCTTCCTTGGTTAAAGTTTTCTCTATGGTTCTGATGGAAGAGATTGTAGACGAAGTGTCGTCGTGAATGAGGACCTCATAATCGGCTTCTTCTCCATGGAAGCTTGGGCTGGTGTTATAGATGACAATGATATCTCTGTCGGAGGATCTCACAAACTTTCTTCGGATTTTTCGAAACCAGTTGCTGGAAGTTCCCATAGTTTTGAAGAGTGTTTGAGGTTTCAGTTGGTTGATCCTCCACTTAAAGAGCAAATGGAGGAGGAGGTGCCTTAAAGGAAGAGAATGTGACCACCATGTTTTGCTTAGGTTGTGCTCGTCAGAGACTCAGAACGTGTTGGCCATGAATATCTCTAATCTCCTACTGGCCATCTACTCTGTCATCACTGTGATTAACACATAAATAAACTGTTTGAATGCAGAGGAGTTAACTAAACCTCATGACTTAATTACCTTATATTTCAAAATACAAAATCTATGTTTAATCTCTTCCCCCGTAACTGATTTCTTAGTTGAAGAGAAATCTCAGGTACCATCAGCCCATCTTACTCTACCATCGGATCATAGTTTCGAACCCATCATAATTGAGATTCGAATACATGACCTTAACCAAGTTGATTATTTTGCTACCAGGTCACAGCTCATGGACACCAAAATCTTCATTACCTACACCAAGATGTTTAAACCGAAGGAAATACAAAATTGAACATATCAATCAACGGTGAGATTAAAGAAGGTTAACAATAATTTATGGATAAGTTCTGTGAATAAAGCCCAATTAACCCATAAGCAATCATCATATATATAAACCCTAAACCAGTCGGGTAGCTTGCTTCGGTCACCAAAAACAGAGAAGTACTAGGTCTATGGCTATGGCAGGTCCTCGAAAGCAGAAGAAGACCGTATTAACCACTCGTCCAACTGAACTATTTGAGGACATCGTAAAGCGCCTCAACAGTACTAAATCCGATGTCTCTCGATTTCGTGCCGTCCGCCGATCATGGCGGTCCTCCATTCCTCCCGTTGATTCGAAGCTCCAAAACTTCAAAATCAAAACATGGAAAGAGAACAACTACAAAATCCTTCACGTCAATGAGGTCGCAGTCTACCATCATCTTGTGTCTCCTGCCATTAATCCCGGTGAACAAGTCCCAAGGGATTGGCTGGTTAAACTGCGCAGTCCGGACCAAGGTGGCCAAGTTATGAACTTGTTAGACTTTCACGGATTCGAGTTGGCAAAAGCTTATGAGTTGAGTGGAGTGCAGAGGTTCGTCATGTCGACGAAATTCGATTCCCCTGAAGCATGCTCATTCACCGCGGAGAGTTATACCATGGAGGAATAGGTCTTGATAATAAAGGGTACGTGAACCTCTTTGAGGTTGAGGACAACCAACTCTTTATGAGATGCAGTAGTTACGAAGATGTGATTTTCTATCGAGGAATGTTCTATGCTGTCACGCCGGATGGGAGAGCCATAGCAGTTGATGGGAAGTTGACAAAGGTTGCGGTTTCATATCCGATATGTAGTAAGTACCAATACCATTGTAACAAGCACCGGGTGTTGAGTTTGGTGGAATCTTCTGGGGATCTACTTTTAGTTGAAAGATTCTCGAGAAAAGGTTGGTGTGATGGAAATCCTCTCAAGAGTGATGTCAAGTTCAAGGTGTATAAGTTGAATGCGGTTGAGAAGAAATGGGTTGAGATGCAAGCTTCGGATTTGAGTGATCGGATATTGGTGTTTTTGACCGGTGTTCATGATTACTATGGCTTCTCTCTTGCTGCTAAAGATTTCCCAGGATGCCAAGGAAACTGTATTTATTTCTCAACTAAAAAACTTCCTCAAGTGGGAGTGTTCGACTTAAGCAATGGTACTCTCTCTGACCTAGAATCTTTACCACACAGTGCTAGAATCTTTCTCCCTCGGTGCAACAATGTGTCGATCGAATCAATCATGCTCGATGGAGAGATATCCAAGCCTCGGCTCCGTAACAGACTATCAGTTGAGCTTAAAAAACTGAGATATTTGCATTCATGTTTGTTTAAGAAACTAAACAAACTTGTACAGAGAAGAAGCTATCGTTGTTATATTCTCTATATTGCAATATACACTGGTATTTATACATACAGAACCCTCGTAGGGTTTGTCAATTCTAGCTGTACTAGGAAAGTAACTAATCACAATCAATCTAGGATTCTACTACTAAGGATAGTATCAACTAATCTATGCTATGAGATACAATCGGATCCTTTGCTTTAATACTCCCCCTCAAGTTGGAGTGTATGTTGATAACACCCAACTTGCCAAGTAATGCTCCAAACTGCACGGATCCGAGTGGTTTAGTAAAGAGGTCTGCTGGCTGCTCTTTAGTTCGAACATGCATAGGTTTAATCATACCTCTTTGAATCTTCTCTCGAACTACATGGCAATCAATCTCGATATGTTTGGTACGCTCATGGAATACCGGATTCGTGGCTATGTGGAGAGCTGCTTGATTGTCACAGTATAGCTTAATAGGCTGCTTGACACGCAAATCATTAAGTAAACTTCTAAGCCATGTGACTTCACAACTCGTTGTAGCCATGGAACGATACTCAGCTTCAGCACTGGATCGAGACACTGTAGTTTGCTTCTTAGTTTTCCAAGACACTGGTGCATTTCCTAACATAACACAATAACCTGTGATAGATCTTCTTGTGTCCTTGCAGCGTGCCCAGTCTGCATCACAATGAGCTGTTAGTTCGATGTTTCCTGTAGATGGCAGAAAAATGCCCTGTCCTGGTGTCCTCTTTATGTATCGTAACACCTGATGAGCAGCAATCAAATGTGGTTCACGTGGTTTATCCATGAACTGACTCAAGATATGTACTGCATATACGAGATCCGGCCTTGTGATTGTCAAGTAAATTAACCTGCCAACAAGCCGTCTATACTGTGAAGGATCTGTGAGCAATTCTCCGTCACCGTGAGTCAAAGACAAGTTCTGATCAACCGGAAATATTGAGGGTTTTGCAGCCAAGAAGCCTGTGTCTTCTAGTATTTCAAGAGCATACTTCCTTTGGCAAAGTGCAATCCCATTCTTTGAACGTGCCACTTCTATTCCCAGAAAGTATTTGAGTTGTCCAAGATCCTTGAGCTTGAATCGGTTGGAAAGGAACGTTTTGGTGGCAGTGAACTGCGTTTATTTTTCAGTTTTCGAGCTTCAGATTTGTGCACCATTAAGAAGTTTTCGAGCTTCAGATTTGTGCACCATCATATCCAAGCCTCGGCTCCGTAACAGACTATCAGTTGAGCTTAAAAAACTGAGATATTTGCATTCATGTTTGTTTAAGAAACTAAACAAACTTGTACAGAGAAGAAGCTATCGTTGTTATATTCTCTATATTGCAATATACACTGGTATTTATACATACAGAACCCTCGTAGGGTTTGTCAATTCTAGCTGTACTAGGAAAGTAACTAATCACAATCAATCTAGGATTCTACTACTAAGGATAGTATCAACTAATCTATGCTATGAGATACAATCGGATCCTTTGCTTTAATAGAAACATTGTAAATATATTGTAAACCAATCTTGGTGATGAACAGTAGATCTGGCTTTTTTCTAGGCTTTCTATTTAGAGGCTTTTCAGTTTGTTGTTCTTGTTCTGTTAGTTCTCCAGTTTTTAAAGAGGTGCTAGTGGTGGAGATAGTGAACTTCATGAATCTATATATACACGCGAGTTTTCTTATGTTTCACACAGTTTGATCCCACTCATCATACTTCCTGTGCCCCTTGAATGAGTTCAAGAGGACTATTATGTGCAGATTCCTCTGAGTTTGAAGCAATCTGTGCGACTCTAGCTCATTCCAAGCTTGAGTCTTAACTAACTCATAAAACAAGATGTTGAAAACTAAAACCATGACATTTCATTCATAAACAATATATATGGAGCAGTACTTCTCTAACTTTTGAACTACGCTACGCAATTACACGCATTACTTTAGACATATATGTTTCTTCTACATTCAGACATTTTATTCTAAATCCATGCTTGTTCTCCAAGGCTCTATAATTGCCCTATTATTGTTATTTGTTTCCTTCTTCCCTTCGGATCCGAAGCCCACAACCCAACTCAAGATATAGTAAGTCCAAGCTTGGAACCTTAGTGCATGCCATATAAAACACTTTGATTTTGTATCAAAAAAAAAAAAAAAAACCTTGCCTCCGAAGCAGACCCGGATTTGAATAGAAGCACAAGAGGTTTGGAACTCAGGACCCAAAAATTTGAAGGGCTCAAAAATATTAGTTTTAAAAAAAAAATTAATAGTTTTTTGGCTATATGCAATCTGACATGAATTAAAGACAACTATCTTAAAATAAAGACAATTACACGTGATGAGGGGACCAAACCATCAATTACTGTTTACTACTTTAAATTTGTACCCATAAAAAAATGTTAAAATATTAAATAGAAGCAGCCAAACACGATTAGGTAAGATATTGTTGTATAGATAGGATTTATAATATAATTAGGATTACTAAACCATCAAGGTTTTGGAATCTTATTTGCATAATAAGTATTTTGCATAAAAATCCTAAGTATTTTTGGATGTTATATGCTATTTTATATAAAAAAAAAATTAGGGGCCCAACTCTGGAAGTTTGACTCAGGCCTCAAAATCTCATGTCCGGGCCTGCTCCGAAGTAGGAATGTTCTATGTTCTATGATGTCGACTCTAATGGGGGAGCCGTAGTGGTTGATGATTCCCTGAACTTGACAACCGTTTTGGTTGAATGGCCGAGATCTAGCAATTACGGTTTTCAATGCAGGGTGCTCAGTTTGGTTGAATCATCCGGGGATCTACTTTTAGTTCGAAGACTTGAAGACTCTCCGGTCAAGAGTGACGTCAAGATCGTCAGGGTGTATAAGTTGAATGCGGTTGAGAAGCAATGAGTTGAGATGCAAGCTTCGGATTTGAGTGATCGGATATTGGTGGTTTTGGGTTATGATCGCTGTAGCTTCTCAGTTGCTGCTAAAGATTTCCCAGGATGCAAAGGGAACTGCGTTTATTTTTCTAATGAATTTAGTCCTGAGGTGTGAGTGTTCGACTTAAGTAGTGGTACGTACTCTCTCGGACCTACACATTTAAAACACATTGCTAGAATCTTTCTCAACAACAAACTATGATAGCTCATCTTGTGCCTCATCATAGTTTTTTTTTTTAATTAGGACATAGATGAGCTGCTTGATACGAGTTCATGATGACTATTGTAGTCCAGAAGCATGAAATAATATACAGAAAATGTTTCGTCATGTACCGAAACCCTCTTTTGAATCTCTTCATCCATACTCCATTTCATCAGTTAGCAATCTGAGATACCAATCTTACTCAACTGCATTTATTTAATTCAATATTACAACTGGTTTCAGTTAGTAGTTGTGATCTCCACGCATAAAGTACATATATACATGCCAATATGGAGCACTTTTAACTTCTTTAACTAAGCTACGCAATTACACACATTGCAATGGGCATATTACCCTTGAATGTTCTTGTCCGTTTTGTTCTGAATGCATGCTTAGTTCTTCAAGGCTCTACTATTGCCACTTTATTTGTAATTTGTTTCTCTTGGCATTCACATTCCTAGGCGATCGAGGATTCCATAACCATGAGCGTTCTCTTTCACAATTCTGTTGGAAGTCCATTTTGAGTCCAAGTAGCATACCCACCGGCCATGTCTGTAATCCCAGTGAAACCCTGAAAATATATATTAAAGAACAAAGCTTTGGTCAGCTATTACAGCTCTTCCACGGCGACGTTGAAATGCGATTGAGAAATACAATGAGTAAACTAGGCTGTCTTTGGCGGAATCCTTTTCTGACATTTTAGGTGCAATGCAAGCTATTGAACATTGATATTAACCAAACTGCGATATCAACTTTCATCATTATCAACCATAAAGCAATTGCTTTACAAACAAAGTTAGAAATTTGATTCTAAGGGTACGTAAGTGGGTAATGTGCTTACAGCAGCTACAAGATCAGTTGCAGCCATTATTGATCTTTTCCCAAGCTGGCATCCCTGAAAAACCCATGAGATTAAACACTTAGATATTGTATCTGGAATAATCTCATCGAAATGAGCAAAATCCATATTGTAATTGGAACTTACAACAATAATTTCATCATGTTTTCTGAAATGTGATGAAACCTGCTTCACAAACTCTGGATTCTTTGACATCCCTGCATAGAACAATACATTTGCTTCCTGAACCACCTCTCTACTTTGCTACCCAAAATTGAAAAGAAAAAGAAAAATCTTATACAGAACACAAACTAGTAAACAAGCAGGAGGTGTGGAAGAACAAAAATTTAACCTGATCCAACTCTGTACAAGTAAGGAATGTTAACAGCACCAGAAGGATGCCCTGCACTAAACTCTTCAGGAGTCCTAAACACATAAAGTACCCAAATAGAAAAACCAATGAACTACCGGACTTTGCATTATAGAATTGAATCAAAGACAAGACCTTTGTTGAGTAAGGGAACAAAAAGTAACATCTTTAGTATAACAAAACACACCTGACATCCAAATAATGGTGTCCGGCCAGAAGAAGCTCGTGAGCCACACGCACCGGGACCGACGTCGGAACTCCGGCGACCTCCAAATTCCCTCTCAGACTAGCCTTCGGACTTACCCAATTGCAAAACCACAATCAGAGTAAAACTGTAAAACACACTGTTATATATTACAATCTTTTTCTGGGTAAATACTAATTACTCACCAGAAACTTAAGTTCTTGCATGCAATGCGATTGCCACGAATTCGATCTGGGTTTCCAGTCAGTGACAAGAAGGATCTCTGATTGGGATTCTGAGGAGAAACAAGAGAAGGGAGTCGAAGTACAGGACCAGTGAAGCAAGAGGTGGACAGAGAAGTCATTGCTATGAGTATGATTTTGATTCTTTTGGGTTTTGGTAATTGAGATTGGCAATGATGTATGGAAATTGGTTCTGCTTTCTGAATTGGATGTGATTCACAGTTTCACGCTATTTAATGAAGAGTCAGTGAGAGGGAGAAGAGAGAGCGATGGGTGGCAAAGGTTGCCACGCCAAAGAGGTGCTGGTATGTAAATCCATATTGTTCTGTTTTCGAAAATTTCAGAGAGACCCAAAAAAGGAGGGACACATGATTTTGCATGGATAAGTCTGCTAGCTTTTGACACATTTCTCAATGCATGAATCTTCTTGTACACCTGGCTGGCTAAGACTGGAAATGATAGATGCGTTTTTGACAATATTTGCTTCCATTAAGGATATTTATCCATTAAAAGATAGACTTAAAAACAACCGAATCGTTAATGACAAACTTATGAACATGTTTGGACGTGAAGCAGCGAAGGAATTGAACTATGTTGAGTGCTTCCCTGGTGGATATAGAAAGGGAACTATAATGGCAAAGGAATGTATTGATGCCAAACTTGAAGGTTTTCCTACTTGGGTGATCAATGGAGAGGTGATCAGTCCTATTCATAGTTTCTTGCAATAGTTATTTGGTTCATCTTTATTGATATATTGTCAACCAAATAATGTTGGTACCGATAAGAAAACTTGACCTATCTTTCAGGTTGTGAGTGGAGAGAAAGATTTGTTAGAGCTTGCAGTGGCTTCTGGGTTTGAGTTGAAAGAATTTGATCAGACCCTCATTGAGTAAACAACCATGCTATTACATCACATCACGCGTAAGGATCATAGGAAGAACCATGGTATCACATCACATCACGGGTAACGATCATAGAAACTTCCCATGTATTGCATACCAGATGATTATTCACATCAACTAGGCACCTTGGGTGGTATATTGTAACCAGTGGTTACCTGTATTTGTTACAGTTTACTAGTTAGCAAAATGTGTACAATTGAAACTCCTTGATATAGAAGCCTGACAGGGAAGTTTCCTTTGGTCAAATTTTACCAATATACGTTAATGGCAGTATGCACACCTTATTTTTCAGTTAGGCCAACTTTGACACAGCCTCAGTTGGAATGATCTTCATTCCTCCAATCCCACCATCTCAAGCCTCCTTACATCGGAGACTTGAGCATTAAGGATAAAGAGCATATCTATAATGCTGCTTAAACATAGGACATAAGATTGTTGTTCAAACATACTGTATTATAAACAAATCATTGCTTCCTTATCCTCCTACTTTCCTGTGTGCCCATCCTCCCCACGCTCCTTCACATACCTCACAATGTTTCTTGGGAGCAGTCGCACCGAATGCGCTACGAGAGCTCCCAAGGTTAAAAAAAACACTTGCATTATATGCATACGAGTGCGCCCAAGTCAATTTTTGTGTTTTTGATTTTGTGACTATTTTTTGGAGAAATGAAGATGAATGTGATGGCTTCAAATATATATTTGACATTGAAAAGAAATGATAGGATAATGTGACCTTGAGATCACATACTTGGTAATCAAGTCATATCTTGATCCATTTGTCTCCCCAAACCATTTCAGTTCGTTTAGTTTTATCCAACGCCGTCCCAATCGAAAAAGAAAAAAGAAAAAAAAGATTATCCAACGCCACGTAACAAATTAACTACCAAGACTGCCAGGTCAGCCGGGTCAGCAGTCCAAAACGGTACCAGACCCGGACACTCCCTTGGGGCCCAATAGCACAAACCGAATCTTCTCCGAATATCCTCCCCTCGAATCCCCGATCATTACTCCCTCTTGTCCTCGCCTACATAAAACCCTCCCAACTCAATCTTATTCAGACTCACCCCACCTCCTTCTTCTTCAACCTTTTCCCTTCTCCCTTCGCTATATAAGCCTCCTCTCACTTCACGCTCCTCACAACCATCACAATCCCTTTAATCGAAACATCACAATCCTCGTGAGCCATTTTTCCGTTACAAAATGATAACCGCCGCTCAGATCTCCGATTCCGAACAGCTCGCCCTCCTCGACAAGCTCCACGTCTTCCAGATCCATGGCCGCGACAAACGCGGCCGCACCATCCTTCGCGTCATCGCCAAATTCTTCCCAGGTACATATCTATAATTCCAAGTCTTTATTATTATTATTATTATTATTTTGGTAAGATTCCAAGTCTTTAATTTGATGAAGAATTGCGTTCAGTTTTTTTGTTTTTGTTTTTTTTTATTGATTTCTGATTTGAGTTTTGGATTGAAATTTTCAGCTCGGATTGTGAGCGTGGAGGTTTTACGAAAGTATCTGGAGGAGAAGATATTCCCGGAGCTGGAGAACAAGCCGTTCGCGGTGGTGTACGTCCACACCGGAGTTCAGAGGTGCGAGAATTTCCCCGGAATCTCCGCCCTCCGATCAATCTACGACGCGATTCCGATCAACGTCAAGCAGAATCTAGAAGCCGTCTATTTTCTTCATCCAGGTCTTCAGGCCCGGCTCTTCTTGGCCACCTTCGGCCGCTTCCTTTTTACCGGAGGGTAAGAAATTTTAACCTAGTTAAATTTTGTAATTTTTTATTTACTGGAGTAATTAGACGGCGCATTTTAGTGGTGGATGAGCGTTGGGGCTAACGTGCGCTGTGGTGTGGCAGGGTGTATGCGAAGCTGAGGTACGTGAGCCGGCTCGATTATCTGTGGGAGCACGTGAGGAGGAGCGAGATCGACGTCCCTGATTTTGTGTATGACCACGATGAGGACTTGGAGCACCGTCCGATGATGGACTATGGATTGGAAAGCGATCACCCGAGGGTGTATGGTGTACCCTCGGTGTATTCGTCCGAGTCGATGTACTCCATGAGGTGTATCTCGTAGTGGGCTTGGTGGGCCTGTAGTGTCTTTTACATGGGCCTAGCTAACTGGGCATACCCATTTGTACACAGTAGTTTTGTGTTTTTCCTTGTACAGATAAGGTTGAATTACAGTAAAAAGAAAAGAAAAGAAAAAGTGATGGTATATTTGTAGGTAAATTTGGAGATTCTTAGTTTTCATACCACTCGAGCTCCACAATTCGGATAGGAGTTTGATCTTTGTAGGCGTTAGTTGTTGTTGAAATATTTCGAAGATAATGGCCTACAATGATAGGGTTGTATGAATGATTGGATTGAAAAACAATGCCTACTTGGGCAACAGTCCATGCTAGATTTAATGGTACAAGACAAATGTGATCATATTCATCATTTTTCTTGGCATGACTATATTTAGGCCATCATTTATCCACCAAGGGACATGTCGGGTTAGGTTATCGTCATCTATTGCAACCATCTTTTTTGTGTGGTAGTCACCACATGAAAGTTGGTTGCACCAAACTATTTGAATCAAAGCTCGAAAATCAACCCTGTTATGGTAACTTGGCGTAGCAGCGGCTGTAAAAAGTAACAATGTAAAAAGGAACAAAGGAATTTGACTATAAACAACCAAAGGGCCTACAATGAGGCCAGCTCCAGGTTATCAAGAAGATTTGCGCCGTTTTCTTTTGGGCTTCAAAGGATTTATCGGTCTTTTTGCCGAATACAAGTGTTAAATCCTCACACTGGAACTTCACAGTTCAACACTTTAACAAGGTTCATGGCTGCAAGTTCAAATCCCAGAGCAACAGCTTCAGACTAAAAGGTAGAACAAATTGGTTATTAGATTATCTGTTTCTTCAGAAAAAGGTTAATTGGTTCTATTCTTTGGCTGAATTATATTCATGTTTGATTGGTTAGTATTTTTCTTTGTTCATTCTGGAGAAAAGTAGTTTTGATCTCAGAATTCATCATTATCAGTCTACATTTTGCTCAAATTTGATTGCTTTTCTGCGTTCCCATCAGAAAAATTTGAACTTTTTTGCTCCATATGTGCCAATTTTTTAAGTTGATGATGATTTTGACAGACATGGTTTTCTTGAGCTGGGCTCCCCCAACTCCTAAAGAACAAAAGGCTTGCATTGACAGGTAATCAAGGCTCAGTTAGCTGCTATTTGTATGATTTTAGTCTTGATAGTGAGAAATTTGAAACCTTTAGTTGAATTTATGAAACCAGGTCAGGTGGCTTTAACTATGAAGCTAAGTTCAGGGGAGCTACTGCCAAGTCCCTATCTTCCCTGCAAGAAGATAAGGGCCTCTCAGAAAATGGTTTCTTGTGCAACCATGCCCGTGTTTTGGTCGGTTCCGGTTTAGAGACTTATGAGAAGGGCAAGAGGGCTCTTCAGGATTGGAGGTCAGCCATTGTACTTATGTAGATGTGAAGGACTAATATTATGAGTTATGACTGAGTTTGGCTCTGCAGGCATTTTGGATTGAATTGGGCGTTTGTTGATCCAAAGACGCCGGTTCAAAATGGAGTGAAGTTCTGTGTTTGTGTCAAGGAGTTTCTGCCATGGGTCATGGTGCCTCTTCAGATAGTGTATGTGAATGAAAATAAAAGCAGTAAACAGTCCATGGCATCTTTTCGTTTTGGGGGTGGTACCCTTCAAGGTCACTTGCTGGTTAGTTCCTTTACAATTGATGAAATATATTTTTGTAAAGCCTGAATCCATTGTCTTACATGGTTTGGTCACGAATGACAAACATGATGGTTGAGGTCCCTTTAAAGAACTTATGTGAGATTGTCTACTCGAAATTTTATATTTACAGTCGCATGATCATTTACTATGAAGTTTATCAGTGACTGCTGTGATGGAGTGCTAGTTGTTAAACGGTTGAACTTGCTGATTTTATGTGATTCATCATCTAGATAATCAGATTGCAGTTTATAGATCATGGGAATATGTAATCTGCATCTTTATATTCACATGTGCTGCAGTCTAATTCTGGTTGAATAATGTGAGAATGTACTGTATGCATGTTTAGCACTCACCTCAACTGTAGTTTGGCCTATAAATATCGTTTTTATTGTATACCAGATAGGGAAGTTAAATGATCATTGGTTTGATAAGTTTATCCTGATCATATATTGTGGTGCATTGTGTTACTCTGGTGATTTGTGTACATTCCAGTACTCTTTAGCATGTAAATCTGTTGAAGCATAGTTATGAGTTATGACTGATTTAGGTATACTATTTTTCTACACAACAGGCTGGAGAGGAGTGTTTCTCGATTGAACTGGATGAGAATAACCAAGTGTGGTATGAGATACTATCTTTCTCAAAACCAGCTCACGTGTTGTCATTTGTCGGGTACCCATATGTAATGCTCAGGCAAAGGTATTTTGCTCATCATTCTACTAATGCAATCAAGAAACATTTGAATGCCTTGTAATCCTAGTTCATTTATCTTTGTGGTTTATTTGGTCCAAACAAGTCATAATTAGGATTCGAACTGAATCCCTTAGTTCTGGAATGTGTCTCAGTTTGGGTTGGTTGATTGTGTTGCTGAATGCTACAAATTCGCATCTATGTTTCCAACCATAGAAGGATATTTTATACCATTGGCAGAAAACCTAGTGCATCACCTCCTACTTCTTTCCAATAACAATGACCCATCATGAAACCTACTTTGACATGGTTTCTTTCTTGTTTGTTTCGAAGTATTTACTTCGAATGTTCAAAAGAGACGAAAACATGAACTATAAAATACTTGTGATAAAAAAATTGAATAAGTACTCAAAACACACTAACACAATTTGGAAATTGACATTGATTAGCCAAGTTTCTCATCAGATCAAGTTGGGGGTGGCATTAATATATTAGCAATGGGTGGATAATGTTCTAAGCGCAGGCCCGTTCCATCATCTAAGTTAAACACTCCAATTCCACTACAGATTTCATGAGGATATTTCTCATACTCAGAACAATAATAAATATAGCTCCCTGGACATCCAGGGAAGTCTCGAGCAGAAACAGAGAAAGAGAAGTCCTCCCCCACAAACAAAATTCGCCTTTTCAAATCGGAAGCTTGCAACACAATCCATTCTCCTGAATTCTGATCCAACCTATAAACCTTGAACTTAACTCCAGTCTTGAGCATTTTGTCTACAGAACCACCTTCTCCTACATATGCACAGCCAGCTCTGTGAACTCAAAGTAGCTCCCGGAACGATTCCACCAAAAATTTCCTCGTCTTATACTTCTTGTTTTGCTTCTTCTTCTTCGTCTTCTTCTTCTGCTTCTTGTCACAACTTGAAGAAAATATTGGAGATGCAATCTCTGTCAGGTCCTTCGAGGAAGAATGCCGCACTACAGTTCTTCCATAATTGGAGACAGCATAGAACTTTCCTTGGTAGAAAATAACATCATCAAAACGTTCTTCTTTGCTCTTTACCACTTTCATTCACCTCATGGAGGAATTTCTGTGGGGGAGTCTTGTATAGTTTTCCGTCCGTCACCGTCATGACTTCATCTAGATTCAAGGACACAGCCAACTTATAAGATTCCAACCCAGAAGATTCCTTGAGATAATGCCATGCAAATACAGATATGTCGAAGTCCAACGAGCATATATCCTTTGGCCTGAATCTGAATGAGGACAATGAGGACAACGAACACCGTGATGATGGAGGAGGAAGTATTGCCGGGATCCACTTTGGTATTTCGTCCGGGACTATGCATAATCTAAACAACCAACCCCTTTTCCTTTCGTCGGCATCATTGGCCGGAGGAGGAGGTACAGCATGATAGAGTACAGTCCGCTTGACGCCTAATCTTCGCCACATCTTAAAGTTGTAAAGTAATTGAGGCGGTGGTGACGGTGGCTTCACTGGCTTGAATGGAGGAATAGAAGACCGCCATGATTGAGAGACGGCACGAAATCGCTCGACATGGATTTCGTTCTCAAGGTCAAGGTTCTTTAAGATTTTACAGCTGAATTTGCACAAAGAACAAATGAATGTGTTCAATTTCAAAGCTAGATTGAACAAGTCTTGTTTCTGCTGCGGTAGTTGGTGTTGATTGTTTTCTCTGATTCTGTTCAAGAATCCACAAGACTTTTGCCTTTCTCTGTTTTAGTTGTATCATTACTGGAGCTTACAATTTTATCAGAAGTTCCTGTTGGTTTGTGAAATATCAGTGTTTTCTGTTTCTAAATTATTTATTAGCTGCCTGTGTTTTCTATCATATATTGTTTTCGTTCAGTTAATTATAGCACAGTTGCTATAGAATATATCGGTTTTTGGTGAACGCAGAAGCTATATTTTACAGACTAATGACATCTTCACCTCTTCTAATTTTCAACATTGTCTAGGTCCACTTGAGTATAAACATATGGTCTAAAACTCTGAATCTCTTCGAATAAGTCCATTTTGACGTATATCATATACATTGATTATTGGTTTTATGCCATAATTTACAGTTGTGGATGCAGGGATTGTTTTCTTCAATTAAAGATTCTTTTTAACATAAATATGTGGTCATCTTAGGCTACTTTTTTTAAGCTCCTTGCAAACTTCATTTGAGCAATAGGCCGATCCTTCATGCAACACCACCGTTGATAACAGTACTCTTAGAATTCAGCAATCTTCACGGGTGCTTTGAAAAGGCCAATTCTAACATATGTAAACATTCACCATAGTTGAGGTGAGATAAAACTCAAATCAATAAGAAACCCTAAAATGCTTCTCTGAGGCAAGCAATTTGGTTGTCACTTGGGAAAGTATTGTTTCCATCCATGTGGATGATATGGAGAGTCCTGTTCAATGCATAAGACTTGCTATTCATGACTTCTTTTGAATTCCAATTCTCTAAACACTCTTATGTGCTGCATGTGTTTTCTCAGGTTGTCCTCAATTGTGAAAAGTTGATTTCAGATCATGGCTGAAAGACCAAGACCCGATACATGTGAAAATGAGAGAGTTGAATGTTGGAGCGATCTCCCAGCTGAGTTGTTACCGAGCATTGTAAAGCAGCTTGATGCCAAAGTTGATGTTTCTAGATCCCGTGCTGTTTGTAAATCATGGCGGTTCTCTATTCCTCCTCTGAATGGGAATTCTCCACCTATCAAAGTACATTTCAGTTATACTAACCGGAGAAGAGAACGTCGTATTAAGAAAGACAATCTTGCCTCTGAGGATGAGGGTAGTCTATCATGTGGCACCTCAATCTCCTGCTTCAAATTCAAGGGGTTGGTTGGTTAAGGTCACAGAAAGCGAAAAGACATGGCAGAAACCTCTTATCATGTTACATCCTCTTTCTGGATCCCCATTCCCGAAAGGCCCGGTTCCTAACCCATTATTACCAAAGGAACTGAACTTAAGTGATTTTCGGGTATCTGAGTTGTCGAAAACTTATCACTCTCCCTGCGCTTATCAGTTGGCAGTGTCCTTGAATTCTGATTTTCCTGCACTTATGATGATTGGTGGTGGAAAATTGTACCACTGCAAATTAGGTGTTGATGGTGAAATTCCAAAGTGCAAGGAAATTAAAAGTCTAACCTCCTCAGTCAACTATGGAGATGTTATTTGCCATGAGGGGAAGTTCTAGGTTGTCTGCCTTGATGGGAGAACTATAGTGGTTGATTCTTCTTTGACAGCTAAGATGATTGCGACCCCAATAAGTGCTCCTGTGATTTGGAGAAATATTCCTATTGGCATCCGCAAGAGATATTTGGTGGAGTCATTCGGAGAACTACTTTTAGTTATATATCTGGCCAGTAGGACGGAATGTAGGCATCTCCCAGAAGTTGGTGTTGCATTCGAGATTTTCAAGTTGAATGCAGATGAGAAAAAATGGGTTGAGATGACAACTTTGGATGACCGGATATTGTTTGTGGGTGAAGACAGCCGCTTCTATGTGCTTGCTCGAGACTTTCCTGGTTGCAAAGGGAACTGTATTTATTTCTATGATCCTTGCCCAGTAAATTGTAAGTATCATCATATGCCACAAAGATTCAGCAACGCCAGTGGTTTACCTCGGTTGCGTTTTCTTGGTGACGGCGGTGATAGTGCAAATATCTTTTGCCTACCCCCAGATTTTGCCTTGGCATGATCAATGTGAAGCTAGCTGGAGGGCTTAGAGTTTTTGACAAATCGAACTCGAAATGTTACTGATTATAGACCTATTACCTATATGAAAATTTCTCTTATTTTTTATTTTATGAACTGCTATATATGAATCTTTGCAACTATTTCTTAGGTTATACTTGATATTCTTGACCTATGAGGATTATGAACATACTACTGTATTCTCTACTAGTTAACGAACATTCTCTTGTATGCTGTACTTGTTCTTCAAATCAGACCATGGTTGAGTCACAATTTGCCGACTAACTGTTTGTTGAAAAAGAGGTTCATCATTCGCATTTTACTTCTTATTTTATGCTAGATACACCAAAAGAGTTACTACTGTAAATGCACCAGCTTCTTTGCGTTTGTCTGGATTTATTAAAAGAAACCAGAAATTTAAACAAAAGATAGTTCTGATTAACATACAAGCTTCAGCGTTTGATAAATGATCCAAAGGAAACAGAATATGGGGGTGAAAGTGTGAAACTGGTAACGAGCACAACCTTTTCTCATGGATTTTGAGAGATCGATTTGAACACAACATCACATAAAAAGACAGAACTTCGATAAAGAGAAAATATTTTATATGAACTGCATCTAGACAACTATATATTACACTTCTACTATACAGTAGAGTAGAGCTTTACAAAGGAGTTCATGAGTGGGACCCTCCATCCTCTCCGAGAAATGCAACTAAACATCGTGAGCAGTAACCAAACTTCCCTGTAAATCACAGAACAATAATTATTACCACAAGAATCGTGTTTTTAGTGAAATGTGAAGATTGAAATTCACTATATTCAGAGCATTCAAGAGGGGCAAGGGGCGGGGGCTGATTAGCATAGCATGTCCCATCATATTTCAACCAGAGACATCCAATTTTGAAAAACTGAACAAAAACTTGAAAGCTTTCATACACCAGATGACCGTAGAATCTTTTCTAAATGGTTTCAACTTTCAAGAATCCTTCCTTAAATAAAATTTAAAAAAAAAACTATCCTACCTCCTAAGTTTCTTGAGGCATTTAATTTTTCTTGTGGTTGCTTGTCCTGTAAAATGAACCATATTAATATATTATCATGCAAGAAGAGATATACAGGGCCTTCAGATTGACCCTATGTATACTTCTAGCGCCCTCAAATTATTTTATGATGAAGGTTAGTTATCGCTCTAAGCTGATGGTGTTTCTATTCCAATCTTCGCTAACATAAATTTTGATGCAAACCCCCCAACCTTAAGTTCAGAATAACTATAATGTTGACCAATTAAGCTTGATATACAGTAAAGCTTGGTTACTCTTACTCAATTAACTTGTTAATTGAAGTCTTACAATCTACAGAACGTTCAAGAACCAAAAATCTAAAATGTTGTTCCTTCCGATTGTTTATTAACTATGCACTTTGACACATCTAAATGATCTAATGGCTGTTCAGGGCAATAAAAAGATAAGAACTCAAAATACCAGTAAGAATTATAATGCAGTAACAATAGAGAATTCAACTTACATTCAGAGGATGCAGCAAGGCATCAATGAGTAAGCCAATTCGAGGGTACCCTGCTCATACTACCATCCGCCAAGTCGAACACACGACAGTGACGACTTTTTGATCCCATTCCAATTTCAGCAGGTACAGGACCGAAGTCTTGCTCAGTAAACATAATGCAATTCTCTTTCACTCCAGGATACTCCTTGGTTGAGACCGCAAACGACCCATCATAGCTCAGAACAATCACTTGATCCCCCAAGTTTGTCACATTAACCCAAGTCCCCCACTCCTCATCCAGCCTATAAACCTTAAAATCCACCACCTCCCCATCAAGATGTATATAATTAAACCTCCTCTGAGGCATTGACCCCTCACTACCAAAATACCTATCCACCACATGAAGATCGCCACCACACTCAACCAAATGCTTATGCCCTCCAAACCCACACAACGGCGGCGAGTACTGAACCACCTGCATTGCCTGACTTATCCACCATATCGTCCCCCACTCATCCACAACATAACACTGACCCTTATACACAATTAGATCATCATAATTCGTGTTGTTTTCATCGACACGAATCCATCTCTCATCCCCATACCTCATACACCCTAAACACCCACCTCCATAAATCATAAACACAACAAAACCCTCCCCCAAACTAAAATGATCACTAGGCAAAACCACCACTTTGTTCACATAAGGCACATCGATCTCAGTAGAAGCATATTTCAAAGAATACAACTTCGCCATTTCGACAATCTTAAAATCCAACAAGTTGAACTGTTTGAAAAATGGAACAACCGCATCCTCAATACCGCCGATTGATAACCTAAGCTTCCAATTGGTGATGGGATTCAGCAGGCGCATTTCGCCGGGAGGGGACTGCTCGATCTTGACCAGGCGGGGAGCGAGTCGTCGCCGGCGATGAGGGACTGGAGGCGGTAGACGGTGGTCTGGGAGACGGCGGCGGAAGGCTCGTCGTCATCGGAGTCGGGAAAGCGGAGGGGGAGAGGAGGAGAGTGGGGGGGGGTGGAGAGGAGGGAGGGCGGAGCGCCAGAGAGAGCAGACGCTGCGGAAGCGGAGAACGTCGATGCGGGTTTCGAGGTATTTTCCGATCATCTGCCAGAGCTCCTCGGGGAGAGTGCACCATGGTACCTTGGAGCTCTGCATGTTGATTTTGAGAAGAAGAAGAAGAAGAAGGGAGTTCACATGTGCATTTGAGGAGAGCTGCAAGAGTAAAGCTGGTCTCTCTACACTTGTGTCTGGTATTAATCGTGTTATACACGCACCCTCCAAATGTTTTATTGGCTAAAATTCGTACTTCATCATCACGCATCCAGATTCGAATAATGTAGAATTCAGTGATTTGAGGAATGTTTTACTTATTATGGATTCTAATTGATACCGGAGATACATAGCAAACGAACATATTTAAAAATATAAAAATCTTATTTTTGATAATTTTTGTATAAATTATGACAAAAGGCCAAACCCATCTTTATATATTAAGCGAAGCGGGTGAGTTCGTGTTCATGTGAACAGTTTCGCGATCGTTTTGTTCTTAGTTTTATTTCATTTTTACATTTATGATATTGTAGCTTGGATTGATTGATTTATCCTTAACTGGCAGAATGACGGTTCTGCCCATACTTCTAATTTATTTATCATGTTGTTATTGATCTGGCTGTAAAGACGTACTCTTACTTTAATTTTATTTCTCATGCTGCCACTGTATGTCATAAAAAGACAGTAATTTCCATGTTTTCATTTTATTTTTCCTTTTTAAAAAAATCATGGTGCTTCTGTTGTGAGGCGCGTGATGCGAGACGAGGAGACGGGTGAGGCGAGACGAGTGAGGCGAGAAGGAGGTGAGGCGAGTGAGGTGGTTGAGACGAGGCGAGTGAGGCAGGGCGAGTGATGCGAGACGAGACGAGTGAGGCGCGTGATGCGAGGCGAGGAGGAGGGGGTGAGGAGGTAGGGTGAGGCGGGGTGAGGAGGAGGCGGGTGAGGCGAAGCGAGGAGGCAGGGCGAGAGGAGTGAGGCGGGGCGAGACGAGTTAGGCGATGCGAGAAATTAATCGCAACAAAAATAATAATTAATCGTAAACGCTCACAATGCATTTCCGCATTTCCGCACGTGCGAAAGCGCGTACTGCAACACTAGTAATCTATGGTACCAAACATGATCCGATTTTTCTTTATTAAATGACCAAAATACCCAAGTTCACAACAAAATTACAATTAATACCGTATAATATCTCTCCACTCTCTACATACACACACACACTCTCTCTAACCGCTAGAACGACAGTAGCTGTCTCGACGACGGCGCGCGGAACCCTTGGCCTCCGACTCTCGGATCTTATCTCCGATGACAACGTGAATGAAGTCGTTGTTGCTCCCATCCCTGGAATAGAGGTGACGACGACTCATCTCGATCTCTCACCGATAAATCTCTACCACTCCTCCTCTCTCTCGGTTAGGACCGACGACTCCCTTATAAGCCCCGCGTACGAAATGTTGACATCGCCACCGCAAGAGCCGCATAGTCGTTGTTCTCTTCCCGGGAAACGGCATGGTCACCAATTCGATTCCATTAATTATGTTTGGGTTTGCTGGGAGTGGTGGGGGTGGGATTGCTACTGTGCAAAGATGAAACTTGGAGCGACTTGCTTTGATTTGTTTTGGCTTTAATTAGTGGTAGTTGGTTTGTGATTTGAAGACTACGATGACAATCTCATTCTCTCATCTTTAGGCTTACAAGGTAAGCTACTGTGCTTGTGACATTTTTCAATTTTCTTTTGTTTTTTTTGTTTTTTTTCTATTTTGAAAAAATCTCTTATTACTCTAAATCACGATTGTTAAAGAGGAAATTGAATTTGTTGCTAAAAGCTTTGAATTTGCAGGAATTGTCATTGGTGATTTATTAGGATTGTGGCTCGGTTAGTATAATTATGTAGCTTTCAAGTCAATAGTAGCAGCTTTAGAGTTGACAGTAACGTATTCTTTAATCGACAGTAGCAGTTTTGTTTGGTTCCGGAGAAACGCCGGAAAAAAAAAATTGCAATATAGCACCGACAGCAGCACACTTTTCTATCAATAGTAGGCATATTGGTAGTAGAAGTCGACATTAGCAGTCAGATTCGCGGTAGTAATAGCCATTTCGTTGTCAGTAGCAGAAAGTTTCTAATAGCGACAGTAGCAGCTTTATGAAGGTCTCATATCGCGACATTAGCATCTTTGTTTGATTCTGGAGAATTGCCTAAAACAACACATGTTTATCGGGTGCTACTGTGCTACTTGACAGTAGCACCCAATGTGCTACTATGCTACTCGGCAGTGTGCTATTGTGCTATTATCGACAGTAGCAATTGATATGTAGTAAAAAGTATTCTGGTAAAATTATTGTGACAGATGACATGTGGACATTAGTTTGCCATAATTTGTTAATATTTGTCCTTAAATGTGTAAAATATTATGTAAATGATGTAATTATAAACTGAAATTTAGTTAGTAACTTTATAGTAATTTACTATTGATATAACATGTTGGCTTTTCAACCTGTCGGTGAGCTGTGGTACATATGTAGGGTGTGTGAGTTATTAATAAAAAAAATTTTAAAAAAAAAAACATGTTGGTTTTCATAACACTTTGCAAGCCACGAAGATGTCAGGTGTCATTGTTCTGCTACCTGACTGACACTCGTACATCACTGACGTTTTAGCGAATTAGTTGTCGAACGAATCACGTCCATGTTGGATTACCTATAGTAAAAGAGTAATTAATGACAAATTGTTTTTGGGGATACAAACTCTATTTCTCAAGCCTCTCAATTATAATCTAAAATTAATCTTGTAAATCGACACGTCAAGACTCAAACGTATCTATCTATTGTGTAAATGAGTTAGTATGACGTTATTTATAATTTTTAAGAGACAATTTTGTACGATGAAGATTGATATGTTATGGTAGGGAGCATATCCATCGAGCAAGATAAATCATGATCTGAAATAGGGTCAAAGAAGCTCAGCTTGTTCATCACAAGATTGTTAATAACAACAATTTAATCAAGTACAGGTAATGAGTACAAGTTTATTGAACCGGCGATAATATTTCACATTCACTTTCAGATGCAGAAGGACTCAAATCATTGCTGAGCCAAGTTGAAGGTGGCTCGACCATCCGAGAAATCGGCAAAGATGCTAGATCCCTCATAGATCCATCCTCTAAATCGAACACACGACTGTGATACATTGCTCTTACAGTAGGTGACACTCTTTCAATGAAGAAGATGCAATTTCCCTTTACTCCATCAAACTCTCTGGTGGAGACACAGAAAAACCCATCTTTGCTCAGAACAAACACATGATCTCCCAAGTTTTTCACATTGTCCCATTTACTCCATTCTTGATCCAGCTTATAGACTTTAAAATCGATTGCATCAGATTTACTTAGAACCTCAGTACTTGGGTGAAAGACCTACTTCATACTTTCTAAGATTTTGATTTCAATTCTCTTAGAACTAACCTAATATGGAGCTTTTTGCCATGATTTATTTCTAAGGAGAAACCCAAATGCAGAGTACTAGTTTTTCATCCATCTTGGTTCCTGGAAGACAATGTTGGAGCCCCAGTCAGTTCTGTCTATAAACTTAACACCTTCAGCCGTGTAACAAAATGCTCCAGTTTCAGCGAGTCTAGTGACTCCAGTCACTGTTCCACGTCCAACCTATTTACCACTGTAATAAAGGTCTGAAATGGATCCAAACCACCATTATCAATACCGCTGAAGAAAAAGAAATTGAGGATGGTGTGCTGAAGCACAAAATTTGTATCCCAGAGAATATACCTTACATCTAATCAGTAAAAATGATAGGAGTTCAATGAAATTACTGTAGTACCTTACATCAGTTTAAAGAAAAACTGAAAAAGAAAATGAGGATGAAGGTGTGCTGATGCACGCAGCTTTTTATATATCCCAGAGAATATATCTTACACCTGATCAGTAAAAACTAAGAAAGATACAAGTTCGATGAAATTACTGTAGTACTTCACACTGGTTTAAAGAAGTGAAAGAACCGTTACAAATCACTCTTCATGAGAATTAGATCTTCCATCATCTCTGAGGAAGGCAAATCAAATGGTCTTGGGCAGTAACCAACTTCACCTGCGAATCATATTGAGATGGATTTACTACCAAAATAGATATCTTTAGAAATCAATGTCACAGAGTATCTCAGGTGGAGTGCTTTACCATTACCATGTTGTTCATTAATGTCTACTATCAGGCATCAAGAGTGTTTCTATCATAGTTGAGTGTGAAATACTTGATTATACGCACTAAAACCATGACAGTTGATCATAATTTCTAGATATGATGTACATTCTTTTCCAAAACAAGCACAGGCAATAACTGTGTTACTTGTATCTGGATGCTAAAACCAACCTTGAGTCCAAGAATAGTAATCTATTCAGAAGTTTGGGGAAATTAAGCTTGTGAGATAAGATCCTGCTACTTAGTGTGCACTCAAGCCTAAGAAATGAGTGCTATTCCGAAGAACTAAGCTTTCTCATCGAATACCAGAAGTATCAGTTGTACTGTCATCAACTAAAGCAACTAAGAAGGTTCTCTATCACAGAAGATTGATCATTAAGATAAAGTCGTAACTGCACACTCAGTCACACAACCTCTACATTTGTTCTTAATTCGGCCCTTCCCATTGCTGATTACCAATTATATAGGCTATTAACTTTGTCGAATTCAATGGCTAATGTATATCAACATACAGAAATTCAAGAGCATATAACTCAAAAGAATCTACTGAAGTAACATTGCCGGATGTAATACTTGCATTCAGAGCATGCAGACACACATCAATTGGAGCTGAGCAAAGTTGAAGGCGGCCGTACCATCTGAGAACACTGCGAAGATGCTAGGTTCCTAATTTTACCATCCTCTAAAATGAACAAACAACTGTAACACCTTTTTGTTATTTCAGAGAATCCCAACTGTGACACTACTTGATCAATGAAGAAGATGCAGTTTACTTTCACACCAGCAAACTCTTTGGTGGAGACAGAGAAAGACACATCATTGCTTAAAGCAAACACTCGATCTCCCAAGTCTTTCACATCCACCCATTTACCCCATTCCTGATCCCGCTTATAAACTTTGAAATCAATTGCTTCAGCATCTTCATTCTCCTGGTGTGGGTACATAAATGTCCTATTGCCCTGGGGAGTCACCTCTGCTAAGTACTTAATAACCACACAAAGATCGCCACAAGACTCCACCAAATGCTTCTGCCCATCAGACCCACATATCGGAGGTGCAAACTGAATCACCTCCAAAGCTGAATTCACCCATGAAATTGTCCCCCAGTTATCAACACTTAAATATAACAAGGTTTGGAGAATGAATTTTCTGATGTTTTATTCATCTCACAGAAGAGGCTATATATAGATATACAAGATGTACAAACCCTACGTACTATGTACTACATGTACTGCACATATAGAATAAGAAAGTAATAACAAATTAATTTACATTCCTAAACAGACTTCATGACTCACGCTAACACTCCTCCTCAAGTTGGCGCATATACATCAACCATGCCCAACTTGCTAAGTGAGTCATAAAAGGTCTTCTTAGAAACTCATTTTGTGAGTATATCTGCAAGTTGCTCTTCTGTAGGGACAAAAGGAAAGCGAATGATTTTAGCATCTAGCTTCTCCTTTATAAAGTGACGATCAACTTCCACATGCTTAGTACGATCATGTTGCACATATAGAATAGGAAAGTAATAACAAATTAATTTACATTCCTAAACAGACTTCATGACTCACGCTAACACTCCCCCTCAAGTTGGTGCATATACATCAATCATGCCCAACTTGCTAAGTGAGTCATAAAAGGCCTTCTTAGAAACTCATTTTGTGAGTATATCTGCAAGTTGCTCTTCTGTAGGGACAAAATGAAAGCGAATGATTTTAGCATCTAGCTTCTCCTTTATAAAGTGACGATCAACTTCCACATGCTTAGTACGATCATGTTGCACATGATTCTGTGAGATATCGATAGCTGCTTTGTTGTCACAATACAGCTGCATAGCACACTTGGGTTTAACACCCAAATCTTGTAACACATTTCGCAGCCACAACAACTCGCACACTCCATGAGCCATACCTCTATATTCAGCTTCAGCACTAGACCGAGCCACAACCTTTTGCTTCTTACTCTTCCAAGTAACCAGATTACCTCCCACAAAGGTAAAGTATACTGATGTAGACCTCCGGTCTGTAATATTTTCAGTCCAATCTGCATATGTAAAACCACATACATCAAGAATATTGTTGTGCTTAGAAAACATTACTCCTCTCCCTGGAGCGGACTTCAAGTACCTCAAAATCCTTACAACAGCATCCATGTGATCTACACTGGGATTATGCATGAAGTGGCTCACCACACTTACTGCGTATGCAACATCAAGTCTGGTGTGTGCTAAATAAATCAGACGTCCAACTAACCTCTGATATCGAGGTTTGTCGGTAGGTATCTGATCAGGATACTCTGCTAATTGATGATTCTGCTCAATAGGAGTATCAATTGGAGTACAATCCAACATACATGTCTCTGTTAATAGATCAAGTATATACTTCCTCTGACACAGATAGATGACTTCACTCCCCCTGGCTACCTCAATGCCCAAGAAGTACTTGAGTGTACCTAGGTCCTTCATCTCAAACTCTGTGGCTAGCTGTTTTTGCAATCTATCCATCTCAACAGTATCACTACCAGTAACAACCATATCATCAACATATATGATCAGAGTAGTTACATTCCCTTCACTACCAGAACAGGCAGTTTAGCCGACGAAAAATTTTCGTCGGCCTGTTAAAAAAATTCGTCGGCTGCAACCTTAGCCGACGAAGGTTCGTCGGCTATAGTGTCGTCGGGAAAGGGTCGTCTGTAATGACTTTAGCCGACGAGACAAAAAATTTCGTCGGCTATAGTATGACTATAGCCGACGAAATAATATCGTCTGCTATAGTCCAACCTTTAGCCGACGAATAATGTCGTCGGTTATCTTCCAAACTTTAGCCGACGAATAATTTAAACTATTCGTCGGCTAAAGTTTGTAATAAAAAAATATAAAACATCTATGGCCGACGAAATATTGTATTTTTCGTCGGCCTTATAGACATTTAGCCGACGAATTAAAGCTTATTTCGTCGGCTATAAGCGCATTCCAGTAAAAAAAAAAACCCCGAAATTTCTGAATTACCATTCCATGCAAGCTGCAAAAGACATATTTAACAATTTCATATAACCAACAACAAACACATAAAAGAATATATGAACTACATAAAAGTATCAATTTACATAAAAGTATCAATTTACATAAAAGTATATTATCAACTACGTAAAGTCTATATCGTCTAAATTGAAGTCATCTTCTGGGGGCTGCTGCGGAGGTTGCGGCGGCTGGGGTAGCGTCATGGGCGGAGGCATGGGCGGAGGCGGAAGTCCCTGACTCTGGGCAGCTGCAAAGTCCTGCATGTACTGCAACATCTGCTGATGCTGGGCCTGCTGGATGGCATATATCTCGGCAACATAGGCTGCCTGCGCGGTATTAAAGGCTGCCAACGAGGCAATATAGGCTTGCTGCGAGGCAGCCTGCGAGGCAGCCTCAGCAGCTTGAGCAGCTTGAGCAGCTTGCTGTTCTCGTAGTCTCTGAACTTCCGACTCTAGCTGAGTCGTCCTGTTGATCGTGGACGTGGTGCAGCTACTCGTCGAGGTTGCCTTTCGTTGAAATCCTGAAGTGGTCTTCAGGACCCCCTAGCCTCTCTTTCCTAGACCTCGGCAGTAGAAGTTGTTTTCTCTCGGTGGGAAGGCTCTGCCCATGATCCTCGCCCCAATCGTCGGATCCGAATTGTCGATCCGGGACATGGCTTCGGACATCTCGGAATCCTGCGTCTACGGCCATGCCTCCCTCACTAAGGTACTCAGGACCTCGTCACTAGCCTCCCTCACCCTCGCCTATATGGATAGGAAAAAAATTATTAATTAAAATTTTTACATAAATTGAAAAATTTAAAAACGTAAAGTGACTTACAATATCCTCCTGGGAGTCAGGATATGCCTTCTCGTACGTATAGCCGTAGGGGTTGACTTCTGGATGTTCCTTGGCCGCCTCGTCCATGAAGACACCGAACGGTCTAGAACCGGCATGATGGTTCCTTGTGTTGCGTTGCCGGTTCTGAGCGTTCACCCGGGAAACCGCATTCAAAGAAAAAAGTAAACTATTAGTAGAATATTATAAAACGCACGTACTTATTTTTAAATTAACTAACTAATTTATTTAAATACCTGTTTACGAGGGTTGTTGAATTCTGATGTCAGAAGCCAACGCCACTCGTACTCCCTGTACTGGAACTCAGTAGGGGTACCAGAACGTGCGTTCCCGTGCTTAGTCCAATGGGTCCGCAGCTCGTTCTTCCACTCCTTGTACCTACAGATACAACAAAAATATTAGAAATATTATTAATATCACATACAAAATTGTTTTTCATTAACTTCCCAACGTACCTTCCCCCATGCACAACGTCGGCCCAGCTGTCCCTCAGGTGCTCGGGAACCTCAAACCACACCTGCATTTAACCGATTATTATTAGTTTAGCTTTTCGAGAAATCAACAATTTAATACATAATATTATTTTGTAAACTCACCGACATCGCGTTGTGGACCATGTCCTTAACCTCCTGCGGGACCTCGCCCCAGTCGGACCACAACATAGGGACTCTATCCCTAATGAGAGCACCCACGCGGCCGGAGTACATCCTCGACTTCCCGCCCGATACTGCGTGGCCATCCCCGTCAGTATCGATGGGGATCCTCCCCATGGTACTCACCATCTTCTCGAGAGCTTTCCCTGTGACGGGGCCTCTCTTCTTCTTTGTGCCTATGACATGATTCGGCCAAATTGATTATTAAAATATATATATATATATGACCCTTTAAAAGTAATCAAGTTGCCTGACTGATTACCTGAGGAGCTCGCGACGGATTCCGGCTCTGTCGCCGATGATGATACCCTCGCAGAAATAAGAGGCGTATCAAAAGGCAGGAACCGGTACGCCGCTGATGGAGCCACTGGCGGGGGCAGTGGATAAATCGGCGTCCTGAGTCATCGACTACAGGTATCGCCGGTATCATCCGCGGAAGGAACAGATGAGGCGGCGGCATCTGTACCCCAGATGACCCACTATCCGAAGAAGTAGGACCCGGAGTGGGCGCCCGGTGTATCTCGGGCATACGAGGTGCAGACACCTCCGTCAAGGGCCACGGGGAACGAGGGACGGCCGCCTGCCTCGATGAAACGGGCACCTCCGGCGCCGTCTCCAGAAGGCTCGCACGGCTGGCTGTCATGTGGCCCTGAAACGTCGTTTGAGGGTTGCTAGAGGTTCCCTCAGACGATTCGGACCTTTGGCCCTTCGAACTCTTCTTCGATCGGAAAAAGCCGCTCATCCTATTTATAATATTAATTAAAGGCTTTAGATTATTTTGTCTTTGTTTTATAAAAAATTATACATTTTTAAAATTATACTTATTCAATAAATATATACACGCACATACCAATATATATATATATATATATATATATATATATATTTTACTTACATAACAATATTATATATATCAACATGGATAAATTAACTAACATATCGTAAAACTAAATTCGAAATCAAAAATAAATTAACACATATATTCAAAAATAAACACATATATTCAAAAATAAACACATAAACTAACATAATTAAATTAACACAAATTAAATTAACACAAATTAAATTAACAAAAATTAAATTACAAGTTTTATTCCTTTCTTCAACTTCTCGTTTTCATCCCGATTCTCTAGTTAATCTAGTGTTAAATTTTTAATGGGCTTGTAGTGCTTCAGGTTGTCCATTTTTGGGCTCGGTCAACTTTTTTTATTATCCTTGAAAAGATGAGGCAAAGGTCCTCTTGAAGGAGGAGGATACAAGATTAGTTTGGTAAATACAAGTGGATTGAGTAATGTTCATAACGTTATTAATTGCATTTATTCAAATATTGACCACAACAAAGCATCCATGTTCTTCCACGGATCAAAAGTTCGAAACATAAATAATATTCATATGGCATCATTCTATCCAACATAATCCATAAATTGTGCAACTGACAACAATTGTCAGTAATCCAATACTAGTTCAGTGACCTCTTAGTTATCAAATCCCCATGTATCTTCCATAAACCGATCTAGGAATCACCAAAGTAAGGTTCAAAACAACGAAACTAGAAGATAAACACTCGAAAGAATGGTCTTGGTCATGGAACATAAATTTGATAAATTTCAGCACCATTATGTATCGGAGCAACACCATACCGACTTACAACACCATTCACCAACACAGAGCAAATCAATTACGAAGATCACAAAACAATCGAAAAGGAATCAGCCTCTCTATCCTACAAAGCTCCACCAACATCATCACACTCAATCACGAAAACCAGGACCAATAGGCAATAGCTATTCTTCTAACACAAGTTAAGAGTCCAATAAACAACCATGATCATCATTCTTAGACAAATTGATTACCTCAAAATCCAACGTTTTCAACAAACCAAGAACTACAGACTCAAAAAGAATCTAAAAGGGTTACGAGTATTGAAGCATCCAAAACAAATAGACAAAACTGAATTCAAGGAACAGAAAAAAGAGTTTACCTTCGTAGCCAATTCAGAAAAGCAGAAATGAGGGAGGAGGAGGGAGGAGACCGGGAGGGAGGAGGGAGGAGACCGGGAGGGAGGAGGGAGGAGACCGGGATGGAGGAGGCTAGGGTTGAAAAACTGCAGAAATGAGGGAGGAGGCTAGGGTTCGCAATTAAAACCCGAGGACTTTAGCCGACGAAATAATTTGTTCGTCGGCTAAAGATTAAAATTTCGTCGGCTATACATATATTCGTCGGCTAAACCTTTGAAATTCGTCGGCTAAACCTTTGAAATTTGTCGGCTAAACATTTGAAATTCGTCGGCTAAACATTTGAAATTCGTCGGCTAAACCTTTGAAATTCGTCGGCTAAACCTTTGAAATTCGTCGGCTTAACCTTTGAAATTCGTCGGCTAAACCTTTATACATTTGGCATGTTGTGATCGTGATGATCAAACTTGAGAAACACAAATCCAGCCGTCAGATCTGACCATCATGATAAAATACATATATGGGAAAAAATTCAACTTTATCCAAAATGAATAAGGGCTCGATCCGGACGGTCAATCTCGTAAGTCAAACCCCTAAACGCACGGAAAAGGTAGTTCGACCGTCTAAATTACGTATTTTGGCCGGACCTCCAACTGAAAATAGTTTTAAACCGATGACACGCAACAAGTCGTATACAAATTTTACGCAAAATAACCACCGAACCCGGGGCTACCCATAGGGAGAAAGAATGGAAAATTGCATTGACCGCAACTATCGGCACCGAGACATGACCGGAATACCGTGATTTTTCAACCGTAGACGTATTTCACCATTCTAGTCATGTCTTATTTCACGACTTTTTTACGTTTGAAGGATCTACGTATAGTTTGTTTTTGAAACGGAACATTTACATAACACTTGGTAAACAAGTTATACAACATTAGTACACATGTTGTGATCGTGATGATCAAACTTAAGAAACACAAATCCAGCCGTCAGATCTGACCATCATGATAAAATACATGTATGAGAAAAAAATCAACTTGATCCGAAATGAATAAGGGCTCGATCCGGACGGTCAATCTCGTAAGTCGACCGTCTAAATTACGTATTTTGGCCGGACCTCCAACTGAAAATAGTTTTAAACCGATGACACGCAACAAGTCGTATACAAATTTTACGCAAAATAACCACCGAACATAGGGCTATAGTAGGTAATAGAAATATTTTAGGGTTTAGCCGACGAATACCCTAACATATTCGTCTGCTATAGTATGTAATTAAAAAATTAAAAAAATAACTATAGCCGACGAATTATTAGGTTATTCGTCGGCAAAAACCATATTAGCCGACGACATATTAGCCGACGAATTACAGTGTATTTCGTCGGCTAAAGTTAGTAATTAAAAAAATAAAAAAACAAGTTTAGCCGACGAAATTAAGGCTTTTTCGTCGGTTAAGATAGTTTAGCCGACGAATCACAGTTTATTTCGTCGGCTAAAGTGTGTAATAAAAATAAATAAAATACATCTATGGCCGACGAATTAAGGCTTTTTTCGTCGGCAAAAAACATCTTAGCCGACGAATTATAGTATATTTCGTCGGCTAAAGTAAAAAAACAGGGAAAAAAAAAACTTCTGGATATTCATAAACCATACATTTAAAAAACCCTGTTCATCATGTATCACCAAAATCTCATATATTCATAACTGAAATATGAATTTAACATGTGTAAACTATAAAGGAAAAAGTCTTTGAAAAATTATACAAATTAATCGGAATCATACATTAAAACTAAGGCTCGTAATCGGAATCATCCGATGAGTCTTCTTCGGTGTCAGAATTAATGTCTGGTAATATATGTATTTCCTCATCGCCAGAGTCTTCGTCTGACTCTTGATTTGGATCAACATCAACAAGCCTTGGCTCTTCATCACGAATTCGCACCGAACGACCCGCTTTAAAATTATTAAGGCGAATGGTAGAGGAGTTAGGAATACCTATTGCGTTGGGCTCTTGATACGCAACATCTTCTTCCTCGTCTTCGGCCTCTCCAAGTGTAGCCGCCCGATAAATGTTTCGAGGGTGCACAAGGTTGACTACTTTCCACGCGTCACCCTTAGCAAGGTCATCAAGATAAAACACTTGTTTTACCGATGTGGCAAAAACGAAGGGGTCATCCTGGTAAGAACTTGTAGCAGTGTTCACCGATAATATTCCGTACTGATCGGTCTTCATGCTCTGCGGCCTAGTATCAAACCATCTACACTTGAAGAGGTGCACTGTCATGCCTTCACCGTAAACGAGTTCCACCACTGAATCAAGAACACCGTAATAGTCAACTCCATTCCGCCCACCATGTGCCATGACCCCAGAATTCTGTGTTCTCTTTCTGCTGTCTCTTTGGTCGCATATAAATTGCACGCCATTCACCTTGCACATCGGATAAACTCTTGAGACTATCGGCTTCATAGCTAGAAGTCTTAGTTCGTGCGACCAATTTGGGTGACCATCAGATTGAATATGGTTCATCTGCAACCAACCATCTCAACTGTAAATATGGATAATTATGCAATAAACATAAACCCGTAGAGAAAAATTAAATTACGTACCCAACCGCCAAAATAATCTGCGAACTCCCTGTTGTGGTACTCGAGATCACCTTGAATGTTGGGATGATTGAGATGGATGTCTTTCCAGTATTCAACTTCTGGACAGTTAATCAATACCCACCAGTGGGCAATGACTAGCTCATGCGGTTGCAACTTGTAGGAGTCTGGCAAAATTCCATACACTTCAACATCACTGGAGACTATGGAAAGATTGAACTTCGGTACATCTACCGGCATGGTTTGCGGAGTTTCCTTCAACGCTCCTAAATACAACTTCATGTAGCTGACGCACTCGTGCGCAATATATGCTTCAGCTATACATCCTTCAGGAGCGGATTTATTAGCCACATAATCTTTGTAGTCTCCAAGTTGCCTGTAAATCAAGTTGCAAAATGTTATGATTATTGAACATGTATATGTATTGAGGAATTCATGAAAGTAAAAAACGTACCTTTCCATGGGATACATCCAAGTGTAGTGTACTGGACCGGTAAGCAACAATTGCTCGGGAAGATGGATCATCAGGTGAGGCATGATGTCAAAAAAATTTGGAGGAAATATCCTCTCAAATTTACACATGATATAAATGATGTCCATTTGCATTTCCCGGAGGTCACATCGAGACACTTCCCGTGTGCATAACTTCTGGAAAAACCTTCCCAACGCTACTAACGGCTCCACCACCTGACGGGGAAGGAACGGTCGAATGAAAACAGGGAAGAGACGTTGCAGCAGGATATGACAGTCATGACTCTTCAACCCGTACATCTTATTGTCCCGGAAGTTCACACACCGGGCAATATTTCCTGCATAGCCTGAAGGATACTTCACACAACTCATCCACCTGAAAATTAGGTTCTTCTGGTCAGGCTTCACGGTGTAAGGAGCTTGAGGCATTTTTTTCTTCCCTTCTTTCAACCACAAATGTCTTCTTATTCCGCATTTTTTTAGATCAATGCGTGCCTTAGGACCGTCTTTCGTCTTCCCCTCTAAATTTAGCACTGTGCCCACCACACTGTTGCACACATTCTTTTCTATGTGCATCACATCCAGGTAGTGCCTGATCAACAACTTACTCCAGTATGGGAGTTCCCAAAATATGCTCTTATGTGTCCAGAATTTGTACCTGTCGGGTCTTTCAGGTATAGCCGCCACAATGTTGGGATGATTGCTGAGCTGCCCAAAATCGTACTCATTAAGCACCGCTAAAATGTCTTCCCCCGTCCATCTTCTGGGAGGCACGCCGTGTTCTACGGTCCCATCAAATGCCTTTTCATCGAACCGCCATTCGTGATCATATGGAAGGAAAGCACGGTGACCCAATCTGCATATCTTGTTGCAATGACTGCTGCTCCCCTCATCGCTAAGGCACTCTGGACAAGCCTTGTATCCCCTAACAACGTTGCCCGACAACATCCCACGGGCAGGAAAATCACTGATGGTGCCAACAACCATGACATGCATCTGGAACATCTCGTGCGTGTACTTGTCATAAGTGGGATGACCAACGTCCCACAAAAATTTAAGCTCTTCAATCAAAGGTCTCAAGTACACATCGAGACACTTCCCCTGATAACCGGGCCCCGGAATCAACAAACTCAACATATTGTACTCCTTCTTCATGCACATCCATGGGGGAAGGTTGTACGGTACCAAAATCACCGGCCATATACTGTATTGCAGACTCATGTTCCCAAAAGGGTTGAACCCGTCGGATGAGAGCCCGAGCCTCACATTTCGGACCTCTGACGCAAATTGAGGAAACTCCTTGTCTATATGCTTCCAAGCCTCCCCGTCAGCAGGGTGTATAAGGGTATATTCGTCATGCAATTCCCTATCAGCGTGCCATCTCATCGCTTCGGCCGTGTGTGAAGACATGTACAACCGCTCCAACCTATCCGTCAAAGGGAAATACCGAAGTACCTTTACAGGTTTCCTGTTGCCTGCAGGAGTCAGCTTATATCTGTCAGTGTGACATACCGGACATGCGTCAAGGCCACCAAGGTCATTCCCTTCTGGATCTTTACCCCAAAAGAGAACGCAGTCATATCTGCATGCATGGATCTTGATGTAGGAAAGCCCAAGATCTTTCAGGATACATCGGACCTTCCGATGAGTGGTAGGAAGACGATGACCGTTGGGCAGCATCGAAGCAGTGTACTGTAGATACTCATCAACAGCCTTCACGGTCGATTTTGTCTCAACTTTAATCCTCATTACGTCCATCACACTTTCAAGAACGGTCTTCTGACAACAAGGGTACACAGGGGTCTGTTGGAAAGCAAGCAGTTTGTTGTACTTTTCAATACCAGCAGTGTTCACAGCTCTAGGGAAGGGCTGCACCGGGTCAGGCATATACTGTCCTTGAGCGCATACACCGCTCTCATAAGGAAACATGTCGTTGATGAATGTCGTTGTTGGATCGTTGGATGTACTAGCACTGCCCGTCTCGGAAAATTGGCCATGATCATGCGGACCCCCTGATGATGTTTCACCGTGATATAACCAACATGTGTACTTCTCCCAAAACCCGTTACTCCTCAGGTGCTGTCATACTTTGTCAATGGGAAATCGATACATATCGCTGCGACACTGACATTTCGTGCACGGGCAATAGAAAATTGTATTCCCGTTAGCATTATCCATCGCATATTCTAGAAAACTCATAACTCCTGCACCGTATCTTTTGTCCCATTTTGGAAGCGAAATCCAACTTTTATCCATATCCTGAAAATATAACAAAATATATATATATTTATAACGATGCTAGCTAATTATTAATAAAATTTCATGTCATATATAAAATCTCAATTCATTTAGTATATATATATTCTACGTACGTACGTACTACAACTAATTAATTACAAAATTATCATTATGAACTCATATATATCATCAACAACTTCATACCATATCAACACAATAATATTATAAATTAATATTAACATATATATATATATATTTACTATTTATTAACAACAAATTAATTCATATATATTATCAATTCAAATCATCAACCAAATCGATCAACACATATATATATACATCCAACGTACTCAAAATTAATCAACTCAATCACAATCAATAAACTCAATTAATCACACTAATTAAAATCGATCAACTCAAATAAAACTCAATTAATCAACATATATATACATATACGTACCTATATATATATGGCTCCACAAACTGATTATGGACAGATTTCGACAACACCCAAACTTTTTCTCCCCTTTTTTCTTCTCCCGTTTTTTTTTCCGTTTTTTTCGAAATGAGCTGCTGCTGCCCAGATCTGCAAATATAAAGCACTTTAGCCGACGACTATGAATTTCGTCGGCTAAACCTTTAAATATTTCGTCGGCCATGGTTTGTGCACTTTAGCCGACGACATAAATTCTTTAGACGACGAAATTTTTTTTCGTCGGCTAAAGTGTGTCATAGCCGACGAAAATTTAAAATAGCCGGCGAAATAAAATTTCGTCGGCTAAAGTGGACATCATAGCCGACGAAAATTCACCTTAGCCGACGAAAAAATACTTCGTCGGCCTGGTTTTTTTTTTCGTCGGCTATAACCTTTCTTCTGGTAGTGCTTGTTGATGTCTGAGAAACAACGTGTGGTCTGAGTTACTCTGCTTATAACCAATCTTCCTCATGAATTGTGAAAACCTTCCAAACCAAGTACGAGGTGATTGTTTAAGACCATACAAAGATTTTCTCAATCTGCACACAAAGTTACCTGAATGAGCAGTTTTATATCCAGGTGGAAGATCCATATACACTTCGTCTATAAGGTCTCCATGAAGAAAAGCATTCTTGACATCAAACTGTTTAATAGGCCAGTTTAAGTTAGCAGCAAGAGAGAGCAATACTCGAATAGTGTTCATCTTTGCAACTGGTGCAAATGTCTCATCATAGTCAATGCCATATGTCTGGGTGAATCCCTTTGCTACCAGACGTGCTTTATATCGACTCACTGACCCATCTGGATTATGCTTCACTGTAAACACCCAACGACATCCCACAACCTTCTTTCCATGTGGTGGAGATACAAGCTCCCAAGTATTGTTCTTCTGTAATGCTTCCATCTCCTCATCCATTGCTTTCCTCCATTTTGGATATCCCAATGCATCCTGCACTTTGTTAGGTACTGATACAACAGATATTTGATTCACAAATAATTCATATGACTTAGACAATCTCTTGGTAAACATAAAATTTGCCACAGGATACTTAGTTTTGACTTGAAGGGTAGGTTCATACTTTTTTGCTTGTTTACCCCGAGTAGACCTATTTGGTAACACATATTGTCTATTAGCATCACTAGTATCAACCCCAATAGAATTACCAACCTCAGATGGAATATCTTTTGTACCAGGGAGACATGAGTCAAGGGTATTAGTAACATCAGGCAAGGAAGGAGAGGCAGTAACACTTTTAGCATAAGTGTCTGACTCTTGAATCTCTGGAGCAATTATACCAGAATCATCTGGTGGTGCCTGTCTGTCATCTTCTTGTCTCTGAACCTCTAATGTATCTCTAACCTCAACTGAATGACTTGTCTCCCCCTCTCTATGATACAGCTCTTCAAAAAATGAGTTCTCCCCCTGAAGAGCAGTATCAGAAGAGGTGTAGTAGCTCATATCCTCAAAGAAAGTAACATTCATAGTGACATAATACTTCGTAGTAGGTGGATGATAGCACTTGTACCCTTTCTGATGGCCCCCATAGCCAACAAACACACACTTAATCGTCCGGGCATCCAATTTACTTGACCGTTGACTCTTTGGGATATGAACAAATGCAACACAACCAAAAACACGAGCTGAGAGATTATAAAAGGAAGATAAAGAGACATAAGAAGCTAGTACCTCGAATGGTACTTTTCCCTGGAGGACAGTAGAAGGAAGACGATGAATGAGATGGGCAGATGCGGAGATAGCATCACCCCATAGATTCTTGGGACAATGGGCACTAAAGAGAACAACGAGCCAAATCAAGTAAATGACGATTTTTCCTTTCAGGTACCCCATTCTGTTCAGGTGTGTAAGGACACGTTTTCTGGTGGATAATCTCATGTGTTTGTAAGAAAGACTGAAATACATGATTGACATATTCCCCCCCCCCCCCCCATTATCAGAGCAAAGAATTTTAACTTTGGCATTGTACTGTGTTTGGACTTCAGAAATGAAGGCTTGAAAAGCCGGAAAAACCTCATCCTTAGTTTTAAGAAGAACAACCCAAGTAAGACGTGTACAATCTTCAATAAATGACACATAGTATCGCATACCAGACACAGTGGATTCTTTTGAAGGTCCCCAAACATCAGAATGAATTAATTCAAAAGGAATGACACTTTTATTAGAAATACGAGATGAATAAGTTGAGCGATGACTCTTGCCCAAAACACAGGTTTCACAATGTAAGACTGACTCATCCACACCAATAAACAAAGAAGGCATGGATTTTTTTCATAACACTAAAAGATGGATGCCCTAAGCGACGGTGCCATAACCAAACTTCACTTAGCTTGTCAAAATTGGACATTAAAGCCGCTCGGGACTGTGCTCCTGGTTTCTCCCCTACGTACGTCTGATCCAGATGAAACAACATGTCCCTCAAATACCCCCGACCTAGTAACTCCCCAGTGAGAAGATCCTGAAAAATCACATACATAGGAAAAAAGGTCACAGAGCATTTGGATTCAACATTCAACTGTGGGACAGATATCAAATGATGGGATAAAGCAGATACATATAGCACATTTTTTAGCACTATTGTGGGAGTGATACGAACTGACCCCTTTTCTAACACAGGGAAGGCCTCACCATTAGCATTAGTAACATAAGGTACGAGTGGAGATGATAATTCATTAAAATAAGATTTGTTATAAGTCATATGATCGGAAGCACCTGAATCAATAATTCATGTATCACCACCAACAAAGTTAGAAATATTTAAGGCCATACCTATCTTGCCACGACCAGCGACAGAGCCGTCATGATTTTCTTCCATTTTTGGAAATTGGTTCCATTGAGTTTGGTCCCCCCAAAGGAACCACTTTCAGAATTCTTGACTGATACTTCAAACTTCTGAACATCATTGACCTGAGAACTTTCCTCTCCAGAACTCATTGTAATACAAATGCCAAATCAGTAGTTTATGCAGCGACAACAATAAAGCAAGGATGAGAAAACCTGCTTTGGGTGCACCTGCACTATCAGCGCACTTGCACTGTCAGTCAACAATAACTGAGACCGGGTCGGGTCACAACAGACGAACCGGGTCGGGTTAAGCAAGAAACAGACGGGTCGGGTTGAGCAAGAAACAGAACCGGGTTGGGGAAGATCTTCTGCGTCGTCTGGGTCAAGACGACGACGGAGATGCGGATCAGGCCGGACGTCGGACTGGACACTGCCAAGGCACGACGACGGCTTCTGGGATCGGCGGCAGTCTTAGGGCAGACGATGACACGACGGAGATGCGAGGCAGGCCGACGTCTTCTGGGCGGGGATGACAGCCAAGGTACCACGACGGCTAGAGACCGAAGACCTCCTGCTACCGGAGACCAGACAGTAACCTGTGACAGAGAACGTGAACAGTAACCAGTGATAGAAAAAAAAAACCCGAACAGAAAAACGTCGTCTGGAGAATAAAAAATCGTTGGGAAAAACGTCAACGAAATCGCAGCGGAAAAACAAAGATACAAAGTCCTTTCGGATCTTTGCTCTGATACCAACTCAAATATAACAAGATTTGGAGAATGAATTTTCTGATGTTTTATTCATCTCACAGAAGAGGCTATATATAAAGATACAAGATGTACAAACCCTACGTACTATGTACTACATGTACTGCACATATAAAATAGGAAAGTAACAACAAATTAATTTACATTCCTAAATAGACTTCATGACTCACGCTAACATCAACAACATAGCATTGACCCTTGTAGATGATGATATCACGATAATCCAAGTTCTGTTCATCCACATTGGTCAATTTCTCATCTCCAACCCTCACAAAACAGACTCCCTTTCTTGAAAGCCATAACAACCGAATGCACATTATCAGTGTCCAAATGCTCAATACTACCACTCATGACTACCACCTTCTGCACAGTAGCAGTAATATCTGTGTTGCTAGCTTTAACAACATAAGACTTTCGCAACTCCACTACTCGAAAGTCCAATAGATTGAAGTCATACCTGAGCGGCAAGCTAGTCACCGGATCTAGTAAACGTGTTTTTACCAGTATTGGGGTCATCCACAACCTTCATCAACCATGAACAAGGCTGTGATACTGAAGCAACGCCATCATCATCATCAGTGAGCAGTGCGATATGGTGTGCTTTTGAAAAGTTCAGCTCTCCATGATCTTTTGGAGCTGAGGGGGTGAAGAAGAGGAGGAAAGGGAGGCTGGTATACCAAGGAGGGCGAGAAGCACGCCAGAAGGAGCAGGCGCTGCAAAACCGGAGAACGTCAATGCGGCTGTGGACAAATTTTCCGATGAACGGCCAAATCTCTTCTGGAAGATCGGACCATTTCACAGTGGCCATGTAGACTTGGAGAGTGAGCAGCAGTGAAAGAAGCGATTACGGTTGTCAAATTGTCATGGCAATTGATTCATGGAGAAAACCAGCTTTGACAATTTGACACCAACAGCTTTGATCACTCTGGTAATCACTCCCAATTTTATTTTCTTTGGACATGCCAAATTTGGTTTCTGTATCTTACCCAGTTAGCCTCAAAACAATTACGATTCGGTCACACAAATAATAATAATTTCCATTAACTAATAAACGCGTTCATTGTTGACTTGTTAAAACTTAAAGGGATGTGAAATTAACACACCCTAAATCGTAATCCATACACCTACTTTTTATTTTTAGTAATCATTTTCATATGAAGACAAAAGTTAAAATTTTAAAGACAAAATTTAAGTTGCTAAGAATAGAAAATGGGTGTGGATTTCACATCCCAATTTTAAACTTTGTCAAGTACAATACACGTGTGTAGACAATATTTCGGCTTTATCCACCATCTACTAAAGTGTAAACTTTGGTATAATTTGGAATTTTCGATGAGAGGGGATCTTTTGATCAACTCTCCTGTGATTTGAACAATCTGAGTGTATACTACTCAGAGAAAATACAAATAACGATGAAGAAGGCCCACAAATTGCTTTTAACAGTTTGTATCTGACTCGGCTGTAATTTAAGTACAAGATCATTGAAGAGAGACAATCTTACATGAACTGATGAACTGTATGTTTACTTAACATTAACAAACCATGCTATTAAACACTGGATCACTTAACTATTGTAATATTTCCTTCTAGAAAAAAGAAAAGAAAAACCATTGTAATATTTTACGCTAGTTTACAGAAGAACTCTTACAGGTCACTCTTCATGAGAATTGGATCATCCATCATCTCCGGGGAAATGCAAATCATATGGTTGTAACTCGTAACCAGTAAAGAAGTTCCCTGTGAACCACATTGAGAATGAATAAGTACCAAAAGAAAAAATAAATTGTTTTGAAACAAAAAGATTAATTGGAAATCAAAATATTACTTAAAAGTATAATATAGTCTGGCTGGCGAAGGGAGAAAGGGAAGCATTTAACAGTAACTGATTTGAACACACGGTTGAATTTAACAGTAACTGATTTAAAGAATTTAAAATTATATATATGTTAAACAAAATAAGATAAAATACCAAAGCTAAATTAAATTAATAAATTAGAAGCCAATAACAATTGGTTAGGGTGAGGGTGTGCATTGATGAAAAGGGGTGTTCTCTAGTTTGAACAATTTTAATGAAAGACCTAATTCTAATAACAATTTTAATGTAGAAGTTTTAATTTTAATTACAAAGATACTGAATTGACAGAAATGCCCCTAAATTTTAGCAAATTTTAACAGTGTTAATGGGCAGGGTATCAAAATGCTAATGGATTGAAACTTGAGGTATGAAAATGCAATTTTTTTGTAGTTAGGTATGAATATGAAAGGAGCATCATAATTCAGGGGGTAAAATGTAATTAATCCTACTCAGAACTGCAGAATAAGCTCAATAAATTAATAGACACGCAGGTCTAAAAGCTGTAACTGTCTAGAATAACTAAGATTGTTCATCAACAAAGAGTAGTGCTGGTTGAAACGTAATCCACTAAACTGCACAGCAAAATCAAACAACCCCTTCACAATTCCATAGTACCTATTAAATCTTTCAAATTCAAAGGATAATGTAAATCAGGTGAAAGCATATCAAGACGATGTAAGTTATCAGTAAAATCTAGGGAATTAACAATACAAGATTTCACACTCACATTCAGAACATGCAGACAAACTTCAATCAGGGCTGAGCCAAGATGTAGGTGGGTGGACCATTTGAGAGTGCAAAGATACTAGGCTGCTAATCCTGCCATCCTCTAAATTGAACACACGGTTGTAGAAAGTCCTTGACGTACTTAACACACTTTCAGAAAAGAAAATGCAATTTCCCTTCACTCCACCAAACTCACTGCTGGACACAGAGAAAGATCCATCATTGCTCAAAATAAAGATGTAATCTCCCAAGTCCTTCACATCCACCCATCTACCCCATTCTTGATCCAGCTTATAAACCCTAAAACCAATTGTGTCTGCATCATCCTGCCTATTTCGATGATGATGCCAGAACATCAACTCGTTATCCAGATTCTGCGGCAACACCCTATTGACATTGTCATGGTAAGTCACTTTTTCAAAGAACTGTTCTACCACATAAAGGTCACCACAAGACTCCACCAAATACTTCTGCCCGCCAAACCCACATAAGGGAGGCGAAAACTGAATCACCTGCAACTGAATCACCTGCAAACCCGAACTAATCCACGAAATCGTCCCCCACTTATCAACAACATAACACTGACCCTTATACACAATAATATCATCATAATGAGCATTTTCATCCACACGAGTCAATTTGTCATCCCCAAATCTAACAAACGCGAGCTTCCCTCCGTTATATATCATAAAAATCCCTGACACGTCACTAAACTCCAGAAACTCACTAGGCATGACTACCAACCTATGCACAGACTTCACATTAAAATTACTGTTCTTCCCAAACTTAAGCACATAAGATTTTCGCAACTCTACGAGTTGAAAATCCAACAAATTAAACTCCTTGGGTTTAGGGTTACGGTAACACCTGAGCGGCGAGCTACTCACCGGATGTACTAGCCGCATTTCGCCGGAATTGGGGTTGTACTCTAGCTTTATCAGAAACGGCGGCTTTGACTTGGAACAAGCGCCGCATTTCCGGTTGTGATCGGCGATCGGCTCGATGCGGTAGGTTGTGTTCTGGAAGAGGAGAGCCCGGAGTTTGGGATCGGCGGCGGAGGGAGAGAATTTGAGCGGGAGAGGAGGAGGAGGCGGAGGGCGGAGGAAAGGAGGGCGGGAGGAACGCCATACGGAGCAGATGCTGCGGAAGCGGAGGACGTCGATGCGGGTGTGGATGAATTTTCCAATGATCGGCCAGATCTCCTTTGGGAGGTCGGACCAGTCTACGGTTGCCATTGGAGACTTTGGTGTGGAGTGAGAGCCAGTGAAGAAGAGGAGGAGGAATTTAATGACGGATTAGGTGGGTTGACTCGTTGACGAAGACTAGGACATAGGCGTCAGCCCTTACGCAATTGGAAGAAAGGTCCAACAATTTTGGCCCAATCTGAGAGCTGATAAATCGCCGGCCGGAGTACATCGTTGGCCGGACGGATTCTTCATAAGTACACGACTCAAAACCTATTGATCTGAATCTATTTGATCGACGACTTGTTTTACGTAAAAACTTAAGTGACAATTTCAGTTTTGTTAAGATCCAAGCCCAATATTCTTTGATAATGAGAACAGTTCAACAGGCAATACATATCGGGCGCGCTATCTAGATGAGCACGTGTGCGATATGTGAGTAAATGAATCCTAAAATCATAACAATTTTGTTTTTTATTAGGTCAAGTTCAACTTTATCGATTGAATGTTATATGTGAACTTAGGTAACAATTTTGATCTGTCTTATATTAGGCCAAGTCTAACATATGATTGATTGAATGTTATTTGCATGTGAATAATGTGATTCATGAAATGAAGTCCTAATTATTATAGTGAAATCAAAGTTTAAACAAAGTTGAAAAGGGAAACCTATTCCTTCAAGTGTATGCATAGTATTTTGGATCAGAGACTACGTACATACAAAAAACAAAAAACAAAAAAAAAACATCAAAACTCATCCCAAAATACGCAACTTGTACGGAACCCTATTGCTGTGTGTAAGAGCTAATGTTTAAAGCCACCAACTGACTGAAGTTCATAGTTGTGACGAATCTTGTTCCTCCGCCATAAAGGGTTAGCGCTGCTAGCTCGGAAGCAAATTCAGTAGGATGATACAAATCCCAGAACAAAACCTCGCGCCGATTTGGACACAGTTTGGGATTGAGGAAGAAGAGGCAAGGTAACTTTCCATTTAACTCTCCTAACCCACAGCAAGCTGATCAAGTGTCCTTGAAGCCTTAGGAATGGGATCAGAAAGATAAAATTTCAGTAAGGTGATGATTAATAACTATATATGATTGTGTACTAATAAGAACATGTATTAGGGTTTCTTACCAAATGCTTATGGGTCTTCAAGGATACTCGTAGTCATTTCATAAGCGTTTCCAAGCGAGTACTTGAATCCTTTCAACTCTGAGCTCAATTTTTGGAGGAGATCCTCAGTTTGTGCCAGAAATGTTAAGGCAAGGTTGTTTAGTTCCTCTACACAGACACTGGAGTCATTTGATTTTGGTCCAACTCGTGCAGCAGGACAGCATCCAATTGGAGGAGCACTTATGATCCCGAACTTTCTAGCTCCCAGATTGTACAAGTCCTACAAATGTATGTGCACAGGGAAATTGAGAGCGTCGAATGATTCGATAATAACGCAATATATAGTTTGATATGCCTTCATCAACATTGTAAAAGTTAACAGATAGATATAGGATTTAGGGGATCAGAAGGGAGACGGTACTCGAGTTTAAGATTTACCTACACATATAAAATTTAACGATAATAATAATCGTTGAATGATTCAAGCAACACGTAGACCCGAAAAATTGCATATGTGACTCATGAGTTAGCAAAGTTGAAAGTCGTCAGAAATGACACGTGACGACGTGTGAATGGTCGGTCAACAACAAAACTTTAAATCTCGATTGAAATCAATTGTTAAATGTCATTCGATGATGAGATATCAATTAAATTAAATTGATTATCGAAAAAAAAGGAAGTTGGACATGTTTACACCCAAATTAATATTTTACTGGACAGTAAATGTCTAAATGAATATTAATTAAATTTTTGATCCAAGTTATATCGGCGAGCCCGAAATAATTGAGTTTTCAAGTGATGGCCCGCCAGAGATCATGCGAACTGGATAGTGGAATTTGCATGTGAAATGAACTTCGCATAGAGGTACATGAAGGCGAGGTGAAAAGGACTTCGTGAGGTCGAGGCGAAATGGACTTCGTGAGGTCGAGGCAAAATGGACTTCGCAAAGCGAGGCGAAATAGATTTCACATAGAAGTGGAGTCCTTACCCGAGGCGAGATGACTCTGTGTAGGAGATTTTCCGAAGAAGTGAGAGGCGGAGTCCGCATGCATGCGGAGGTGTATGTTGAGTTGTAATTCCTCATCCGCGAGGTGGCAACGGAACTCCCCGTTTGTTTGGAAGTCAAGATTCCAAGCACATTCTTTCTTCGTCCGCAAGGTGGCACGCCCTTTACTGAGGATCGTGGTCAAAGCAGAACATTTAATACAAAGCGATTATACTTTATTGGTTGTAATTAAATCAATCAATTAAGACTGATTGATTTGATTGTGTTAAAATTAATAGTTAAATCAATTAATCAAAATTGATTGATTTAATTATTACCGTTAAGGAAATATAATTAATTCGGTGTCTTCATTATATGTCATAAACAGAGGTATGTTGACACTATAAATACCACATCTCATATCAAGAGGAGGATTTCCGAAAGAAATGGGAGAACAAATTACTCCCAAAAGCTCAGAAGTCCCAAAACATTTTGTGAAGAACTACCAAGCTTGGTTCCAAATAGCCTCTTTTTTTTTTCACCAATCCTAATGCTTAGAAGTTGTCAAACTCCGAGGAGTCACCAAGCTACCAAATAGCCGACATCTTCATCAACTTCAAGACAAAGAACAAATCATCATGTGAAACCGCTCGTGGATCAAACTCGACCAACATCAAGCCTCCACGGCCCTTGATCAACATTCGTCTTCAAATCTTCAACAAATCAAAACCTCTAACAAGTTCTTAACAAACTCGTGGAGAATCAACAAACATCGAACACAGTGCCGATTCATCTCCCATTAAGGTCGAAGAACACGCACCACGTGACATTGCTCGTGGCCTAAGTCCGATCAAGAACAAGCCTCTACGGCCATTGGTCAATCAACTTCTACAAATCGTTAACACAACAAGAAATCCAAACTACAACAATTCGATTCAAGATTAAGTGCTCGTCATCATTGGATCAAATCGACATAGGAAATCGAATCAGAGGAAATTCTTGTAAAAGAATACCCACAAAGATTTGTAACCCGCCCTCATATCAATAAAATTATATTATTTTTTAGGGAAAAAAGACCAAACAGTGTCCCACCTTTTTAAGAAGCATAACTTTAGTATCCCACCTTTTAAAAACTTCAAAACGGTATCTCACGTTTTAAACCCGACACAAGATCAGCATCTGCGGTCGTCATCTCCGTGACGAAGCTTCCAAGCTATCATATTTTGAAGGGTATTTTCGTCTGTTCAGTCCCTCCCGCCAATTCCATATAATAGTTTGGCGCCAGATCAAATATTTGCCTCCAAAACTACATATTCCCGCCAAGAGAACATATTTACCTCCAAAGTAAAAAAAAATTAAAACTAAAATACAACTTGATAGCTAATTTTGGAACAACTTTTAAGAAAATTATACAATTTTGGTACCTGATATATATATAACTTAACACATCTAACTTTGTGAATTAGACGTCATGTTCATCCTTTATCTTGTTCTAAATTGAACAATTCCGTAACAACAAATGAATATATAAAACTTTCAAACACATAATTTTGCATTTCAAATGTCTGAAAAGCCATGAAAATAGGCACATCCAACAAAGTTTAATTTACAAAAGATAGTTAAACAAGCATATTCTACAAAAGCTAGTTAAATATGCATAGTCTACAGCATTTCAATGCATATTTCACAAAAGCAGTCTACATGTTCCACAAAAGCTAGACTGAACATCATGAGCCAATGATTCTGTCACATTTTGAGCTGTGGCTTAAGGTTTATGATGTGATTAGACGAAATTATCCTTCATTATTTGAATTTAATCTGTCACCGTAACGGAGATGACGACCGCAGATACTGATCTTGTGTCGGGTTTAAAACGTGAGATACCGTTTTGAAGTTTTTAAAAGGTGGGATACTAAAGTTATGCTTCTTAAAAAGGTGGGACACTGTTTAGTATGTTTTCTCTATTTTTTATACACGGGTTGTTCTGTAATTTATCGCAAATTTTCCGTGTTTACGCTAAGTACTCAGCCTTTTCCAAGACAGTGATATTTGGATACCAATTCACTAATTCGAACAGGTCGTTGCTTCCAATGCTAATAACGAACAAAGAGTTGGAAAGCATAAACTCAGTTCCCCCAAAACCAATTAGTTCTGTGATATTCCCACGAACTGTCTCATATATATTGTTTGACCTGTTTTCCCATTGGCACAACTTGCACCTTCAATAAGTTTATGTGTTAGTTCAAATTATGAATAATGGTGATTTAATCAAACTTAACTATCGTCTGTGATCGAGCTAATTAATTTGAAGATAAATAGTACGTAATTTGGTGCTTACAAAGTTCTTTTCTCCTGTATGCTTGAAAATGCCGGATCCTCCTGATGCAAAATTAACTCCATGCAGTATATCCCTTTTGAAAGTGGATCGATGTTTTAGAGAGTACAAGAATGGTTGCGGACTTCTCTGATACCCAAATAGTCTTACTGCATCGGGTAGAACCATGCAAGCGTACAAGAATTAAATAAAACAACCCTAGACATTATTCTATACAATTCCTATCCAGAAATTGAAAAGTAAAATTCTTTATTTGACTCATTTTTTTGTCCTATTTCTACATCTCTACCATTCAGTTTATAGAACGTAATGCATATATCACTTATGCAAAGTTTCATCTAATTTGATGATCGTTTGAGTTTTCGTAATCGTTATTTACACAAACAATTTTTGTTAGACAAATTTATGGTATGTTCATTGATTTGATCTAATTTAGTACCCTAACGATCATCAATCTTGATGAAATTTTGTAGAAATGATATATACATTTATATCAATAATGATGTAAAAATTTGACGAAAAAGTGAGTCAAATAAAAAACTTCACACTTTAATTTTAGAGCGAAACTTCGCTCTGAATATGAACTGCTATTATGATTTAATTTACTGTAATCTATTAATCAAAGAAATTGCTGATAAACCGAGTCATTTACTGTACAAATTAAAAGAAAAAAAAATCAAATTACCATGACCTGCATGTAAGTTATATATTACTGTATATTGTTTCATTTAGGAACTTGAGGTGCATGTGTTTATATACATGCAACAAGGTCGTACCAATTTGGTCGGCACTGTTAAGGCCATTACTAAACCTCCCCGTCGGGACAGAATAAGGAAAATCAACCCCGTTGGTTGAGAAATCAGCTCTGGAAATACTATTGAGCAACAATTTGTTGGTGCCAACATCCACAGTCGAATCTCCAAATATGAAAATAGCTGCAGGGTTAGGAGCCACCTGATCATCTATGTTGGCAACCGCTACGAATACGAACAGAAAAGTATGAAAGAGAACTAAGAAAGAAATTGATGAAACGCAGAGCAAAAGATCAGCTGCCTTTGCCATTATAAGAGAGGGCTTTGCCGGATATCGATGATCAATCTCAGTGGGAGTAAGAGGTTATTTATCGGTGAAATCCCAAAAAAGTAAAAAAACAGGTGACGACGGCTATGATGTATGGTGTCACTGTCCCAGCCTCTGTATTAACAAGGAACTTGATCTTTTGTGGCGGATTAGCCTAGTGAGTACTCGTGTATATATATGTTTTGTATATGCATGTATGGATGCTTGCTGCAGAGATCTTATTACAACATGCAGTATATTGACAGTCTAAGAGTTAAAATCTAGAATAGTACGTCGAATTCATGCGAGTAAGAACAAAGCGAAATAGTTATATATTAAACTCGAAATCGATTAGCTATTCTATGATACAGTCTTCATCAATGCATCGTTCAGTTTTTGATTGGAAATAGTTGACTTTCATTTGTTTGATCGATCAAGTTGGAAGAGTAAACAATTTCGGGTTTGATTGGCAAAAGAAAATATAATTTTCAGCTCTTCACTTTCTGTGAGCAAGATCTATGAAGAATGCGGTTTCTGTTATCTGCGGAACACTCCGAATCTTAATCCATTAGAATAAGGGGAGTGAAATACACTAAGAATCATCAGTTGTTGGGCAGAGAAATTAACCACTCCGCAAGAAAAAACCTTGATCATTTATGTGATATACTAAAACTTAAGAATAATTATAAATGAACCACATTTTAAGAAACCACATAGAAAATCACCATAGCGAACTCGTTATTTTATAATAGAAATGAGAGTGTACTAGTGCTATATTGCTAGTTGTTCGGACTGAACTAGCTAGTACTTGTTTATTCTTGTTGAGGGTGAGAGTTGCAACTCTCAATTGATATCAAACTTCAGTTGCAACCAACTGACTGAAGTCCATGGGCGTCATACATCTTGTTCCTGCACCATAAAGTGCTCGTGCTGCTAATTGCGAAGCACACTCAGTTGGATGATACAAGTCCCAGAATAAGAACTCATTCCGATTCGAAAATATATAACGCATGGGTTTTCTCCATTTAACGTCCCGCTGTACAGCAAGCTGATTGAACGTCCTTAAACCCTAGCAAATTGAAAAGTTCCATCAATGTCCATATTTGTCCATCAGTTGTCACGGTATAGTATAGGAGAGAGAGAGAGAGAGAGAGAGAGAGAGAGAGAGTGTGTGTGTGTGTGATGCTTACCGAAGGCATATGGGTCTTGAATAATACTCATGGTCATTTCATAAGAATTTCCAAGTGAATACTTCATCCCTTTCAACTCCGAGCTCAATTTCTTCAGGAGATTCTGAGCTTTTATGAAAAATGTTTGAGCAAGATCGTTTAGTTCCTTCACACAAACCCTAGGGTCGACATTTGGTTGAACACGCGCATGGGGACAACATCCAATTGGAGCAACACTTATAATACCAAATTTCCGAGCTCCCAGCTTGTATAAAGTCTGAAATTTTGTGACAGATATACATTCTTTCGTCTCCAACTGAATTAACTAAAATGAAATGAAGGGAAATAAAACAACTGACACACACCTTCAAATGGTTCTGGAACTTAAGTTGAAGACGTTCCATGCGTTTCGCCTTAAACAAGTCGGTTGCATTTGGACAGTAATCCACTCATACGAAAAGGTCGTTGCTTCCGATACTGATGATGAATAAAGACTTGGAAAGCAAGGTATCAGTTTTATTGTGACCAACTATCTGTGAGATGTTTCCACGGACCGCCTCAAATTGTTGGATCTGATTTCCCAGTGACACAACTTCTATCTGCACAGTAAGTGTTGATGGTGTTTTGGCCACGATCCTTAGCGAACGGTTGAGAGGTAACTAGTGAGCAAAGGAAAAGGGAGAGATTGCGGGCGTGCCACCTCGCGGACGAGGAAAGGGTGTGTGCGAGATCTTGACTTCTTGATCAGGGGGAGGGTTTCAGGTGTCACCTCGCAGACGAGGAATTTACGAGCACAAGACAATTCAATACTCACGGTAAGACGTGAGCAGAACAACAACAGAGATCAGGGTGATCGGAGGCGAGTCTAAGAGGACTCTGAACTAAGGCGCGGATGCACTTATGGTTAGGGTTTCGAGTAGTTCGAAATGAATCAACTGGGTTGAAAGGTTTGTTGTATTGTTTGTAAAGATTATGTGTAGAGAGATAGCTTCAACATGGAAGCGAAAGCAAAGCTCCGGGAAGCGTTTGGAGGTTTCAACTAGGTTGAAAAGTTTGTTGTAAGATTTGATTGTTAAGATTGTGAGAGAGAGAGAGAGAGAGAGATTGTCCGCGAGCTCTTCTTATATAGTAGCTCGCTGCCAAGAGAGACGTAATTGAGTACCACAAGAATAGTGTTTCACCCACTGCTTAACTGTAGATTCCTATGCGGACTCAAACTATGAGCATCATTGTCCTTATCCGCGAGGCGCTCCTAAAGCTTACTTCCATCTCGCGGACCCTTAAAGCTCGCGAGCCTTAAAATGTTTTTTTTTCATTAAAAAGGTCACAGGAATTGGCCTAAAACATGTCAAGACTTGTAAGAGTTTTCAACGATAAACGTGGTGCACGCGGACTCCGCCTGTGGCTTCTTCGCGAAGTCTATTCCGCACGCAAACTTTGTAATTGGTGCGAAGTCTATTATTCAGCTCGTGTGGTCTCACTGGTGGGCCATCACTTGTAAACCCAAAGAATTTGGGCTTGCCGGTGTGACGTGGACTAAGAATTTAATTAATATTTACATAAATATTTATTGTCCAGTAAAATATTAATTTTGGCGTAAACAGATGGTATATTAATGACTGTACGTAGATAAATTACTAGCTACTCTGCAAAGTGCTTACCCATCTTTTTATCCCTGTGTCTGGGAAGATGCCGCTTCCTGCTGAAGCAAAGTTCACTCCCTGCTGAAGCAAAGTTCACTCCCTGCAGTATATCCCTTTTAAAAGTAGACACATACAAGAATGGTGGTGGACTTTTCTGGTATCCAAATAGTCTCACTGCACGCAGCAACCAAATCATCAATCAGAGATTCAGAATGATATGAAATAGATTTTGCTTAAGTACTTCTAGGGCTAGCGATAGTAAACATACAGTTTTTGTCATCCTGTTAAGGCCATGGTAAATCCTTAATTTCACATCATATCCGAGGGTATGCTTGCTTTTTATATCATCTTATTCATTTTGCATTGATTCATGTTATATATTCATCTTAATAGACCATAAGTTATGCACTACATATCCAAAGGTCATGCATGCATGCGTGATCTCTATGTATATAGATGATATGATATACAGAATGGCATAGTGTTATGATGGTTGTACCGATTTGGTCAGCGCTGTTAAGGCCATTGCTGAACCTCCCAGTAGGCACAGAATAAGGAAAATCAACCCCGTTTGGAGAGAAATAAGCCCTTGCTTGACTTTGGAGCAACAAGGTATTGGTGCCAACATCCACAGTTGAGTCTCCAAATATGAAAATGGCTGCAGGAGGAGCTACCTCAGTTGCACTGGACACAAACAACAAACAAATTGAAACACAAAGCATCACGATCAGCTTCGACTTTGCCATGATTCGCTAGGGCTAGCTATGGCTGTGTACGACTGTACGTAGCTCTTGCCGGCAAAGGTTCCGATTCGCGCTACCTGTTCTGTATGAAGGTGACGACGATGAACTAGGTTTTTTAATTGCTCATTTATATTACGGGAGGGTCCCTAAAATGAACAACCAGGTAGTGTTAATGTTGTCGTTGACGTAGCCTCGATATTAACAAAGAAACTTGATTCTTTTCTGGGGAATTTGCCCGGTGATAATACCCATGCTCGTTTGTTTATATGTCTATGTACTCTTATTGCGGAGATCCTAATTCCCTATAGCATGGCCAAGCAAAAAGTAAATTAAGAACCCTAATGCATGCAGGGGCGGAGGTACGTTTAGGTTAGAGAGGGTCCAGACCCCTTTGAATACCTTAAACTATCTTATTAAGCTTCATTATTTACTTTAATGGTGGCTGATTTGTAGCTCAAATTTATTAACAATGGTGACTGATTTCTAGCTCAAATTCATTACCCCCCCAACTTAACCATAAACCAATAATATGTTTCAAAATTTAACAATAAATTATCAATAAATTCCTTTTCTTAGTGTTATTTCGTGTTAATTATGTCAAAATTGAAATGTTCATTTCATTCCTTTTGTATTTCTTATTTCCTTATATTATCAAATGATCTTTCATATACTACAACTTGTGTATGTTCTCTCCTTAGAGCCAAAACAAGTTAATTGTTGAACACAAAAAATAATGGGATCCCCTTTGCCTTAAAATCTTGGTTCTGCCCTGAATGCATGCCCTAGCTTCTCACTATATAAAGTAATTAGTTGTTTTCTTGTCTATTGCTTAGCTTAATTAATTAGTGTTGACCTTACTTGCTCTATTAATTAAACCTTGCTCGTATACGAGTTTATCAATCTTAATTCTTGACTAATGATTTGGATTTTCAATTACAGACAGCTCGAGCACTCAACTTGATTCTTAACCACGAAAAACCATATGTAATTATGTACCAAAACACTGTCATTGTCCGTCTTGGCATCTTGATGAGCTGATTTAGCGACAATTACCTGAGAAGGATCGATATCATGGTTTTTGGTTGGAACGTTTAGGAAAAATATAAAGATTTCAAAAACATTTGACAAGACTGTTGGTCTCATTCAAATTGCTGCATGTCTTTGTTTCTTTTCGTTTTGTAGAATATACTTCTTCCCTAGTTTGTGACTTTGGAACGATGCTAGCTATGTGCTAAAAGGTATTCCTCCTTGTATCAAAATCACTAATCAGGTTGTCATAGGCAGTCACTTTTATTGACCTTAATAGGTAATAAAGAAAATTAATCCTCATGTCCATGGGTTTTATGCGCCCTCTAGCTTCAATGCCACATTGTCAAATTTTGTTCGATTAGGTTATAGGGGAGTTCAATAAGACCTCATGAAGTAGCATTGTTTCTTATTCTTGAAATATTTAGAGTTCCAACTTCGGTTTAAACTTTTACACTTTCACCTCTATATACTCATGATCAAAAATATCTTTGGTCATATTGGTGCCTAGCTAATTGCCAATAATAGTTATCGATATATACTGTAGGTGGATCATACAAGTTACACCATCCATACATATGGTATATAAAAGTTTCAGAACAGAATGAAGAGACAACTCATTATTGTACGTTGCATGGTTTATTCTTCTTGTGTACACACGTTTAGAAATTCATCATGGCAGAAGGGCCAAGTTTCCAAAACTCATCGGCTCCACGTAAGGTGGGGAGCCATTGTAAATACTATAGGCTGCGAGATAAGAAGCCTGCTGGGTTGGATGGTATTGGTCCCAAAACAAGTAGGTGCTGCGATCTCCACACACAACTGAATCCCGTTCACACGGCTCGTCTGCGTTTAACGTTCCGTTTCCACAGCAAGCTCTTTTCATCTCTTTAAAAACTACAAGAACATTCATAAACGTATATCACATCAAAATGCTTTGAAATCGAATCAGTTATATTAAATTTTGATTAATTTAGGGTTTAGGTAGGTAATGTTATATGCTGTATGGTTTATGATCGATGACTATGGGAAATGATGAGGTGCCTTGAAGGAACATATATGTATATTCATGTGTATTTCAATACTAATTAGTTACCAGGTCTCTCGGGGTGGTCAAGAATAAGTCTGGTCAGTTTGTATGCATCTGCAAGTGCATACTTCAACCCTTTGCACTCTGAACTCAACTTTTGCAAGAGGCCTCGGAGTGCAGAATAGAACAACTGAGCATCCACATTCATGGCCTCCTTACAGTCCCCAGATTTATTCGATTTACGGTTGATCGGACAGCACCCGATTGCCCCAACACTAACAATCCCAAATTTTCTGGCTCCTAGCTTATATAAATTCTGCAAGTGAAATAAATAAAAAGCTCAGCTTATATCTTAGAATAGCAAACGAAAGAAGAAATAGGCAGTGTCGACAGACCCTCAGATGAGTCTCGTAGGTGGAGATAAGTTTGGGGATGTATTTTAGCCCAGTGCGTTTAGCATCAAAATGTTCGAAGATGTCATTGCTTCCAACACTGATGATAAAGAGAGACTTGGAGATATTAGCGATGGCATTCGGACCCAGTTGTTCTGAAATTTTGCTGCAAACACTTGAAAATTGTTGGACCTGTTCTTCAAAACAAATCACCCTTCCCTGTAACATTTTGTAAACCAGCAAAATACTTAATGACACTGAACAAGCATTCAGTAGTAATATCTATAGCTAATGAGTTTTCTTCTTCTTTGGAGTACATGCAGTATAGTATATACGTGTATGTATGTGTATTTTGTGTATGTATTTATATATATATATATATACATGCTAGCTATACACGTTACTAGGCAAGAGAGTACTGAAGGAGGAGGAGGAGCTTACGTACCCACTTCTTATGTCCAGTAGAACGCATAATTCCTGACCCTCCCGAAGCGAAGTTGATTCCCTTAGTTGGAACATTCCTAATGAGAAATTGCGATATATTGCTGTCCAGAAATGAGAGATAAGGCGGGGGGCTTTGATAGAAGTGCAGTTGCTGGGCTAATGAGCCACCAAATTAAAGAAGTTAGTAGAGACTAAAAGATACATTCATGCTCATGATCGAGCAGCTGATCAAGTGCAAGAAGAACAGCTACTACACTATACTGTCACTAATTACAATCAGCAGCAAATGATGTAATATATATACATATACCTAGAAGATCGATAGTGTTGTAACCGTTGCTAAATCTTCCAGTTGGTTTGGATTGAGGGAAATCGATGCCGTTAAAAGGGAAATCGGCCCTCGCTCTAGAATCGGGTAAATAATGATTGGTTCCAACATCAGCTGTAGAATCACCAAATATGTAAAGTGCTGGCACAACTGGCCGAGAGTGTGAGACCTGCGATCCAAGTATTCCGAGATACACAATGATATTAAGCCAAAGAGAAAATATTGCAGACTTGGCCATGGCAATTGCACTAGCTAATTAATTAAGCTGGCTAGTGTTGCTGATACTCTGAGCTATGCTTCTGATACGAAGCTATCTTGGTTTAAATATAGCAATTTTAGAGGACAAGTTAAAATTAGGACTGTATTAGAATCAAATATAATTATTACATAGTCATCATCCAAAGCTCTTATTATTAATCTGGCTGGAAATGCTCGAAGCCGCATCTATATATATGTACAAGAGAAAGAAACATATAGAAAGGGTTTTGACCTTGGTGGCGGAATTTTCGAACTATGATTTAACCAATTGAATCATACTTGACATATTTTATATGATCAGGCACATTAATCTGGCTTCTTCCCTCGCTGAACGTGATGTTCAAGCTATTATTTTTTCGATGATTGAGTCGAATTTTTGTTTGTTTGTTTTCCTTTTTTGCTCAAATTTAATTAATGAAAGAAGTTCATTAATAGAACTTGATCAAATACACTTATACACCCAAAGGAGTTTAGATGGTCTCATTATAAACCTAGCTTGATAAGAAAGGGTACCGCCCCTCTTGCATCGAAGGCTACAATCATGTATTAAGATCTCATCCAACACAAGTTACTGGCTCTGCTTCCTTCAGAAAACTTGTCCCAACAAAAGAAATTAAGTTACTGCATGTGTTGAATTGAGTTTTGAGTGTGGTGAGTTGTGGTTTGATTGGTTAAGGTATTTAACTAATAATTTTAAGGTTATGAGTTCAAACCACACTAGACATATATATAGGGTATGTGAGTTATCAATAATTTTTTTTTAAATTGAGTTTTGAGTACTACGTACCAAGTATTGAGTGTCTTTTTTTAAGGGTTGATTCAAAGTGGATCGATGGGAATATTTACTTGGTACGGGTATTCGGTTTTGCTAAAAACCATGGATCACTGAATTGAAATGCAGAAAATGAAAGCAACGAAGGAGAAGAAGAAAAGAAACAAAGAAAACAAGAGAGTACATTTTGAATGATTGTTTTGATTAATTACATTTACTATCATCTAGACCCCTTTATTTTCATGTATGTACAATTAACCAACGTACACTATTAAAAATGTAAAAAGTGAAAAGTAATTCCAACAATCCTATATTCCTAACAGGTTTTATTCATCCATATAGTAACTATATACACTATATTTATGCAACGGCCAATTGACTGAAACTCATGGGTGACACCATAAATGGAGCACCACCAAACAGATACATGGCTAACATTCCAGACGCAGCCTGTGATCAGTATGATGAATGGTATTGATCCCAGAACAAGTAGCCATGGCGATTTTCACACAAATTCGAACCTTGTTCACATCGTAACTCTGCATTCAACTTCCCTTTACCACAACAAGTTTTTGCCACCTCCACCAACCCTACAAAAATTACAGTTTATTTTAAGGTATGCTAATAACAAATTTCCAAAATAATGAAAATATTTTTTTTGTTTAACATGTCCGGTCACTCTATTACCCAATGGGAGAGATTTCTCCATAATAACGTTGGTCATTGTATAAGTATCTCCAAGTGAGTATAGCATCCCTTTGCATTCTGAGCTTAACTCCTTCAAGAGGACTGGAGTAACGTGAAGAACAAGTGAGAATAAGCATTCATGGCCTCCAAACACCCACCTGTTTCACTGAGTTTTCTCTGGACGGGGCAGCACCCAATCGCCGGGACGCTGATGATCCCAAACTTCCTTGCTCCGAGCTTGAACAGGTCCTGCAAAACAATATTTGAAATCATAAATCAAAGGGGGTATAGAATGAATGTGATTTGGCAAGAGGACATGTACTAGCAATCACAAACCCTTAGATGAGTTTCGTAAGAGGAGATGAGTCTGCTCAAGAAGTCTTGTTCGGTTTTCTTCGTTAGGTTATACTTATTGGCAGCGAACAATTCAAACATGTCGTTGCTTCCAACGCCGATGATGAACATGGACTTTGAAATGTTAGCCAATAAACCAGCACCCCATGATTCCGATATATTGTTACGTACAGTTCGGAATTGCTGCACTTGTTTCCCGAAGGAAACAACATTTCCCTGTTGCACGCACACATATAACATTTTATTTTATGTATCAATGTATGTTTGTTTAAGTATACGATACAATCTTAGTCATTTAATAACATAAAAGTCAATAAACAAAAACTCAGTTTCGTAACTAGGTGCACATTGTACACGGTCATGGGAGATCAGCAAGAGAAGGGGGATAGTTGAAGCTTACCCACAGTAGTTTACCAGTATCATCCAGAATTCCTGATCCACCTGATGCAAAGTTAACTCCCTTAGTTGGAATCCTCCTCTTAGGAATTTGCTTCTTCTTGTTTAAAAGAGAGAGAAAAGGTGGCGGGCTCTCCTTGTAACCCAGGAACTGTGTTAATAATTAATTAACACACCAAATGGAATAGAAATCAGAATAAACTAGTTCAATATAGCAATAACAGTGACGGTAAGAGAGGGATTTTGATTAATACCGAGGAAATCTGCGACGTTGTGACCGTTGCTAAATCTTCCTGTTGCTTTAGAGCCTGGATAATCAATCCCATTGTGAGGCATATCTGCCCTTGCTTTACATTTAGGCAAGTAACTATTGGTTCCAACATCTACTGTAGAATCTCCAAATATGTAAATTGCAGGCACAGTAATATTTTCCTGTACAGAGGTTGCATGGGAATCTAGCATGGCCAGATTGTACACAAAGAGCCAAACAGAAAACAAAAAAATCCACCCCTTGTTATTGGCCATGTCGAATTTGTATAAGGCTAGGAAACAAATTAGAAGTAGAACAAGAAATCTAGAGGGTCATTGTCCTAAGTTTCCAGTTTGAGAACTAGAAGCCGCAGATTCAATTAGGACTTTTTTTATTTTCGATTGGCGGAATTTTCTGTAATCTGGTATTTAACTCAGATGCAGGTCATGATCTGCAACTACAGCTAGCTTAGTTAGCGTATCGAATTTGAGTAACTTTGCTTCTTCATGAATCTAATTAATTAGTCCCTAGCTTGTTAACTGTGATCGATTCCCTAATTATACTATGTGCCAATCTTGAATCCTTGTCATTGTAGACGAGACTTGATGGAGTGTTGCTATTTTGAGGTCGACTTGATAAAGTCATTTTGCGTCTGCGTTATGCATGGTGATATATAGAGACCTATACGCTTGATCAACAGACAACAGCTTAATTACTCTAAATACGTGATTTCCAGTCTTCCCCTCAACGTGCATGTTAGCTAAAATGCCTAAATGGCGTGAGGTAAAAATCTTATTCATGATTTTACCTCACGTCATTGACAGGTAAATGAGTAGCACCGTTACCAAATTGAAGAGGTATCGAGATCAAGAACAAGCTAACTTAATTGATCATATGTTACATGCACATATTCTGAGATAGAACGTACATTGATCAATGTACCATGCTTGTTAATTCGACCAGTAAAATGATGCTAGTATAGTCGTATATAGGGCAGCACCCAGCCTCGTATCCAATACCAGTTCAACGCTAGTCATCCAAATTTTCTGGCTTTTATCTCAAAAAGATTCTGCAACATTATTTGAATGCACAATGTTGTTGATAGAAAATGCTTGATCCTCTTGAGGCAAAGTCAATTGGCTCCTTCATACATGACATCAAAAGGATCGTTCTCCCAAGTTCTGAAACAAAGTTTGGCTAGTACTAGAACACAGCTCATAGATACTATGAAAACAAACTGCAACAGCTAGCACACTTGACTGATGATTTGAGCGAGGAGCGACTGATTATGACTGCAACAGCTAGCATTGAGTTGTTTCTAATTCCCTTGTTAAGTGTGACTTACGATCGATTATATTAGTTTCTTGATGTATAATCTTGGCCAGGGTTGTTGCTCTACTTTAAGGTTAGTTATATATGCATGTTAGCATATATATATGATGATCAAATTGGTAATAGAATTGTCCGGTGTATGCAAAACAATGATGCTTATGCTTCAAGTTAAGATAATAGAATTAATTGAGATTGAAATTGAACGATTGGTGAAGCTCGTACTAGCTAGTATTAGTATAATTAAGGTTGCATGGGTCGTGGTGATATTGTTAAAGTGGTATGTTATAGCTAGTTAGGTGGTTCGAGGAATACCCTAAAAGACCTGCAGGTATATATATATATATATATATATATATATATATATATATATATATACCAAAGAGACACGGAAGTAGCAAATATATATTTTAAGAATTCAGAGTAACATAGAATTAAGAGTGACTGATACAAACTTTTAAATAAGATACAAACTTTGAATGACTGATACAAACTTTGAATGACTGATACAAACTTTTAAAACCTTAAAAACTTACTCAAAAACAATGCATGAGGTTTAGGGTAAGTGTTTACAAGGAAAGGGAAACTATTGACTATGACAAGTATTTGAGAGGAACTGGACTTGAGAGAATTGAAGCTTCAAGTCTGAAGTGTCTGCAAAACGAGCCTCTTTTTGAATGAAGGAGGAAGCCTCCTTATATAGAGATCTGGACTTCTGAAAGTGGCAGACAGACCGCATCTGCTTTTACTGTAGTGATCTACTTTTACTGTTGGATTACTCATAAAATGACAAAACAGGAAGCAGCACGATTAGCTGTGTTTTGTCATGAGTGAACAGTAAAAAGTGATTTTACTATTCATTAATAGCTGTATGGATCCTGACTGTCTGGGAGCAAGTACAGCTGGCGAGATGACTGAGTTGACTTTCTTGAATGGCCTGAAGAATGACTTGAATTATGGGAAGATGAAGAATGACTGCAGGAGGATTGCTCATCTTCTGAATTGGACTGGGCTTCTAACTGGGCTATATCAACAGCTTGGGCCATTAGCTGATGGGCCATCTGGAAAACTTCTGTTGAGGATAACTTCTTGGACTTTGATGACTTTGATGAAGACCCTTCTTTGGCTTTTCCCTTAGATTTGGAAGAGGAGGCCTGTTTTGGAGTCGTCTGATTAATTGGTGAAGTAGGAATGATATGGGCCGGATGAGGAGTAATCTGGGCCGGCAAAGTAGTTGGGCTTACTGGGTTTACTGAAGGAGTAACTTGAACTGGAAAGTCTTTGTTGAATGCAGTGATGATCCGATCAGTTTTGAACTTATCCCACCATTTGACGAGGTACTTCCGATTAAGCACGTAGTCATTGAGTTCAACGTGCCATTTCAAAATCCAAGGTACCTTATATCTTGCAATGAAATGCAAAATGACTGGAAAAAGTTTGTCATAATCAGAAAATTCTTCAGCTGTGGAGAAACTGGTGACTACATCTTGCAAATGTTGGGGAAGTAGACTAATTGGGCATCCATGAGTTCCCCACCAACTGCTAAACCACATTGGAAACTTCCGGTTGAACTTGTGGTCGAAGTTGATGAACCAGGAATGACTGAAATCTTCAGTTTGATGCATAAATATTTTGAACCAAGCATCTTCATAGTCGTAATAGTTGAACGTCAGATCACCAATTTTGTGGAAGGTGAATGGAGGATCCTTCCAATCAGCACCTGAAATTATGTTAACTATATACAAAGAGTGATACAATAATTTTGAGGAATCGTTTGGGTCATAAATACCCTTAATGGTGACTGATCCTGTTTTAAATAGGATATCTCTGAAAAATTTAAGTGTATGACTGACATGATGAGGAATGTAAAAGAAATTGGGTGGACAATAGTGTTTAATTAAGGTTATCGGATTTTTTACATGACTCATATGTGGTTCAATCATAACAATATTATGACTAGTTCGTAGGACATAGGGAGATGACTTACGGAAATTGGGCTTGTATTGTTGACTAGGCTCATTAGTTTTGAAAGGATCAAAAGGGTTGACTAGAGCTGACTGGTAGTTGGGTTTGATTGGGCTGACTGTGGAACCCAAAAAATTGGGCCTGGTGATTGATTGTCCTGAGGCAGGAACATTTGAAGAGGCTTGACTAGCTGACTCAATTTTGATCGGTGACTCAATTTTGACTGAAGAGGACTCAGATTTATGCCGGGGTTGCTTCCCTGTTGTCGACCTTGGTCGATGAGGCGGGTACATCTTGCTGTTTGGATCCCTGGAGAAATTCTCTGGTTAGAAAATCAGGGATATGATTGTCAATACCTTTGATGAATGCAATTTCAAAATCAAAAATACTTAAAATTGCTTGCCAACGAGCAAAAATCTGTTTACTTGCAATATTTTGAACATCTTTTTCAAGCACATGTTTAGCACTTTTGCAATCAACGCGAACTAAAAATTTTTGATTTAAAAGATCATCTTGAAATTTAGTAATACACAAAACAATAGATAAAATTTCTTTTTTAATAGTACTATAATTGTGTTGTGATTGTGACCAAGTTCCAGAATGGAATCTAACTAGTTGTTCAGGATCTTTAGGAGATAATTGCTGTTTTAGGATGCCACCATAACCAATATCTGAAGCGTCAATTTCGACTATCTTAAAAGAATATGCTAGAGGGATTCCTAAGCATGGGAGAGTCTTGACGTGAGTTTTAATTTCTTTGATTAATGAAGTATGAATTAAAGTCCAAGGAGGAGGGCTTTTTTGTAGTCTATCAAACAAAGGTTTGCATCTTTGCCTGAGGTTTTGGTAAAAATCTGCAATATAATTTAGAGATCTTAGAAATCTTTGTAATTGAGTTTTGTCCAGAATTATATCTGGGAATTTATCAGCAAAATGAATAACTCTGTCAATTTGAGTAATTTGTAACTGATGAATGTTAATCCTAAAAATCTGATTTTCGTTTGAAATAATTTTATTTTGGAGGCCGAAACCACAAGGCCATTGGTTTTAATTATATGAAAGAACTGATTTAAATGTTTCCAATGTTGTTCAATGGATTGGGAATAGATGAGAACATCATCTATGTATACGATTGAGAAATGACTGTAAGGATTGAATATATCATTCATTATGTTTTGGAATTCACTTGGTGCATTTTTGAGACCGAATGGCATGACATTCCATTCATAATGACCGAAAGGAGTGACAAATGATGTTTTATATTTGTCATTCTCATGTATCTGGATTTGCCAGAAGCCAGATTTCATGTCAAATTTTGAGAATATGACTGACTTATCTAGTCGATTAATAAGGTCTCTTTTGTTAGGAATGGGATAACGAATCCATTCTAAAACTGTATTGAGGGGTTTGTAATTGATAACTAACCTAGGCGTACCTCTTTCAAGTTCAGCATTCTTCTGAACATAAAAGGCAGCACAGGACCAAGGGGATTTACTGTGCCTGATAATTCCTTTGATTAGTAAATCTTCAATTTCTTTTTTACAAAATTCCATGATTTCATGATTCATTTGGATTGGTCTTGCTTTAGTTGGTATATTCCTTTCATTAAATTCTTTTATGTATGGAAGATTGACAATATGTTTTTTCCTATGCCAAAAGGCAGTAGGAATATCTGAACATAATTCATTAATGATTTTTTCTTCGAAATTCTTAATTTTTTGTTGAAGTATAGGATTTTGTAAATGTTCATCAATTCTTTTAAAATTTATTTCTTCTTTAAGAAAAACAAGTTGTTTTTGTTTTGATTGAATTAAATTTATTGTTTTTGAAATAGAATTTTCTTGGAATGCCTTTAGAGTGTGTATTTCAGGATTTGAAAGAAAATGAAATTTAACTGGCTCACCAAAAGGGTAGGTGATAATTCCATCATATTTAGTGGTAAATGGGTAAAGAAGGGTAATAAAGGGAAGACCCAGAATTACTCTATCAGTTAAATTTTTTACTAAAACGAATGGGGTTTTGAAACAAACATTATCTTGGCAAACATGGGCTTTAGAAATCTCATATTTGATATCCATTTTTGATCCATTTGCGGATCGAAGAGATTCTTTTGATTTTTCAAAATATTTAGAAGGGATGAGACCTTCTTGAATACAATTGAGATCTGCACCAGAGTCAATGAGTGCAGTTGTGATTAGTTGAAAATCTTTTATTTGTAATTGAATTGTAACATACCATTTTTTCAAATTAATTTGTTGAATAGTATTAATAGTATTATTTTCAGAAATTTCTTCATTATTTGATGAGGAAGGAATATTATTTTTTGTTTCATCAATTAAAGGAAATTGTTGTGTTTCAGTGAATCGAGAGTCTATTTTGATTATGTTTAAATCATTTTTAATTTCTTTGTTTTCACAAGTAAGTTTTAACTGTTGTTGTTGCAGAGTTTGAATCTGTGTTTTTATTATCTTGATTTCATATTGAAGATCTTGAACTGTTATTTCTTGTTTTTTGTTTTTAAATTTATCAAATGTTGTAGTAAGAGATATTTTTTCTTGGGGAGTTTTAATTATATTTTCTTGGGTGATTAATTTCTTTAATTTTTTAAGGTATTCTGTTTTGAGTTCTGGGTTGTCAATTTTTCCGATTAAATCAATTAATAATTCTTCTTGTTCTTCTTGTTTTGAAAGAACATTTATTGATTTCGTTTTGCAACAGGTGTCTCCACACCCTAAGGTAATGTCTGGTGATGAGGAATCATCATAATTGGTGGAAGAAGATGATGAATCAGTCTCTATAAATTGATTATCAAAATCTTCAATCTCAGAATCAGTGTTTCGGATTTCTAAGATTTGAATAAGTTTATCTTGTTCTTCTTTACTGATTTTTAACTGTTTAATTGTATTTTTTACTGGACAGTTGTTTGCGAAATGACCTGGTTTATTACACTTGTAACATTTGGTTTGACTTTTATCAAAACTTTTCTTTTTATGAAATTGATTATTTGGCTTTGAATGTTTTTTCTGAAATTTATTTTTGGAATAAAACTTGTTAGGTTCAAAATTATGATTTTTATTGTGAGAATATTTGTGTTTTCTGTTAAAAGAATATTTGTGTTTTCGTCTTCTTGATGGGGGAAGAGAAGACAAACCATATTGTTTGCAGAAATTTCCTAATTCATATTTTGCTGTCTTTTTATCATATTTATTCTGAGCATTTAATTTCATATCAATGCACATTTTCAATCCTTCCTTTTGGATTGTGGTAATGATATTTCCGTATGTAAGGGCATCATAATCAATGTACCCTGTGTCACTACTTAAGACTTGTCTGATTTTATGTGCAAATAGTTTTGGTAAACCATTGATAAATTTTTCTTTCCAAAATGGTTGATTACTATCATCTCGAAGCATGACTCTTGAGATGAATACGTCTTTATACCATTTAAAATCACTTAAAGTTGGACATTTTAAATTACTGAGTTGATCATGTATTCTGGATGTAATGTGACTAGGAGTTCCAATAAAATGTTTTATTATAGTGAAAAATAATGTATTTACTGAGTCTGGAATAGGCATGCCAGTGTGTTCATCAAAAATGGCATTTCCATTTTGATCAAGACTGACTGAATGTTTGATTTCTTGTCGTGCTTCTTGGGTAAGGTGTTTATCCCACCAAGAATGAAGCATTCCGGTAAAACCAGTAGCCAGAATGTCAACAATTTCAGATTGAGTGAAGTTGTGGTTGGTTATATAACTGTTGGCTGTCATTGACATATGGTGTAACTTATTTAGGATTTCTTGCTCTGATAAATTATCAATGTTCCATTCGTAAGTTTTATAAGAAGAAACAGAGAATTGATTATTATTAAAATTACTTGGTTGAATGTCAATTGGTAAAGGTTTTTCAATACTATTTTTAAATCTTGGTTTTCTTGGATAATTTATTCTGGATATATGTAAGTCTTGAAATGTTTTATTTATTTTGGAAATAGTGCTTGAATCACTATCAGATGAGTTGGATGAATCTTCATTATTATGAATTACTGAGATTTGGTTACTTGATTCTGTTTTTAATTCTTTAAGCATTTTTTCAATCTTTTGTGTTGTAGAAATAGGTTTGAGTGTTGGTTTATTAAGATTAGAAAAATGTATTAATGGTAAATCAGGTTGAGATTGAGGTAGAATACTGACTTTAGTACAAATTATATCAACTTTTGTTTCAATTTTATCTAATTGACTTCCAATAGTGATTAAACTTTGATTTGAATAATTATTTTGTTCAATAATTTTCCTATGATCTGGGTCATGTTTTTCATCAATTATTTTAAAAGGTGAAGCCGGAATTTGTGTTTGAAGATGATTAATTAATATAGTTTCAACTGGAGGATGTGTGGAAGTAATTGCTGAATTAGTGGTTATCCATTTGCATTTAGTTAAAGTTTGGATTTTGTTTTGATTTATTAAATCAATAAAGTCTAGAAAATATATTTCAGTTTTGGTTTGGATCATATGATTTTTCCATTCTTGAAATAGTTGTTTTCTTTGTTCAGTTAAAGGAAATTGTTGTCGATAGAGATTTCGACGTGGGATGTTTTGTTCTGAAATTAAATCTTCATCTAGTTTTGGATAATTAATTATAAAATGATTTGTGAGAGTGTTTAACTGAGGGTTTATTGGAGGAGTGACTAAGAAATCTCCGACTGTGGGAGTTGGTGACATGTCGTCTTCTTCTGCCAGCACTTCTGCTGTAACTTCAGTTTCATATTGAGGATGATTGACTTGTGAAGAAGTTTTAGTATTCTTAATTTTTAATTTTTGTAATTCGTTTTCCAAATCTTTTATTCTTATTTTATTAATTTCTTGATCGAGTTCAGCGTCCCTGCGAGAGAAGGATGATCCAGCAAAGGAATGTCTGGCAGAGACAAAAGAATTTTTAGAAGATTGATCCAGTTGTCTGGAAGATTGACCCAATTCTTGGATCCTTGGCTGTTGACTCGGTCTTGAATTTAGAAAATTGATTTTAACTGTACCGTCATTAAGTTGTTGAATAAAATTTAAATCAGTGATATTGTGTTGTATATTAATGGGGTGATTTTCACAAGAAAGAGACCATTCTGTTGGAAGATGGATATCTGACCATTTAATTGTCTGAGGGACTTGGATATTTGCATTTTCATGACTGCTTTGTATTAATAAAGTTTGATCTTTAGGACTTTTATTAATAGCTTGAAAATTCATGTTTGTGCCAGTTACTTTGTAGTGGATTCTGTAGACCAATGCTAGAGATTGAGTTCCCTCTAAGACATTGTAGCCTGAAGTTTTAATATTTAAAGTTAAAGCTTTTAAAATATGAGGATCACTAAGGCTGATTGTGAAATCAGGATAGCAATCAAAATGTATTGGCCCATTGAATAGGCTTGATTCAATAATGCCAAGAGTGCTATCACTGAAATCAGTGAATCTAGCATCCCTTAGACATAATAAAACTGAGGCATTTAAACCTTTTCGTGTTAAAGGTTTTACACCAACTTGGACTAGTCCAATATGTAAGAAGTTGTGACCATCTTTTTTGTGTTTTTTAATTGATTCAGGACTGAATAACTGACAAGTTTCATGTTGTTTACTCAGAGCGTAAACTTGCTCAACTGTTTTAATATGATGTTCATTATTAAATGCGGTCAAAGACCATTTTTTCTTGTAAATTTCTTTACTTGGAACTCTTGGAATGTTCCAATCGTTCATTTCAATATTATTATTTGAATGGTATTCAAATTGTTCTTCATTAATTATGTTCGGGATCCTATTAAGAGAAGATCTAGAGCTATTAGAGGTAACTGAGGGAGATCTAAAAAGTCTACTCATATTGGAAGAAATTGTAGACTGCCTAAACGATAAGATAGAAAAGAAACATATCCAAACTACCAGCCAAAAAGACTAAGTATTGATAAAAGTCAAACCAAATGTTACAAGTGTAATAAATATATGGCTAATATATGGATTTTGTTTTGATTTATTAGATCAATAAAGTCTAGAAAATATATTTCAGTTTTGGTTTGGATCATATGATTTTTCCATTCTTGAAATAGTTGTTTTCTTTGTTCAGTTAAAGGAAATTGTTGTCGATAGAGATTTCGACGTGGGATGTTTTGTTCTGAAATTAAATCTTCATCTAGTTTTGGATAATTAATTATAAAAGGATTTGTGAGAGTGTTTAACTGAGGGTTTATTGGAGTGACTAAGAAATCTCCGACTGTGGGAGTTGGTGACATGTCGTCTTCTTCTGCCAGCACTCCTGCTGTAACTTCAGTTTCATATTGAGGATGATTGACTTGTGAAGTAGTTTTAGTATTCTTAATTTTTAATTTTTGTAATTCGTTTTCCAAATTTTTTATTCTTATTTTATTAATTTCTTGATCGAGTTCAGCGTCCCTGCGAGAGAAGGATGATCCAGCAAAGGAATGTCTGGCAGAGACAAAAGAATTTTTAGAAGATTGATCCAGTTGTCTGGAAGATTGACCCAATTCTTGGATCCTTGGCTGTTGACTCGGTCTTGAATTTAGAAAATTGATTTTAACTGTACCGTCATTAAGTTGTTGAATAAAATTTAAATCAGTGATATTGTGTTGTATATTAATGGGGTGATTTTCACAAGAATGAGACCATTCTGTTGGAAGATGGATATCTGACCATTTAATTGTTTGAGGGACTTGGATATTTGCATTTTCATGACTGCTTTGTATTAATAAAGTTTGATCTTTAGGACTTTTATTAATAGCTTGGAAATTCATGTTTGTGCCAGTTACTTTGTAGTAGATTCTGTAGACCAATGCTAGAGGTTGAGTTCCCTCTAAGACATTGTAGCCTGAAGTTTTAATATTTAAAGTTAAAGCTTTTAAAATATGAGGATCACTAAGGCTGATTGTGAAATCAGGATATCAATCAAAATGTATTGGCCCATTGAATAGGCTTGATTTAATAATGCCAAGAGTGCTATCACTGAAATCAGTGAATCTAGCATCCCTTAGACATAATAAGACTGAGGCATTTAAACCTTTTCGTGTTAAAGGTTTTACACCAACTTGGACTAGTCCAATATGTAAGAAGTTGTGACCATCTTTTTGTGTTTTTTAATTGATTCAGGACTGAATAACTGACAAGTTTCATGTTGTTTACTCAGAGCGTAAACTTGCTCAACTGTTTTAATATGATGTTCATTATTAAATGCGGTCAAAGACCATTTTTTCTTGTAAATTTCTTTACTTGGAACTCTTGGAATGTTCCAATCGTTCATTTCAATATTATTATTTGAATGGTATTCGAATTGTTCTTCATTAATTATGTTCGGAATCCTATTAAGTGAAGATCTAGAGCTATTAGAGGTAACTGAGGGAGATCTAAAAAGTCTACTCATATTGGAAGAAATTGTAGACTGCCTAAACGATAAGATAGAAAAGAAACATATCCAAACTACCAGCCAAAAAGGCTAAGTTTTCTCTGCTCCGCTCATGCCGCAACCGCTCGGGCCTCACCTGGGACTTATCGTTTGGTCCTGGAACCTTACTGTTTGGTTGGGAGAAAACTAAGACGATAGAAGGGAAGAAAGGATAGAAGAACAGATCTAGCTTAAAATAAAGGACAGCAAACAATCACAACACAATATAAATAGATTTATTAAATCAATCTCAAAGACCTCTCTTTGGCGGTAAACCGACCACTTGGGGTTTGAGGAATCAAACACAATTAAAAACAATCTCAAATACCACACCTAGGCGGTAGTCCGCCACCTGGGGTTTGAGATAAATAAAATTCAGATAACTCTTAAAGCATGAATAAGAACCATAACTCTTATGGCTCTGATACCAAAGAGACACGGAAGTAGCAAATAACGGAAGTAGCAAATATATATTTTAAGAATTCAGAGTAACCTGATTTATTAGATCAATAATGTTACAAGTGTAATAAATATATATATATATATATATATATATATATATATATATATATATATATATGGCTAACTAACTTATTTGGTGGAATAATACGAACCGTGGAAGCTGAGTGGTTAAGAATGACAGGTCTTCTTCTTCGAGAGGGAATAGAAATTAATAGTCATTTGAATGATTTGATACTCTGATATCGTTAATGAATATGAACATTGAAATGCACCGTGGAGGTCCTATCATTCTTTTTATTGCTTGAGATATTTAAATCTAGTTAGCTAGCTCGTGTTGATTTTATAAACACTCAAATACGATCACGATTCATTTATTTAGCACTAGCTTCTAAACATGTGCTTTGGTTTGTTTTTTCTATAAAAAAAAAATCAAATAGAGACGTAACGGGGCAATTTTACAAACAGATGGTAAAAATACAAAATGCAATAGATAAATCATATTATGTTTTTAATCTTGTCTAATATTTTTATATTCTTCAACATTTTACAATATCAAGGAAAGATTGGAAAATTTAATTTTTTTGTGAAGCTCTTGCACCAAAACTTGAGCTTTCCCATCAAGAGGAGTTGAAATATATTTAAATTTTAAAATGAGCTTGACTTAAAATTTTCGATGAATTTCATTTTGGTTGAGTAATTGTATTGTTTATTTCCCATTTAGGGTGAGCTGGCGATTCATGCATTCACACTACCATTTTTTTTTATTTTTTTTTCGATTACAACATTCACACTACCATTGTTCTCCATCTTGTAATAAGAAATAAATGCAACCCAAACCTATCACTTGTCCATGATTGAAGAGAGAAAAATTACTGTACTAACTTAATCGGTATAAGTTTGTAAACCCTTGTGGAAACATATTTTACTCAACTCTAAACTTATCGTATTTGTTTTAAATATGAGAGAACGAAAGGCTACCTCTTTTTTGCAACAAGAGGTTACTATAAATTAAATAGTAGTGGGGCATAGTTGATGATGTCCTTTTGGGTCTAGTTTGGAACGACTATGATGATTTTGGAATAGAAACTCGTATTTCTATTAATTAGTTAACTTAAAAAACAAACAAAATGTTTTTATGATTTTAAGTTTTTTGTTTATGAATCATACCGTTTTACCATTTTAATTTTGTCATTTACAAATCTATCAAGTATTGAAAAACATACCGTATTTCTAAACAACAGTAAGTAAATTAAGAAAGCAGATAATAAATTCCATCCTACATCAATCGAACTTTTGGTAAAGTGATTAAAGAAAATTACAAATTCTCACCACTTTTCCCTTTTTTTTTCTGCACCTAAAAAATAAAAAAAACAAAAAAAAAAACTAGAACATCATCATCATCCGATGCTGAATACGCACATGACAAATCGAAGTGTTAGAAAGACAGAGCTCCAGACTTCCCGTCTCTCTTTGTTACAATCCAAATCCAAACCCTTCTTCCCATAACCTCGTAACTAGCTATATCGCAGTTTAACCACACGGGTTCCTTCTCTTATTTCTTATCTAAATCCAGAACCCTCATTTTGCGAGCGAAAACATCACACTTTCCCGGGGAAAAAAAAAAAACCCAGTCGCTTTAAACAATACTGATGCAAACAGTTTCTCATTTTTTCCGATTCATTTGATGACTATCTTCAACGTTTGCCGCAGTCTCCGAGACTCGTTATGCCGAGCATTCGACCGGTGCTGCCGGTTTCTCCCTTGCCTCTCCGATCCCGGTGAGCTTTTTCTTCAACACCCTTTTTGGATTTCTCATAAACCCAGATGTTAAAAACGTAATCTTTACTGTTTACTTAGTTCTGTTGAATACCAATTGAGCCAAAGATCGTTTCTTTTTGTTAGTGTTCGTGTGTTTTTTTGGCAGAGCTTGACTTTTTATTTATGGTTAGATTGAAATATTGTTGCTTTTTTTTTTTTTTGGTTTTTGGTTGGTGGGTTTAGCTCGGAGGTCTGCTTTGGGTTTAAAGGCTGCATTGGTGATGCTGCATCTGATATATGCTGGTGTTCTGTTTCTGTTTGATGGAGGTTTGATAGAGAAAACTAAAAGAGAACCATGGTATGCTTATTCTTCTTTACTCTTTGTTTGGTTATGTGTTTGAATTGCATGTCAGATTGTGGAGTGAAATTTATAGCCTATTTGTGCAACTGGGTTGGGGTTGTATCGAAGTGGAAAGATGTGTAATTTGAATTCTAAATTTAGGGTCCGGAAGTTAATTTGATTGTGTATGCACAGATAGATTTCAAATGTTGTCTCAAGTTAGCATAAGTTTAAGTGATAGGTTGAGGTGGTTATTCAGCAATGTGTGTGTTGCGTTCGGTGTAAAAGGAGGCAATTTATAATTGCAAACAAAATCGGTGGAGCTTTTGAAATGTGAAAATGAATGTAATTGAAGGGTGCAACTAATTGGGTCATCATATTTGAATTTCTCAACAAGTGTTTTCCGTCATACTTTGTCTTCCTTATTTCTTTGTCTTTCTGTTCTGTCCCTTTTCAGGTATACAGGAATATATTTGGCTCTCTTTGTCATTACATTGGTTCAATACTTTGTTACTTCTGGTTCTTCTCCTGGGTAAATCTAATTGCACTTGTGCCTCAGTTGTCAATTTAAATTAGAAAACTTTATGTGATGGTATTCCAATTTCAGCTCATTACTTTTTACTTTCTTTTGTATCTATATCTTTAGCTATGTCCTTGATGCAATGAGGAAAGTGAATGAGGCAAATTCAATATTCAGAAGGACAGCAACAGTATCAAAGTAAGCAGTTTTTGTACTTTATTTCTCTTGTTTCTGTTTTTGCTTGTATCATTATAGACATCAAACTCAAAATTTTTAAGTCAAATAATTCGTTGATATTATCTTACTTCCATATTTTAATATTGATAATGTTTAAGCAAAGACAGCCTGCTTCAAGCAAAGGAAGCGTGGTTGTGACAGTGGAAGGCAGTCAGTTGGGAAGACCACTTCTTAAAGATAATGGAACACCTTGGAGCAAACTTGTATTGGACTTGTATCCTCCGGGATCTGTTAGGTAGGCAGTATATCATGCTGATTGATTGAGCTCTTCTAGTTAAAATGTATAATGCTAAACTTGTTAATCTTTCCATATATCTCTGGGATGGTTGACTCTACTCAGTTATAGACTCAGAGTGGTTTTGATTACTATTTGTTAACATTCATTAGTTTCCATCATGTCCTTATCAAGATAGATGAAATGACTTATAAATCGTACTCTTAATGTGTTGTATAGGTTGGCTAAAAGATCCGTTATCTACTGATACTTACAAGTAATTAGTTTTCCTATTCTTAATATGTTGAAGCACTAGTAAAATAAATGATAATTAGATGTAATGGGAGGAAGCTTAAGAGGGCTCCCACTCACCCTTTCTGTCTTTTATTCCAGAGTGGCTTAAAGTGTCTAAATGCTTCTTTAGCTCTCCAACTTGTATCACTGGGTACAGTTTATGCCTATTTTCTGCCAGACTTGATTATGTAATATCGTCAGTTGATAATCTATTGCAATACAAACATAATTACTGCCGTATAGTTTACATTTATCAATTTGTACACTTTGTCCAATGTCTGACTCCAATTTCTTTTGAATTCAAAATCAAACGATGACAGTCAAGTACTCTTATTTTAGTTTAAAATTTGGCTATATCACTAGTGGTTTTATTGATTGCACCTTTTGCTTATTGCAGAAGTTTGACTTGCTCCTACTGTAATGTTGAGCAGGTACCATTTCAGTTTTTACATTTTGATTTTATTGCATCTGGTTATTTATTTTAGATCTCTTGCCAACAGAATTTGTTAAGAAAAAGAAAACAATTCTTAACAAAGTAAAAGTTAGTAGAAAAGACATACAACAGGCTCATGAGACTAACAGTTATAACAGTGCCTGAATATTTATTTCCTGCTAAGCAGCTTAGCATGAAATTCGAGTGTCAGCTTCCCGTCCGAGAAGAGAAACTAGCAAAATATTCTCCTCTGTTGTCATTGACTTAAATCACTTTTCTCCTTTCCCTCCCAAGATAAGCTACTCTATATCTAGTCAAATGAGCTTGAACCACAAGAGACATCGGAACATTCACAATAACATGCCACTTGGCAAACAACATTGTTGCCGTACCCTTCTTGATGTCACACTCCCCAACTTTAGTACTTTACAGCTTATGCAGAAAGACAATCATGTATCATTGCCCTTTCCTTGCAGAAGTTTAGTGGAAAGGGAATCTCACATCTCTCTCTGCAATTACTTTGTTGCTTTGTTTTCTTTCATATAATGCAAAGTTTATGATGTATACCTCGCCGCTGACTGTGACTTGTATGCAGCCTCCAAGATCAAAGCATTGTCATGATTGTGACAGATGTGTTCTTCAGTTTGATCACCATTGTGTTTGGCTTGGAACATGCATTGGTGTGGGTAATCATTGTAAATTTTGGTGAGTCCAATTTGGTACTAATATTTAACTTTGTTATTATAATTTGCATTTGGAAGTTCTGATGTCAGCAATAGGTTGGAAGTATCTTTTGTCTGTGGTGTGATAAGCTGAGAATGAATACCATTTGTTGAGTATAGCTTTGCACGTATGTAGAATAATGTAATTGCTTGATAAACATCTGCAACTTTATGCCAGTATGCGTAATATAATTTTATGACAAGGAACTTTCATATTGCATCATGTTATTTTCAAATGCATTTATAGTTTACTGAATTGTAATTTGAGTTAGGTTGAAGCACGGTGCTTGACAGTTAGTCTAAACATTTTCGAAATCCTACAGTCATATATAGTTCTCTGTTATATGTCATGATCTTTCTTTAAATTTTAATTTTGCCATTCATAAACCCAATAAACAATCAATCGTTGTACTTTAGTTCTGTGAATTCAAATTGCCAAGTTTATACATACATTTCTAACTTAAAAATAGCAACGAAGAACTTATATGTGGTTTGATCTATACGTCGTAGGTGGTACATTTGTGAAGAGACTGCATTGTGCCTCTGGACTGGCATCCAATATATCACTTACTTGAAGAGTAATATATCAAGCGCTTGGTATGGCATCTTCTCCCAGGTCTTTATTTCATCATAATGATTTTAAGTATTAACCCTGCCATTGTGAAATCATGCCTATGGATATGGTGTTCTTATAATCACACCATAAGACATTCAAGAGAGGAAAAAAGAAAAACCATCACTTAGATACTTGTGTCACTTGTGGTTTTCAGTTATTAAGTGTCTTATTGGCCATTTAGTGTTTTCTTTTTTGTTGTAATTGTGTCCTCATTTCAATCTGAGTTCGTATTCAACTGTTTTGATTGTCAGGTGGAAGGATGCAATCATGATTGTGCTGTTGGTTACCTTATCCATTTCGCTGTTTTTTCTCCTTCTCTTGCTACTTTTTCACAGGTTATCTGTTTATATTTGAATGAGTACTCCATAATGAATAGTCATTTACATGAAAAGCATGACTGAAGACATGATTCATTTTATTTTATTTTCCGGCAGCTATCTTATTCTGACCAATCAGACTACCTATGAGCTTGTAAGACGTAGACGGATCACATATTTAAGGTTGGTTGTTTCCACTTACTCTCTTTTTCTCTATAACTCTGAAGTTATATAATGGAAGTAACTACTGACCAAAAAGAACAATTTAAGTATAAGATTGATTGTGATGTTGTATTGATATATGTAGTATCATGTATTACTTTAGTATAAAGGTTATCTGAAGAGACTTGGCTGCATAAAATGTGATAATATGTGAATTTAAAATTTTGGCCTTGTTGCATTAAATTCTGATTTCTTTTTTACTTTGTTGTGGTCGACAGGGGAATTCCTGATAGAGTATATCCTTTTAGTAAAGGAGCATGCAGAAATTTATACGAGTTTTGCTGTCTTCGGAGCAGTAAATACAGAATGGAATCATTACCAACAGCTCTGGAACTTGAAGAAAAAGCAAGACCTTATACATGCACGGATGTTGTAACATGTCGATGTTGCTGACATTGAAATTGTATCATTAGAATTTATTTTTCCCATTCAACTGATGTTTATTGAGGGCAACATCTGGAGGCAGATCTGTGCATGCATTTGGTTAGAGAGCCCCGAGATATGGGAACCACGGAAGTTTGGGTTGAAACTGGTTTGAGGTTTGATAGTTTGTACTTCGTTTTAGGCTAGATCTTTAGGCTTGTTATACAGTCGGTTTTTGACCTTATGCTTTGCTGAATGTAAGATTCAAAATGTTTGTGCCAGTTTATACAGCAGTGAACAATTCCCATTAATACTGTATTTGTTCTCTTTGATGACTCCCTCGAAGAATTGTCATATAGTTCGAGGTTGAGAGAATTTGTTCTTGAGATGCTCCTTTGCTATGCATACCATATTTGCTTGATACTGTTGGGATCTGCGAAGTATGATCGACTCAAATGTCAATAGAGTCCTCTGTGCAAGTTTACAAGCATCGTATTCGTATGTTAATATATTTGTATGCAGTGCGTTTGGTTCAGACCCATTACCTAAATGAGTTTTACTTTTTGACTGGTAGAATTCATCTACCATCTGACATTGTATATTACCGAGTAGTTGAAAATTCTGAGCTTCACGCTACTTTCTCAGAGCAAATTTGACAAAACAGAGCTGCGTTTCGGTGCGGTCACACTGGTTGACCTTCTGGTCAGGGTTCCTCAACTTCGAGCCACTTTCTCAGACCATGTCCGTTGAAAAGGGCATGAGCTAGATGCCGTACGTAGCCACTTGGGCCACCATGTTTGAGTTTCAAGAACCCTTTTATGTTAAAGTTGAGTGCCGGAATCTGATTCTACAAAACAGAGGCTGTAGGTCAGAAAGACTTCTGATCCATCTCATTTGGAATCTGTATCACATTTTCAACGAACCACATTGTAAATTTGTAATCAAGCTGGCTACTGCTTTCAAGGTTCAAGTGCACAATTAAAGCTTTCAAAAGTAAAGTTCTTGAAAGCTGTCCACTCACTGGCCTCAACCTTCTTTTCCTCATCCTACCGGGAAACCGAAAGCCTTGATGATATCGAATTTCCATTCCATGGTTTCGTTTGTGTTACTTTTGTAGCTGATATATGAAAGTTTTTATTGGAGATTATAGAGAAAGAGAGAGATTGAAGATTCAATATGAAATTTCCACTAAAATTGTTATTACACGCCTAAAAGATTCTATAATGTCAAATTACAACATTCTCATAATCCCAAAAAGAACAAAAAAATACCCTATATATAATTGTGTTATCTTTTCTTTTTCTTTTCCTTTGAAGCTTAGAAGCCAGCAGCACAGCAGCAAACCACTACAACTGTAAATAACATTTTCCTCTTCACAAAGAGCAATGAAACAAAATAATAAGAGCAACTTCACCCATATATCTCATTCTGTTTTGTTGCCTTATTAGTGAGGCTTGAAGAAGCTGACTTTAATACCAGTGTCAATAACAACGTAGAGTCCAGCTGCAATCAGAAGCCCTGTGAGACCCATTCCCAACACACCAAGAACCCAGTTAACCCACCAGCTTACGCCGTACTTCGTAGGCTTCTTGATCTTGAGCCACATCCAACATGGGTATACCAATGTCACCGGCAATGCAATTCCTCCGATCAGACCAGCAACACTTCCCAAAAATGGGATGGCCACGGCAATGAAGAAACACCCGAATCCGAACATGGCTCTCGAAATGCACCTAAGCCACCACGGCAATGGCTGCTTCTTTCGGCTAGTGTATTTAGACTCCATGTGGTCAAACATGGGCATACCATAGATTTGGAATGAGCTCATGGCGTTTACCACCACGAACAAGCTCATTAGTCCCAAAATGAACTGTGACACATCTTTTGAGTGGAATTCGTAAATGGCAGCAAGCATTCCTCCGTTTGCCGGAATCTATTAAATGAAAACGAAGTTAGAACTTAGAACTGCACAATCAAAATAACGAAACTAACAACATAATATATTAGATATTGACTGGTAGGTTAGTTTTAGATGCTTACCAAGTGACCATAGGCCCAGTAGCCAGCAATGGCAATGGGGAATAAGCAGCAAGCAATGAGTGTGTAAGACACCTTGACACCTCTCCACATTGGTACATGTGATGGATGTTTCTCACTAGAAGGCATGGTGGCCTGCAACACATAACATAAATTCACAAAGTTAGTCTATGATTGAATGAATAATTATAAAAGCTCTAAACCTAAGTGATGGTGATGATCATAATCAGTGTGGCTAGAGGCCCCCATTTTTTTATTTTTTTTATTTGATGGAATAAAGGTTTAGACCCTCTAATTTTGACATTGGACTCCTTAAAGATAAGCTTATAAAAGTGAAGTGCATGTTACAACAATGTTATTGTAATACCCAACATATAATAAGAATATTATGAATGTGATAGGAGTCCATAAATTAATTAGCTACATATTTTAAGTTTACATATTTTAATTATGTAAACTTGTAAAGCTAATAGAGTATAGTCTAAACAAATAAAAATCATGATTGATCATGGTGGGTAGTAATTTAAAAACTATATGCAATTGAAACCCTTATAGTAGTACTACTACTCTATTGGAATTTCACTGCATCAAAGGACAGTGTCCAAGGAACCTCTCATTTTCTAATGTTTTGACAGTTGGGTTTTGATTCATACGATGTGTTCATCTGGTCAAGATTGTCAATTTGTGAAAGCATCACGATGTCTTTTACTTCCTTTGATAAATTCAAAAGCTTTAAACCCAGGACTTGCTAGAAAAAATGATGTGTGGACTTGAAACAACTAGTTAGGTACGACTTGTTAGAAAATAAATTTTTGCATGCAAGAGATTTAAACAACGTTTCTTTCACAATCTTATGAGCATTAATCAATAGTGATTAGCATCTAATTAAGTGAAAGATAATTATACCTGAATCTCGAGGATAAGATTGTGGCCTCTGAATGCGAAAGCGATGATCCCAAGGGCATTCAACACATCAAACACTCTTGCAACTTCGGATCCTCTTCTAACAGGATCATACGACACATCAGGAAGCCTACCCTCAGTTACAGACACCACCCACATCATGGTACAGTAAGCAACAGCAGTGATTGCACCGATCAACGAGACCCCAGCAATGGAGTTCAAGTTAGGCAACAATGAAAGCATCACAGCGCAACACGTAAACACCAAGTACCATTCGACTGTCGTCAATGGCTTGGCAGTACAGGTAGCTCCACAGACGATCTGGAAGAAGAGCTTCGAGGTCGATCCACCAATGACGATTAAGGCCACACAGTTACCTCCCGAGAGGTACATGATGGGGAATAGCCCTAGCAGATTTGCGGTTCGCTCACCGAACGTGAAACTGAAGAGTTGCATGTACCTGCTGTACCGGACTCCGGTTTCGATGTTTTCGTGGAGATGAATAAGAAGATAGAGCGTGTAGAGTTGCCATATGAATGTTACAGTCAAACAGATGATTCCCCATGTCCTGAAAAATCAATCACAAAGTTTATGAGTTCGACAGTCTAACAACATAATAGATGTATCATTACTATAAAGTTTAGCTGGAAAAACTACTAATGGTGGGCTTACCATCCGAGGATAGTGAAGGCGACTGGAAGCACCAAAGCTTGGATACCAATACCGGAGCAAAGAGTGTGAAAAGCAGCGTAGTACTTGTTGCCATTTCTGGACTCGGTGATGGGTAGCCAAGCATCTTCAGGGTCAAGCCTTGTGGCCTTGAGAGCCTTTCTTACGGGGCTACCCAAGGGAGTGAGGAACCTCGGAGTCAAAGACATCCTTGGGGTTCTTATCCCCAATGGGGTTCTCGCTCCCTTAGGAGTCTTGCTCGGAACTATTGCACCGGCGCCTTCGACATCTTCAGTTCCTCCGTGGTGGTTGGCAGCCGGCACGGCTGCTTCGAGCAGAGGTGACCGGGAGAGAGAAGGAGAGTTGTACTGAGAAGGAGGACAAGACACTGGAGGCTGCTGCTGTTCATGCGCCACCGGAGCCACCGGACGAGGTGTTATAGGAGCCGAACTGATTTCATTTGCTTCTTTACTCATGGTTTTTCTTTTGCGATGTCTCCGGTGTGGGATTATTGCTCTCTAAGCTCTACCTCTGTGTCTTGGTTGGAATGACAACATGGGACTATATATAGGTGAAGAAAAACAGTCCAGAATATAATGTTAACAAAAGAAAAAAGAAAAAAAATCCAAATACGAAGGTAGGTGGGAAATTGCAGAGTGGTCTTGTTGTGAACTCTACTCGGTTCGTTTTAGACTGCTTTTGACGACTTTCAGAATTATTAGTTGGGGAGTAATAAAAGCAAGTTGTTTGACGGGCAAATTTGGCTGCTAGTTAAATTTTTCTTGCTTTTATGCAATATTCTTATAGTTTTCTGTAAGAATTTGAGCTCATTGTTTGGTAATTGTAATTATGGGGTGGGATTTAGGTTCATAATCTCATAATGGAGTAGAACTTGGTCAACCTATTGCTCCTAAGCAGAAAGAACCAAAGAGGGCACACACCTCATTAGGGTTAATATTTGTATTGTGTAAAAATATACCATGTGGTGTTTTTGGAGGTGGGAGAATAGAAAATGCAGCAAAACCAAATATGAAAGCTGCAGCTTTCAAAGGGTGTGCAAGCGAGTCAATATATGTGTTCGTTTGAGTTTTGAGTCTTCTGACTTTATTGGACCCAAAAGAAAGCAAGAAAAACAAGTCTCTTGGTGTCTTTCTTGGAATTCAATATGAGATATTCTGAGTCATTTGTAAATCTATACAGATTATATATGTGCATGTACTTATTGTTAATTCCAAGAATATTTTTGTTTCACTAATTTGATCTTGAGACCAGAAACTTATGGGAGTAAATAGTTAATTACCTAGGGTTTGTATCATAATTTCGTAGGCATACGGCGAACGATAATTTTTGTAAAGAAGAGTTTGAGAGACTCCACATAATTAATTTAGAGGTCCACGCTCTAGGTTGTCCTAATTGGAGATCCTTAGATGTGGATTAATACTTCATATAAATAATCCGATCATCACTTGTTTCTTACTAATTTGATACTTGATTATGTGTTACGCACCGTATCAGATTGTTTATTTAAAAAAATATTTTTAGTACACAACGTCTATCCTTACATACATATATGGATAGATGATCAAAATTAAATAATATAATAATATATACATAATTGTTTCTACATATGAATTGTTATAAACGACTAATATTGCGTAGTGTGTTGCATATCGTGCTTCTGATTTCTTTCGTCAATATATATATATTTGACTTCAAATTAACCACTTTCAAAAGATGATAGCTCCATCAGCTACGAACTTTGTCAATGGGGGGTGTCGGGTACGTACATGGATCATTTAGGCTGCCCGCACTTCCTATAACAAAATTTTCAACATAAGGTGGATGAAAAAAGATAAAAGGACGATATCTTCATCTGGTTCCAAGTTTTGAATAGTCTAGAACATGCATGGTCGTATTCTGATGATCACATAATTGAAAATCACCATAAGTCAAGCAGTTATATCATCATTCTCGACATATAGCTTCAAGTCCTCAACCAACAATTAATATCAAGAAGAAAAAGAAATCTAGGATTAAAAATTATTGATCTCTACCCCAGAAAAAAAACATAAAGAACAAATAAATAGATAAACATATGAAATATCGATCACTATGATGTGCATGTCTAACCTAACTATATCAACTTGTGAAATATAATTCTATCCCATTTTGCGGTGATGAAATAGGATTCTCAGAGGCATGAAGAACATGATGATCCGAATGGCCAAAAATCTAATGTGATGATTGAGAAACATACCAATACTACTAACCAACTCCAATAGAAGTTAAACAGGAACACTAAATAATTGCTGCTATTTGTTTACCATAGATGGTCTCTATCAATCACTATTTGTTCAATAATTCATATCCAGGATGCCCGGCCAGATGCGTAGCCTCTACGACATAAAAATCATGGGCGGCCACAATGTATGTAATCAAGTCTAACTTCAATGATATAAGGATTCAGAAGGACAGATTCACAGGACAATAGTAGAGTTGGATAGTTGCAAATTCTCTTATAAGATTTTGAATTATGAGATTCTAGACACCAAAATGGGTCAAAAAAATCTCTAGCCAACAATCATCATCTCAACTTTTAGTCATAACATTCCAACTTTTAAGAAAACCATTACTTTTACGCATAATTAACTTTAAAAATCGACTTCATGTATATATTTGACGCCACAAAAATGATTGTTAGATAAGCTAGGTCATTGCATAATCCTAAGCTGAATATCTCTTGTTGAATCCTCCAATTTTCTAATGTATCGACTCTAAACGGACATTGACATTTTGAAGTTGAAGAATTTTGAAATCTAAGATTACGTAACGTTTTCCGATTTCACATATGGTATTCATTTGTGTTTCCGTTCAATATTACAAAAAAGAAAAGAAGAAAAAGAAGAAAGAAAGTGCCAAGCCCACATAGTATGAGTGCTTTAATTGCGTCCAAACTTATAATAGCCATACAAATTGGGCCCAAGTAATTGACCCACAGCCAGAGACCCACAAGGAAATGGTATTGGGCAGAGACGACTTGATCGTTGTAATTGGTGGCTCCGGAAAAACCACTCTTGTTGAGGAGTGGATTAAGGATGATCATGTTCGATGCAAGTCAAGTCTGATTTCATAGTTTTTATCTCTTCAGTTGGTGGAACGATCAACCAAATTGTTATGTCGTGTTTACGTGCAGCTGACGGTGTCACAGTCTCTGGATATAGATTATCTGAAGGCCAAGATTTTTGGGGTTCATTATTGGGGGTCAAGTTCTGAGTCCCAGTTCTGTGCTTCCTCGAATGAACTTTCAATTTGAATCGAACAAAGACCCTGGTGGTTTTGGTCCTCTGTTCTTGACCTTTCTTTGTTTCGTCTTGCTTTTGTTATCTTGGTCTGCATTGCTACTCGGCATCATATATCTCTGGATGAATAAACCCCAAAAGCCACATAGAGCCCATCCTACCACTAGAATCAAAAACGCATGAATTATAGTCGACCGATACAAATTTTGGTTGAGCAAATGAGAAGAACAAGCACAAGGCATGAACTGGTGAACGTGAATCGAGAGATATGGTGGAACCAAGTACCTGCTGAGAGAAGGAGCAGGAGTCCGAAAACCACCAGTTCTACTTTATAAGGGTGGACACCCGACCCACCTGGCCCACGTGACCTCCAACCGCCTAGACGCAGCACTTTTCCATTTAAGCCGCTTAAGCCCAATATGTCTACCCGGCCCACAAGCTCAACCCCCTAAAACCCTAGTCGCTTGCACTCTTTTATTCGCATTGCAACCGCGCCGTTAACTCTTCTCACGATCTCAAAGCTCTGCTCTAGTCTCCAGCAATCTCAAGCTCTCGTAGGCAATCATGGGTCAGCTCAATACCTCTCTCACCCTAATTTCTCAAAGGGGTTCAATCCATTTACTTTGTTTTATGTTATTCTTTTGTGTATTGAGTTTAGCTTTGGGTGAATCACAGGAAAGGTTCATGGATCTTTGGCTCGTGCTGGTAAGGTGAGAGGCCAAACCCCAAAGGTGGCCAAGCAGGACAAGAAGAAGAAGCCCCGTGGACGTGCCCACAAGCGCATGCAATACAATCGCCGTTTCGTCACCGCTGGTACTACATCTGCTTCTTGATTCCTAACCTTGTTTAGTTTGAGTTTGAGTTTGGGTTTATGATATTGATATGGATAACTTTGGGAATTTATGTTTTGTGAGGGACCCATGTTTTGAATTTGTTTTTTTATTCCTTGTATGTTGTGTTGATGTTGCAGTGGTTGGCTTTGGCAAGAAGAGAGGACCCAACTCATCTGAGAAGTAGAGATATGCTATGAAAGGATGAAGAACTCTTAGTAGTTTAAAGACGTTTTTAGTTATATTGAATTTCATGTCATTTTTCAAGACCCTTGATGCTGGTTGTTAGTTAATAGAGATTCAAGTATTGGGCAATGTTGGATATTTTGTTCTGAATCTGGTTCACTTGGAAGTAATGTGATTTTGTTTCCGGATTTATCATGTTCTGAGTTTATGCTATTTCTTGTTGATTTGCGATTTTTGCTTGTTTTGAATGAGTGCGGATCAAAACCAGTGCTTCTCTCGCACTTTCATACTGATAAGTGATGGGATAGTGCATTGGAATGAGTTTAGTTCATATGAATTGAGCTAGAATGGGAGTGTTCATGAAACGTAACTGATTAACTGGAAATCTACCTGCCTGTGTTAACAGCAGGATGGGGGTCTGAGATAGGATGTTGTGTATCATCCTAGACAATGGTATCTTGCTTCGCCTTCAGTTTTTTCCAATTTGCTTTGGATGCCTTGGCAATGTTTTGCTCAGGATCAAAAACGTTGATGTAACTGTCAGCTTGTGAAAATAGTAAAAGAGTTTGATGCTTTCAGGTTTCAGCATAATAATAATGGTTTGATGCATCTGTAATTTGTATTATTTAGTATCAACATGATAGAACGACAAGCATCCAACATGTAATGAGTTATACAAGATAGCTAAAACTGGTGCTTAAGCAGCATTGTTTGTGATACGCATCCGGCAAGTATATATGAATTTTACAACAAGTGATACACAAGCAAATCTTAAAATTTAGGCTTATTTGCGATGATGCTTAAGGGCATCAAAGCGAGCAGCAAGTGTATCGTAGTCAGGCAATTTGGGATGAACACAATGGAGTGACTCCTGCCTAACAGTTGCCGAAGGTACTGATGGTGGAGTACGCTTGGGAGCGTGATAATTGCCACTAGGAGGTGCCTCCATTTCAATCTCTTCATCGGTGTCTGATTCATCAAACTTGATACCTGAGTTTTCTGATGGTGCGTTGTAGCTGTATCTTCTATAGAGAAAATTATTTGCCTCTCCACCATGGCTAACATTATTGTTTGAAGAATGTGGCCTGTCCAAACTCTCAGTCCAGTGTGTTTTTCTCTCAGCTTCATATTGATGATCCATATCATAAGAGTCAACAGCTGGACTATCTTGTTCTTGTTGGCCAGTGGAATTGCATGAAAGGGTTTTAAACTCATTAGCAGATGCCCGATTGGAGTCTTTGTTGGCCAAAAATGCAGCCACTTGTGCAGCAGCCATTGCGTCGCTGGCAGATTTTGCAGCTGCTGCAGCAGCTGATGCCGAGTCTGCAAATTGCAAATATCCTCTTTCTCCACCACTACTTGTTCTCTGAAAAGAGCTGGAAGAAACAAGGATACATTAAATGAACATTCATAATGTGGTTGGAATTCAAAATACAATCAGATTAGTGCAATGGGTCAGCTAACCTGGTTTCTCTATCTCCACCACCACTTGTTCTGCGAAAGGAACTGGAAAAAGTAGGAAGGAGCAAATGAATAAACATGTTATGGTTGAGTTCAAATTTAAATAAGGTAAGCACAATACTAGAAGAACCAAGTTACCTAGTTTCCCTTTCTCCCCCTCCACTCATTCTACGCATAGAACTGTAAGATATAGGATTATACGTCAATGGATAATCCTTAAAGGCTCGAGTTAAAATATTACAAACTAAGGAGCATCATAGTAAATTTACCTGGTTTCCCTCTCTCCACCAGCAGTTGTTCTGCGCAACGAATTGGAAGAAAGCCTGATATAATAAATGAACAATCAGCATACTGTTAAGCTTACATTGCTTATGTTTCGAGTACAAATTCAACTGTCAAGTTACCTGGTTTCTGACTTATTAGACTCAAAAGATTGAGTTGTCAGAGGCAAGCTTGTAGCACTAACAAAATTGCGAGGTCCATCCTGATAAACAACAGAAGAGTTTAAATGGGGAATTCCTTGAATCTAGTACGTGCTGTGTCTGGGTGAGAGACAGAGAGAGATGGACATACTATAGTCTCTTCTGGAGGCTTGAGTAGTTCTTGTTCACATTCTGTTGTATCCCAATCAACCTGGTATTCCTTTGCTATTTCCTTCATTATTTTCAACTTCACTACACCCGTAGGGGTTCTAACAGAGAGCTTGTCAATGAGCTACAAGAAGACATAAGCAGACAACAATCATCCAACAGGTGACTAACCAATGAACATAAATATGATCAAATCTACAACTAAAAATAAAATAAAAATAGTAGGGTAAATGCTATGACAGAATGACCATGCTTACAATGCGATTCACACCACAGTCAGGTCGCAAATCAGTAGCAGCAGCTACAAAATCTCTTCCATATTTCTTCTCAAAGATATTCCTTAGTGCCACCAGTTCTGGAATCTCAGAGCACCTTGGTGTTGCAAAGATTAAGCTAGCAATTCCTTCTTTGAGGTCAGCTGGACACTCCCTGTTCAAATCAGAACAGCATTGCATAAATACAAGTGTACAACTCCTTTTAAAAGCCAAAAAGATACACTAAGAATATTACATTGTTATAAGCTTACCTTTGCTTTGCAATGATTTGAAGTCTAGACACGATCAACTCACAGAACAGCTCAATGAACTCATTGGCAGACAAAACATTCTGTTCTCTAATCACATGTTCAACCTACAGAAGCACAACGAAACATTAGTCATGTTTGCATCAAACCACAAACCATAACAAATTCAAGCATTACAGGATTTGCACCACTAAACTAGATACTCATATTCCTATTCTACTTATGTTGTTCTTTCTCTCAAACTTTCATATCTATGAACACAAGGCTACGTATGGGTTCACAAAATAAAGCAAAATCAAACATTCATTAGAATTAGGAAATTGTTCTAATCACTTGATTAGGGGCATCAGTACAAATCAATTCAGGCAATTCCCAATTAACCAGAAACACAAAAGCATGAGACTTTGAACTTAGGTTTTAGAGATATGTGAAACTGATAAGTACCCGGATACGAGCAGTGGCGTCTTCGCCTTTCTGAAGCAGAGAAGCAATGTCACGCCTCATCTGCTTCACCACCACCTGCCTCTTGTTCCTCAGCAGCTTTATTCTCGCCACCGCCATCTTCGCCGCCGTTTTGCTGTTTCATTCATATCCATCAGAAAACACAAATAGTTCAATAAAGCTTCAAACTTTAACTTCAAAGCAAAACCAGAAAAATCAAAGAGAAACCCAGAAAGGGGAGTTGCACAGAGACAAGAATGAACCATCTAGCTCAATAAAGCTTCAAACTTTAACAACTTCAAAGCAAACCCAGAAAGGGGAATCTGCAGAGATTGAAAGGGTACCATTTGGAGGAGTTGAAGCCCCGCCGGAAAAGAGAGAGACCGAGCTTCATGAGCTTCTTGGTTTGGGCTGAGGCTGCGGCGGCGACAGTCATGGTCTAGAGACAAAAGCTGAAGCTGAGTGAGTGTTGAGGTTTTGTTTGGGAGTGATCCTAACGGTCGCCTGAGATGGAAAGCCAATAAAAGCGAGCCTTTAAGCGTCTTGATCGGATGAGGGCCTACCACTTCTAGATGACCACCGACCTCATATAGCCGTTAAGATTTGACACGTATGGGAAGTGTGGTGGGATTGTGTGAGAAGAGGGGAGCAATTGCTCCCCACCCTAACTTCCCCACTTTGCTCCCCACCCACTTAAATGAATAACACGTGTATCTCACTCAAAAATGGTCTCTCTCCCGGCCAACTCCCTTTTTTCTTCTTCTTCTTCACAACTCTCTGCAACTCCCAGCCCTACCTCCAACTCCCCCTCCTCCACATTCAACCCTCCCCAACCCCTCTCTTCCAACTCCCTCCGCCTCTCTGTCCTCCACTCCCACCGCCGCCTCCCCCGTCGTCTCCGGCGCCTCCACCGGCTCCGGCCAGTACTTCGTCCACCTCCGCCTCGGCTCCCCTCAGCAGCCCCTCCTCCTAGTCGCCGACACAGGCAGCGACCTCGTCTGTCTCCGCTGCTCCGCCAGCAAATCCTGCTCCCGCCGCCTCCCCGGCTCCGCCTTTCTCGCCCGCCACTCCTCCACATTCTCCTCCTTCCGAGTGCTTCCGCCTCCGCTGCCCAAAGTGCGGTGGTTCATGCTGGCGACATTGGTGGTGGTTTTTTTTTTTTTTGGCTGAGGTTGGTGATGGGTTTGTGGAGGTTGGAAGAGGGGTGTGGAAGAGGATGAGGTTGGGTTTAGGAGTGGAGGACAGAGAGGCGGAGGGAGTCGGAAGAGAGGGCTTGGGTGGGGGTTGGGGAGGGTTGAATGTGGAGGAGGGGGAGTTGGAGGTAGGGCTGGGAGTTGCAGAGAGTTGTGAAGAAGAAGAAGAAGAAAAAAGGGAGTTGGCCGGGAGAGCGACCATTTTTGAGTGAGATACACGTGTTATTCATTTAAGTGGGTGGGGAGCAAAGTGGGGAAGTTAGGGTGGGGAGCAAATTTGCTCCCGTGAGAAGAGTCCCATGCAAAACGCACTATTTGTTACTTCTACTGTGACACGTTTGATGTGCTTACTTTGCTATTTGGTCTCCTTTGATCTTTGTTCAAGTAGTACATTAGCGATTTTTCGTTCCCGTTCACCTCGTCACTAACTAGTTGATGTTTAATACTATTTGATTTGAAGAGCAGGAGACGGATGTTTTTTTTATTATCTTGATTCTCAAAATCTTTGAGAAAATGGGAAAGAAACTAGATGGACCTCCTCTCTTATATTCCTTCCTAAATATGTCTACAATATTTGTGTGCTTCAAAAGGGAATCATGTCAGCTTTTGAATTCATCAACTCATGCTCTAAAGAAAATGTGAAAACAAAGAGCAATGGAGTTTTGAAATGGACTCACCCTCCTGAGGGAGTGACTGCTATTAATTGTGATGCAGCCTGGTCTGATGAGAATAATGGGGGTTTGGGAGTAGCTCTCCGCAACCATGAAGGAGTTTGTATCGGAGGGGCTCATGGGCAAGCCTTTCTGTCTTCTGTAGAGGCTGCTGAAGCCACAGCAATACTGCTGGGAGTAAATGTTGCTTTGGATATGGGACTGAAAGATGTAATTGTTCAATCTGATTCTCTAAGTATAATCACAGAACTCAACTCTTCTAGCTCATGCAAAAATTGGAAGATTACTCAGATTATTGATGATATCAAATGGAAGAAGGTTTTTTTCAATTCCATTACCTGGGACTGGATTCCCCGTGAAGCAAACCAAGTTGCAGATGCTGCAGCTTTGCTTGGAAAAAGGATGATGGGTCTTAACCGATGGGTCAACCGGCCACCATCATCTCTCTTGAGTGTTCTCCGGAACGACGGTTTGCCATGTCCACCGTTGGTGGCAGTTTAGTTGGAAGCCATCTCTGGTTTCCTCCATTTTTTGTTACTGATGTCCTTCTGCTTTCTCTTTTCTTAGAATCTGAGATGAAGGCTTCAGTTTTTCTTTCTCTTTGGGCTTTGTAGTTTTGCTAGCTTTTGTTTTGTTTTGGGCTTTGGCTTTTTAATGAATTCTTTTCTCACCAAAAAAAAAAATGTCTACAATAGGTCAATAGGTCATTGTGAGATGTTATATGGATTCTCATATTGGAAAGAAAAATCCATATACTTCATAATGTTTATGTGGATTCTCAGGTAAGTCATGCACTCAGAGTGTCAACTGATTGTAACAATTATCTTTCATAGATAACTCAATTACTTCAATCTGCCTCTTGGCTTGAATTTCAAATTATACGAAGATTACACAAACAAGTAAACAAGACTAGTGGACATTCTAGACATAGCATTAGGTACAAATTGATCATCTGCTCAACTTCAGTTCACGAAAGCGTGCGAACATTTCATCACTAAATAGCGTTTCTTCCTCATCAACAGCTAATCCTTCATGATCATCGAAATTTGGAGTCTCGTACATAGTACTATCAACACGATGAGGCGCTTGAGTTGATGCCTGATTGGCAAGAATCGCAGCAGCTTGTGCAGCAGACATGGCCTCACTAGCAAATATTGCAGCCGCTTCCGCGGCTGATGGTGCGTCTTGATAATGCATGTTTCCCCTTTCTTCACAACTTGTTTTCATCACCTTATTCGACTGCACACATTGCAGAGGTAATGTAGCACCACTAACAAAAGTTGTTGGTCCTTCCTGTGGATCAAATGGAGTGAACGTTAATCTTAAAGATGGAAAAAGTTTTGAAGTAATGAGTCTGTGTGTGTGTGTGTGTGGGAAAGAGAGTAAGAGATAGATGAACGCACTATAAGCTATTCTCTAGGCTCGAAAAGCTCCTTTTCATATTTTGTTGCATCCAATTCAACGCTACACTCCTTGGCTATTTCCTTCATGAGTTTCAACTTCGCTTCACCACTAGGGGATTTGATAGATAGATTCTCAATCATCTACACATATAAGCAGTGAACAATCACTTGGAAAGTAAAATAAGAAACGAAACAGAACAAAATAAAACAATAAATAACCTGATTGATAGAAATAGTGAAACAGGAAGACAATGCTGAATGACCTTCCTACTCGCTCCACAGTTGGGTCTTAGATCATTAGCTGCAGATACAAAATCTTTTCCATATTTCTTCTCAAAAAATTTCTTGGCTGTCATTAGTTCCGGAATCTCATAGCACCTTGGGGCTGCAAAGATCAAACTAGCAACCCCTTCTTTCAAATCAGGCGGACATTGCCTGTACAAATTAGTTGCATAAGAATCATATGATGCATACTATGATTTGTGAAATGAACGAACATACAGAATTGTTGTTGTTACCTTTGCTTTTTGATGATTAAGAGTCTCTCCACGACCAATTGGCAGAAGATTTCAATGAGATTATAGTCAGCCAAATAATTCTGGATTCTTGTCAAATGTTCAACCTACACAACCACAAAAATATTTCTTGAACGAAAAGAACAAAAATAGCAGTCACATGTTGCATAGTGAAGGTATAAGGTTGTTGGCAATCCTCATATAGAATAAAACACAACCTATGAAGCCTAAAACAATTGAGAGATTAGTCTTGCATATCTAAAGAACAAGTTGAAGAAGTAGAAGAACCAACATAATCTCATGGAACTCAGGTAAAATCATGCATGTGCATTTTATGGTTTTCACAGAGGATAGTAGTATTACTTGTCATCCTAAAAATCTGGGTTTCTAACTTTTTGATCTTTTGTTCTGTTGTCTTATGTTTAAGTTTTTTTACTCTTGTGACATTAATTTTATGTCTGGAAAAGATCCTAATTTGAATTTCAAATTAACAACTATAATATTTAAAGGTCTTACCTTTGTGCTCAATTTAGTTTTGGTTGAGATCTTGTGTTAAGTCAACCCGTGACCAAAGGTAAAGCTGGAACTGTCTGAGTCTAGACCAGTTCTTATTGGCTGAGTTATGGTCCACTGATGGACTGAGTAAGAGGTTATACAACCTTATTGCTCCATGTTTAAATCAAACATGTTTTAGAAAAGGTATTATTGTATCCTTGAGTTGGCTTGTGACAACTCTATTGGATCTGCAGAAAATTGCTTTTGTCCAAAACCTTTCTGAAGCAAGTTGGCAGCTTTGCTTGCGTCATCCCTTTGATGCCTTTGTTTCAACCAGTGACTCAGGGTTTAAGAGCTCTAAGATTACAGCTGTGTTTGTGATACACAAACCAATATAACAGCTGTCTTGGTATGTTCTCCCACTTTCAGAGTTTGGTCAAGGACAAAAGTCCAAAATTTCTTCCTTGCTTTGGCCCTCGTGCTTGCCCTCTTGTGACACCTCTTTGGTTTCTCTCTCTCTCTCTCTCTCTCTCTCTCTCTCTCTTGTTATAGCACTCCATCAGCGTATATATATTGAGCAAGGTTGTCTTTGCTCAATGGTTGTCAAAATGTTGTTTTTACATTTGCATTGTTGAGTTTTGGTTTTTCTTTGCATTGTTCATTAGTCTCTAAGTCTTCCTCTTGTGATTATAAACCTTAGAGCTGAATAAAATATTTTCTCATAAACTCATTACATTCTGCATACCATGAGATCAGTTGGTAGTGCAACAACCCCGAAAGTGTTCATGAAAGAAGCAACTGAGGATAACTGAGTTCTGATATATCCCGCTGAGGTAGCTTGGTTCATGAAAGAATCAATTTAGGATAGCTGAGTTTCTGAGAGTGAAACTTCTGAGAAGTGTCCAAGAAGAATCAGTTAAGTGATAGCTGAGTTCTGAGTTGAAACTTTTTATACCTTCATGTGTAGTCACTTAGAGACAAGAAAGGTAGATCTAGACTAGTTTGGGACTAGGTAGGATAACAAGTCGTTGTTGTATCTTATACTGTAATATTGTAAGAAGTGAGGTACTCGGAAACAAGAGAGAAAATATAGATATAGACTAATGGGTAGTTTAGGCAGGACAACAAGTCGTTTATGTATCTCTAGACTATAATCTTGTAAGAAGTGAGTTTTACATAGTGGAAAAATTTGTCACTCAAGAGTTAGGGGCATGTAGTTTTTCTCCCTGGTTGCATGGTTTCTGCGAGTAAAAAACATCTTGGTGTTCATTGTTATTTTACTGCAACTTTACATAGCAAACTTTCGATGAAGTCCTATATGAAGAAGGAAAACAAGCTTTGGTAAACAATATAACAAGTAATTCAATAATGCTGTAAATCAAAAGAATCATGAGCATGATATGTACCAGGATACGAGCAGTGTCTATATGAAGAAGGAAAACAAGCTTTGGTAAACAATATAACAAGTCATCCCTCATCTGTTTCTCCTTTGTCAGTCTGTCGTTCCGGACAACCTTAATTCTAGCCAGAACTATGTTTAATGAAATTTTACTATTACACACCATTTATTCTCAGTTAGTATCACATGCTGAAAAGGAAAACGACTATCATTTAGAAAAGGACTAATTGCCTCCTCTGTTAAAACGAACCATTTGGAAAGCAAACAAGAGAGTCCAAACTTCATCTTGTTCTTGGAAGTCTTGACACAAAGTACGTGTGAGTTGAAGTAGTCTTCTGTTTGCTTTGGGTTTCAGTTTGATATGTGTGAATTTTATAAGCAATTCTAGGTCCAAATATAAGGAAAGTAATCGTCAAGTGGATTTTTTCTGAGATCAAACTTCCGATTCTTTCTGAGATCAAATATATAAAAACAAATATGAGTGTATCTCACGCAAATAAGAAAGAATGTTTGCTTTTTTCAGAGTGATTTGGATGTTAGATTGATATGAATATCAAATTATCAGATTTAGATATGAATCGAACCGAGAAGGCCTAGAAGTGGCAAAAAAGATGCACATATTTGGAAGCAACCCTCTCAAAGATTCTGCTATTACCAAAAAATGAACTGCAACAAATATTGAAGGGAGCACACAAGATATCTCAAACTAATATATGCCCTGCTGATTCAGAAAGAGTAGGAAAATGTGGGAGAGAATCATGAACCTATGTGATCTTGAACATTCAAGACCAAACTAGAATCTAGAAAATCTGGATGCCTTTTCTTTCTTTCTCTGTTTTTGTCTCTGATATTAGTTGTGGAAGGAAAGATACACGTCGATTCTGAAGTAGAAATCTTGGAGGTTGTCTTTCATGTAAAGGTTTGCAATATTGCTCAGTGTTACTGCAAAGAAGCAAGTGCATGCTTTCTGAGAGATTGGGTTAATAGTTTAATTTCTGCTTTTGAGGTTGAAAGAAAAGTGCTGGATTTGAAGCGAGGTCGAGGAAAATCTGTGGAATATGCTCATGATTTCATAGTCTAAACTTTTGTATATCTGTTAGTAAGGTGATTAGTTCATCTAGGTTGTCAGGCATATTCATATTCATGCAACTATAAGATAAAAAATAAAAATAAAAGGAGCACACAAGACTCAATGAAGTGGAAACTTATGGATTCAGATTTTAACCCGTGATGTATATATACGTTGAGATACATGTACATAATGCACAATCCGGAAAAGATGAGAAGTAACAATATACATGCAGATCCTGTAAAATTCGGATACAAAATCAAACCAGATTTAACCATGAACCTAATGAGAAAGTACGTTTAGGAAAGAAACTCTAGTGTGAATCAAGAGCCTAAACAAGCCGTCCAATCCATCTTCAAGGCCTTCTATGCTTTCATCCAAAATCTCCAACTTTCTTTGTGCAGATTCAATCTTCTCAGCCTCAACATCTTCACTTGCATTATCCACAAACAGATTGCTAATTGCAATATCCACACTTTCCATCTCATTCATGCTTTTGTGTCGGGAATTCTCACACGCTAGTACTCCTTTTTGCACCAATATTGAAACCAAAGACCATCTGCTGGCCCTTGCCTTCAAAACTGGTGTGGAAAGGAAGACAAGTAGTGACTGCAAAATTGAGCTGGTGATCAAATTTGCCTCTCTAAGCACCCTCACCACCGCGGCGAGATGGTTATCTAGATCCAAAGGAAAGGCCTCATGTTTCTGATCCATTTGCTTCATTGCTGCCAAAACCTTCACAACTTCCTTCTTCATCTTTTTTCTGAAGCTTACATATGCATTGACACTGTCTTCCAGGCTTGAATCTCCAACCAGTCTTCTTCGAAGCGCAGATTCAAGCTCTCGAACGCTTTCCTTCATTGTCAAAATGGCATCCCTTGTGTTGCCACATACATCCAAGTACTTGACAGAACCATCAAGCAATTCTTCCACCCATTTCTCGTTCTGGTGCAAAGCTAGAGCCTTTTGTGTCAATGGTAGCTGAAGAAGCTCTTCGATACAAGTGTACAGATCTTTGAGGCCGCTTAATCCTTTGCATAGTGAATCCGCCTTTGAACAATTTGATGAAGATGAAGATGTTGAAGTTGCCTCCCAAGACTTGAGCTTGTTGAGCTGTTCTTCAATTCTGAGTGTGGTGGGATGTGATCTGGTGGGCATACTAATGGATCTGACATTGTAGCGCTTTGTGGGTTTTGGAGAGAAAGAAGCCATTGTTGCTCTTTTCATCATAGAAAAATCAAAGATATGAACTTTGGAGTTGAGATTTGAGAATGTGAAATGGGTTCTTGTAAATTGTGTGATTCAAAGTCACATCTATATACTCGTATACCTATGTGACTTCGTCTTTAGCAGACCGAGAGCATCTTTTGGGGTGCTTGTGTCAATGTGATCAACATGTGAAGGCGATGTGGAGCTATTTTATGGTGGTGTGTTATGTTGTCACTCCTTACACCTAGTAAACAAAACCAAGACTCTTTATTCGAAAAAAAAAAAGACTCCAATTTTGTATATGGACCTTAATTTCATGTAGTTATGTGGGTGAGGTGCTATCTCCAAATAGTGTTTTTGTTTCTAGTAGAAAAGAAAAAAATTGGGTATTTGTTTTTGATCAAAAAGAAAATTTGGGTATTTGTTTTGGGGATCAAAAGCCAGATGCATTTGGCATTTTCTCGCTTTATCTTCCTTTCATGAACCACCGGCACCGCCATTGTTGGTCAAATTTATGAAAATTGGTGGTAATTAGCTAAAGAATGAGGCATTCCAAAGCTCTTTGGATATGGAGAAGCTTTGACAATATCCACATAAAGATCTTGAAGACTTGCAACTGTGTTTTTATATTCGTTTCTGGAATTCGGTTGGGGATGGGGACTAGTATTTCATTTTCATACATATAATGGGTTGCACGAGTGAGCATGTCTTTGTTATGTTCCCTTTGGTCTTGCAACCTTCCAAATGGCATTAAACCTAGTCGGTTTAGTTAGTACTTGATTGATTAATATGTGTAATCTGGTACTAGCTAGTATAATATGTTTCTTGCTTGATCAAGTGTCTTGTTCTCTGGACTTTCCTTAATTTTCTTCTCACTTTGGCCGTAAGAAAAGGAGATTCTATGTATTAACTTGTGGCACATATTGGTCGCTAATTTGTTCGTTTGATATGTCATTTGCCAATGTATTAACTTAACGTTTCTGTTGTATGAGTACTTCGTATGTGCTTGCTCATAGAAGTGATAGAACAATTCCTCATTCCTTCTGATGAAAGTTTATTTAGCAAAATAGCTGCTAAACTGAAGTACAATTACAAATCAATTAGAGCTAATTAAACCGGCTGTTAGAGCAACTTTATTCTTTCGTTCATTTTATAGGAGTGTTTTTAGCAAATACGCTACTCACAAAACAAGCCAACTCAGCTATTAAACTGAAATTTATTGTAAATTTATATAAAAGCTTGTGGAGAAGGTTCAAATAGAAGCATTAATTTGGCCGTTACTGATATGAAGTTATTAAACTATGACGCAGTGCATGAGGCACGCAAATTAGGATTAGTCGTTCACTATTGAAAAGCAAGTTTATAAAAGCATATGTGCAAGGACAAACTACCATTAGACTTGCTTAAAAGTTGTTAGCATTGCTTAATATGAGCCAAAATCAGAGGGGGTTAAGATTCGTATCGCTTGAAATTCTACAGAATTCGTTTCATGGAGTACCTTTACTTAGGAAAGAGACAAAGTAAATTATTAAACATACTATGCTATCACATTTATCAGCAAACTTAATGATAGAGTAAAGGTTGATTAGCATAAAATAATTGAGCTTCTCTCCCAAGTTCCCTTTAGCAGCTCCGCGTACGTGGACATCCAAATTCTAGAATAGTAACATCAAAGTTATAAGGAAAATGAATGTGACATTTATATCATGGGATAATTGAAATTTTGTCAATTATATGAATTTTTGGGCCATATGATTGATAATCACTCCTCCATTGAAGAAGGTGGTTAGCAAAGAACAAAAGAAAATTTACAGATAAATGCAGGAAAGTGAGGGCTGGTAGTTAGTGAAGTTGAAATATGATCAACCAATATGTTATTCTTGTCTTTATTTTTGAATTTTAATGAAAAGTAGAAGGCATGGCCGCTTTATGTTTCTTTTTATTCAATAATATTACAACAATGATGTGACGAAGTGATTGTGAGAGCATCTCTCACGGTAAGCTAAATCTTTAGCTAAATTTAGCCTATAAAACAAAAATATTATGTAGAATCTTTTTTTAGCTTATTATAGTCTTTCACCGTAAGCTAAATCTTTAGTCAAATTTATAGCTTTTTGGCTTTAAAAAACACTAGTCTCACCATAAGCTAAATCTAATTCTTTTGTCATATATATGTAATGTTATATTTCTATGCATATTTTTTTTCTCATATATATAAATGTATATAATATTAAAAATAATTTGAAACTACAAATATTGAGAAAGGCATAGATCTTTTTAAACTCAAAGACAATTTTGTCATTAGTACTAAAGTAGAGGGTACAATACGAATCGATCCGTTGTCATGCGTACAGAGGCCGGACAGACAAGATCATTTGATCCATATGAGGGTTACATCCTCATTACAAATTTTGGCTCACAAGGAGCCTATAATCTAATAGCAAATAGATCATAGACTAAGATCTCACCTAGAAAACTAGAAAAAGACTAAAAAAAAAAAAAGATAAACTCATAACGCCAAGATGTCATGAAGCGCAAAAGGTGCTTAGAGTTTTAATGAAATGAACTTATTGTACTAGAAAACTATAAACTAAAAAGCATCCTAAAGCCTAAAAAGAAATTAAACCTAAACTCAAAACAGTTGACCTAGCCCAAACTTTTCTTCACAATTGCAGGAAAGACATAGAAGAGGAACACCGTAGCCGTCGCCGCCGTGAGATGAAGTTGTATTAGTGAGACGTCACCGTCATGGGACGCCGTCTCCTTGTTTCGCGCAGCCACAAGCACACCCTAAGGAGAAGAAACTCCATTGTCGCCACGAACTTAGAGATAAAACAACATCTCCACCAAACCAAAACTCCTCCCAAGAATAGACAAAGACGGAGATGGAATCGGAAAGATGAAACCAGATCTGCTCCTCGAGTCCATGGTGTTATACCCTCCACTCTAATATGAAAAGCCACGTTGATCAAAAGCTGTTAAGAACCTCTGGCCAATTACCTCTCAAAGCATTTGGTTGCTGACATATCCTTCATCCGACAACAAAGTCATACGGCTTCAGCAGATCTAAAGACATGCCTAGCGTTAGATCATTGTGGGATGAGGGAAATACATGGATTTTATTCCTTAGGAAACATACGATAATTAAAAGATAGGACCAACGAAAATTTAAAAAAATAAAACAACAAATTTATTTGAAAACAAAATATTTATTTGAAAATAAACATTTATCGATCATGATTTCAAACTTATGTGCTTTCATGTCGCTGCTAAATATGTTCAATCAAAGCATTTCGAAATTCATAATGATCTTTCTGCCAATTTTGCTAACATGAATTCGTTCCAATAAGGTGACACACAAACTACATTCAACTTTGAAAGTTTTGGTAATGCACTTCAAGTTTCAAATCAATATGGATCAAATGGTGAATACGGAGCAACGCCAAATTATGGAGGAATTGGTGACTATATATGGAGGAATGAGTCTGAAGAACATTTTGGATATGGAAAAGGTAAAAACTATTGAGGAAGCGGAGGTACCGGAACAAGCGATGGACATGGAGAAACCCTGTAATGAAAACGGTTGAGTACCGAATTATTGTTGATGGTTATTATAATATGGGTTTTTTTATTGAAAAATAATATGTGTTTTTAATAAGTCTAGCATTTTATGTTAGTTATTTCGTTATGTTGTAATTTAGTTAAGTCTAGCATTTTGTATTGTTTAAGTTTTAATAAGTGTGCAACCCTTTTACATGAATAAGCTATGTACTTTTTTTAATTCAATAATTAATCAAGTATATGATTTTATTTATATATATTAGATATGAGGCTTATATTAAAGGTATTGTCGAGATCTTCGCAATGATAAAAAGATTAAATAGAAATGAGTTTTTAATTATGTAGTTGTGAGAGATTAAAGATTTTTAGTTCAAATTTAAAAATGATACAAAATAAAATAAGATAGTAACTAGAAGGGCGGATCTGAAAAAAAATAAAACTAAATAAAATATTATTTTGTTTTAGTTTATAGAAATGGAAGGTCAAAATTGGCTTACAAATAATTTAGGCTAAATTTTTTATCTTAAAAATTGAAATTTGGCTTACGATAAGAGTAAACATAGGTTATATTTGGTCTTTTAGCCTAGGGTGAGAGGCAGATTTATTTGCATTTTCCCATTGAAGAATATCATGGTAACGAGTATATTCGATCAAGACTTTGTTTGGGGTTTAGAAATCCATGCTGGAATTCGATCAGTATTGTAATTTTAGTACATGCATATGAATATACGGAAAATACTAGGATCTGAGATGAAGTGGATATGAGCCGCAGAAAGGAATGCCAAACCTGAAATATATTAGAACTTCTTTATTGGAAACCAGTAAAGAGAATTGTTTATCGATGAAAACCAATACCGAGAAGTGGAGGACATTTGCAGATATTTGGATTGTTAATATGTCTACATATGTTCGAGTATCAAGAAGGCCTGCTAAGATCTTTTATATGAAGTGGATCCGATTATTGATGGATAAGGATAGGCTTTAGTTTAATGCAAAGATAAAGAGTGATCTTTTGTATGAAGTGTGTTAATATATGCCTTGAATCAGCTATCCGGGAGTATCAGCTATTCGGGGAATCCCTGTTATGCTGGGCTATGGTTTCCTGTTGGGTTTAGTATATCGGGTTTAGGGTTTAGTATATAAACGTCAAACCCTAATTGTATTATGTGCGCAGTTCTGTATTTCCTCAAGATAATAAAACTGTTCTCCTTCTGCCCGTAGACGTAGCTAATACATCATTAGTGAACCACGTAAATCTATGTTCTTTCTTATATTTGTTACAACAAAGTGAATCCAATCTGCAGAGGGATTTGAAATATGGATTGAATCAATTAAATCCAGTTCTAAAACTATCGATTTTGCTGTTCCTTGCCGAGTATTCTGTTTCTTCGCGCACAAGTTTCTTTAGCAATGCATTTGATTTGATCTTGATTTTGTTAGGCTTTTCTCTTGGATACAAATCGATCAAATGAAATAATGTAGAAGACGATAAAAGAAACATCAGATGTTGTTCACAAACTTGGGCATCCATTGTATTTCATTGTATAGCTATACATATCTCAAAAAATTGTAATCTCAGAGGAAATCCTAATAAAATGTGGACGCCTTGGATAATTTTGAGACTAAATAATGGCCTTTGGATAATCCCACAAATCATTGTGAGATTATGTTCAAAAGAGAGGCTCTTGTTTTGATCAAGCGCTTGAATACGCTCTCCAAACCACTCTCAAGGCCTTCAATGCAGACTTCCAAAGCCTCCAATTTCTTCTGTGCACTTTGAATCTTCTCAACTTCAGCAGATTTGCATAGTGAGGATAGAACAGAATCCACACCATCCAATTCATGCCCGTTAATGTTTACTTGAGTTTCACATGCTACGACTCCTTTGTGCATCAACTTTGATACCAAAGACCACTTGTTTGACTTGGAAACTGGAACTGCCAAGAACACCAAGAGGGATTGGAAGATGGACATGTTCTTTGCACAAACTTGTCGAAGAACCCTAATCACTGCAGCGAGATGCTGATCTTGCTCCAGAGATTGTGATGATACAATCTTGCTGTCTGCTTTTTTCAATTGTGAGATCAATTTCTTGGCAACCTTCTTCATTTTCTTGCTGAAGCTAGTGTAGTTGGCGATGCTGGTTTCAATGCTCGAGTCTCCCTTTCTTCTCCTAAGAGCAGATTGAAGAGCAAAGACATGTTCTTTGACTTGTAACATGAAATCCCTTGTGATTCCACATATGTCTAGAAGCTTCACTGATCCATCCAACAACTCATCCATGCATTTTTCTTGTTGGTGTTGAGAGAGTAGCTGTTGGGTTGATGCTATTTGGAGAAGATCATCAACACAATCATACAACTCTTGAAGACCAGATAGACCTCTCAAGATTGTGTCGGATGTTGAAGCAGAGGAAGTTGATTCCCATGATTGTAGCCTGCTGAGCTCTTCCTCAACTCTAACAGTTGTTGGGTGAGACCTTGTAGGCAAGCTGATTGATCTGACATGGTACTTGGCTGCCATGATTTTTCAGTGGAGTTTATAAGGCTATATTTTGCTTTGTTTTCAGGTTTGAGATGCTTTGCTCTCAACATTGAGGAGTTGGGTATATATAGGAACACAGAGAGATCAAGGATTAGAGAGAAAGAAGGCATGTGGAGCCAGAGTGGGCATTCCTTGGGAGAAGGATACACTGTCACTTATTGGGCAACATGGAACCAATCATTTGCAGTATTTTTAGGATTAGATGGTCTTGCGTTGGGTATGACTCCGTATGAGGTGTCTGCAGAATCTTGTGATGTGTGTAGCATTGGTTGAGGAATTAGCCTCAAGAGTCATCACCAACTTTGCCTCCGCTTGTGCCACATTAGCCCTTCATGTTCTTGTATAAAATTGTGGCAGACCAAACCTCCCATAGCTGGCCTTGTCTGGGTTGTCTCACTTTTGAAGAGGGTAGCTTCAACACTCGAAAATTTGCATTTACCAAAATAGATTGAGATCCAGATCTGTATTGTCTAGGGATTAGTAAGAAAATTTAGATAGCCCTAGAATGCATGGTGGTTAGAATGCCAAGATCGATCAACTCCTCCATATTCTAATGTGTGCACGACTTGTTTGTACTATTCAGGTCGGCCTTTAGAATCTGGTAAAGATCGACCTAAATGTTTTGTGTAGAGGAGCTGTGAAGCGTAGATTGCTGCTTACACAGACGCGTGTATTTGCATGGGAGTGACTAAGACAGGTGGTGCTCTCTGCTTTGCTCTATCATATGAATCCTTTCCTCAAATCATTGGAGCACTCTTTCTTTACTGGATTAGCTTATTTCTGTCATTTCATCAAATCATTGCAGTCTAGTTCTTCTTTCTTTACCGAAAAATTACTATTGAACTTGGTCATTTCACCAAATCCTTGGAGATTTGGAGTAGCAGTTCTTTAGCGAATATAACGTGGGAATAGACAGGTGGTGCTCTCTGCTTGGCTCTCCCATTTGAGTCATTTCCTCCAAATCATTGGAGCGGGATAACTGATGTGGTGAATTGGAATTTGGAATTGGTTAGAGAATAGAAGTGTATCATGACCAAATTTTTGGGGATGTATAAATTACTCGGTTTACTTGAGGAGAAAGGAAGTAAGATTAAAATTGTGGAAGACTCGACTACGTATATTTCCCTCTTGTGTATATTCTTTACATGTTCCATCATGTTTTGTATTTAAGAGCAAGTCCACTCCAAACTCTAAAATATGTGACTTAGGCTTGTGAAAACTGTAACATAAAATTATTGTCATGTGGCGATCCATGTCTCGCCCATGTCCCGTATTTTTCCAACGAAGACTCAGATGGTAGACTTGTTCTAAGACCATGCTTAATTAGGTCCTTAGGGTCTCGCTAATATTGGACTTGGTATAATTGCCTCATCGGCCATAGGTATATGTCAAACTGTCATAACAAGATAATTAATAGACTTCATATCATATTAGTTATCGTTGGGAAACGACATGTTAAACCGACAACGTTGTTGTATCTGGATATATAAAACTCTTCACACGAGTTATAATTAAGAGAACTTATTATAATCGCAAAATGATTGATGTAAATTAGTTAAATGCATGCTTGTATATGTCCGTTCAATTAGTTGATGTTTGGACCGTCATCCGTTAGTCCCTTTTTGTATTTTACGTTTTTTGTATGTTAGTTTGTCTTAGCTTTATACCTTATACCATTAGTTCCTCCCCAGTTCATCCTAATACGTACTACATTGCGCGAGTAATTAAGAATCGTAGCAGTACGTACATATGACTGATATAAGGATCATTCATACTCCTAATTGTATTTATGAATCCTAATCAATTAATCCACAACTCACAATCACTAACACCTTGTATCAGTCGTGTTGTGCTTGTAATATGTTCATAATTTAGATATATTGATCATGCAGAGGTAGATTTCTTAATAAAATGTTTGATCATGGTAATGTACGTACGTAATCCATTAATTTATTTTCTGCCCCCTAATTTTTTTTTACGCTGATTAATGATTGTGGATAGGCGAATAAATCATTTATCACTCTGTTTTATTAATAAAAGAAAAAATAAATAAAGGAGGGGGATCAAAACCAAAACCTCTCGAAACAAATGACAGACAAGCTGAAACGAAATTGCGGCATACCTTTATCATTGTTATTATAAGACAATAATATAAAAGGTGGAGGCTCATCCTACCACATCGATTCAGAACATGATGTACCTTGATTTGCCAAAGTATCAGCTATTTTATTTCCTTCACGAAAAATATGAGTAGCTTTGAAATTCATTTGAGATATTTGGTATAAGAAATTCAACAATTGAATTCGAAGAGACCAAGAAACAAGATGTTAATGTATGTGAATATAATCAAGTACCAATGACGAGTCAACTTCCAACCAAATATGTTTCTAATCTCGAACCCAATTAAGCAAGCTCAATAGCTTTAATAACAATCATTATCTCCACTGAAATTAAACTAGAAATTTCAATATTCGAGGCAAAAGCACCAAGAAAATGACCTTTGTAATCTCTAAAAATAGCACCATAACCATCCACATACTCTTCATGCTTCCAAGAGCCATCAGAATATCTTCACCCAGCCAAGAGAATGAGGAAGCCAATTAACTTCAACCAGTACTCTAAGAGTGGCACGAGTTCGACATGGGGCTCCAAAACATTTCAAAATTCTTATGCATAGACCCATTGTACGATGACTAATGGCTCTTGTATGACTTGATATTAGCCTGCAAACAGATTCAACTGAAAAACGACAACCATCAAATTTGGTTTTATTTCTCACATGCCAAACAAACCACAAAATAGAAGCAAAGCAAATAAGCCATAGTTTCAAATTAATTGAGGACTTCTTCCATTCTGCAAACCTCACCCATAAAACTCCAAAATAGAAGAAGGAATCATATATACCCAACTTAAAAAGGGAGCCAAAATAACTCCAAATTGATATTGTGGAAAATTTAGACACCTTTCGACATGGGAATTAACTACGTACTCTGTATATAATTCATTCCACGCATACATACATGTGATCCATGGCAGTGTTACTAGTTAGCTAGGTCGATCGTAACCTCTCTGATGTGATCCCCGGCTTTCACACATTTCAGGCCGACATAAACGACAAGGACTCTTTCTTTATTCCCAATCGGCCGGTGGCATTAGATGAGATCATCAGTGGCGTAGGTTTTATAATTGTTACATGTATAGGTATAAATTATATATCATGCATGATGCATGCTTCATGCTGCAGCTAGCTAGCTAGCATATTCTTTAAAACGTGAACAACTGGTAATTAAGGCACAGGCTCAGCTAAATCAGGCAGGCCAGGCCTGCACTGCATCCGCATATCATAGCGGCACTACTACTCCTGCTCCTCGCTAACTCGATCGATCAGTTACCCCTTTATATAAATCAAAGGACCAAAATGAGCTAGCTGGCCGGCATGGGTATATGAGTATACCGACGTGCATATAATTACTTTTGTTTGGTTCACTAATACAATATACTAGCTACTACATATAAAATTCAAGGCAGAGCTATTGACACTGTTCGATGATATATCAGTAATATATGGAGGGTGTCTGTCATCGTGAAGAACTCAAGATGATGGTGTTTGGGTTTTTCGGGAGACAAGGAGGCATCGATCAAGGCAGCATGTAGATATTCCTCTCCCTCTCTTGCTCTATTATATACAATGCTTGGAAATGGCATGCTACATAAATACTTCGAGTAGTGAAAGAAGTATAAAGACCCAAATATAGAGTAAGGGTGGGCGGCTTTCAGCTATAACTAATTCTTGCCAGAAGGAAAATTAACTGAACCCCCATGCCCATCAGACCAAATAAACTTGAAGAAAATTAACCGGCTAGCAAGAACAGAATGAAAATGGTGCGCCCACAAATGCTCATTTTATATCCATGGAGACAAATATATATATACATGATTCTTCTTGTCTCCCTCCTACTACTGGCATGGCTATAATGAACCTGGCAAGCAGAGTAACTTTCTGCATCGTGAGCTTAATTGGTCGATCATTTTATATCTATGCATGGGACAGTAGGCAGTACATTGTCTTGGAAATGTACCTAAAACTAACGAATCTGTATATATACATGCATCTTCATCATCCCAATTGTAGGAATATTATTGCAGTTAACCCTATGTGATATGATCGAACAGTATCAACTAAGATCACATTCTCTTCTGCAGCAACCCACAAAACTTAATTGCCAATAGCTCATTAACAGGGAATAAGAGACTATCAAATTGATCTCTAGTCTCAACCTTTCAGTAACCTATGATAAAGGCTGCAAACTTAATTAAATTAAGTCGTATAAGAAATATTCTCTAAGTAGACAGAACAGAATATTTACTTTAAAGTACTGTGAAGTCATGGACGGTCCACGTTGCCTAGATCCGGCCAGACTAGTATATATTCAACTTCGAATAAGATACAGATCGACTACCATAACTTTGCCGTCCCATAATACATGTATAATTTGCAGAACTGCAGAATTCATATATCAAATGCAGCAGGCGGCGAAGCATGATCGAATTCTGACCGTGATGAACAGTGTGGTCGATCCACATCAACTAGTTTTTATTTAAATTGAGGAAAGTGGGAACTAATATATATATATATATATATATATATATATATATATATACACTTTTCTGAAAGAAAAAGAAAAGAAAAAAGAGAACTAATATACTAGTACTAGACACATGCATGCAAATGATCGTTGCAGTCCTTAAACTGTGCTTGATTAACAATCAAATGCCAACGCGTACGTTAATGAAAGAAACATCATCATCAATTTATCAGTTTCATGTGGAGTGACCATGTTCAAGGAATTATACAGGTTCTTCTGTTTGCATAAGCACCACATTATGATCATGATCGTTAACTCAATAGTCATTTCTATATTCAAAAATGTGCTCTCAATAATGTTTTGGATAAGAGTCTATATATCTAATCTTATGTCCTTAGGTTTTTTGGGTAAGCAAGAATCCAAGAACTTTTTATATATAAGACTGATTTTATGTGAGAAGGTTTATAATATATATACAGAGGTACAAGTGTACAACCCCATTTCCATAGAATATGCCTCCACAATCATTGAAAGATCGATGTTAAACTAAACCCATGTCATGTTAGGTTCAAGCTAGCTCGTCTCAAGGGGTAAACATTTGGTTACAATACTCAAAACTTCAATTAGAGCCTCATCAATTGCAAGTATGCAAGGTCATGATATGGATTGTTTTGGTCCTTTCTTAATATATATATATATATATATATACACACATATGTATATATATATATATAGCTTTTTCTAAATGCCATTATTAAACCCAAAACACTACTAATTAAACTTAATTTGGTAACGTATATTATTGATCGTCTCTGCAGTTCCTATCCTATTGGTCCAAATATACCATATAATTAGGATTCTAGCTCATTGTTCAAATTAAATGTCATCTTGTTTGCAATAACAGCTAAGTACATGCATGATTAGTCCCTACCTACATGAAAAACTCCTATAGTCCTATTGGTTTTAGCCGGATTATCAAAGTTCCACTTATTTTCCAATTAAGAACAATTAATGGCTAACTTCTTTTTTTTTCCAAACCTCGCAAACTCGAGGTAAGAGATTTATTAAGAATGAAGAAAAATACAAGAATGCGAACAGGGTTCATCAAAAAATAAAGTTTCAATTAACGAAAACGAAAATTGGGAAGACTCAATTTATTTCTAACCCAAAACTGACTAATAAAATTCGGAGATGAATCAAACCAAGTAAAACCCGTACTTGAACAATGTCTAACTTCTTATTATCCAAGAACAATGTCTAACTTTTTATTTGATTTGAGATGAATAGTCTAACTTCGTAATTATATTTTCCTTAAAAATCAATATAGCATAATTTATATGGAATCAAGAGACTCAGTACCACCTTAATTTTTTGGCACATCCACATGCCTACAAGTAATTTCAACAGAAAATACTGCTCCAATAATTAGGTAAAATGACTGAGAATGTATTAATTCGAGTAAATAAGTACATACTACTTCAATAATTTGGTGAAATGACCGAGTTAATTAATTCGAGAAAGAAATCTACTCCAATGATTTGGTGAAATGACTCGCTCAGACTAAAAGAGTGAAGCATATAGCTAGAACACCTGTCTCAAATGCACACACGCGTCTTCAGAAGCAGCAACATATATACGTACGCTCCTTTACGCATGAAACATTTTGGTCACCTTTCGCAAATTTAAAATGGAGACACCAGTACTACAAAGCAAATCGTGCACATTTTAATAACATTAAGAATTGCAATATGATCGACCATGTTGATCTTGGCATTCTAACCACCGAGTATACAATTGGTATATGCTACATTTTCACAATACTCTCCAATACTGGATCTAGATCTCAATGATATATTTTGGATCCTTTTGGTTGCTGCGGGGGCAATTTTAGGGTTGAAGCTCTAGCCTCTTCAAAATTGAGACAACCCAGACAAGGCCAGCTATTGGAGGATTGGTCTGCCACAATTTTAAAAATGATAATGAAGGGCTAATGTGTCACAAAGGGAGGCGAAGTTGGTGATGACTCTTGAGTCTATTGCCCTAACCAATGCTACCCATAACGAGATTCTGCAGACACCTCGTGCCCAGTGCAAGACCATTTAGGGTTAAACAAAGAGCAATTATTGCTGCAGTGTTACCCAATAAGTGACAACGTGTTCTTCTCCCAAGCAATGCCCAGTACTCTGGCTCCATATGCTCTATCTCTCTCTCCTTTGATCTCTCTGTGTGTTCCTATTTATACCCAACTCTGCAAATGTTGAGACCAAGCAACTCAATATATTCAGCTCTTGTGAAAACGAAGCTAAAAGCCTTAAAAATTTCACTCGAGCATTTCATCATGGCAGCCAAGTACCAACTCAGATCAATCAGCTTGCCTACAAGGTCTCACCCAACAACTGCCAGAGTTGAAGAAGAGCTCAGCAGGCTACAATCATGGGAGTCCACTACTTCATCTGCTTCAACATCCGACTCAATCTGCAGAGGTCTATGTGGTCTTGAAGAGCTATATAATTGTGTTGATGATCTTCTTCAAATGGCATCAACCCAACAGCTACTCTCTCAACACCAAGAGAAATGCATGGATGAGTTGTTGGATGGATCAGTGAAGCTTCTAGACATATGTGGAATCACAAGGGATTTCATGTTACAAGTCAAAGAACATGTCTTTGCTCTTCAATCTGCTCTTAGGAGAAGAAAGGGAGACTCGAGCATTGAAACCAGCATCGCCAACTACACTAGCTTCAGCAAGAAAATGAAGAAGGTTGCCAAGAAATTGATCTCACAATTGAAAAAAGCAGACAGCAAGATTGTATCATCACAATCTCTGGAGCAAGATCAGCATCTCGCTGCAGTGATTAGGGTTCTTCGACAAGTTTGTGCAAAGAACATGTCCATCTTCCAATCCCTCTTGGTGTTCTTGGCAGTTCCAGTTTCCAAGTCAAACAAGTGGTCTTTTGTTTCAAAGTTGATGCACAAAGGAGTCGTAGCATGTGAATCTCAGGCATACGTTAACGGGCATGAGTTGGATGGTGTGGATTCTGCTCTATCCTCGCTATGGAAATCTGCTGAAGTTGAGAAGATTGGAATTGCACGTAAGAAACTAGAGGCTTTGGAAGTCTGCATTGAAGGCCTCGAGAGCGGTCTGGAAAGCGTATTTAGGCGCTTGATCAAAACAAGAGCTTCTCTATTGAACATAATCTCACAATGATTTGTGGGATTCTTAAAGGCCACTATTTTGTCTGAAAATCATCAAAGGCATCCGCATTTTATAAGGATTTCCTTTGAGATTACAACTTTCTTGAGAGAAATTTGTGATATGTATAGTTACACAGTGAAATTAATACAAATGATACCCTAGTTTCTGAATCATATATGTGTCTTATATTAGCTTCTAATTTACGTTCTTTTTATGTACTTGTATCCATGAGAAAATCCTATCCAAAATATCCAAGATCGATAGATATAATCTAGATTGAACTTGATTCAATCCTCATTTCAAATTATTCCACGTAAAGTTCAAGAACGAACAAGCTCCTTGCACATCATGATCTCCATTTTTATTGAAATACAAGGCCAAGTTTGTTTGGTTTTTTTTTTTCTGACAAGGTGATCAGCTCCCATCTGAGTTCTTGACCACAAAGATGATCTAAATGTAACATTGATGTATCCTTCAAACACTTCATCAATCTTATACTGTTTTTATACAAACACGACGCATGTTTTCAACTCACACCAATCATTTGCCTCTTTCAGATCAACAAAAAAGAAGAAGAAGATGAAGACAGACTTGATAATCTTTTTCATATTCGAGCAAAATCTTAATTACTCGTACATGCAATGAGTCGTCGTTCTCTCTGAACAGGAGACGTACTCTGCAACTTAGGTTTTAGCCAACAGAAGCGACAAAAAGACCTTATTTTTCTTTTTTCTAAACTCCAATTGGCATGAGATGAGATTATCAATGGCGTAGGTTTGAGAACTAATTAATTGGAATGCATTATATCTCCGAATATATTCTTGAAAACGTGAACAAAAACGGCCTGCATTGCTAGGCTTGTTGTAGTGTATGGCTTTTCTTAATTCCCCAACTTGCTTGATGATTACTTGATGAGTTCATGCATGATCATTTCATGACTAATTCCTTCCATATTATTAATATAAATGTTCTTTACACTAACTAAATGATCATATCTTAAATCATCGGCGTACGTAACATATACAAATGTTTAATGAATGGCTGTCTGAGTGCAACGACGTATTTTTATACTACAGTAGCTAATAACTTAAAAATTATTTCAATGATCCAATCCATATCATCCGTGAGTCAGGAGTGTCGAGTCTGCGTATTTCTATTTCATCATCATTCAAAGAACCCAGCTGAGAGGTATTGCCGAGCACTATTGGATGGGTGCTGTGTACTATGGATGGCCATGAATTCCAGGCCAGGAACTGATATAATAATTTCATAGACGATATGTCTGTGTGGGTTATAGACTTTTATATATATTCATACTACGTGATACATATGTATATCTAATCATCTATTATTACAGATTTGCAGAATTTTCATATGCATGGCACTGAATTATGGAAGCATCTGACATTTGTGTCATGCAAGATGATGTTAATTGGTGTTCTTTTGAGAGATAAAGAGGCAATATGGCAGAAGATATGTATTCCTCCATATATACTCATGCATGCATTGGAAATTGCAGTTTTCTCCAGCTGCTTGAATGGTGGACGTGTTACAGCTAGCTATTGATGGAAGATATACTGGAATTGAAGATAAATGATTTGTGATTTGCATACCGTATCTATATGTAAATGCGACTTATTGATCTTATTTACCTTAAGGATTGTATATGTAACGCAAGTATATATTGTAAAAGAATCATTTACATCATGTTCTTTAACACTCATGTGACAAAAGGATGTCTTGATAATATTCTATCCAATGAAACCAAAACACAAGAAGAGCAAGTAGCAAGGCGCATCACATGTTCGTCTTCTGTGAGGAACATGATCAGTTCTTCTTGTCTCCGCAGCCTATGGGCCGGAAATTGCTGTAAATGCAGAACTTAATATAACTGCCGGTTCATCATGCTGAAAAGTAAAAAAAAAAAAAAATAACAGTCTGCCTAGCTATGAAGATATATAAACTAATCAAATTAATCTTCCTCCTATGCTGTTATGTATAGTTAAGGTCATATATATATATATATATATATATATTCTCTCTTCTGCTGCACCAGCTAGCTAGTTTCAATTTTGATCCTCAATTTCCCAAACTGTAAATACTAATAATAAAAGAGATGCTCATAGAACATATGGGGATCAATAATAACATGTATATATGTTTCGCAAGTGAAACAAATATTGATCCACTGAAGTCATGGGACAGGTCCACGCTGTTTACGCATAGACGACTAGACCAATTAATCAACTTCATCAACGCTAATGCCGCCCCATAAGGCCATGAAAATATATAATAATTAAGCTAGCTAGCTGAATAATCACATGTGAGGCCATGCAAAACCCTAATAATATTGACCTTGAAGCATGTGTGGTCGCGTTCAACGGGTCAGCTACCTAGTTGACCTGTCACTGAGGGGGAGTCTGGAATCTGGATAGAGAGATCGAGCTTAACAAATTAAGGGTCATCAATCACATTTGTTAATAGGAAATTAGGGATTAAGACTAATATGATATCCTTGTAAAAAGAAATTCAAGGCCAACAGAATCAGACAATCAGTACGTATTTGATGAGTGTTCTCCTAGATGAGCTAGGGATACTAAGTAGCTAGATCCACAAAACAGACAGATAGCTAGTAAAACTTAGTCTTCGATCTAGCTCGGCAGAAGGTAATCACTGGCAATTTTTATAAGAGATCTCATCATGCCAATTTGATGACGAGCTAGACACAAGAGTCCACAAATCATATATCTTCAAATTCATCTGATGAATACGGCAAGGATCCTTCCATTTTAAGATCGCCGAACCATAATTTGTGGGAGAAGTAGATGTGATTCCCATGAAAACCAGGAAAATCTTGAGCAGGAGCAGCAAAGCAACCATCATCAAAATGATGATCACCCACAAAGATTATTCCATCATTCAAGCTCCTCATCAGAACCCATTGCCTTTCAGGTGCGTTCAACTTGTAAACAACGAATGAACGTGGAACTGCAGGACTCTGAGTTCTAGAATCGAAACTCATATATTTGATAACTAATAGTAGCTCCCCCAGTGATTCCACCAAATACATGCCCCAGGTAAATTCCGGTTTTCTACCTACTGGAGAGCCAGGAGAGGACTTAACCAATTTTATCTCCAAAGAAGAATCAATAGCTATAGTTGTATCATCCAGACTAACAGCATAGAACATGCCCTTATAAAATACAACATCTCTCCAGCAATGCAACTCAGAGATACCATCTTTATTTACTAAGCTGCACTTTTCAATCTCAACATGCTTACATGTACCGGCACCTAATTTGCTGTAGTATAAGTTTGAATAGGCAACCACCATGACTGCAGACCAATCAGGATTGGACGATATAGCGGCTCTAAAACGACGAAAATTAGGGTCACCTAGAGATTTTCCTAATTCCAAAACCTTAAAATCCAGCCAGTTTAATGCAGGGGGACACGGCAACGAGGAGAGTGGATGTACCCTAAACACACGATTTTCTTGATCTCGGACCTTAACAACGAAACTACACGAATTAGACGGAGCAATATTTGAATTGGATTTGTATGCAGATGATGATGATGTCCACTCCTGGCTCAAAGAGCTTAACGAAAGGGAACTCTCTAGATTAAGAAAGAATTTCCTTCGTCATTAAGCAGCATCCGTTAAGTGAGTAGGGGTGTGCCGGACCGTCGACGAATAATAGGTACCCTTACAAGACCATATACCACGCTCTCGATGAGATTAAAGACCTTTTTTCCTTTATACTCGATGCAAACTCTGATGGGAGACTTGATCTGAGAGGCAGGAATAGATGACCGCCATGATTTGCAGACAGCACGGAATACAGAAACATCGGTCTTAGTATTCAAGCATTTTCCTATGTTCTCTATAATATCCATAGGAATGTTGTCCATCGTATCCACTCACCTAGAGGTAAGCCTATCATATATGTTGAAAGAACGATGAGATATATAGTGGCACTGGGATTTTGTCTAACATATATCATAGCTTTCGTACTCTACCATATAGAAGATTCATGGTGATGATAAGGACTAGGATATAGAAGATTGTGATATCCGTTCTACTACTGCTGCATGGAAACCCATTCATGGTTCGTCGGCCTTTGATTAGGGCTTTACTTGGGTCCATGAGCCCAGTAACTCTTTCTTTGGGTCCATCGTTTGCCTCGTTTTGGTCTCTGTTTCTCAATAGGTACTTAGATAGGCTTGGGATGAACATAAAGCTAGCTTTATCCAAAAAAAAAAAAAAAAAAAAACCTAGCTAGCTTCTGGGCTGTACTGCCGAGAGATTAAAGACCTTTGCTGATTTCTACACCAACCAATTGGTACTGCTGGCTTTTCTTCAATACCTACATGAATGAAATAATTAATTTTAAAGATCGAGTCGACATGGGATGTTTAAAAATCTTAAATCTGATGAAGGATAAAGTATAGAGATAAAGAGAGATAACATGAAAATAGAGAAATCATCATCTTATTTATTGATAGGAGCCTTTTATATAGAGAATTATACAATACCAATATGGTAAGGATAAAAAATACATAGATTTAGTTAAACTACATATTGTTTTGGCCACGATCCTCAGCGTGCGAAGCCGAGGTAAATAGCGATCCAAAGAGGATGAAGTTGCGGGCGTGCCACCTCGCGGACGAGGAAGGTGTTGAAGGAGTGCTTGCTTGACTTCTTGAATCAGGCGGGGTAGGTTCCAGATGCCACCTCGCGGACGGGGAATTTACGGCACAAGCGGTCGATACTCACAGCGGGGTGAGCAGAGCAACAATAGGGATGCTTCCGAGGAAACGGGGGCGAGTTCCGGAGAGCTCTGAAGAATTCTAGGCGGCGGGCGCTTCGAAGAGGCTTCGAAGGGGGATCGGCTCCTAGGAGCGCTTGGAGGTTTCGACGGGATCGAAGGGTTTTCAACGAGGTTGAAGGTTATGTTTGTATTTGAGTTTGAGATTGATTGATTGTGTGTAGAGATGTTGCTTCAGTAGGGAAGCGGCAATGAAGCTCCTAGGAGCGTAGGTGATTCGACTGGGTCGAGGGTTTCAACAAGGTTGAAGGTTGTTTTTGTTGTATTTGAGTAATTGTGTAGTGAGTGTTTTTTGTAAGTTGTGGAGCTTTTTCATATAGGGGAGATAGAGTCCGCCGCGAAGGATAATGAGAAACGTGTTGGACTCTGCAACGTGAAGCACAAAAGAACTGTTCATCCCATGCAGACCAGTCTCCACGTGACACATGTCCAGTTCGCATAGTTTATTTAGAATAGGACACTGCTTCTGGCGCACCTCTCAACTGTAGAGTCTCATGTGGACTGAAATTAGGAACAGTCTTATCCCGCGGGTGCTACAGTCCATGTAGAAGACAAACTCGTGCGAACCGCGGACTCTATAGTCCAACTCCACCTCGCGGGCTATTGTAGCTCGCGGGCCAAAAGAAAGATTTTTAATGTTTAAGGGCCACAGGAATTGGCCCAAAGCGTGTCAAAGACTGTAAAAAGTCAGAAACGGTTAAAGGCAGTTGCGCGTGTCTACCTCGCGAAGTCCATCACGCGGACTCGCGAAAACTCCACCTCGCGGGCTATTGTAGCTCGCGGGCCAAAAGAAAGATTTTTAATGTTTAAGGGCCACATGAATTGGCCCAAAGCGTGTCAAAGACTGTAAAAAGTCAGAAACGGTTAAAGGCAGTTGCGCGTGTCTACCTCGCGAAGTCCATCACGCGGACTCGCGAAGCAGTTCGCCAGCTCGTCTAGACATATTTCGCCTCGCCTACGCCAAAGTCATCCCGCGCGGACTGTATAAAGCACGCGAGATCCCTGCTCCACGCGAAATCATTTCGCGTGCGAGCTTTGTTTTTGTCTTGTAGCGCGCGAGATCCTTTAGTCCGCGCGAGCTATATGTCTTTGTTTGAAGTCTAAGCGCATGAGATCCTTTAGTCCGCGCGGAGCCATTCCGCGGGCATTCCTTGTAATCTATCTCACGTGGTCTTGCTGGCGGGCTAGTATTTGTGAACTTTAAAGGAACTTGGGCTCGCTGGCTGCTATAGACCAAGAATTTAATTAACATTTACGCAGACAGTTATTGTCTTGTAAAAATGTTAATTTAGGCGCAAACATTGCCCCCCAGCCTCGAAGTCATGAATCTCAAGAATGACTGAAGAGGGTTATGTTCATGCTGTTCCAAAGCCACTGAATTGGCTCGGGTCATAAGATGGGTGTGAGTGAACAAGCCACAGGGCATTGCAGCGAAATCGTTGTACAGCTCGCCTAGGCACCTTGTACTTGGCCTTCAAAAACATTCGCTTGCTCTCGCGAGCGGATGTAGCTCGCTTGGATATAATTTAACTGGAGCGAACTTTTGCGTTGCCTAGACTCCAAAAATGGCTCCTCGCGAATCTTGGCAATGGCGAGCCAACTTTTTAATAAGCATGGAGTGACATAGGCCATATACTTCGCTACCCCCCTTGCGCGAACCGATCAGAAACAGGCAAAAAGGGTCGGCGAACGGCCTAATAATGCTGGCGAACCAACTTCCATGTGCTTCGCTGCGAACCAGTAAGAGACAACAAAGTCGTCGACACTCTGTAGATGAATTTTTTTTTTTAAAGGCCATGCACTTCGCGAGCTGTGTGCGTGGCACATGGTCATGTACCTCGCTGCCCCCTAGCGCGAACCAAAGAGAAGGATCGACAATCTCAAGAATGGCTGCATAAGGGTAACAAATACTTTGAAAACTTGGAAGCCAATCCTGAACTAACTGGAACAAATGTTTTCGTCCCAATGTGCCCCCTAGTTTTGATGTCTGTCCGCCGATGCTTGAAAAGAATGAAGGACATCAAAACTTTAGTATGCCCCTGTGAAGAAAGCGGGCTACGAGGTCATGAAAACACTTTGAAAAAGCAACGTGCAAATCCACGCGTCTCCTGACCTATCTACATTCAATCTGTCGTAAGTCTCTCCAGGAATGTCGAAATGACGAACCGTAAAATCCTCTGGAAATTAGACATCCAGGGCTTTCTGTTGATGTAAGGCGCGCCAACTAGTTCCTCCTGGATCAGTCCAGTTTAATCGGCGAAGTCGACTGTTCGGTAGTGGCTGTTGCAACTTTCAGCATTGCAGTCTGTCTTGGCTTCGCTGGCAGCAACCCAAGGCATATGGAATGCCTATTGTCATCAAGCCTCAGGGATAGGATTCTAAGTAAAGTTCAAGCCTGATATAGGCAAGAACATTGTCCTGCATTTCAGCAAGACCAATGATCTCTTTTTGTATTTTTGCTATTTGATTTTTTGTATTTTTCTTTTTTCCAATGCGAGAAAGAAAAGAAACTAAAGAAAACGGAAATAAAAACCAGAAGTAAAGGCTGAAGTAAAAGCGAGAAGCAAAGAGAGGAAAGAATCATAGCTTGATTGGGTATCCATCATTAGGCCACGGGGGAGACCACCAATGCTTCACTCCAAGTCTCAACGTTGTCATGCTTCCAAAGTGAGACTGCTGTTGTTGAAAATCTCCAAGTGTTGAGCAGAGTTGTCCCGTGTCAACAACTTGAAAATTTAGGCAAGGAATTGCGCAAGGTACGTCTAGCTGCCCCCCACGCATCTTTGTTGCCTGACCAAGCATGATCTTCAACCGCATTCTCGTGGAACGTATGCTGTTGAGGTCTGTCTTATCACCCACCACCATGTCGAAATGCACGGTTTTATTGGGAATAGTCATGCATTGGTCAAGAAAGAGAACCATTTGCTGGTCTCTTCGCACCATATCAAGAGTGTCACTAGGATTGAACTCTTATGGAGTATGATTATGCGACAGACGTATCAACATATAGTCTTCGTCGTATTCATCGTAAGTTGGCTCTATGTCATAATCATATGAGAAATCAACAAAGGTCGGTGGCGGATCGACCTTCTTTTCAACTATAGGCATATATGGGACATGTATGTACTTTGCACATAAGCCAAAGTCCTCTTTAGCCTTCTGAACTTGCATGTAAGGACTCCAAGTATATTGCAATGTGATTCCAGGGATACCACCACACCATATATAGTTGAGCCTAACATGTCCACGGTTTGGCGAAGCGGACTGAGGCATCTTGCTGATGAACATAGGATTGGCGAGGCGAATCTTTAAGAGCAGCGGACTCCTCCAACCTTGACGCCCCGCGTGTACAGGTTGAAAAGGAAACTCAAGTGGCTCTGGTCCATCTTCAGTTTGCGTGTCATGAGTTGGTAGAGAAAGCAGGCGAACTCCGCCTTGCCCCCCATGATGCTGTCCTATGTCCACGTATACATCTCGCATGGGGCAGTTGGAGTCTTGGTGGTTGGTTCGCTATCACGCGAAGTTGTGGTTCGCTATCATCATTAGTGCGCGAACTACTTTCTGCTTCAAACATGGACTGTTCTGTCCTATCTTCCGATTCATTTTTCTGAGGAACAACGTGTGAGATGGATTTATTATTCATAACCTCGCCGACCTCAACCTCAAGCTTTTTGTCATGTCCAATAATTGGACAAATCTTGAGTTGATCATGCCCTTGATCACGATGGTTAACTAAAGAAGATAGGCGAGCTCCGCCTTGCCCCCCATGCATCTGTCCTGTGTCCATGTATACATCTCGCATGGGGAAGCTGGCTACTTGGAAGTCGTGGTTCGCCATCTTGCAAAGTCGTGGTTCGCTGTCGGTGTGCGAACCGATTTCTTCTTTAGAGATGGACTGTTCTGTCTTATCTTCGGGCTTCTTTTCCTGAGGAACCACATGCGAGATGGATTTACTATCCATAATCTCGCCGTCTTCAACCTTAGGCTTGTTGTTATTGATTGACCAAGTAATTTCTTTCTTGGATGTAGGTTTATCCAAAAGAGAGTCTGCGCCATTAGATTGGCTGCTAGGCAGTTCAATCTGTTTAGCAGAGTCAATGATGCTCTGTTGAGCAGCCCAACTTCTGAGCAAGCTTTCCAACTTGTCGAACGTCTGGAGGATTTGCTCCCTAGACTGAGCGAAAACTGCTTCTCGAGTCGGCTGGGAGCCTACCATGGCGCGGAATCGCAGTTTTTCCTTTTCTTCAGCAGCCTCTCTAGCAGCTGTCTCCTCCGCTCGTTGCTTGAGGATGGCAGCATGTTTTTTGTGGCTGGCAGCTCTTAGTTCGGCATACTTTCTCTCGATGGCTCTTGATTTTTCTTGGAAATCTTGGAAATCAAATTGCATCTCTGTTCGTCGATCCCGACGTAGGTGTCGTCAGAAACTACCCTGGTTTCCCTATGATGAATCGCTTGTACCTCTGGTCCCACTGGGCGTGCCAAATGTTTTGTCCACGATCCTCAGCGTGCGGAGCCGAGGTAAATAGCGATCTAAAGAGGATGGAGTTGCAGGCGTGCCACCTCGCGGACGAGGAAGGTGTTGAAGGAGTGCTTACTTGAATTCTTGAATCAGGCAGGGTAGGTTCCAGATGCCACCTCGCGGACGGGAAATTTACGGCACAAGCGGTTAATACTCACAGCGGGGTGAGCAGAGCAACAATAGGGATGCTTCCGAGGAAACGGGGGCGAGTTCCGGAGAGCTCTGAAGAATTCTAGGCGGCGGACGCTTAGAATCAAGGCTTCGAAGGGGGATCGGCTCCTGGGAGCGCTTGGAGGTTTCGACGGGATCGAAGGGTTTTCAACGAGGTTAAAGGTTGTATTTGTATTTGAGTTTGAGATTGATTGATTGTGTGTAGAGATGTTGCTTCAGCAGGGAAGCGGCAATGAAGCTCTTGGGAGCGTAGATGATTCGACTGGGTCGAGGGTTTCAACAAGGTTGAAGGTTGTTTTTGTTGTATTTGAGTAATTGTGTAGTGAGTATATTCTGTAAGTCGTGGAGCTTTTTTATATAGGGGAGATAGAGTCCGTCGCGAAGGATAATGAGAAACGTGTTGGACTCTGCAACGTGAAGCACAAAAGAACTGTTCATCCCATGCAGACCAGTCTCCACGTGACACATGTCCAGTTCACATAGTTTATTTAGAATAGGACACTGCTTCTGGCGCGCCTCTCAACTGTAGAGTCCCATGCGGACTGAAATTAGGAACAGTCTATCCCGCTGGTGCTACAGTCCATGTAGAAGACAAACTCGTGCGAACCTCAGACTCTATAGTCCAACTCCACCTCGCGGGCTATTGTAGCTCGCGGGCCAAAAGAAGGATTTTTTAATGTTTAAGGGCCACATGAATTGGCCCAAAGCGTGTCAAAGACTGTAAAAAGTCAAAAACGGTTAAAGGCAGTTGCGCGTGTCTACCTCGCGAAGTCCATCACGCGGACTCGCGAAGCAGTTCGCCAGCTCGTCTAGACATATTTCGCCTCGCCTACGCCAAAGTCATCCCGCGCAGACTCTATGAAGCACGCGAGATCCCTGCTCCACACGAAATCATTTCGCGTGCGAGATCTGTTTTTGTCTTGTAGCGCGCGAGATCCTTTAGTCCGCACGAGCTATATGTCTTTGTTTGAAGTCTAAGCGCGCGAGATCCTTTAGTCCACGCGGAGCCATTCCGCGGGCATTCCTTGTAATCTATCTCGCGTGGTCTTGCTGGCGGGCTAGTATTTGTGAACTTTAAAGGAACTTTGGCTCGCCGGCTGCTATAGACCAAAAATTTAATTAACATTTACGTAGACAGTTATTGTCTTGTAAAAATGTTAATTTAGGCGCAAACACATATCCTAATGACATAAGGCCAAGACACACATAAAGAATATCTAGAAATATATAGAATATCCTAGAACACTTCCCCTTGTGTCGTGTGCTACTATGCTGATGGTGCTGATATGTTGCCTCGTCAAAAACCTTGTCAAGTCACAAAAAACCCTGTGGGAGAAAAACTAAACCTTGATCGTAGGAGAAAAAGATTACAACGCACCATTGACATTTGATAGTGACATGTATGTATGTGCTAGACTCTCCCTGAAGTTCGCACATCCTCCTGATCTTTACATCAATCATAGGGCTCTTCCTGATTTTTACTAATCACAGAAATTTCAATAATTTAGCATGTCAATACTCTTTAACATGTCTTCAAATGTGACATTGGACAATAATTATCCATATAATGCCGTATTGTCCTCAAACATGATTTTTTACACTTAGACTTGAGGAGAATGCCGTTTGTGAGCTCAAAACATAAGTTCATGCATGAAATCAAATTTTCGCGCAGCATGACCTCAGTTACCAGAATAGCCGTAACTTCCTCTAGGAAATACGTATGAACAAATCGTAAACAGTTTTGGAAACTAGACTCATTTAGATTTCTAACCATATATTATACACATTCTGGTTCATCAGAAGCTGTTCACAAAGTCCAGTCGAAGTTCACTGTTTTGTCAAAATCAGATTTTCGGACAGATTCGTCATACTTTACGAAAACGGCCATAACTCACTCAATATGATAGCTATGATCAAATGGTTGATGTCCTTGGAAAGTAGACACATAGACCTTTATAATGGTACCAATTTCACCATTTTCCAGTGAGTGAGAATTCATGTAGTTTCCGTGGAAGTTGACCTACAAAACTTAGCAGATTCTGATTTCGCTATTAATATGTCTTTCTTATGTAGAGATAAAATAAGTTTCAACTTTTCATACCATTAAATATTAAAAAAAGAGTTACTGCTATTACATTGACATTGTGTGGGCGCATAATTACACTTAGCTTTACAACTTTTCATAGCGAATGAGATGTCACCTCTTTCTTATTGTGTTTAGACAAAACAATGGATCTATATTTAAAGTAAAGATTTTGACTAATCATGGGAATATATGTATGTCTCTCTTTCGTTAGAACGCCTAAGCCAATTGATAGAAAATCATCATCAATATAGTCATCGAGTACCTTTTCAAGACCGTGTCTTCCCAAGATCTTTTTCATTCTAACTTCGGAAGTTGATACATATTGACATCTCTTGATCCATCAGAAGTCCATGTAAATCCGGAATGAACACGCAAATGCATAATTCCCCATATCCCTTCTAAATCAAGTAGAGTCCGTGTGCATTTCAATACATTTAGCAAACGCATGCTCCTGTGGTCTGGAGCCACTTGATTCAGATGAATGAAGTATGTTTAAGACCTATATGTATATCTTTGATCCCATAGAGATGTTATTATGACCACATTCATAAGCTGTGTGTTCAGTTATTTGGAAACTACCAAACTGACAAAATAGTGGAGTTCAATGACATCCTTTAGGAGAGCATATCTCATCATAGTCGATCACAATGCGTGTTAGTGAGAGACCTTGCGTCATAAGGTGAGCCTAAGATCTTTTTCTCACTATGCTATTTAACAAATGCATAGTTGATAGGGTTTAGCTTGCGGTGTCAGCATCACTTGCCCAAGGACTTATCTTTTTGTTAATGCTGGATCGCATCTTTTCATTAGGTCAATCAACAAAGTTGATATCCATCAACGAAGGGTGGTCCGATAGTAGACTCATTATCCCACGTCCTCATGTTCACTAGTGTAATACTTGTAGAGATCTCTATATGGATTGGATTTTACATTGAGGCGTCCCTCAACGATAATCACAATTCAGACTTGATGAAACAGATTTGAGTACCACTGATCAATAGATTTGGTTATGCCAAACTTGCTTTCTTCCCAATGCGAAAAAATATCGAACCTAAGGGCCTCCTTCTTTTTGGGGAGCCACACGGCCTAATGACACAAATTTTACCACTATATGGCGTCACCATTTCATCATCCATGATGATGGCGTCAAGACCAACACATTTTGGTCGCACTATGTTCTCTTGATACGACATCAATCCTTGCAGACATATTTGCAGCATGTGATCCGTTACTTTAATAATTTAAGCATATAGGATCAAGATGAGACTTAGTGGGGACAAACCATGACAATTCATGTCGTTCCACTTGAACACTTATGCTCTTATTTTCCCCTAACGGCGGGAATATTGTCTCATCAAAGTGACAATCCGTAATTTAGCGGTGAATGAGATCGTCTGACAAGGTTTTTACAAAAGCGGATTATAAGTGGAGGTTCATATCCAACCTAAATACTTATTTATCTCAAATGACACATCATTGTATGTAGTGACAATGCGATTTGGCACCTAGAAATAACATCTAGCCGAGCTCAAGGATTATAGATCTGTTTCAATCTTACCGAGCTCAAGGATTGCAATTTCATGTCAATCTTGGTACACAGTCACGAGCTGTAGTACAACAATATTCAATGATAGTGGGTCATAGATGAATAGTAAAACTGCATGTAAATATTGCATAGCCTCAAGACGCAATAGAAAGATTAGTGCGCATCAATAATGTTCAAGCGACTAGCTAAAGTTGTTTGGTCGTAGCTTTTGTGAGACTGTATTGTGTATGAACATGGGGTACATGACACTTCAACTTACATCCCGATAAACTTCTTTAAAGAATGGGTAGTGAGTCTGTCACGCCCCGACTCTTAAATTTTACCTTATTTACTAACATGGTGTTAATAAGAGTTTTACCATCTTCGTCATTAAGTTTATAATTTAATTGGTCCCCAAAGAGGTTGTTGGGGACGATTAATTTGAAAGAATTATTCGTAGGAGAAAATGTGACGATGGTAAAAATGGTAAATTTTAACTAGTAAAATGTAATTTTTATTAGGGTATTATTTTTGGGGTGTTAATTTTTGGAGTGGGTTTTTAATGGTGGTGTTGGACTAGATTGGGCCAAGAACTTTTTTTTCCTCTCTCTTCTCTCTCCTCCCTCCCATTTCTCTCTCTCTCCCCGAGCCCTCTCCCTGTCGGAATTTCTGGTGGCCCGTTCGCCGTCGTCCGGCCGCCACAGACCGCAACACCGGTCCCAATCGATCAGCCGTCGACCCAGCTATCTCCTTGGGGTGGTGCCAGCTGCCCTAGCGCCGCCGAGAATGAGTAGCCGAGCCCAGAAGTTCCGACTGCCCGGAACTTTTCGTCACCGGAACTCCCTCCTCTGGCAGCCATAGCTAGTGATCCTTGGCCCGTTGGAAAGCTCTCCTCCCGTGTTTCAATCCCTTAGAAGGTTTCATCCTGATTTGGCTTAGGTAAGGAGATTTTGGCGTTTGAAATTCTAAGGCTTTATATATGTTTCCGTTCGATTGACATAGTTAGGTTTGGAATTGTTGTTTGTGCTAGTTAGGAAAGTTATAGAGGAGGTTGAGAGGAAGGTGCTGTCAAATTTTAGTGGGCATTGGAGGTCGCCGAAGCTGGATGCCGCTGCTGAAAAAGTGTTTTTAATGAAAAATTTTAAGAGGAGTTTAATGGTATGAATTTTAGAATTTTTAGAATAGTTTTGGATAGGTTTGAGAATTTTTAAAGTTTGGTATTTTTGGCAGATTAATAAGTTAGAATCCGGCCATTGAATTATTTTATAGTTAGGACAGTGGAAAGTGATTTTAAGGATGTCGGTAATTGTGGTGAAATTTAGTTTGCGGCGACTTTAAGACTAAGGGCGTTAAACATGGTTGAGCACGCGAAGCTCACCTTTTATTTTTGCCTATTTTATATAAGCGTCGGTTTTTGGTTGAGGATTTAATTATATTTTTGAAACAGGACGTGAGGAGCACTACCAGAAGAAAGGTTTTAGCCGACGAAAAAAAAAAAATCAGGCCGACGAATTTTTTTTCGTCGGCTAAAGTGGACTTTAGCAGACGAAATTTTCCTTCGTCGGCTAATTAAAAATATTCGTCGGCTATGATCAACTTTAGCCGACGAAATTTTTATTTCGTCGGCTAAATAAGTTTTTTCGTCGGCTATAGTCTGTGAACTTTAGCCGACAAAATTTTCAAAACTTTAGCCGACGAAATTTTCAAAACTTTAGCCGACGAAATTTTTAGAATTTAGCCGACGAAATTTTTAAAAGTTTAGCCGACGAAAAATATAATTTCGTCGGCTAAAGTGTCTTATATTTACAAATTTTGATGCAATATGGTCCTACGCAAAAATGGGTGTAACTTTTGATCCGTCCGTCAGAAATTGCTGAAATTTTGACAGCAGCTCCGCAGGCCCAAATCCAAGCTAACTTACTTTCGGGCCCTATCCGACCGTCGGATCTAGCGATCTGAGGCTTTTTATGTAATTTTCTGTTTTTAGGGTTTGGTCTTTTTCATTTAAAACTGCGGTCAACCCTATTTACCGTTATTATTTCTTAAGGGGAGCCCTATCGTCGAAAGGTAAATGTTTTAAAATTTTTATATAGGTGGTTGCTTCTCATCTACGTGAGAGTTTTTCGTGTGGAAGATTTGACCAAACTACGTAACATAGGGGGAGATATGAGTGTTTTTGTGAATTTATAGACTTTAGCCGACGAAAATATATGAAAAGTCGTCGGCTAATGTCAAAAAATTTCAAAATTTTTTAGGCGGTAAACCAAAGTTGGAGGAAAATTTTCAAAGGACTTTAGCCGACGAAAATATATGAAAAGTCGTCGGCTAAGATGGTTTTTGCCGACGAATAACCTAATATTTCGTCGGCTATAGTTATTTTTTAATTTTTTAATTACATACTATAGCCGACGAATACGTTAGGGTATTCGTCGGCTAAACCCTAAAATTTCTCTATTACCTACTATAGCCCTATATTCGGTGGTTATTTTGCGTAAAATTTTTATACGACTTGTTGCGTGTCATCGGTTTAAAAGTATTTTCAGTTGGAGGTCCGGCCAAAATACATAATTTAGATGGTCGAACGACCTTATCCGTGCGTTTAGGGGTTTGACTTACGAGATTGACCGTCCGGATCGAGCCCTTATTCTTTTCGGATCAAGTTGAATTTTTTCCCATACATGTATTTTATCATGATGGTCAGATTTGACAGTCGGAATTCTGTTTCTCAAGTTTGATCATCACAATCACAACATGCATACTAATGTTGTATAACTTGTTTACCAAGTGTTATGTAAATGTTCCGTTTCAAAAACAAACTATACGTAAAACCTTCAAACTCTAAAAAGTCATGAAATAAGATATGACGAGAATGTTGAAATACATCCACGGTTGAAAAATCACACTATTCCGGTAAATATTCGGTGCCGATAGTTGCGGTCAATGTAATCACAACATGCCAAATGTATAAAAATACTTTTAGCCGACGAATTTCAAAGGTTTAGCCGACGAAATTTTCAAAGGACTTTAGCCGACGAAAATATATGAAAATTCGTTGGCTAAAGTCGAAAAATTTTCGAAATTTTCAACCAAAATTTTTTGGCGGGCAACCAAAATTTTCAAAGGACTTTAGCCTACGAAAATATATGAAAAGTCGTCGGCTAAAGTCGAAAAATTTTCAAAATTTTCAACCAAAATTTTTTGGCGGTCAACCAAAGAGTTTAGCCGACGAAAATAAATAATTTCGTGGGCTAAAGTTCTTTATATAGCCGCAAATAAACCCAACACTAGACATATTGCGGCCCCTCCTCCTCTTCCTCCTCCTCCACACAACCACCACAAATAAACCCAACACTAGAAATATTGCGTCCCCTCCTCCTCTTCCTCCTCCTTCTCCTCCTCCACCTCCGCCACTCTCTCTCCTCACCCCACCGTCTACTCTCCACCCCCACGCGCCCAATGGCCACCTACCGCGCCCTCCTCTCCCTCAAGTCCTCCCTCGACGACCCCGACTCCCGCCTCTCCGCTCTCCGCCTCCTCAACCTCTCCAGCAACGTCTTCAACCGCACGTTCCCGCCGGAGCTCTCCAACCTCACTAACCTCCGTGTTCTCGACCTCTACAACAACAACCTCACCGGCGTGTTACCAGTTTCGGTGGCAACTTTTCATTGTATATCACAGTTTCTCTGTCAAGATTCTCCACACACACAAAAAAAAATAAAAAAATGTTTCTGAAGTTTTTTTTTCAAAACCCAGCAACTTTAGCCGACGATATTCAAACATAATATTCGTCGGCTATAGTATTTTTAATTTTTTTAATAAGATTTAGCCGACGAAATAACCTAATATTTCGTCGGCTATAATTATTTTTAAATTTTTTTATAATGTTTAGCCGACAAATAACCTAATATTTCGTCGGCTATAGTTATTTTTTTAATTTTTTTAATAAGGTTTAGCCGACGAAGTAACCTAATATTTCGTCGGCTATAATTATTTTTAAATTTTTTTATAAGGTTTAGCCGACGAATAACCTAATATTTCGTCGGCTATAGTTATTTTTTTAATTTTTTTTATAAGGTTTAGCCGACGAATAACCAAATATTTCGTCGGCTATAGTTATTTTTTAAATTTTTTTACAACGTTTTGCCGACGAAATACTTCGTCGGCTAAAGTCTGGGACTATAGCCGACGAGATTTTTTTCGTCGGCTAAAGTGGGACTATAGCCGATGAAAAAAAAATTTGTCGGCTAAAGTCATTACAGACGGCCTTTTCCCGACGACACTATAGCCGACGAAGGCTAGTCGGCTAAGGTCTTAGCCGACGAATTTTTTTAACAGGCCGACGAAAATTTTTCGTCGGCTAAAGTGCCTGTTCTGGTAGTAGAGGCCCGAGCGAAAGAAATCTCCGACTGACATTAGGCTTAGGCCTAATTTGTGAGTGGACTCTTGTTTTTAAATAATATGCATGCAATGATTTATTGATGAATATTTTCTTTTTTTGAAAAATAACCGAAATTGAGAATTTGGTGATTATATATTCATATATGGATTATTATGAGAATAGTATGTATATAAATAAATGCTAACTAGCTATACGTGTTTTTCCGTTATAATGAGGTAAAATTCTATTATGGTGTGACGGGAGCGTTGGACGCAAACGTAGTAGTCCTATATAAATATAATAATTTATATAGGGAATATGCGCGTATATATATTTACTCGTGCTTTTCTGCCATAATGAGGTAAAATTCTATTATGGTGTAACGTGAGCGTTAGACGCTAGCGTCGTAGCCTTGAATGAAATTCTATTTTTCGTATTTATTCATAGAATTCGTACAAGGAATATAACGAGTGTAAATACATACTGATATATATAATTTTAGCCTGATATGGCATTTTATTAAGTTTGGGAGTCTAGCGAGTCTAGACATAAGTTAAGAAATTCTGAGTTAAAGCTTTTGAGCTGTCGCATGCATCGTGTTTTCCTTAGTAATAAATTTTGGGGAAGCATAATTATTTCACTGGAATTATTTTCGTCCATTCATTCTAACGTTTCTGAATTTTTTCCCCTGGGCCCTTCGTTTTAAAATGCTCAGTCTGCAAAGTTCGGGTTGGATCTAGTAAGAAGCAACGAGGCATAGTCACCCATCTCTCAACTATTTTTTACCAGTAGGTTACCTGTTTAACTTACTAGGGTATCATTTTTGTTTCCGTTGTTTTGTTATAGTAGCTTTGAATACTTTTGGGATTATTGTATAAGATTTTAGTTGGGCTTTTATTATTTGGATAATTGGTTAAATTGGAGGATGTTAATTGTTGTTAAGAGGGTAGTTCTGTAATTTTCCGGGTTAAAGTTGTCCATTTTCAAAGGAGGTTCGCCAAGCTCTTCAGTAAATTTTCCTTAGAGGTGGTCCCCGCAAGACTTACTTCGGGTTTCAGCGTGAAATTCAGGGTGGGTCTTGACAGAGCCAGTAGAAGTATAAGCAGCATAAGCAGTAGATAATAGTGTAACATGTGACCAGTGTGTTAACACTTCAACTAACACCGTCAAGCATAAAAAGGTGTCTGTAAGTTGGATGTATCTATCTACATAGTTTGATGTAAGAATAGAATGTTCACTTTTGTGTTATTTAGCGTAGGAGAGTCTCACTCCTAATTTAGCTAAAAAATAGGCTTTAAAACGAGTAATGAGTATTGCAGGGGGCCAATGCGACATTGAGGGAAGCCCGGTGCATCAATTGCTTGAGGAATTGATCGAATGAGCTCCAGGAAGTTGGAGTCGTGTTCGAGTGACGACAATGTCCCCGGGTGCCGCCATTTACAACCATGGTGTCACCATCATGCTTCATGGAGAAGCTAGATCCCAAATATTTTAGTTTTGAGCAGAAGAGTAGATGTCCATGAGAAATTCTCAAAATTTAGACCATTATGTCTCTTCCAAGATGACCGATTTGGTCAAACCAAAGCCTATATGAGTCAGTGTCCCAAATATCATGTTTGGCAACAACATGTGATTCGATATTCAAATCATAATGACATACAGTCCACTAGATTGACTCATAAACTTCTCTAAAATGCATTTCAGTCCACATTCATGAGAAGGTATACACAAAAGAACTCTTTTCATTCTCACAATACGTTTTCAAATGAAAACCATTAACATGAATGTCTTTAAAGCTCAACATGGTTCAGTTGCCTCTCAATGTGTAGAGGGCATCTGTGACGTTGATCATGGTGCCATGAGACAACAAGATTCAAGCTAAATCGTGTCCCTAAATGGCTGGTATGATTCAATTATTATAGTCACAGAAGATTTACAGAGACATAAAATCTAAAGATAGTTGTCAGTTCCTTAGAATGTTGTGGATAATTCCACTATCTGCGAGGCACTCAATGTCTCTATGATATAGACCTACAAAATAGAGTAGATAGGAGAGTAAATAGTTCAACTTGAACCATTTAGAAGGATTCAAAGAAACTACGAAAAGTTGTAATCCCCAGAGTGTATAAATTTTTTTGCACAAAATGACATTTGCGCACTAAAATAGCCATAAATTCTTCGTTTAAAATAGATATGGACGAACCGGAAAAGTTCTGAAAACTAGACTCGTAGAGCTTTCCAATGATATAAAGCTCACTGCCTGGTTCGTCTTGAGCTATTCACAAACCCAAACGAAGTTGACTGTTCAGAAGGGACATATTGTTGTTTTTTACAGAATTGGCATGGGCGAAGCTCTGAAGCTTGCAGGTGGCATGTAGGCTTTTGCCTTAGCCAAAAATGACGTGTGTATGATCAAAACCAAGTCCTTTCGGTCGTAAACTCCATGACTTGTTAGTAAAAGCTTCCTGACATGAACATAAACTAACTCAAAGGACTTAGAGGATTCAATCATGATGATAATTTTCCGGTGTTGATAAGTTTTCAACGTCTTTTGCAAGACGGAAATTGGTTAAATAGCGTAGGGGGATCCAAAATCAAAAGCTTTCGGTAACTTAAAGTCAGTATGAACAGACATGTTCGTGGATGGTCGGTAGTGCGAGGCACACTTGAAACCATTTTCTCCTTAATTTCAGACAATTCGAAGACATCACACTGAGCTTGGATGAACCTAGTTGAACAATTGATGATGGAAAATCCGCTATAGGGTAGAACACTTAATCAGAAACACGTTATCGATCATTCTTGATGATGCAAGGCCGTGCGTCATCTTCACTTGGAAGAGACCAAAACGACATAATTTAACCATGTAGATTGTAAATATGTCATGCTTCTAAGGATGATGTAAAAATGTACATCTTGTTTGTAAATCAATATGAACCATAAGAGGAGAATAGTTTCATAACTTCGAAAAAATTCTCAAAGCATTCATTATTGCTAATGGGAGTACATCAAGGTCCCAAATAGACGAAAGACGTCGATATGATGCCTTATTACATATAGCTTGGAAAGAAAATCAATGTCTAGTCAATGACGTCAAAGTCAGGGGTAGCTAGAGTAGGATCCCAATCTTCGAAATTCACGATCATGAGGATGCCGTTTTTGTCCTCATATTGATTTTTCATACCTTTTTGTATGCATTCATAATTTGAAGGAGCTTGACAATCGTGAACCAGTGATCCAAAGATCCGCAACGGTTGCATTGTTATGCGTTGACATGAGTAGTTTTGACAAATATAATTGGTGTCTAGACCGGGAGTGTCACCATTAGGGCCTGTGACACCTATCTCTCTTTTCTAGACATCTGCACAATGTTTTCTACTGTTGTCGTGACCCATATTGTTGTCCTCACATTAGTGGATAATCTCAAATACGTTTATCGCATTAGCGTATATATAATTCTCATTTGTAATTATATGACCCAAATCAAGTCTCCTTGGTAATGTCAAACCAACTTGGAGGACTTAGAGAACTTGATGATGATCGATTCCGCTAAAAGATTATGAATCATGACGCCACAAAATTTCACCGACAATGTGTAGTCATAAAAATGTGATAAACAATCCCCGTGACTAATAACTAACAAGTTGAGTTAGATAGACGTTTCAATAAACGCTCTATGAGTGCATTCCACATTACTTTGTGATCATTACTTTTTGCACATATTACCATTGAAGACTTTTGTCGATGTGCCGCGTCAAAGACTTTGAGCGCATGAGATGTGAAATCTCGGCATCTAGGTTTGTTAGCCTGGGGTCAAAACATGTGGTTTATTCATTTCCAATAAAAAGTTCCACAAATACCAAGCGAAGAGTCGTCTTAGGCATCGAGTATGTCAAAACTCAAAGGAACAGAATGTTATATTGCTCTTGCATACAAAACCAAGCTGTTATGAGACTCGATAGAGGTCACAAATAATGCTTTTAATGGTTTATCCTATGGATTAATCACACACAATTCAAAAAAAGGCCTTGGATTGATCAAACATAATCCGGAGAAAGGTCAGGGTTGATCATACATAACCCTGACAAGAAAATAAGAGTGATCAAACACACTATTGACCCGCAAGTAAAATTCCTAGATTTTTGGTACCTGCACTCACAAAATTTCAAACATAGAATGAAGATGAAGAAGGGGAGAAAACACTTTATCTCCCCCAAGTTTAGGGTTTAAAACATACAGTAAAATTTCTTTGAGAAACTCGGATTTCTTGATCTAAAGCTCGATCGGTGAAACTAAAAAAGAAGGCGGAGCTGACAACCGGGAAGCGGCGGTCGGGAGCATCGACAGCGTCAAGGCCAAGGCAGGGCTGAGAACTTTTAGTTTGAGAAAGAATTGTTTTTTAGGGTTTGGAAAAAAAATCATAGGCTATTGGCTTTAAGGTTAGAATATAGTACATGATAACGTGATGAATGATAAAGTATAGAGACAAAGAGAGATAACAAAAGAATAGAGAAATCATCATCTTATTCATTGATATGGGCATTTTATATAAGGAATTACACAATACAATATGGTAAGGATAAATAATACATAGATCTAGTCAAGCTACATATCCTAATGACATAAGGCCATGACACACATAAAGAATATCTATAACGATATAGAATATCCTAGAACAAAGTCAAAAATGTTTAATTAGGGAACCCTCACTATTTCTCAATCAAAAAACAAAACCATCACTATCTAACTTCCCAATAAAAGTGAGAGTTCCCTAATTAAACTTTCTTGATTTTACAGAATTGACATTGGGAAGTTTAGAGAACTCTCACTAAAATAAATAAATAATATCTATTCAATGAATTGTTGAATATCTACACAAAATGGTTCTTGATGAACATGGTATTATCCTGTAAAATGTGGATGCCATGACTGATTGGTGATCACTATACTAATTATGGCGTAAGGAGATTAAGAAGAGACACTCTATGTTGTAATACGCATCTGAACAGTCTTTCCAAACCAGTTTCAAGCCCAGTTATACTACAACCAAGTGTCTCCAATCTCAACTGCACCTTCTTCACATCCATCTTGGCATCACGCTTGTGTAGTGAGCATAGAGCAACATCAACAGTTCCAACTTCATTGTGAACCTTCTGCTCTTTCTCCGAGGCCATCGCAAATGTTACAGCCTTCAGTTTTGATACCAGTGACCACCTAGTAGTCACTGGCATGGATAGAAACACAAATAGGGACTGAAACATAGAAACCGTGAGAGCACTTAATTCTCTTAACAATTTGATCACAATTAGTACATTATAGTCTACATCCAACAGATGCAATAAACACCCAAATCTGGTCTCCATCTTCTTCAATTCTCCGAGGCTCTTTGCGACGTTCTTCTTTGCCTTCTTCCTAAAGCAAAGGTAAGCATGAACACTGCTATCAATGCTCGACTTCTTCCTACGTAAAGCGGATTGTAGGTCTTGAACCTGTTGCTTCATCGCCAAGAGCAAGTCTCTAGCATTGCCACATGAGTCTAGCAACCAAACTGACCCTTCGAGTGTCTCTTCCACTAGTGCTTTACACTGCTGGTGGTTAAGAGCTTGTTGGGTCAGTTGAGATTGAACCAGTTCCTCAATGGAATTGAAAAGATCTGCTAGTCCTGACAAATTGATTAAAAGAGACTCACTCCCTAGAGGACTTGAAGATCTACAAGTCCTTAACTTGTTTAACTCAGACTCAATCTTTTGGGAAATGGGATTTAGCCTAGAGGGCAAGCTAATAGACCTCACTGGTTGAGCCATTATGGTTTTGCAAAAGTCTTGAAACACACAGTTGAAATCAAACCCTGAAGGACAACAATGTTGTAATCTGTATATATAACACTAGCTTATGACATTTTCTCTGCAAATCTGCATGTGGTGGCAATCTGGGTCCTGCTATTTTAAGATCGTGTATCAAATTTGGTGAACAACTCACAAATTCTATATTTTTCTTTGGTCTATTGTGAGAACAATATGTACAGGCCTTAATAATCGTATGCTTTCTTGCCTCCCCAATCATTAAAAGTCCACATTCTCGATCAGAATTTCAATCATATTATTTCTCTAATTGTTTAAGAAAATCATAGGCTGGCATTGCATTGTTGTCTATTTGACGAAGAAATGGGTGAAAATGAAACGAAAACGACAAATGCAGACAAGATTTAACAGAAATCTAAACCTATATAATCAAAGAATCTAGGCTTGCAATGTAAGAAATTAACTTAGGTTCATCTAATCTAAACCACAATGCTTCCACCGCAAATTGCACTCAAAATCGTACACATATCTCTCTTAAAAAAGCACGGATTTCCGTATCATTTTGTGTACCTTATACCACTAACCCATTGTTTAATTGGAGACAATGAGACATTTTTAATGACCATTTGATTCTGAAATCAAGGATTAGTAGTTAAACATTTTAGGTATGGAGAGGGCGGCAAGGTGTTGGAAGTTAGTGTCACAAAGGAGCCTAATCATAAGGCATGGCCACATTTAGAATCACATGCACTTTGTTTAACCAATGTTGACAAAACGCAGACCCTGCAAGTAGCACAGCTTAGACAGAGTGATGCTACTACACTACTATCAAGGTTATAATATCTGCAAAATAGTAGTGATTTATATCAGATGTTTTTGAACCATTGCTAAGCTATAAGCATCTATTTCTACTAATTTCCATCTACTCCAAATTTCCATACTAGAATCAAACCATGAGATTGTTAGAGTGCTAGAAACAAATATCTACCTTTGTGATAGAGCAGGATAATATATATCATCCAGTGGTTGAGTCTGAAAATGCATATATAGACAAACATCTACTTTTGTGATAGAGCAAAGGGTAGTAGATCTAATATAGTTGTCGAGTCTGAACAGACAAATATCAATCGGGGCGTATTCTAATTCTTGTATTTCAACTCAAAAAGGCAATGGCCACAAGTAGGGATAATACATAAAAGACCTTCAGATACGCCTTCTGTGCAATCTCATTAAGAAAACACAATTTGACAACAACCGGTAACAACAGACAGGTACAGCTCTGCATTAGTAGCTCATCAACAATCAGTAGCTGATAGTGAGTGATGCCAATAGCGATAAGTGAGGAAAGTTCTGCTGAGACCAGGGTCATTTTGTTGGAGGCTAACTTGCCGAGGGCAGAACTTTTGCTCCAGATGGTGAAAACAAAAATGTGGGAATTATGCTTAAAAAGGTGGCTGGTGTCAGTTGGTTGATCCGACTCCACTGGGTAAGTAGGTGCTCCGCTAGTAGCAGCATCACGTAAATTGCAATATATTTATCCTCGTTCCAATGGCTCGTGTCCAGGACCTTCCATTTGGAGCTTGGAGTTCCTTGGAGATGGTTGGCTAGATGCAGATAGATTGAAAATAGGACTGCTAATTCTAACAAGCAACCTTCTTGCTTCACCAAGGATGAGTCTTAACAACTCTGGCACAAGTGCACAACCCAACCTAAGACTTCCCCATAACAAAACTGGGGACCCAAAATAGAAACATTTCATTTGAGTCAGGACCTTGTAGATTGACATAAGAAATGCAGCATAACATAGAAGAAAACTCAAGATTCTGTACAAGAATAAGAACAACTAGGTTGGAGATCAAGTAAATATAAATTATGAGGTAAATAAGGATCTAATTTTAACTTCTAAGCTATTATAGGATGATATTAAGGCTAAAGGCTCCAAACTCAAATTATAAATTTTTTATTATCAAGTAACTTGTGGCCAAGGACTTTCCGCTCAATAAACTTACAGTTTCAGTGGAGAATGATTTAAAACTATGAAAGCATACATATTGAAACACAGTAACTTTAGCAAATATCAGAACAGAAAACATTGTACACTTTCCAGTATTGAATCCCTTTTAGTGCCTTTAAAACTTCATCATACCTTTTTGCAGGTGACCAACTATACAAACATATAATTAGATAATGCTATCTGTTTAGCCTTAGTCAGATTATCAATTTTAGACTCACTGCATTCCAGTAACTTAAGACAATAGGATAGTTCCAGCTTTATTCGATTCATAAATCATAAATCAAGGGCCACTTTCTCCTAAAAGGGAATTGATAAACAACAGTATGACATCTTTAGGTTGCGAGATAAAGTCAATCATGGAACATTTAACAAGTACTAGAATATGTGGAAACAATGCTTTAACAGCAAAGAGAGAACATACCCGTCATAAATCAAGGTCGGGCTTTCTTAACCTGCTTAACTGTAGCTTCCAAAGTCAAGTAAGCAGAAACATTTGCCAAGCTCTTACTCTCAACTGCATAATCAAACACTTCATAAGCATCTGCAATCCTGCCTGCCCTACAAAGTGTCCTCACAAGCGTACCATACGAAGCAGTGTCAAGATTCATCCCATCTTTTTTCATCAGTCCATACAATTTGAGCCCTTTCTCTAACAACCTTCCCTTACACAACCCATGAAGCAACGTATTATAGGTGCATTCGTTCGGCATGCACCCCTGTGCTTGCATCTCCGACAACAATGCCACTGCACCCAATGCATCCCCTTTCCGACACAATCCATTCATCAACGAAGTATAAGTCACCTCATCGGGGAAATGCCCCATTTCCACCATGATCCGCAAATACTTCTTCGCGTCCATAACTCTGCCACACTTCGACAACCCAAAAATCAGAGTATTATATGTAACAAGATCAGGCTCCACTCCCTTCGCCTGCATCTCCTTCAACACCTGAACCACCTCATTCCCCTTACTCAGCATACAATAACCCTTCATAATCGTATTATACACATAGCAATCAGGCTTAAACCCCTCCTTCTCCAACTCGTCCACTAATCGAGTAGCCTCACGTAAATTCTTGCTATTAGCTACATTGTCAATCATAATTGTAAAAGTAACCAAATCCGGCTTCAAACCAAAAGACTTCATTTCATCAATAAAACCTCTCACAGTACTCAAAACTCTCGACTTGCATAGACACTTGACAAGAAAGTTATAAGTATAAGTATCCGGCACCGCGCTTTTCAACGCCATTTGCTTCATCACCTGCACTGCCTCATCGACGTGCCCGGCAAGGCAGAGTGACCGGACGGCAATTTCGGTGGTGACCTTATCTGGGTGGAACCCATTGTTGACCATAAAGTTGAGAACTTGGTGAACAGACTGGAGGGTCTGATCAGGTACAGTGCAGGACTGGGCGAGCAGGATGTGATAGGTGGACCGCTCCGGCGAGAATGCCGGTTGGGTTTTGATCATGTGGTTGAAGAAAGCGATGGAATCGTTGATGGTGGAGATTGCGGCGTAGGATTGGAGGAGGGCGTTGTGGCGGCGAAGATCAAGAGGGTTTCTTGTTGAGGTGGCGATGGAATTGAAGACCCTTTTGGCGTCTGAGAGGTTTGGGGAGGTGAATGGGTTCTGGGTCTGGGTTTGGGTTTTGCCGGAATTTTGAGGTGGGGGTTTTCCGGTGAGGTGGGTGTGGGGTTTATGAGATGGGAATGAAGAAGGTGGCTTTTTGATGAGGGAGGTTGAGACTAGGGAACGGACTGAGGGGGACATCTTTCCCATTTCTGGGTTGGTCTGGGTATTGGTGGGAGCTCTGTGATTTTTGTGGAGGAGTGTTAGGGTTTAAGGAGGGTTTGAGATTGGGGATTTTGTGGGGTTTTGGAGACTGGTTACGGTGGAGCTAAGTCGGGTTCGGGTATGGGCAGGTCCAGATCTTGAGGCTTGAAAGAACGAGTCCATTTTCAAAGGCCCAAGATATGTTGCAATTTTTCCATGGAGATTTTCATGTACTTGTTTCTGTAAACTGTTCTATTCCGGCAAGTAATAGTTACAACATTCGGTAATGAAGAGGGCGTTGGCGAACGATCCTTGTACGTCGTCTTGTATGTTTGGGTAACGATGTGGAAGAGGACGTTGGTTGTTTTGACAGTTGTCTATAAGGTGGTATCGAGTTTTGAGAAATACTCTCTAGCCCGTGACGTTGGGCGATAGAAGTGGTTAGAGGCAGGGCCTTTTCGGCTCATGCATGGAGGTCATTCATGATGACAGAGCCGTAAATAGTTTAGGTTTTAAGGATGAGAATTGGGGGCTTATGTCCACCGTTAGTCATTCCCTTGTTATGTAAGCTTGATTATTTTTCTTATTCTAAAAAAATAGTGAAGAACATGCTGATTTGGTTTATTACTCAATTTCTTTCCAATTAATTAAGTACCAATTTACGTATTACAAGTGATGAAAATAATAAACTTTAATCAAAAATTTGAGATAACTCGAAATTTGAGTACACAATGTGTTTTTATCGAACAAAAACACATATTTTATTTGTTTATAAATAAAACATTCAATTTCTTATTACATGAAGTTGCATCGCTAATCTGATGCATTTTTATTACAAATTACCAAGCTAAATATTTGGTAAAGTACAATAATCTCTAGAAGTTATAACCATCACGGATTAGGCGCAAAAGGTACTTGGTTATTGCAATCTAAGTTGTCTCCCGGGCTCACTCCCAATATGTCCGAGTACCTCCTATAGAACCCGATCCTATCCACCACCCTGTTATCTTGACCATGCCCACATTCGATTCCACCGTTGATAATATTGGTGATCACACCATATCCGGGAACCCGACCTGCTGATGTATCTGCGGCAGACGGGTTCCAACGACCGGTAATGACACCGTGGCTTGATGGTTTGTTTGATTGTGGAGTCATCCAGAACCATATTGCTGTCTTGAATGCTACAACTGGGTCTGTGGCCACCAGGTCCGGATTGTTTATCAGATCCTCTTTGATTCCTGCCCCCGCTTGAGCATAGTTGTAATTGCTACAAATATCAACATGTCAATGTCATCAGTCTTATCCTCTCATTTGTTAAGGTCGATCTTCCTCCACATGAACGATGTATGAGCACCACAAGAGAAAGTAGGAATGAATTCCATCAAATTTTCAGTTAAATGATGTGTCCCCTTTAATAAATAATATACTCTTATAACTTACATTTTCTCATTAATCAATACAAGCACAATTTGTTTATTGTCTCGTTTCTTTTACTTTTAAGTTCTTTAATTAACAAGTTATAAAATATTTTCAATAATCAATGATAGCTTTCAATTTAAAGCTCGAAAATAATCACGTATTTGCTTTGATTAATTTGCAAATAGTGAAGATATATATAAAATTTAAGAGACATACTGGGTGAGTTGAATGGGTCCTCGACCATAGTACTTCTTGCCAGGAGCACATGGATAATCTTTGGGTGTACAATACACATCATCTCGATTGTTGTCAATCTGTTCATTGACAAAGCAATAACCCCATGCATAAGGACCATCCGGTGCACCTGCCCATCCCGATCCACCTACGTACATATTCAAATCAACCATTTAACTAAATAAAACTCGGTTAATAAAGCAAAAATCTGAATCATTCACTATCGATTCGGCAAGTTAGTGCCACAAATTACCAGTGGTCTCATGAGAGGTTTGAGCTAAGAAAGCAGCGAGCTCCTTCTTTTTCGTTGCATCATCTCCAGTGGTGCCAAACGCAGGGAATGATCCAGCAGCAGTAATGAAAGCATCATAACTGTAGAAACCGTTGCCTTTGCACTGTGGATCGTTGCGATGCTTGAGCATTTCATCAAAAAGAGAGGAGGTAATGATTCCGGCAACATCACCGCCACCGCCACTTGGGGTTGGTGACGAGGGAGTAGTTGGTGAGCCACCACCACCTGAAGGAGTACATTGGCTTTGGCAACCAGTAGCACAGTAGTCGGTGGTCGTGCCACACCACCCGTGTTCGCTACAACATAGACCGTTCGGGCAGGTGGCGCCACCGGCTTGTCTACCGCATTGTTCTGCCGAGATACCTAGCAACAAAGTGAAGGAGACGATGATGAAAGTGTGTAACTTCATGTTTATGGAAGCAAGCTAGCGTGATTGATGGTATGGTGTATGTGTGAGGCTTAGGGGTGTATATATAGTCGATGTGGGACGCGGGTTTCCTTGACCATTATCTTGAAAGTTCAAAATGGTTGATGGCTTGGCTAAGTTTCTTCTTGCAGAACAGGTACAGCTGTACAACACTACAACCTGTGCTGTTCTGGGTCTTCGTACGTCTGTGGGAATTGGAAGAAGGTTTTATTCAGTGACGACGTGTTTGGAATGTGGGACAAAATATCAGGGAAAAGACTCAAAAGTTGGGTACCAATTGACTTGTACATATACGTTCTCCCCGGACACGTCAAATAGAAATCATGTTCGAGCAAAAGGCAGGAAGTTTCCAAAACCTTTAGGGGAATCTGACTGGGTGTTGACTACGTCCTCCAAAACCTTAGGTTATTCTGATCAACACCCTTTTTAACGAGTGTAGAAAACAATAAACCAACCTTTATGGTCTTTCTTGTAAATTCAAGGATATATAGGAGCATTACTATGGTGAAAATGCATCGAATCATTCTCATACATATCACATATGACTGATATGAGTTCTCCTATTGCATAAGCTCTAGCCTTAATTTTGACATGGTCTTCAACTCTTTATACTACGCCTTACCAAAAAGATTGCAAGAGAGTTCAAGTTCGTTGAAGGTAATTTCAAGCTCATAATTAACGTGGTTAATGGTTTTTAGACGATTTTGAAGATGGTTCGAGACATACAACTTGCAAGTTTATTTAGTTTTATTTTCTATAACCATATGTTTTTAGAAAAACAAACTTTGAAAATATCAGTTTTCTCATTGGTTACTAACAAACAAAAAACCACTATATTTGGAGAACAAATTTCTTAGATATTATATGAACTTTTATTTCAGTTTATATCTTGTTCTTATAGCTGGCTGAGCCATGCCATCACCCATCACTTGGCAAGCTACATTGTTTTATTACTTCCGAATGGAAAGTTTGCCTAAAACGATCTTTGGTTATAACAGTCCAAGTTATCCCCAGTGCTGACTCCAAATATGCCACAGTACCTCTTGTAGAACCCGATCCGATCCGCCACCCTATCATCTGGACCATGTCCACACTCAAGTGCGCCATTCACTATGTTAGTGATCACACCATACCCGGGAACCCGACCCGCCGCTCTGTCTGCACTAGATGGGTTCCAACGTCCAATGATAACGTCGTGGCTTGATGGTTTGTTTCCTTGAGGGGTCATCCAGAACCATACTGCTGTCTTGAATGATACAACCGGGTCTGTGGCCACTAGGTCTGGGTTATTTATCAGATCCACACCGATTGCTTGACCCGCTTGAGCGTAGTTGTAGTTGCTAAACAAGAACAAATCCACGAGTTTCATTATCATTTTCTCTAAGACGCTGTTGTGAACGGATCCTACTTCTCTGTTTGGATTCATATTACTTGGATCTGTTTGGAATTCTTATATGATTGGATTACTCTAAGAAAATCCAAACAAATGTAACATATATATATATCCAAACAGAGAAACCGGATCTGTTGTTAATCAGTTCACGACTACACCAAGTATGAAATTTACAAGATCGGAAAGCAGGACTCACTGAGTAAGTTGAATAGGTCCTCGGCCGTAATATTTTCTGCCGGGAGCGCATGGATATTGGGCTGATGGAGTGCAATAGTCGGCCTGGTTGAGTTCCCTGATAAAGCAATATCCCCAAGCATAAGGGCCATCTGGTGCAGTAGGCCATCCTCCTATATAACAAATCATACACAAAATAATGATGAATGTATTAGGGTTTAGGGCTTAATGAAACAAACAAAACCAATATTAGGGTTTTTTGTACTGACCGGTGGTCTCATGTGACGTTTGACCCAAGAAAGCAGCTATTTCCTTCTTGCGTGTAGCAACATCTCCAGTAGTACCAAACCCATTGAAGGATCGGGCAGCAGTAATGAAAGCATCATACTTATAGAACCCATTACTTTTGCACCGGGCATCGTTTCGGTACTTGAGCATTTGATCAAAAAGAGATGCGCTAATGATGCTGCTAACATCACCACCACTTGGGGTTGGTGTCGGGGTTGAGCCACCACCTCCAGAGCTACATTGGCTTTGGCAACCAGTTCCACAGTATTCGGCTGTGTTGCCACAATACCCGAATTGGCTGCAACAGAGCCCATTTGGACACGTTGCCCCTCCGGCTTGCCTCCCACATTGCTCTGCCGATGCCCCTATCACCAAAGTCAGGGAGAAGATCATAAGACTATGAAACTTCATGGTTTGAAAGTGTTGGCCGGATCGATGCAACGCCGGTGTGTAAGGTTGTATCACCTGTATGCTTCCACGTACATTTTTCAAAATGGGTTGCTGGATATATATACCATACATACCCTTTTTAGATGGAGAACTGATCTTAGCTAGTGACATATTGTATTTGGGCAGAATGTTAGGACAGAGCTAAACCCTAGATGGCATTGGGTTAGGGATTGACTAGTTCATCTAGATCTTTTATTACTTCAGAGACACGGCAATGAACTAAAATCCCAAATAATAGAGGGAATGAGAGCAGGATATATAGATCATTCGATGTACCTAGTTATTGTTGTAGGCAGTTTGGTCAGATCTAAATATCAGTAGCTCAAGTCATATTTATGCTGCATGCTATGCCAGATGTTTCTCTTAGTCATACTCCTAGATTATGAAGATAATCAGCAAATGATCTGGTTTGATACGTACACACCTCCAGATTGTGTGAGATGTGTGTACTCCGATCCAATTCGATTGTAACCAAACTGGATACTTTCATCTTTTTCTCATTAATTAACATATTAATATTCAAAAAACTAAAAAAATGCTACATGAATTGTAGGCAACAAAATTAAATTAATTAATGGTCAGTGATAGATAATTACTTCTTCCATCTTGCTTCACCAGATGAAGCGTTGAGTGTGAATAGCATTATTGATAGCAATTGAGTGTTTGGAAATTGGTTTTGATCAACGAATAATCTAAGTCGATTTTGGAAAGGCTTTCAAGTAGACCTTCTACAAACCAACTAAGGTGGCTACTGTACATATGTCCGCTTTTACAATGCATTTAAGGAGTTTGAGATGGTACATATCCACTAAATAATCATTGATGGGAATGAAAAAGTAATTTATTTTGTTGTTGGTCAAATTAAATTGATATGATTTAATTGCCCACGAGGTTTGGCTCAATTGGTAACTGGTAAAGACAGACTTCTGGTGGAGATACCTCATCCAAGTTCGATCTTTGGCCGTTACTAGCCGTATGACTGGTGTGACATGTACGTGCTTAGGGTTAAGCTAGGTGCTGGTTTGTCCTGACAATGGTGGTGTAGTCTAACGACCAAACTGTCACCCAAATTTTTTATAACTATAGATAAATAAATAAAATAAATCAATATGATCAAGATAATTTTATTTTACCTGTTTAATTAGATCAAATTTTCTTTAGGTGGTGCTAATAATACACTTTTTTTTGCTATTAACATACTTTATTTATGATTAGAGTCAATCATGAATCAAATTCAAGTGTCAAACTTGTAAATAAAATTAAAATGTATGGATAAAAAAATAGATGAGGTATGTTAATAGCATCAACATTTTCTTTTCTTATTGCTCAAATTATCTAATGCTTGAACAATGATATATCTGAAACTAATTTCTCCCGTTTATATTATTAATGGTTAAGCTCTCAAGTTGTGTTAGCTCAAATACATGACCTGACCACCAATTTGTGCTATTCGAGTATTTCATTATAAGTTGCAAGTGAAATAGTTTACAGAAACAAGTACTTCTTTTTGTAACTGGGAAGTACATTCGTATCCATATTATTTATTGGAACCGATCAATGATTCCCTTATTCTTACATAGACCTTATTTGGCAAGACTAAACTGTTATTAATCAGTTCTCATTTTCCCTAAAACAGTCCAAGTTGTCCCCATTGCTCATTCCCAATATGCCACAGACCTCTTGTAGAACCATATCCGATCAGCAACCCTATTATCTTGTCCACGCCCACATTCAAGTCCGCCATTGATGATGTTTGTAATCACTCCATATCCAGGTACCCTACCCGCCGATCTATCTGCCGGAGATGGATTCCAACGTCCGGTAATGACGTCGTGGCTTGATGGTTTGTTTCCCTGAGGAGTCATCCAGAACCATATTGCTGTCTTGAATGATATAACCGGGTTTGTGGCTACTAGATCCGGATTGTTTATCAGATCCACTCCGATTGCCTTACCCGCTGGACCATAGTTGTAGTTGCTAAGAAAATGAACGAGTCAGTATCATGAATAATGATCATGGTAAAGCTAACATGCATATATGATATATCACACATTTGAGTGAGTTTCATGCATGCAGTAACCCTAATTAGTATTTAGTAAATATGGTATAGATTTACTATTTGGTTCGAAAGGGAAACTCACTGAGTGAGTTGGATTGGTCCTCGGCGGTAATATTTTTTGCCGGCAGCGCATGGATATTGAGCTGATGGATCACTCAAAATGGTTCTGCTAGTTCGATTTCATGTGGAAAATTGGAGTGATTTTATAGTTAGGAATTGACTAGATTGACTAGTTCATCTCTTACCCCATAAACACGTCAATTGACAGATAAATTTGTTAAAGAAGAGGCAAGAGCCACCTAGAAGACCAAAGTCTCGCACCTAACAATTTATGTTATGTTCGGCAGACCTAAAGGGTAAGAACCACGTACTAATATCCCACTTGATCAACAATAATTTTCTAAAGAATTAAATTCAGTTTACCCCCTAAATCTTTGGTGTCAAAATCAGTTTAGTCCTGCAACTTTTTTTAAAATCAGTTCGCCCCCTCAACTTTCGTAAACACATTAGTTTAAAATCAGTTCGCCCCCTCAACTTTTTTTAAAATCAGTTCGCCCCCTCAAAATCAGTTCAAAAATTGGACCAAACTGATGTGTTTACAAAAGTTGAGGGGGCGAACTGATTTTAAAAAAAGTTGCAGGACTGAACTGATTTTGACACCAAAAATTTGGGGGGTAAACTGAATTTAATTCTTTTCTAAAACTAATCACACTCGATCAAAAGAAAACGGTCCAAGTCTTCTTCATAACCTTTTCGAAACAGCAATCCAGCACCTTTCTAATATTTGTTCCTCAAAGTTCTACCTTGGTTTATTTTTTTATAAATTAAATAAGGGATTAATTACTGGTCACTCCATTAACTTTCATGCGCTCGACAGTTTACTCCATTAACTTTCAATTTCAATCGATTACTCCATTAACTACCCAATGTCACACAATTAGGTCCATCCGTTAAATGGCCGTCCAAATCAGTGGTTAAGTTGCTGACTGGACATATTTTTCAACTGAAAATTCCATTTAACACCCCACCTCTCTCTCTCTCTCACATTTAAAACCCATCAGCCAACCATGGCTTCCCACTTTTCTCTCTCTGCCATTTCTCTCATCACCCTCCTCTTCCTCGCCGAACGCCGCCTCATCCATCACCATCGGCGTCACCTATTCCGCCTCCACCGTCGCCACTTGCCCCACCCCTTCGCTACCGGAGCGTGTGGGCTCGACCATTACTTCTCTCAGCCTCGCCGCCCTCCGCCTTGACGTCTCTGACCCCAACCTTGTCTGCGCCTTCCTCTACTCCAACACCACCCTCCTCATCACCATCCCCAACGCGCTGGTGTCCCATCTCTGGCCGCCAACCGCACCAACGCTCTCTGTTGGCTCACCGTTCAACACTTCCAATTCTCAAATCTGAAATTATAGGGATTGAAATCCCCAATTCCCAAATTTGTTTTCAATCAAACAAATGGCTTCAATTTCATATAGAGGAAGGGGAGGCGAGTGAGAAGAGGTTGTTGACTGGGGATTCGAAGTGGTTGAGATTTCAAGTCTAGCACGGTTTGAAGCGGAAAACGAAAGGGCTTCATGGATGGTGTTGTTTTGGATTTGGTTGGCGGCGAAGGGAGAAGATTGTTGTGAGGGTTTGAGTTTTGGGCTTCGGGAGAGAGATGCGAGGTAGGTGGGTTTGAGTTTTTGGCGTTGGGAGAGAGATGTCGAGGAGCTGCGGGGTGAACTACTGGTGGTGTGGTTGGTTGCTGGTGGTCTGGTTGCGGTGTGTTTGATTACGGTGTTGATGTGGTTGGTTGCTGGTATTGTTGTTGCGGTGTTGATGAAGGTCCAACTGGTAATGTGGTGGCGCTGTGGTTGCAGAGGAGGTGGAGGAGGAGAGAGAAGAGATTTAAGAGATTAAGGAGGGAGGGAGGGAGGGTGTTAAATGGAATTTCCATTTGAAAAATATGTCCAGTCAGCAACTTAACCACTGATTTGGACGGCCACTTAACGGATGAACCTAATTGTGTGACATTGGATAGTTAATGGAGTAATCGATTGAAATTAAAAGTTAATGGAGTAAACTGTCGAGCGCATGAAAGTTAATGGAGTGACCAGTAATTAATCCTTAAATAAGATATTAGGCGATATTAGTTCTTCGAATGTAGACAATTTAGAGAACAAGTCATACCATCAAACCCAAAGGTAAAGGGTACGGTCTACCCTATTCTGAGAACTCACCGCCCGTCCCCTCATTTTTTTTTATTAAAATAGGAAAAAAGAAATATGATTAATTCAAGTACAAACATAAACAAGAATGAAAAGATAAAGATAAAACAACATCATCTGTGAAACAAGAAAAGAGACGCCAGAGTCCCAAAACATGATTATACACGGGAGTAAGGGAACCCTTGTTCATCCATTCGCAAGTATGAAGAGATCTCATGTGAAGGAGAGACATGCCAAATCAGAGAAGAAGAAGTCAAACTCAAAGGATCGACTACCTTGGTTGTTTATTGTCAAATGATCGCGATCGACTCAATCACTGGCAAATTCAGCCCCGGGCTTACCTAATAAGCTTCTAAGTGAGAATTTTGAAACAGATTTTATATATAGGTTTAAGGCTTAATCATAAACCAGTATAAATTTTGACACAGTTCTATATATATATAGGAAGCCAAAACTACTTCATATAATTACACTTAACATTAATAATATAAATTACACACCAACACTTAACACTCATCTAGGTTTATTAATTGTTGTTGTAGTGCTATAGTGAAAGCCAATACTACTTCATATAATTACACTTAACATTAATTATATAAATTACATACCAACACTTAACACTCGTCTATTTTGTTGAGTATTTAGGGGAATCCACATTCATGGATGTCTGTATTTACCAAAATATCTAATGAAAATCGATCATTGAAAATATGCAAAAGTTATAAATGATTCTTGTGGTTTAGGGTATTTACTATGTTTGCCCTTATGATTTAAAATCGTTTAATTTTGGTCCTCGTGTTTTATATATTGATTAAATTAAGTCCAATCATAACATTTTGTCTCACACCGTTAGTAAGACATATGTGCGCGTCACATGCTGAGACAATTTGTCTTTTTACTCTCAAAATCAAATATAAACAAAATACAAATATTATGAGAACCCTAACCCTTGGTCATTATCAAAAAAAAAAAAAACATAACCTTTGTTGCTCGAACCAAAATTAGGTTTAAATGTTGAAAACATTATTCATTTTTCAAAGTGCGAATATAGCATTTGAATTAAAATTAAATTTCATATGGCAATGGCAAGTTTGATTCTAGTCCTTAATCTTCTTGTTCTTCATCAATTTCAAACAACACTTTGGCACAATTTGCCTTTTCATAGAACAGAGGAGATTGATTTGATCAATAAGACAAATAAAAAAAGGATAAGATGAAGAGAGAAAATTATTTGATACGCCATGACAATTGTGAGTATTGGGTAGGTTATGGGAGTTTTTATTTTTATTTTTTATTTATTCAAGGTTACGGAAGTTCTTCTTGTTTATTCTTCGTAATTTTCTTTTTTATTGTTTCCCTTATAGTTCTGTTTAATTTTTGCATTTTCTATTTAATAAGGAATGTATAAGATATAATTATCTCATCATATGTTGTCGGCATGAGAACCTTACTAACAATGTTAGAAAAAATGTTATGATTAGACTCAATTTAATCGATATATAAAAGACGAGAATCAAAATTAAACAATTTTAAACCACAGGGGCAAACATAATCAAGACGTCAAACCACGAGGATCATTTATAACTTTTGCCCTTTTTGCTAAAGTGGTTGAGTAGGATGTGTTAGTTAAAGATTTTTAAGCTTTGTGGCCTCATTTTGTAAGGTTTAATTAGTTTCTTTTTACAAAAACTTTTCGCACTGTTAAGATGTGTTACAATTAGCCCTGCTAGCAATTCCATCTTGGATCCGCCACTGGACTCAATTCGTTTTCATACTTACGTTTTACAGCCGATGCTACTTCATGTTGCAAATCAAAAAACTGTAAAGAGTAATTGTTTGAATCGATTAATCGGAGCTCTCGCAAATCAAACTTGTTAGTTACCGTAACAAGATTGATTTGCAAGCTTCGATTCAAATAGTTTGGGGACAAAAGAAGAAAACACAATAGAAAGTGGGTTGTTCAAAAAGAAACATGGGTAGCAAGAGATGACGATAACCTAACCCGACATCACTCATTATCAGTTGAAAATGTAGAAGTTACCTTTGATATTTCACACCATTTTTCTTGTGTATACGAAACTTATCTATACAAAAAGGTCCCACGATAACTTGATATTGATACTTCGTACCAAAAAAACAAAAACTTGATATTGGGCTCTACTTAAACCTGTTTTGGGTCACAGCCATATCTATCTGAGTCCAATGGTTTGGGCCAATGCTCCGCCATCATGCAATCGTCGACCTTATCTTTCTATATTACTCTCACGCGGTTCAGACACTTGGCGATATACATGATCACCATGGTCGTTTCTTTATCATTGTCTTTTAAGCTTTGACGTGTGAATCGGAACTCATCACACCTCATTGCCTCATCAACGTGATGCATGCTAGCTTGGTTAATTTATATAAGGAAAAAAAGACCAAACAGTGTCCCACCTTTTTAAGAAGCATAACTTTAGTATCCCACCTTTTAAAAACTTCAAAACGGTATCTCACGTTTTAAACCCGACACAAGATCAGTATCTGCGGTCGTCATCTCCGTTACGGTGACAGATTAAATTCAAATAATGAAGGATAATTTCGTCTAATCACATCATAACCCTTAAGCCACAGCTCAAAATGTGACAGAATCATTGGCTCATGATGTTCAGTCTAGCTTTTGTGGAACATGCAGACTGCTTTTGTGAAATATGCATTGAAATGTTGTAGACTATGCGTATTTAACTAGCTTTTGTAGAATATGCTTGTTTAACTATCTTTTGTAAATTAAACTTTGTTGGATGTGCCTATTTTCATGGCTTTTCAGACATTTGAAATGCAAAATTATGTGTTTGAAAGTTTTATATATTCATTTGTTGTTACGGAATTGTTCAATTTAGAACAAGATAAAGGATGAACATGACGTCTAATTCACAAAGTTAGATGTGTTAAGTTATATATATATCAGGTACCAAAATTGTATAATTTTCTTAAAAGTTGTTCCAAAATTAGCTATCAAGTTGTATTTTAGTTTTAATTTTTTTTTACTTTGGAGGTAAATATGTTCTCTTGGCGGGAATATGTAGTTTTGGAGGCAAATATTTGATCTGGCGCCAAACTATTATATGGAATTGGCGGGAGGGACTGAACAGACGAAAATACCCTTCAAAATATGATAGCTTGGAAGCTTCGTCACGGAGATAACGACCTCGATCAGATACTGATCTTGTGTCGGGTTTAAAACGTGAGATACCGTTTTGAAGTTTTTAAAAGGTAGGATACTAAAGTTATGCTTCTTAAAAAGGTGGGACACTATTTGGTCTTTTTTTCCTTTATATAAATATGAACTCAGTAACCCTCACCATTTTGTACAGAACCAACCTAGCTAAACCAGCACTGATTAATCCACACGATGAATGAGGGTTTTATGCAGTGCTCAGCTGCAAACTACATACGTACACTTGTCACCGATAAGCTTATTGGAGCGAGCAGCTGTCGTCAATGGCGATAAGCCTTCCGTCGTCTACGGCGGCGTAAGGTATTCGTGGAAGGAGACGCATCAAAGAAGCCTCAACTTCGCTTCAGTTTTGATCCGTTTATTAGGAGTATCCCGCCATGATGTTGTAAGTAGTTTCCTTCTGTACTCATCACTCGACCATTAGCATGCTGCAGCAGTGCAGCTACCTAGCAAGCTAGCTTTCACAGTTTTATATATCTATGTGTTATGATCGAACATGAATAAATTGGTTATTATTACATATATATATATATATATAAGTTAATTTCATCTGAAATGAATCTAACTATAGCCAAATTAGTGTTTCATTTTTCTTCACTATTCATGCATTGATAAAGGATATGGTCGCATCTGGACAAACCAGATACATATGAGGGGCTAATGAGGCTGGCAACATCTGCGTAGCTCTCTCTAACACCAAAGTTAGGGAAACGATGATAAGGGCGAGTGTCTTCATCGTTATCTGACTTGTGGTAATAGCCAGAGCTTTGGGATTTATATAGTACAGTTTCACCACAAGAATATGGAGCAAAGACCACACAAGAAGTGTGGCCTTTAGAGGGGTAGCAATCCACTCTTGTGTGGCAATTTTCCCCTCATCTTCACATTAACCCACACTTGCCACACAAGAGTGGATTGCTACCCCTCTAAATGCCACACTTCTTGTGTGGTCTTTGCTCCATATTCTTGTGGTGTTTGGGGCCGTTTTGGTTGACCAATTTCATGTGGAAAATTGGAGTGTTTGATTTTAGAGTAGGGAATTGACTAGTTCATTTCTTACCCCATAAACACGTCAATTGACAGATCAATTTGTTAAAGAAGAGGCAAGAGCCGCCTAGAAGACCAAAGTCGCACACCTATCAATTTATGTTATGTTGTGCAGACCTAAAGGTTAAGAACCACGTACTAATATCCAACTTGATCAACAATAATTTTCTAAAACTAATCACACTCGATCAGAAGAAAACGGTCCAAGTCTTCTTCATAACCCTTTCGAAACAGCAATCTGGCACCATTCTAATATTTGTTCCTCAAAGCTCTACCTTGGTTTATTTTTTTATCAATTAAATAAAGAATTATACGATATTAGTTCCTCGGACGTAGATGATTTAAGAAACAAGTCACACCCTCGTACCTGAAAGTGAAAGGTCTACCCCACTCTGGAAACCCACTACATGCCCCCTTATTTAACTTTTTTATTAAAGTAAGAAGATGAAATATACAGAGTTCAAGTACAAACAAAAGCAAGAACGAAACGATGGAGATAAAACAACACCATATGTGAAACAAGAAAAAAGACGCAAGAGTCCCAAAACACGATTATACACAAGAGTAAGGGAACCCTTACTCCATTCTCAAGTATGAAGATATCTCATGTGGAGGAGAGGCATACCAAATCAAAGAAGAAGAAGTCAAACCCAAATGATCGACTACCTTGGTTGTTTATTGTCAAATGATCGACTCAATCACTGGCAGATCCAGCCCCAGACTTATCTAGGCTTAAGCCTATCTGAGAATTTTGACACAAGTTTTATATGTATGTTTAAGGCTTAATTATAAACCAATATAAATTTTGAGTTTTTGACAGTTCTATATATAGGTGTAAGACTCACCTAAGGCTTAACCATAGTGCTATAGCCAAAGCCAAAACTACTTCATATAATTACACTTAACATTAATTATATAAATTACATAACAACACTTAACAATAGTCGTCTAGGTTTATTAATTATTGTAGTGAAATATTATCTATTTTGTTGAGTATCTAGGGGCGGGAATCCACATTCTTAGATGTCTATATTTACCAAAATGTCTAATGAAAAATCGATCATTTAAAATGTGCTTCACATTGAAAAAACATTTGCTGAAGTAGTTGAGTATGAGGTGGTAATTAAAGATTTTTAAGCTTTGTCACCTCGTTTTGTAAAGTTTAGATAGTTTCTTTTCGCAAGAAAATTTTGTACTGTTAAGATGTATTACAATTAGCTCGGGTAGCAATTCCATCCTGAATCTGCCATTGAACTCAATTTTTTTTCGTTCTTACGTTTTATAGCTTACGCTACTTGATGTAGCAAATTGAAAAACTATAAAAAATAATAGTTTGAATTGATCAAACTTGTTAGTTTGGGGACAAAAGAAGAGAACACAATAGAAAGTGGGTTGCAAGAGATAATGATAACTACCTAACCCGATCGACATCACTCATTATCAGTTGAAAATGTAGAAGTTACTTTTGATATTTCACACCATTTATCTTGTGAATTACTATATGAAACTTATCTGTATAAAAGGGTCCCACGATAACTTTTTTTTTTTGGGACAAGAAACAACATTTAATTGAGAGCCCAAAGGCACAAACAACCAAGCCTACCAGACAGGCCTAACATGAACCAGACTTTCAGTCACAAAGCCCAAAACATGAGATGACTAGATAAGCCCAAGATAAAAGAAAAAAAACAAAGGAGAATTAAGCAAAGTAGCACCCGAAAGAACAAACCCAGAAAGTTAATAACAAGGAAAGAAGAAAACACGCAGCAAGCAAATAGAGAGCTTAGGAGCTTAGACCCAATCACGTCTTCTGGCGGAGGACATGGTAACCTGTCTCTAGAGAATATGTGGACCCGGGAGGACGACGGTCGTCAATCCAGACATCTGGGCACGTCTTCCTCACACTAAGCGAGGCAACATGGTGAGCTGCACAGTTCGCTTTTTTGGGAATCCAAGACCAAGAGATTGTTCTGCATGGAGGTGGAGCTCTATGTATCCAAGCAATCAAAGGTAAATTCTCCAACACTTTCTTGAATCAGTACCGTTGATGTTGTTAACTAGTTCTTGATAATCAAATTCAACATGGGTAAGAAATTGAGAGTACTTCTTGGCGAGAGAGAAGGCTAGGATAGCTGCTCTGGCTTCGGCTTCAATCGCTGAGTTCACAACGCAGTTTTCAGAAGCTCCATCAATTAGAGAACCATGATGGTTTCTCACAACAACTCCAAGTCCCGCAAAGTTAGTTTCACTAATCCAAGCTGCGTCAAAGTTGATTTTGATAGAGCCACGAGCCACTTAGTGGCGTTTTTCAACAAATGGCTGAAACTTGTGGAATAGAATTGTTGGTGGTTGTGGGTTGATTGGTGATTGGGGTATGTTGGGTGTGTATGTGGTCTAGGGAGGAGGGATTGGTCAGGGTTTGATTATTTACAATGAAATTGGTGGAAATGGAGGCCTGATTTGTCTGATGGTGATGGAGAGAGGCTTCGTGGGGGTCAGAAATGGTAGTTGTAGGTGGAGCCGTCGAGGGTTGTTGCAAGCTTCACATGGGTTTATGAGGGTTGGGGTTAGTTTAGATTATGATGGGATGGGGTAATGGTGATGGTTTGGCTTTGGTCAATTCGTAGCATATGTGACAGAGATGCCTACAGATTTGTTATGTCGCTTCCTGCTACAGGAGGGGGCCGGGCTGATGGTATTGGGTGTAGTGAAATGGGAGAGAGAGAGAGAGAGAGAGGAGGGAGTGAGAGGGAGGGGGATGTAGATAGAAATCATACTTGATCCTTGATGATTCTTTTTATCTGTGGTTCTCAGGAACTCCAAGGCTGCATTCTCAGCTTGTCCCACGATAACTTGATAGTTGATATTGATACTTCGTATCAAAAGACAAAAACTATTGAGCTCTACTTAACCTGTTTTGGGTTACAGCCATATCTATCTGAGTCCAATGGCCAGTTTGGGCCCAGGGAGAGGCGGAGGCATTCACAGGCCTTGGATGGCCCTGACACCCCTAACTTGGAATTATATACATACATTCCTCTGTTATTCTGATACAAATGATCTTCATCTCAATCTATCTCATGTGATGACACCCCTAACTTGGTCGGTCCCTGTTAGTTTTAAATCCTGGCTCCGCCTCTGTTTGAGCCAATGACTATCAGTAGAATATAAACTGATGGATGGAATCATCTCAGAGCTTCAGACCAATTTTCTGGGACAGAAGAGACTAAGCAAGGTTGGTAATGGAGAATACGTCATGGCTCCACCATCATGCTATCGTCCTTATCTTTCTATATTTACACTCACGCGGTTTAGACACTTAGCGATATACATGATCGTTCACTTTGTTCCTTGTGGTCGTTTATTTATCATTTTCTTTTCAGCTTTGACGTGTGAATTGGAACCCATCACTCATTGCCTCATCAACGTGATGCATGCTTTGGTTTCTATAAATATAAACGCAGTAACCCTCACCATTTTGTACAGAGAACCAATTACCTAAACCAGCACTGAATAATCCACACGATGAATGAGGGTTTTATGCAGTGCTCAGCTGCAAACTACATACCCTTGTCACCGATAAGCTTCTTGGAGCGAGCAGCTGTCGTCAATGGCGATAAGCCTTCCATCGTCTACGGCGGCGTAAGGTATTCGTGGAAGGAGACGCATCAAAGATGCCTCAACTTCGCTTCAGCTTTGGTCCGGTTAGGAGTATCCCGCCATGATGTTGTAAGTAGTTTCTGTACTCATCACTCGACCTTTAGCATGGTGCAGCAGTGCAGCTACTTAGCAAGCTAGCTATCACAGTTTTATATATCTGTGTTATGATCGAACATGAATAAATTGGTTATTCTTACATACATACATATATATATATATATATATAAAAGTTAATTTCATCTGAAATTAATCTAACTATAGCCAAATTAGTGTTTCATTTTTGTTCACTATTCATGCATTGATAAAGGATGGTCGCATATGTATACACACACATGGAGCCGTTCGAGAGTGGACGTCCGCACGGCTCTTTCTGTACTCATCACTCGACCTTTAGCATGGTGCAGCAGTGCAGCTACTTAGCAAGCTAGCTATCACAGTTTTATATATCTGTGTTATGATCGAACATGAATAAATTGGTTATTCTTACATACATATATATATATATATATATATATATATATATATATAAAAGTTAATTTCATCTGAAATTAATCTAACTATAGCCAAATTAGTGTTTCATTTTTGTTCACTATTCATGCATTGATAAAGGATGGTCGCATATGTATACACACACATGGAGCCGTTCGAGAGTGGACGTCCGCACGGCTCTTAAAGTGCAGATGTCCCTCCGTTCGCCACAATACGGCACCGGCGAGGGCGCGCTTCCGCCCCACCGGACTCCAGCAGCATCCCCGAGCACTTTCCATCCTCGGCGAGTCCGCTGAATTCCAGTTTTTCGGCAAGATCGACTTTGTTTGAAATTTTTGGTGATCTGGCCGGAAAACTAGAATTCGGCGGACTCACGGGTGAGAGAAAGTGGTCGAAGACTCTGCTGAAGTCTGCTGGGGTGAAGGTACGCCCTTGCAGACAGAGTACGGTGTCGAAGAGAAGGACATCCTCACTTTAAGGCCAGTATGGACGTGCGCCCTCTGATTCGGTCTATATATATATATATATATATATATATATATATATATGTGTGTGTGTGTGTGTGTTTGTGAGTTTGTGGACTAACTGGTAATGTATCTGGACACACCAAGTACATATTTTCTGACGCTATTATTCTTTAATTATTAAACCATCACTGAATTGAGGAGTTGATCAAATCTCTAAGCGTGTGTTTGCTCCTCTACGTTGTAGTTTGTTTCTTTTTGTTTATTTTTCTTAAACCCATAGTTCTCTAGAACACTCAGCAAACCGAGTGATTTCTAAACAGAAACTAATTAACAATACTGGGGATCGTTAGTCGTTATTCTAGAAGCCCTCTTCTATATAATTAAGCTGTTTCGGACCAGCTAAGATCGATCTAGAACTGCAAGACTAGCACCACGTTAAGAAGACCGACTTTCTGAAGTCAATAGTGAAGTGGTTGTTTAATACGTGCTTGTGTTGGTCTTTGATTTGTTTATAACAAATATTTTTTTTTTTTCCGATTACCTTGTATATAACAAGTTAACATAATGTTCTCAATCATAGACAAATAAACAAACCAAATAAACCTTGCGAGTCAAGTCAAGGTGCAAGTTGCATGGGGCAGAAGTATAAAAGAATCATGTAATGCAATGCACCCTAGCGTGCATAGAGGGTCAATGGTTCGAACCGTGATCGGACCACATGCTCTTGATCGATCATCGATAATTCGCCGGCAACCATTTCCAAAAATGTAATAAGATTTAATTAGGACATGCATGCTAATTTGATAGCGTTCACATTTCAATTGTTGGGCTTAGAACATGATTGCATGTGAGTTTGTCACGTTACGGATTTATAAATTTCTATGTATGAGACAATAGTGAGATTAACAAACTTGCATGCGACGATGTACCCGTAGTGATAGATGTATAAAAAATTTATTTAGAGGAGCAAAATTAATATTAAGAAGTTCATGACTTCATGATGTTGTGCCTTCTCGCTGTCCACGTACTTCCACCATTTTGAATGACTTTTTGTGTTTACAACTATACGTCCCATCTTACAATCTTTATCGATCTCTAGACCCATACCTGAGTAGAGTCTTAAGAGTCGATGGACTTCAGGCTCGGAGCCTTAAGGGGCCCAAAATTTTATTTTCTCTTTGTGTGATCACATTAGTTTAGTTAAAAACAATAAAAAATAATTAAGAGCATCCAATTAGGGTGGTGTTAAATTACAAAAGAGAAAAATAAAGATAAAATCTTACCCTTATATTACTATTATTAGTTGTTATTTTAGAAAAAAATGAGGAGTTGTCAGTGAGCTGTGGTTTGGTTGGTTAAGGTGTTTAACTGATAACTTTAAGGTCATGGGTTCAAACCTCACGACATATGTAGGGTGTGTGAGTTATTAATAAAAAGTTTTTTTTTTTAAAAAAAAATATGAGGAGTTTAAGTAAGAGATTTTTTGTATTAATAAAATTTTTAATATAAATAGAATGTAAAATATGAGGAGTTTAAGTAAGAGATTTTTTGTATTAATAAGATTTTTAATATAAATAGAATGTATGATTTTTTTGTGGTTAGATTTTGAGTTTATAGTTTTAGTTTGTGAAAATTTGTGTGCTTTTTTAAAAAAAAAAAAAAAAATTGAATGAATGCTATATTTTGAGGGCCCAAATTTGAAAGTTCGACTTAGGTCTAAAAATCTCAGGTCCGGGCTTGTCGATCTCCACCAATGAGGACTTGTTTAGTAGAATGATTGCCTTAATTTGTTATAAAAAAAGAGAAAGAAGGGTTGCCTTGATTAATTATTGATTCAAAATTAGGGGTCAATGTATAAGGAGACTTTTCTTAAATGAAATGTTATTTCGTCATCTTGTTCGCATCATAGCTATCTTATATTGTTACTCTCATATTCTTCTTATAATATATATACAGTCCGAATTCCCGTACTTAATACATATATATCACTTTAAAGTAGTATTTTACGTTTCTATTTAAAACACTACGCGATTATTGAACATTAAGTTATTATCTTTTCAAAACAATACATGTCGGATGAATGTCTAGATGAAATACTTTTACTTTCTAAAACCAAAAAATTATTATAACTTTTTCAATATTTCACTTGCCTAATGTTTCAAATTCCTTTCCCACAAATAGAAAGACATACCGACAAAGATAAGAGATAGACCGTCGGCCACTATATCTTTCTACAGAGCCGAAAGTTACGTCCTCAATCTCTTATTCTTAGAAACTCAGTGACCTTTTCTGGTTCTACATGCGTTACACGCAATCTCGCACTTTCATATGAATTCTAGCTAAACTCGATCGATCTCATCTAGATGATACTGTACTGCATCTCTGGGAACCTCTTAGTATAGACTTGTTGTACTGCATATCTTAGTGTTCAAACGTACTACTCCAAAATAAGAGATTCTCAAATCTCGAAGCCCAATCACAGATAGATGTAGTACTTAATTACGTACTTGCTGTCTCGTACAGATTTTGTCCTGCATATATTGGTCTTGCATATTTGTCTTTCATTTTGTTGTTACCTGATCGAAGTGGATCATGATGTTGAAAGCAGCCAAAATATTCTTACGGGTTTAATACGCTCATTAACGGTGGAAGTCACGATCACAGTATTATATGACTTATGATCATAGATTGATAGGATATCATGTACAAGGTTGAAATAACGGGTTAGAGTTTGGATGCACTGGAGTTCAGTCAACTGCATGATGTTTTGTGTGTGAAAGATTTAATTTTCTTTTCCGTAGACATAAACCCTAATTAATCTTAGAGCATAAAATGTTAGTTTCTACATTTCATAAACATTCAATACACTAATATCCTATGAGAGATTCTAGATCAAATGTAAATATGTTTGAATTAATACTAATTTGGTAGATTCAAGTTCATATCTATTTATGTTCTTCTTCTAGATTCACACTTAATGCTCTATCGCTAGATGAGACAATATATAGGAGTGTGTTTGTGCTCTAAAAGGGATCAGAACGGTAACAGTTATATTTTAACTGTTTTTTACAGTTCCATAACAGTTTATTCCATCAAAAAATTGTCAAGATATCTTCTTGTCTTAATTAAATTCTTGTCTTAACAATCTATATTTTGAATTTGAATTTGAATTCTTAACATAAACTTACACCATATACCTTCAGCAAAATCTAATTAAGGTAAGATATTTTGTTTCACTAACTCTTGCAATCTAGGCTTAGATGCATGTCCCAACTTCTTGTGCCTCAAAAAAGAGGATTTCTCATGTTCAAACTTTCTTTTGACACCTACTATATTTGAAATATTGAAATACTGAAAATTTCATGACTCTTGTTCACAATAGGAATGCAATTTACATGCTAATAACCATTGATTAAATCAACATCTCCTAAACAACATGAATCTTTATAATAAAACATACTTTTATTATTGCTAGAGAGGTAATGACCATCATTCAATACAAATTGAGAACCAGATATTAGGTTTCTCTTTATTGAGGGAATACAATACACATTATCTAATAATAATTTGAACTTATTCCTAAACAACAATTTCACACATCCTACAGCTTGAACTGCCACCCTTTGTCCATTTGAAGCACAAACTTTTGTTTCATTCTTTCTTAGGATTGTTTCACTGTATAATCCCTGCACAAAATTCACAATATAAATAGATGAGCCAGTATCAAACCATCAAGAATTTTTATTGACACATGCATGAGACTAATGAAAAGATTGATTTTAACAAAAACGTACATTTTTTATTCAACCAGTTCTTGAAACCATCATAATCCTTTTTGAAATGTCCAGGCTTCTTACAAAAGAAGCATTTCATTGGACCATTAGTTTTGTGTGGTTTCCCTATATTTGCATCATGTTTCACACCAGAACTTGAAGCACCATCTTTATTGCCAAAGTTCTTTTTGCCAAAATACTTTTTACCTTTGCCATCCTTTGTTCTTTGGTTTGACAATGTAATTAACATCAACCTCTTTTTCCCTTTTGGCTCTATCCTCTTCATCCTGCACACAAATGGATATAAGTTCATTAACACTCCACTTTTCCTTATGTGTGTTATAAAGGCTCTTCAAATGACTATACTCATCTGGGAAAGAGTTTAGCAACAAGAACACTAGAAAATGTTCCTCAATGTTTATCTTCAGCCCTTTCAGTTTCTCTACAATGTCAGCCACTTTCAATATATATTCTCTGATGCTTCCTCCATTATACTTCAGACCAGTCAACTTGTTTTAAGCCTCCCTATTTCAACCTTGTTGGAGACCTTGTATTTTTTAGCAATTGAGTTCATGTATTCCTTTGCGTATTCAGAATCTGGTATGCTTCCTATCACAGAGTTATTCATGCTCTTTTTGATACAGATCAATGTCATCTTATTGTGTCTTTGCCAATTGAAATACTTTTCCTTCACTTCCTTTCCAGCATTTGCAGCAGGTTCAACATGTGGATCTTCCTTGAGCACATAGTCAAAATCTAGAATTGCCAAATTGAGTTCAATGTCACATCTCCATTTCTGATAAATGAATCTATTGAGGAGTTCAATTTGACTGATACTCATAGGAAAATGTATGTCTGTAATGAAGTTTCAATCTTAAGTCAGTCATTTTGATAAACTATATTTGCATATATACATAGATAAAGCTTCCAGTTCTTCCAAAATACCAGAAAGTTTATATATAGTTGCATATCGTTCCCAATGTCAATTCAGATAGAAATGACACTATGAAAAGTCATATATATAGATAAAATTAGCACAACATTTGTTGTATGTGAGATTCACATCCTTATGCATTTATCTTTAGTGCAATGCTTATAGATATCTGATATGTATAACTTAAAACATGAATCTTGGTTAAAAAATATAACTACAACGGAAGTTAAAATTTTATTCCAAAATTTCATGTTGTATACAAGTTCTTTCTAAAGTACTAAAACATCACATATATTTCAGCCAATATGTTAGCATTGAAGATATATATGAGTTACAGAATGTATCAGTAGAAAGAAGATGTAGTACTAATATATATGTATATCAGTTCACACATGGCTACTATGGCAGCATTATGTGATCATAAAATACATATGGGTAAAATATTTTATAGTCATTATGGTTTGAAGTCGACAATTGTTTAGTCCTTATGGTTTTATTTTAATCTGAATAGTCTTTAAAGTCACTATTTTCATCCAAATAGTCCTTATGGTTTTATTTTAATCTGAATAGTCCTTTAAATCATGATTTTTCATCCAAATAGTCCTTATGACATTTAACTGAGAAAATTATCGGAATGATTATTTGGAGTCGACATCTGTTTAGTCCTTATGGTTTTATTTTAATTTGAATAGTCTTTAAAATCACGATTTTTCCAAATAGTCCTTATGGTTTTATTTTAATCTGAATAGTCCTTTAAGTCATGATTTTTCATCCAAATAGTCCTTATGACATTTAACTGAGAAAATTATCGAAATGATTATTTGGATGAAAAATCATAACTTTAAGGACTATTTAGATTAAAATAAAACCATAAAAACTAAACAGATGTCGATTTCAAACCAAAAGAACTAAACAAATTTCAATTCAATACATATTAGTTTGATGGAGCAACATACATTCATGTGTAAACATGTGAATAACAGAAATTAAAATCTATTTAATCATAAATATACATATACCAGAAAACTATAATTTTCAATGAGAGACATCACATGAATTTTTAGTTTCAGGTTATAAAATTATACGGATATGCTTGTTATTTCCCAGAATACAAAAATGAATTTCAACAAACACATATACACCAATCTAGCATCTGAGCATAGTAGCTCTGATACCAATTGTAAGTTTATGCATTTCATAAACATTCAATATACTAATATCTTATGACAAATTATAGATCAAATATAAATATGTTTGAAATACTAACTTGGTAGATTCGAGTTCATATCCATTTCTGTTCTTCTTCTAGATTCACACTTAATACTCTATTGCTAGATGAGACAATATATAAGAGTGTGTCTGTGCTCTAGAAGGGATCAGAATGGCAGCAGTTATATTTTAACTGCTTTGACAGTTGCATGACAGTTTCTTCCAAGATAACTTCTTGTTTTAATCAAATTCTTGCCTTAACAATCTATATTTTGAATTTGAATTCTTAACAGATGTCATTACACATAAACTTATTATTCGATAATAAACTTTATATCTATGTGTAAGTGTAACTACTGTATAATACATGCTTATATAGTTCATGAGTTTGTTTATAAATAGGCTGTATATAGTGCTAGGTCTAAATGCAGCAGAGCTGCTAGGTTAATTTTATATAAAACTACTCGATGAAGCTAACCTACCATAAACACAAGTAGTCATGAATACTATATTTATTCCATGAGCAGGTTGCTGCTATAGCACCAAATATTCCAGCACTCTATGAGCTCCATTTCAGTGTTCCGATGGCCGGAGCAATTCTGTGTGCCCTAAACATTAGGCTGGATTCACCCACATTATCATTGATATTACAACAGTTGGAGGCCAAAGTCATTCTCGTAGACTATGAGTATCTTCAACTCGTCCTCCAAGCAATTGAAAATTTGTCTCCAAAACAATGCAAGCCACCTCTATTCATTCTCATCCCAGAGTGTGATCAACTCTCATCTAATAATGGTACCAACGATCATGCACTTCCACCAGGTAGCTTGAATTACAATGATCTGCAGGGTACGAAAGCAGAACCAGACTTTGAGATTCGACGACCGCACAATGAATGTGATCCCATTTCAGTGAACTACACTTCTGGTTCAACTGGGAATCCCAAAGGAGTAGTGTACAGCCACAGAGCTACGTACCTGAATTCAATAGGAGCAATTTTTCAGACTGAAATGGCTAAAACGCCAGTGTTTCTATGGACCGTTGACATGTTTCGCTGCAATGGATGGTGCTTCCCTTGGGCAGTTGCTGCTCTTGGGGGAACCAATATCTGCCTCAGGAAAAATCTCTCCGCTAGGCTCATTTTCGAAGCGATTGATCTTCACAAGGTAACACATTTTTGTGGCTCACCCTGCATTTTAAACATTCTAGCACATCATGCCTCAAAAGGTATTACGCCTTTGACATCAACGGTGAATATTCTTGTTGCCGGTGCATTGCCGCCATCGCAAATTCTTAAGCAAGTTGCGGATTTGGGTTTCAATGTGAACCATGGTTATGGTATGACAGAGGCTCTAGGTCCAGCAATTGTTACACCATGTAAACCAGAACTAGAGTCTCAGTACAACCTGATGATGGAAGAAGTTGATGTGAAAGACCCAAGCACCATGAAAAGTGTTCCATATGATGGTAAAGCAATGGGGGAGATTATGTTTAGGGGAAACACTTTGATGTTGGGGTACCTCAAAAATTCAAAAGCAGTGAATGAGCCTTTTAAGGGTGGGTGGTACATGACTGGTGACCTAGCAATTAGGCACCCAGATGGGTACATTCAAATGAAGGATAGGGCAAGGGACATGATCATTTCTGGTGGGGAGGCTGTGAGTACACTGGAGGTAGAGGCAGTTTTGTTGACTCATCCTTGTGTTTTGGAGGCTGCTGTTGTGGGGAGAAATGATGATTGCTTGGGGAATACTCCTTGTGCTTTTGTGAAGTTGAAGGAGGGGGCTGGTTGTGATGGAAATTCTAGTACTTCAAAGGAGATTATGAAGTTTTGTGGGGAGAAATTGCCTTCTTATATGGTTCCAAAAGCTGTGGTTTTTGGGGATTTGCCATTGAATTCTACTGGGAAGATACAGAAGTTTGTTCTGAGGGACAAGGCAAATAAACAGGTTTATGCTGATGAGACCACTTCGTTACATGAATAGGACTGCAATTCTGGGCTGTGAATAAATGTACTTATTATTGTTTACATAGACCAAACAAAATTGTTCTAGCTCTTGTACATTTAATATCCTTGATTACATATGCAAGATGTTGTGCATATAAGTTTTTTTTTTAATATTTTTCCCTCTCCTTCTTTCTTCCTTTCGTTTGGGCTTTTTGGGATTGTTGGGTGGATTTTTGGGCTTCGGATGAGGTTGCCTGATGGGCTGATCTTGCATGTGAAGAGTAAATATTGTTGCAGTTGGAGAACAAGTCAACAATTCGGATTTTTGCTTGTTGAATCGCTTGTACCCAGTCGCACGCCCAGTCAAATCATACGCCCAGTCGAATCACCTATGGAGCAAATCGTTAGTCCCGTTGATCTTCCTTATGGTTAATCGCCCAGTCGAATCACTTACGCTCCTAGGAGCTTCATTGCCGCTTCCCTGCTGAAGCAACAAGACACACAGAGACACACAATCAATCAAGCAAAGACAAATACAAACAACCTTCAACCAAGTTGAAAACCTCGACCCCGTCGAAAACTTCCAGCGCATCCAGGAGCCGACCCCCTCCGCGCGCTATGACTACCGCACGAGGTGAGTTCGCGTGCGAGCCTTGCAAGAGTTCGCTTCGCACATGACTACATTACGGGGCGAGCTGTGTTGTCCGCCTATATAAACCGACTCGGCGGGGTGAAGATTGTTGTACCTTCACAATGAACAAATGATCGGCACAATTATGGAGCTAACCAAATATGGATATGGCATAATAATTATCGACAAGCAAAATGGTTCATGCAATTGTGTAAAACTGAACGTCCAATGCCAATCTACTGACCCGCACACATACTCAATCTTGCAAGTAGAATATTCTGAATTTTCACAAACCAATGAGATTATACCAATCATAATCTGGACGAGACTTAACATATAAAATGCCCGTAGATCAGTTAGTTATCAGCAGCCATTCGATCCCAGTCCCCCAAAGTCCGCTGCGCACATGATACTTGCACGCGAACTGAAGGGTCCGCCTAGAATGGTTGACACTCGGGCGAGCTCTGGCCCCTCGCGCGAACTGAGCCCAGTCCCCTAAAGTTTGGACTCATGATGTGTTTTATCATGTCTTATTTTCAATGGACGAAGGTAGCGAACATTTTCATATCATGTGTTTCTGCTCGAGCGTGGGGTATTATCCCCGTGTGGGTTATCAGACCAATATTCTCCGTATGAAGGGAATGATATGAACTGCCCAACTCCCACTCTACGGGAGCTGTACAAGGGACTTACCGTTCTCATGGCTCTAGTTTTTTCGCCCATGCTTTCCGGTGATACGTTTCTGGGGTTGTATGCATGCCTTCTAGTTCGTGCGCATGCTTCCCGTTGGTTCTTGTTTGGGTATAAGAATCTCATAAAACAGTTCTATATTTCTTCCCGTTAGTTCTTATCTGGGAATCAAAATTTTCCTAAGCAGTTGTTGCATGCTTCCTCCCGTTGACACTTATTCGGGACTTACAATTTTCCTGCTATCTTTTCCCACACCTATCCGGGACTTACTACTATCATAAAGACTTGGAACTCCTTATTCAATGTCCGAGAAGCAGGAGTATCTACGTACATTTGCCTCACAAATTTGAATGGACGATAGTGATCATGGACTGCATGTTATATAGTTCATACTTAGTTACAATAATGCATGATAAGCCAACCGTACCATGATATAACTGTACATGAATCATGCTTTGTATTTTCTTAAAAGACAATTAAATAAAGGACTTATATGTGGAAACAGCTGCCGAATGCGTGCACATAGGAGGTGTTGATTCATACTCATACTACTCCTGGACGATGAATCCGTGTTGCCAGTACAGTCGGGGTTTGCCTATTTCCAGATAAATAGCTCCGGGTGTCCATAATGTTTTTTTTAGTCCTGGTGCCATTCATTCTAGGCTCTCCGGGTGGCCATAGTACGAAGACGGGTGTCCAGACCAAAAGACAATGCTTGATGGAGGCTCCCAGAGATGATCACCCACAGGGTGGCCAATACCTCAAGAAACTTCTCCTTCATTCCTTTTTTTACTATCCGAGCTCCCTTGCCTTCGATTTCCGTGTGCTTGAAACAAATATGTATGTTGGCTGATTCACGAGATATCCCGGGGTGTTCATAGAAATTTTTTAGTAGGTACCATACTGAACACAGTTTCTTCGGCAGATCGAATGATGCCAGCAGATCATTCCCAGTCAGGAGTTTGGAGTCGACAAGATATGAATACCGAATGGCGCTTGCAGGGGATGACGGTTGGTAGGTGAGGCTTCCGATAGGTGCAAAGTGTAGATTCCTTGTGGGTGAATAGAGTTGTCCATGCATCGGTTCTCATGCCGCATAAGAAGGTGTCCCGTTGTTCTAGAATTCGGATATCCTTCTGCCCTTAAGAGCGAACCCAACAACAGGAGGGAGATGAAGCTTTGATCACAGACTACTTGAACATTTGAAACACACATGGGACCGAGTTTCACGGGGAGATTAAATTGCTTCCGGGAAGATTTCTTCTGGACATAATAAGATGGGGTGTCCATAGCAGTTGGCCAGTAGTTGGGGTGTCGATATACGTATCGTCCGAAAGCAGATGATTGTCCTGTTGCTCTCATCGATAGGACTGTGATCCAGACCCACCACCGGGAGCTGATGATTACTTCCTGGCAATTGTTGCCTACCGGGAGGATGACGCGACCTCCCGATAGAGATGTATCATTGCACTCCCGACAACGGGATTTCATTTTTATACCGGGGAGTTGTTTTCGGGTTCCGGACCAAGATAGGCGCTGATGTCATAATTCGGTTCTCGACAACGAAACATGCTCAACATAGATGAGTTTATAAGCGATGGCCCGCCAGCGAGATCGCATAGTAGAGTTCACATGGAATCAAGAAGTGGCTTCCTGTAGAAGCAATCTGAAAGGCGAGATGGCTTCGCTTAAGAGAGACCTCATGAAGGGCAGAGTGGCGGAGTCCGCATCAGCCAACCTCATTCCGCGCATCCTTTCATAGGCAGTGCTTGACCATCTAGCTGCAATTGGTAACTGGCTCCCGGGGTGATTGTTCAAAGAGAGAGGTTCTCCTGGAGATATCTACCAACAAGATAATAGGGTTGTCGGACATGCTGACCTAGGCAAGAAACTCAAAGCTATATTTCGCATTCTAGCTCCCGCTCGTTGATGAAACCGACAAGTGACAATTGTTTCTTGCTCGAACTCCGGTTGTCGGATCTGTGAACTGTCCCAGCCGGCCACCAGTCAAATCAGCGGGTTGTCAAATTCATAAAGGCCTGGTCCTTTGGGAGTAGGAGGTTGGAGGCTTGTTCGGATGATCCCGGTGGCTCGCGCTCTACGGCATGGTGCACAAATGAACTTCTCGGTGCCTATAACAACTTTCTGGGGGCCTATGTTTTCCTTTTCCTCTGCCTCATACGAGTTCCCGGGCATGACTTCGTTTAGAGCTGCATTCTCGACTCCTTGGCATCGTAAGCAAAGTGGGTGTCATCGGTAGGATTAAGGATATCATCCAAAAGCTTTTCTGAAGGCGCCTTACAGGTGGCCAAAGTAGGGTGCTGGGTTCCAGTCCAAATCCACTCCACCAACTCCCCCTTCTCTTTTTAGCATACTCCTCAGAGCCCGTAAGATTTGCATGTTTAGTCACCTCCCGATGATTCGATTAAGCTGAGCCAATGATGCTTGTCTTGTGCTCGACTTGCAGGCTAGATTGCCAAGGTCGCCGAGTGAGGCATAGTTGGACGGCAAGTCGAGATGGAATCCCAATTGAGATTTCTAAACCTTGCATCTCGGTAGCAAACGTCGTCGGGAGGCTGGTTGCGGAGTTTGACGAATGTCCAGATTGGAATTTCGGTCCCCTTGCATCCCAGATCGAATGGGATCGACCGGGCGAGGAGCTCAAGAGGTCGGGTGGTAGGTCCCTTCTGCATGAACTATCGGTCCTTGATGATTATTCATCCCGCTCGGATTAACAACGAACGCTCCCACAGTAAAAATATTGGCCAGCGGGAGGAGTTGGTCGTTGAATCATTGAGACTCCGCTAGCGCAAGATGGCTAGATAACTCGAGATTGCATGACCTCTTCGGGTCCCGTTGAATCATCTCCGGGTAACAGCTGGAAGTGTTGGTTATAACCCTGATGGGTCATATCATCCCTCTTCATGGCTTGGGCCTGCATTCTTGATATCTTGGCCATACCTTGGGCTAACTTCCCTGCATGAGCCCGTTGGTAAAGCTACAAGACCATTTGTAATGTTTCCCACAGACGGCGTCAATTGTTTCTGCAAGAACTCATAGGCTATGTAGAAGCACGATTGAACATAAACATACGCACAAAGACACAATATTTATAGTGGTTAACCATGTCATCGGATGGCATGGCTACGTCCACTTAAGATTCCACTATCATGGCCAATAGGCCTTTGGTGTTACAAGTGCATCCATACATCCCTCCCGGAAGGAATAAGGGAGGGAGAGGGAGCATTATATACATTCATTCTATATGGGTGGGGGAGTGAGTTCAAGAGTTCAATCCATTTTCTACACAGGGGGAGCCTTCCTTTTATAGATAAAGAAATTTTCCTCTTATTACACATTACCGATGTGGGACTAACTATACATTTATCTTATCATGGTGCCTTCTTATGGAGCTTGGAGAAACACATTCCCGATGTGGTACCGATGATCTTTCACCATGGCGAGATAGCCCGGACGTCGGTCTACAAGTTTCATGACTGGTCTATAGGCGGGGAAGGTAGTTTACTGACTACCGACTATAACCTCTAAGATTATTGTATTCCCTATAGTAAAGACATATCTAGTCGGGAATAAGCCTTGTGTTGGTTTACATAACTCATGTCACCATATTTAACAAGGAAAACATCATTCTAAGGATCATAGGCGGTTGATCCATTCCATGATGTCTAGAGATAGAATGAGTCATTTTTCGTCATACATATAAAGTAACGAAAAATTGTCTTTTATGTCATTTTCGAAGGCGGCATGTAGGCGCAGAGCTATATCTAGCTAAAAAATTCACATCGGGTGAAATGTTTGATCTAGACATTTAGCCAAGTATAATAATGCATCTATTATACTTAGATATGAGTCTTCTGGTGACAGGACCCACCCCGAATTTTACCCTGAAACCCGTGGTAAATCCTACGGGGTCCACCTCCAAGGAAAATTTACCTAAAATTCGATTAAACCTTCCTTGAAAATGGACAACCCTTATATGAAAATCCAACTTGACATTTCTAAACCAAACAACAAGGACAACATAAAATTTCTAGCGGGTTATCAGAGCGCATCTAAGAAGGAGCGGTTGACCATGAATAAAGATGAAGCGGAAACAGCCTCTGACTACTAGACTAAGCCTTGAACCCATGTACGCTCGACCTCAATTTAACTTAGCCTGCAAACTGGGCATTTGAAAACAAAGGGCCCAGGGAAAAGTAATATAAAAACGTTAGAGTGAGTGGACAAAAATAAACAAATAACTGATCGCAACATAACTAACCAAACTTAATTACTTTCCCATTTTCTAATAATCAAGAAATCTATTGCATGCAAGTGTTGATAAAACCTTCATAAGGAAAATCCCAAAGAAACGGACTAGCCTCGCTAGTCAAAATATTGACAAAGATAAATACCAACCTTCATTGAAGAAGGTACAAAAATAAGGGACTAGCCCCGCTAGTCAAATCGACAACGATAAATAAGAAACAGCTATAGCCATACAAGTGAGTCTCCCAGACTCGGTTGCCTCCCAGGCTATAATACTTCCATACTCCCTACACCTTCATGCTATGATAACAGAGAGGAGTAGAGCTTGCGTGATTTCGTCGACTACATCACATCACCCGAAGGCGGAAAGGGCTTGAGTAACCCCACTTAAAACGTGGAAGTTACATCGCCTCGAAAGACGAAACGACATGCTAGCATGAATAATATCGATCCAACAAGTATGACATAAATAAAGAAACATAATCCATGTGAGTTTCTCTGAAACTCATAATTAAAGCATAAGTACGATTCCCAATCGTACTCAAAGAATTCAAAGAGTAAAGAAACTAATTAAATTCAACGACGTATCCCACACGTTAAAATGCTCAATGAAATAAATAACTTCAATGATTATCATCTTTCCAAAAACCAAATAATATGCAATTCAGTATGAAACCTCAAATCCAGAAATCACAAAGAAAAACCAAACTCAAATCTCGTATTATCAATCCGAGCTCAAATCATAAATTATGACCAACATTTAATCCATGCATCAATCTCGAATAAGTTCCGAGATCATTTCATATACCGAAGTTATAATATATGCTCGTAAAATAAAATACTAAATTATAAAATCTTGCATGCATAATAATTAAAAACTAAAATGTCCACTCACAGTGCTCGGCTATGCTTGCCGACGACCCGAGGCTTCCTCCAATGATCCATCTCACGTCCTGAACAATAATTAACCTTAATTCTCATTCAACAATAAAACTTCAATAAATAATTTCATAAAATTAAGGGTCTAAATTTCATCCTCTTCTTTGCCCATTTTCCGTAACCTCAACTTGGAATCAAGGTCACCATCAATTTCCATGCCTTAACACATCAACCAAAATATTTCTAAAATTATTTTATGATCCCCTACGATCAACATGCTCACAAACAATACCAACAGTTTCCTTCATTTCCTCTCTACACAACTTCACCCCAAAATTTACTAAGGGCACCCAAACGGTTTTCCATAAATGGAAAGTTTCCAAAAAGGGAAAGTTTCCCCAAAATAGGAACTTTCCTCACTTAGAAAGATTTCCGATTATAAACCGACAAACTTTCCTATTTATGAAACAACGCAAAACAAAAAAGGAAAACTTCGATAACTACCTCAACTGCTCTTGTCGGACTAACTACCTTCGCCGGATTCCGACGACTTGCTGGAATATTCTGCCGGATTCCGGCGACTTGCCGGAATTTGGCCATAGCCTCCCCATAAATTCCTATCACCAAGTTATCGACAATCATCAACCTCAACAATGAGTGCAGTCACAATTCAACTCATTAACCGCAACACAAACAATAACACAGCCGACCAAAACGAACTCCTTACCTCCAAACCGTACACCACTCGAACCCAGCAACCTCTCCTTGCCGGAGGTCGACCTGCAGCCTTCTACCTCTCACTACCCCGACCAGAACAATTCCATTTGCTACCAAACTCCAACCACCTCTTCCACTCGGCCTCTAGGTCTGCCAAGAAGCAACCTTGCTCGTCTGAACATGGAAGAGAGGCCGGAAACGTCAAGAACTTGGTCACCGGAAAACCCAGAAAAAAAACAGAAGAAAAGGGGCTCCTCTAATTAGGGCACGAATCAACAGAATAAAGACATGGAATTGAAGTAAAAGGAAGGAGGAGAAGAACCCTACCCCTCGTTGCCACCGTCGCCGCTGGAGCTCGCCGGAAAATGACGAACACAACCGAGCTTTCCTTCGATCGATCACCACCGAATCGAGATGAAAATGTGATCCATGGACCGGGTTTTGAAGAGGAGAAAGAGAGGAAAAGATCGCTGGTAATTTCTTGATCAGAGGTGGCCGGAATCGGCGACGCCGTGCCAGAGAGTGGAGGCAGGCGGAGAAGAAAAATAGAGAGAGCTAGCTCGGGTCAACGCCCGAGTGTGTGGGTTTGACAAGGTCAACCCATCTGTTTTCCCTTTATACCCGAACCAATAGTCCAGATCGAAACCCTAACTGATCAGATGGCCAAGATTAAAAGTTATAATCTGATTTCAGAAAAATTAACTATAACACCAAGTCTTCGATAAATCGTAGAAAATAACTCGAAACTCTAAAAATAATTGGAGGTCACCGATGAGCTCGTATCGACACGCACTAAGACCTCGGGTCCATAAAAGAACTTGACATTTTGAGAAAAACTCAACAATTGTCGAGTGTTAAATTACCAAATTACCGAGCACGGTTAAATTCTCCAGTAACTCGTGCAATACCTAGTAAACAGGTAAAAATTGGGTATGGGATGTTACATCTGGTCTCAATATCTCTTCGTTATCATTTGCACGATGATGCGAGTCTCACTAGATTTCAGACGATTATGAGTGAGTTTGAAGACTTTGCTTTATCCTCATTAAAACATTTTAACATCTTCTAGATGTAATTTGATTGATTGACCAAAATTCCATTTGTACTTTGCACGACTCCAGGTCAAGAAAATGATTTGGTCACCAAAAGTCTTTTATCTCAAACTCCGACTTCAGGTGTTTTGTGGTTTTTTTAATCTCTTCAAGAGTATCATTCAAATTCATGCTATTGACGTATATCACCATAAATTGCAAACCCGAAGTTTGTTTTCTTAATAAACACGCATGGGCATAGTTCATTGTTCATATATCTCATCCCAAGCAAATATTCACTTAGACGGTTATACCAACTTCGTCTAGATTGTTTGAACCTCTAAAGTGAACTACTCTAACAAATGGAGAGCATGTTCTGTGGTCTAGAATTATTTGCATTGGGTAACAGAAGTCCTTCAGGAATCTTCATGTATATCTCTATATTCAGATCCCCACAGAGATAAGTTGTCACCACATTCATAAGCTGCTTATTTAGTTATTCAGAAACTACAAAACTGATAAGGTAGTGTAACTTTATGATGTCCATTACGGGAAAGTACGTCTCCTCGTAATCAATCACATGGCGTTGAGAAAATCTTTGCGCCACTAAACGAGATTTATATCACAATCTTGCTTTTCTCATTACGCTTCCTTACAAATACCCATTTAAACAATATAAGTTTAACATGAGTAGGTGTGGGAACAACAGGCCTATAACACATTTCTCTTAGTTAAGAAATCTGATTTGACCTGGATTGTTTCTTTCCTTTTTAGCCAGTCATTTCTTCGTTGAGATCTATCGACGAAGCAAGGTTCGATATCATCGCTTATTATAGTTTCGGTTGCCACCGCAAATATAAATATATCATCGATGAAATCTCATTCCGATTCAATATGTCACTAAATTTACCAAGATTTTCTATTCTCGGGAGTGGGTTTACATGTTGGAGCGTCCCCCAACTTCATCTCTTATAGGACGAACCCATAATCCTGATTAATCTTGTGAGTTGAATTGGTTTGAGATTGCAATGGCAAAAAGATTCATTTGTGCTAAGTTTACCCTCTTCTAGAGATAAGAATCATTCGAACCTAATGGTCTACCTCACTTCTGGGTAGGGACATATGACTGGTTAGTTGCCATAGCCGTACCTCGTCCAAGTCCTATGGGGATGTTTATCCTTACAGGTTTTCAATAGGTATATATGATCTCGTCACTACGTAAATCTAGAATTCTTTGCACTTCCACTGGAAGTATAATTCTTCGCACTGCAATATCACATGTGCGGTTTGGAGATCAAGATGAGACATTCTACACGACGTTCATCAAGAAAAGTGACATTCTTATCTCCCCCTAATGACGGGAAGACTGTCTCATCAAAGTGACGACAACAAATCTAGTGGTACAGAAGGGCTCTAAAGAGCACATAATAGATAGGGTTCATAATTGACATATATGCCCATCATTTGTTAAGGACCCGATTTTGTATGTTGTGGCGACACAATTGGCACGGGAACTACACACCCAAATCTGTGTAAGTGCAAAACACCAGGTTCACACCTAGTCACCAACTATAACACAAAGTAAGGTTGGTAGCAATGGGCCTCAACCGAACCGACATGGCTACATGCAAGATTGCAAAGCCCGAGGCAAACACTAGAAGCTTGGTGCGCATTACCAAGGTTCTACATGCGAGACCATCTTGGGTGTGAACATAGGAAACTATATGTTCAACAGATCCCAAGGGATATGCAATAATCGTCTGAAGTCATCGATGTAAACTCTCCGGCATTATCAAGCCTTATAGACTTTATAAGATAATCCAAGTGGTGTACCCTAAATTTCATGGGTGAGAATTTAGCAAACGTAGCATTTTCTTGTGGACAGTAATATAACATGTGATCACTTTTGTCGATGCATCAACCAAAACCATTAATATTTAACTGGTCTGTATGGTGGTTGGTTAGGTCCACGTATTTTTCATAGTAAGCTAATTACATGAATATCCCTAGTAAACTAATTACAAAAATGCTCATTAAATAAACTATTTACAACGTTGCTACATTTTTTTAGCACGATATTTTGGACTTAATAGTATTTGGGCTCAATTTGAAATCACACCAAAAAGCAATTCACCTTAACATTCGGATTATTCTTTTCATTCACATGTTTACTTTCTTTAAATTTATTTTAACTTTTTAATAGAATCATCAAGAAAATTTAACGGAAGTATTTCATTATTAAACTTTATGTATCACATTGATATAACATTATGTGCCTCTATATCAAACTATCCTGCTTGGTGTCAAAATTAAAATACTTGAAGTTTGGCTGCTAGACATATGTGTATAATATACATTAAATTGTGAACCGTCCGATCGTTTAACAATTTAAAATTTAAGACGATTAGACGGTTCACAACTTGATGTATGTTATACACATGGATAGCAGAAAAGTCTGAACATTAGATCTTTTATATCGTTCCCATTTACGATTGAAATGTCTTTGTGACTTTGTCTGCACTACTCGCATTTGATTTTGGCAAGAAAACAAAGGCTACAGGTTGGGTACGTAAGCTTGTCACCATTAATGGCAAATCAATTGTTTGATGTAGAAGTATATGATATACAAAACCTTCTGAAAGTTGGCTTTCATATATGATATATATTTTCTTGTATTTAGCGCATGACACCAGAATATGGCATTTACCGAATAATCTTATTATCTACCAGCTCTATATCCTCAAACTTCACCTTCCACATCCATATCCGACTATCCGCGCGCACCGAGTGAATCACCTCAATAACTCACGTAATGTCCGAGTCAAGCGCCCAAGACTCACTTTCCTCTGCAACTCAAGCCGTTAGAAGATCAACATCTCATCATGGCCTCTGAACTTTCTCCTCTTCTCCATACTAGTTCCGGTGGCGGTAGCTCTGCTAGTCCTCTACCAGCTCGACCCGTTCGACCCCGCTCCTCTGCCGCTTCATGAGATAAGCCACCGAGTCGCGGCTGCGCCAAGGCGTAATGATCAGATGCTCAAAGGGTCGGAATTTATAGGTGTTGGGGTTCTAGCGGCGCCGGAAGACGTTGCTTATGACTCAAAGTCGGGGGTCATATACACTGGCTGTGCTGACGGGTGGGTCAAGCGAGTCACGTTGAACGAGTCGGCTGCTGACTCGGTGGTGGAGACCTGGGGTAACACCGGCGGGAGACCACTCGGACTCGCTCACGGCCATAACGGTGACCTTTTGGTGGCGGACACAGAAAAGGTTAGCGTCACTGACATTTTTCTATAAATCCAAAATAGAGTTTTATTATTAACGGCTAACGGATGGTCCAATGGTGAATAGTCCCAACACAAACCGGCGGTGTCAACATCATTTGGTCCGGGTCACACTGTTTAATTCCTAGATAGAGGTTTTGACTCACGATTTGGTTAACTGTTAATATTTATCTTTAGTTAATTTTTTTATACCTAATGTGAGTGTTGCGTAATTTTTTTCTTTATCAAACATACCTAAGAAGTGGCACATGGTTAATTTTTTTTTAATAAGCGCAAGGTTGTGAATTAGACTCACGATAAACTAGTTGTAACATTTGAATTGTCAGAGCTAAACTAGTTGTAACATTTGAATTGTCAGCGCTAAACTAGTTGTAGCATTCTTATGTTGTGTATCTTATGTTTTAATTTTTTACTGATTTTTTAATATATTTTTTCATAAAATCATTACATTCTCGATACTATTGTGAATGTTGCATAGATTTTTCCTGTATCAAACCCATCTAAAAAAATGTTATGTTTTTGGCATATTGACAAGTTTGACAAGTTTTAAGAAGTTGCATATTGACAAGTTTTTGGCATGTAGATTTTAAGAAGTGGCATATTGACAAGTTTTTGGCATACTATATATTGTTTCTTCAATGTTCATAAATTCATAATTCATAGACATGGACCGGTGGTGGTGATGTCTTTGTGTTATATTATTGTTTCCAGAGTTGCATGTTTGAGCCCTATTATTTTACATAATTTCTGTACTTCATGTGAGATTCTCCTTATGTTGTTTTTCATTTGAATCAAAAAATGTGGGAACACAAATCAGGGACTACTGAGAATAAGTGAGGCTGGAGAAGTGGAGCTGCTGAGTGATGAGGCTGAGGGTGTAAAATTCAAGCTAACAGATGCTGTAGACGTAGCAAAAGATGGCATGATTTACTTCACAGATGCTTCGTATAAATACAGTCTCAAGGACTTCATTTGGGACATTTTGGAGGGCAGACCCCATGGAAGATTACTCAGTTATGATCCAACAACCAAAGAGACGAAAGTGCTAGTCCCCGACCATTACTTCGCTAATGGAGTTGCAGTCTCTCCGGATCAGAATTTTGTGATCTTCTGTGAAACTGTCATGTATATTGTTCTCTGAAACCCTCATCTGAAGTGTGGACTGCTTGTGCTTTTGTTGATAGGGACAAAGTTTTGACAGTGTTAATGGATGATATTGCAGGAGAAGATGTCAAAAGTACTACCTGCAAGGTGAGAAGAAGGGACACGTAGAGAACTTCATCGACAACTTGCCAGCCACCCCTGATAATATCCGATATGATGGGGAAGGCCATTACTGGATTGGATTGTCTACGGTAATTCAGTTTCTTTCTCTTCTAGACAACATCATGTGAAAGTTTCTTGCATTCTAATTTGGAGTGCAAATAAATAACACTGACCTTAAAGGGTCACTTTGATTGCTGTTGTGAAAAAAAAGGAAGCGTGTTATTCATGGTTCATTGACATTTTGTTTGCCGAATTGGCAGGAGATTACAGTTTCTTGGGATCTAGCACTTAGGTACCCTTTTATTCGAAAATGGCTGGCAATCATGGAGAAAAATTCTGGTGTAATGGCTGTTAATCTGGAAGGGGAACCCGTTGACCACTACTCTGATCCAGGGTTATCACTCATTTCAAGTGGGATCAAGATTGGAAATTACCTGTACTGCGGTTCAATTGTATATCCATACATTATCCGCTTCGATCTGGAACATCATCCTGCACAGGCCACTACATAAGCACCCAGAAAGACTGGTGCATTTCCCTTTAATGTGTAACTATTCACTTGTGCTATGTTCATAGCTACAACTTCCCTCTATAAGACTTGCTATATATAGTTCCTTCCTTCAAGAGAGGCTGCCCAACACCTTTGCTTTTTCTCTGAGAATGAACTTTTGTATCTTTCCTGTTGAAGTCTTTGGTATATCATCGAAAATGACTGTCCGGGGAGCCATGTAATGAGGCATATGATACCGGCAGAACTCAATTAGTTCTTGTGCATCCACATCAAAGCCCTCCTTTAATTTCACAAATGCACAGGGAGTTTGCCCCCAATGATTATCTGGCCTTGCAACAACTGCAGCCTCAAGAACTGCTGGATGGCTAAACAAAACTGTTTCAACCTCAACTGTGCTTATGTTCTCTCCCCCAGATATAATCACATCCTTCAACCGGTCCTTGACTTCGATATAGTTATCAGCATGTTTCACAGCTAAATCTCCACTTCTAAACCATCCACCTTTAAAACCTTCCTCTGTTGCTTTCAAGTCTTTAAAATAACCACTCATCACAGTGTTTCCCCTGAACATAATCTCACCCATTGTCTTACCATCAGGCGGTACACTTTCCATGGTGACAGAATCTTTTATGTCAACCTCTTCTAAACAAACATGATTCACCCCTTGTCAAGCTTTAAGCTTTGATCTCTCATCTGAAGGCAGAGAGTCCCACTCAGGTTTCCATGAGCAGCAAGTCCCTGGACCATAAGTCTCTGTGAGACCATACAAGTGATTCACCCCAAAACCCATCTCTTCCATCTTGAACAGGATCTGCGGCGGCGGTGGTGAGCCACCTGTCATTACTTCCACCTTGTGAGAAAGTGGCCTCCGGTCACTCTCAGATGAATTAACTATCATGTTCAGCACAGTTGGTGCCCCTCCCATGTGTGTCACATTGTGTAGAGCAATGTTGTCGAATATACCTTTCGGAGTGACTTTTCTGAGGCAAATGTTAGTACCACCCTGAGCAGCCAAACCCCAAATGAGGCACCATCCATTGCAATGAAACATAGGCACAGTCCATAGATAAACCTGCATGGAGCCTATTCCATGAAGCAAAACTGTGGCCAGTGAATTGAGATAAGCGCCACGGTGACTATAGACAACCCCTTTCGGCCTTGATGTTGTGCCAGAGGTGTAATTCACACTGATAGGATCCCATTCACTCTTTGGTCTCCTAATCTCAAATCCACTATTTCCACTCTCTAAAAGACTTTCATACTCATAAGTTGGTTCTGTTTCTGAAGTAGAGCTGGTAGATAACTCATCAGAATCAGCAATTACAACTACAATCGGGGGTTTTGAATCAGCTTCTTTGGCAAGTATTGCAAGTGCTCCATTAGCAATTCCAAGTAATTGGTGATCGACAAATATGATTTTAGCTTCAGAATGAATAAGAAGAACAGATACCATAGCTGAATCAAGGCGAGCATTTAGTGTACAAAGAACTGCCCCAGCCATTGGAGCTGCAAAATGGAGCTCATGCATGGCTGGGACATTTGGTGCCAACGTTGCAACCTGATTGAACCAATCAAACATAAATCACCAAGTTTCAATTGACAACATGATATGTTATTTTTAAACAAGTAGGAACTAAAAACTAGGAACAGAGATGAACAACCAATCACTCACCACATCGCCGCGAGAAATTCCCAACTGGGTGAGAGCAGAAGCTAATTTGAGGCAGCGTTGATGTGTTTGAGCCCAAGTGTATTTCAGAGAGCCATAGACTACAGAGGTCCTGTCCCTGTAGGCCTTTGCAGCTCGCTCCAAGAACCCTATGGGAGATAAAGGGACATGATTTGCCGAGCACCGAACTAGACCCTCCTTTGAACCCCATAACTCTTCAAGCTCAGAGTTGTTACTATTATTCCCAGTAGCAGAGCAATAGTGAAAATGAGTGACAGTGATGAAGTGAGAGCGGGTTCTGAGAGTGGAAACCAGGCGAGTCCAGGAGTTCTTGAGCAAATGGTTCATAGCCATGGCGGAGATATCAAAGGAGACGACTAGGATTTACTTGAGGGATTTGAAGTCGTGTGTCTTGATCTTTGGATTGTTTGAACTCTAAGATAACGTTTAGTATTGAGTCTCACAGCTCATTTCGTCTTGGCTCTCAGATAGACTTCTATTTTGGGCGTGTTATAACTGGACAAGTGGAAAGCCCAACCAAAGTACCAAACACCCCTCCCATTCATTTCAAGTCATAAAAGATGCCCTTTTGTTCTTGTTTGTTACTGCGTGGTTTCTTTGTTACCTAGTCCCTGCAACTAGGCTAGCTTACCGCGAGAAATTCTAAGTTCAATATCTAAATAAAGTACAGGATGGAACCCCAAATCAAAATTGGCACCATGTTTCTCGTTACATGTACAGAAATGGAAGACAAGATCAAGCATTGAGCAGAAACATGATCAGGACTTTTTGCATTAGAAACACCAGATCCATTGTTCATCTTTGAAAATTATTAAACAAAATGGTAAAAAAAAAAAAAAAAAAAAAACTAGTGGCCAATCAAAGAATTATGTTAAAAGAAAACCTCAAAAGAATGCTTCAAAACTGTGGCATGTAAACTCCCATGCCAATAGAAAACTCTATAGGGTGAACTGATGAATACCTTCTCTGTCAATCCAAGGCAGCAATTACCGCATCAACAACCTCTTGGGTAGTGCTATGTCCTCCAAGGTCCTTTGTCCTGAACTTGCCCTCTAAGATTACTCTTTCAACAGCATTTTCTAACCGATCGGAGAAGGAAGGAAATTGAAGATGTCTCAACATCATGGCAGATGACAGAAGCAAGGCTACTGGGTTTGCTTTCTTTTGATTCAGCATGTTCTGATTCCCCACGTTTCCTGCTGAAGCACCCTGCTCAAAAATAGCATGATCCGCCCCCACATTTCCTGCAAGCAAAACACCAGAACCAGACCATCATTGTTACTTTGCAACAAGAAACATAGATTGGAATGAAGAGCAGGAATTTTTTTTTTTTTTTCTCCTTCTATACCTCCTGGCATGACACCTGTGCCACCAGCAATACCAGCTGCTGTATTTGCAACTAGATTACCATAAAGATTGGGTGTCACCTGCAAAATGTAGATCGCACAACTTCAGCCACAAAACACAATTTTCTCTTCATCTTAAAAAGGCAACATAAAATGTATATGTTAAAACAAACAGTAAATCTGCAAGTTGGGTATTGTCGAAACACCATGTATTCTTCTACTCAAAACACATTAACTATCTGGAAGAATTAACAAGGGTTATGCATTAAACTGGATTCATCTCCCGAACCAAAGAATTAGTCATGTCCCCTTGTTTATCCTCTGACATAATCAAGAAACATCATTTCTGAGTCTTATAACAACAATTTCCCTTTTCTGTATACAGTAACTTCCTATATTTGCCTGACCACGTTCCCTTATTCTCATTACAACACACGCACAACTGTGTTCATATTTAAAGAAAGAACTTGGCATACCATAACATCAAACTGCTCAGGCTTCGAAACAAGCTGCATGCAGCAGTTATCAACAATTATTTCATTGTAAGCGATCCCTGAATAGTTTTCAGCAACCTCACGACAAGACTCTAAGAACAGACCATCTGCAAGCTTCATAATGTTTGCTTTGTGCACAGCAGTCACCTTCTTTCTGTTGTTTAGGTAAGCATACTCAAAAGCATACTTGGCAATACGCTCTGAACAGAACTTTGTGATCACCTAGCAAAAGAGTAAGCATAAGTGGCAAACATATTTTCTAAGTTCACAATTTGGAGGAAACGACTATGACCGATTCAATTTACAGTCGATATAGCATTCAAAAACATGATTATCTTTACAATCTTGCGGATTCTTGCCAATGGTCATATATTTCTAATAACGTTTGGTGTCAATTTAATATATAGACGAAGAATATCTATTTGGAATTTTAGATAAAAGAATAACAAACCATTAAATAAGCCCGTTAACCAGATATGGGGTCACCTTGTTGGTGAAACCCCAACAATGAATTGCAGGAAATAGTATAAATTAACTAAACTAATCACAAGTATTAGTACAAATATAACAATTATAAAAACCGCAAATCCAATAATAATAAGCAATTAAACATTTCGGAATACTGGCATTGTTTATACCTTAAGGCTCTCAACGACACCAGGAATGACCTCGTGCTCGAGCCCCGAGTACTCGCCCTCGGTGTTCTCCCTAATCACCACAATGTCGACGTTGTCATGCTTGGTCTGCAAGCCACGCATATTGAAGCAATTCACCAGTGAAGCGTAGAGATCGAGATCTCGCCGGAGCTGCATGTTCAGCGAGCTGACTCCGCCGCCCATCGGAGTCGCCAGCCCGCCTTTCAGGCACACCTTGTTCTTCCTGATCGACTCGATCACCTCCTCCGGCACCCTCGGCATGTCGCCGGTCACCTCGAACTTCTCGAAGTAGACCGGCGCGTGCATCGACTCCATCACCTGCTCGACGGCGTTGGTGACGAGAGGGCCGATTCCGTCGCCGGGGATTAGGGTTACTGCGCGTGGGGCTCCGTCTCCGGGTCGGGGCATGTAGGTGACGGATCGGGTTTGGGCCGCAAAGGCCGGAGTGAGCGGCTTCGTTAGAAGGTGACGGAGGACCGAAAAGGATCTTCGCGCCATGGCGGTGGGGTCAGCTTTGGGAGTGAGAGAGAAGAGAGAGAGGGGATTTGATGGTGATGGTGATGGTGATTCGGTTTATGATCATTCTCTAAAACGAAAGCGGAAAAACGACGCCGGTTTACAGTTGTGGGCCAGAAATTATTTGGGCCGTTAGGGCGGGGGCTGTGAATGGGTGGGCCAGTGTGGGCCCAAAGGCGTCCGAGGGGTGGTTGACGTCCCAAATTGCGCGGGACCGATAGTGCGCGGGCGAAGGCGCCACTTATGCGAAAGGTTTGATCATATCGAGACCATTGATTTGAGTGATGTTTTGCTTTATCATTACTATAACCGGCAATAAAGACAGTCTAATCAAAAGTTTAAGATATGAATTTTGATTGGTGGAATGTATTTGTTAGCCTAAAGAATTTGCCGACCAGCTGATTTCGACAACAACAAAAAAACTTACAAAAACTATAAAACAAACCTTCTATAACCACCCTCACACAACTGATCTAAATGAAACGTTTGAGACACAAAATAGAACAAGCAGTGAAACCAAACTAAAGAAGTAACAGCAATCAAGTCTAAAAAAGCTAATCTACCAGCCACAGAGTTTACTTCCCTACTAACATGTAGGAATATGCACTTATGGAATTGAGAAGCCAACCATCAAATGTCTTGGATAAGAGAACTGATACACTAAGAGGTTGTAGCTTTGTCGTTGATGTAGTCAATCAGGATCTTGGAATCTCCTTCCACCGTAATTTTCTAAACTCATTGCAATCAAGCAGTATGAGGGGTGTTCAATCACCTTTAGATTGAAATCCAAATATGAAAAACAAAATAACTTAATCTAAAAATAATTATCTCAATCAAAAATAATTATCTCATTTTTGATTGAACATTATTTTATGGGGGATTTTCATATACACTCAAATTTAAAGAGTGGTCTAAATAAAACACACCTAATATTCTTATTTGATAAACATCTAAAATGTAACAATTATGATACATATTATATCATATTTTTCTAAATTTTACACAATTGTCATCATTCAACTATAAATATAAACATAATAAACAAGCTTAATTAATATTGTCTTAATACCTTGATTATGAGTTTTTTTCTAATTAACACTAACATTTTTCAATCAATTTGTACGAATCATGCAGTTTTTTTTTTTTATGAAAAAATCTAGGTGAAATAAATTTATTATCTGATCTATATATAAGGTAAAATATAATATAAATAAGATATATGATTATTGGAGTAAGATAAAGAAATTTTACAGTGTTACCGTAGGACCATGTGACTTGTGACTTGGTCCTCCATTCCTAAACCCCAAACCCCAAACTCCAAACTCCAAACCTCAAACCCTAAACCCTATACCTTGAACCTACACCCTAACCCTATACCCTAAACTTATATCTTATACCCTAAACCCTAACCCTACCCAATTTTGAGTTTCATCTTTTTAGGTATATTATCATATCATGTCTTACTTAATAGGTACATTAGAAATGTAAGTAGTTGAGAGTAAAATGTTCTCTCGATCATGATAAGAAATGATATATTAATATACTTAAAAAGAAGAAAATTAATCAAAGAACAAAAATGTGTACCTTACAATTAGACATTTTTCGACTATGTAAAGAGACATCAAATGTGAGCTCATGAATGAAATGAATTATTCTATTACAAATGACATACTTATGTATATAGCATATATATATATACACACACACTCAAGTTAGTAATAACAAGATAAGAAATTAAATAATGTAATTGATTATGAAAAAATTAAATCCAACTAAATTTTAGCTCAGTATTTAAGTTTCAAATTGATGCTAAAATTGATAAAGATACCAAATTTAGTTTTCTATTGTCTGAAGGACAAATCACAGAAACGGAAAAATGAAGAAAACTATTAATTGTAAACATTTGGTTTATATGATAAGTTTGCTTATGTGGAATATGTGTAAAATAAAATAAAAATATGTATCTTAAAAGAGATATAGTATTTTAGATTTTTATCTTATTTTATTTTATTTTATTGATCGATGATTTGAATCGACCAAGTGAACATTTATATCCAAAATTACACACGTTACAAAACTTACAATGAACTTAATTGATAATGTAGGTTGTACAGTTTGCACTAATCCATTATAAACCTAATCAAAAGTCGAACTTACATAGACAATTCGTTTGGATAATCCTAAATCGTTTGGTAGTAGAGAAATACTAAAGAGAAACCCAACAAACACACTAACACATTGCTGTTCGTGAGTCGGATATACATCATCAAAAATGGATTTTTATAGTTGTCGATCACAAAGGACACACTGTCGACCCTTCAAAATTTTAGGATTCTGAATCATGATATTCGATCACGAAGAATGATTACTATAATTATAGAGACAAAGATAGAGGAATAGAGAGAATTGAATGTCTCTGGCCGCGTACACGACCACATACAATATCATCATCAGCTTCGTCGACTTCTTCTGCTGCTGCTCCTACAAATTAACCCTAGCTTGTCCACGTACTGTTGAAAAGGAAGAAGACACTGCTGCAACTTCTATCTGCCTTTCAGTTGTGGCTTTCACGTGCCAGACCAATAATGAAGAACAGACTTTTACTTTTGTCGATCTAATGCTTTCCAATAATCTATCGATCTATAAAGCTTCGCCGCTCATCATTCGGGTTTGCAGAATAAAACGCAGAGTGGCCTGGCTGTGATGATTGTTACCCAATTCTTCTTCCCCCAAAAACAAGAACAGTATTTACAGTGAAAATTATACCCAAATAAGAAATTTCACGTCATAATATTCTGATCGAAAGGCTAGCTTCTGGTGGGATATAGTAAAGGATATACTGATCTGAAATACAAACATCCATGACTCGTATCTATACAGAAACCAAGTAAATGTACGTATATAGTAAGCTGGACCTATCGTTTAAAAGGTCGAGCCAGTAGCTAGCAGCTTGACGTCGAGCTTAATTCAGAGAATGTCGATAATACATGGAATATGTAAGGCTAATTTATTTCCAATGGTGATGATTTTTTTTCTCTCTCAAATCATGTTAAAACATAGCCGATTTATGTTTAAACTTTTTGTCTGAATGCTCATGTATCGTTCTATCTCCAAATTGTGTCAATTCTTCTCATCTCTATTAATTAAACCAATTTGGCTTATGAAACTGTCATTTGGTTAAATTTTCAATAACCCTCCAAATGCCCTTTGTTTATAAAATTAGTTCTAAACAAAAAATTTCCCGAGGAGGGTAAAAGAGTAAAAAGGTAACAGAAACCAATTTCAACTGGATTTCTACTTCCACAAATCACTCTCATATTCATCACGTACAATTTCAACTTCCCCTGACGTGAGGGAGAAAACTGGGGCAAACGGGATTGCGGATCTCCGACCTCAGAAGCGGTTCTGTTGTACGTATTCGAACAAAGATATTTTACAAGGGAGTTCATGCATTTCGGTTTTGATCGATCTTAATACCTGAACTGCTGTGATCGAAGATTGCAAGAAGTTGATCGATTTTGGAGACTTTTTTTGGTCGAGATGGAGGTTTTCTTTCTGTTTCATGATGCACAGTTTGAGGGTATAGTTGCCGATCTCTACTTTTTTCAATTCATGGTTACTTTTTAATACTGAAGACTCTACTTCTAGCCAGATTCACTAATCCTCTCTTCCTTTCATGTGCGATTTAAGAAATTCATACTACGGTTTCTTTTTGTTAAACAAAAAACAACCATCGATCAATCTTACACATATGCCATGGGAAAGTGTTTCACCAGTTTGGGAGTTTGGGAGTGTTCATTCTTTCGTCATTATCTCATCAAGTTTTCACTTCTGATATTTTTTATTTTTGTACATGAATACCAATATTGTTCTCAAATTCCTTATTTTTTTTGTGTGTGTGTGTGTGGTTTTTGGAGTAGTGGGTGAAAAGTAAGTGGGAAAGATAGTATCAGGGAAAAGAACATTGGTTTTACCTTTCTCAATACTGCAAACAGGGAAGAGATAGTACACAGAACAAAACACAAGATTTGAGATATGGAGAGGCACAGAATCGAATCTCTCAATTTCATTGAAAGGTATTTTACTTGCTGTTAGCTATTAAGTTTTGTTAATGTCAATAGTCGCTGCAAATTTCAGTATCTTTTTTTGTGTGTGTGTGTGTGTGGCGGTATGTATTTTACTAACTGCCAAGCATAATATATAGGCATCAGAGATCAAGCATTTCCAATTCAAATGTATCTAAATTTTATTACATTTCTGTACACTGTGCACATGGAAGTACAATGAGTTTATCTTTGAGTTCTTATCCTTTTTCCCTGAATTTGTTCATAATGACAACATGAAGGACTAATGAACTCAGTTTAAATTATTTTTGTAAGAGATCATGTTTTTATGCAGATTAATAGATCTTCGGTGATGCAGAATCATATGCCTTTCAAAGTCTACAATTGTAATATGGATTATGGCAAGGAAAGCTGTAGCTGGTTTAATACAAAGTCTACATGCATGATATTACATTTGTACATTTGGTAAAGTACACTACTGCCACTTCAAAGTTCTTTATATGATCTGCACTTTGATGTAGTCGATGGTTCATGTTTTACTTCAGGAATTTAAGTTCATGTATTCGGTCAAAATTTGTGTCTTAATAATATGCATCCTTCTATGAAACTGTATTGTCACTATATAATTGATGTCTAAGATTAAATAAGAAATAGAATCTTTTAGTTATGGCAGAGAAGGAGACATGTACATACCAAAAAGGGTTGAAAGTAAACTGGTATATGAAAAAAAAAAATTCAAACAAAAATGATAACAAAGGTGCATAGGAATGCGGAACGAAAAAGACAAAACGCACGTGCGAGCGCGGTCCTTTTGTACACGCATCGCGTGTGCAGAAAGGCTGAACAGGAAGGCTAGAAATTAACAGAAGGAGGAAGACTTGAGCAATACAAAAATATGCAGATTGCAGATAGAGTTTGAGATGTAATTGAAGGTTTAACCTTTTTGTTTTTCTTTTCTTTATGGGTCTTGCAGATTGAATCTATATATTGAGTTCAAAGTTTAAACCTGGTGATCGAGTCTTCTATATTGCCCAGGTCTTTCAGAGAAGTTGCTTGAATCGAGCAAAGAAAATGGGTTTGGTTTCCACTCCAATGATCAACAATGTCTGAGTGAGTTCTCATCTTTGCATTTTTGCTATATATGAATGGATCCCTATATATAGGTAATAGATGGATTTCTGTTTTAGTTTCCTCTTTTCTCCTCCGTTTTCAAGACGAATTATATATAGCAGGTGATTCAATTTACTAATCATTTGTATCTTTTGGTGTAGGGTGTTCTACATTCGATTGTGAGCTTGACTGGAATCATTGATGATATTCCGATGCCGGCAAGACAGTTGAGGCTCTGTATGTGTACTTCATGACGGTGCAGTCAATTGTGCTCCTAACGCTTACACTTACTGTGATCATCAAGGCTCTGTCTGCAGACCCGCACTCTAATTTCCATGGGATAGCCAAGGAGTTTGTTATGGAAAAGACAGGGAAGGAATGCAACCCAATTCTAGCACTTACATCGCGGTGTTTGAGGCGTTTGCAAGGAAGGAGAAGAGGGAGGAGGCCAAACACTTTCTGGAGGAGATGAGAGCAACGAGGGCTATTAGCAATGACGCAAATATGTATTTGTTGTAGTCTTGAATGGGACCATTCATGAAAGTATTCTTTTCGTCACATATATGGTAGGTTATATATCATGTTCAATTATGTTTCCAATTGCCATTTTATTTCTTCTCCTTTTACTGATATGTTGGGTATAATCGAAAGAACTTTAGTATATTTTCTAATTGTATGCATGCCTTCAGGGTTGTATGACTGTGTAGTATCACTTTGGCTCACAAAAATAAAATCGAATATATTGAAGAAATTTCGCATGTCCCTTTGACACAGAAGAATTGCTCCAGATTTAGAAAGAAATTTAGTCCACTTTTATGTGAGGAATATGGGTCAACAGAAAAGGCATACAATAGATAATTTACTAGAATTAAAATCACTTACCATTTTAAAATCTAAAAGAGATTTGATACATAAGAAAACCCTAGGACGCGCATCCTCTCCCTGGTTTCTTTCTCCGTCCGGCGGCGCGTCCTAGCAACATTGTCGTCGGACGGGATCCTTTATTCAGCGCCTCTCTTGGCTGTTGTCATTGTTGGTGGTGATATTCTAGGTCTGACATCCGGGTTAAGGATGGAGAGGGGAGTTTATGATGGCCGGAAGAACGTTTGGGATCCATAACGGAGGATGGAGGCGAAAGGATGTTGCAGCCGGCCTACACCTCTTCGTAGAGCCATTTCATTACAGTTTGACAACCAGCGTCTTGAGAAGTTGAAGCGTAATATTGAGGTGATAATATATATATAATGAGTTGTTTTGTGGGATCTATATACTTGGTTGAATGAATTTAACGCTTTTATTACTACACTAGCCTTTCTGCATGCTCGATGCGCGTGCGAAAGGCCGCGCTCGCGCTTGCGTTTAATTTTTTTTACGTTTTTAACATTAGTTAACTATTTCTTTTATCAATGCATACAATGTTCATCTTTCTGTATTTAGATTGATGAACAAATAGTTAACTAATGTGAACATTGATGAACAATATCAATCTAAATAAAGAAAGATGAACATTGTATGCATTGATAAAAGAAATAGTTAACTAATGTTAAAAACGTAAAAAAAATTAAACGCACGCGCGAGCGCGTGCAGAAAGGCTAGTACAATATAAATACAAAAGATATTTCCCCTCCCCCGTCCCGTCATTCAAAATAGATAGATATTCAAATTTTGATCAACGTTTGTGGGATTGAAATTTAGATACGAGGGTTCTAGACTTCTTACAAACTCTACCACATATGGTGATCTACATGAATGATGGATTGTTCCGCTCGATGTACTCTCCTATTTTAAATAATGAAAAAAGAGTAATGCTACACACACCAAAATATTTTACAAAATATGAATCCCAAATGATGTGGCGGAAGGCAACTCACATTTTTTTATTTATCAATAGTGACATGGATTATGAGTTTTTGACTAATTTGAAAGAACAATTTTTATATTATAAAAAAAACATGAAAGGGAAGAACATAATTAGATGATTTATAGAGAGTATCTTTAGTACACGGCGTGTATCTTCACATACATACATGGATGGTCAGGATTAGAAAAAATAATATAGAAACATGGTGGTCAAACGTATGAATTGTTATGAATGGTTAAAATTGTGTCGTGTAAATACACGTCGTGTATACAAGAATTTTCATGATTTATATCCATAAAAGAACCTTTGATTTCCATTCAAAGCCTACGTGCACCTTCCAAGTCTTGTTTTGTTTGATTGAATCAATCCCTTAGTTTTCAAAATTTAGAAGAACAAACTGTGAAAAGAAAGGAGAGTATATATGATGGCGGAGAAAACAATCTTTGGTTGATTCATCTATTAAACTGAGAATGAGAGTTTAGTATTTTTTTTCTTTTGCTCCCATCGCAAGGAATCAAATGATGTTGTTGCCGACAGCTCAAGGTAGAAGATAGTAGGGTTTTTTTCTTTGATTGAAGAAGAAATTTATGTTTTTATATATTCTTATGACTATTTTTTTATCATAGATTAATTTCAAGATATAAAAAAATGTGTTATTTCCATATCATCAACCTTTAGTAGAAAAATTTGATGACATGACAAGTGCCACATCATTTGGTATAAAATTTTGGTGTCTCTAGTATTTTTCATGAAAAAAATAGGAAGGAGAACTACCGCTCCAACCTATAAAGGGCGCACGTAGCCCGAATTAAAAAGAAAAAGAAAAACACAAGTAAAGAAAGTCGAAAACGAATCACTACATTAATATCAAATTTGTCATTCAAAATTAAAGTTAATCTATGTTTGTGTAATGAAAAAGCGGCTTGCTAATCCCTCGTACACATCATTGTTATGTAGTAGAGATCGGTTTGACTAGTCTGACTCTTTTATGACCTATCAATAGAGATAATGAACGACGCTAAGAGAGGAGACGTCTTCTAAGCGGTCTTCAACGCTCTGACGACAGTAACAGTAAGTTAAAGTATTGCGTAATAAATGAAGAGGGATAGAGTTACCACTTATAGGCTGAAGATGTCTGAGATTTTTGCATTCCATCGATGTGGGATTGATCATTGATGTTTGTTTTTTTGCTTTGAGGAACAGTCTTGGTGACGCGCGTGCAAGCGCATCACAACGCTAATCACAAAGCGGTTGATGTCGTTCAACATGTGTTGCTACTATCTTGATGATAGCGTTAAAAGATAAGCGAATATGACGGTTATGACCAGCCTAAGCGTAGTCAAAGTACGCTAACCAAGCGTATGTACCAACAATTTACATACAATTCGTCCACTGATTTGACGTTGTCACGTATAAGACCTGACGATGATGGTTAGAGAATCTATATTTGAGGATGTCATTATCATATGAATCAAAAAGTCAGAAAAAGATGAAAACATAATTACCACATAAGCACATTAAGATCTCGCTGGCTTAAGGTTGTTCAACTTGTATGCTTGCAGACATCCGATAGTCGGACCTCGTCCGGCTGTCGTCCGGCTAAACTCTATATGGATACAGACAGTTAACCAGCGTCATATGAGTCCGTACACCCGTAGGTCTCAAGTACTTAACATTATATCAGTAAGGGACTTGTAAATGTAAAAGGCTCCAACTTGGTGCAAATTTCACTTAAATTACCGTTCTTGCTAACCCTCGATGGTAATTTACCTGTGACTTTAACATACAATATCCAAAAGCTTTCAAAACCAAAATCCAAGGGCTTCAAGAGAGTATCTTTAGTACACGGCGTATATCTTCACATACATACATGGATTGTCAAGATTAGAAGAATAATATAGAAACATGGTGGTTAAACATATAAATTGTTATGAATGATTAAGATTGTGTCTTGTAAATACACATTATGCATACAAGAATTTTCAGGCTTCAAAAGTAAAAACCAATGGCTTTAAAACGGGGAAGAAGCAACACCACCAGATATGCGCCATTCATATTGTTTTACCCTTTCCCCAGGTCCCTCTTTCTCTTCTTCTCTTATCAGAAGTCCCCGCGTCTCTATCTTCCACAATCGAAACGTCGAAAAGCAGCGGTTTCATCCAGAAACACGAGGACCACACCCCACTCTGCGCCACCCCAGAAACAAACCACACCACGTTACCCGCCTTTACTCTCTATTTCGTATCGAACATACACACTTCTCTATATGAGACCCTCTTCCACCAGCAAAGGCCAGCGTCGTTTGTCAATCTCTCTCTCTCATGGCCTGCGTGACCGACGAGAACTGGGTCGCGCTGCCCAAAATGCTTTCTGAGCGTTTGTCGCTGAGGGAGGAAGAGGAGGTGGAGGAGGAGCCCGGCTTTTTCGACTCCGAGTCCGCCGCGTACAGGTTGGAAAAGGTTTTTCCTGTGTACGCATTGGGGATTCCGAAACCCGAACCCGACCCGGTTGTGGAGGCTGACAGTTCGGGCGACCCGATTTGGGACGCCGTCAGGGAAGAGGCCAAGTTGGAGGTACGTATTTATATTAGCAATTTTGTTTTTCTCTGTCATTTAAGTAGTTCCACTTTGTTGTTAGAAGTGTTAGGATTCCTCGGTTCAGAAGTTAATCCGTCTGTGTGCATGTGAAATCTCTAACTATGCATTGCTGCATAGTGTCTGTCTGATTATTTGGACAGCTTCGGGTTTGAACTAGGTTAGGAAGCATTCCAACTAGACCAGAACCACCGGCCACTTAACTTGGTCAGAACTCCGAACTAATAAATTTGGATACTTTGGAGCACTATTGAGTGATTATTTTAATGGGAGAAAGTTTAAAGCTTTAATTTCTATTTTCGGGATAAAGTATGGGAAAGTATTTTTGGCTCTGTATGGCCTGTACCATTTCTAACAAAGATTACTCTCTTTTTATTTATTTTTTGATGTATTTTATGGTTCTGAACATTGTAGGCAGAGAAGGAGCCAATTTTGAGTAGCTTCTTGTATGCGAGCATCTTGGCGCATGACCGTTTAGAGCAGGCATTGGCGTTTGTTCTTGCAAACAGATTGCAAAACCCGACGCTGCTGGCTACTCAGTTGATGGATATATTCTCTGATGTAATGATGCATGACAGAGACATTCAGCGATCTGTTCGGCTAGATGTGCAGGTACGTGCTGAGTCTGTACCGAGAGAGGTGATGTGGAGTTTGTGTGCTTAGTGATGGAAACTCTGTTATATTGTCATTGACTTGTGTTGGAAAACTGTTTGCTCAGGCGTTTGAGGAACGCGATCCAGCTTGTTTGTCTTACTGTTCGGCTCTGTTGTATCTAAAGGTATGTTGCTCTTGTTTTGTTAACTATTTATGATGTCAGACAAATGAAACTTTTTAGAAATTTCTGTCTTACCAAAGAAAACGACTAAATTTTAGCATATGTTTTAGTTAGTAAATTGACACAGTTCAAACGCAATCTGAGTTCCTGATATAATACATTTTACAACTCTAATGTTGGAACTTAACTTTTTCAGGGTTACCATGCTCTGCAAGTATATCGAGTAGCTCATTCACTGTGGACTCGGGGACGCAAAGTATTGGCCCTGGCTTTACAAAGCCGAGTTAGTGAGGTAGTTTTCTATTTGATTGATCCTGAATGAGTAGTACTCAATACTAAGTAGTAAGTACTATCTGTTACAGAGGTTTATGGTTTTCTCTTATCCTTCTAACCTTAAAACATTTGTATTGTAGGTGTTTGGAGTGGACATTCACCCTGGTAAGTTAATATTTTAGTGAATTCAGAAGTAGCTGAAGATTTATGCACAGAACTCAATCCTTTTTCCTGAAAAGTGGTTTTGTCTGTAGAAATTGCTCTATGAGAGATACTTAGGACCTCTATTTATGATATATATCTAACATTTACCAAGATTTCTCTTTGATGCCTTTTCTGTAGCTTCAAACATTGGAGAGGGAGTATTGTTGGATCATGGCACTGGTGTTGTTATTGGTGAAACTGCTGTTATAGGAAACAGAGTTTCATTGATGCAGGCACGTTCTTTTAATTATTCGTCTGTGTATCATTTTTTGGTCTCCGTTGTGAATGGTACATGTTGATAACAAAGGACTGTGTTTCAACAGGGTGTAACTTTGGGGGGAACTGGTAAAGAAATTGGTGACCGTCATCCAAAAATAGGTGAAGGTGCACTGATAGGAGCCAGTGCAACTATACTTGGGAATATAAAAATAGGTCGAGGAGCAATGATAGCTGCTTGTTCCCTTGTGCTTAAAGATGTCCCTCCACACAGGTGGAAAATAATTTCTGATTTTCAGCATATTGATTCTTAATGAATAAGTCAATTTTTGTTTTATTTTCAATCTTTTGAAAGTGACATATCTTTCTCTTGTTCTCAAGCATGGTGGCAGGAATACCAGCAAAGGTGATTGGATATGTAGACGAAAAAGATCCTTCACTAACCATGAAGCATGGTATGTTATATGAGCAGGGGATATATATAGTGTCCAAGTCTTGTTTTTGTTTAATTCATTTCTAGCTAGGAAGTTCTGATAAGCCAACAAGTCAAAATGCATGAAACCAATGCATGATCATTTTGACATGTACGAAAGCTGTATTACACCAAAATCAGCTTCACATTTTATATCTATGTTTTCGAGGATCACTTGGACTGGCAAAATGTCTAGGATTCTTTTGTTTCATTTATTATTAGGATAGTTGGTTGAAAAATGATAGCTGCCAAAGAAATCTCTCTTAAACCATGTGATTTTAATGTTGGTTGAATGTCGTCAGTTTGTCTGTCCTCTCTCAAAATTGTTCCTTCGTTTGGTTCAATTCATGTCTCTAACTACTGGGATTGTTGCTATGAATATGCAGATGCTACCAAAGAATTTTTTGAAAATGTAGCTGTTAATTTCAGAGATGCAAGATCTTCTGGTTAGTATGTTTTGCTTTTCTTTCCTTTTTCTTTGTTTGGGGTGAAATATTGATGCCGTAACTTTTACTGGTCTGGAAAACTCACTTTGTATGATATTTTAGGAGGGCATGCTCCAGAGAAAAGTGATGGGAGCGCTTGAGAGACGTAGGTAGGGTAGATCTCCACTGCTAAAATTGCTAATATGATGGCAATTTGTGGTCTTTGGAGCGGAAAATGACATGCTGTATCACAGCTTGTATCTTAGAATTTCATTAACCATTTTCACTCTTCTGCTATCTTTGCTGATGGTGAGGTCCTCATACCAGTGGCTATATTTAACTAAGCTCCTGATATTCTTCTCTGTTTCCCGCCATATTATAGTCATGGTGAGATGATGAAGTAGCCCTGTTGCAGAAAGATTGACCCCAGACCAGATAAAAAGATGAAGCTTTTACCTGTTGTGCTCTTGTAATATAGCCTTACTATATTGAATGTATCAGGAAACATTGATATCCAAGAAGCAACAGTAGCTCATTTTAGTTGAACTATTGGTGGGTGATCAATTTACTCTTTATCAGCTTTACTGCATTAGCTATCTGATTTTCTTAGTTAAAGCTGCTGAAACACTGGTGTGTTATAAGAAAATAAGGAATTTACCTGTATGCAGATTAGTGGATTACAGAACAAAACAAAAAAAGTTGATTAAAGCAACAAAAAAACATCATATCTAAAACGGTTAGGCGATGAAATTCAAACCGTATAGCCAAGCAGTCATTAATTTTAGATTATTTTATGTCTCTCTCTCTCTCGCAACAACTAGTTATTTGTGAGTTTTACTGTTTATATTGATTGTTTTACTGTTCATAACAGTAACAACTTTTACGTGTGCCCCAAAAAAGTTACTACTTAGTACTTACCATCTCAAACAGTAACAATTTTAAAGTCAATGACCTAAACGCCCTTGACAAAAAGTGAAAAAGTAAAATTGACGGAGGCATCCACCATGTCCACCGTAACCACCGTTAGGAGAAGTATAGCAGACACGATTGCGAAGCTCAGACGACGACGTTTCTAAAGTCCCGCCCTGCAGCTTCGCTTTAGCCTTTTCACCTCCACAGCCGCAGCCTCACCGCCACCGATCTTTCCATCTCCGCCGGAGAATAACCAGAGAGCTTCGCTTGACCGATCTTCAATCTTCCAGCTCTTCCCAAAAGGTACACACTCGTTTGCTTCTAATGATCTGATGAGATCCGCAAATTGAGTATGAGATTGAATTTGCACGTCTCTCAGGTTCAGGTTGGAGTTGGATTGGACGAAGCGTTAGCAATGTCCGAAGAGACGGAGGCGGCGGCCACTCAAATGGAGGAGAATTCGAAACCGCGGAAGCGCGGAGGCGATAGCAATGGAGATCTCGCGTTGGAGAATGGAAGCTCCGGCGATGCTCATGATCAGCTTGTGCAGATGGTGACGGAGCTCAAATTCCAGAACGAATTCCTCAAGTCTCAAATTGAGGGATTTCAGAGCTTGAAGCAAGAGGAACCGAGTGTGGAGGAAGGCGGCGGCGGCGTTTCCGAAGAGGTTGAGCAGCTCCAGCGGAGTGTTGAGTCGTTGAGTGCTCAGCTTGAGGAAGAGAAGCAAACACGAGCCGCGGCTGAAGTGGCTCTGAAGCACTTGAGAGAAGAACACTTGGAAGCTGATTCGAGAGCGCAGGACCTCGCTGCAAAGCTAGCCGAAGGTTAGATTGTGACTCTTGGTTTGTAAATGTGTGTAGTTTTTGTGTGATAATGTAGATAATGACTGCGAATTTGCGAGATCATGTTTAGGAGTCTGAATGTGTAGCATAGTGTGTAGTTTCTGTGGGATATTGTAGCTATTTGGCTGTGAATTTGCGGAGTTTATGTTTAGGAGTCTGAATTTGTTGCATTGTGTGTTGAATTGTGTAGCTCAACAGAAGTTGGATCGAGAAATTAAAGTGCGTGAAGAGAAGTACTCTGATCTCGACTCGAAGTTCACCAGGCTTCACAAACGAGCAAAGCAGCGTATTCAAGATGTTCAGAAGGTAAATATCTTGTGTGTGTAGAGAAAGTATGAAAGGGAAACTTTCGTTTTAAGTGGAAATTGAGTTTGTTGGCTGAATACGATAATGTTTTCAGGAGAAAGATGACCTTGAAGCTCGATTTCGCGAAGTAAATGAAAGAGCTGAACGAGCATTATCCCAACAGACAGCATTGCAGCAAGAGCTTGACAAAACCAGGCAACAAGCAAACGACGCACTGAAAGCCATTGATGCTGAGAGGCAACAATTAAGAAGTGCAAACAATAAGTAATATACAGTTAACCCCCAACTATGACCGATTTGTGCACTTGTTGAGATTGTATAACTATTCTGATAATTTCTTATATTAACTTCAATTATGCTGCCTATCAGACTAAGAGACAACCTGGAGGAATTGCGAAATTCGTTGCAACCAAAAGAGAGCGCTATCGAGGCACTACAACATACAATTTCGGAGAAGGATCAGGTAGGAATGTCTATACACATCCTCTGAGCAATTCAGTTTCTGCTTTCAAAACTTTATTTTCGATAGATCAAGATATTCGTTGCATGTTCTTGTAGATAACCTATCATGCATTTTGCTTTCTGTCCACATGTTTTCATTTGTTTTTTTTGTTTTTTTGGTCAAAAGATGTTTTGATTTGTGCTTAGTGTACAATCCATGTGTATTGCCTATATACATTTTCCTGCATATCTGTTACATTTAGACCTTAATTTTATTTTAATATCACAAATGCTTATGCAACTTATTGTTCGGCTGTCCTGTTTAATTGTAATTGCACAATCCAGGGGGATGCATGAGCAAAGTCTGATACTCACAATTAAAAACATGACAAGTGGGAAAATAATTTGGAAACACTACTCTCTCTATTCATCTTTAATCTTACGGGATCGGTGTTGTTATGATAAATTCAAGCAGCTAAAATATTATATATCCGAAAGTTGTAGATTAACCCAGCAAGAAAGTTGATAATAATCTAAATGAAATATTTATTGATAAAAGAAGGTATAAAGACTTATACAGAAGTTTTTTATTTGTGTTGTCTCAGTTGTTGGATGATATGCGAGGTTTGCTTCAGGCTGCTGATGAAAAAAGACAAGCTTCAATAGCTGAACTCTCTGCTAAACACCAGAAGGTGTTTTTGTGTTCACAGACCTCAATTTTGGTTCCATTTGCATATAACAAATTTTTCCTTACATTCCCTAGTTTTGTGACCATAAAGAAATCATAACTTAGTTCCTCTCTGTCCTTTTAGAATTTGGAGAGTTTGGAAGCGCAACTTGCTGATGCGTCATCCGAGAGAAATAAAGCAACTGAAACTATCTCTTCACTGCAGGTGAGAGTTGATTAATGATCTTATTCCATTTTCAAGCATACACTGATGTGTAAGTGGCATTGTATTGGTTGGTAGCCATTTCAGTCCAATACACCAGTAATCATCATGTACAGTACTGGAAATTAAAATAACCTTTTAAACCTCTTCCTTGTCCTTTCATGCTGCAAATTTTGTTATTTTTATGTCCTTCTAACACACTTATATTCAACAATGCTATGCCCATAGTTAGATCAAGCTCAAGGCAACCTTCTCGTTTATGAGTCTGCTTTGGAGCAAGTTTGCATAATTTTTAAATGCAAAACCAAAACAAATGAACTTATGCTTTGAGTTTTCAGCTCCTTTCATTTGTAGCTCTGTATTGATAAGAGAAAGGTATTTTAAACATAATATTCTAGAGCTGAAGAGGTTGCCTTTCTGAAATGGATTACTGGCTTCTTTATCTTATATCTTTGCCGCTTTATTAATTGTTCAGCGCAAGCCCCACTGCGATGTGTCTTAATTTTTCAATTAATCGGACTGGTAAATTATTGTAATTCTCCAGATGCTAGTTGCTGAGAAAGAGTCGAAGATTGCAGAGATGGAAGCAGCATCCACCGGTGAGGCAGTAAGGCTTAGAGCTGCTGCAGAATCTGTAAAAGGAGAACTTGCTCACCTAAAACATGAGCATGTATGAATTTATGTCTTTTTTATATATCATTGTAAGCCTTGCCTTCGTTTAGATTACAGGTCATTTACTTCTTACTGCTTCTAAATTTGATTCTAAATATGTTAATTTGTTCAGGAGAAAGAAAAGGAGAGCTGGGAAGCTGCCTCTAGGGGACTGAAAATGAAGCTGGAAGTCGCTGAGAGCAATCGGATATGTGCTGAAATTGAAGTAGCCAAAATGAGAAGTATAATTGTTTTTTTCTTGAAAGATATTCATCTATTTAGGTGTGTATGTATGAAATTGAAGTAACCAAATGAGAGGTACTTATATTGGTGTGTCTTGCTATTGGGCAGGTCAGCTGGAATTGGAAGTATCTGCACAAACCCGAATGCTTGATGCAAGAGATGCTGAACTTGCAACTGCCAAGGAGGAGGTGTAAATTTTACTCTCTATTCCGCTACATCATCATTATCAGAGTTGTCAGCCACTGTCACTTGAGTATTCCTTTGAATCATGCTCTCCAAATTGCATACCTTTAACAAGGCCCATGATCTTTTTGAAGTATTCTTGAAATCTTGATTTTGTTGAAGTTGAAGTTGCATACATTTAATCTTTCTTCTGTCCTTACTGTTCTACCTATTATATCCTGCAGATCAACCGCCTTAAAAGTGAATTTTCTTCTTACAAAGTACGTGCTCATGCACTTCTCCAAAAGAAGGATGCAGATCTAGCTGCAGCTAAAGACTCTGAACAAGTTACAGCTCTTGAGGAAGCACTAAAAGTATGTGCTTGAAATTGATCTCTATTTTTGTAGCATGAGGATATATTGAACTGCCCTGGTCTTTCCATTCACTTTTAATAATATACATTTTGTCCTGTAGGAGGCTGAAAAAGAAGTTTCGTCTCTGAGTGCTGAAAGAGATAAGGCTCTCCAGGATCTTCAGGATGCCTTGACTAATTATAATAAAGAACTTGCAGAAAGGTAATATTATTTTTGAGTTTGTTTAATATGAAGTAAATTCCTTCATCAGAGTTCTTCTAATCTAGTCATTACTTTTTTGTTAATATAGAACACTTCTCCTATTGAGCTATAACTAGTAGGCCATAAAATGGGTATTATTAATATACGAATACAACCCATCATTGTATATGAAATTCTTCACTATGTAATATACATCTGTCAAGTGTCGAGCAATTGATCTTGATCATTATGTGCCACACTCTTTACAGAGATGCAGCTCTTAACAGTACCATGGAGGAGATTAAAAGCTTAGAAAAAAAGCTCGAGAATACTAATGCCCATCACCGATCTGCCATACAAGCATGGGAAGTTAACCTTACTAATTTGGAAGAAACATGGCGCGGTAATATCCTTGTGCTAATCTATTTTCAAATAGTGTTTCTTATAATGTTTCTTTTCTGTTTTTCATGTGTTTGTTGACTCGACTGCTTATTTTGTTTAAAGTTATCACTGGAGTGATTCTTTATTTTTATTTTTATATTTTCAGCAAGATGCGAAACATTAAGAGCTCAAAGTGAAGCATCTTCTGGAGACGACATAAAAAAAGAATTGGAAGAGCTCAAATTACGGTATAAAAAATTGAAGGTACTTGCATTCTTTCTGCTCTTTCAGCCTCTAATACAAATGTTTATTATTTTTCACTTAATTGTGTTCATCATTTGCAGGAAGAGCACAGTTCATTTCGGGACCTTGCTGATAGAATGACGGAGGAGAAGGACAGATAAATTTCTAGACTTGCAGATGAAAATAAGAATCTTCATCAATCTTTGGAGTCAAGACCACAGGTAGGTTCCATTTTTCTTTCCAGTAAATTTACCCTGATTACCCAATTTTGCTTTTTTCCCCCATACTTGTTATCCTTTGTCCTGACATTTTGGTATATATATCTCAGGTTGATCGTAACGATAATTATAACACAGGTAAACAGGCTGAGCGCAATTACTGGATTTATGGTGGTTATAACCACGATGCATGGTGGAATTCTAACATATTCTTTTCTGGACAACATCAGGCATGTATAAACAGGATGCACCAAATTTAAGCACCTCAGCTTTAGAACAGCAGATTCTGGTAATCATTATTTCTGTCTGTTTATCTTGCTGTGTAAAATTGTAGTTACAATGCCTAAATTTCCATTTCTACTTTCATGTCTTTCCATGAAAAAAGTGAAAACTAAGTATTTTGTTAAACCCATTTTAGCACGGGGTTCATGCTAGAGATTTACTATTGTAATCTCTGAATCAAATAATTGAATTTGGTCAAATTAGAATATCTAGGTATTCTATATGGTAATCAGAATAAAGAACTGTAGAAGCAAAGGTTGGTTTAAATTCGGTAACCCCATTTATCATGTCATATTTGCTCATTGTGCAATAGTTGCAAAGTTGGCGCAAAGTTCACTCATCATATCTCACTGATGTTTTACGACTGTCTAAAGTGGTGAAATTTATAATATATCTGACTAAGTTTTTAAGATCTGTATATGAGCATAGCTATATGAGCTTTTGTCATTTATATGTTTGTATCTTTTTCCATAGTTTGGTGCTGGTGTGATACTCATGAACTGAATTAATGCAAACTCAGATTTTGGCAAGGCAACAAGCGCAAAGAGAGGAAGAGCTCGCACAGTCACAGAGGCACATTTTAGCACTTTAAGTGCGTAATCCCTCCTCATCTTGTTTACTACTAAGCTGCTGTCCAATTCTCTTATACATGACTATTATTTAAAATCAGGAGGAAATTGAGGAGCTGGAGCGTGAAAATCGTCTGCACAGCCAACAGGTACAAGAAACCTCAATCTTTAATGATCTTAACTCATTAGGCTTGGTTGGCTTTAGTTAATTACATTTCCTTAAAGTTGTAAGAAACTGTAGAATGAGGGACAATCAAAGTTTTATATGAAGTTTTCATATCTGTAATAAAAATGCTGATGAATGGCTTCAGTGACTGAACGATGGGAGTCAATAGAAGTTTTGATTGTTTAAGTTTCGTGATATGTAGGAAACGATGTTGAAGACTGAGCTTCGCAACATGGAAAGATCACAGAAGAGGGAAGGAGTAGATATGACTTGCTTGAAAAATGTAATCTTAAAGCTTCTTGAAACAGGTTTGTATAAAACGAAAATTAGTTTAATCTGTATATAAATAAGCATCTAGTGAGATGCGAGTAATGTTTCAATATTCTCATAATTTTTGTTTGCCCAAATAGGTGAAGTGGAGGCTTTATTACCTGTAGTTGGTATGCTCCTTCAGTTTAGTCCGGAAGAGGTGAAATTCGTATCTCCTACTTGATGCAGTTATATTTCTATGACATGATATTATTAGATGCTCTGGAAGATATTAGAAAATAGGTTTCAACTAGCTGTACTTGCTTCAGACAGCAACAGGACTATATAAAGATATAAAAATCATACAGGCAAGATAATCACTAGCAACAATGCTGATGTTAATCATGTTATTACTGGTTTATTATGTCTTTATGTAAAATGATTTCCCTAGTGTAGAACAGTGGGACACGTATACATTTGATATAGTTTTCCGGCCATGAAGATGGGATGCATCTCCTTACGCTGATGGCACGAGTCCCCAAATCTCATTATTCGGGGTTCCCTATTGTAGCTTGTAAAATCTGTTGTTAAAGAAATCAAGTCTATGGAACTTTCAAGGGTTCTGACTGTGAATTGCATTCTAATTTATGCATTACAATACAGATCCAGAAGTGTCAACAAGCATACCGCGCGTCTGCAGATGTCCCTCCTAGCCCAGCAAGTGATACTCCAGGATCTGCCACCTCTCTTTTCTCAAGATTCTCATTCACTTAATGGCAGAATGAAATTTCGTAGACAATTCTTTGCACTAAAAACTGGCTGCTACAGCTGCTTGTCTCCACACAATAGATGGAGGGGTGCTATCACGGAAAATCTTGATTTCTTTTAGTAAAAATGAACCATTCATTCGCCACATCGGCCAGAAAATGTATAGTACAACAACATGACTCGGTCACAAAGAGACAGAATGATAACAATCATTCGGGGCATCGTCGGTCAACCCATGATTTATTGTAGAGTGTAACAAAAGAAAAAGGCATGATTTGGATATTGAGGGCATTGTCTATTTGACATCTGATTGAACAGTACAGTTTAAACAGTCAGATGGCAGCCTGAGCAGTTTTACCTCTTGTAAATGTTGCTATTTATATGCATGAATCAATTTTGTGACCGTCGGTTTCAGTTTGCAGGTTGGTGATGAATTGATTATAGGTCCTTGTCTACAATAACTTTCGTTTTTGCTCGAAATGGAAGATCAGTATCAGCAATATTAGCAGCTAGTTAGCAAGAGTATCAGACAGGATTTATCAAAGTGATACAAACATGTTTCGTTTCTTTCTTGGGTGAGGTTGTTGGAGTAGAAACTTGATTTGCAAGTCTGATAAGCAAAGAGCGGACAATAATAGTTCACCTGAAAAATCTGAGTTATTCATTACTCTCATCTTATGACAACAAGAATTACATAGCAAATTAGCCTAAACTCCCCAAACTTATAGGACATCAGCTTCATCCCACAAGACAAGTATTTCGTAACATGCATCCAAAAATGCACCTTACATAATCACAATGAGCAAGCAACAAGGCAAAAAGAAAACAAAACAGAAGAAAACAAAACAGAAGAAAACAAAGGATGTGCTAATAACCCTAACGGCAAGAGAGAACAAAGAAAGCATAGATGAGCATATATTGCAGGATAGCAAAATCAAACATGCTTAGCCTGAAACTCCTTCATGAAAGCAACCAACTTCTCCACCCCAGCCAAAGGCATAGCATTGTAAATCGAAGCCCTCATTCCTCCCACTGACCTATGCCCCTTGAGCTGCACCATCTTCTCCTTTGCCGCCTCCTTGATAAACTCGGCTTCCAACTCCGATTTCTCTAGTGTAAACGGCACATTCATCAACGACCTCACCGACTTCTCCACCGGGCACCTGTAGAACCCATTGCTCCCATCAATGGCATTGTACAACAGCTCCGCCTTCTTCTTGTTCTTCTTCTCAATCCCGGCCAAGCCTCCCTGCTCTAGCAAATCCTCAAACACAAGCCCACACATGTAAATCCCATAGCAAGGAGGAGTATTATACAACGAATTGTTATCGTCATGAATCTTGTAATCCAGCATTACTGGAGTAATCTCCTGAGCATTTCCAATCAGATCCTTCCTAATGATCACAATCGTAACCCCTGACGGGCCTACATTCTTCTGCGCCCCGGCGTATATGATCCCGAATTTCGAAACGTCCACAGGTTTCGAGCAGAAATTAGAAGACATATCAGCAATCAAGAGCGCATTCTTGGGCGTTGGGTAGGTCTTGAACTCGACACCATGAATGGTCTCGTTAGCGCATATATGTAAATACTTAGCATCTGGGCTCTGTTCTAACTCATCAAATGAAGGAATTTTTGTGTACTTCTCCGATTTACCGGACCAGATCACCTTGGGTTTGCAGTACTTCTGGGCCTCCTTGGCGGCCTTATCGCCCCACGACCCGGTGACCAAGTAGTCGACTTTGTCGTCGGGGTTGCAGAGGTTTAATGGGATCGCGGCGAACTGGGTGGTGGCGCCGCCTTGGAGGAAGAGGACGGAATATTCCGGCGGGATGTTGAGGAGGGTTCGGAGATCAGACTCGGCCTTTTGTATTATGGAGGAGAATTCTTTACCGCGGTGGCTCATTTCCATAACGGACATGCCAGATCCGCGCCAGTTGTAGAGCTCAGACTGCGCCTTCTTGAGGACGTTCTCCGGGAGGTTGGCGGGGCCGGCGGCGAAGTTGAAGACGCGATCTTGGGACTCCGAAGGGTTGTTGGGGCGGAGATCTTGGATTGGGATGGTGGCGGCGGCGCATTTGATGGAGATGGGCTTTGCGGCGGTGGTGGTGGGGATGCGGGTGGAGGTGATGAAGGGTAGTTTGGGGTTTTTGAGGAAAGTGGGATGTGGGTTTTGGAGGAGGAGGGAGTGAGGTGAGGTTGCCATTGCCATGGTGGTGGGTTTTGGGTTTCAGTGGTTCAAGAAAGAGGAGGGCTTTGCTGGTGAAGATCTGAATCTTGGTGATTGGGTATTTATATTAGGGTAGTGTGGAATTGGATATTCCCTGGATTTGAATTTGGTGTGGGTTGGTGGAAAGGTTAGAGCTTGGAAATTGGGATCAGAAGTACGACGTCGTTTGGGGGCACATGGTGAGTTTTATAGGCGGCGGCGAACCTAAGTCAGAGTAGGGTTGATTAGTTTGGGTGAACACAAAACTTGCAGCACAAGGAGTTCTTTCCAAAAGGTTTGTGATGGCATCGCTTTCACTCGCTCTATTGCAACAAAGTGCGGTTGTTGTGTTGAATTTTGATTTGGGTTGGAAATGTACAAATGTTGTGTTAGTTTTGCATCCTACAAAGCAATATTGAAATTTGCAACTATATTGGTATATTATGATTGGAATCGGTGAGTTTTGTAGTAGAATTGAGAAAGGTTAAAATCATTAGTTTTCTTATAGACAATATGTTCGAATACAAATATAAAGTACTGGATTAAGAGATGGTAACATTTTATTTATTCTAATTTTCATTATAATCTATGATATGTTTGAATATAAAAAAATAATATTTAATTGTCGTAGTTACAAAAAGTTTGTAGGATGAGGAATCACCTTTCGAAATTCTCATCATTGTTAGTTTGATTCTTGTATTCACTTATTTATTATCTATCTATTTTACATTTAACAAACTATATCTATTATATATCGGGAAAAAAAAAAACTAGATCTATTCTAAGACCAATTTCAAATGCCTTAATACCATGATACTATATTGGGTGTGTGGGTAATCACTTATGCCATCTCGCACTCATCACCATTTGGGCTCCATGTTTAGATCAATAACTTTTGGTCTTATAACCCTATCATTATCAAAAGAGTTTTCTATATGACCATCTTCCTCATCATTCAGGACAATTCTTAGATGTATGAATGTTACTGCATCACTTCTTATGGTCACATCAAAATATTATTTTTAATTTCCTCCAATACTTTAGTTTAAACTTTCTGTTATACATAAGTTTAAGAATAAATTTATTTTTGTTATGAATATATAATCCGGTATCATCAAATGCATGTGTTTTCATCTTAAAAGCTAAATTGAATGTACTAGTATTCACAATGTACTTGTTACCTGTGACATGTCTAGCACTAGTATTCACAATGTATCTGTTTTTAGTGACATGTCTAGCATGCAACTCTACAGATGAGATTAGATAAACATCCCTAACTATGATTTTACAAATTACAATAGAGAAGTAATAGCAACTTATTGGACTTGCACCCTTTTAGCAATTTCTATTTCTTATTTCTGTTAAGCTTGTTATCATATAATAATTAAGTAATCAAAAACATAAAGCACAATCCAAGTTGGGAACAGATGAAGACATTTGGATTTCATTGGATTATTGTCATTGAATATGAAGTAAAGTACAGTCAAAGTAAAAAAAAAAAAAAAGGAACAAAAAATGAGTATGTTCAATTAAAACATGCACACAGAAGAATCAGCCATGGCTGTGAAGCTATGAGCAATTGAGGCTGCAAGCTTAGAAATCTAGAATACCAATTCCCAGTTGCAACCACAGTTGCTGAATTACTATGTGAATATTCCACCCACCCACCCAGTCAAGTGAGTCAACCCAATTACCAATGTCATGTAATTAGTAGTATATGCCTTGCTATAGTTGGGTCCTTAAAGAGGAACTTTGTTGAAGCCAAACTTGGATGCACAGAACTTCATAGATACTCCTGTGAGTTTCCCTGTTGCTGCCTTTTGATGGAAACCAACAATCAAACTTGAACTGTTGAACATTCTCTGGTAGCAATCAAGAAGTTACCACTATGTCCATGAGGGGTTCTGTTGGTGAAGGTCTGAATCTTGGTACTGGGTATCTATGGTAGGCTAGTATATATGAGATTGGAATTCATTGTAGGTGTGTGTCTGATAGATTTCAATTTGCCAATTTGGTCTTGTACTACTCTTGTAGGTGGATAGGTTTGAACTTTGGAAATCAAGATCAGCAGTACGACATCGTTGGGAGCACACAAGTGAGTTTTATAGGCCGGAGGCGAACCCAAGTCAGAGCAGGGTTGATTAGGGTAAACACAAACTTGCACCACAAGGAGTTGTTTCCAAAAGAGACTGCTCGCATAATACACAGTTTACACAATGCTAGATCTACACCATTGCACATCTCATTACTCTAAATAACACAACCCTTACATTGTATCTTGTCCGTCATCAGCCTCTTCAGTCCCTCAGATGTAGCACCAGACTGTTTTTCCCACCTTCAGATGTTAATCCCAACCCACTACCAAAGCATTCTATTAAGCCTATATGTAGAGACAAATTTAGTATCATAAAACTTCCACATTCCCACTTAACTTGTAACATGTAAGTTGATGCAATGATTTACTATGTAAGAACATGAAGATGTATAATCTCAATCAATTTTATGTGTCAAACCACATTTATTACTCAATAGTACTAATTTTAATTTCCTGCCATACTTTACTAAGGTGGTCGTTCGTTCAATTAAATTAATCTGATTAAAAAAAAAACTTTGTGACAGATTTTTTTTTGAATTAAATTCAGTTTACCCTCCAAATATTTGGTGTCAAAATCAGTTTAGTCCTGTAACTTTTTTTAAAATCAGTTCGCCCCCTCAACTTTCGTAAACACATGAGTTTAAAATCAGTTCGCCCCCTCAAAATCAGTTCAAAATTTGGACCAAACTGATGTGTTTACAAAAGTTGAGGGGGCAAACTGATTTTAAAAAAAGTTGCAGGACTAAACTGATTTTGACACCAAAGATTTGGGGGTAAACTGAATTTAATTCTTTTTTTCTTTTTTTTTCTGTTATGAATGTATAAGTTTTTCTTTTTGATAGAGTTATGAATGTATAAGTTGCTATCATTCTTAAGGTATGTGCTCAACATGAATACTAAAATGAATGAAGTTAGTATTCACAATGAACCAAAGTCCCGCGTCCTAGCTTGAGAATCTACTGATGAGATTTGTTAAACACTAAAACCTCAATTAGCATCCTTTTAGCAAGTTTCTATTCTTTTTCAGTTATTTTCCAACAAGTGTAACTGATGCTAGAGACGTGGTTAGTGAACCGAGTTAGGTATCATATGTCGTCCATATGATGTGGGTTGTGAACTGAATCAGGTATCATATAGTAATCAAATAATGTACTTGAAAACAGAAAGCACAATCCACGTTGAGAATAAATGAAAGATGGAGAAATTTGTATTTCATTGAATTATTGTCATGAACAAAAAACTAAGGTTCAGTCAAAGTAAATATTGAAAATGGAAATGAAAAATAAAATGAGTATATATGTTCAATTAGAACATACATACAGAAGAATCAGCCATGGCTGTGAAGCAATGAGTAATTGAGGCTGCAAGCTTAGAAATCTAGAATACCAGTTCCCAGGTGCAACCACAGTTGCTGAATTATTATGTGCATATAAGGTTAGTAGTATATGCGTTGCTATAGTTGGGTCTGTAAGAGAAACTTTGCTGGTTCACAATTCGCGATGAAGCCAAACTTGGATGTACAGAACTTCCGGTGCACTCCTGTGAGTTTCCCTGTTGCTGCCTTTTGGTGGAAACCAACCATCAAACTTGAACATTCTCTGATAGAAATCAAGAAGTTACCAACATTAGTGATTATTCATGCGTGGATAATAGGTATCATATTCTACCATTTGAAGATCATACACACAAGGCTAGAACTTACAAAAGCTGATCTTCTGAGTAGTTTGTGTGCCACTCACAGGTTCTGCTCCATTGCTTGAAACCATAAAGAGTACACTGAGCAGTGTAGACTGCACTAGCAGCCAACATAGATGGCGAGAACTTAAGCATCTCATACTCCACAAGAGAGAGCTCGATCAAGAAGAAGGATAGAAGCTCAAGCTGTTTTGAGTACAATAATAGTTTCAGAATGTTATTACTGTGACAAACTAAGTTGATGTTAGAGGGTCAGTAGTTGTGATCACTAGATTAGCTTACTGACCTTTTTGTCAGATTGAGCAGCCTTGAGGAACCTTTTCAGGAAAACATATGGTGTTGGAACTGACATGTTAAATTGCAATGTGTTGAGGATCAAGCTCTCCTGCAATTGTATTGAAGAGAATTTCAGTTGGTACCAAATTCTCAAAGAAGTAGACAAAAACTTTTCAGGATAAGCAGAAGAAATTGAATTACCATTTCCAGTATTTCCTTCCTTGTGTAAGCCTTATCGGATATAAGAATTAGATCTCCCACAACAGGCACAGAAACTTCTTCATACTTGCATGCTAAAAGCATAGCAACCAGACCAACTAACTGAAGTTTCTTTCGTACTGCTGTTTGCTGGGATAAAAATCTATCTATAAGATTGACAGTAAGAAATAATGTCTCGTCCAGGAGTTCAAACTTGTCGTGCACCTGTTGGTTTTGGATTGATAAATCATTAGAAGTGCATGAGAAATCAAATTACATAAGCCAGTCAAGCGGGCAAGATTAATGTACCTCAATAAGCCAGTCAACCAGTATAGCCCTCATCTTCTCATTGATGTCAAATTGTCGTTCCAAATAATCAGGTGGGACACAGCTAAAACCCTGCAAGATACAATCGCTATTTAGTCATCACACTTTGGTTGGATTTGATTGTTTCCTACCGATATACTTAATTTAGAATCGGATAGGAAATTGGTTCTTCAACAATATTGTAACCCTCATGTTTTTAACAATATTGACAACTCCTAGACCCAATGGTAACAAAAGGGTACAAGCTCAATGGGTACATTACCTCCATTTTCTTGTAATAAGTATGAAGATCCTCAACATACTCCAACACCGCCAGTGGGTTCTTTAAATCGCAGCTATCAATGTCCACAAGTGGCTCCTCCACAATATCTTCCATTTCAACCTCCTTCTGAAACATCCAATTTCCAATTGAATCAGTACAATGTGTTTTGTCAATTTACAAAGACAATCCAAAAGACTTTGCAGGAAGAAAGATATACCATATCATTGGCTTCATTAGACATTGATTCTGCTTGTTCTAAGAACATTGGCTCTGGCTGGTCAGCCTGGTCTTCAGGTGACTTGAATTCCTCATCTATGAATATACAATTTCCAAAACTATCTGAGGGCTTCTTAATTTCCTGTTCACATAAGTCACACCACCCATTAGATAAGATAAAGTCTCTCCCTCAGCTAGTGTAAGGAAATTGGTTCCATTGCATTGCCTCTACAAACAGATCAATAAAGTCAAAAATCAAGCACAGGAAGATTAGTAGGTCAAAAATCATTAGATAAGATAAAGTCTCTCCCTCAGCTAGTGTAAGAAAATTGGTTCAATTGCATTGCCTCTACAAACATATCAAATCAAGCACAGGAAGATTAGTAGGTACCTCTTGTCTCAATTGCTGAGTGCTTTCAATTTGTGCAGCAAACTTCCTGAGTTTCAAATCAAACCCAATGTTAATATTTAAACCAGTAAAAGTATTAAGTTTTTCCTAAACACATACAATCATGATTGCTGTCTCAATTTCAAGCATGAAAATCATTGCTCTCTTGAAAACAGAAAGATCTAAGATATAATTTTGAAATTCATTTACTTTTCCCACCTTTTTCTCCACAACCCAAATTCAAAATTTTCACTTCTTTTCACCTCACTTTTACTCAACACCCAAACTTGAAAACAAAAGTGAAAACCAAATGCTCTCAAACTCTAACCTTGTAATCGGTCTATGCGCCGGATCTGCCTGCTTCTTTTCACAGATCTCATGCTTTCTGAGAACAAAGCAAAAGAACAGAACAAAGCTCAAACCAAGAACAACCACCCCAATAAGTCCATGAAAGATTGAAAACTTGAACCAAAGATAATTACCCAGGAAAGCCTCTCTTGTTAACAACACAAGGGTAAGGGTTAGCTCCAATCAGACTCTGATTAATAACACCCAATGCTCTCCTATTATGCCCAATCTTCCTGTTACCCATCTCCACTCCTCCTACATTTGACCCAAAAACAAAATCAGCAAAACAAAAAAAAGCCACAATCTTTGGAGTCCCAAATCCAAATCCAAATCTCGGTCACCTTGAACACTTGTGGGTCTGACCAGATTGGCACAGTTCTCATCAGAAAAACCCATATTGATGAAACTCTCTCACAGATCAAACCCAAAAACTGAGAGAGAGTTAGAGAGAGAGAGCATGTAACAGAAACAAGCAAGACTAGTGGAAATGAAGACAAAGCTACATAATAATAAAGACAGAATCAATGGGCATTTGTCTCTAAGCTCACACACCCAACAAGGGCTTAAACCCTTTTTCAAATACAACGGCTAGTGAAATCTGGCCGTTGGATCATGCCGATTGGTACGGACCTTTCTATGTGTCTGAACAACGGTCTCTTCCACCTTAGGCATGTGGCTTGTGCCGTAGTTTCAAATCAAACGGCAATTTTTTATTTTTTTTAATGTAATCAAAACCCAATGATTGGGGGTTGGTCGGTTCTCACGGCAGGATCATATGCGCTCCAGCCCACTGGAGCCTGCTTATTATTGTTATTCTTGTTTAGGATGAAATTGAAGATACAAATACAATGTGGTTTGCCATTTTAAGATGGCTATATACGGTTAGATGATAAAGTAGTGGGATTTTAGAATCTGACCAAATTGTGCAAGTTTGGTATTTGTTGGGATTGTTTTGGAATTTTGATATTGTGAATCCGACCTGGTCTATTGTATCTCATGATATGCAGAAGGAGATCACGTCAGGTTTTGAGAATATGTTACTATGATAGATTTACCGTTTTATGGATTTAATGAAAAATAGTGAATTACCGTTTTTATATATTTACCTAAGCTTGTTCAATTAGAGCCCGAGAAGAGTTAATGAGAACGCGCCATAAATGTTTGTAAAAGCGGGAAAAGATAAAAAAAATATTGAAGTTGCTGTAAAAGCGACTTGTGATCAATAGTGACTATTGATTGCATAAATTTTAAACGACTCTTATTTACGGTATCATTTATGTCTCTCTTTTTTCACAACAACTAATACTATGCTTTCAATGAATCGAACACACACCTTCTTGTCTAGTAAAGAAAAAATTTCGTGCCGAAGGTGCCACAAATATGATGCTTACAAAAAAGTTACTTAAACAAGAAAAATAATCACGTGTTCTGTTGACAACATTCGTGCGCCAGAATTAAGTAACAACTTTTAACAGAAAAATTAAATAGAGGAGATACCAGCAGCTGGTGAGGAGCGTAACCCTAAAAATATTATATCTGGCTTAATCGGGAGGAACAAAACTAATAGAGTAATTATGGACCAACAACCCTAAAAAGGGAACCCTTTTGGACCCAACACAAAGTCCTATTTTCTCAATTTCAGGCCCATCCCATGTGTTAGTACCAAAGAAAGCAAGATTCCACTTCATTCAGCACCAGCAATCATATGATAAATAATACAAAAATTTGTAGTACAAACTATTCCTTAATGCCTCTCAACCAAACATAGTACCTAAGCCTATTTCAAGAAGCGCTAAACCTGAAGAATGAATGTTACAATGGGCAAAATCTGGGGTATGAGGATATATCTCTGGCTTCTACAGAGCATCTAAACATACATGTCATTTTGTAACTAGGGAAATTATGTTTACTTGAAGAGACTAGATAGTTGAGGTCGACTGCTTTTCTCCCCCTTTTCTGCTGCTTCTTTGTGTTTCTGTATCTTCTCGCCGCTAAAGAGACTAGATAGCCTGACGTTCTCCTTGTCTCTTACTTGTCTGTCTTCCAGAATTTTTTCACTGATGTCCTCTAGCATGTTCTCCAAGTTTAACGTCTCCTTCTGATTCAAATTGTTCTTCTTGACTGTCTTTATTTGCTGCTTCATTGTCTTATCCGGTGATATACACTGCCGCTCCTTCTCCATCTTCCCCTTACTCTGGCCGTTAATCTCTGATTTATGTTTTTTCTCTACATCTCCCAGAACTGAAAAAATGTCTTCCGCGGGTGATAATGTTTTGACAACATCTGGCTTTTCAATATCCATCGTTTCTGCTGATTCTTTGCGTTTCTGTATCTTCTCGCCACTAAAGAGACTATATAGCCTGCCGTTCTCCTTGTCTCTTACTTGCCTATCTTCCAGAATATTTTCACTGATGCCCTCTAGCATGTTCTCCAAGTTTAATGTCTCCTTCTGATTCAAATTGTTCTTTTTGACTGTCTTTATTTGCTGCTTCATTATCTTATCTGGTGGTATACACTGCCGCTCCTTCTCCATCTTCCGCTTACTCTGGCCGTTAATCTCTGATTTATGCTTTTTCTCTACATGTCCCAGAACTGAAAAAATTTCTTCCTCGAGTGATTATGTTTCGACAACCTCAGGCTTTTCAATATCCATCTCTTCCTCCAAAAATCTGCAATTCTTTTCAACCAACTTATGTTTCTTCACACACTCTTGTTTTAGTTCAGGAGTATCGGATTTATGGACACATTTGTTACCCTTGTTGCGCTTTTCCTTAATGCTCTCCTGCTCCAGGTGCCCATAGTTCTCCTGAACAACTTCCTCTCCTTTCAAAATTCCATTTCTCATGGTTTCTAAAATAATTTTGCCAAGCACAAAACTTGTCTCATGCAGAAAACCTTTCTGAAGTAATGGGTAATCAATCACATAGCTTTTTCTTTTTGTATTGTAAGATTTGATGTCATCTGCCAGAACTCTAAAAATTCCATCAACACCTTGGGCAGTTCTCTTTGGTACAAATACCTAAAATTCACACAAGTTGCAATATATTAGATGCACAGTAACTACGTTTAAGTACTCAGACTAGCATGTTAAACTCAATCATTACAAGGCTGCCACAAGGCATGAGAAGAACATAGTTGCTCTAACTTCTCAGTACCACCTCTGTCAATTATAGACCAACACAAGGAATCAGATCAACAATCGCAATTGGATTTTCTGAGATGGAGATGTGACCAACTCAGGATTGAGCCTAAGATCATTCCCTGGAGTAGGTTAAAGTTCTCACTCATCCAATCCAAGCAACTTGTTGCCATCAGTTGACCTTCCGATTCCAAATGTGTACATATGTCTAATATCAACATTGTGATGACCAATGAAAAACAAACAACCAAAAGATAATCACACTTTTCGCCACCTCTCAACATATGACAGAAATAGCACAGTACTAGGTCGCTACAGGATTCAGAGAAGTTCTACAACTACTGAAAAATCTCGGTTTGATTGCATCCAGTGTGGCATTTTCCTTCGGTAGAAAATCATAGCTGATGAGGCAAAAGGTAACACAGTTGCAATAAGTTTTATGCTCTGAGGTTGAATTTTAAGGCCAAAGGACCAAAATAGAACTATGATGCTCCAAAAGTTACAGTTTATGGAATGATTAACAATCAAATACTTACCACCCCGGAGCATGGAGTTTCAGGATACTTCGACATCCCTTCGACAAGACTCTCAGTTGCAGTAAGAGCAGCAATAGAATCTAAAACAAGAGAAGCAAATCGGGAAACTTCTTTTTCAAGATGTTCCTCTGATTTACATGAAGATGGAATGGAGATCTCTGGTAAATAGTCAACTGTCACTTGAGCATTGTCTCTAGCAGATTTAAGACCCTTTTCACATCCCCCATGATACAGGACAGAAGCAAAGGAGAACACCACAAGAGCGTCTTGAGGGTGACTAACCAGTGCCATGTGAACCGCCAAGAGAGCTACCCTGTAAGACACAATTAATCATGTGATTCTATGACTTACAATTATGACTCATGTAACTTGACGCAACTATTTTGATGAACCTTAGAAGATTTATGAGGAAATAACTATTTATATGTTTTTGGCTTATTTTTGTAGACATACTACTACCCATGTGTTTATACTGAAGCAACGAGTTTACATCTGTGAATCTGGGAAAGATAGGAATTAATACTCACAAATTCCAAGCTATACTAGTCCAGTAGTCCCCACAACCAAATAAGAAATTAACACTGTGAAAGTTGTAATCTAACAAAATAGTGACAATTGTCTCACCATAAAATGGAGTTAGAAGGTCTATCAAACATGACAACTTTATCCAAATTAAATAACAATGACAATCATGGAAACTATCCAATTCGTAATGAAAATTGTGATCAGAAAGAATAATGACAATTATCTCACCATAAACTGCAGTGAGATGGTCGATCAACTGTGACAACTTTATCCAAATTTGAGAATAGTTTCTGTTGAGAAGGGGAAAAAGAAGAACAATAAAAACAAGCTAAATAAATTGTTGGGTGGAGATGTGGAACAAACAGTCAAATACCAATGATCCACATTACAAGTAGTATCAATAGAAATACCAAAAGAACAATATATATAAAATGTAGGAAAATGAATCTAGAAAGCTTTAACAATTCTTCTTCTGTAAAATCACTCTACTACACTTCATGAAGTGTGGAAGTTCTCACATCATTCACCACTTCACTGAAGCTTAGAAATTCAAAAAACTGAGGCTCTCTTAGATCAGAATTGATATTATACGAACAAATATAAAAACCTGTTAACAGTTCTCGTTCAATTAACCCTTTTTACACACACAAAGAAATTTTCACAAACCCGCTAAGTGGGCCTGGCTCAAAATTGGGACCTCCTGCCTAAAGCTACAACCTTTGTTTAGCAAACAGATAGATAGGTAGAGGAAGGAGGTGCCCAGACAATATGTTAGGGACTCACCATTCATACAAACCCCTCAGTTTTCTATAATCCTATCTGGGAGGGCAATCACAGACATGTAAAAGCTTTAACGTTCAACTTTATTAAGTGCTATGAAGTTTGATTTTGAACTGAGGCTGTTTGTATTAACTGAAGAGTTGAAATACAAATACCACATTAGCACCAAAATATGTTCCCGAGTTTATGTTTTTGTATTGATATGCTTACCATCAACATCGTGGAATTCTGAGGGAACTTCCTAATACTCTGTTGATCTAAGTATGCTGCCTGCAACACAAACAAACTTATCATGCAAAGTAGTGACTAAAAAACCATTTGTCTTGTGGCATAGAACTCAGAAAATACATACATGAATTGGAAGTAGAAGTTTGAGTAGCTTGAATCTCCAAAGCAAACAGAGAGATGGTTCAGCAGCTCCATAAGAAAACATATAGTTCATTTCCATCATAATTCTACTCTGAATTGGAAAAGAATGTCAGCTTGAACAAGTAGCATGTAACATTGTCCTCAAATAGACAACTGTATATAAGAGAACAGAACAACAAAGAATAAAGACCAAAAATCAAACAAATAAAGCTCAAACAGGATTACCGTTGCCAATGTCAAGATTGATGAAGAACACTTATGTATTGCTGTCTCAGTTTTTTTTTTTTGAAATTGACAATCTCAGACGAGCAGCAATTCTCAAGCCACGTAAGATTCTTGCTGTATGACAGAGTTTGCATAGGATTCAGAATCCAATATGACATTCAACTATTGCATCAACTAGTGTCATGGTTTATGCATAAATGGTCAGAAGTTCAGAACACCTACCACAATCCTCTTTAAATGACAATTTGGCCGGGACCAACGATCGTAGCTACATCCATGTCAGCCAACAATAATATATATTACTAAGCTTCAAATGATAAGTCAGGAATACGTGCAGATTTCTATTAACAAAATAAAACAGATAGGTTACCTTTAAGGACTTCAAATCCGCCATTCCATTCGCATAATCATAGATTTTATTTGATGAAGGATCGAAGAACAAACTGCTTCCAGAATTTTACAAGATATCCTGGAGTTAGATGACATTGAATTTACAGAGTTCAAATGAACAGAGTGTTACAATTGATAACATAATTCGAAGTTTGAAACTTATATTCAGTGAGGAAAGTTGAAAAAAAAGAAAAAAGAAAAGGATTCACCTGTTAATTGTGAATCTTTCTTGTCACAGCCTTTTGGAATTTTCAAGATTGTAACTTCTTTGTCAGAATGGTTATTTGCCACCGTTTCAAAACTAGACACCTGATTTAAGAAAAATAGAAAGATGACATAAGAACATCAAGATGGTATGTGAAAGCAACATATGCAGACTATTGAACAAGAAAAGTCATGTATAAACAAATAAGAGTTAGAATAATCACCAACCAACCTCTATCCAAGAGCCTTTAATATTCACCATACATATAGGAAATCGATGTCCAACAATTCGTGAACGATGGAATTGCCTCTTGATCTGCACCATCATACAAATCAAACGAAATCAAGTTTCACGAAAATTCATCAACACCTCGTGTACAAAAAGAAAAATCAAACAGCCAGTATCACAAAACCTCTTTAAGATTAGCTGTGGTGATCACATCAAAGTCTTTCGGAACTCTTTTCAGGATCAAATCCCTCACGCATCCGCCCACTAAGTAGGCTTCATACCCTGCATATAACATCACCAACATGAGCACACCGTTGGAACGAATGAAGCATACAAGAAGTGGGACAAGCATGGCCCATAGATCATTATTGTACCATTATCCCAACTTAATCACATTTAAGGTGTTGGGTTTGAACCACAAAAGGTCTCGGTACAATTGGATATGATCCATCCACTTATAAGTTGTATTTTATTTGTCCATTTTCTGATGTGAGATCTTTCCTCTCCAACACTTTTGCCGTTCAGCTCGGCCTTTGCTTTCCCGCAACCCTAGTGCTATTGTCACTTGGCTGTGACAGTTTGGGGTCACCGCCTTCTTCCACCGTCTATATATAAAATAGTCCCCAATATCAATTACCTGAGCAGATCGGAGGGAAGAGAGGATGAAATCGCTTACTAAACTAACAACTAGTTTAAATAAATTAATAGAATATTTTTGGCTGTTTTATTATATGAAAAGAAAATAATGAAAATAGAAAGTAATGGGTATCTTGGTCATTTTCTAATTATAATATGTCCATGGTTAATTTTTTTAACGGAAGTAACGGTTGTAAATATCAAACTTCAATCGAGATAAGAACGTGAGATACTATTTTGAAGTTTTCTAAAGTTGAGATATCAAAATTTAACTTTTCTAAAAGGTGAGACATTGTTTTGACAATTTTCTCATCTATATATGTAGATTCAATATTAGTTTTTATTTTTCAAGAAAATATTTGCTCTCTTTGTTTTATTTTCTCGTAAAGAGTTACTTAGACATCTGAATTTGCTATACAACTCGGTTTTAGTCAACTAAAACTATAATCTTGTGTTGCAACCACATTCATAATTGATTTTAAGGTTTTTGAAATTTATCAATACGATAGTTTCGTATCTATTGTATGATCATTTGAATAAGATATTTTTGTACATGAGATATTACAATTGAGATAGTTGTGGCCGTGGAAGACTATCATAGACCTAAACATGGAAGTCAAACTATGAGCGGATTCATTGCAAAAAAATGTGTCACCCAATTAGTCACGTGTGGCAAAACTACAATAAATCGAACAAGAGTATCATTACAAAAACTTAACTTACTCGATACAAACAATCAGAAATCATTGCATGTAGCTTTGCATTTCCTCATAAAGAACCCTCATTCATTTTGAAGCAGCAACTACCAAAACATGAGCATTTGGTTCTTTGTTTGTTGCATCATTTTTGCCCGGGGGGGGGGGGGGGGGGACATTATATGTGCATCGCCACAAATTACACCTACTCCTCTAGTTCACAAGTACTTACTAGTGGCATATGTGATGCTAAATGTGAAAATGTTAAACAAGACGGAGTAACATGATAACAAACATAATAGGGTTAATTTCAGTTTACCCCCTAAATCTTTGGTGACAAAATCAGTTCAGTCCTGTAACTTTTTTTAAAATCAGTTCGCCCCTTTAGCTTTTTTTAAATTCAGTTTACCCCCTAATTTTTCATGTCAAAATCAGTTCAGTCCTGCAACTTTTTGTTAAAAATGGGTCTCCTTGTCAGTTTGGTGACAAAAATTGGACAAAACTGATGTGTTTACAAAAGTTGAAGGGGCGAACTGATTTAACACAAAGTAAACTGATGTGTTTATGAAAGTTAAAGGGGCGAACTGATTTTAAAAAAAGTTGCAGGACTAAACTGATTTTAACATCAAAGATTAGGGGGGTAAACTGAATTTAATTCAACATAATACTTTTACAATCGACGACTTTATAGCTCGTAGATTATAATTGACACAACGTGATCATACGTGACATTATTATATAAATTAACTTTAATGTCATCATGTATTCTTTTAAAATTTAAATTATTGTTTCTTACGATTCTCCATTTTACTAAATGCAGTATATAATTTTTATACTCCCTTATTTACTAAGTGGTAGACTTTTTTTTTTTTTTTTTTGAAAAGGACATTCTTTCTTTAATATCTAGAGGATCTCCAACAGCTTCCTCATTTTTTCGATTTCCTCAATTTTAGATAATATTAAGCATTTTTTAGGTCCAACAACTTCCTCATCTCATTATCTAAAACGAGGATAGAGAAGAAAGAGAAGTCTTCATTCCCCAAATTTGCAGCAAAGTCTTCATTTCCCAAAATTAAATTCTTCACGTGCTCAAACGAGAAAAAATCAACGATATAATATTTTATTGGGTGTTTTATTACTACAATAAAATATATAAAGTGTTTTTTGGCTATAATTAATAATGATGTAGTATATCTTATTGTTGTATAAAATACGAAATCTCTAAAATGGAGAAGCTGTTGGATTTTGAACATAATTTTTTTGGAGACTTTAGCTTTTGCTTGCCTATTTTAGAGAAATTTTAAGGAAGCTGTTAGAGATACTCATAGTCAATGCGAGATAAATTTCATGAATAATAGTCTTTCGAAAAATAGATTTCATGCTTCCACATTTTAGTTTTTGCTTCCCAATTTTAGAGAAATTTTAGAGAAGCTGTTGAAGATGCTCTTAGTCGATGCAAGATAGATTTCATGAATAATACTCTTTCGAAAAATAAAACATCAATCATTATACAAACTAAATATACATATTGAATCTTCTATTACTTTTGGCTCAGCTTGATTTCGCCATCAATGATTGTTGCATTATCTTCTTTTGCAGTCTCGATTTTCTATATCTTGTCCCATTTTACAAACTCAATATAAATTAAATAACATTCAAGTAACTTTTAAAATAATTACGTATCTCTGATCTTATATTCCGAGAACGTTCAGTTATCACTTCGTGAAGTATTATACGTGAAAGGATATTGAATATTCTATTACTTTTGGCTCAACTTGATTCTGTTATCAATGATCGTTGTATTATTATTCCGCAGTCTCGATTTTTTATATTTTGTCCCCTTCTACAGACTCAATCACTACCAAAATAGGCACTTTAGCCGACGAAAAATTTTCGTCGGCCTGTTAAAAAAATTCGTCGGCTAAGACCTTAGCCGACGAGCCTTCGTCGGCTATAGTGTCGTCGGGAAAAGGTCGTCTGTAATGACTTTAGCCGACGAAATTTTTTTTTTCGTCGGCTATAGTCCCATTTTAGCCGACGAGATATTTTTCGTCGGCTATAGTCACAGACTTTAGCCGACGAAATATTTGTCGGCTAAAGTGCGTAATAAATAATTAAAAATAACTATAGCCGACGAAATATAAAATATTTCGTCGGCTAAACCTTATAAAAAAATTAAAAAATAACTATAACCGACGAAATATTAGGTTATTCGTCGGCTAAACCTTATTAAAAAATTAAAAAATAACTATAGCCGACGAAATATTAGGTTATTCGTCGGCTAAACCTTATAAAAAAATTTAAAAATAACTATAGCCGGCCGACGAAATATTAGGTTATTTCGTCGGCTAAACCTTATTAAAAAAATTTAAAAATACTATAGCCGACGAATATTGTGTTTGAATATCGTCGGCTAAAGTTTCTGGGTTTTGAAAAAAAAAACTGCAGAAACATTTTTTGGCGGAGGTTGGTCATGTGAGCCACCCAAATGCAAATGGCGGAGGTTGGTCATGTGAGCCACCGAAACCGGCAACACGCCGGTGAGGTTGTTGTTGTAGAGGTCGAGAACACGGAGGTTAGTGAGGTTGGAGAGCTCCGGCGGGAACGTGCGGTTGAAGACGTTGTTGGAGAGGTTGAGGAGGCGGAGAGGAGGGCGCGTGGGGGTGGAGAGTAGACGGTGTGGTGAGGAGAGAGAGTGGCGGAGGTGGAGGAGGAGAAGGAGGTGGAAGAGGAGGAAGAGGAGGAGGGGACACAATATGTCTAGTGTTGGGTTTATTTGTGGTGGAGGAGGAGGAGGAGGAGGAGGAGGGGCTGCAATATGTCTAGTGTTGGGTTTATTTGCGGCTATATAAAGAACTTTAGCCGACGAAATTCTTTATTTTCGTCGGCTAAACTCTTTGGTTGACCGCCAAAAAATTTTGGTTGAAAATTTTGAAAATTTTTCGACTTTAGCCGACGAATTTTCATAATTTCGTCGGCTAAAGTCCTTTGAAAATTTTGGTTGCCGGCCAAAAAAATTTGCTTGAAAATTTCGAAAAATTTTCGACTTTAGCCGACGAATACGTTAGGGTATTCGTCGGCTATAGTGTGTAATTAAAAAATTAAAAAATAACTATAGCCGACGAAATATTAGGTTATTCGTCGGCAAAAACAATCTTAGCCGACGACTTTTCATATATTTTCGTCGGCTAAAGTCTATAAATTCACGAAAACACTCATATCTCCCCCTATATTACGTAGTTTGGTCAAATCTTCCACACGAAAAACTCTCACGTAGATGAGACGCAACCACCTATATAAAAATTTTGAAACATTTACCTTCCGACGATAGGGCTCCCCATAAAAAATAATAACGGTAAATAGGGTTGACCGCTACTATCGGCTCCGAGACTTTACCCGATTTACGTGATTTTTGAACCATAGCCGTATTTCACCATTCTGAACACATCTTATTTCACGAGATTTTTAATAATTTTGCTTCCTATGTAGAGTTGGTTCACAAAGTTGTATAACCGACTAAACAAGTTATACAACATTAGTAGACACGTTGTGATTCCGATGACTAAAATTCACAAACCAAAATTCGACCGTCAGATATGATCATTATGAAGAAATACGTCTATGGTAAAAAATTCAACTGGACCCGACAACGTTAAGGGCTCAATCGAAACGGTCAACCATAATCCATCGTCACTTATCACACGAAAACGCTCAGGTCAGTCCGCTATATTACGTAGTTTGATCAAACCTTCCACATAAAAAACTCTTACGTAGATGAGACGCAACTGCCCATATAAAAATTTTGAGACATTTACCTTCCGACGATAGGGCTCCCCATAAACCCGAATAACGGTAAATAGTAGACACGTTGTGATTCCGATGACTAAAATTCACAAACCAAAATTCAACCGTCAGATATGATCATTATGACGAAATATGTCTATGGTAAAAAATTCAACTGGATCCGACAACGTTAAGGGCTCGATCGAAACGGTCAACTATAATCGAAAATAAGAAAACTGCATTTTGAAGCCCTAAACAGACTCGGATGGCCAAAAAAGCCTATAGGTCATGGCACAGCGATGAGTTTGACTCGTAGGGCCGTTACGCTTCCGGAAAGGTATCACAATAGTCAATCGGACACCAAAAACCAAATCTGCAGCATAGTGAATAATAAGGGTAAGTCAACTATCGGCACCGAGACTTTACCGGAATACCGTCATTTTTCAATTGTAGACGTATTTCACCATTCTGGTCATATTTTATTTCACGACTTTTTTGCATTTAAAGGTTCTACATATAATTTTTTTTTCCAGATGAGTTGTTGTCCAAATCTGTAAATATAAAACACTTTAGCCGACGAAATTATATTTTTCGTCGGCTAAACTTTTAAAAATTTCGTCGGCTAAACTCTTAAAATTTCGTCGGTTAAACTTTTGAAAATTTCGTCGGCTAAACTTTTGAAAATTTCGTTTGCATTTAAAGGTTCTACATATAATTTTTTTTTCCAGATGAGTTGTTGTCCAAATCTGTAAATATAAAACACTTTAGCCGACGAAATTATATTTTTCGTCGGCTAAACTCTTAAAATTTCGTCGGCTAAACTTTTGAAAATTTCGTCGGCTAAACTTTTGAAAATTTCGTCGGCTAAAGTTCACAGACTATAGCCGATGAAAAAAATTATTCAGTCGACGAAATATTAATTTCGTCGGCGAAAGTCCACTTTAGCCGACGAAAATTTTTAATTAGCCGACGAAGGACAATTTCGTCGGCTAAATCCCACTTTAGCCGACGAAAAAAAAATTCGTCGGCCTGGTTTTTTTTTCTTCGTCGGCTAAAGCCTTTCTTCTGGTAGTGAATGTAAATTAAATATCAGTCAAGTAACTTCCAAAATAATCACGTTCGATCTTATCTTCTGAGAACACTCAATTATCACTTCGTGAAGTACTGTACGTGAAAGAATATTGAATATTCTATTACTTTTGGCCCAACTTGATTTCGCCATCAATGATCGTTGCATTATCATCTTCCGCAGTCTCGATTTTTTATATCTTGTCTCATTCTACAAACTCAATATAAATTAAATATCATTCAAGTAATTTCTAAAATAATCACGTATCTTCGATCTTATCTTCCGAGAATACTTAGTTATCACTTCGTGAAGTATTGTTCGTGAAAAGATATTGAATATTCTATTACTTTGGCTCAACTTGATTCCGCCATCAATAATAGTTGCATTATATTATTTTGCGGTCTCGATTTTTTAAATCTTGTCATTTTTTATAAACTTAATATAAATTAAATATTATTCAAGTAACTTTTAAAATAATTACGTATCACTGATCTTATTTTTCATGAAGACTTAATTATCATTTCGTGAAGTACTGTACGTGAAAGGATATCCAACCTGAAAACATCGCTCCACATCATATAAAATTATTAAAATTACAAAAAATATCATCAAAAACTAAAATTAAAGTTTTTTATAGAAAGGAAAATCAATGGAAAATCGACACTTGACAGTGAGTTTTAATTTTCTTATCCAAAATCCCACTGTACAGTTCTTACCTGAAAATATCCCCTGGTTTTCTATATCCCTTCCGGCTTAGGTGGGCTAAAGTCACCTCAGATTCCACCTATTATTCATTTATTTATTTATCTATTTATATATAATTAAATTCCCTTTCATTATTTTTCCTCCCATTTCTATTTCTCTCTCTCTTTCCCATCGGCACTGCCACTCCCCACAGTGAAGCTCTCTTCTCTCTTTTTCTCTCTCCCTCAAATCCCTTATCGTACGTCAAATCTCAACCTAGCCTCTCTCGCTGCTCCGATCACCTCTTCGCGCTCGACCGAGACATCTCCGACTATGGGAGGCGGAGCCGACGACGTTTCGACCAAATCGGACGGCGGAGATGGAGTCAACATCAACGTCAAAACCCCCAACGGTTCCAAGTACGCCGCTCAAATCAGCCTCGACGCCACCGTCCGGGCGCTCAAGGAAGCTCTCTCGCCGAAGTGCGATGTTCCGGTTGATCAGCAGAGGCTGATTTACAAGGGCCGGATCTTGAAGGATGATCAGACTCTCCGGAGCCACGGTATTCTTGTTTCTTCTCAGTAAATCTTGTTTTTACGGTTTGATCGAGTTAAATTGTTTAGATTACGAAACAGTAGTTGAAATTTGTAATGCGGTGTGCTTGAGGTTGCTAATTTTGGCTTGTATAGAGAGCAAAAGGTTTAGTTTCTGCTAATCGGCTCTCGAAAACCTAGGCTACTTAGATTATGGCCGAGAGAGTTGATTTGTGAGTGTAGGAGTTAAGTTGTAGTAATAAGAGAAGTGTGAGCAGGAGTAGAGAGTTTAGCTCATCTGCGGTGTTTCGCTTTTCGGTTAATGCAGGTTTTATTTACTCAGGAGTTTTTGTAAGTTTTTTGCTCCAGGTTACTAGGTCCTTATATTTTGTTTGTAGAAGTTTTTGCTGATTTGATTATGGCCTAGAGAGTTGATTTTTGAGTGCAGGAGTGAGGTTGTTGTAATAGGAGAGGTGTCATTAGGAGTAGAGTTTAGCTCATCAGCTGGGTTTCGCTTTTCAGTTAGTGCAGGTTTTGTTGTTCAGGTGTTTTGGTAAAAAAAAAAATTGCTGCAGGTTACCACGTCTTTAGGTTTTGTTTGTAGAAGTTTTCGCTGATTGGATCACTTTTTGTTTGAAAAGGTTCTGTTTGTCGGAAGGTTTGCTTGTTTTATTTGAAAAGCTCAGGTCCAGTCCCTGATTATTTTTTCTCCTCATCTTGTTTGGTTAAACATTTGAAAGTACCAATGAAAAAAATTGTGTTATATTGAAGATTTGGTGCATGGAGTGGAATGGATTTTGGGGACACACGGGAAATGTCAACTGACTTGAAAGATGATTTTGCTATTGTGACATATGTTCATATGAGACTTCTTTTTATCATTGTAAATAGGTCTGGAGGCAGATCATGCTGTTCACTTGGTTCGTAGCTTTGCACCATCTGCAGCAGCCAACACTGCTGATGCAACCAATGCTGGAAGTGAAAATTCTACCCAAGCAAGGGGTGTTGGATCTAATGGTGATGGAGCGTTGGGAGGATCTGGCAATGTCAATAGGATAGGTAGCACTGGTGGTTTATTTGGATTGGGGTTTCCTGACTTGGAACAAATGGAGCAACAAATTACAAGAGACATGATGAACATGCCTCTCTTTGACGATCTTATGATTAGCACTGACATTGTACAGAACATGGTTACGAACAACCCTCAAATGCGTGAGATTATTGATCGGAATCCTGAGTTAGGGCACATTCTCAATGATCCTGCCACTATTCGTCAGACACTTGAAGCATCAAGAAACCCTGAGCTTATGCGCGAGATAATGCGCAACAGTGACAGGGCTATGAGCAACATTGAAGCTTCTCCTGAGGGATTCAACATGCTTAGACGTATGTATGAAAATGTACAAGAACCATTACTGAATGCATCAACCATGGCCGGTAATACTGGGTTTGATAGTTCAAATCCATTAGCAGCTCTTTTCACCCCCCAAGGTGGGAACCCAACCAGGACTCAGTTAACAAACTCATCAACTGCTAGTTCTGATTCAGCAACTAGTCCCCCTGCTCCAAACACTGTCCCACTTCCCAACCCATGGTCACCTACAGGCTGTAAGCTCTTGCTTACTCGTTTCTTGCAATGTTCTGGTTATCAATATCACAACTAAAACTATTTTTTGTTTTTGTTAAGCCCTTCATACTTGTTTGGGCATGTCACACTAGGAGATTTATCCTTTTGACAACCATATGTCGCCCACATTAAGGCTTGTTTTGTCTATATGTAAAATTGTTAATTCTTCAAGTATGTAGAAGTGGAAAAATGTTCTCATTTCCTTGTACTAATAATCAATATGAGTCCAATTGGGCTTGCAAACTGGACAAGAGGAGGTAGACTTGGGTCCTGTCATAGGAAGTGGATAGGTTCTACCACTTAAAGCTAGCAGTCATTTATCTTATCTTTCAGTCTATAGTTGAATTGTTTACTGCTCTGTTTAAGATAACAGTAGGTTCAGTGGTAACAGTTGGTACAAACACTTTTATCCACATACAATGAAAATATTAAATAATCTGTCAAAACTTATGCCTGTTTCAATAATATGAGCTCCTATGTTGCTTTTAGTCATTACCAATAAGTAGAAATTTCATGGTATATAGCTGCTGGAGTTGCCCAAACTAACACCACTAGGTTGAACCTTCTAGGGGATGGTAGGTCGCAGACACCAGCTGGTCATACTGGACTTGGTTTTCCAGAATTTGAAGCCATGATGGGTACAACGCAGGATAACACTTTATTGAATCAGGCTGTACAAAACCCAGCTGTTTCTCGGCTCATGCAAAACTTCATCTCTAATCCACAGAATATTAGCGAGGTATCATTTTATTCTCTAATGGAATAGGATTGAGATTAACTTTTCTTGTTCTTTAATATATCTCAACTGCAGAGTATTCAGTCCGACCCCCAGTTACGAAGCATGCTTAGTTCCAATGCTCTCTTTAGAGAAATGATTCAAAACCCTGAATTTTTTCGTCAGTTGGCTTCTCCTGAGACTATGCAGGTATATTGATTTATGCTGCTTATGCTGTTCAGAAATCCAATTCCCTTTTGCTGCATACACATATATTACGATAATTTATTTCTATGTTATAAGCTTTCTGTTGACCTGAAATATCCAATTCACTGGAGTTTTGCTGGTTGAATTTGTTAACCTCGTCATTGGGGTCTTAATGATTTAATTTGCGAGCTAGTACATGCAATGTTAGCACCATTAACATTGAGATTTGATGTCCAAATACTGATCAAACTTGATGGTTCCCAATTCTTGCTTATTTATTCCCCTTCTTATTTTTTTTTCTGTTGCAGCTATTTTTTATGTTAATACAAGCACTTTTGTCACTTCTAGGTGATGAAGAAGAACAAGCAACCCAGTAAGAAGTGGTTTAAATTTTCTTTTATACATCTGATTGATCTAGCCTGAATTGAGATATCTTTGCTGCCTGATGATTCAATGCTTGATAAGGTCATTGATAAATTTTTCTTAGCAATAAGGAATAATTAAAGATAGAACTCTGCATGTGTTTTTATCTTAGGACTCCTATTAGTTCTATATCTTATTTTTGTTTGTCAGAAAGGAAACATCCTCCAGTTTAAAATTAAATTTTCATGCCAGCCTTGCTTTGGATAGGTTTCAGATTATTTTAGCCACCGTAGTCTTTGTTTTGCGTCGATTTCTTTGGTTAGGTTCCAGATTGATGATATACCTTGAATTGGTTAAGTTTCTGTTACCTGGTGGCCTGGTTTGGGCCATTTGTAGTCTTTGTTTTGTGTCTGTTGACTAGCTGTCATGATTGTATTGTTCTTCTGAGTTGTATTAAATCAGTGCTGTCTTGCAGGGAACCAGGAGAGACAGGACAGACTGATGGAGGCACAGGTATCCCAAGTAAATATGCAAGTTCTGTTTACAATTTTCCCAAAGTTGAGTTACTGGTATGCTTCATAGAACTAGGAAATGTGGTCACAGGAAAATCAAATTGTTTGAATCAGATTACCTGAAAATATTCCTTATAGTGTGATTAGTGTCTTGTCATTTCATTTGGGATGCTTTTGTGCCTAATACTTATATTCTTTTTGTTCTGGGTTATTTCTTTTTAAAAGAGGAATTTATTAAGATTATAGTCTATTGCTGAAACTTAGGACATATTGGATTAGTGTTGCTGGTTGTCAGTGACCACAATTATGTTGTGAAGTGAGTTCCTCAGAAGAGGTTAGGGCAATGAGCCCCTAATTTGTCTAATGTGATAACAAAGAAGCAGTAATCTCTTTTAAAGATGTTCATGGTGGTAATTGGCCATCTGCTAACATTGTTGCTAAAACAGGATCAGTCGACAACTCAGGATTACAGGCGCTGTTGAACCTGTTTGGTGGGCTTGGCACTGGCAGCCCAGCTGTTCCCAACAGACCAAATGGTAACTGCTTACCTTTCATTTTAGTTCAACAAAGAAGGTTCCTTTTGATCCGTTTGTGCTAAATCCTTTTCCATTTATTTCAGTGCCACCGGAAGAACTCTATGCTGCACAGCTTTCACAACTTCAGGAGATGGGTTTCTTCGATAGACAAGAGAACATACAGGCTCTGACGACCTCTGCTGGAAATGTCCATGCAGCAGTAGAGCGACTGTTGGGGAATTCGGGTCAATAGTATAGAGTCACGGTTTCTACTTGTTCCGGTCATGTCCCAGGCCGTGATTTGCCAAGATTGATCTTGTTGGATAAGAATCATAAGATGATATACCCTCTGTAAGTGGTGCGAGGTTATGGTACCCGGGTGCAGTTTCTCGCAAGAACTATATCACACCCGAGGGTACATAGTTGACTAGTATTAGCTGTATGCACGGTATGGCAGATTTGTTTCCTCTGAAAATTTGTAAGAACTATCGGGTAGCTGCGTAAGTTTCAGTTTCTATTGCATATATAGACTCGGTGAGAAATGGTTGAAGTATAGAGCTTAGCACACGTTGAATACAGATTGATGCCTTGTCGAAAGAGCCAGAATTTGCCTAGTTATGGTTATTTTGCTGAGATTTTACCAGATCTTTTCTGGGTTTTGTATGACTCTGATCTCAAAAATTACATCTTTTCGGTAATTTTCATGGACAGTGACAAATTTACTGCTACCGACAGTTAAATCAATTTTTTTATAAAATTTTCCTAACTAAGTTTCAATGGAAAAACGTGGAACCAACGTTTGCATGGTTTATTCTTCCCAAAAAAATAAAAACGTTTACAGTAAATCTCAAACTTTCCAGACCCCAGAAACCGTCATAAAAATCACTAACCGTAACCTGTTGACCACTCAGTAATCAAATCCAACGGCCACTGATAAAGCCACGTCAACATCTTCTTCTTCTCTAATTATTTTGTGGAGAGTATCTTTAGTACACGGCGTGTATCTTCACATACATACATGGATGATCAGGATTAGAAGAAATAATATAGAAATATGGTGGTCAAACATATGAATTGTTATAAACGGTTAAGATTGTGTGTGTAAATACACGTCGTGCATACAATCATTTTCATTATTATGTGACCAATTTAAGTAGTGTTAAGCAAAGTCCTCCGGCCAAAAATCAGTTGAAGTTTCCGCCCAAATATCGGTGATGTCTTTAGACACAGTCCCATTCCCGGCTTACGCGTATCTCAAGCCAACGCATCCAAACACGCCCTTACTCCCTTTTTACTTCGTCAATTCTCTCAAAACCTCCACCCTTTCTGCTCCCTCCATCGCTTTCAGAAAACAACTTTCCACACTTAGATTGGATCGTGATCTCAATTCTCAACCAGGTTCGTTCTCAGCTGTCATCCAACCATTTCAAATTAATAGAATTGGATTTGTGAAATGTGAGAGATGATTTCTGCAGAGGTGGATTTTGGAGTTGGATAAATATGACGGAGGAGAAAGCTGAAGGTGCGCCGAAGCTTTACAAGCGAATGCGGCTATGGGAGTTTCCGGATCAGTATGTGATCGAGCCTACTGATGGATCCAACGGCTCTTCTTTGGCCGTTAGTCGAGTAGATGGCTCCATGAGCCTCATTGGTAGGTTTTGTGTAAGAATTTCGATCATCGATTTGTGGCTTGAGCAATTGTGACTGGAATTTTGATTGTTTGTGTATTTGTGTGTGTTTGGATTTCCAAATGTGTAGAGAAGCTTCCAGAATCCAGCTCTGTTCGTGTTCCGAAAATCAGGACTATTTTTGGTGTGGCTGGGGTGCTCAAGCTCGTAGCAGGTAACATTGCCTTGCTGAAATTCAGTTAATTACATATGATTATTTGCAAAATCATAATGCTTACGTAATTATGATGTAGTTATTTCTACCATTTCTGTAATGCTGTTGGATTGTTGTGTTTTTTAGGGTCATATTTGATGGTTATAACGGAGCGGGAAACTGTTGGTTCATACTTGGGGCATCCTATCTATAAAGTTTCTTCTTTTAAGGTTTTTCCGTGTGATCATTCCTTAAGGAACTCCCCTGCAGATCAGGTATATTTCTTGTTGCTTTGGCCTCGGCTGCTGTTTTACTCTCACTGAGTTTTTCTGTTTTTGGTTTTTTAAATTATGGAGAGTGGCTACTACAATAATCTTGTTCCTCTTTGGCAGAAAAAGATGGAGACCGAGTTTTCTGCGCTGCTAAACATAGCAGAGAGGACTCCTGGTCTGTACTTCTCGTACGAGACCAATTTAACACTGAGGTGAATTGTTTTCCACATTGAAGTTGCCCCCAGTCCTCCTCCTCATGAGAAAGACGAATAAATTCTTTGTATATTGCAGTTCGCAACGATTGAATGATCTAGGCGGCGAATCTAAAGTGCTTCCTCTTTGGAGACAGGTAAGTCTTTTTTTATGTCTCACTGATGATTTTACATGTGTGTGTATGTTTGGTCCTAAGACACGATCTCACATCCAAATGTTATGCCACAGGCAGAGCCTAGATTTCTTTGGAACAATTATATGTTGGAGAACCTCATTGATAACAAGGTGGGATTAGATTATCACTGAGTTTATACTGTTAGATACTCAGTTTCCTGCAGAAATTTTATTTCTCAATTTAGTCTCTGCTGATCATCTTTATGGTCTTTGTTTGCAGCTTGATCCATACCTTCTTCCTATTGTTCAAGGCAGTATCCTTCTGTCGTTCTTTCTTTCAGCTTTCAGCTTCCAGCTGTTTGCACATGTGCTTACATACACACTGATGCACCAACACATATTACATAAACATGCTGTTATTGGATTTTTAATTTTAATTTTTTTTAACTGTTGAGGGTTATCCTTAACTGATCACCAGGCTATCATCATTTTCAAGCAGCCATTGGAAAAGATATTATCGACGTTACTCTGATTGCTAGGAGATGCACCAGGCGAAATGGTAAGTCTGGTTGTTATATATTCAACTTAGATAACACAATATCTACTAGCAAAAGTATACGCTTTAGGCTATTTCAAATTTGCATGGTCGTAAAGTTTTGAAATATGAAAGGACTAACTTAACCAGAAAACTGAAATAGGACGGTCAAATCGTACTGTTAGAAGTACGTGATTATGATAATGGATAGTATACTTGAACATGACTCAGTTAGAAGTACTGCTGAACATGACTCAGTTAGCCAGCGGTGTGGATCTATGTTTATAGGATATGGATAACTGACAATGTATGCTAAAACTAGCAATGTAGAGGCTATATTTATCTAGTTTGCGTGCATGATGTCCACCAGAAATAAATAAAATTGTTTTTGTCATCCTAATTGAATATAATTTGCATTTCTTGGAAGGTACTCGGATGTGGAGAAGGGGGGCTGATTCTGATGGCTATGTAGCAAACTTTGTGGAAACAGAGCAGATTATGCACTTGAATGGGTTTACTGCATCATTTGTCCAGGTAAAAGAAGCAATAGGAAATGAGATTGTTTAAAAATCGCTGACATAAGAATTTCACCTAATTTAAACATGTATAGGTAGTTCTTGCAAGTTTCAACAACATTCATTGCTCCTTTTAGTTTACCTTGACATTAGGAAAATAAAAGAATTGGAAGGTTAAACCATTCCCGAAGTGAAATAGAAGATATGAAATTTAGATAGGTTTCATACTTTCTTATTTTACCTATTCTATTTTAATATGAAATTTATCTGCCAATAACAAACTCACTGGCCTCTCCAAAACTTTCTTCTTGATGGGAGCTATGACTTTTAGATTTTGGAGATATAAGGAATACTGCTAATGCCCTCCATGAGGACCAAGATGCAAATTCCTGAGTATCTTGTGCCAAATGGCTTGTTTGGCTCTCTCACCATTATAGACTGATTAAGAAGTGCTTGAACATGCATCATGATTCTCAATTTTACCCTGTTGGACAGTAAAGATGGGTCCTGGGGATTTACTCATTTAATGGTTAAAAGTATCAAACTGTATCAGTCTAGATAAAGGCTTGATTTGTTTCTGATCAAAGATGCTTTCTTCCACATAAGTTTTTCCTCTACACATTTTTGTAATCATACATGTTTACGGCTGTAATTGGTTTCTACAGGTGAGGGGGTCAATTCCATTGCTTTGGGATCAAATTGTTGATTTGACATATAAGCCTAAGTTTGAAATTGTGCGACTTGAGGAAGCTGTGAGTTGGCAATTATATCTTTTCTTATCTATTATTCTTGATCAGTAGCATTTTGTACCCATCTGACTTCTGGTTCACTGCATGTATGCAGCCACGAGTGGCAGAGAGGCATTTTCTGGACTTAAGAAAAAAGTATGGGGCAGTGTTAGCTGTTGATCTTGTCAACACGGTGCGCACTTTCTCTGCCAAATTTTTGTGAATTAGTTGTTAGTACACACATTATATACGCACACTTGTGTAATATCCATATGGAAGCACATATATCCTCATGTATGCATATGCGTTTGTATAGATCATATAAGGATACTACTTTTGGGTAGTATTAATCCTGAGAGTTCATTATCTTTCCAGCATGGAGGTGAAGGACGTTTGAGTGAAAAATTTGCAAATGCAATGCAGCATATTGTTAGTGATGATCTAAGGTAGAATTTCTTTCATGTCATCCTTTTCAAGCCTTTTTCTTTATTTAGCTGCCAAAATAGATCGGTCTCATGATGTTTCCTGCTGAATATTGTAGATATTGGCACTTTGATTTTCATCATATATGTGGACACGTCCATTTTGAGCGCCTCTCTATCCTTTATGAACAAATAGTAGATTTTCTTGACAGAAACGGGTATGTTCTCCATCACCTTGTAGTCAATATCTAAGTCAATACATGTACCAAAATACTTATTGTGTCATTAGTGATTTGCTGCTTCAGAATTCCTTTTTCTTTTGTAGGTTTAGTTCAGCTTAAATATTTTACCGCTAGACACCAGTTTTTCCGCGGATAATAGAAATTTCATGTAAGATGTGAATTTTACATAGATGCGGTAATAAACTATCACTGTAATTACCAAGTGTTATACTACCACTAACACTATACTCCGTAAACCAAAAGCTTAAGCCGTTAGGGAATTGAGCAACAATGTATTTTGACTTAACAACCTCATCCAGTCTTTCTCTTGCTCATGAAGTGATGAACTTATGTGTGCACTCCGCATCCCATCTGCCAATTAACTAGTAACTGAAAAAATGGTAAGTGATTGTGAGCCAGAACCTGTTGGATTGAGTTTTCAGCAGATAAGCCAACTATGTACCAAGCTAACACCCAGAAGAGAATTGTTATCTTATTTAGCCAGTTTAAAGGTAGTGCTAGCCACGGATTTTCTTTTTCCCCTGACAGTTGGTGAATTGCAAAAACCATACAAAGTCCTCCGAGTTACTAGGAAAATGTTCTAGAGCTACTTTCCAGAAGTGATTGTTGATGAAATAAACTAAACCTATTTTTCAATATTCATACACACATTCTGTTATTATCTACTCCCATAAATATATCTGAAGATTATTTCTGTAACTCAATCATATGTTTATTGACTAATGATAGAGGATATAATTGTACCTATTCTTTTGTGTATTTTCTTTGATTGAAATGTAGGTATCTTTTATTGAATGAAAAGGGTGAGAAAATGAAGGAGCAATTAGGAGTTGTAAGGACCAATTGCATTGATTGCTTAGATCGTACAAATGTTACCCAGGTAAGAACAAATGTTCTTAAGGTTCTCAATCAATAATGTTTGTTATATGGAGTTCATAAAATAGCTGGACCAATAAATACCACAATCGTTGAGCAGCCTAAACCAAATTACTTCTTTATTTATCATTTTCCCAGTACTGTTGATTGTTCTAGTCAAATTCCTTTATGTGCATAATTTGTCTCTGAAAGTATTTTGGCTGCAGAGTATGATAGGCCGAAATATGTTGGAATGCCAACTTAGGAGGCTTGGCATTTTCGCTGCTGAAGAAACTATTAGCTCACACCCCAATTTAGATGAATGCTTTAAAATTCGTGAGTCCCATCTCTCTCTCTCTCTCTCTCTCTCTCTCTCTAGCATGTAAAGATTACAGTTTGAATGCCTACCATTCTTTAGATGGTGTATTACCTTATGCTTTATGTTTACAGTGTGGGCTGATCATGGGGATGATGTAAGCATTCAATATTCGGGTACTCCTGCTTTGAAAGGAGATTTTGTAAGGTAAACTTCTATGGATCTACACTGCAGTTGTGATTGTTTGTCCGTCATATATAGCACATTTTGTCCGTAGGATTAGAGCATTGATATGATAATAATATGGGAAAATCTAATTTCTTGTCTTCTTAGTATTAAGTTTGTTATATTTGGCTGGATCTCAGATGTGGCCAGCGGACAATGCAAGGAATGGTTAAGGATGGAATCAATGCTCTTCTACGCTATTACTACAATAATTTCTGTGATGGAACTAAACAGGTAGGTCTGCTTTAATAATATGTCTCCTTTTTTGTTGGATTTGTCAGTGCCATTTCTTTCCTTCATAACATCAAGAGCTTTTCCCATCCATACAAGTCACATGCTTAGCATCTCTTATTTGAAGTAAATATCTGCAACTTTAATCTGCTGACGATATCATCTTTTGGTGGAAATCTTAAAGGATGCAATTGACCTCCTGCAAGGACATTACATTGTCTCGGTCAGCAAAGATATGACAGTGCCATCTCAAAAGAAAGGACTTGAGGCTGTTGCTGTGAGTGGAACTTAGATGTCCTTTAATTTCTGATTTTTTAGGATTTCTGTAGTCTAACTATTACATGCTTTCACCTTTGGATACAGAGCAAACTTGAATTGTTTTTTAATACCTACTTGTGACCCTTATCAGTCTATTTAACTCACATTATTTCATTTTGCAGTCATTTCCTCTGGCTTTGGCATTCGTTTTGACTGGGTTCTTTTTTGCAACTTTGTCATTGAGGCAAGGTAAGGAATGATTAATAACAGTACATCTTTGACTAGTTAGCTTTGGATAACATCACCGCTTAAATGATGGGACTGGAATAATGGTGGTTTATAGTGGGTTTATTTTCTAGACAATAGTTTTAGGCATCTCACCAAATCTTCAAGTAAATGATGATTACTATCTTTGAATAATTTGCAGTTAGGTACGATCTACGGCACTTGTTCTTTTCATTTCTGTGGGCTGGTCTCAGTGTGGGTATAGCTGCATTTGTGAGGGCCAATGGGCGAATTTTCTGCAACAGACCTCGTCTGCACAAGCCTCGGTCTTGATTTGGGGACTGTAGCCAATGCATTGACCTGTGAAGTTTCCCTGGTTGCTTCATAGTATTTGATTCTTTGATTAGTAGTGTCCACGTAGTGTTGAATTCTTAATCAGGTATACGTGAAGCTAACACCCCATCTAATCTTACCATTACACTTTCTGTAAATGCTTGCACCTTGTTCAAGCTTTTTGAGTGGTATTATGACCGTCGACGTGGTTTGTACGCTGTAACTTGAAATTTTTATATTTACTTATGAGATCCGATTGATTCAAAGTAAGAGATTAACTATTGTTTTCTTTACTTGATTTGGTCTTTAGATTTAATCGATGGGTTAATCCCTCACCTAAGATAATTCTTATTCAAATCTTAAAGATATTACAGCAAAAGTGGAGATGCACAAAAACATTTTCGTGTCGCAATGACCCTCTAGGATTAAGAAGCTTGAGTTGCATAGGGAGGCCAGTAAAGGTGGAATGCAATCTTGTAGGTAACAGTTAAGCCCTGAAGATTGACCGGAGACGATGTCACATAGCCCTGTACAAGCTTGAAATCACCGGTGCCTCCGACAACAGGATGATCAGACGGCTTGATGTTATGCGTGCCTCCGACAATGGAAATCGAACCACTGTGGTGCTTCAACCGCAAGGTTATCTTAGCAATGGAAATGCTCTCAAGCCCATCCAAGCTGGAAGTGATGGAAGTTCCTTGAGCTCTCCCAGCTACCTTCGACGAGCGATTGGCTGTGACGGTCATCGGATCCTGGAAAACGAATAGGGTGCCGAAAGGTGTTGTGGTTTGACTAACACCTGTTCCGGCCACGCCATTAACAACAATGTATCCGGTTTTGTTGATGGTTTCGTGTTGAAAGAGCGCAAAGTGGAGCGACTTGAGTTGGTTGTGGTGATGATGATGGTGGTGGTGGTGGTGGTGAGAGGTGGAGGTGGCTTTAACTAAGAGGAGGGCTACAAATAGAGCATGAACCACAGAGAGAGGCATAATGGGATAGGTAGTCTAGTTAAGGTTTTTAGCAATCTTTATAGTATCAGTAGCAGTTGGTAGGTGGTGACTTTTCTGTTTAATTCAGTGGAGGAAAATTGATGACAACTAATATCAGATACCAATTTTCCAATGAACTATTAACCACTTGAATTTAGTCTTTCTGATTAGATTCGTATCAATCTGTTGCTATCTACTTTAGCTTTCTTCTGTTTGATTTAGGAATAGCCAAATCATCTATTGCCTTGTATCAGAGGCTATCTTTTTCCACATTTTTGTCTCAATAAAGGGTTTAACTTCGTCAACATGAGACTATCTGTCACTGAAATCACTAATCACGGACTACAGGGTTTTGATCATGACCATCCAAAGTTAGGTTGATTATCAGGAAAAAATGGTCCTATTTTATAAAAGAAAGTTGATATGGTTGTTACTTCATTTTCGAAAAGCTGTAGCTGCCATGAACTGTAATCAAGTGATCACATTGATGAAGTGAAACAAGTTCAGTCTTCTACTGATCGAGGTCCCCCGGTGGTGGCCGGAGGCAGGACCCCCTCAGCTCATTAGCAGCCCTTTAAGGGCTTCATTGTGCAGCAGAAACATAATGGCACTTGGGGACTATAGAATGGTTAAGGGGAAGCTTTCCGATTTGAGCTCCAATTAGTATTCGAGTGTAGTTGATCACTGACATGGGCATATTTTACTAGCAAGACTTGATCATCGGAGATGCTAAATCGATCATCAACAAATGGAAGAAGTTGAAGTGCATACTATTGCATTACCAAGCCTTTTGGCCATATGGACAAACCGTTTGGAGGCAAAGTTATACATTATGAAATTGGCATCAGAAACTAACTAAGATGGTTAATTTATGATGTATAATTGTGTATATCAGTATAAGGATCAGAAACTACATAATTCATAGCATGCATATTAGGCATATATAATTTAGGTTGACAATGCAGCTCATCCCAGGATTTAATCATGATATATATTCCGGATCTATGGAGGAGTATAGTGGCATTGAGGATGCTACACCTGCTTCTTTTTCTTCTCCAGATAGTGGTGGGTGAGTTGGAAGTTTAGAACCGCCCAAACCAAATGCCATAAACCCAGTTCTGGCCACAGCGCAGCCGGGGCTTCCAATGGGCAGCTACTAGTTTGCCAAAGAAGGAAATTACTCAGCCGGGTCTCGCCAGAAGTTCGGATCATAATGTCGGGATCAGGTGCCACTGCCATGTACATGTGCTTCTCAACATCAACCAGCTTTACCTGAGGAAGTTCATGCTGCTGCTTCCCATTCACTTTAACTTCTTCAACAAGACCATTGCTTGCAACTTCATGATTAACTGTTCCATTTTCCTTGTTCACCTTGTCAACTCTTTCAATCTTACCATTGGAAGCCTCATTAGTACCTGCTGCTCCATCAAAATTGTTGTTGCAGGATTTGTGAACATCAGTCTCAGTCACACCATTAACCTTCCCTCCCTCTTCGACTCCATGAATCACACCATTTACCTTTCTTCTATTAGGTACTTGAATTTCATCCATTTTCTCCTTGCAGGATTCTTCTACAGCATGGACAATCTCATCAGTCGAAGTATAGGCCACACAGATTGAAAGCACAGCTTTGGAGTTATTGGCAGTCGCCTTCATTGCATTTTCAGCAGCAGCCCTGACAGGCTCACTCAGAAGCTTCAAGTTACCAATGAAGCATACTCTAACACCAGCTTGGTTCAGATAACTTTCCTTGTCAAGCAAGCCTTCAATTTTCTCCTGCAAAAGGTCCATTAGAGTTTGCACCTCCTCTGGGGATCTCTTGAAATTGTCAATGCTGAAGGCATAGACAGTCACATACTTCACTCCCATCTCCCAGCAGTACCTAAGAAGGGACATAAGAGCCCAGTATCCGGCTTTGTGGCCTTCCCCAACCGGCAAGTTCCTTCTCTTTGCATACCGCCGGTTTCCATCCATGATGAAGGCAATGTGAGCAGGAATGGGGCCAACAGACAGAACACTAAACAAGCATTTCCTCAGAAAAGTAGTCAATCTCCCAGAAGTTTTGTTTGCTGCAGCAACAAAACTTTGTTCATCCATTGTAGTATGATCAAGATAATCTGACTGACTGAATCCAACACAGCCCTGCTCAAGAGAAGAACAAAACCTCAGTCAACACTACAACTAAGCTTGACAAGCTCTATAATAATACGTAGTACAGAAGAAAGCCAAAGGATTCAAAATGAATAGAACCAAAAGAGCATAAAGGACAAAAATTACATAGAAAGTCCTCAAACAAAAAAACCTTTTAGTAAATGGAAGCATTGAGGATACCCAAGCACAACAAAATTCCAAAACAAATCTCAGAAGTCCAGTTCTGTTAGTAATGCACAAGAAAGTATGCATTGACCATAGACACATAAAATCTGAAAAATTCAAAGTTTGACACTTTTTCGTTGTCCTTCCTCAGTTTTTCAAGCAGAACATATACATGAGGAAGCTTTCATCACCATGAATAACATAAGTAACTTTGTAAAACTAAATAGGATAGAGTTACCTTTACAAACTGATAGACCTGAACCGGAGACCCCATGATGAACTGATGAAGAAGGAAAAGAGTTGAGAGGCCTATTTATAACAGTTAGGAAAGCTAAGAGCCACAAAAACATGTAATTATTAAAAATGCAGTTATTAAAAATTATGAAAAGCAGTGATCGAAATAAATGGAAGATAATGGGAAAAGAACACGAAAAATATGAGCCTGAGACTGAGAAGAAGAAGATGAAGTAGAAGAGTTTAGAAGAAAGTGACTGAAGGGTTTGGCAGGTACGTAACTGAGAATACACAGAGAGTGTACAACGCTACAAAAGCTATGAAAAGAAAGGAAAACGAGAGGTGGTCTGGTACTTTCTGGATTTCACAACGTTGCACAGTTCCAATAACACACTCCCTCCCTTTAAAAGTTGGTTTTGGCGCTTTATGTGGTTTTTCATGCCTAGCTTCATGCTCTGCATCATGTCTAGAAACTTAGGCAATAAGTTTATTGCAAATTGTATGTTATTTGTTTATTTTGCTGCATATTGTTTCATAAGTTTAACATTACATGAAAATGCTTTATGTTCGTTTCTCGTCCGTTACCATTTGATCTAGTGGCATATGTCTCCTCTTTATAAGTGGGAGGTCGTGATTTCCGACTCACAACCCACTAAAAATCAAATGCAGTTACTCAAGAGCCATAAAGTTCTAAATTCATTTGGTATGCTACTGTGCATGTGTACATCAACCTATTACAGAAGAAATTGAATTGCACAAGCTTACTTTTGCATTACCACGCCTTTTGGCTAAATTGACAAACGTTTTAAAGGCATAGTCACTGAGAGACACATAATGAGCCTGGCATCAGAAACTATGATGGTTAAATATGTGTTTAAACAACAAACTACAGAATTCATAGGCCATACATAGTTCAGGTTGACAATACAACTCATTACGAATTTAATCACGATCCTCTTTATATATATATATATATATATATATATTATTATTTTTTAACACCAATCATGCCTCTGTATTTCATATAAAGAAAGAAAAAAAATGTACAAAAAGAGAGGGGGACATGAACCAAAACCTCTCCATGAACCAAATCAGGGAAAGTACTCAAAAAGAGAACAAAGACTGAAACAAATGTGTAAAGAGTGACAGTAGCATTGAGGATTTTACACCTGCTTCTTTTTCTTCTCCATTTTGTAGTGGTCGCGCTGGAAGTTCAGCACTGCCCAAACCAATTGCCATAAACCCAGTTCTGGCCACAGTGCAGCCGGAGAGTACAGTGGGCAGTTACTAGTTTGCCAAAGAAGAAAATTGCTCAGCCGGGTCTCGCCAGAACTTCGGATCATAATGTCAGGATCAGGTGCCACTGCCATGTACATGTGCTTCTCAATATCAACCAGCTTCAGTTGAGGAATTTTCTGCTGCTGCTTCCCACTCTCTTCAACAAAACCATTGCTCGCAACTGCATGATTAACTGTACCATTTTCCCTTTTCACCTTTTCAACTCTTTTGCTATTACCATTGGAAGCCGCACTAGTACCTAGAGCTGCTTCTCCATCAAAATTGTTGTTGCAGGATATGTGAGCATAAGTCTCAGTCACACCATTAACCTTCCCTCCTTCTTTGACTCGATGAATCACACCATTGCTAACCTTTCTTCCATTAGGTACTTGAACTTCATTCATTTTCTCCTTACAGGTTTCTTCTACAGCGTGGACAATCTCATCAGTTGAAGTATAGGCCAAACAGATTATCAACACAGCTTTGGAGTTATTAACAGTCGCCTTCATCGCCTTTTCAGCTGCAACCCTGACAGGCTGGCTCAAAAGCTTCAAGTTACCAATGAAGCATACTCTAACACCAAATTGGTTCACATAACTTTTTTTGTCCAGCATTTCTTCAATCTTGTCCTGCAAAAGGTTCATTAAGAGTTGTACCTCGTCTGGGGGTCTCTTGAAATTGTCAATGCTGAAGGCATAGAAAGTTACATACTTCACTCCCATTTCCAAGCAGTACCTAAGAAGAGACATGACACACCAGTATCCGGCTTTGTGGCCTTCCCCAACTGCTAAGTTCCATCTCTTTGCATACCTTCGGTTCCCATCCATGATGAAGGCAATGTGAGCAGGAATGGGGCCAACAAACAGAACACTGAACAAGCATTTCCTCATAAAAGAAGCCAAACCCTCATAAGTTTGGTTCGTAGCAACACGACTTTGTTTGTCCATTGTATAATCAAGAACAGAAGCTAATCGACTAAATCAAAGACAACCTTCTGCTCAGGAGGAACAAAATCTCAGTCTGCGTAGTCATACATACTACAGAAAGCAAAGGGACCAAAATACATAGAATAGGTCCAAAAGAACATAAAGTACAAAATTTGCACAGTAAGTCCACAAACAAAGGAAACTTTTCTGATTGAAGCATTTCATCAAACACCATATAGGATACCCAAGCACAAGGAATAAAGGTACTGTTGGTTTAAATTAACACCAACTTAAGGATCAAATTACCTATGTTGTGTTAAGCTATATAGTTAATGCATTTTTTCTTGAACATTACTAACTGAATTCATCATCTTGATGCTTAACATTTTGTAAATCTAAATCAAGTAATCAGCAGATACCTAAGAACTTCAAGTTATATAAGGATTATAAGCCAAAAGTCATACACTTTGTACATAAAAAGAGAAACCCACATCAACATAGCCAGAGAATATAGTGAAATGATTGAACTTAACTCAGTAGTCAAACCCAATTTCGCATTCCAAATGAAGAATACATAAAACCCGAAAAATTCAAAGTTTGATACTTTTTCTCTTTCCTTTCTCAGTTTTTAAAGCAGAACATATACGTGAAGAAGTAAGCATCACCATCAATAACATAAGCGAATTTGAATAACTAAATAATATAGATAGAGGACCCACCTTTACAAATCGATACACCTGAACTGGAGACCCCATCAAGAAGCAAGAGAGTTGAGGCTCATTTATAACAGTTATGTCTAAGAAGCCCCAAAATCATGTCAATGTATAAAACTATTACAAACAGTGATTTGCAATAAATGGAAGGCAATGGAGAAGATGGAAAGTAAGAGCCTAAGAAGAAGAAGAGTTCAGAAGAAACTGATGGGTTGGTTTAGCAGGGAATTGAGAAACCGAAAGCATAAGACAGCCATACATGCACAGAGAATACACATGCAGTTACACTTGCACACTGCATTTCATAACGTTGCGCAGTTGCACCACTTCTTAAGGGAATGTTGGTTGTGCCTTGTGCGATTTATGGGTTCATTCCCTATAACAATGTATAGAAATTTAGGCAAGTTTACTGCAAACGATATGGTTTTTCATTTTTAGATCCAAGAAAAGAACAAGTTATAGAGAATACCTCTCCATACGCCGGATATAAGTCCAATTCATTTTTTGTGACTAGTCCGTGATTAAAGATTCAAAACATTTCTTTATGAAAGTTTAACAGAAAATGCTATATATACTGGTTTCCAGTCCACCATGCAAATAACATGAGCTGGTTTTGCATTTGGTGGATATGGGTATTTCATTTGTTTACACCACTTTGCGCACTTCACTTCGGCTGCCTCAACTCTCAGCAACCTCAACCGGGCCTTTTTATCCCACTAATCTTCTCTCGAATGAAATAATCATGCTCATTCTTAAAGCATTACCATCTTTCTGCTAATGTATGTATGGATTAGGGTTCTTACAATCATTTGAGTGCTTGTTATATGGATTACACCATGCTCATAAGGATAGTTTCAGCAGAATCTGCTTACGAGGAAAGATGAGAATGTTTAAGTGTGCTTGTTTACTGTGTATTCCCAAGGGAACCGGGAAATGAGGGTTTTATGGTAACAAAACAGTTTTTATGAAGAAAATGAAAGAGATAGAAAAGTTGATTCTGGTGCGGTCTATAGAAGAATATATCATCTGATTCAGCTGAATTGATGTCTACATGAATTGTTATGAATAAAAACAATGGCTATAAAAAAATAAAAAATTGAATTGGGAAAAATAACAAAAGGTGATCGACTGGCCTAACATTCTAATCAATCTCAATGTATGAAGATACAATTTGTGAGATCCAACCTTAATACTTGGTCTTTTCAAGTGCTTGGTTGACATTTCTCATCTCATCTAGTGGCTTGCCTGGAGGGAACCGGGGAACGACGAGGAGGTTCTTGAAGTACATATGATCGAGGACTAGAAGTAGGTTTGCCTAAAGGTATTTAGTAACGCTGGCTTTGGCTTTTCTCTGATTGCCTGAACCTGTTCCAGTTCTTCCAAGACTTCTTTCATGGAAGGTCGGCTTTTAGGATCCGGCGCTAGGCATTTTAGAGTAATATTTGCTGTCTGTAAAGCTGCCTTGAAGGAATATTGGCCCTCCATCCTCGCATCCATAATGGTTTTCAACTTTCTTTTACGAGGGAGAAGTGGTTTAGCCCAGTCTACCAGATTAAGTTGCTCCTTAGGGCGTTTTGTATCAAGTGCTCGTAACCCTGTCAAAATCTCAAGCAGCACAACACCGAAACCATACACATCGCTCTTCACATACAAATGACCTGTTGAAAAGATGATGCACATGTCAACTATTGTTCTCAGTTTTGTACATATGCCTATTTGTAAAGGCATTGAGTATAGAGCATTAGGGCCTCATTTATCAATTTCCTAGTAGAAACCAACTAGCTTGGTTTTGGTGATGAGAAGGGGGATCGAAAAGAACACAAATACATCATATATGAAATTCGAAAACATTACCTGTTGCAATGTATTCTGGAGCAGCATAACCATATGTCCCCATAACTCTAGTTGACACATGTGAGTCTCCACCAGTTGGTCCCAATTTTGCCAAACCAAAATCTGAGATTTTTGCATTATAATTCTGCAGAAGATACCAGCAGAAGATGTTAAGCACAAAATAAAGCAGAATTCAATATAGTGAATGAGATTTGCAAGGCTGGGATTGGATAATAGAACTAACCCCATCAAGCAATATATTTGAGGCTTTGAAATCTCTATATATAATATGCTTTTCTGAACTGTGCAAGAACGCCAGGCCTCGAGCTGCTCCAATAGCTATTCTGATTCTGAGGTCCCAAGATAGCGGTTCAATGTTAGGACTCCCTGCTCAAAGCGACTTATATAGTCAATACCAAGATTATATGATGATGAACTTAAGCAAAACTGTTTTATTTCACAATGATTTTGTACGTACTTCTGAAAAGATGATTCTCCAAGCTACCTTTCGGCATGAACTCATAAACAAGGAGTAGCTCCTTGTCTTCCCAACAGTATCCCAATAGCTTTACAAGGTTGGGATGAGAAAGCCTACCTAGAAAGTTCACTTCTGACTGCAGTATCAAGTATGACGGCTAATTAGCTTAAAAAGAAATTATAATAGATAAAAATGGGTTAACACCCTTGAGAACCAAACGATACATAAAACTAGGAGAACAATCACGATGTGGCATGAGAATCATACCAGTAATACTACTATCTGTCATTGGGGTTTAAAAGAGTTATTTGGCCTCCAATGAGTTAGATATAGATGCCTAAGGAAGCATTGTGATCTTCATGTTGAATGATCTCAACCTTCAACTCAAAATTGGTGGTTTCGATTGAAAATGGGTTGTAATCTCAATGCTATCCCATTCTAATTATCAACTTCCCATAATGCAACTCGCTACAAATTTGGGGAAGGGAAGATTCAAAAACTTTTGTTCAATAAACCATTTCCAATAAAAATTACTGAGCTGAAAATGTATACCAAGCTAACTCTGATCAAGTTAGGGAATGAAATAGTTTGGAACATAATTAGGAAGATTAAGTTTCCGAACAAAATGGTGCAAGAAAAAATGCTCCAGAAAGAATTTCCTGGATTATGACAAATTCAACTCATAGAAATATTGTATAGGTAAGTTTGAAATCAACCGAACAAGACAGATCATTCCTTGTTTCTTTATTCATTAGTGAACCTCCAAAACGTTCATTAGCTTGGAAAAACAGTTACATGGAGCAATGGAGGAGGTGTGTGAGCCCCATCTAGTTCAGCTGAATTCTAATGGAATTGAAAATAATAGATAACCTGTGAGCAATAGGCTTTGCCAATCAGAGATGCCAACTTTATTAAACTAGATGGATAAAAAGAAGTAAATAAGGCTCAATAATGCAATATAGATTGGAATAACAATCACCTGCCATTCTTGAAAGCCTTGCACACTTTCTGGGTTTAATTTCTTGACAGCAACCATCATTCCAGTGCCAGCCTTACAGGGTTGAAGAGTTTTCTCATCCACCCAACCTTTGAAAACTCTACCAAATCCTCCCTCACCCAGAATTTGATCTGACTTGAAATTCTTAGTTGCAGATTTCATATCTGCAAAACTGAAGACTCTCAAGTTTGATGTCTCCAAAATTTCACCATCTGTTGACTCCTGATCATCATATCTTGGGCTTAGTGTTGATGTTGTTGCTTCTGAAAAATGAGAGAATTGACTTCTTCCTGTGCTGCTGCTTGTCTGTGAAAGTCTATTCCTGCTTTGATTTTCACTTGTCCCTATAGAAATGAACACAAAAGATGCATACATCAGATATATTTATGAACATTAAACACAAAGTACCATCTTTCTTTGAGAATCCAGAGGAAGTTTTGATCTTTTTGGTGACCCAATTGTCTTTGCTTTGATGGAACTTGAAGTAGTACTAGTTACCTGGAGTTGATGGTGTGATGGTGTTGGGTTGACTAGCAGGAGATCCAAAGCAGATACCCATTTTCAACTTTGTTATCTACTTCCCTCTCTTTTGTCCTAGAACAACAAAGATCATAATTTGCAGAAGGAACTAGAGCAAATAAAAGAGAATGAGAGAAGTGAGTTTTGTATGTTGGTTGGTGGACATTTATATGGTTGGAGGGTTGGACCTGGTGTTCTTGGGAGTTGCCATGAAACTCAGTTTTGATTGTTTCGTTATTAGTGACTTTGCTTTTCTTCTTCTTCTTCTTAAAAGTCGTCATTTACTAATGCTTACTTTAAGCCATCGCCGACTTAACTAAGATACGTCTGGTTATTTTCAGACTCTAAATCACACGCAATGGCGTTTCAAATGTAAGAAGAAAATTGAGGTCAACACTATTTGTATAGTCGTATTAGCTTGGTTTAAGCAACATAGAGGCCTACTTAACATTGGTCGATTAATGTTGCGGATTATTAGTTATTTTTCTCTCTAATATTTTTCATTCGTGCATGCCGGCTGAAATCTTTTATTTTTAGAACTCTGAAATTCCTAGTTACTTTTCTCTCTAACACTTTTTTTTCAACATCTTTCATTCATTGCATGTCGCATGAAATCCATCATTTCTAGAAATGTGAAATTTCATTCATTCATTACATATATATGTCTCCTATGAAATTAATTTTTTCTGAAAATGTGAAATTTTATTCATTCATTGCAGATTTGGGTAACATCTATGTTGAGACCTTACGTCTACACTCTAGCTGTCAATTGAATTTCAAGGATGCAGTACAAAATTTGTGCACGTAAAACAAAAATGAAAAGTACCAGAAACTCCGTCTTTGGTTGCAATAATGCAGACAATGAACTCGACCGAATTAGTCAAAAGAAGAAGAAAAAGAGAGAGGGAGAATTCATTTCTAATGTCCATATACACAAAAGCAGAAATTAAGAAGATTATAATTATATTACCAATTGCAGTTACGAACTATGTACTATGTACCACGTTTTACACATCTTAAGGTAACATGTCAAAGATGAGGAGAGTTCCCATACATAAACACAATCCCTAGTAAATGTTCATCGGGAAATTATAATTAGTTTGCCGAGTTGAAATTGAAATGCTAGTTTAGCTCAACTTCACTTAGTAGAAACTCAAAAGTTGAACGAGCGAGTATGATTTTGGATCGACTCATTATATCCTCGTTACCAACACAAGCTAACTAAACCGACAGTCCTGGAATTCATTAATAGTCTATATGATACTTTCGACAATTTGTTATTTGAGAACCAAATCATAATTTGATTATAGCGTTTGTATAAATTGTCAAACTCACTTAGTAATCGTATTTATTCAACACATTACTATTAAATTGAGCTTTAGTTTCTTCTAATATCTTACTTTGAAATGTAGCAACATGAGAAATCATTTATAGACATTAACATGCTCTTTCTGCAAATTTTATCCCTATTTGTCACAAGTAATGGAAATAGAAGTAGAATATGTGACAAGAACATCAATTCACACTAGTTTCTCACATATGTTACATGAATCTTCAAAGGAATTTTTTTTTTTTAAAGAAAACATGAATCTTCAAAGTAGACCAAACAAAAACGCATGAAAATTACAAATAAATTTCAGGTCTCTCAAATTTCATTCATTAAGAAATAAGAATTATAAAAACTAAAATAGCATAACAAGAAGTATAAAAACTCAAATACAGTGAGGGGCTTCAACGAGTGCCAGCTGTCTTTCACCTATGCAGACCTAGAAACGTGTTTGAAAAAGACTTGCCATATTCTGCACCCAAAAGAATTGGTTTCTGCAAAATGGCCACTCGGATTTGATACACCTACGACGAACCATCTTGCTCCTAAAGACAATACCCTATATCCCGACATTTTCTTAAGCAAGAGTTACTTGTTGTCGAACTTAAAGTCATATACGTGGACAATATTATCTATGTAAGGTTGAACATTAAACTCAAAATTAGTTTGGTTACCTGATCAATTACAACATAACAAATAGATAAGAATTACAAAACAACAATTAAATTAACAGATTAAGAAACTGACATAATTGGAAAAACCCCATCGAAATTCATCGATTTCGATATCGATAGAACCTACGAAAAGCAACCCAATCAATTTTTCAAAAAAACGTCCATTAATACGACGAGTAAAGAAAGTCAACACCATCTAGAAAACCGAAAAGGAAGATCTAACCTGTCAACACGGCGAGATAAGAGAGAGCAAAGATGTGTTGATTGTTGGGAGCTGAACAGAAGAGAAAGCAGGATGAGAAAGAGAGAGAAGAGAACAGGCGAGATGGAAAGAATCGATTTATGTAAGGATGACGAAACTATAATTGTTGAGTTTCGGTGGGTGAGAGGAACACGTGGCATGCGTGGGTGAGAAGAGCGAATGTCATGCAACATATGGAGAGCTACACCGAATGCATATCAGTCAACATAAGCGGCAAAATAAGAGCGGCTCTTTCCTGATAAACAGTGTAGGACTGGATCAGACTGAAATCAAGTTTTATGAACTGGGTCAGGGAGAAGAGAAAGAGAGGAAGAGATTGGGGGTGGTCTCATCGCCAAGGGTGGCTGGAGATTATGGCGAAATTCGGAGGACGGCAGAGACAGGCGGAGAGAGGAGAGAGGAAGAAGAGCTAGGGTCAACGCCCGTGAAAGCCTTTGACTGGAGGTGGCGAAGAGAGTTGAGTCTTTTTTTTAATGAGCCCGTCACTGTTAACGTGAAGAGAGACTCTCCCACCTCGCCTCACTTGCCTCGCCTCACCCGCGTCCTCCTCGCCTCGTCTCGCCCCGCGTCCTCCTCGCCTCACATCACCCCGTCACACTCGCCTCGCCTCACCCGCCTCTTCACTCGCCTCACATCGCCACGCCTAACTCGTCTGGCCTCGCCATGCCTCCTCCTCACCTCGCCCTGCCTCACTCGTCTCGCATCGCCCCGTCTCACTCATTTCGCCTCGCCCCAATCATGATGTCCAAATTTTTTTTTTAAATACTTAGTTGACAGAACATGAAAAGTTCGTCGCCTAAGTGAATAAATTTTTATATTTATTTATTTTTATTAAAATAATTTCGTCTTCAAAGTATATTTGCAAAACTGAATGAGTAGTACTTATGGGAAGAATCGATTTATGTAGGGAGGACGAAACTGTAATTGGTGAGTTTCGGTGGGCGAGAGGAACACGTGGAACTCGCCCCGCCTCACTCGCCTTGTCTTACCCGCCTCTTCACTCGCCTCGCCTCACCCCGCCTCCTCCTCGCCTCGCCCTTTTTTGGCTCTTTCCTGATGAACAGTGTAGGAACAATGCAAATAGGTCACTCGGAAATAGTATATTATAAATATATAATATACAGCTCCGAAGCTCTCAAAACTCTCACAATCGTATGTACCTACGTATATGAAACCGTAGATGTTGTCACTAAATGAAACCAACTGAAGTAAAAGCAACAGAAACATCCTCCTGGGACTAGTGAGCCAAACCGAGTGAGTCAAACACAATCCACAATCCCACAATGGTAAAGCCGCAATTGGAAACTGCACGTCTCACACAACTTGGGGCCAAGCACACGCTTAAGTAGACATATTGCTCTTTGCCAAAACCGCGCAGAAAGTAGTCGGAATCAAAAGGCAGAAACAGAGCGGAAAGATAGGTATCTGAACAGAAAATGCAGCTTGACTAGAAGCTGGCCTTGAACTTCAAGTCCTTGAGCATAGCAGCATTAGGTTTCTCAGGTTCAGTAGACCACCACATTGACATGTATCTATAAAAGCATGAAAATCATGGAATTATCTTTTTACTTTTGAGGAATCAGTGAAAAGCAAATGGAGCGAAAGATTGAGATTATCTCCCAGGGGGATGAAGGTATGTTTCAGGCATAGACAGAAAAGAGGCTGAGCTTTTATGCCTTTTGACATTAACCCGGAATGTTTACACCACCGAAATTGGATGTTTACATCTACTTAAGCCTATATGATGACCAGAGACACGTTATAACAAGCAACTGTAGACCACAAATGAGATGAGATAAAACAAAAACTGAAACAGAAGTCATCAAACTGTGATGACAACCTTACACCGATACCGGAAACTACAGATACCATTCATAGGTTTTGCCCAAAATTTTATATCTGGAACTAAACAAAAGTTTTGAGGTGAACACCGATGCCACCAAGTTTAAAGTTGATGTTTTTACAGTTTGGAAACATATCACCTCAACCTCATAGTTCCAGTTCCCCTAATATATAGATTAGATACTTTATTTTAGTTGCCAGAGAGTGATAGGCCTTGGCTTCTAAGAACTCTGGCTCTATGCCTTCTCTTGAAAACATCTTGCCTGAACCTTTTGGTCTCGATCTTCATATCCAAGAAGGGTTTCCTCTCTATGCTTTCTCTTTCACACTCCAACATCCTTTGCCTCTTTGCAACTGCTAATAAGGCTGCATCCTTGTTCTCCTTCTGTTGGAACTCCGTCTCTTCCTGCACACTTGTAACTATAAAGAACTGTACATATATAAAATGCATGTGTATTTTCAAAATGTTAATGGGAACATATTTATGTCTTCAATTCATTTTATTAATCTATAATGATTATATTATTTAATCTACTTAATGTTCATGAAATTGCTGGAACTCTTAAAGTAAATTAGTTTTGGGAGATAGATTGTTCCACTTAGTGGGAAAATGTCAATATTCACAAAAGGGGCGAGTAATGAACATAGGAAGGACCTGAAGATCACGGATGAGGCTGTCAAGCGATTTTATCTTCCTATGTGGCCACCGAGGAATACCAAACTCTCTACATTTCTTTTTCAGCACTGTAAGTCCAACATTCAGACTTCTTGAAGCTTCTACAATAGGGATATCAAAATACTTCACCAGATCTGGTAAAGTGATTTTTGATATGCGTTCACTTGCTGCCCTTCTGTTCTTCTTCTCTATATTACCTGCAACCTTGCACCCAACCTTTAAGATATCAAATTCAAAAAACACAGCAAAACTGAACAGGGAAAGAAAAGTGGAACAATAAGAATTTTTCAATGCATAATATCCTAAGCACATGGATTACTAACTTCCGTCTTTTACTCCCTCATGCTAGCAAATGATGGCCAGAATAACAGAGTAAAATACGGGAATTTTTAAGTCATAGAGCTTTGAACTCACTGCTAAGAGTAACCTTAGCATCAGCTCCATGCTACTGCAATGCTACAAAAAAGTACTGGACAATGCATAGTGTTGTTTAAGATGTTAATCCTAAGAACTATCCCATCCACCACACTATGTTGTCACTCTAATAAGCACAGGACAATCAACTTACATGCAGAAACTAATATAGGAAGCAATGTCATCTCACCTGGTGATTGTCTTCCACTTTCCTGATCATCAGATGATTCAGACACTGTGACAGAACAAGGAGGGCGATTAAGATCCAGATCAAGCATAGGTAAACTTCTTCTTAGTTGACGGTAATTCCCATCATTCCCTTGGCTTGTTTCCTCATCCGACTTCTGCAGTGGTTCTTTCTCATCTTTTATGCAGGTCATCTCGCCAACCATTTGAAGATCCTTAGCTAAATTTGGGATCAGCTTTAACTGAGGATTTCTGTAAGATTTAGGGCAATGCTTAGAATCACAACAAGCCAGATTACCAAAACTTCAGATACAGTTGGGTGGTAAAACTGGGATTGAAATTAGGTCCAGAGAAAATACTGTTATATCTCTAGAAACTAAGCATTCCAATCTAACATGTTCAATTATAGTTAAGGTGTAGTTTGTACCAAACGAACTAAGGATTGGCAAACCACAAAAAGAATGATAAAGCTACAAAAAAAATAGATTTTCCAGAAAGCACCTTATATACTCAACAGATGAAATGAGGTAATCATAACCATAAATTTCCTCTCTGATACAAACAATCACCATCAATTTTTTATATAAACCATCTCCCCTACTTTGCAGGCCCAAAATGTATCTAAGCCATTTAAGGTATACAAACTATTCAAATGCAGAGAAAACACTAAAGGCAGAACTATAAGGCATAATCTTAACTGAGATAGTGACACCTCCAAAGTCCAAACAAAACAAAAAAGCAAAGAGAGAGAGAGAGAGAGAGTTAAGGACAGCATTTTTCAAGCTAAACCGAAATGGGTACCTGGAAACAGAGAGTATACAAGGAATGCATGTAAAGTTAGGACAACGATTGGCATGAAAAGCTAGAATGCAGACCCAGCAACCATTAACATAGCCTTCAAGCACTTGTGGAACATTGAGTTTCATCAATTTAAGAACCGGGTAAGCCCGAAGCTCCACATATGAGCCACTATCAGAGAACAGAAACTCCCTCTCAACCTCATTTTCCTTCCCATCCTCTAATCCATACACATGCAAGCTCCTAATCAACTCTGAAACATTAAAAATATATAAAAAAATCAGAAACCCAACAAGGAAATGAGAAAAAGCTTTAATCTTTGGAACAAAGAGTTGAGATTGATAATGTGTTTTGATGGGTTTACCTTGGTTGATGGTGTTCTTGAAGACTAAGAGAGATCTCAGAGAATGGGGGTCACAGGAATCCATGAAGAAAAGGAGAGAAAGTTCATATTTTGGGTAATGGGGGAGAGTGAAGGAGGAGGTGAGCAGGTAATATTTAGTAGTAGTTAAGGCAAAAACAGTGGGCAGAGAGAAAGGAAGGAATGGAATGGAATTAATGAAAAGAGAGTAGACTGTTGCAACTCTGCCTTGGATTTTGCAGCAAGTTTTTGTTGCAGAGCTTTGATTGGTTTCATTCACTTGTGATTTTCAAGTTTCTAGAGTGCTGCCAACCCAAGTATTTTCTGTTTCTTCTACTCCCCTTTTCCTTTTGGTTTTGCCCTTTTCTGCATTTTGTGACTATATGACCAAAAGCCAAAACCTTTTCTTTTTCTCATTTATTGGTTTGTGGGAATATATCCCCCATCATGAAATTAAAACTGGCTTTGGTCAAAAATATGATAAAACTGAATGCATTGAATAAATACAAGAATTTCACTACACTTTGCAATGTATGAATTCTAACAACTTATTAATTAACAAAAAGCTCATTAATTGTCTATCATTAATGCGTATTAAAACGTTAGAAGTTTTATCAATTTATTTTTTTATTTATGAGAATAAACAGTTTATGTACTCTTTCTGTATCTTAATCGACGACCGATTGATTCGTTGACAATTTTCAACTTTGTTTATCTTGTATGTTGTTCGTTTGTTAATCCAAAATCGAAGTATGTTGTCATACAAAATTTGCTATAGTTATCTAACAAATGATTATAGAAGTTCATTGTTTTCCCTAGTATTTCTTCAGAAAAGAAAGATAATTGAAGGTAATTGATTTTGGTCACAATAAAATAATTTTGTAACCAAGAAAAAAAAAAGAGTTTGGAATTCCTAGGTTTTTTCTTGGTTGTCATGTAGCTACTTAATAGTAATACACGCAAAACTGCCGCTTCTAACTCTGCACTCTTCTGACCCTGAAAGTTGCCAACAAAGTACACCACTGTCTCTTTAATTACAGTCATGCCATCAAGGACTCTCAATTACCAGGTTAACCTCAATCTGTACCCAAAAGTGGAGGACATTTCATTATTTTGTGAGCCAAAGAGGGTATTTTCGTCAACAAAAAGATTGAAGCTTGCTCACGACAACCGTAGCAGCTAGCCAACTAGCTTGGGCGCATGTTTGAGAAGTGGCAAATGGAAGTAATAAATAAATGGAACCCAAGAAACTGCCGCAGCAGCGACGCTTTTCTATGACATTGGACGGTTGGACTTACCGGAACTTGGAGCTTTCTTCAGGTTTTTCTGGCCATAACTTAGGGGAGGAAAATCATGCATGTTCTCAATCTCGGCAAGGAGAGGACTCAGGGGAGGCTCCGGTGATCGTTTTTTACGGCGCTTTCATTCCTCTAAGTGTTGAATTACCATCGACTCGCTCTATTTACATTAGGGTTTACCCGCTAGTGTCGATAAATTCAAGTTTGGGGTTCAAAGCATTTTGATTAGAGAAGCATAGGGGGCTAAATATTCATGATAGTTCATCGGAAAAATATAGTTATGATAATCGAAGCAAATGTTATGATCTGTTATGATTGAAAGGAAAATCTCATAAAAGCTGAAAATTGATGGGCTATATTTACTTGGTCAATACTCAATACCCAACAACAAACAATGTCTGTGTTTCATTCAACGCAGATGAAAATAGAAGAGGCGTTTGTCAGAGTAAAAGAAGGGTGCAGCAAGTCAAAGACTTGTTACAGTAAATGGACTAATGGAGACAAGATAGATACCTACCAACAGTAAATATTGCCACAAAAAGAGAATCCTGACACTAAATGTTGCCTCTTTTCCAATGGTTTGGGTTTCTGGGACCTCAGGCCCTCTTCTGTAACAAAAGAAAGTAAAGTAAAAAAAAGGGATAGTGACCGTTTTTCTTACTTGGTTCTAGTGTACAAGGAGCTATAAGTCACATTTCCACATTTGCAGATTACTGAGTATACTGTATATACACTGACTTGAGTACAGCTAACCACCATCAGTCCTCTAGACTTGGCCCTTCAATATCCTCTTCTTGATCGGAAGGTGTCTCTGGAAAGAATGCCTCGTCTGGGTACATCTTCTTGAAGAGCTGTCGTGTATGTGTATTGTGCTTAATGTCAGGGAATATGTAGTGGCAAGAAATTAGGCCTAATGAATGTATGAAACAGAAAACTTAGTGAAAACAAGATATACCGAAACAGTTTCATCCAGCAGATCATCGTAGTTGAGATTTCCATCTGGCATGGGAGTGGAGATGAGATGTTCATATCGACCCTGTAAATAAATGTAAATCAGATATGGTATTATAAGTCCCCTACAATATCAAGAGCCATGACTCAGACCTATTATTTCCTCTTGATGTCTTTCTTAAAAGGTTAAAGAATATCTGCATTACCTGTTCACTATTTTCGTGTTAACCCTCAATCTATACCATTATACGTGTGTGTGTGTGTGTGTGTGAGAGAGAGAGAAAATTTCTAAGACAAATTATCATATTGACATGAGTGAGACCTAATACATTTATGAAATCAGTGAAAAGAAAAATGAGCACATAAGTAAGCACTATCACAGGGCAACACGTAGAATTATCGAGAAACAAACTTGACTAAAAATGTAGAGAAGTCAAGATGAGTGTTCACCATTGTGATCTCCTGAATGTATAACATGCTCCAAAGTAAGGTGGGTTTTAGTTCTGTGTCTTCACTTTGAACTGTGGAACCACTTTCAAGATTTCCAGAAACAGGAAGTGTGAGAAGAGCATTCATGGCCACATGTAGTAACCTTTTCCCGTGTTCAGCATCATCACATATAGCAGAAAAGTACAACACAAACCTGCAGAAGCAAAAGTAAACAAATTCCTTTTAGTTGTTTATGTACCATGTATATCTAAGCCGTATACAATGATAGCAATTCAAATACAATGATAAAATCTGGTATTCAAATTCTGGAAAAGAGTCAAAAACCTGGTATTCAAACTCTGTTTACTTAACAATCCAAAAGTAACAAGAAATCTGGATTGAGAGCTCTAGTGTCTAGAATATTTCGTTTAGTCTGCCTCACAACCATTACAAATGCCTTTATTTATAGAGGCCAAGATAATTATACAACAGCTAGGAAAAGAGAATTCTAATACTTTAAGGTTACCTAGGCTAGGTAAATAACACCAACAGTCCCCTCCTAGTCTTCCAGGAACAAGTCCGAAATTCATTCTATAAACCAACTCTGAAAGATAAACACTCTAGGACAACTCAAAAACAGAATATTTGTGCACGGGTATCATGGTTGCATATTATGGAGTTCAAAGATTTCACCAGTTTCCGTTTCATAGCTAGTTCAAATAAGTTAGCATTGGAGATCCATATATACTTTAAGTGTAAATGTGATGCATGAGTACCACAGATTAGAGATGGACATGCTCAAAGAATAGGTTAAAAAGGAGAAAAGAGAAAAAGGACAAACAAAAGTGTGGGAGAAACTTGGTGACATTATTGTCTTCAAATACTTAGCATAAAGCCATAAACATACATGTTCGACGGACAAACAGCCAAACCGCCAGCATCTGTTCCACCACGTAGCTGGATAGCTCGGATTGACGTGTCTTGCTCAGGAAAAAAAGCTGGGAGAGGAAATGATAGAAAGATTATTAAAATCTGTAACTCACTTAAAATACACACACACACACACACACACACACACACACCCCTTATCATAAAACCACACGCAGCAACACAACTCAAGTCTTACATCGAGGAGGATACACAAGCAATAAGTTTGATATATCTGGCTTCAAGGATCTTGTTGTAATACATATTCCCCTGGCCACCTTTCTCTTATCACCTTTCACACTTTCATTTGGAAGGTTCAGTTGAGATGAAGCTACTGGCAATGGGACAGTGAAGGTTGGGTCCAAAACCAGCTGATGACTCAACAGATTCTGACCTGAAACTAATCTAACACCCTTATATTGCCCACTATGCTGCAAAGTCTCAAGCCATAAATAAGAATTAGTAATGACAACTTTCAGGTACCAAAATTACCAAAATTATTCTATATAGAAAAGAAACATAAGTACACTCCCATACCTTGTCCATAAGCAGAGCAACGACTGGCCTTCGCAGAACCTGCATGATAGAGAGTTTGCGCATAGGTAAAGCATCAAAGCTGTATATGTAGTTAAAATATGCAAGTATACTTATTCTTTTCTTTGTCCTTCTAGTAAAACTAATTCTACTATTAAGTAATGCTCAAAAAAGTAAAGGATACACAGAGGCATAAATTATTACATAAACTAAGGGAGACATATATTAAAAGCCAATGATTTAGGTACTCTCTTAGTAGAAAAGGAAGTATCAACAGAGACTTCCGCTTGAACTTACTTGAACACAATCTTTAACAGCAGCATGGTGGCAAAAAGCTTGTGATAACTCCCCATGACCATACATAGGATAAAGAAAAGCTCCATTTGCATTTGGAAACCTGAGAACAAAAACAATATAACTCAGTGTGACTAGCATCTAAACGTAATATATTGAATAGCTTAAGTATTGAGTCCACAGAGATATTCAACACTTAGGTTCAGGTAGTAAAAAAAACAGATCACTAAAGATAGAATCTTTATTCTGAGCTTTTAACTTCAATGAATTGACAGCATTCCAACTATTTCTTTTCCTTCTTGTTTCCCGTTCTACATAAGTGCACTTATTTTCCATAATTGTTATCCATCAAACAATGAACAGTTTCTTCATATGTAACATTTTATATCTATACTGTTAGGTGCTAACTTACAAGATTAAGGATCAGTTCAATATGACTACAAAGAATCTCAAACATCATAGGACAACTGTGGAGGAAAAAAAGAAGGACAAGACTAACCTGCCAACTGATTTTTGATAGAGAGCTAAACGTGATATCCCATCTCTTGTCTTCAGTATACTTTTACAAACTTTTGAGTTGTCTTGATCATAATCTACCATTGCAATGGAATATAGGATAATCCTATAACAAAGAAAATTACAAAGTTCTCACCATACCTATGATAACAGGGACAAAATTTGAGGCACGGCAGAAAACAGAATAACGAAAAGCTGAAAAGGTTGTAAAACAGGCCCTAATAGAAGCAAGATCCAAAATGAAATAAGGAAATATTCGTAATTTTCTAACCACATAATAAAAGACTAAACATCACAATCTAAGCATATCCCCCCTCAACACAAAAACAGAAACTTAAAAGACACTGAAACAAAGTTCTCACTAACAGATAGAGAAAGGCGATATGATCTGTACGATTTTATCTTGGGCGGCAGCCGTGTCTTTAAGAAGTCAACAAATGGGCTCTCCAAGTCCTCCTCTGAAATCCTCGAACTTTCATCATCTTCACCATCAGAGGCTGCCAAGTGCTGCTGAACAAGCTTGAAGAACCTCATCAACTGATTCTTTTCTTTAAGAGTCAAACTCTTATCTTTAAATATGGCTGCTCGCGAGTCTGGCGCATTACACAACCCGCCACTACTCTGATCCCAAATGAAGTTCCCATCAACAGACTTGAAATCCAAATACAACCCCATGCCAGACTTCAATACAAGCTCAATGGCCTTGTCAGCACAGAACAATACCCTCGGCCCACCAACATCAATATGGAATCCCCTCGAATGCTCTGCAAGGATCTCTGGGGCATAGTTGGCAGTCTCAACGTGGGAGTACAACGAACACCGATTGAGCTCCAATGCAGTGTAATCACCATCACTAGTTGTAATGCTGGCGGTGGAGGGAGGATTAGCATGTGAATTCAGGAAGGCAGTGAGGTCATCAAGTCGGTGGGAAGCGAAATGGCTGCCGTAAAAGTCGTTAGGGTCAATCTGGAGGACAGTTTTGCCAGCAGTAGAGGCTGCTGCTGCAATAACCGACTCCGGTAGGCCGGTTCCGATGACTATAAGGTCAAAGGAAGTCGGCTCTATCGGTTTTTCTTCAAATGTGGAATCACTCATTGCAGTGTTGTTATGATAATCGTAACGAAAACTTGCAGACTACAAATCACAAACCAAACCTACACGAAAATCAACAACAACAAAATCATTCAAATGTTATTGACAATTGCTTCTAGTGTGTAATATTGGCAAAATTGGAGGTGAAAATTTAGCGGAAAGCAGTAATTGTAAGCCCTAAGAGGATCTGAGTTGAATCTACGGAGTTCAAATCAGTGTGAGAGAGCATATGGATTGGAATACGCTAAGAATATAAATATGATTAGAGATTCGAATAAAACGACGGCGTTTTAGGAAGGACTTACCGGAGAGAAGCTTCAGTCGTCGGAAGATTTGAGCAATGTGGGGTTCGTTTCCGGGGAGTCTCGTAGAGTCCAGATCAAGTAGACCACGAGCAAGACCCGGTTTCGCTGGTGAATAAACGACAGGTCGTTTGTCAGAGTAATACAGTGACACGTCGTTTTCTAGATAACTTACAGAGGCAGTAAAACCCGCCATTCAGAACCACACAGACCTTTTTCTTTTATTTATTTATTTTGTTAGGTCTTCATGTTAAACACATTTAATACTCAGAACTACGTTACACATCCTTATTTTCTAAAATTGTTCTGGACTTATGCAAAGTGTCTTAAGTTGTACTAATATTAACCCATGTTTGGTGTTGCATATGATTTAGATGGTAGTTTGATTTGTTTATAGTTTAGAAGGATTATGCTATCTAAAGATGACATATTTAAGCACCCACAATAACAACACCTAAAGATGCCAATATTGATGTTGGATGGCTTACAAGGTGTTACGTAAGCTTATTTATTTTAGTATTCACTAACACCAAACACAGTACTAACTAAACTGGACTCTTTATTTAACATTGTCACATTTAGTCTCAACAAACAAACAAACATGCACTTAACTTTAGCATTGTTACATTTAGTCCCAACAAACAAACATGCACTTAACTAGCGTAACACAAAAGCCATTACTTCAATGTCTTGTTTGTTCATATTCATCGTCATAATTTGGTAAATGCAGAGGTATTATTTGAGCACAGAACCAAGGCAGTAAGCAACGAAGGTTCATCTTTGTATTTTGCTTGTTTGGCACATTTACAAATTACAACTCATATTCAATTTTGCACCGAAAACATCCCTAGTTTGTGAAGTTTGGACTAAAGTTCAGATGCTCCATTTATATCATTCTGCGTCGAAACTCGAAACTCAAAACTCTTTTTTCTTCTTCAGCATCGTCTGAGTAACCAACAATTCGCTCGACCAAATTTAATCACAACTCAACCGAAAGAGAATAGTCAGGAAGGACTGAAAGCAAACAAAAGACCATTAAAACTAAGTACTCAGATAGAAAGACCCATTGTCAAAGACATAAAAAGCTCATTCCTGTTCAGAATCATATTCAAACAATCTGGTTGGGCAAACTTAGCAATTGAATCATAAACTACTTGTACAAGTAATTCAAATAAAGTAAGATGAAAACTTCAAAATTTCAAATTCAATCATTTGAAAGATTACACAAAATATTGTTTGTATATAGCCTAGATAAAGAGATGTTCCAGCACTACAGTAGAAATATCACAAAAGGATCGAAATATTAGTAACCATGGCCACAGTGCCTCATCACTGCCTTGATCTGTTTTCTGCCTGCCTAGCTTCATCTGGTGTTGATGGAAACAGCTCCACATACCTGGACCCGATCATCATCTTGTCCTTGGACATTGCCCTTTTAGCCTCTTCTGCAGAGGCAAACTCCACGTATGCCTCTCCGGTAGCTTTTCCATCTGGGCGGCAAGCAATATGTATTCTATCTTCAATGACCTTGAAGCCTTTAAAAAAATCAACAATTTGAGATCTCTTTACAGAGAAAGGCAGACCGCGCAGCTTCAATATCTCAGTGTATTCCATTTTCTCCTTATCACTGAACCTCTTTGATGATTTAGCTGGAGGAGGACTTCCTTGATATTCATTGTCATAACTCCCTCCTTCATAGCTTACCTCTGCTGCAACAGCATTGTAGTAATCCTGCCTCTTGCATGTGAAAACCTCAACATACCTACGCCCCATGTTCTGCCGGTCTCTTTGGAGTGCCAACTCAACCTGCACGGGTCCAGCAAAGACAACAAAGGCCTCTCCTGAGAAGCGTCCACCCTTGTTGACCAGCAATACATCCACAATATCTAGGCCAGCAAAGAACTTGAAGATGTCAATGTCGGCACAGTTGAAGGGAAGCCCCCTAAGGCGTACCACAGGAAAAGCAGGAAGCTGGTAGCCAGCACCATAGCCACCAAAAGGTTGAAATCCCCTTGAAACACTGCTGCCAACTGCAAAGTAGGGATTTGATTCCATCATTCTTGGTCTCTTTGAGCCGACCTCGTACACGTCCGATAACCCCCCGCCTCCCAACATTGCCCTTAAATACCCAAAAAAGAGAAAAAAAATCCCCCAAACTCAACCTGTTAATAAAACCAAACCAAACCCAACCCACACTTTCCCTGATACCTAATGTCTACAACTCCATGCAAATCAATTTTATCACAACACACCATCATATCTACCATATTCCCAAATCAAACAAACAAACAAAACCAATACAACAGCTCGATATGCATAGCAAAACACGAAAACTGTTTCTATAAACAATATATTTGGTTTAAAATCACACAAGTAAACGAAGCTCATACAATACAACATCTATAGCTCTAATCTATATATAACCATCCGAATTTCTAATGAGAACACATTAAAATAAAATAAAAACAAAAAAAACTAATTTTGATTTCTTCAGCTTAGAACCAAAACACCAGTATTCCCAAAAACTCCAATTTTACAGGAAAGTTTATTACCCACATAATCAAACAATCATATATACCAAAATCCTAATCGTTTTCTTAATTCGATTTAATCTTTTTAATCAAAGACGAGTGGAATCGGATAATTAAGTTTTCATCAACAAGAAACAAACAGATAATTGGAAAATGAAACAAGACTCAAAATTTCGAGGCTTACCCTCTCGATCCGTACATGGTATCGGTTTGAATCCCCCCAAAAAAGTAGCTTCGACTCTCTGAAACACCAAAGCGCAAAGAAAGATTGAAACTTGTTTTATAGAACAAGCCCTAGCTTCGACTCTGCAATTTCGTTTTGCATTTTATTATACAAGCAATATATGATAAGCACAATTGACTGGGCCTGGACCCAGCCCACTCCACTAATGAAATGTATATTGGGCCCAACACAATGACCAGTCATTCTCTTACAAGTAAACTTGGAATGATCATGAGTGGGAGACAAGTGAAGTGAGAGAAGAAATAAATCGTTATCGATTTCAGATGATTGATTCATAAATCCGTCTCCTCTCTTCGCAATCAAACTCCAGAGTATTCAAGAATTGAGTCATGATAAGGAGGTGAGACATATGTCAATTCTGATTCCTAACATTCACACGTTAGTAAACTTATGAATACTTTTATCATAAATTATTATGATTACTATGTGTTAGTAAAGGCAGAAATCATTTGATTTCACCATAGTCCTTCTATTCCATTTCAAGTAAATAAACATACCCTCATCTCATCCCAAGTCTTGTTGCTGCTATCTAGTCTCCTGAGATTTTTTCTTTTTTCTTGGTGATTTGATTTCATGAAATTACATTAGCAACGCATCAAATCTTAACGCGTAGAGCTGCAATAAGCATTATACTACTATTTTCGTTAATATGAAGAAGACTGCATTGACTTAATTGCAACACGTAGTTGTTAACACGTAAAGTTGCAGACTTGCAGCGTACGGGGAGTGTGGGATTTGCTACTACACCCTTTTTGAAACTACCAGGATCCTTTCATTTCTCTTTTTCTCTTCCATTTGTGGAAAATCTTTTCAAAGTTACTCAAACCCTTACCTCACAGGTCTTAGTCCCATTATGTTACAAGAGACATCCTAGAAATCTCTTGGCAATTTCTTGAGTCTGTAAGTCTGTAAGTCCAGGTGCGAAGTCTAGTGTGGCCGATCTAATCGGGATTGTTGCCCCAAAGTCGTTGTATGCAGTTCATTCATGAATAATGAATGAAGTTGGTATGAATAAAAAAATTTCCACCTATCCTCTATGTTTGGGGAACCGACTCATTTCCTTATAATTAATTAGCTAGACACGGTGTAGCTGGGCCATGGCAGCAAAGATATGGAAGAACATCATTCAAGATTTCATATCTATAAGAGTGGGTATTGTGCAGGCTGTGTGCAATACATTGAGAGCTTGTGTGTGTTATATGACTTTGAGCTTTGTTGCGTGGTGTGTTTGTTTCTGAATATCGGATTGGATTAGGGTGAAGACTCGACGTTCGAAGATGGGTAGTACATCGACTGCAACTCGAGCCTTGGCGAATGTGCTTGGTGATGAGGATCAGGCCGGTTTAGAAGCATCGTTGAACAACCAGCCGCCGCCGCCGCCGCTTGAAGCTGCGACAACAACCAAAGAGACCAAGATATTGAAGGGCATGGATCTAAACATCTTCATGGCGGCAACACAAGGCAACATTGACGCCCTTAAGGAACACAAGTACATTCTCCACCAAATTTTGACTCCCACCAACAACACTGTTCTTCACGTCTATATAGCATACGAAAGCAGCAGCGCAGCAGCGGTGACCGAATCAGTTGATCAGCTTCTCGAGTCGACCAACAACGTCAAGAAAATGCTTGATTTGTGTCCACCACTACTACTGCAGCTCAATAAGAGCAATGAGACTGCGTTACACATTGCTGCGAGGTACGGGCGTGCTGATATTGTTGAAGTGCTCATACAAGAAGCCAAAGCTCGCGATGCGAATGGTGACAACCTTGAGGAAGGGTTTGAAAGACAATGGCAGGTCCTCATTAGAGGAAAAAACTGTGACAAAGACACTGCCTTGCACGAGGCGGTGCGGTTTAACCACCTTGAAGTGGTGAAGTTACTGACCAAAGAAGACCCCGAGTTCGTGTACCCTGCTAACAAAGCGGGTGAGACACCACTTTACTTAGCTGCCGAGAGAGGACACTATGATTTGGTTTGTGAAATACTTGATAATTGCAGATATGCAGCTTACCAAGGTCCTAAATGCTCAACTGCTTTACACGGCGCTGTCATATCCAACAATGAAAGTACGTATTCATCTAAACTCATGAACTTACTTTAGTTTTCTTTTAACAAAAATCTTACGGTTGTCTGAAATATTATATGGATGAAAAAATATGATCATTTTATGTTCATGTATATGAGCTAGGCCGGTATATATGTAGTTTATTAACGTTTCATTCGTTAATTAACAATGTTGAAGAAATGACAAGGAAATTACTGGAGAAGCATAAGACTATGACACAAGAAGTAGATGAAAAAGGATGGACTCCGCTTCACTTGGCTGCATTCATGGGTCACAGTACAATCGCGAGATTGTTACTAGAATGTGATACATCTGCTGCCTACATTCGTGACAAAAACAAGAAGCGTACGCCTCTTCATCTTGCTGCCACCCATGGCCGTGTGGACGTGATGAAAGAGATTGTTTTTCGATGCCCTGATTGTTGCGAGCTGGTGGACTACAAACGTCAAAATGTTCTTCACTATGCTATTCAGAAACACCAACTTCAAGTAGAGAGATTTGTTCGAAAAGATCCGTGGCTTAGTCATGTACTTTTGAATGGGAAGGATGTTGGCAGAAACACGCCCCTCCATGACATTGCTTATTCTCCTTACAAGGAAGCCACTGATTTCATAAGTGATGCCAGAGTTGATAAGATGGCATTCAACATGGAAAACTTAAACGCTATCAACATCATCGAGAAGAATAATGGGTCCTCACCATGGAAGGTATTATCAATTTTTCAATTGATTTTGTGTATAACACAACCTAGCTAGTTTATAAAATGTACTTGTTTTTTGTTGCAGAGAATTCTCAGAATGGAACTGGAAGAGACAGGTGCTTATCGTGGTTATCGTATTCCAAATCCTGACGAAGATGGGGGAAGGAAACTAGTCCATGTAAACAAAAATGACAATGACCTTAGAGACAATGTATCAAAAAAGAAAGATCTCAAAGACAAGGAAATAAAAGAGTCTCATTTGGTAGTGTCTGCATTGATATCAACCGTAACCTTTGCCGCCGGCTTTACCGTCCCTGGTGGTTATGTAAGTGAAGAAGGACCAAACCAGGGTCTTGCAGTTCTATCAAGAAATGCAGCTTTCAAGGCATTTGTGATAACAAACACATTGGCCATGAGTCTGTCCAGTTGTGCTATCATGTTACGCCTTTTCTTATCGTTGAAAGGGCAACACGGATCACACACACTGTCTATGGCACTAAGCTGCACCTTTTACGCGCTGATTGCGATGGTGGCTGCATTCCTCACCGGCGTATATGCAGTATTAGGTGGTCATGTTTCATTAGGACTTGCCGTTGCTGCTTGTGTGCTAGGCACTGTCTTCTTCTCGGTTTTAGGTTTTGTCTCTATTTCTCCCGCTTTCATTACTTTTCGGAAGCGTGCACATCGTTTCTTTGTCTGTATAGTTAAACGGCTCGGATTACAGTATTATTTTTTGTACTGATCGGATTGCAGTAAACTTTTGTCGAATTTTCTTCAGCGCGTTTCCTAACGTTTCTTCTTAATTTCCATAGCTGCAGTGTATTTTATGACTCCTTTACTCTCACGTACAAAATTAAAATGAAACACCATGTGGCTCCCTCACCCACATACAGGCCCGGCCTTGGGGCAAGACGGTCCAGACAAGGGTCTTGGGCCTCAAAATTTAGAGGCCTCAACTTTTTTATTTTATGTATAAACCTATATTTAAAAAACAATTAAATAAATAAAAAGATACATGTGCATCTCTTCTTTACGCATGTGCATCTCTTTTTTATTTTATGCGCCCCATCCACATACATGTGCATCTCTTCTTTACACACAGTCCAAAACAATTAAACATTTGCGCATCTCTTCTTCTACTCACACAGAAGAATTGAAGAATTCGAAAAAAAAAGAGAAAAATGCACCAACAATGTCTGAACTCTTTAAGGACTGTCAATATGGTACCCAAACTTTCAAATGTATCAAAGTGATACCTGGACTTGGTTTTTTGTATTAATGTCGTACATGTCGTCACTTTCCGTCATAACTCTGTTAGTTCATGTCACATGTGACGCACGTGACTGAAAAAAAAGAGTAAATGACTGAGCTACCCCTTCGGTAGAACACTCCATTTTTCTCATTCATTTCCCTCCTCTATCCATAAATCCAGCGTTTCATTCATCCACAAAGATAAACCTCGCACTGTCCAAAACGATGCGTTTCATTCACATGCAACTCCTTTAAAAACCTTTCGTCGTGATGGGTGATTGAGCACCAGACTGTAATTGTGTGATGGATTCTCCACCGGCGAAGAGCTGGAGCATCCACACCCGACCCGAGATCATCGCCAAGTACCAGATCCTCGAGCGGGTCGGATTCGGCGCCTACTCCGACGTCTACCGGGCCCGCCGCCTCTCCGACGACCTCACCGTCGCCCTCAAGGAGGTCCACGACTACCAGTCCGCCTTCCGCGAAATCGAGGCCCTCCAGACTCTCCAAGCCTGCCCCAACGTCGTCGTTTTGCACGAGTACTTCTGGCGCGAGGACGAGGACGCCGTGCTCGTCCTCGAGTTCCTCGCCTCCGACTTGTCATTTGACATATGATTTTGCCGAGAAGCAGAAGCACACGGGTCCTCAATGGCAGAGTGAGAAAGAGAAATGGAGACGGAGATGGTGGTGTTTGTTTTCTAGTTCTTGGCGTCTTTATCCCAAACCAGACGGACCTGAATTTCTTCTCTTCTTCAATTCCCCTCCTATCGATCTCAGCTCAGCTATCTGCTCTCTCTCTCTCTCTCTCTCTCTCTCTCTCAATATGAACTACGATGATTGCATGAGTGCATGCACGTGTGGTACGTCTATCCACGTGCACCTGTTTTATTCACTGGAAATTGATTGATTTGTTCTTTGCTTCAACTCCATATCCATATCTCTCAGTTCTCTTTTATCCGTCGTCTTCCAGCGCAAGTCCCGCACCCCGATCGACCTCCCTGACCTACAGCAGAGCCTCTCCCTCATCTCTCGCTCCCACCACACCAGCCTCATCAAGCTCCTCGACGCGTCTCTCTCAGGCATGCAGCTACGTCTACCTCGTCTACGAGTTCGTCGACGGCGCCAACCTCGCTGACTGCCTCCGCAACCCTAACAATCCGAGCTTCACAGTCCTCTCCTCCTGGCTCTCCCGCCTTCAGATCGCCACCGACCTAGCTCACGGGTATAAGAGAATGAGTTTGATAGAGAAGGCGAGGGAGGCAGTGAAATGTGGTGGTGGAGTGAGGAGGTGGGTGGATAGGCGGCTGAAGGACTCGTTTCCGATGGAGGTGGCGGAGAAGATGGTGCAATTGTCACATCCCGGTTCTTAAGTCAATTTGCGGTTATTTACTTTTGGATTACTTTGACCTTTTACCTTTTTAAGTAACCGTTTACTATGTAAGACTCCAAAAGTTGACTTTTTCCTCCGTTTAGAATTTAGGAAAACTTCATTCATGAAAGTTGTAGAGGACGTTAAATGGAGTTCGTGGACACGCGACACGCTTAAAACAGAGTTCGTATGAAGAAGTTATGGTCTAATAACGAAAGTTACTTTGAATGGTAAAAAGGGAGTAAATTTTTGTAGGCTTTATATTGTTGGGTTAAGTTGGACCAGGTGTGGGGGGAAGCCCATTTTATTTTTCTCGGCCTCTGTTTCTCTCTCTCCTCTCACTCGCGTCTCTCCCGACCCGCTGGATTCCCGGCCTCCGTCCGTTGCCATCCGGCCGCCACAGACCGCCGCACCGGTCCCGAATGGTCGGCCGTCGACCCAGCTCTCTTCTTGGACCAGTGGGAGACGCCCTAGTGCCGCCGTGAGGGAGAGAGAGCGCCCGGAAGCTCCGACTGTGTTGTGGAGTCCGGTAGTCAGAAATCGCTCCTCCGTCCGCCATCACCGGTGATTCGGGTCTTGTTAGGAAGAGCTCTCCGTGTGCAACAATTCCCTAGAAGGTAATGATCCAATTCGAAGTGTGTTAGAGGATTTACGGGCTAGGGTTTGAATTTGGGGATTTTTGGATGTTTTGTTTTGATTCGATTACCCTAGTTAAGCTTAGAATTGGCCTAAATGCTAGTTATGAAAGTTGTTGTGCTTGATGAGATGATTATTCTGTTAAATTTTGGGAGGCATTGGACGTCGCCGGAGTACGGCCGTCGGCCGCCGCTGCCGGCGGAGCAGGCGGCGGCGCCGCCACTTGGAGGTTGATTTTCAGGTTTTTGGGTTTGTTTTAATGAGAGGAGTCTAATGAAGTGTAGTTTGGAATTGTTTGATGAGTTTAGGTTCGGTTTCGGATTTTCCGAAGACTAGCAATATTAATGGTTAAAATTGATAACCGGGTATAGGAATATTACTGTTAGACAGTTGTTGGATTGTGCATATGCATTGAAGTGGATATTGGAGTGATATGTATGGATTTGAGATTGGTGTTAGTTGGAATGGGTGACCATAGTATATCTAATGGGTGTCCATAGTAAATCTAGTTAGAATGTTTAGTAAACTTGGGGAAAGAATGCATGTTGAATGATTTGCATAAGTATGGTTTGATTTTGGACTTATGTTGGTAAATGTGATGTGGGTAGAGAAGGTAGAGAAGTGGACTAAAATGATGAACTACGAGTGGCTTGATCCCTTTAAAAGGGTACGTAGGCAGCCCGATCAAATTTTGGGTGCAGCCACAAATTAACAAAATAAATTTAGGTTTCAAACGCAGTAAAACTGCGTTGTTGTTTGGTTTGAGAATGAGATCCTATCTCATTTTCGATTTTAAGATTTTCTTTATGATTTCTGGATTTGAGGTATTATACTGAACTGCATATTATTTGGTTTTTGGAAAGATGAGAATCATTGAAGTTATTTATTTCATTGAGCATTTTAACTTGTGGGACACGTCGTGAATTTAATTAGTTTCTTTACTCTTTGAATTCTTTGAGTACGGTTGGGAATCGTACTTATGTTTTAATTATGAGTTTCGGGGAAACTCACATGGATTATGTTTCTTTATTTATGCCCTACTTGTTGGATCGATATTATTTATGATAGCATGTCTTTCCGCCTTTCGAGGCGATGTAACTCCCACGTTTGAAGTGGGGTTACGCAAGCCATTTCCGCCTTCGGGTGATGTGATGTAGTCGACGACATCACGCAAGCCCTACTCTTCTCTGTTATCATAACATGAAGGTGTAGGGAGTATGGGAGTATTATTGCCTGGGAGGCAACCGAGTCTGGGAGGCTCACTTGTATAGCATGTTGTTTCACCTTTCGAGGCGATGTAACTCCCACGTTTGAAGTGGGGTTACGCAAGCCCTTTCCGCCTTCGGGTGATGGGATGTAGTCGACGACATCACGCAAGCCCTACTCCTCTCTGTTATCATAACATGAAGGTGTAGGGAGTATGGGAGTACTATTGCCTGGGAGGCAACCGAGTCTGGGAGGCTCACTTGTATGGCTAAAGCTGTTTCTTAATTATCGTTGTTGATTTGACTAGCAAGGCTAGTCCCTTGTTTTGGTTCCTTCTCCTATGAATGTTATTATTTATCTTTGTCATTAATTTGACTAGCGGGGCTAGTCCGTCTCCTTGGGATTTTCTTTATGAAAGATTTTGGTTAACATTTGCATGCAACGAATTTATGGCATATTGGAAATTAGTGAAAGTATTTATATTTTGGTTATCTTGTGGGTTGTAGGATTAGTTTAAGTGAGGAATTATTATATTGGGAGATGTGTTGAACTTGGGGAGCAGGAAAGCTCCAGGTGTTGAAGATGTATGTTTGGTTATAGAAGTGTTAAATTGGATTTTTCAGGTAAGGGTCGTCCATTTTTAAGAAAGGTTATGCCGAATTTTCGGTAAATTTTCCTTGAAAGTTGACCCCGTAGGATTTACCTTAGATCTCAAGGTGAAATTCGGGGTGGGTCCTGTCAGTGCAGGTGGAGAAAAAGTCATTTATGTCCTCAATTTCCAACTCACATGACCCGCATGTGTTTATCAATGACGGAGCTGTGACGGAAAATGACGACAGGTACGACGTTGGTACAAAAATACAAGTCCATGTATCACTTTGATACATTTAAAAGTTCGGGTACCATATTGACAGTCCTCCAAGAGTTCAGACACTGTTTGTGCATTTTACCCAAAAAAGAAAGAAAGGAGTAGCAAACCTGATCGAAAGAGCAACACCACTCAATTATATCAATCTAAAAGGGTATGATTTTTTATTCCTTCTTTTTTGAGATATTTCTTTTATACTCTGAAAGAAATTGTGATTTTCCCTTACTGTTTCTTGATTTGATTTGCTGAACATTGAAAATGAATATATGATGATTTAGAAATTAAAGTTTGAATTATGTCGATTTCATATAATCACAAAATCATTAAATTAAAGAGTATTTAATTTTCGTTATCAGTGTTAATCTATCTTTTTTTTAAGTGCAGTTATCAATTTTGTAATCACATTTTCTATCCACTATCCATGTTTTTCTCTCCAATTATCTCCTTATTTTTTTATTTTGCAATTTACCATAATAACTCTCGTGTCTTAATAATCTAAATCAACTTCATAGGGGTAATATTGGTAAAACATAATTTGGTGAATTTAGAGATTTCTAGTTTTATAGTAGTAGAGATGAGTCGGACACATGATATTACAGGCCGGTAGCCAGTTGTTGATAATTTGAATGCAAAAATATTATCAAATAGACCATACTCTACAATGTAATCGAACTCGTTTAAGGTCTTGCATATGATATGTTGATTGTTATGCATGACTGCTGCATTCCTTATACTATCTTGCTTATGTAGACTTGTAGTTACGGTGGTTGAAGAGACGGAGGAAACGAGAAGAGAGAGAGTAATAACAAAGATTAAAGTAATCACCACAAGTGGTTGAGTTGATAAGAGTCTTAGCATAAAACCCTCATACCCAAGTTCGAATCTCACCGATACTAATTGGAGTTAAATCTCAATTTATTCTTGATGACAAAAGGGAGGAAGCGTCCTGAAATGATTCTTCGACGTGAATTAGTCTATGTGAGGATACCGTTGTTAACCTTCTACAAAAAAAAATCAAAGTTTTATAAATTTATTATTACGAGAGCATCTCCAACAATAGCTCTATAATTTATGTATTATAGAAAAGCAAACACTAGAGTTTTAAAAGTAATATTTTTTTTTTTCAAGCTCGAACAAATTCTTTAATTTAGAGATTTGATAATAATTTTTTTAATCTTTTTAAAAATCTTAGAATTTGTTGTAAAAATGTGGAAGATTTAGTTTTATTAAGATCAAGAATACGGGGAATCTGTTACAGAGTGGTAGGTGGTGGACATGACTAGTTAAGTGTATTAAACTAACGTGGCAGGTTTCTGTTGGTGTCACCACAAAAGTGGTGGGTAGAAAAAAGCCGTGTAGAAATGATGCTCTCTCCACCTATCCCGAATTTAAATTAATTTTTAATGGATAACCTATTCGATAGAGCTCACTAGCAGATTAAAAAAAGACTTACCCTAATGCTATTCAATTGCAGATTAGACAAGAAAAAGGACTCGTAATGCTATTCAATTCTAGCGAACGACTTCAGTCAATCAATTTGAACAAAACCGCGTTATATATTTATTTATATATAACACCCTTCCCTTCCCCTGATCCTCGCCCACGTCCCTAGCTAGCTTCCTCCTCGTCCTCTTTTTGGGCTATCGTGGAGAAGGAAGGAAATTACGGCACTTGGTTTAAAATTCGTACAGGCAATAGGGCTCACCCTGTACGCCATGCCATGGTTGCAATGGTGGTGGCATTCGTTACCATGAAATTGTGAATAACAGATTTGAAATACAAGATTTTGTTCAGAAAGATCCTTGGCTTAGCAATGTCCTCTTAAATGGCAAAGATGAAAACCAAAATACTCCTTCTCATCAACTTGCTGCTTTTCACAAATTTCGTTATGTGAGTCGGGCTGGTTCTAAAATTATTGACTCGAGCAAAGATTTGATAAGTGACGCCAGAGTCGATAAGATGGCATTCAATAAGGCAAATCTAACCGCATTGGGTATGGTTCAAGCTAACGAAACTTTTTCCCAACCGGAGAAGGTACATGTTGAGCTATGAATCCTATATCGGTAAAGTGAGACTCTGCCTATAAATTTATAAGAGTTTGGACCACTACATACAGTTTCAACCTCAGACTACTTTATAGTACATATATATATATATATATATATATATATATATATATATATATATATATATATATATAGTTGCCGTTTTTAACTTGCTAATAATCTGTTTAACCTGACATTTATTACTTCTCCATGTTTCAGAAATATCTACAAAGACTGTCTTCAAAACTGAATAGTGGCAGACCAGGTTATCACACTGTAAACAACGAAATCAAAGGAAATGATGGCAAACATGACATCAAGATTGAGAGGAAGGAAGCGACTGGTGAAACAGTGAAGGAATTAAAACAACCCCATCTGATAGCAGCTACACTCATAGCAACTGTGACCTTCTCAGCAGGTATGACCATGCCCGGCGGTTATCAGAGTGAAAAAGGACAGGACCAGGTTTTGGCAATTCTAAGCAAAGATGCCAATTTCCAAGTATTCATTGTGACAAATTCAGTTGCCTTTGACTAATCTAGTTTGGCTGTCTTCATCCACATTTGGGTCATTCTCACAACTACGCTGTATACACCGCCAGTTGTACAGATTCGCTGGGTATTGCATTTAATTGACGGTGTGGGCATTTGTATTCATGATGGTTGCTTTCTTGTCATTAGTATATCCTAAATTTGTTGGTATTGATAATCATGCTTTTTGCACTCCTCCTCAATATTTCCACACTCAATAGTACCGATGTTTTTCATATGTTTCTAGTCAACATACGGGTGCTGACGGCATTTCGTTTTTGCATGTTTCATCTTAGGCATGCAAAAAACTAAATTAGTTCTACTTATATGAAACACGGTTTGGGAAAATATGGTGCAACGAGTATGTGAACGAGTGTCAAGAGACAAAGATGTTGACACGGAAGTCGACCGTGAACAGAAAGTCAAGATCCAAAAACGAATCTCATTTGGTAGTATAGTGTCCACACTCATTGCAACTGTAACTTTCGCAGTAGGTTTCACTATGCCTAGCCTGGTGGCTAGGTTTCGTTGTTCTATCAAGAAATGCAGCTTTCAATAGGCGTTTGTGATAACAAAAACAAATGCATTAGCCATGGCTATGTCCATTTGTGCCGTCATGATAGGTTTTTAATTTCTAGGAAGGTTACGGTTTATACAGTCAACCCAAAAATGAATCCAGAACCCAAAACTGCAACCTTATGCCGATCGCGATTTGTGATCGAATACCTTAACAACATGGCCGGTCAAAATGAATATATACTTGATAATGTAGTACACAGGGGCGGGACTACACTCCGGTCCGGGAGGGTGCGGACCCTGTTATGGTTTTTTAATCACCTTAATTAGTCTTAAGAGAAATTCGTCTAAATGGTACACAAACTTTTGCTCTTTATAAATTTTGGTATATCAAGTTTTAAAAATATCAGATTGGTATCTCATGTTTTTATCCCGACCTAAGATTGATATATATATAGTTATTAAGATGACTAATTTACCCTCAGACCCAAAAAAGATGACCAATTTACCCTCAAAGTCTTTTTTTTCTTAGTTTTTCTTCTTTGTTTTCATATTTCAATTTTCTCTTTTTGACTTTTTATATTTTTAGCAACATAGAGAAAAAATTCATCTTCACGTACTTTCTCCTTGCTAAGAATCAGTTTTTCATCTCAATCATCTTTGAATGTCAACGACAACAACAAGTTCTTTGAGTGTTAACAGAAATAATAAGGATTGAACTTTTGTATGTTTCCCCTCTTCAATCTTTTTCAAGTTTATAAAGGTCAAACCAAATCATCAAATTCTAAAACCTCTTTAATATTTCTGGAATATGAAAACAAATAAAAAAAACTAAGAAAAAAGAGAACTTAAGGGTAAATTGGTCATCTTAATAGCTATATATATCAATCTTAGGTCGGGATGGAAACATGAGATACCGTTATGATATTTTGAAAACTTGAAATACCAAAGTTTATAATGAGCAAAAGTTCATATACCATTCGGACGAATTTCTCTAGTCTTAATAACATAGCTTAATTATAGCAATCCTCCCTCAGTTTTCATAATGAACCACCCCCCCCCCCTACTAAACTATCCAAAAAGGAATTCCTTCAAACTTTAACATCTGGTCTGGAACATCAAAAATTTCTCCCGGTAAGCCTTAATTTTATGTATTCTAATCAAAACATCAGATTTGTTTCTTAAAAGGAAAAATTTCTCCTTTATTTTTTCCTTTTGTATTCCTTAATGAGGTTCATTGCATTAATCTTTTCTTCTATGATAAAATTTAATGAGATGTTTGTTCTTTATTCATACTTTAAATTTTAGGTTTGTTAATTTATTCTTTAGCAATTTACTTCGAACCCTTCAACCCTAAAATAATCCTAGTTCCGCGACTAATAGTACACCGAAGCTTCCTCATCAGAACAAAAACCGCAAGAGTCAAGACGTCAGCTATCACTTCGAACTTAATTTCTAAGCGTGTTCTTGAAGACTGATATTATCTAACACAGAGCTAGAAACGTATGTAGATTATGCTCTATACACTTGGATCTATCTATATAACCCTTCCCTTTAGTCTCTTAAGTCTTAACCCAACTGCAGCTCCACAAAGACCTCTCAAGTCTCAATATATTCTCATCGTTCTTGTTTCCCTAGCCTGGAGCAGAAACATACCATAATGAATCACTCCAATTGGTATGAGACTCATGATGAGAGCACTGAGACAACAGGTACACTTGCTTCTCGTGTTGTTGATCAGTTTGAAGAATCGGCAGACACAAACACAGGTAACTCGTCTGTAAGTTATAGTGGCATGGATATTGATGTGTTCATAGCTGCACGAGAAGGCAATATTGATTGCCTTAGAGAACACGGAGAGCATCTTCACCAAATGTTGACTCCATCCAAGAACACAGTTCTCCATATTTATATAGCATGCGTAGGCCGTGCAACATTGGCGAAATCTGAAACAGCGCTGAAGCCGAAGCCAGCCAAAATCGTGGGGGAGATCGTCCAGATGTGCCCGCCGCTACTATTGCAGCCCAATGAGGACGGAGACACTCCATTACACTTTGCGGCCAGACATGGGCATACTGCAATAGTGGAAGTTCTTATACAGGCTTCGAAATTAGCTTGTCATCATTCCAGCGACCACGAGAGAGGTATCTCGACAGAAGAGACGTGCTGGCAGATGCTTATAAGAACAACCAACAAGGAAAAGAACACTGCATTGCACGAGGCTGTGCGCTTTAATCACCTTGATGTAGTGAGGGGGTTGACCACAGAGGACCCCGATTTCTTCTACAGTGAAAATGATTCTGGCGAAACTCCGGTTTACATGGCTACTGAGAGGGGATATCGTGCCTTGGTTATTAAAATGCTCAACAATTGCACAAACTCAATTTATCAAGGCCCCAATGGTTACACCGCTTTGCACGCTGCAGCTCTTTCCAATGATGAATGTAAGCATATATATATATCTTTTAGTGAAAATTATACATTATGTTTTTGTTCATGTAACTAAACAGTCTTTCTTTTTATGTTTTAAATATGACGAAAATACTTCTACAGACCGAAAGGGCTTTAGCAAGAGAAGTAAACGAACTAGGACAGACTCCACTTCACTTAGCTGCATGTTGGGGTCACACTGCAATTGTGAAACAACTGCTACTGTGTGATAAATCTACTGCATACATTTGCGATAACAGAAAGAGGTCGCCATTTCATATTGCGTGTTACCAAGGCAGTATATCTGCAGTGAAAGAGCTAGTTTCTCGTTGCCCTGATTGTTGTGAATTCGTTGATAATAAAGGTCGGAATGGTCTTCACTATGCCATCGACGGTAATAGTCATCAGGTAGAAGCCTTCATACGAAATGACCCATGGCTTAGCAGTGTCCTTTTAAATGGCAAAGATGCTGATGGGAACACACCTCTCCACTATATTGCTACTTCTCTCTATGAAGGCATGGATTTCATAAGTGAACCCAGAGTTGATAAGATGGCATTCAACAAAAGAAATTTAAACGCTTTGGACATCCTTCAAAACAGTAATGAATTAAGCGAGAAGGTAAGTTTATTTGGGATCGAACAAATACATTGTTCCTATATGCTTGGTTATACATTTGGTTTGAAGTGCATGGTTAGGTTGAATTTGTCTACGAAGATAATATTTCGATTATTTCTCATATACACGGTTTTTCTATTAAAGGATCTTTATTGTGGTTTATATAAGGAACCGGTTATTAGGCCACTTTTCAATCACATTTTTCAATCGTAACGGTTCATGTGTATATATGTTCCATTTTTTAGGTGGTGCTGCATACAGTACTTAGCCAGCAGTTGACAAAAACTGGTGCAAGAGGGTATTGCCGTCTTCGAACCCACCAAGATGGTCCCAAAGAGGTGATGGTAAACGAAATAAAAGAAGCTCATCTGGTAGTGTCAACACTCATAGCAACTGTAACTTTTGCAGCAGGTTTTTCCGTGCCGGGGGGTTACCAAAGTGAGGAAGGACCGGACCAGGGTTTCGCGGTGCTAACAAGAAATGCAGCATTCAAAACATTCGTGATGGCCAATACACTAGCCATGTGTATGTCCAGTTGTGCTGTTATGATCCGCATTGTTCTTGCAATCCGAAGAAAGGATGAGGAGCATGGTCCCTTGATCCGAAGAAAGGAGGAGCATGGTCCTCTTCTCACTGCAATAAATCTGACATTTTACGCCTTAATCGCAATGGTGGTGGCATTTCTTACCGGCACATATTCAGTTTTAGGTCATTCACCAGAACTTGCTATCACTGCATGCGTAACTGGTTGCTTTTTCTCCTTTGTGTTTGGTTTTTTCATGCTTTCTCGCAAAATGGATAACCTCCGTATACATTATTTCAATGCGCATGACACCGTCATGATCTGGTTACGCATGTACAAAGTGTGATGCGCAAAGAGAGATTCTTATATAAAGAGGGAGTCTACAGAGAATGGGGTTTTACAAGTGATCGTAAGCTAGAGTTACATAGAGAGACGGTATAAGATCATATGATCAGTAAGTTAATCCTAAGCTCTTGTGTAAACTACTAAACCTTGTCAGATAATCATAATCAAACAACATTACGTTCCATCATTATGACAATTTGGGACAGAACTCATAAATTCTACAGTTTGAAAAGTCGACAAACAAATTTGCTAACCCGTGTAGACAATATCAACCAAGGAATAATTCCCACCTGCAATTGAACAAGGAAAAAAATCAGAAAAAAAAAATGTTCAAAACCATCAGATGCTTCCTATCCTATGCAATTTGAAAGAACATAGGGCCTGTTTCTGTATCTAGGATTGGATCGGATATGTATTACCATTCAATTCAAGGTGACTTCACCGACTTGAATGAAAAAAATAAAGGTTAAGTTCAGTGAGTAGATGGATTAATTCTAAGCATTACATGTCCAACCATTTTGTAAGAACTGGACAGGATAAGTTTCCTCAATGAAGTCACTTATCATCTTCCTTTAACTTGCACAAAAGGGAGATGCTGGGGCTTTCTTTCTTTCTTTAAACTATAAGTTCATTCAGTTGCATATCCAATCCAACATTGCGCAGCAAACAGCCCCATACTCTTTTCTTTCTGACTTAATGAGTGCTTATTCATATACGAATAAAGCTAACAGTAACTTGTCGCCATGAGACTTCCATGTTTACAACCTATGACAACATAGCCACATGAATATAAAAGATAGATGACTAGGTACTGTTAGCTTATATGAAAGATACAAGAAGGGACTAAAAGATAAGCTAAAAGAAGTGACACTAGTAAGATCATTTAGCTGCTCGATACACAAAGGCAACTGTAACAATTCTCCGAAGAAAAGTATACTACAGCAAGAACAAAAAAGTACGGTCCAATCTTATTTACCATAACATTTCCGTTTAATACTCCTCCAGCCCTCCATGATATCACCTTTCCTGAAAAGCAAAAATATATATAATCATGAGTACACTCAATTATTTATGTTACTATCACTTATAATCTGCACCCTACTTGGTCTGTGCTTCAGAAGCGTGTCTCCTTTTCTCTCTTTTGTTGATAGATTAGTAATTATGCAAAGTCATACACTTGGGAGGAGCAGATATGCATGGTAGTGAGGAGAACTCAGATGTCAAATTATTTTAAAGAACAGAACAAAGAGAAATACTTGCGAATAGCCAAACTGGTAGAAAGATCCACACGACTCAATAAGTAAATTTGGAAGAAGAATGTATTACCAAAGGGTTGAACAAGTTGTTGTGATATGGAGGCAACTGGAACCCTCCAAAACCAGCAAACTAGCACAAGATATGTCAAGACCTAAATGAAAATTATCTGTAGCTGTTAAGAACCTTAACAATGGAAGGTAAACTGAAAAAGAATACTTGATATGTTAATAGATCCAGCATTACCTTGGAGATGAACAAAACTTTCAGATACAAATCATATGAACCTTTTAACTCCTTGCCCTGTAACTCTTGATCTGGAAGTCAGGAAAAACTGTCAGAATCTATTCACCAATAACAGGGCAACAAACATATAAACATAAATGAATGGCTGAGTTTGCAAACAGTACGCTTAGCGAGTTCTTTCTCCTTCGCAGTCACCATCCTCCTAAGCTTTGCAGCTTGCGCAAATGTTGCTGGTCTGCATTCAACAAAAACTAAAATCATACAACTGCAAAATGAACGCTCTTTCAACTTTCTAATTCACTATTCATCCTACCAAAATGGTTTTACATTTCTACAACGACACTAATAGTAGAAAATAAGATACCGTCTTTGAACCTCTAATCGATACCGTGTTCTCAAGTTTCATACATGTTCTTAACTCATTAAAGAAGCGAACAAGATCAACTGATCCACAATTAAAGCCGAAACCATAATGCTGTGCAAGATTGAGAAAACATAGACTTGAAATTAACAAACTACTCACTGTGACAAGGAGCTTGCCTCTTTGGAAAGCTCTTTGATCTCTCTCCGCAACCGAGTCTCCTCAGCAGTCACTGGTCCTCGCTGAGAACAACAAATCCACTCAATCACAGTCAGAATTGAGCTTTCAGAAAAGCAATCGAATTGAAGAATTCAAGCATCAAATTTGAAGATTAAGACAAACGATTTCTGAAATCTATGCGGTGGGGATAGAGATTTGGTACCTTCTTTAACTGTTCTAGCCACCTAGAGAGGAACTGGAAAGCGACGACGATTATGAACACGACCGGAGCTGCGGCCGAGATTCGGTGCTCCGTTAGGGTTTCCATCACCTCGCCCATGGATTCTAGCTCTGAGGATATGGACGCAGACGTGTTGGTGTTCTTTTTTAAAACGAAAATTCTTCCATTCACATGGTGACGTGGCAGAAGTACACCCACACCTTTCACTGTAGACCAAGTTTTGACTAACTTCAGCCTTCCTCCGTTAACGTTTTGGAACTGAGCATCTCTGTTAGGATTCCCGGGATCAAACCCATGGGAAGCCATTAGAGAGAAGGAAATGAAAGCTACAGCTAAGAAATAAGAAATAAACTAAGAAAATAAACTTCAATATACTTCAATACCATTACAAGCATCCTAGATTGCTTTATATAGTAGAAGAATAAACCCTAAAAACTCATGTAAGAGACAACTCGAGTCCATTAACCCGTTACATCAGAAACAAATATTTCTAAGAGGCCCAACCCAAGTATGAAGCCCATCTAAATAGATAGAATCATAACATTTCCACCCGCTCAAAGAATAGGCTTGACCTCAAGCCTGGAAGCTTCTTTCAGAATTTGTCCAGTAGTCCAACAGCTGGCATTGTACTGAGAAATTAGATGCTTCATACCAGTATTCTTAGCAATACATCTTGAAGGCTGATCATTGATATATCTATAAATCTCAATATCAAACAGAGCAAACCATGCAACAAGGGTATCCATCACATGTGTGAGTGACATCAACAGTACACCAATAATCAGAAAGGTATTAAGTGAAGTAACAAGAGCATAATCAACCACACTGATCAGCAGGGAGACCATTGTATTGTCAAACGCCCCAGCATTTGTATTCAACATTCCCAAGATAGTGGCGTAAAAACAATGAAGAGCAACAAGGCTATTGTCACCAAGACCCTGGAATAAGATGTCAAGATTATCATCTGCATAAATGGAGAAATCAAGGTCCTGGAAAATGACATTTATAAACAAAGGCTGTTCATTTTCTTCTGATGTCAAATCTGCCTCTTCCCAAGATATGTTTGCAAATGCAGCCCATATTTCATTGGTCTCTGTAAGGTTGCTGTTGTTACTACACTTTATCTCAACAAGTCTTGCAATTTTCTCAAACTCTTGCTTCTGATCAGTACAGTGCTGACAACCTGAGATCAACAAAAAAACAGTTGCAGCAGAACATTTTTGGTGTTTATGCTTAAGCTGGACTAGCTCAGTGGATAGAAAGTTTGCATGCAATTCATGAATGATTGCACTTCCAGTAGATAAACATATATTCTCCCACATATTTCCAAGTTCATCATCAGGTTTCATTTGTCCCTTCATGTCAAAAACTTTGAGCAAAAAACATAATGAAATCAGGAACACTCTTTCAAGCAACCTCTTAAATGAATCAATAGCTTCCTTGCCATCACCACGTGGCCCAAAAATTAGACCTCTGTTCCAAACACAATTATACATCTTGTATGCATGCTTCCAAGTTCCCGAGTGAGAATAAATATCAACAAGAGAACTCATAACGGATCCAATTAACCCAGATATATCATCATGAAGCAAATACCCAGCATTCAAAGTATAATAAATCATGACATAGAGCTCAACCACATCACATAATACCTTATCAAGAGCTGCTGGAAAATATTGATGACTGAAAATGATGGTAGTGTATACCTGAGAGACTGAGGTTTGGATCACTTGGCTAATATCTGCCAATACTAGTCTGCAAGAGGATGGCAGCTCGATTGCTGTCTCACAATTACCAAGTTCAAAGAAAAGAATGAACCACAACAACAGCTGTGATCGAGAATGGGTGCCAGTGGAGCATACTGTCCTCAGAAGAAGATATAGTCTCTTATCAATTTCAGCCTTAACCTTTGATTTCCATTTCTCCAACATTCCCACCAACACCTTTCCAGAATTCTTTTGCATTTCATCATATTTGTCTCTAGCAAACAAACTCTCTACATCAATATTATTATCATCCAAGAGGCCATTATCAGTAATCATGATAGAGTCCAAAGAGTGATTAATTATATCAAATAGTACCTCTTTTGCCTTATCAAAATGACCTGACTCGAAAAACTGATTCACCAACTCTTCTTTGCAAAAATCATCTTGAATCAGACCATGTTGCTCAGTGTCAGAATCATATGTCACATTCAAAAATTCCTCGAAAAGCTTAATTACCTCCATGTGGTAGCCAAACAGCTTGTCATTCAATTTATTTCTAAAGCACTGAACAATTTCAACAGTACCATTTGCCAACAAATCATTTGACAAGCTTGAAGCAAGTGTTATGGCGCATGACACAATTTTCTTCCTCATGCTGACAATCATGTCTGAGGTACCTGCTTCCTTCAACTTGTCCTGAGCAGCAGCCAAACACCGCAACTTCATACGGTATTCATGAAAATTCACGGGCAACTCTTTCTCCATTTTATATTCAGAGAAAGTAATCGGAAACTCAAAGCAAATTTTGTAGGTAGCACATAGATCATCAACTTGGAAGTCATCAGGAGGCCTAGTGCAGTCCTTAATATGCTCATTAACAATTTTGATTGCTTCCTTTGAATCAAGGTCTTTAGGAATCAGAGAAGACTTGTGGCTGCAAACATCCAATTGACGGCTAGCTTCTAAGTCATGCATATAAGAAGAGACTATAGTGCCTCTACTGAAATGAGTTGACTGGGGCATGTTCAAGTTTTCGTTGAAAACAGGTTGGTTGACATCATTTTCTGAACCATCAAATCCATCAGTATGCTCTTTGTCTGGTGGATCAACTTCATCATTTCTCCCATATTCTGAAGTCATTTCATCATGCTTAGCAGTAACACTCTTAGTCTCCTTCAACTCTCTATCATCCTGGAGTCTACCAATCAATTTTACTGTAACAACATGCCCTTCAGTACTTTGAATTGCATCCTCCCTACTTCCAAAGCTAGCACCCATCATATTACTCACATGATTCAATTTATCAGTCATGCAAGTAGAAATACCATCTTCACAGTTGCTTCCAGATACCACAACAACATTAATATCATTATTCAAACTCAAAATCTCACCAGTAGATGTTGAAATATCAGATGCCACAGATTTAGTGCTTATTTCACTAATGAAACCAACTTCATGTTGCCACAAATTCAACCCAGTATTAGTAGAGATTCTTACCAGATTACCATCAATGGTAGCCGCAATAAGGTCAACTGATGTGGGTGGTAGAGACCCAGACTTCAGACACATATCAGCTTGGCTTCCATCATTGGCAGCAATGAGTGATGACGAACCCCCAGTTGTGGCCGGAATCGACTCAGGTATTGACAACTGCGGCGGAGAGACAAATTTTTGTGGATTATCAACTCGCCTTGCCGGAGATTGCCATGAACCCATTAACAACCGTAGCTCCTCCTTGAATTCCGACATGAAGGTATCCATTGATCTCTTCAAGGATTCTCGCATCTCACTCAACTTATCATTTGTGCTTGCTTTGTGTGAGACTTTGCTGGAACCTCGTTTCGGTGACAATAGTTTCCCATTCCCCTTGAGCTTGACCATAGTCTCTGGTTGTTCCACATATGAGCCATGGAATCTCAGACCGGTCTTCACATCTTGTGTGATTGCACCGAGCAGGCGCTGAAATTTGGGCTTGCGCATCAAGAGCTGATAGCGCTTCTGGGAGTTGCAGGTCTTGCGAGGCAGGACAGTTCCTAGCCTAGATCGGCTGGGCTTCTTCACTCCTCCAGTGGCTGCAGTCGACTCGAGAGCGACTTGTTTGCAACGAGCCCTCCACAGATGAGAGTGAACCACCAAAGGTTCCACTGAACTGTTTGGTGAAATTGGAGGTCGAATCTGGAGATTCGAGTTAGGATGAGGTGTGTAGTAAGAAGGGATTGATGGAATTTGAGGAGTGGTGGTGGTGAGTCGCTGTGGAGCAAGAGAATGAGTAGGTTGCATGTGAGGGGAATGGTATTGTGTCTGAGTTTGAGACGCACAAGGAAATCGGAGAGGAAGCAAGTGCCCATTAATTAGGGTTCCAGAGTGCTGCGGTGGTGGGTTAGAGTGTGGTTGTGTGAAATGGTAAGGTGGTGGTGCATAATAGTTGTTCTGCGGTGGTGGGTAAGGGTTTGGTTGAGTGAAATGGTGTGGTGGTGGGTAAGAGTTTGGGTGTGTGAAATTGGTCATTGAATGATAAGAGGCTCCGACAGGAGAGTGATTGTAGCAATTGCCGGCAATCTCTCCGCCGTATCCCACCGGAATCAGGCCCAGATGAGGGCTCTGATACCACTTGTTAGGATTCCCGGGATCAAACCCATGGGAAGCCATTAGAGAGAAGGAAATGAAAGCTACAGCTAAGAAATAAGAAATAAACTAAGAAAATAAACTTCAATATACTTCAATACCATTACAAGCATCCTAGATTGCTTTATATAGTAGAAGAATAAACCCTAAAAACCCATGTAAGAGACAACTCGAGTCCATTAACCCGTTACATCAGAAACAAATATTTCTAAGAGGCCCAACCCAAGTATAAAGCCCATCTAAATAGATAGAATCATAACAATCTCCGCCTCCACCGACGTCAGCTGCGTGGAGAAGCCATGGTCGGTGTCGGCTGCGTCAACATCTCCGCCGAGTCGGTGCTGGAAACTCGCCTGGATTTCGGATTTCGCCACATGAACAATCCACGTGCTCCGAGTGCTTCTACCGACACTTTTTTTATTCATTTAAAAAAAATCTATTGGTCCATAAGTATCCGACTTCTTCTTTGAGATGGATTTTTTTTTTAAAATTTTATTCGATTTTTTAAGTATTTTGTATATTGGTATTTTGTTCTCTGGCCTGTTACATCGAATTTCAAAATTTTAATTTTAAACTCTTTCTTAGTTCTTATTAAGTCTATGAATTTGAGATGTGAATCTGATAATTTTATGAATTCTCCTTATCTATCAATATCACTTCTACCATTTTAGATTGATTTTCCTAATGTCGAAAACTAAGAGGCGAAATTTTTTTTTCTTAATGTTAGATACTCAGATACAAGCATTATTAATTTATTTATTTTCGTACATTTTGAATTTTTTATCAAAATTAAAGGAAGTTTAGCCCAGGTTGTTTTGGATTGTTTTGGAATCCTAGTTCTGTCCCTACGTGTGCCTTCGCCATCATCGGACTAGCCTCTATTATCCCCTTGTGGGTCTGCTTATGTCGGATCCTGCGGTGGAGATTTTGAAAACGAGAAAGAGGAGATCAAGATTTTTCTCTGGCTAGGTTATGATAATGGCGCCGGAATCATCCTGATCAGTTATTCTCCATTTTTGATTATGTGCCGGAGCTTACAACAAACTCAGGCAAATACTACAGTATTCTGCTGGTTTTAAGATGGAATGGAATACATAACAAGTTTTAAGTTTGAAACTTCATTCATGTAGAGAGAATAAAACGTTAAAGTGAGATGTAGTGTATTTCAAGTTTTCAATAATATTATCTAATTAATATAGACATCTTTTGGTAATTTAATATACTTAAATTTTTTGATGTTAGATATATAAAAAAAGATATGTGTATTTAGTATTTAGAAGTGTGTGAATTCAATTCTCACTTTTCAGAACATGCAACTAGTTTAAATTTGACAAAGTGTTCAGGAAACTTACTCAAATGAATGGTTCAACTGTCAATTAATATGTGAAGTTGTGAACTAATTAACCTGGGAGTAGTATATCAACGTATGTACTACTCGGTATTCTCCCTCCTTCTCTGGCAGTATATCAACGCGATGAGTAGTATCGGTTAATTAGTCTTTTCTAGAATTTAAGTTTATCCGACCACACTTTCAAAAACAAAAACAAAAAAGTTTATCCAACTAAGTTTGGGACTAGCTGAGCTAGCTAGGAATCTGGGACTTGGGACTTGGGGTTTATCCAACGCGATGAGGCCAAAACTCCACCTGCAGTATGGATTATAAATCCTAATCCGAGTCGAGTTCTATTTTCAACTGATAATATATACCTGCAGTGCTAGTTCCCTATAAATAGTGACCTAGAAGATGGATGGATACCAATCCTCAATCACCAAATAAGAATCTCGCTTCTTTATCTTTTAGGTATCAAAAGCTTTGCACATAGACGATCAGCAATGTCGTCGTCATCGACCTCTCAGCCTCCTCAACAAGTTTCAATCTCCATGCCAGTCAAACTCACGGGGTCGCATGATTACTTGCTGTGGAAATCCTTCATCACCCCAATCCTCAATTTCCATGATATATTGGATCTCGCCGAAGGATCAGAGCTGTGTCCACCAAGTGGCACCCAAGCTTATACACATTGGACTAAGAAGGACCAATTACTCCTGGGTTTGATCAATGAAAGCTTATCTGAAGACCTACTACTCCAACGTGCAGTAGGATGCCCAAGTGGAAGAGCTCTATGGTTGATCTTTGAACGCCTATTTGCTCGAAAGGCAGCAGCTCACGTGAAACGTCTTAAGGATCGCCTCGAAAATATGAAGATGAGAAAGGCAGATAACCAGCACATGCATATATACATCAACAAAGTGAAAAATATCGTCAATGGCCTCCGTGCAGCTGGGTTTCCAATGGAGGACCGTGAAGTCGTTTCTTGTGTGCTTAGAGGACTTCCTTCGGAATATGAAGAGTTAATTGCTTCAATCAGGAATCGACCTCAGCCTCTAAGGCAGCAACAACTCTATAAGTCACTGCTACAGCATAGATTGAAGTCTGAAAAAATCAGGAAAGCAATCAAGATCGCTGTGGTTCTTGTTACTATTATTGTGGGAATTATATTGTTACCGTTACTACGACCTCCCTCGATCGCTGTGGTTCTTGTTACTATTCTTGTGGGAATTATACTGTTACCGTTACCGTTACCACGACCTCCCTCTTTGATGAGATAGGTCTAGGCTCAAACAACTTGTTTTTTCTGTCTTTATGTAGCTTTCATTTACAACAAATCTCTTTTTTTTTTTCAAAAGTAAGGTTTAAAACAAATCCTTCAGCAAATAATGTACCTCGAAATCTTTGATTCCTCTAATCCGATCTTACGATCTCCATGAAAGTTCATTAAGCATCCCCAACAATATAATTAATTTAAGGAAGTGGAATCCACACCTTAAATTGTAATTCACACACTCACTTTCCATTTTCAGTAATCATATACTCATATGAAGACAAAACTTAAGTCACTATTAGACAAAATTTAAGTTCTTAAAAATAAAAAATGAGTATGGATTTCACATCCCAAAATTTATTGTTAAATTAATCAATATCTAAATTTAAAATAATAATATTTAAACTTTTACTCTAACAGTATTGCTAAACTGTATACATTAATTAGCTAAATTTTAGTTAATTCTCTCTCTAAAATTGATATATTTATCAATTTTATCTTTCAATTTACTGCATTCATTGCCGTCTTGTGGACCGTATTACGAGATACTAAGTACACCTACGTGGACTTGACCGATCACGTGGCTTGCACGTGCACCGTTTGTTTCAGATGGAAAGTTAAATGAATCATTGCTCGGTCAACGAAAATGAAAAAGAAGAGCAAAAATGCAGGGGTAGTAAAAGATTATGTTTACCTCAGTTATTGAATCTTCCATCCATGGTTCTCTCATCTCCTACCCACGGCTCAAACCCATACCAAATAGCCATCACCATCACCAACACAGTTTCATATATTACAGAAACTATCGACTCAACTCAACTTTTATTCATCTTCTGGGTATTATTGCCCCTAAACCTTAAGGGATCAATTTTCCAATTCTGATCCTCCGTCTGAGTGTGAATCTCCCTAATCATCTTCTCAACTATCGACCTGCTCGATGGGGGCATCATCGATCCAATTCATTTGAGTTCATGATTGTGTAGGTGCCTGGGTGGCTGAGCTAGGGTGGTCTTTTAGTGAGAGAGGGACTGTGGGCGTGGCTGAGGTTTCATGAGAGAGACATAGAGATGATGTGGTCATTTTGGTTTTGTTAATGTGCTTTTTGTCTTTTTTATTTTTGGTTACATTTTGGTCTTTTTTATTTTTTTGTGCAGTCTTGTATTTTTTTTCCTGAGAGAAAAACTACATTAGCCTAGAAAAAAGAAAAGTTTTTATTATGTTTAAATAAAAGTGAAAAATAAATGAAACGAAGATGACATAAAAAATTAAACATTGATTTCTAACAAAAAATAATAATTAAAACATTGATTACTTTATCTTCATGAGGATTGTTTTTCAATAAAAAAATATAAAAAAGAAAAAATAATTGCAACTTCATGACAATCATAATTAAGATTATCTAAAAGATGCGGTTATTGTCACTTACTTCATCCTATGAAAAAAAATGGTTGTGATCCATTACGGCCTTCATTTACATGTTTAGTCTTAAACTCAAAATATATACACACACACAATCCTTATTTATTAAGGACGTTCTTAACTTAACTATGGTGCATATCTTTTCAACTTAACTCATTTTTTTATATCATAATTTCTCATCTTAACCATTTAATATCTAGGTATATATTAACAGATCATCTGCAAAATTTCAACTAATTTGATAATCATTAAGATCTTAAAAATGTATAAAATCAATTAACGAATTGAATTTATTTATCCTGAACCGTTTGTGTTTTTAATTGTAAATCACAGTTTTGAATATTTTAACGATCCCGAAATGAGCTGAAATTTTACATAGATTATATACTCATATATAATAGATATTAAACAGTTAAGATGAGAAAATATTATCAAAAAGTTAATTAAACAAATTTGTACTACTGTTAAGTTAAGGACATCCTTACTTAATAAAAATCTTATATATATATATGGGTTGACCACTATGGTCAATGCTGAAATAACACAAAATCATATTTTCACTTACAAATTTTGAGATTTTGAGAGCGATCAATTTCCATCAATGCTTCAAGGCATGGAGGCACTCTTGGTTCAACTCCTTACTATTCTGGAAGTTTAGAGTACCTCCGGGACACCATCCAGCATACCGTGTGGACGGTATAGGTGAACTGTACTCTGACCTGATAACATGAAACCTACATTGTAGGGAATCAGGTGCGAAAACGGTGCATCGTAGCCTATTTAGAAACGTGGAAACGTTTGTTTTGAAATTTTGTTAGAACATGTACGTTTTGGATGCATCAAAATACGATAATATATATAATTATATAAACGCAAAATAATATCAACTTATTCTAAGGTTGCTAAAACTTTTACACAATAGATCACTTTAAATGATTCATATTATTTTTGGGTCGATTAAATGTTTAATAATAATATTATACATAATTTATCATCTATAAACTTGTTAGAGATTAGGTCTTGTGAGTGTTATCGTGTTATTGGAGATTGAATTGTAGTGGTCGACTTTGACCAAACCCCATATAATTTGACGAGGTAGCAAAATTTATGGGGCTTCAATTTTTTTTTAAATTTTTTATCTCTTCTCTCTCTTAACTCTTCGGTGCAATTCCTTTCCTCTTTCCAGAACTCTCTCCTTCTCCTCCTCACAACATATTCTCCCTCTGCATGCAACCATTTGCAGTCCCCATCTCCTTTCCAACCCACCGATTCATTTTCAGTCCTAATCTCCCAATCTTCTTTACAGCCATATCAGATTTGGCCTTCGTCTCCCTTTCCTGCGAATCCTGCCCATATTCGGCCATCGTTTTCAGATCTGTAATCTCATATGCAGCAGTGATTTCTTGCTTTCCTCGTAAATGTCATCACCATGATGAAATCCGAGGAGGCTGGAGCCCTGATCTTCGACCTTTGGCTCTTTTTATTGAAGTCAATCGACCTCGATTGAATGCCCTGGCTTAATGCGATATAATGAATGTAACGTTACGCGTTTTAACCATGTTGACTGATTTTTTGGTTAATTTTAACTCTGTTAACGGTGTTAACATCAATATTAATGCAAGTTGAGAGCAAGATTGAATGGATGGCTAAGATTTTATTATTATATTCGGTTTGTTTGTTCCATGATGCATACAAGAACTTTCGTACTGAACAGAACATTCAACGTTTCCTCCATTCTTTTACCAGGAAGATACTCACGCCAAGGCGCGGTGTATATAGTGTATGGAAAGCATTTGTATAGCTACGGCGCTGAGCAAGGGATAAAGTGGCAGCGGGATTAATTAATATCTCCAATATCATCTTCAAGAAATTAGGCCCGCACTTTAATGCGGGTGTTTGAAATATTTGTTGTAGAGAAATTTGTTTACTTCAGCATGAAGCGAAATTGCGAACAGTTGCTTACAACACACAAAATCATTGTTCACAAGCTTGCGAAGTGCTTATAGTTGGCGGTTTTAAACAGTGGAGAAAGGTACTGAGATCAAATCTGGAAAAGATTTGGATTCGGTTACTGAGTATAGACTTGCGAGCTAGATCAATGGATTAGGAGCGAGAAAACAGAGAAATCTTGGGCGACAAAATATGAGTAGAGCCTTTCTATATATAGAGAAATCTTGGGCGGTAGAGAAAACAAGAGGAGTTTAGAGAGACACTGGCAAAGAAAGCGAGAAAAATCTAGAGAGAGTTCGCCAAAAAAAACGATCTGCCAGCGGACTCCGCGCCCTTCTCTAGGGTGATGAGAGACAGTTGGTCCAAAAAAAAACTATCTGCCAGTGGACTCCGCGTCATTCTCTTAGGCGGAGAAATAGAAAAATCTAGAGAGTTCGTCCATACAAATCTAGTGAGAGTGAGAGAGTTTTAAAAAAAAATAGTGATCCCCCAACGGACTCCACGCCCATCTCTAGGAATGAAGAGGACAGAAAAAAAAGTTATCGAACTCCGCGCCCTTCTCTTGCGAGACAGAGAAAACAGATCTGCCAGCGAGATCCGCGCCTATATCTGGGAATTAAGATAACAGAAAAAAAAAACCAAAAAACAAAACAAAAAGAATAATCGAACTCCGCGCCCTTATCTGAGGCGGAGAAATAGAAAAATCTAGAGAGACATGGGCAGTTACTGTTCACTAATGACAGTAAAATGACAGTTATGTCCTCTTCATTCCCAGAGATGGGCGCGGAGTCCGCTGAGTTTTTTTTTTTTTGTGAACTCTCTTTCTTCGCCCAAGAGAAGTGCGCGGACTCCGCCTGCGAGATGAGCTCCGAGTCCGCTGACGGTTTTTTACTCCGTCACTGTTCACTGGAGAGAACACAAATCACTGTTTATAAAATCATTGTTCATAAGCATGCGAACAGTCGCTTACAACACAGAAAATCGATATTCATAAGCTTGGGAACAATGCCTACAACACACGAAATCATTGTTCATAAGCTTATGAACAGTGTCTGCGAACATCCGCTTACAACACACGAAACCACTGTTCATAAGCTTATAAACAATGCTTGTGAACAGTCGACCAAACAAAATATCTGCAAGTGGACTCCGCGACCTTCTCTGGGGCGGAGAAATAGAAATATCTAAAGAGACAGAGAGTTCGAAAAAAAACGAACCCCCAGCGGACTCCGCGCCCTTCTCTTGGGCGGAGAAATAGAAAAATCTAGAGAGACAAAGAGGGTTCGTCCAAAAAAAAAGCGGTCTCGTGGGAGGAGTCTGCGTCTTTCGCTTGGGAGATTAGAGACAGTTAGCCTAAAAAAAAAAAACTATCGGTCAACGGACTCTGCGCCCTTCTCTGGGGTGGACAAATAGAAAAACTCTCTCAGTCTCTAGATTTTCTATCTCTTGGGCGAGATCACTATTTTTTTTGGACGAACACTGTTCTCAAATCACTGTTCATAAGCTTACGAACAGTGCTTACAAACACGAAATCACTGTTCATAAGCTTATAAACAGTGCTTGCGAACAGTGCTTATAGTTGGCGGTTTTGAACAGTGGAGAAAGGTACTGAGATCAAATCTGGAAAGGATTTGGATTCGGTTACTGAGTATAGACTTGCGAGCTAGATCAATGGATTAGGAGCGAGAAAACAGAGAGAAATCTTGGGCGGTAGAGAAAGCGAGAGGAGTCTAGAGAGACACTGACAAAGAAAACGAGAAAAATCTAGAGAGAGTTCGCCAAAAAAAAAACGATCTGTCAGCGGACTCCACGCCTTTCTCTTGGGCGGAGAAATATAAAAATCTAAAGAGAGTTCGTCCATACAAATCTAGTGAGAGTGAGAGAGAGTTTAAAAAACAAATAGTGATACCCCAGCGGACTCCGCGCCCATCTTTGGGAATGAAGATGACAGAAAAAAAAAAGTTATCGGACTCTGCACCCTTCTATTGGGAGACAGAGTTCGTCCATAAAAAAAAAACACATCTGCCAACGGGCTCCGCGCCTATATATGGGAATGAAGAGAACAGAAGAAAAAAAACAAAAAAACAAAACAAAAAGAATAATCGGACTCCGCGCCCTTCTCTGTAGCGGAGAAATAGAAAAATCTAGAGAGACATGAGAAGTTACTGTTCACCAATGACAATAAAATGACGGTTCTGTCCTCTTCATTTCCAGAGATGGGCGCGGAGTCCGCTAGGGTTTTTTTTTTTTTTCGAACTCTCTCTCTTCGCCCAAGAGAAGTGCGCGGACTCCGCCTGCGAGTTGGACTCTGAGTCCGCTGGCGGTTTTTTACTCCACCATTGTTCACTGGAGAGAACAGAAATCACTATTTATAAAATCATTGTTCATAAGCATGCGAACAGTCGCTTACAACACACAAAATCGTTGTTCATAAGCTTGCGAACAGTGCCTACAACACACGAAATCACTGTTCATAAGCTTATGAACAGTGTCTGCGAACAGCCACTTACAACACACAAAACCACTGTTCATAAGCCTATGAACAGTGCTTGTGAACAGTCAACCAAGTTTTAGTATATAGTAAATTTCTGGTTGTCCTCACCTTTTGCTAGCCATTTTACTTGCTCCGTTTAACTGTTTGAGGTCAAAAGTTTGAACATTAAAGTGTGAACAAAGCGGCTTGTAGCGGTGCCCTTGCTCCATGAATATTGTGGAGTCTTCCAGTGGTCGTTCGTGTGGAAACTGGGAAGTGGTTCGGAATGCTGCTGCCTGCAACCATATCTTTCATAGCAAGACCAGCCCACGCCCTTTACAATAATGCTAGCCGCATTCCATACCGGCACAAAGCAATATTGGGTGATGAGTGTTCATTAGAACGTGTTCTCGTGTTCTTTTACTTCTTTGCCTTCCACGTTTTCTTCTTGTGCTTTACCTTGATTCAAATTCTACTTGGTATGTGCTTCAGAAGCTTATCTCCTTCTTCTTTCTTTTTTGTTGATAGATTAGGAATTATGCGAATTAATATGCTTAGGAGAAGCGGATATGCATGGTAGTGAGGAGAACTCAGATGTCAAATGGTTTTAAAGAGAAGAACAAAGAAATACTTGCAAATAGCCAAATTGGTAGCAAGATCTACACAACTCGATAAGTAAATTTGAAACAAGAATGTATTACCGAAGGGTTGAACAAGTTGTTGTGATATGGAGGCAACCGGAACCCTCCAAAACCAGCAAACCAGCAGAAGATATGTCAAGACCTAAATGGTGATTATTGTGGCTGTCAGAACCTTAACACAGGGAAAGCAAAAAGAATACTTGATATGTTAATAGATCCAGCATTACCTTGGAGATGAACAAAACATTCAGATACAAATTATATGAACCTTTTAACTCCTTGCCCTGTAACTCTTGATCTGGAAGTCAGGCAAAACTGTCAGAATCTATCCACCCATAACAGGGCAACAAACATATAAACATAAATGAATGGCTGAGTTCGCAAATAGTACGCTTAGCGAGTTCTTTCTCCTTCGCAGTCACCATCCTCCTAAGCTTTGCAGCTTGGGCAAATGTTGCTGGTCTGCATTCAACAAAAACTAAAATCATACAACTGCAAAATGTACGCTCTTTCAACTTTCTAATTCACTATTCGTCCTACCAAAATGCTGTTACATTTCTACAACGACACTAATAGTATCACCCGGTTAGTAAACGTGAACAAGAAAAACACGAAACAGCCGTCTGCTCAAGTTTCATACATGTTCTTTACTCATTAAAGAAGCTAACAAGATTAACTGATCCACAACTAAAGCCGAAACCATAATGCTGTGCAAGATTGAGAAAACATAGACTTGGATTAACAGACTACTCACTGTGACAAGGAGCTTGCCTCCTTGGAAAGCTGTTTGATCTCTCTCCGCAACCGAGTCTCCTCAGCAGTCACTGGTCCTCGCTGAGAACAACAAAAGAACCCAATCTCAGTCAGAATTGAGCTATCAGAAAACAGATCCAATTGAAGAATTCAAGCATCGAATTTGAAATCTACGCTGTATGGGTAGAGTTTTGGGTGTACCTTCTTTAACTGTTCGAGCCACTTGGAGAGGAACTGGAAAGCGACGACGATTATGAAGACGGCGGGAGCTGCGACCGAGATTCGGTGCTCCGATAGGGTTTCCATTACCTCGACCGTGGATTCTAGCTCGATCTGTAGCTACCGCTTCTTCTTCTTCGTTGTTGAGAAGGCGCTGACAGGGCGGAGTCACGATGACGAAAAGTCCGTATATAAAATATTGATTATACAATCAATTATTATAATATAAAATAAAAACGTAATAATATAAATCAATCATTAATTAAAATAAAATTTATTTAAGTAATAAGTACTCAAATATAATCAATTAAAATATATACAATATGTATTTTTCACTTACTTCAAACTAATAAAAATAAATAATATGTCACGAAGTAGGTTAAATATTACCATAAATTTTGATATAGAGACGAAACCGTGAAAACTGAAAAACTACAAATACTAATGATTGTGAGAAATTATTAGTAATTATTATTTTAGTTGTAAATTGAATACTACTATTAGTAATTATTCATAATATATGATGATCACGTGCATAATGAATGAGTAGGAAGAGTGTAAACTCTATTAACATTACTTTAACTTAGTCTTTAAGGGGGGTACAGTAGCAATAAACATACATATGTCATTAGTTTAGTTAATAAAATACACATACATATATGTATTTGTAGAAAAGCCAAGAGGGGTTCGGACCCCGTGAGGCAAGAGTGTAGCTCCGCCACTGAGCGCTGAGGATTTGCACGGCCACCGTTTATGAACACAGAAGTGTTTGGTGTTCTTCTTTTCAAATACAACACTATGGTATCCAAACCCAAGATGAACAAAATTGGATATGTATCCTTTTTGGTTTGTGGCAACCTTTTTTTTTTCTGAGGAAAATTTGTGTCAAACTAAATTCGTATTTAGATACTAATTATTTGAATGTTGAGCTCTAACCCTCATTCTAAGGTTGTTGGTAAAACCATCCTTAGTTATTAACTTTTAACAAGTACGATTAGACGTATAGTACTTTATTTCAAGTAAAAACGCCGTGAATATTAATCGAACGAATAAACATTTATTGCCAAAACAATGTTACATATCTTACTAAGTCTCTTGCAAACGCGATAACTAAGAAGGTTCTAACTCAATCCTTAAGTTTTCATAAAACCATATATATATGTATGTGTATTTTATTAAACTCCACCCTGCTGATAAAGAATAGACTCAACATTCACATAAACAAGTAGTCGAGTTAATAAAAGCTTTAGATGTGAAATTTTAATATTTAAGGTCGAATTCTACAGACGTTGATTGAAGTTAAATATCAATTTATACTTGACGGCACATGAATCTCTTGACTTATAAAACGTTAGAGTAGCTAATAGTTGCATAATATTGAACTCATTACCCTTTATCACCCATTACCTAAGGTCACAGTACAATATGAAACATAATATTATCTCTTCCTTCACTCTCTAGGTCAATTGAACACCGCTCATCCAATCAAATAGCCCAATTTAAACTCAGGCCCAAACCCAAAGAGACAAAAATATCAACGTCTCCAATTTACCAATCCACCCCTCATCAATAATATCCCATCCAGCAGTGGCGTGCAGCGCATTTTATTCTGGATGCTTTGATCACCCACAACCACCCTTCCAAAACCGCCAAACAAAAACCCCAGCCCCATTTCCGTCATTCCACCCGTGCCACCCAGCACATATTCGCCCGCATCTCCACGTGTCCCACCTCCTTCCCAAACTAACACACCAGGAAACACACCCCCCACCCAATCACAATACGACTCTCAAAACCGCGCGGATCGCTGACGTGGCGAAAAGAGTTTTGAAATCCCGCCTAAACCCAGACTTCAATTTTTTCGTGAAGCGAAATTTAGTTTTAGCCCCTCTTATATTTTCTAGAGGCCCCTTCTTATCCTTGGCCTCTATTTCTCACACACACACACAAACGCACCGCACCAAACAAGCTCTCTCTCTCTCTCCCTTATCTTCACCGAAAACCCTAGGTAAACTCGCCGCCGAGTCACCTGATTCCGGTTCAATTCAGTCCGGTTCTGAACGATTCTCACCTTTTCTGAACGATTCTCACCGATTCTGTGTGTTTTTTTTTGACAGGTTCAGCTATGAAAGGTGGGAAATCCAGAGCCGCGGCGCCGAAGCGGTCCGATACCAAGTGAGTTTCAGCTTTAATTCTCTGTGAAATTAATCGGAAATTGAGCGATTAGATCTGGATCGTGTTTCTGTTAGGTTTGGATTTTGATTTTTGTTTGTGGATTTTGGTTTTAGGTTAAGGACGAAAAGCGCAGGGGCGAGCAAGGCAGCGAAGAAGGCTGGGAAGGATCCGAACAAGCCAAAGAGGCCTGCCAGTGCCTTCTTCGTTTTCATGTACGGTCAACGCTGTTTCTCTCTCCTCTGAACTTTTTAGATCTGTGATTTTTCTTTTTTGTTTGTTTGTTTGTTTGGTCATAATTAATTTAGCTGACTTTTTGTATGAATAGGGAGGAGTTTAGGGAGAAGTACAAGAAGGAGCATCCCAACAACAAATCGGTCGCCGCTGTAAGTGAATCTAATTGACCAGATCTACATGCTCCAATTCTTTCATTTCGATTTGTTTTGCTATGAATTTTTATACTGAAATTTTGAATGATTTTAATTGGTGTATTTGAACAGGTTGGTAAAGCTGGTGGTGAGAAATGGAAATCGTTGTCTGATGCTGTGAGTTTCTGGGCTTATCTTTTGTTAATAATTTGTTACTTGGTGGAATATTCCCCGATAGTTTATTGATGGTTGCTTTTTGGGTAAAAATTATGCAGGAGAAAGCACCTTACCAGGCTAAGGCTGAGAAGAGAAAGGTGGAATACAACAAGAACATGGACGTTTACAACAAGAAACAAGTAAGCGTTTCAGTTTGAATTGTTAGTCTCTGGGTTTCATGTAATTTATGATTTCGGTCTCTGACATTTGTTGTTTGATTGTGAACAATAGGCTGATGGAGATAATGGAGCTGAGGAAGAGGAGTCTGACAAGTCCAAGTCAGAGGTGAATGATGAGAATGAGGATGATGATGAGAGCGCTGGCGAGGTTTGTATTTTTTTTTTGAAACATGTAGTTGGGTTTCCTGGGTTGTAGTTATCTAGATAAGCTGTTAATGACTGATTCTGATTCATTGTGCAGGATGAGGACGATGATGAGTAGAGAAATATGACAAATGGAAGAGAAGGAAGCAATATGTGTAGGATTGCTTAGTTAATGACCTGCATTGTCTCTGATTTAAGCCTTGTCTCATGGAAAATAGGAGTAGAGTAGGAAAAACAAAAACCAAGGGATTAATCAACGGGGCCTTCTGCTACCTTATATCCCATATCTTTCTGTACTTAATGATCCTTTTAATGTTTAATGGTATTCAGCTTGCTTGATTATAAAATGGTTCGTCACTTTTCTTATGCATTTGGTTTGGTTCAATTTCAAAATGATATGCTTGTGATGACTTGGGAGTTTCAGTGGTTTTGTCAGCTTTTGGAAATATAGGTTTTTGTGTTGTTTGTGTAAGTTGTGCTTTTGGCTCGAGTCTGTGGAGCTAGTGTTTGACTTCCATTCCCGTTCCAATTGGGTTGGGATTCTTCTCTGTTGTTGGGAATCTGTTTCCTGACCCATTCTGTCGGTGAGATTTGATAGTCTTTTCCATCTTCTATTTTGTCAAGTGCTCTGCTAAGGATTCTTCTGTGGAATCTTCTGTGGAATTGTTCAGTTTTGAATGGGTGCAAGTGGGAATGACATAATGATATGCTTTTGTGATCTTTTGAGTTTTACCAAATGTTTGTGCTTCCCTCCAAAGCCAACCCCATTGTTTAAACAATTCCAACTCTCCCTAATCTCTTGTTTCCTTGATCTTGAATCGATTGTCCGGCTCCTGATAAGAGTTTCCTACCAGTGTCTGAGAGAGAACAGGCCGAGCAGGACATGTTCATCTTTGTAAAATCCTCTTGTCAAGAGGAGTACTACTTTTGGGTGAGTTTTGGAATACACTGGAGTGTCTGTACTCCGCATATGTTTTCTGACGTGTCGCTCGTCCATTGGCAGGTTTTTGAGCGCGTGATATGCACTTACCGGTAAATTTTTTGAGCGCAATTCAGAGACGGACATGCGAATATAATTACGCAAACTGCCATTGTCTTCTACCTTGAGATCGAGCAAGGAAGAGTAGGACTGTCTGCGAGCGAGCTTAAACGCGCGGAGGAGAATTCCAATCCCGACGCGGGCGCCATAGGAGAGCAGAAAGCTCTGACAGAGGTTACCGATGGTGTGAGCGACGCATGACTTGTCGGCGGCGTGGTCGCAGGGCGGGTGGTGCTGGTGGAGGGTGGCATCGCGGAGGCGGCCCTCGGCCTCGCGGAGCGGGTTGGAGGGGTCTAGGGGCGGCGGCGAGGCCAGGGGTTTGGTGGAAGACGACGGCGACGGCATTGGCATTGGAGAGGGAAGGTTGGGCCTTGGGGTTTGGGCTTGGCATCTGCAACTGGATTTTGGAGATGGTTGGTGATTACGTTAGCTATGGTGTCAGCATCGTTGGGAATTGGAATTGGGGAAGAAGAAGTTGGAACGGAAAGGTTGTTTTATCTGTTTGGGGGTAAATTAAAACTAATACTGACGCGTCTAGCAACTCCGTGATGGGTAAACAGGTTTATTTACTTTTTACTTTTGTCAGAAAACATATCCGGAGCACGTACACTCCGGTGTATTCTAGAGGTCTCCCTACTTTTGTAGCATCTCTACTCGCATTGTTTTCTCGTTTTTGAATTCGGAAAGATTGACATAAACCGCCCTCATCGCATTGTATTGTCAAATCAGATTGAATCTGTAGGATACCCCAATCTTGTGGGAAAACCTTTTCACTTCTCCATTAGAGCAAGTTCTTCCAACTCTGTTCTTGAGAGAACCGAAGCTCAGAACTTGGGCCCTTTTGAGTCTAGTTGGGCTTTCCCGAGTAGAGCTTCAACCAGCAAATTGAGCCGAAACGACATCGTTTGAACTTGTTCTTATCAGCCAACTGAACTGTATAAAACCGATGTCAGAGAGACGGAGGTAGAGAAATGGCAGGTGCCGGAAAATGCTTGCTGCTGACTGGACCTCCGGTAAGTTCGCCACCCATTTTGTCTCTGTATAAACTTTCAACTTTGAACTCTTTCAATTTGTCTCTGTATAACCAGTAAATCGGATGCAGGGTGTGGGTAAAACCACTCTAATAGTCAAAGTCTTTGAAACCCTAAAATCATCATACCCCAACTTAAAGATTCAGGGTTTCTACACCAGTAATCCTCTCTCACTCTCAATCTCAATCACTCGATCTGCTTTCATATTCACCCAACTCTGGAGTTCCATGTTTACAATGTCAGTTTTGTCTTTATCAATTTGTCAAATGTAGGTGAGGTTAGACAAGGAGGTGATCGAGCTGGTTTCGAGGTGGTCACGTTAGACGGCCGTACCGCTCCGCTTGCTTCCTCCACCATTTCCAGGTCTTTCCCGAACTTTACAATTGTTGATTGTCCTAAACAATGATTCGTTTAGTTGAAATTAGAGCTTAACGCATCAGTAATGCTATATATTTCAGCTTGGAATCGCTGAGATGGCCCACTGTGGGGAAGTTCAAAGTTGATGTTGCGTCGTTCGAGTCCCTGGCAGTTCCTGAATTGCAGGTGGGGATATGGTTTCGCGCTGCTAATTGTTGAAAATTTAGTTGAAAATGATCTTATTTAGATGGCCGTTGTTTTAGTGGTCTTTGCTTGTGAGAATGTCTTTTGAATGCTCGTGAAGTTAAAGGATTTGATTGTTATCAGGTAAGAGAAGATACTGACCTGTTTGTAATCGATGAAGTTGGTAAGATGGAGTTGTTCAGTTCATCTTTCTTCCCTGCTGTCTTAAGAGTGCTGGAATCCAATATTCCGGTCTTGGCGTCAGTTCCAGTTCCAAAAGTTGGCCGTGATATACCTGCAGGTACATTTCCCCCAACTCATGCGCTTTAGTGCTTTACATTATAGGGTATGCAAATCCTTGATTTTCTTTCAGGGTAATTGTAAGGGGAAATGCATTATAGAAAGGTGAATCCTTGTGCAATGTTTTATATATACATTGCACATTTGTTTCAGTTTTGATGATTTTCTAAAAATTTTCTTGACTGTAGTTGTTTCTGTTTGAAGTATTAATGTAGGGGAAAAGAGCTTTCTGTTTTGGTGCGTGTATATGAATATGAGTAGTGTCTGAACTTGTGCAGTTGCAAGGTTAAAGCGGGTGCAACAATTTTTACACTGAGCCAAAGTAACCGAGATGCCACTAAAGAACTGATATACTCCCAATTGGTAGACTTACTGAGAAAACAATAGTTGTTGGACTGGTCCTTCTTGTTTCCACCTCTAGTATCAGATCTTTAAGTCTTTGTTTTGTTGGATATACTTGATGGAAGTTAAATGCATCTAGTAGGCTCAAAGCGAGCATTTTTGTACTTGATAGTGCTTTTACGGTATTTTCTTTTGTTATGTTTCTAGGATCTTAGATTCAAGTGACATGATATCCGAAGATCTTACTCGTATTGGTAAAAATGTTTATGATCATTTGGGTACCATGAACCATTCATTTACTTCCAAATGCGGAATTCAACTTGTTGTAGTTGGGGCAATGTGAATTTGGAAAGAAATCATCTCTTTATTAGAAAAAGGAAAACGAGAGTATCATTCCTAAATAAGAAATCAGAGCAGCTCATCAGATAGTAGGGTGAGGGAGTGATATACTTTTCCTTATACGTTCATATAGGTGGATAAATACATCCATTCATTGATTAAGATTGATTGGACAGTTGGCTTAGATTGTGAATATTCGTTATGTTTATAGGCATATAGGAATATATAAGCTTCATTAGAAAGCAGAGTCCCACTGTGCTTCACCAAGACAATCGATCACAGTAAAGTAAACCTTCTCCTTTGATTCAGTCCCCAGAAAAAAGAAAAGAAAAAAAAGAAGAAGACATTCAATGGCTAGTGATCTTTCAGTTGAATTGTTAGAGATAGTCGGAAAGTGCCTCAACTTCACCAACGATGTTTCTCGATTGCGTGCTGTTTGTCCGTCATGGCGTTCCTCCGTTCCTCCCTTTACAAAAAATAGGCAGCAGCTCCTTTCTCCCATCAGAGGTCCAATACAACTCCCCAAGCATTCTGATAGTAATGGAAACTGGCCTAAGATTATGACCCTCACCAAGAGGGTCATCTATCATGTTACCCACAGTTCAGGTACTTGGATTGTTACTGTCAAACTAAATGAATCAGATGAAATTGTTCGTAAGCTAGATCCACTGTTTCGATGCCCGTTCTCGTGTGAGCAGTTCCCTGAGATATTCCCAGAGGCATTGAACTTGTTGGATGAAGATGTTCGGGTAGTCGAATTGGCAGAAGCTTATAGTCTAAAGGATATCAGTGAGACTGGTCGTGATTAGAGTGGCTATGTCCTTCAATCCTAGTTGTCCTGTACTTGTGGTCATTGTCAATGGAGTTCTATACTACTGTAACGTAGGTGATGATCCCATTCCAATTTTAAAACCAGTGGAAGATCTATCAGAATTCTTCCGGCTCGAAGATGTTATTTACTATGAGGAAAAATTTTATGCTGTTTCCAGGGATGCGACCATACTAGTGCTGGATTCGTGTTCTTTGCAGGTGATGGATATACTTGTGAAGACTCGGATGTCAGGTCACAGGAAGTATTTGGTGGAATCAGCTGGAGAAATTTATTGGTTATTAAACAGATTCACCTTAACTACATAGTTTTCAAGTTGAATGTACTTGAGAAGTGCTGCGTTGAGATGGAGGACGGTTTCGATGGTCGAATACTGATCATAGATTCGGATGCAGGCTGCATCTTTCCTTCTGCTCAAGATTTCCCGGGAATTGAGCATGGGAACAATAGTTGCAGTTATTTCTATCATCCCAACTATACACACTGGGCAGAATCTTGCGTAGTTAGATGAATAAATGGTGTCAAATATGTGTGCTGCTGGATGTGGTCGAATCATCCTGGAAGCTGCTTTTAGCTGGATGAGCTAAGAAGGAATGAGTTGAGATGTATGCTATTCGAATCGATTCACTCAAGAATGCCGAGGGAGTGTCTCTTGTTCTTCCTTGCGAGTGTGACAGAAAATAGTGTCCGAGTATCTCTATTGAAATCAGTGTTCTAGTTAGATGGCAGAAGGGCATTGAGGATCGTCAGGAGAATTAGTTTAGTCGGTTGAGAACATCACCTTGTAGGCTTTCGAGTTGCTTTCGACTTGAATTATTCGTTGTTTGACATGGTTAAGTACATATAACTTGAGTTTAACGCATCAGTTACAGTTTTGGTCCCTCTGTTTTCGTATGCTGTATGAACATGGTGCGAATTTGGTTCTTTATTCACATGCCTGCCCTGTGCAATGTTACTTGGTGCGCAAGACTTGTAATTAAACTCTCCATTGAGTCCAAATAGATTAGCAATAACCTCTAAGGTAGTAAATCGTAAAAAAACAAAACCTCATAGTGACAAATTAACAACCTAAAATGTTATGTCCTCCTTCATACCGAAACCCTAGGCATCAATCTTCACCAAGGCCACCTGGAATGGCGGATAGAGATCTCCCAGACGAGTTGATTCAGAGGATCAGAGAGCACCTTGACCTTAAAACCCGAATGCATGTTGCTCAGTTCCGTGCCGTCTCTCAATCATGGCGATCTTCTATTCCTGCTTCATTCAATCCACTCGAGCCACCACCTCAAGATCACCCTCTAGATCTATTGCCCTTCACATTTGCCATATTCTTCTCCCTATATGATTTTCCTTACACCATCCAGCGTAGCATAATCTATCATATTGCACCTTATCCTCCTCCTCATCACAAAGATGAAAGGAAACGAGGCTGGTTGATTCGGCTGGATACAAACCAGGAGTTACTTCCTCCATTATCATGGCGTGATAGTGGTTTGGAAAAGCCAAAAAGGGTGATGATGAACTCAGTAGACTTTAGCGTACTTGAAGTGGCTAAACCCTATCTCTTAGTAAGTATGTACGACAAGCATCACAAGCTAGCTGTTTCCTTATATTTCTAGTTCTTCCCTGCAGTCATGTTGGTTACGTGTGGAGCTATATTCCTTGGAAAGTTGTCTTGTCAAGGTTCCATCGAACTCACTCGGGTAAATCCTGATGATGATGATGATCCCTCATGTAGAAATATAAGGAATGCCGAAAAGTATGATGATGTTATTTTCTATCGAGGGAAATTCTGTGTAGTTTCTAAGTCTGGTAAAGCTGCAGCGATGGATTCTTCTTTTAAGTGGGAAGTGGTTGCTTCTCCAGTACCTACTTCAATGTGGTGGAAGAAGAAGAAGTACTTGGTTGAATCGCTCGGGGAGCTGCTTTTAGTTGAAAGGCATGGGTCTGCTTATGGTGCAAGTTGTTGTTCAGAGGAGGACATGCTCAGGAAGGAAATCAAGTTCAAGGTTTACAAGTTGGATGCATATAGGAAGCAATGGGTTGAGATGGAGGGTTCGGATTTGGATGGTCGAATATTGTGTGTGGGGGAAGATTGCTGCTTCTCAGTCTCCAGTAGAGACTTCCTAGGATGCCAAGGAAATTTTGTTTATTTTTCTAATGAAGTTTGGCGTGCTAAGACTATCTTTAGTACAATTGGTGTGTTTCACTTGGATGATGGGAGTGCGTCACCACTGGAAGCCGGCGCTAACATCTTTCTGCCACCCCCATAGAGCTAGCTAGTAACTGAATGATTAGACAATGCTACTCTTGAAGTTGATATTCTAAAAGATTAATTTCAGTTTACCCTCCCTCCCGAAGTTTAGAGTTAACATCGTTTTACTCCTCATACTTTTAATTTTAAAAATTTACCCCCTAAAGTCTCAAATTTTTATAATTCAGACACAATTGTTAAAATTTTATCTAATTCGAAGGTTAAATAATAACATGAAATCTTAGAAAAATATAGAAAACAATAATATGGCAGAATGATTTTCTTCTATTGCATAGAGGTATATATACAGAGATCAGAGTTTACAGCCAAGTAATCTCCATTAAGTTAGGAGACCAAACAAGGAAAGGAATCCTATTCTAATTAAAACATAATGAATACAATTGATACACAAAATATTCACAGTAATCTTTCTGATCTAACCAAATATATTTTCTAACACTCCCCCTCAAGTTGGAGAATGAATGTCAATGACTCCCAACTTGCTTATAAGTTGCCTGAACTTTTCTTTCCCCAAAGCTTTAGTAAACATGTCCGCCAATTGCTGTGAAGAAATCACATGCCGAGTAACAACTTCACCTTGAACAATTTTATCGCGAATAAAGTGACAGTCCATTTCAATATGTCGTGTTCTCTCATGAAATACATGATTAGCAGCAATATGCAAGGCTGCTTGATTATCACAATGCAAAATAGCAGGAACTGAAATATGCATATGCAAATCTGCCAATAAATAACGTAACCATGTAAGCTCGCAACATGTACCTACCATTGCTCTATATTCAGCTTCCGCACTTGATAAAGAAACGGTCTTTTGCCTTTTAGTTCTCCATGAAATTAAAGAACTTCCCAAGAATACACAATAACCAGTAGTAGAACGACGGGTGATAGGACAACCCGCCCAATCAGAATCACAAAAACTCTCAATTTTAACGAACTGTTGGAATGTAAAAGCAAACCTTGACCTGGAGCAGATTTCAAGTAACGTACCACCCTAAGAGCAGCTGCCATGTGTTGTTGACATGGCTCATGCATAAATCGGCTGAGAATATGGACTGAGTATGTGATGTCAGGTCTAGTGATGGTCAAATAGATCAATCTACCAACTAGACGTCGATATGCAGCAGGGTCATTGAGCACTTCTCCCTTATTTGAAAGCTTGCATTCTTCCATAGGAAATTCAACCGGCTTAGCACCCAAATAACCAGTGTCTTTGATGATATCCAATGCATACTTACGTTGGGATATGTAAATCCCCTTCTTGGAACGAGCTATTTCAATGCCTAGGAAATACTTCAAATCACCGAGATCTCTGATACGAAAACGACTATGAAGAAACTGCTTCAAAGCATTAATGGACTCAATGTTGTTCCCAGTGATCAATATATCATCCACATAGATCAATAAGACAGTGATAGATGTACCATGTTTTCGAACAAATAAAGAATAATCAGCTTTGGATTGAGAGAAACCAGCAACAAGGACAGCCTCTGTGAACTTAGAAAACCACTGTCGAGAGGCTTGTTTAAGTCCATACAACGACTTATGAAGGCGACACACAAGGTTCTCCCCCTGTCGCCGAAGTCCAGGAGGAGGAGACATATATTTCTTCCAATAAATCATCATTTAAGAAAGCATTATTAACGTCTAATTGATACAAAGACCAATTTTGACAAGCAGCAATAGCAAGGAGACAACGGACAGTTACCATTTTGGCAATGGGAGAAAATGTGTCATGATAATCAATGCCGGCAGCCTGAGTAAAACCCCGAGCAACAAGGCGAGCTTTATAGCGCTCAACAGAACCGTCAGCTTTGCGCTTAATCCGATAAACCCACTTACAACTGATCGGACGTTTCCCTGGAGGTAAAGGAACAAGACTCCATGTTCGGTTATCCATAAGAGCCTGAAGCTCAGAATCCATCGCTTCCTGCCATTGTGGATTAGCTGCAGCAACATCATAAGATGCCGGTTCCTCATCCCGACTTACAGTAGCAACATAAGTAAGATGTTGAGGTGAATATCGATGATAAGATACATAGTGACAAAGAGGGTATCGCGTACCTGGTGTGGGACTAGGCGAGGCCGATGAAAGCTGGTGTGGAGGCAGAATCACCTGCGAGCAAACATAGTCCTTGAGACGGACGTTGGCTTCCCGAGTGCGTTGAGAACGACGAAGAGGCTGAACATGTGGCGTGGGAAGAGTATTGGAATCAGGGAGAGCGTTTTCAGATTGAATTTCGGACTGAATTGCGACTGGAATTGCAGGCGAACTCGGTGGACTCGACGGAGCAAATTGGGGAGAACCCGATTGATTTTCCGACGGACTAGGTGGAGGAGATCGGGGAAAATCTGGGTGATTAGTGGGAGAGAGAGGCGGAGCAGAGGGCTCGAAGGTGGTGGTGTCATTCAAGGCAGGCGGAGGAGGTGATGAAAAAGGTGGAGGCACGTTGGGTGAAGCGGAGATGATGTTTGGTGCGACTGAAGGAGGATGAGATGGTAAAGGAGAGGAATTGGGTAAGAGAGGAAGACGAATGGGCTGGGCCTGTAGAGTGGGCTCAACCGGTAAGATAGGAAGAGGGATGGGTTGGGTTTGTGGTGTGGGTTCAACAGGTTTGGCAGTAGGTGCTGAATGATGAAAAGTATCTTCAAGAAAAATCACATCCCGATTGGTAAAGATCTTTTTGGTCTCAATATTGTACAATTTGTAAGCCTTTTGACCCATAGGATAACCAACAAAGATGCATTTATGTGCACGAGGAGCAAATTTTGACGATGGATGGACAGATTTTGCAAAGGCAACACAACCAAAAACACGCATACGAGAATAATCGGGAGGCTTGTTGTAAAGTATTTCGAATGGAGTTTTCTTGTTGAGTAACAAAGTGGGAAGACGGTTAATGGTGTAGACAGCAGTGAGAACACATTCACCCCAAAAAGAAATAGGTAGATGAGATTGAAAACGAAGAGCACGAGCTGTTTCAAGAATGTGTCTGTGTTTTCGTTCGACGACACCATTTTGTTGGGGTGTGTAGACACAAGAATGTTGGAAAATTACTCCTTGTTCAAGGAAAAATTTTTGTAAAGAAAGGAACTCAGCACCATTGTCAGAACGGAATTGTTGGATTTTAGTGTTAAATTGAGTAGCAACATAACTGAAAAATTGACGAAGTATTGTTTGTGTCTCACTTTTATGACGCATCAAAAAAACCCACGTAAAACGGGAAAAATCATCAACAACAGTTAAAAAATAATTAGCACCAGAATGAGAAGGTGTTTTATGACGACCCCAAATATCACAATGAATAAGGGAAAAACACTTGGAGGTTGAAATTGAACTAGGGAAAAAAGGTTGACGAGTTTGTTTCGCTAATGGACAAACGTCACATTTATGACTAGAATCAAAAGAAAAATTTAGCTTACTGTTGGCTAAATATTGTAGACGAGCAGAAGAAGGGTGCCCCAAACGACGGTGCCAAAGATTAGAGGAAATCATGAGATTACAAGTGAAGTGGGAAGAAGGAGAAGTAGAAGCCAACGCCACAAGGTAATAGAGGTCACCACGTCGCTTACCCACACCAATCATCGTCCTCGTAGCCAAGTCCTGTAGAATACACCAAGACGGAAAAAAAGTCAATGAACAATGTAAGTCATCAATTGTCTTGCTAACAGACATAAGATCAACTTTAAAGCTCGGCACACAAAGAACATTATTTAATTGGAATGAATCATTAAGCCGAATGGAACCGGTCATAGTAGTTCCGGCCGTGGCTCCACTGGGTAAAGAAACTGGTGCCAATGAAGGATTCTCATCAATATTCATCAATAGTTTAGAAGAAGAAGTGATGTGATGGGTTGCTCCGCTATCAATAATCCAGCGATGAGGAGTAACAGGTAACAAACTTGAGGAAGAAACACGCTTACTTTTAACCAATGTCATAATTTGTAGACATTGTTCAGCGGTAAGATGAGGAGCAATTGCTTGAAGTTTGTGGATGGTGGAATGAATTGATGCCATGATAAGAACTCAAAGAGAATTTGATAATTTTAGGTCCAAGAGCGCATGGCTCTGATACCATATAGAAAACAATAATATGGCAGAATGATTTTCTTCTATTGCATAGAGGTATATATACAGAGATCAGAGTTTACAGCCAAGTAATCTCCATTAAGTTAGGAGACCAAACAAGGAAAGAAATCTTATTCTAATTGAAACATAATGAATACAATTGATACACAAAATATTCACAGTAATCTTTCTGATCTAACCAAATATATTTTCTAACAAAAAAAAGATCCTAATAGGCGATTTATGTTGTTATAAGACTATTTTAACCATTTTAGTGAGCTATAAAGTCAAAATTAACGTTCGAATTAGACAGAATTTCAGTAATTAGGCATGATTTATGAAAATTGAAAACTTTAAGGGGGTAAATTTTCAAAATTAAAAATATGAGAAGTGAAATGATGTTAACTCTAAACCTTTGGGATGTAAACTGAAATTAATCATATTCTAAATAATTGATACGTATGTAGTTTGTAGTTTGTAGTTTGGTACCGATGTCTTCTTACAATTCATTGTTGTATAATTCTTGCTGGGTTAAGTGTGGGAAGGGTGGCTATTCAGGGTGTGCTGGATTAATTAGTACTGGCTAGTAAATTTGAGGATTTAGATTTACAGTTCCATGATCAATTTTTCTTTTTCAGAATTTATTGTTCTTACTTTCATTTTGATCTGAAAACTTGAAAAAATATATATCACTTCGTTAGATGAATAGTTATAGTTGCAGTTATTTTTATCATCCCAACTATACACACTGGGCAGAATCTCGCATAGTTAGATGAATAAATGGTATCCATTTTGCTTGCTGCCGAATATGGAGGACAAGAAGAATTTGGTCGAAGCATCCAGTTTTAAGGTAGATACTGAAGAGAGAGGGTATGATCTGGGGGATATGCTCAATGCTGAAGCTAAATTTAAGGTTTACACTTTACACGTTGAATGAAACTAGGAAGGAATGAGTTGAGGTGTATGCTTCAGATTTGAATGATCAAGTCGATTCACTCAAGACTTCCCAGGATGCCGAGGGAGTGTCTTTTGTCTTCCTTGCGAGGGGAACAGCAAATAGTGTCCGAGTATCAAATCGGAGTGTTCAAATTATATGGCAGAAGGGGTTGAAGGATATTGAGGATCCAGAGAGTGCTAATCTCTTTCTGAGAGTTAGTTTAGTTGATTGAAAACATCAGATTGAAGGCTTTCGATCAAGTTGCTTAAAAATTCCATGTTCTGTTATGGTTATTCGTGTATCAGTTGAACCTCGTATAATCTGACTTGAATTATTCGTTTTTTGACATGGTTAAGTACATAGAACTTGAGCTTAATTAATGCATAAATTGCAGTTTCGGTTCCTATTTATTCGTATGTTGTATGAACACTGTGCAAATTTGGTTCTTTATTTACATGCCTTCCCTGTGCAATGTTACTTGTTGCGCAAGACATTTAAACTCTACATTGAGTCCATTCAATCATGGGTTAATTCTCAGAATCTAAAAGTTACCAAATAGATAATTTTGAAACTTTAGGAAATTTAATTGGTTAATTTAAAGGGAAAATGCCTTAATGTTCAAATATTTGAAAACTAAAGTCCATTCCAATTAAAGTCTTATCCCTTAGCCTATTCCAATGATTGTTACCAAAAGGACGATATTACCCATCATTAATTCGGAACTGCCACCTGTCTGCCTCCCTCTCGATCTCTAAACCCCAACTGCTATCTCTCTCTCTCTCTCTCTCTCTCTCTCTCTCTCTCTCTCTCTAAACCACAGATGTTATCGCTCTCGCACAAGCCCAGCTTCACCAAAATCAAGCTTCGAATCGTCGGGTTTTTGTTGAGACAGTCGCTCGTTCTCGCCAGACCGAATTCAAAGGCAAGAACTATGAAGACGAACATGTAAAATCGGTAACAAATCTCCAATTCCGAATCACATTTCATTATTATGCTTGTAATTCGACTATTTAAGACATGAATGATGATTTTGAAGATTGATATAGAGATTTAAGAGAAAAAGTGAAAGCGAAAATCTAGGGTTTCTTTCAGATTTTTGATTCAGATTAATGTTATTTTGTTGTTCAATTTTGTGTATAGAGTATAAAAATGCATAAAGGGGTTGTTGGGTTGATAACTAACCCCCAATAATCAATTACCAGGGGGTAGTAATCACTTATTAGGGTTATCTATTTGCTTAATTACTAGGGGTCAGTAATCAACTTATTAAGGTTTCTTTCATAATTGAAAAATGTTAGAGATTCAGATTAATGTTATTTTGTTGTTCATTTTGTGTATAATGTTCTTTTGTTGTTCAATTTTGTGTATAGAGTATAAAAATACAGAAAAAGGGATTGTTGTGTTGATTACTGACCCCCAATAATCAATTACTAGAAGGTAGTAATCACTTATAAGGGTAATGTATCTGCTTACTAGGGGTCAGTAATCAACTTATTAGGGGTCTGTAATGTAAGTGAGTGCTTAGTAACTAACAATTTAACATCTATATATGCAGAATGGGGAAGAAAGTTGTTAGTTCCTACTATGAAGAAGATGATGAAGGGAGTAGTGGTTCTGAACAACCTTCAATCTTCTCAAACGACGTCATAGGAGAAAAATCTGAACAAATAAAGAAGCAGAGAAGAAGTTGCCGGAAAATGGTCATTGAGGAAAGCAGTGATGATGAAAAAACAACTGAACAATACTACATTGAGGAAAGAACAGCTATCAAGAAGAGGAAATCATAGAATGAGGGACCAAAAAAGAACAAGGGGAACAAGAAGCAAAATACTACCACAAAGTTTGTTCCTCAAGAAGATTCACAAAAAGAGTTGAAGATAAAGGTCCAACAGCAGAAGTGTGCGCTTCATTTGTTCCACGTATTGATGCACAGATACAAGGAGAAAATTCCTCAAAGAATGTGGGATTTGCTGGCCCAAACAACATTTTGTGGTACAATTGATGTGTTCAAGAATGAGAAGCTGACTGAGAGTCAAGTGAAGAAGCATGTGTTGGATTTTGAACTCATAATGAGGCATTACAACAAAGAAAAAAAACAAGTTCTTTGGGGAAATTGAAGCTGAGATCACAGTAAATGACGTGTATTCCTTATTCCACATCTCTACAGAAGGGGAGGTGATGGATTTGAAAAACAAGCCTCCAAAAAACAAATGGCCAGACTCTAAATATTTTGAAAAGGGTTGGATATCCAAAGACAACATCAAGAGGCCACAGCTTGAGATTGAGTTGAGTGTTGAGCTTAATAAGCCCAAAAAGAATCAAGATGCAGAAAAAATAGCATCCCTGGTCCTAATGTATCTGCTTGTAGTGTTCTTCTTCAGCATATCAGGAACACATTATGACTGGGAGTTGATAATAATTTGTGAAAACCTTGAAGAAATTAACAAGTACAACTGGTCAAAGATGGTGCATGATTTCTTGAAGGATGGCATTTACAAATACAAAAAGGACAAGGCTCAAGTATACGGTGGATGCATTCTTCTGATTGTATATTGGTTTCTCGAGAAGACAATGGTCAGAAACCGGATCATTGGAAATGAGACGGGCACACCAAGGTTTGTTAGATGGAACATCAAAGAAATATTTGACCGCAAGGATGTACATAAGAAGCCTACTTTTCTTGAGGTAAAGTTTTATATCTAACTTTCGAGACTTCAGATTTTTCATGATATTCAAAAATCTAACTTTTTTTTTTTGAAATATATCAAGATCTTATAAGAGAAGGTCCATGGAAAGAAGAAATTGATGATAACGAGATGGAGGAACAAGACTACACACCAAGCTTTAACGAATGGGTAACTTAGAATTTTTCATATATTTGATTGATTAGTAGGTGTTAGAAATTGTTTGCTATGGGTTAGTAACCAGTTACTAGGTGTTAAAAACTGTTTGCTAGAGGTCAGTAACTAGTTACTAGGTGTTAGAAATTGTTTGCTAGAGGTCAGTAACCAATTAGCTGATGCTATTTGTTATTATGATTGCAGGTGCCTCAATCAAGCTAGCAAGAAGAAGAACAGATGATATTAATGTCTGGAAATTTGAGAGCTCTAATGAGGGATTTGGAGAGGAAGCAACCTAAAAAAACCTTGAAGGAGAAGCTTGAAAAACTTACAAAAGCAAATGAAGAGCTCCTGGAAAAGAATTCACAACTGTTGAATAAGGTGAAAGCTGCTGACATCCACATAGAGCAGCTATAGAAGGAAAACAAGGAGCTTCAATAGTCATTAAAAGAAGCGAAAGCCAAAAAGACCAAGAAGAAAAATATTCCGTTGAAGATGCAAATAATTGTCGCAGCACCAAAAGACCAAGAAGAGATGCAAATCTGCGGAGAATCTGTTATAATTTAAGCTACAAGGGCATTTTGGTCTTGAAAATAAAGGATATTTTGGGCTTGACACATCAGATTTGATGATTTAGGCAAAAAAATAAACACCTTGTATTGAAATAGGCTTTCTAATATTAGATTCATTCAAATGGGCCAAGGGAAGGATAAATTAGTAATAAAAGGGCATTTTCCCTAATTTAGAAACCCTAGATTAGCAAATAACCTAAGGTAGCAAATCGTAAATACAAAACTTCATATATAGTGGCAAATTAACATTAGGTATAAACCTCCTTCGTACAGAAACCCTAGGCATCCAATCTTGGCCACGAGCAATGGCGGATAGAGGTCTCCCAGACGAATTGATAGAGACGATTAGAGAGCACCTTGACCCTAAAACCCGAATGCATGTTGCTCCGTTCCGTGCCGTCTCTAAATCATGGAGATCTTCTATTCCTTCAGTCAATCCACTCAAGCCACCACCTCAAGATCACCCTCTATTGCCCCCCAAATTTGGAATAGATCTACCTACAGTCTCTTTACACCATCCAGCGTAGCATAGTCTATCATATTGCACCTTATCCTCCTCATCACAATGATGAAAGGAAACGAGGCTGGTTGATGCGATTGGATACAAACCAAAAGTTACTTCCTCCATTATCATGGCGTGATGGAGGTTTGCAAAACCCAAGGGTGATGATTAACTCACTAGACTTTGGCGTACGTGAAGTGGCAAGACCCTATCTCTTAGCAAGCAACGAAGATAAGAACTATCTCAAGCTAGCTGTTTCCTTTAACGTCGAGTTCTTCCATGCAGTCATGTTGGTTAGGGATGGAGTTTTATACCTCGGAAAGTGGTCTTATCGTGGTGTTAAAGTTAAACAACGTTGCGTCCAACTCACTCGGGTAAATCCTGATGAGGATGACGATAATGATACCTCATGTGGAAAAATGAGTAATTCTGATAAATATGATGATGTTATTTTATATAAAGGGAAGTTTTGTGTAGTGTCTCAGTCTGGGAAAGCTGCAGCGATGGATTCATCCTTTAAGTGGGAAGTGATTGCGTTTCCAGTACCTATTTCAATGTGGGATAAGAAGAAGAAGTACTTGGTTGAATCGCTCAGGGAGCTTCTTTTAGTCGAAAGACATGGGTCTACTTTTGTTGCGAAAGGTCATTCAGAGGAGGACATGCTCACGAAGTCAAGTTCAAGGTTTACAAGTTGGATGGAAATCGGAAGCAATGGATTGAGATGGAGGGTTCAGATTTGGATGATCGAATGTTGGTTGTGGGGGAAGATTGCTACTTCTCTGTCTCCAGTAGAGACTCCCCAGGATGCCAAGGAAATTGTGTTTTATTTTCTTTTGAAGTTTGGCGTGGTATATCTCTAGTAAAATTGGTGTATTTCACTTGGATGTTGGGACGGCGTCGCCACTGGAAGCCGGCACTAACATCTTCCAGCCACCCCCATTGATCTAGCTAGTAACCGAACGATTAGACACTGCTACTCTTGAGCTTGCAATTCATAATCTAAATTATTGATATATATGTAGTTTGTAGTTTGGTACTGATGTCTTCTTATAAATAGTTCATTGTTGTTTAATTTCTGTCTGGTTTCAAGTGTGGGAAGGATGGCTATTCTGGTTTTTTGTACTGGCTAGTATATTTTGAGGATGTACAGTTCCATGATCATTTTTTTTCAGAGTTTATTGTTCTTGCTTTAAGAAATCATAAAAAAAGATTTGGATTATGATTTTTGAGTTCCTTTAACTTGAATTAAGTTTAAATTATCAAGCGACGGTTGAAAACCTTTGGTGAAAAATAAGAACTTTGTATAAAGCATTTTGATCTGAAAATTTGAATATATATATATATATATATATATATCAGTTCTGTGAGCAATTCTTTCTAATGTTGTACATTCACTATATGCAAAAGAATCATACCAGAAAAACAAATGAAATCAATAAGACTTGTATAATTTGAAAGCCAAACGATACTTATGTGGTGATTAAGAGGCTCGTCTGTCCTGTTCAGTTCGTAACACTTGGTTTGCCAAGGATGAAAATGATTTAGCTGTGTCTTGCATCTCTGTAGTTCTCAGATTTATCCCCTGTAACTTGCTTATATTCTCCTGGAGCTTACTTTGTGCTATTTTAGCTACATTTGTTTCCTGCAGCCAAAAACAAATGATGCGGTTAATAAAACATTCGAATATTCTTCCTTGGCTAATCTAAGTAGTAAGAGGATGTGCAATTCATAAAGATATGTGTATGTCTATTGTTCTTACAGCAGACGAAAATCCATATCTCCTCTTGATTTCATCAACAGAGCCAACCTTCTCATCCTGTGGTTCTTCCTTTGGGGGGTTCTTCTCACTCTTAGTCTTCATTTGTTTCATTACTTTACCTGTGATTGGAAAAAAGTTATGTACACTTTCAAGCCATCCAACTGATGACTCCATATTGATATAGATGGTTTGAACTGACCTTTAAAGGCCATAAACTTGCTTGCCAATTTTTCCTTATTAAGTGCTCCCAACATATTCTGCTCTTTCGGTTTCTCTCCAGGAATGTCAATCTCGATATCATCTTCAAACAAACAAAAAAATTAGTTCTATGTAAACTTGGATCATCTTAGAACTCCGTTCACATTGAAATGATAAACACTTCTAAGTTATAATACCTATGTCTAACTGATCATCGTCTTCAATCATGGCCTGGTTGTCTGTGTGCTCCGCATCAAATTGGAAATTAGCAGACAAAAAGATTGTTGAAAGTTCTTCAATACTTTCTTTAGTATCTTCATGTTCGATCTCAGGGACATTCTTCCCTTTACTTCCCACAATATCTTTAAGAACAGAACTAAACATACCCTGCCAAGAAAATAAATTTAAATACTAGTGCAGTTTTTCATTCCCTAGTAAATAGGTTGTAGATGAATATAATGTGATCATCATGAACATGCATAATACCTTTTTCTTTTCCTTTTGAATGACCCGTCCTGATGTAAGCTCTTCTTGTGAAACCATCAGATCTTTCTGGTACGTCAAGTTGAAAGAGTCTAAAAGCCTTGAACGAGGAAAGACACTGAAGTAAGAAAACTATGGCCCAGGAGTATTTTCGTTTACAAATTAAGATAGGAACTAGTCAATCATATCATTATAGTTTTCAAAAATACATTTACCTAAAGCTTTGCTTCTGGAGTGAAAGAGAGAAGAGAAAGATTTCCTGATCACTGTTCACCTGTGCAAGGATGAAAATATTGATTAAGATTTCTCTAAAATCATCCACAAGCAGATCGGATTCCAGTATCAAACCATGACAAGATCTCCTTCAGATGAAGAGCATATTGAATTGCCAGCATGTGAATTTGGTTTTGATGTGGTGTACATGAATCCCCTTACTGCAGTCTCCGTTGTCAAAGACAAGTCATGCAAGGACCTAACATTTCATAAACAGATTTTTAGGCTATGAAATTTACTTATGAATATATTCAAATAAAGAAAAAGAACATAAAAGACTATGACATGTCACCACCTTATCTCAATTTTTCCAGTAGTAAAAACAAGTATAAGGCCAACGAAAGAGGAGGTGTAGAATGTTGATGCCCAGCAACAAGAGGATTGGAATTTCTTCTTGTATATTACCTTCTTAACACCCTGAGTTGAAAGAAAGAAAAATAAGAGTTCATAATTAGATAAAGTATTTCAACAATTTGTACTGCCTACATAAGATGAAGTACTAATTACCTGCATAACATGTGTGAAAGAATATATGTATGCCGCTTTTTCAGAACATATCAATAGCGCAGACTGCTTTTGCATGACGTCCTCAACACTACTCCCTTTGCTGGTGTCTAAATCATTTAATACATTTAAGATTAAATGTCTGTGAGATTATTTGATGTTGTCAAAATGACAAGATTCCATTCTCAGAAAAACTTACCCAAGATCTGCATAAAAAGTGCTCTAGTGGGTTTCTTGGGATGAACCAGACTAGTGCTCAATGTGGTTCCATTATCACTATCAAGAGCTAAAACAGATGAGTCCTTTGTCACAACAGCTAAGACATTCTTGTCGAAACCATGAAAACTGCAGGTTTCAAACTGCAGAGAGATGATGCCTGTAGAAATTTCACTCGCAATGTGGCTTTGATATAATAAAGTGGGCCCTTCTATATCAATAACTGAAACCTGTGAGGAAAGAGGAGAAGAAATTCACCATCAATAAAGGAGAAAGTGAGAAGAGTTGAGAAAGAGAAAAGATCACAGTAGAAGTAAGCTTACATTTCCTTTACTAGAACCCACAGCAAGATGTCCTGAGTTGTGGTTTACGTTCAGAGAAAGTACAGAACCATTGACCTTCATTAATCTAACACTTTGAACAATATGTTCGTTTCCTTTCTTTGTACTTCCTGGCAAAGAGTATATGAAATCATAAGACCACTTATAATGCAATTCTCTGAAGTAAAGAAAGAACAATTCAAGTTTGAAGGCAATGGCCTTGTAGATAAATCAATTTTTCATACCTTGAAGAGACAAGAAACTGCTGGATATCACATACGGTTCAGGTTTAAATCTAAAGATCCGAACCTGTAGTTCACATATATATTAGAAATACTAATTCTCCTGAATGCAATGATCGAAATGATAATAATCAATAAACAGAACAAAGATGGTACTTCACCGTTCCACTCTGATCTCCAGAAACAAGAAGTCGAGAGTTCCCATCAAAAAACAAAGCTGTGAGTGCTATACCACTTAAAGATAGATCTTCTTCACTCTGCATATTGTTTTCAAAAGGAGGATAATGTAAGAATAATAGTTCTTAGTTGCACATTGAGCCATTGTATAAAGAGTTACTAGCAGTTCAAAAATGACAAATGCTACATAAATGGCAAGAAAGTACCTGCTGCTTCAATGATAAAATGGGAACTAAAAGTGGGGACGACAAATCCCAAAAATTTATGCTTCCGTCACTATGTCCAGTTATGTACAGATTTTTAACTTTCGAAAAGCCACTAAAGCGGGCTGCATTCAAGTGACTTCCATCTTTTGGTTTTGCCTCGAAAGAAAGGAGAGATGGAATGCTTTTGGCAGGATAAGGTATTCCTATAAAAGAATCATAGGAATCAAACTATCACATCATTTTCTTAAAATACTAATAATGAACTGTTAAAAGAAAAAAAGTAACTTGGTATACATATTACCTCGTCTGTAGAAGTTGGCATGTTCGTATCATCTGTGATAAGTTTTGATACAGTAATACTGGTATCAACAAATGGCATCTTCACCATGACTTCCTTCGGCAACGAGGCTGGTGACTTAGATTGGCTTTGTAGAAGATACTTTTCAATCGAGCAATCATCATAGGCATAAAGATGTCCTGAACTACCAAGCACAAGAAAACAATCTTGTTTATGTTTGCTTTGCTCACTAAAGGTTGAAGAAATAATCTCCATATCGATACAAGGCTCAGGCAGCTGAAGTCCTAATCTAATAGTGCGGCCTTCAGTATGCTCGTTCAATAGGATTACCTGCCTCATCAAAACCAAAATTTCAAAGTTGCATTCAGTTATAGCAGTGACACATTTCATAGTGATAATGTTGAAGTACCTGCAACAAGTTCGACAAAACAATGTCAGACGCTCCCATAACATATATTCGACTTGCCTTCCCTTCTGCATAAACCCATCTCAGTGATGCTATAGGAATTTTGTCCAACTTATATCCAAGATTGAGTTTACATATTAGACTGCTTTGCGTGCTGCATTCTGATGGATTTTGGTTCGTAGGAATGCTCCAGATGAAAATCTCTCCATTGTTGAACCCAACAACAACTTTAGTCCCAGAAGGACATGCCCAGCATGCAGAAGTGACTTTCCTTGTTTCATGCTGGAGTGATTACAATGTATTTACGCCAGCTGTGAATATGGATTTACTTTCTCTAATGTCCCATAACGCTATTAGACCATCTAAAAATATTACAAGAACCCTGCATTCCAACAGGAGAACTAAGTAACATCAAAATCTTGTGATGCTAATCATGAAATAGGCCAACAAGGTTTAGAGATACTACCTCCTACTTTCAGCTGTTGGCTGAGGCATTATGCACATCACAGCAGTGTCGCCTGGAACTGCAGTTGGATTCCCTGATGAGAAGATTGATCAAATTAATTAGAACTACCAGGAACAGGATAAGAAGTGATAAAGTAGTCTGGGGTTCACATCCAAAACCAATTGGCAACGAGTGGAGAGGCCCAAACCCTTATAAGCCCACAGGCAAGGTCTTATATTCCCAATGTGGGGGGATTGATATTCTCAACAAGAAGAGGACATCATCTATCTAATCTTAGCGTAAAATTGTCTAGGAATGCATCTGACCATGAGAAGCTGAATAAGGAATAGTGTATTTCATTTGTAATATATGACATGATTCTTGCTCAAGCTTCAAAACTGAAACATTCCCAACAGAATCTCCAACATACCTGCCAAAACAGTTGTGCACTACATAGTTAATTGAAGTTAATGAACCACATTTCTCTAGTTAATCGACAATTTGAAGCTTACACACACTTACATGTAGAGACTCTGTTGCATGAGCGCAAAGGACGTAATATTTTCATGAAAAGCATGTACATGAGCCAACTGGTTCTTTTCCAAGTCCCAAACCTAAGTACATAAACATATCCAGGCAGTCCATCACTAAATCTTGAAGATGTCAAATATTGGAAAAAATAAGGATCTGGAACTTACCTCAATGTGGTTCTTGGCATTTACATTTAGAAGTATGCCTTGGTTCTCCACGAACTGTAGAACATCAGTCAGGAACAATATTCCGTTAGATTGACAGTATGACCACACAAAACAAAGGCAGGGAATTGTAGAAAACAACAGATAATATCACACGAACCTGTAGGAACTTGCTTGGTACTGCATTGACAGACTCAAGTAGTGCTTGAGTATTATCTCTACCTAATAACTTAATCCGGCCATCCCTGAGAATGATAAGTCACCATCATATATATATATCATACAAGACGAAGAACACTAACATCAGTTCAATTTGGATTTGCAAGAAATGAACTCACTTGGTTGAAACTGCAAGTATTTTTTGGATGGAGTCATAAGCCAGTGTGTTGGATCCTGATGGTACTCCATTGTGGAATACTACACGCGGGTCTATATCACCACCTTTCAGACCATCAGAACTTCCTCCAGGCTACAATAAGGATAAACAAACAATGAGTGTAACTGCATTTGTAATTAATTAATCATAATCAAAATTCTGAATATTTTCTGGTTTTTTCTTCAGTATCTAGCTGAATTGTGCGCAACCCTCTATTCCTCTAAAGACAGCAAGTTGGCAAGAGAAGAAGCAAATATTCCGTTGACTTTCATCGGTTGGTTGACCAATGGACAGGTGTACCAATCTTGCACAATAACTCCTAGTGGGTCCAGGAAAAAGAAACACATGACACGTGGGTTCATGTTTAAAATTTGAAATGGGCCGGGCCCGCTAAATCTCTTTATAGATAAGAACCATAAATCCACCGCCCATGGAGATTTTCTGACCATGAGCGTTGACCATAAATCCCATCAGATATCACTAAGAAAACTTTAAACAAATAAAAGTGGAGTTTCCATCTTTGAAAATGGATCCAGTAAAAAAAAACAAGATGGAAATTATAGAATAAGTTATGGTGGTTTTGTTTTTCATTTTTCGTTTTGTTTGTTTTTTCTTAATTTATTAACCCCCTTTGGCTTTATGAACTGGGTTTTTCTGTTCAACTTATTAAGCCACACTGCCTCAGTAATCACTATTATTTCTGTAATGCTTGTACGTGGCAGCTATTTGCATGGAAATGATGTGTTTTTAAAGGCCTTTAATAAAGTTTAAAGGGGGTTAATCAAAGGTGAGACTTGATACCTACGTTTGTGTTGATAGTATTTCAAACATATTAGAGGGTGAGGTTTACTAGGTCCCTTGAGCTTGTAAGAATGATGACCGGCTTTACATCAAGACCAAAATATTATGAACTAATATGCTTCTACTATATTAGCTGAAGTTTAGACCATGTCATAAACGGGTGCAGTAGTGTTCATCTAGTCGGTGTTCATCTGGTCGGTAGTTGACTAAGAGATTCATGGTCAAGATTTACATCTAAGGGTGAAAAACAAAACAATTTAACTTAAAATAATTATATCTGCACTACTGTAAACAGATGTATGATAAAGTTTTCGATAGTAACAAATTAGTTTAGGCAATCTTATAAAAGCATACTATAGCCGTTCTTTCATCAATCTTGACTCCGGATTCAATATTTATATCATAGTAAATGTATTGGGTAACGAATTTCTCTACTATATTATACAAAATTACTAACATTTTCATCTACCAAATACACCTATAGGATTATTTGCTGTCCTATTCTGGAAAATGCAAACGTATACACCTAATCCGATGGCGCAGAATTGCGTGTTCATGAAAAGGACTATTTAATTTGATCCCATTTCTGAAAATATGGCATCTGGCAACCCTAATTAGTTTGTTCTACTATTCCAAGCCACTCGATCTAATCATACAAACCACTACACCACCCAACTGACCTCATAAAGCAAATACGTACAGAAACAAAATACAGAACAATACAGATGCCAAAGCTCTCTTCTCCAATTTTGGTAAAGTCTTCATGAATTAGAATCAAAATGATTGTAAAAATCAGGAAGTAACGTGCATCCCTGACATGCTATTATCTTGATCACCGATTTAGTTCAGTATTATTAGCTTTTTTAAGACAAGAGATGTTGTAGAATCTGATCAAATCGATGAAATTATAATCAAAAAACAACCCCATTGATCTTTTCTTTGAAAGATGGATTCTGCAGTTTTTGCGGAAACAGAGAAGAAGATGAGCGACTTACATTCTTGGAAGCCTTCTCCACAAGCTTCCTAACAAACATGGCTGATCGGAGAGAACCCGGATTCGGAATCGGAGACTGGAAATCTTGAGGAAGAAGAAGAAGAGGCCAAGATTTGTGCTTTGAGATAACCGACGAGGGCAGAGAGAGAGAGAGCAAGAGAGTAGGGGTGGACTTTTAGGCACCGAAATAACCGAAACCGGTTAAAACCGTACCGAACCGACACCGAGTAACCGAAACCGTATGAAACCGAGGCAATCGGTTCCGGAAACAACATAAACCGAGTAGTGCGGTGTCGGTTTGCGGTTCCGTGCATCCTAAAAACCGATTAAACCGAACCGAACCGACATATATTTATTCTACATATATTTATTATTAATACTTAATTTTACATTACGTATCATGTTCTTATCGGTTATGGGTTACAAATAGTAAGCTTTCACACACATGATTATGTCTTTAAGTGTTTAAGTCTAACCGAAATTCTTCCCATGTGAGTTTATCTTTTGTTATATATGAATATTTGAGGCTTCAAATAAATTATGTATAAATTTTAGCTTCCCTTTTCATTTGGATTACTTATTTGAACTCATTAGATTAACTTATTTGAAGTGTTGATAGTTTACAATTTTGATATTTTTATTTTTATGTTATTTGGTTAAGTGTAAAAAAATATTACGAATAATAGGTTTTGTAACCGAAACCGCACCGAAACCGAACCGATGTTAGGTTAACCGACGAGTGCGGTCTTTTATATATTTTTATCGGTTTCGGTTCTAGAAAATAGAAAACCGAAGTTTCGGTTTCGGTTTTCGGTTAGTGCCTAAAAACCGAACCGTTGGGACCGAGTCCACCCCTACAAGAGAGAGTGTGTGAGAGTGAAAGAGAGAGAAAATGTGAGGGAAAAAGCCGTTGATTTCAGTTTTTAAGTTGGAGCAACGAGACAAGTTTAGTAGTTTCAAAACGGACAATCACCCTCCTGATCCCCCGGTGGGGACACGTGGAGCGTGATTAGGTGAGTCCCATAACATTGCTCAGAAGGAAAATAGTTGACCCACTTGTTGACTTTGCTTTCACTCAAATGACGATATTGACCGCATGACGTCAAATATGAAAAAGGAAAGAACGAAAAAAGGGTTTTGAAAATGACGAAATTGACCACATGACGTCAAATATGAAAAAGAAAGAAGAAAAGAGTTTTGAAAATGTGAGTAATACTTCTGTGTATAAATGTATAATCATGGATATTTGAAATGAAGTCTACAACAAATACAACACAATAAAAGAGAATAGGGATTTTGCTTTAACATGAAACCTCTGCAGCTACTCTTGTGAAGAAGACCTCTTCTTGCTCTCGACTGCTTCCTTGAGTTTTCGGCCGAGAGCATAGGCCAGAGTTGGAGGGACAGCATTTCCAATCTGCCTGTGCTTGTGGAGGGTGTTACCATAAAACTGGTAGCTATCAGGGAAGCCTTGAGAACGAGCACATTCTCGAACGGTAATAATCCTGTCCTGGTCGGGATGGAAGCACATTCCCACCTTGCCCATCGGCTGAGGATCCGTGATGGAGGTTGGGAAGTTGCCTTCCCAGTCCAACCTTCCGAACAGGCCCTTCCATTGATTGTGGCGTTTGGCGGTGTTGGGCAGGCACCATGGTATCAAGTCGACTAGCTGACCAGTAGAGAGCTTCACTTTTTCCTCTGGAAGGTCCTTCCAGTCTGCACCAGGCCTCTTGGGGATCCTCTTGCACCGAATGAGGTTCAGCTCGTTCATTTCTTTTGAAATGTGATCAGTCAAAACAGCCATGTTCCCTCTGATTTTCTTCTGGAACCATGAGAAAGGGTCGCTTTCATACTCTATATTGACCTTGGATGCTCCATTCCCTACAGCTGGGAGATCGCCAATTGTGTCTCTTACTGTTATGGGGCGGAAAGGGGCACCGCTTGCAGTGCTCCGAACAGCAGCATAATATGAATTACCGGACAAGTTGATCTTCAACTCTGGCACGCCAAAAACATGCATTGGCTCTGGCCATTCGGGGAGGATCTCATCTGGTGCAGCTGCCCAAATAAATGCTCGCTTTCGGGACTGGGAAACCCCATAAGCACCAGCTTCCAGAATACCAAACCTCACCTGATAACCCATCTCCAGAAGTGAAGCCAAAGTCAGACGGAATGTCTGTCCTTTATTAAAAGCCACAAAGTTTCTCACATTCTCCAGGAGGAAGTATTTTGGCCGGAAGTAATCAGCAAAGGATAAGAAGGCCAGTATCATTTCACACTGGACTTTACTCCAAGTACTGGTGTTAAATCTGTTCATACCAGAAAAACCCTGGCATGGAGGGCCTCCATTTATAAAGTCCACCTGTCCTGGCAACGGCAAATCACTCTTCACCTTTTCATCTAGTGCTGAAGCTAAATCATTGGCATCAGTAGCGGAAATGCAATCATCCATATCTCCACACTTATCCATGACGGCCTTCAAGATGACGTTACAATTATTGATGAATACCTTGGACTCAGGATGGTTGAGTTGGAAAGCCTGTCCAGCCGGCTCTTCATACTCAATTGCCCACTTGGTTATTGAGACACCAGCCTGATGCAACCCCTCCGATAAGCCACCACATCCAGCAAATATGTCCAAAGTGGCTAGGCACTTGTGTTCAGAATCATCTCTCTGTTGCTCAACTTCTGGAACATCTTCTCCTTCTTTACACTTGCCCTTTCTCTTTCTCGATTCAGTATCACCACCTACTGTTGAGTACTTTACCCTGATGTTAGCCGGCAACTGCTTAAGAGACCCATTGGAAGGATCATATAGATGCTCACAGAAGAATATATGCTGAAACAATGCAGGAGCATTACATTCTGGAAGATCACTCCTCCTTCTGACTTCACATTTCCCTTCTATGCTATCTACAGGCAAAATGTGTAGTTCTTCACTGTAGTAGACCTCTCTGACATCTGAGCAGTACGCTTTCTCAACCGAAATGTCCTCTGGTCTGAAAAACCTTCGAACTCTAACCTGGGTTAAACCATGAAAATATTATGTAAGAAACCGTATATAAATAAAGGAAAAACATTGCATAAACAGTAACTGATAAAATGGTGTCTAACCTGGGTAGACTTCATTTCAGATTGTTTAGACCCCTTTGTAATTATCCCCAGCACTTGGCACACAACAAAAGGTTTCAACCCCAGGTTCCGTCCAGCCTTGAAAAGTTCAGTTTCAATTGTTTGCACAGAGAAATGATAAGGGCTTACGTAGACATAATCATGAACTGAGTACTCAACTCCACTGTATATAAAACCAGTCTTTGATGAATTCACTTCAAAGAATTCTTTGGCCTTTTCTTCTTCATTAGCTCTGCAAGAGAAGCAAAAGCCCGACCCCAGACCAATAGTATCACGAGAAAGACTATGGAAAGCACCTTTCTCCGGGCAATACAAACTTTTACTGTAGTATTCAGTCAGCAATCCTTTCTTCTTCCTCTCTTCTGCATTTGCTCTATCAATTCTCTCAGCATCAGCATTTTCCTTCCGATATTTATGCCCCCACGGCATTGACTTGATACCCACAACAACCGTCTGTTTCACATCCTTCAGTGCCAAGTTTATGCACTCATTTGTCAAGAATACCTCCCTCTCATTAGCAGTGTTTCCCAGAACAGTATCAGATCCTCGCTGCATCATTCTGCCATGGAGCATTTTTTCTCCATCTGATGATTCATACATGTATTCTACAAAATAGATAACAGGAAGTTCATCTGAACCATCAACTTCCACCAAAACAGCACCACCCACATAAATCTCTTCTCCACGAAGAACAGCATGCTTGTAGAGAGCTTCACCAGACGATGTTTTTCCCACAGGCTCCTCATCCCACAAAACCTTCTTGCTACTGGAGCTTGATTTAATTTTTCTTAAAATTGGAGAAGGTCTTTGGGCTTCTTTCACTACTGATGAATTCTCTTCACCATCATCCTCTTCTAAGTCCTCCTGGACCTCTTCATCAACTTCATCCTCCTCTATCTTTTCACAAGTTTCCACCGGGCTTGAATTTTCTGGAGAGTAATTTGAATAGTACTCCCCCCAGATTCTGTTAATCAGCTTTGTTGTCGTAGCTTGCATTGCTTTCCTCTTGGACACCACAGGTCCCATTGATGCCCTCGGGTTCAAATTTGATTCACTCTTCTGCAAAATCTTCTTATTTACTTCCCATTTAGTATGGTGCCTCTTCTCCATTTTGTCTCTAAGACCATGAACAAATGGACAAGTTTTAATCTTCCCATCTGAAAATTCTGTAAACAGCTGAAGTAATATCGGTCCATGTACTACCACATATCTCTCAACAGATGCTGGATCAGAAGAAATGTAACCACCATCGCTGTTAGGGAACTCTGACAATCTTTTAATGACATCTGCAAAAGAGAGCCGTGCTACTCGACTTTCTGCCTTGAGCATTGTGATTATACTTCTCCCAACCCTTGCTGTTTTCAGTATTGGTGCATACCACTTAGCATACTGCTTTGATGGCTTGCCAAGTCTGTACCAAGCCAGTTCTGTTCGAATTGATACTGAAATCATTGAGGCTCCCCATTCTATCACCCATTCCTTTACGGAACTCAAGTAAACTGGCATGCCATAAGCATCCTCTGCTACTGGTGCTACTGAACCACTTGAAGACGACTGGATACTGTCAAGATCAAATCCACAGCTTCCATCATCTTCACTCATAACCCCAGAACCAAAAATCGTAACATCAATATCAGCACAAGCCTTCATTGGAAGAAGCTCCAGCGAAATCAGTCTCGAGTCTGAATTGTATAGACACCAGTTGTGAAGCATGTGCGTGGGAAGATCCCCATCCTCACTGTCAACCACTATAAATTCATCTGTCTCTTCAATAGCAGTCTTATAATAGGCAGGTTCAGGATAATCATTAGCGATTTCATCTTCATTAATTTTGATGTAAAATTTCTTCGACATGGAGGTGACACCCTGACGCTTTTTCTGCTTCATAGATTTGAAGTATTCTTCTTCTTGAATAAGTCTAGCCAACTTGGCGTCTTCGTCTTCCTCAGTTTCAACTTTTGATGAACTATTCCCTCCATCTGAAGCAATCTTTAATGTACCGCTTGAAGCTGCTGGGTTTGAAGTCACATAATATCCCTGCTTTATACACTCCTGTCTAAGGGCTGCAAGAACTGGCAGCTGTGCCAATACCCGATCATTCTTCTTAGAAGACTCTTCCAAACCTTCCAATTGATTATATATAAACACGCCTTGAGAAATGATAAATTCTTTGATAGACGCACTGCCAGAGAAGAATTTGTTTCCACTCATTGATCGAGCGATGCCGGCAAGTAATTCATCAAGACTGCAGTCAGAGTTGCATTTCGACAGTACTTTGTAGACCTCTATGCAAGCACGTGCTTTCTCACAGAAATTATCATAGTGTTTCTTGTAGCTGCTTGCAGGCTTAACACAACAATAATCAGCAACATCAGTTGTAAGCCATATTATTGGATATCCCTCATCATAACCAGAGATGTCCCAAGCTTCTATCCGCCCAAAACCTTCACATATAACACCCTTTTCCTTTCCCCTGCCCTTACCATTGTCAGAACTTGCATCAAGAGGCAATAGAGTACCAGTAATAAACAGATCACCATGTTGCACCATCTCAAGTGGCTGTACAACACCATCTTCATTATGCAAGATAAACTGAGTCAATCTCCTGTTCGGCTTCTCATCATCTGGATCCTTTCCACAAGTCATGACTATGGCAAGACTTTCATCTGGCACAACCTGCTCCTCCTTGTTTTTGATGAAAGCAGACTTTTCGGAAACTCGAACAGACCTCTCCTTAAAGTCTTTACACGCAGCAGCTCGCTTGGGCATTTTGCGGGACTGGGATTGCTCTTCACCAGTTGGAGGCGCATTTCGCTTCCTACCTCTACCGCTGGCAGGCGCTTCCTTTTGGGTACCCTCCTTCTTTGTTGTTCCTATTCCATAATCTCCAAAAATTAGGCAAAACAATTGACAAGGTAAAGCTAAATATAATTCTAATCAACTCCCACACATAAAGCACCAAAATACTTTCCTTCAATACAATAAAATGAAAGAGAATCCAGGTATAACTCCTCTAAATTGTTTAACAAAACGGCTCAAATTCAAGACAAACTAAAACTGAAGCAAACAAATCCATGAGAAATCCGGTAATTCAATACATGATTCTCAAGACTCCTGATACAGAAAGTACATCATAAATTGAAAACCGATTACTGTTGATCCATAATCCATTGATCCAAACAAAACACCACTCGAATTACTCAGCCCGAAAACTCACCTAATTCGAAACTCATAACAAACCAAATCATCCTAACAAAACAAAAAATTCACAGCAAAATTATAACCCTCATCAAGACCTACAGATCCCTAATCAATAAAACCAAAACAAAACCTCACCATAAACCCTAATCACAAACTCACACCACCCAATCACCACCAAACCTCACAATTTCCACAAATGAAAACAATAATTACATCACCAAAACCCTAATTCAAAAACAAAATCACAACAGAGAACAGAATCGAACAAAGACGAGAGAGTGAGGGCTCCCAACTACCTGAGGAAGGCGCAGAATGAGCCGATTCGGCGTCTTTTAGAGGTGCGGTGGCGGCGGCGGCTTCATCGGCTGCCGCGATGGATCCCATTAGTTTCCTTATCGGCGGCGAAACCCTAGAAATGGCTAAAATGGGAGGAGTTGGTCTGATAATGAGAACTGTGGCTCTTGGACGCTCTCTATTTATTGAGAGGTTTTCAACGGACACGTATAGGCGGGAAATTGCTTACTTTGGCTCAGGGTTTGGCGCCCGTTGCCAAAATTTGTGGTCTTCAGGTTCAACATTTCAAGATTCCATTTTTAATTTCATTTCTAAGTTCTAACATCAATTGCATAATCTCTTTTAACGAGTGAAAGGTCGTGAATTTGATTCACGGAGTGGTGACATCTGATAAAAAAATGATATTTTACACAAAAGAATTTTCATGTGAATAATTCACACCACTAGTTTTTTAGATTTCAAATTTATATATCAAATATAAAATTCACTTAAATCTTATTAAAACATTATCAAAAAAGACACGTGCATTATATTTATTGTTATACATGTCACTTCCACTAAAGGAGTTGTCATTTCGAGGGATTGATGATACGTGACAACTTTTCAATCACAAATCCAAATCTCCACTACTCATTTTTTAAGTCTATATAAGTAGATCAATTGTGTGGAATTTAAGCCGTATACCGAATTGATGATTGTTAAAACATTCAAAATTTGGAATTATTTTTTTATGACATTGAACAGTTCAAGTTTGATAAAAAGTGTTCAATTATTTTTACTTAATCTCAATCATCAAATGTCCTTAAAAAACAGTGTGACTTTCAAACTGCCAAAAGAACAAATTCCTTAATGAAATGGCCATGTACCGTTATACACAGATTTGACACTTCAGACTGTTTGGTAAACTAGCAAGAAACTGATACAGCTTATTATCAAGATACAATCGTGAATCGACATTCAATTCTAGCCGGAATCCGTCTATCATCGATGTACCAGCAAATGGGAGAATCAACATATTCCTCCATGTATATTGGGTCACAGACATTAGACCGTAACAACACCTATGTACCATTCAGCCCACGACCTGATGCCCAATAGCAAATAGATCATGAACCTGAAACTACCGGGTCATGGGTTTGTATGCCCCGGCCTGCCATAATCAATAAACAAAGCCAGGGACCCCACTGTCCTCCACCACCCGTACAACTGGATCAGTGCCGTCTGAGTGGCCCAGTCTCCGGCAGCTTTCCGCTGCCACCATAATAATTCACTTCCGGACTTTAACACCCACAGCACGTGCCCGAATCCGAACCCGCCAGGTGGGTCTGGTTTTGAAAGTTTCCCTAAAACCTTTGGCCACTTTAGAAAGCTATAATGGAGTCCATCATCATCATATCATCATCATCATTACGAAGAGATGGAGCTGGCTAGGGTTTTGGCTTTGGAGCACATGAGAGAGCGTTCTGGGCATCATTGTGATCGTGGGAGTGTTTCGGCTTCTGCCCCACTCGGGTTAGCTAGCTAAACCATGATCGAATGAGTTGTAATGTTGTATGGGATGGGGTTTATGAGCTTTTGAGATTTGCTTTTACATGGGTTTGCAGAATAATAGGTTATCTTGATGTTTAGTAATTTTGGTCATGTGACTGATGTGAGAAGCACATTGTGTGTTCAAGGAATCAAAGGTGGGGTGTTAGTTCTCCTAAAGAGGACATTCATATAGAACAAAGTCATCAATTTCCAGCTAAACTTTGGTGTGTTACATGTATCTATCAACTGAATTTGACTGTTGGCTTTCGGCAAGAGATCGAGTACTTCTAATTTAATTAGATCGAATTGATTGAGTTCCTAAACTAAACTATTGTATGGTTTGATCATTTTCTTTTTTTTACGTATCTCTTACACTAACGTGTGTCTGTTACATTTTTATTTCGGTTATGAGTTATTTTGTGTTCATCCTTTTACTTTTACTTTTACTTTATTGCTAAACATCAACAAATCGACCGTACCCACCAATTTTACTCGAGTATTCCTACACAACCTAATTCTTCTCCATTCTTCCACAAACTAATATGTCTAGCTAGCTACCTGCAACCTTCAATCTATCACAATTCACTTTTTGAAGAATGAAAATGTAGTTGAACATAATGATGTGAACACATATATAGTTTACTGACTTGGCATACAAGTGAGATGGTGAAAAGAAGTAAGAAAACATAACTATTAAAACTAAACAGTTTCCGCATGCTTAAACTAAATATCTTGTCTAAATCGTAACTATTAAAACTATCGGACATGACGATTGACATATAATTTTTATCTAGTCCATCTAATGAAGAAAAATGATAACACACTCGCCGGAAAGTCCCCGGCAAGCAGCTCCTGGTGAGTCTATTAAGAACCCGGATTCTGTGAGGATCCGAGCTGTATTTGAAGCGTGTGATAAGCGCACCTGTGTGCTGTACAATGCAAAGAAGAAGAAAGGATATAAAAATGGAGCTAGCTAGGCACACAACTTCTTCTTCTTCTTCTTGTTATTGTTGGAAGTTGATGGTTGATGATGGTGAAGGCGCCAAATGGAGGCGTCGTGCGTAAAAGCAAATGTCATTGAGCTGTTCGTTACGTGCTACTACAAACCCTACAACCAATCACCATCCATCTCTCTTATATTTTAATTTCTAATCTTGGATCATCACCATAAAATATTCACTTCCATTTTCATTTCTTTATATTTTTGGTTTTTTTTGTTTGTTTTTGTTTTTGTGTTTTAGTACCCAACGGTGACCATCTGGAACAACCAAATGAGCAATAAACTGTTCCACCTTCCATTCTGTTGGGATTTTCTTCCCTAAACATTCTATTCGAAATTAAGCCATGTATTATATACGTTGATAATTCCTCAAGGACTTGGTCACTGTTGGTAATAAGTGACATCTTTTAATAATTGTCACATTCAATTATTAAGAAGACACATATGATAACGATAAATTCGAGCAATAAAGTCAATATAACACATACACATGGTTAAGGTGTAATTCAGTGTGCCTCTTATTCGTGGGGTGTCTATCTTGGAAGTTTGACTAATTCCCAAGGCATATTTGAGATGTTGTTTTTGTTCATTTAGGTGCATGTCTCTTGCACATTTCAATGGAGTAGTACTGCTTGATGTAATGTTGCCGGGACACAACAATTAATCATCAAGATACGTGTACGCGGGTGTAGTTTTAATTTGTACCAACTCAAATATGTTAAGAAAGTTTTTTTTTTTATACATATATAGTACTATAAAATCAGTCAAAAATATAAATTACGCATCATAAATCAAGATCGGAGAGTGTCACAAAGTTCATAAAGTTTGTAACTTGTCTTGCTTTTTAACCATTTTTCCAATGATATGAGACTATGAGTTGAGGTTGCTAGCTACTTTTATCTTGCATTAGAATTTGAATGAAAAAGCAAAGTAAGAAAAATTGAGGAGTAGAGTAGGAATAGGAGGAGATATATGGAAGCCTCGGTTCTTTCCAGCCAATACCAAAAGCGGCAGTAGCTTTCTGTGTTCCACTTTTATTATCGAAGATATTTTATTATCATTATTCTAATCAACGATCCAATCGAACTCACAATTCCTTGGAAGCTTTGAAATCTCTCTCATTCATTCACTTAACTTTCATCTCCGTCCTTAATCTACCTCATCATCCCATAAGGCCATAATTGAGTTTGAAACTGACACTTCGGTTGGCTCCTCTGAAACTTAAGTCCCAGAAGACAATGAGATAATAAAGCTTCAAGCTTTTATTGGGTTAGTCAGGCTTTTCTGTTTACTTTTATTTATTGCATTCTTCTCACAGTTCTGAAAATGTTACTGGGTTCTTGAGTTTGATGAGATTCTGTTTATGAGTTTAGTCAAACTGAATTGGTTTGGTTGCTAAGAAACAAGACCAGGAACACAGTGAGATAAAAGCTCCAAGCTTTTTAGTTTACTTTTTTTTTTCTTTCATTGCATTTTACTTTTTTTCCTTCTCAAATTTCACAACAGATTCTGGGTTTTGGAAATTGATGAATTTTGGTTACAGGGTTGGTTAAACTGAATAGGTTGGTGGGAATTCACAGAAAAGTTTATTTCTTTATGCTAAATGCTTACCTTCTTTCTGGGATTTTGGTGTATGAGTGGAGAAGATTGATGGTGGACCATGTTTGTTGGAATTGTAAATTATTGAGTAGGTGTGCTAGATACGCATTGACTGATGTGTTCTGCTCATTAAACTGAAATCTGGGCTTGTATTGGTTTTTTTTCAGGCTAAATTCGACTGTGCGAGTTGTCAAATAATTGTTTTGGTGGATGAAAGACATTGACATTGGGTACTTGATGGGGTAAAGGGACATAGACAGTGCAAAGAGAATGATATCCTTCTGGTAGATCCAGGGACTGCATGGGAGGCTTATTGCACCTTTTTGATTTCAATCAAGGCAGCATGGCCAGGAAGCTTTTTGTGCATAAGAAACATGATGGTGGTGAGTTCTATTGTTCATTTAATACAACTTGAAAAAGTGAAGGTCTGGTCTGGGATTGATTGGATATTATGTCAATCTGAAATGGGAAGAACTGCTAGTTATAGTTTTAATGATTTCTGGTTGGATAATCAAATTAATTTTTATTGATTAGTATGTTAAAAAATCTGTACCTATTAATCATGGAAGTCTTAATATGGACACAGTGATTGTCTTTTAGAGAAATTATTTCTGTAAAGGTTTTCATCTATATCAGGAGAATGTGAATAATCTGATATATTAAGATGTTTTGAACACATTGCAGGCCTTGATGCTCCACGAAATAGCTTGGAGATGCAAGTAGAAACTTCTCAGAGCTATTGTGACATGGGAGATTTGCCGGTAATTGTGCTTTATTATGGATTTAGAGTGGTCTGCTTCTCTTGAGGCTGTGTACTAATATGATTCTTGTGAATCTTTCAAATCCCCAAAAAGTATGATTCTTGTGATACATGGTGCATTGTGATGGTGTGAAGCTTTACATATTTTCCAGCTTGTCATACACCTGCTACTGGATTTGGCCTAACAGTTCTGTCTCACACTCTTCAGTTCTGTCTAACAGATCAAATTAATTTTAATCTGATTGTTTCGTTCAAATGCATCATGCATCTTCCCTTTAATTTTAACATCTTTCCTTACTGTGTTTTATTCTATTAAGTAGGGTCGTGTCAGACTTTGTGAGAAAATTCAGGCCAAAGGAGGACAATTTGAATAAAGTTTCAACTCCGATCCATATACTTAATCCCATGAGTAATTAGCATATCTTCTGTAAATGTTTGGTTGTAGCGCTCCCTCTCTGTAGTCACTGTTTTTATTAATTTTTGTGTACTGATCTCTGTAGTTGTATCCGGTGAAAGAAGTTGGTCCTAAAAAGAATTATCCACTTGAAAGTTCAATGAAGAAATTGATCAATGAGGAAATATCCAAACGCTCAAGTACCAGGCCCAATGGACCAAGCATTGTGGCACGGCTTATGGGGATGGATATGTTGCCAGTGGATATAAAATCAGCAGTTCAGCCAATTGAGGATAAACATGAATATAGGAGAACAAAGTCTTCAAAGAAGGAATTGAATGGAAAGAACTCAGTTGATCACGTCTCTTCAAACTTAAATTCATCCAGAGAGTTGGATCTCAATTCATTCTATCAAAATAATGGCACAGAGGATGCTGGATGGTGTGAAGATGAGAAAATTGGAAAACCAAGGCGTGAAGAGCATCCTCAAGAGGAGGAACTACAGAAGTTCAAGAAAGAATTTGAAGCATGGCAAGCTGCCAGGTTTAAGGAATGTTCAAGGATTGTCGAAAATGACAGCATATCAGGAGAGTTGCTTGCTCAAGAGAATCTCAACAAGGAAAAGACTGCAGTTTCTGCAAAAGCCAAGCAAACGACAATTGAGAAGACTATGGAAAGAATAGATCACACAGTAAAAGAAATCTCACAAGAAAGAGGTGTTTCGTCACATCGTGTAGATGCAATTGATTTATTCCCATCTGAGTACACAAGATCTTTATCTTCAAAAAGCAGAACCAAGAGCTTAGACTTTGAGCAATCCTCCCTGTTGAATTCCAGGAAGAGAGTGAACATATCTTCAGCTCCTACAAGGATAGTTATCTTAAAACCTGGTCCTGATAGCTTTTGCAACCATGAAGGGACTTGGATCAATTCTCCAAGCACTTTAGATCAGAGGGGTAGTATAGAAGATTTTCTCGAGGAGGTGAAGGACCGACTGAGATGTGAACTCCAAGGGAAGGTGCATAAAAGGGGTTCAGTTGTCCGAGGAAGGGGAATTGAGACCCCATATAGTGAACAGCCATCTGATCCAAAGCAAATTGCTCGGCACATTGCAAACCATGTCCGAGAAAGTGTGACTAGGGATCTTGGAGTGAATTTGCTTCGATCAGAATCAACAAGATCATACAGAAGTGAAGTTCAATATCATAGAGCAGGATCCCCAGAATTCATACACAGAGATACTAGAAGGTTCCTGTTAGAGAGACCAAGAAATGTTTCAGAAAGAGAGACAGGATTTAATTCTCCTGTATTTTCATCTGGCAGCTACGGGTCATCTGCACTAGACTATGAAAGGTTCAAAGTAAAGCAGGTGGGAGATACTTTGGAAGCTCAAAAAGATATGAGTATCTGGGGAAGGGGAATGGTGAAAGATGACCATGTGAAAACCAGATCATTCAGGCATGGATCAGATGACGATAAGTTGCTGGAGAGAGAATTGTCCCCTAGAAATCTCATTAGGTCCTTATCTGCCCCAGTATCCGGAACATCATTTGGGAAGCTTCTTCTGGAGAACCGCCACATTTTGACTGGTGCTCACATTCAGAGAAAGCATGAAGCCATTGAAAATGTGTCCTTGGATTTGAAGAGTCAAAAGAAAGAAAGATTCAATTTTAAAGAAAAGGTTTCCCATTTCAAATACAATTTTACTCTTAGGGGAAGACTGTTTGGAAAAAGAATTCAATCAGTGACTGAATCACGCCGTACTGAACATTACCCTGTGAATGACATCAGGAGTGGTCCAACAGTTATTACCAACTCTAGAGAGAGACATGTAAGAGACATTTCTTTTCCCTATGCTTTTTACGTATTATTCTCGGATTCAATAGGCTCAATTTGTTTCCTAATGTCATTTCTTCTGTTCTGGTCTCAGGATAATTTCACTGAGGTGCCTCCTAGTCCTGCATCTATGTACAGCACTGCTCAGGACGATTTTTGCAGGACAGCTGATTGTCTTAGTCCAGTATCGACTCCAAATGCAACTCCAAGAGATGACAGATTTGTGCCACAGGCTTTTAGAGACATCAGCGATAATCTAAGTGGTATGAATTTCTTTCTACATATTTTTTGTGCTTGATATGAAATTTGGTGGTTGGTATGAATATGATACATGCTTATTGACGGTACTCCTGAGTTTTTTATCGTGTGCTTGTCTGTGTTTATGCTTCATGCATGACCGTTACAGTATTAATGTGTCCCAATTCTGCTAAATCCATTTAGTTCCAATGTAACGGTTCCAGGATCAACAAGGTTTACATATTTGGCCATCCTTATCAGATCACAAGATAACAAATATGCTTTTCTGTGTAAGACTTGAAATGTGAATCATCTTCTATTGATTCTACAGAACTAAGAAGACAACTGAATCAACTTGAGTCTGATGAGCCTGACGATGCATCAGTTGAACAAGAAGTGGTCGAATCTGAAATGTCTGGACTAGAGAACCCGGCAGAGGTTTACATAAAAGATTTACTTGTTGCTTCTGGTTTGTACGATGGATCATTCGAGAAATCCTTTTTGAGATATGACACGTCTGGGAAACCCATCAGCCTCTCCGTGTTCAAAGAAGTGGAGGAATCTTATAAAAAGCTGGCCAGTGCAGACGTTAACTCAACCAAAGATCACAATGGGAAGGTAAATCACAAGTTGTTCCTTGATTTATTGAACGAAGCTCTTTCAACTATTCTTGGACCTCCATTAAGCATGTCTAAATTCAGAAGAAAAGCTATCAACTCCTCTGCCCTGCCACCTTTACGTGGTAAGAAGTTGTTAGATTCTGTTTGGGAGATTATATGTCGTTATGTATACCCTCCAAACGATAAACACTATCACTCCCTGGATGAAATAGTTGCCCGGGATCTGGGATCCTCGCTGTGGTCAGAACTGGTGGAGGAAGACGTTAATATTCTTGGAAGAGAGATTGAAACTCTGATTATGAGAGATCTTGTTACAGAAGTTTTGGATGATATGAAGTTTTGATGGAGTGCAAGGTTGAAACGTTTTGTTTTCCAGTCTGAATTAGGAAAGAGTGGCGTATATAATGAAATGATAGAAAGTTAATACATGATTTACATGGTATCCAAAACTGTGGATTTCCCGTGTTTGTTTGATATAGCTGAGACTTGAGAGTGTGCATGTATATATGTTCATCTGTGTGGTTTGCTGATATAGATGGGAAGTGGGTTTGAGTAGTTGGGGGTTATACATAGTGTACATTTGGTAACATGTATTTTTACTTTTCCATTCATTCTGTTGACAGTAAAAATAGGTATTCCTCCCCAATCTAATGGGGGCAGTTGGTTTGTTGCGCTGGTAATTGACAGTAGAATGCCCTAACAAGAAGCAGATAAATTCCACAGCTGCTGTTTTAGGGCCTTTGTGTCATTTCTAACTTTCCTTCTCTTCTTATTAGCAAGGCAAAATGACATGATGTTTTACGTTGAAATTTTAAAGACGAAAATCTTTTAAGTTAACTTTACATGTTATGTAATCAATAATAAAATGATGAGTGATTTTAAAGTTCACATATACAGATCTCTAACACTATGAAATACAATAAAATTTTCGCTGAATGGTGTTGCGCACCCATGATCGTCAAGTTTAAACCAGCATGCTCAACTCAAGTTTCACGCTGCTCCCTCTAACGTTGTTCGTGTCATGGTTGAAAATGAGTGCACCAATTTGGGGGTCCAAAAATTGTACCAATTATTCACATAGTTACTATTGTGGATAGGCCTCAATTTTTGACTTGGTGGCGACGGTGGAGGTGCACATGCCATGTCCCCCTAACGAATCCAATTGTCACATTAACAATTCAAAATAGTGTGACATTAACCTGAATCATGTACCCTAACCATTTCCACGCACTCAAGTCCAATTGCTTGTACCAAACTCAAGAGACCTATTTCTCCAATACCATTTTCTAAGTCAAGACTATATGTCACAAAGCAAAGGAACACATGATTACTCTTTAGGAATCCCAACAATGCATGCATTTAGTCCCAATCACAAATCTACAAAAAAGGAAGCATCAAATCACGGATTATGTCCCTAATACACTTCATTTTGCAATTTTCCCTTTTTAAAAATTGTCATGTCACACATGAATTTGTTGTTCACATGCATATATGTGACCAAAACTAATGGGAAATTAATCCGGACACAGGTCTGAACCCACTAACAACACTACACCAGAAATCAAAGAACTCAAGAACTCATTTTGCAGCGAAGTTGCTACTTTTTATGAATATATTATATCAAAAAATGACTCCGGAAGGATTACAAAATTAGGCTTAAATAGCCTCCAAAACCCTACGAGCAGTAGGAAAGGAAAAGAATTAAAACCAAGATTACAAAGAAATCTAAAAATACAAAAGGAAACTACTAATGGTCCCAAAACACAAAGGAAACCACCAATTACTATACTATGTCCTTAGTTGGTCACATAGTCCTTGAAGTGAGGTGGAGCTTGAGTCTTTCTCATAGGCCTCTGGGTTGATGCTCCTGCATCAGGCTCTCCGGGTTGCGAAGGACTCGCCCTCGAGTCAATCACAGTGCATTCATTCTCACCATGATAGGCCTTCAAGTCGGAAACATTGAAAGTAGGGGAGACACCAATATTAGCTGGTAGTTCAAGAGTGTATGCATTAGAACCAACCTTCTTCAGTACTTTATACAGACCCCCACCTCGATCATGTAGTTTCCCATATTTTCCTCTTGGGAACCTTTCTTTCCTAAGGTTTATCCATACCAGGTCTCCCATCGCGAATTCAACTTGTCGCCTATGTTGATCAACACTTTCTTTGTACTTCAAGTTACTTGCTTCCAATCTTCTGCTCACCTTCTCGTGAAGAGCCTTAATATGCTGCACCATGTCTTGAGCATCGCCACTGAACCTATTTTCAACCGGCAGTGGAATTAATTCCATGGGGCTGTTAGGATTGCGTCCATATACAGCTTCAAAAGGACTCATCAGGATGCTCCTATGCTTGGACCTGTTATAAGCAAACTCAGCTTGAGGTAGTGTTTCACACCACCTGCCCTTGTTACTTCCTACGAGTGACCTTAGCAAGTTACCTAGACTTCTATTAACCATTTCTGTCTGGCCATCCGTGGATGATGAGCAGTGCTATATTGTAGCTTTGTCCCAAGCTTACGCTATAAGGTCCTCCAGAAATGCCCCACAAACTTTGTATCCCTATTTGAAGTAATGGTGGAGGGAATCCCATGCAGCCTCACGACCTCTTTAAAATAAATATCTGCTATATGGCTTGCATCCATGGTTTTCTTGCAAGGGATAAAATGAGCCATCTTCGAAAACCGGTCAACCACGACCAATATTGAGTCATGTCCGCTTCTTGTTTTTGGAAGTCCCACAACAAAATCCATGCTGACATCCTCCCATGGAGCTTGTGGTTGGGGCAGGGGAGTGTAGAGCCCAGTATTTTGGCTCGTACTCTTGGCTATATGGCAAGTTCGACACCGCTGCACATACTTTACCACATCCTTTTGCAACTTAGGCCAATAAAATTTCTCACTAATCAATGCCAAAGTCTTGTCTCGCCCAAAATGTCCACCTAAACCACCTCCATGTTGTTCTTCGATTATCCAGACACGTAGGGAGCCTTGAGGAACACACAATCGGCTCCCTTTAAACAAATAACCATCTTGGACATGGAAATCTTGTTGAGGATCTTTGCTAGCACAATTGTTCCGCATTTCACAAAAGTCTGCGTCACTTTCATATAAATCTTTCGGCTGATCAAACCCATCAACTCTTACCTTCATAACCGACAACAAGTCTCCCGCCTACTCAAAGCATCAGCTACCTTGTTTTGAACTCCTGATTTGTGCTTGATGACAAAATCATACTCTTGCAATTCTTCGACCCACTTAGCATGCCTTCTGTTCAGTTTTTGTTGCCCATTAATAAACTTGAGTGCTTCATGATCAAAATAAAGAATAAATTCTTTATAATAAATAAGATACTGCCTCCATTGTCGAAGAGCTTGCATGATCGCATAGAATTCAACATCATACGTAGAATATCGTTGGCGGACATCATTGAGCTTCTCACTATAGAACGCCACAAGTCTCCTTTCTTGACTCAGAACAGCTCCAACCCCGACCTTGGAAGCGTCACAATCAACCTCAAATACCTTTTTGTAATCCGGAAGAGCTAACACAGGAGCCTCTGTCATGGCTATTTTGATTGCTTGGAAGCTCTTTTCTGCTGAGTCTGTCCACTTAAAAGTATTGGCCTTTAAACAATCGGTCATTGGTGCCACGATGGAACTGAAATTCTTGATGAACCGTCGATAAAAGGAAGCTAGACCATGAAAACTCCGAACATCATGAATAGTCTGAGGAGTAGGCCATCCCAAAATTGCCTCAATTTTTTGTGAGTCTACCTGTACCCCATCAGTAGAGCGGAAATTATACAGCGCACCCGGGTGCGCCGCGCACCCGGGTGATCTCACCGTTCACTCACCCGTGCCCGGCCCCACCCGGCGTCTCACCGGCGATCTCGCCGTTCAATTTCCGGGTGCGCGGCGCACCCGGGTGCGCCAAATACGCTCTCTCAGTAGAGATAACAAAACCCAAAAAGATTAGTTTGTCTGTCAAGAATTCACACTTCTTCAAATTCGCATATAGCTTCTCGGCTCGCAACACTTCAAAGACTTGTCTCAAGTGTTCCATATGTTGGTTAACATCACTGCTATAGACCAAAATGTCGTCAAAATACACAACCACAAACTTGCCAATGACAGAACGAAAAATCTGATTCATGACACGCATAAATGTGCTAGGGGCATTTGTCAGTCCAAACGGCATCACCATCCATTCAAATAGTCCATCTCGGGTTTTAAATGCAGTCTTCCATTCATCCCCATGTCTCATTCTTATTTGGTGGTACCCGCTCCTTAGATCAATCTTCGAAAATACCTTCGCACCTGCCAAATGATCTAGCATGTCTTCTAAACGAGGTATTGGAAATCTATACCTCACAGTAATTTTGTTTATTGCCCTGCTATCCACACACATTCGCCAAGTACCATCTTTCTTCGGTGTAAGCAAAGCCGGCACTGCACATGGGCTCATACTCTCTCTGATAACTCCCTTCTTCAACAATTCAGTCACCTGCTTATTAAGCTCATCATATTCTTGGGGACTCATGCGATAATGAGGTTTGTTTGGCAAGCTAGCTCCCGGTACAAAATCAATATGATGTTGGACATCCCTCAAAGGTGGTAGTCCCACTGGTAACTCTTCTGGAACAACATCGACAAATTCTTTCAACAATGAGGCTACTACTTCAGGGGCCTCGTAAGCATTATCATTAGCTTCTCTCCCAATAAGCATATAGAATTTACCCTCCTCTTTGGATTAATTCAAGAAATTACACATCGTGAGAAAGTTGTCACCCCCTGCATGTTTTGATGGAGGCTTGTGCTCAGATCTAGATGGGCCCAAAATTACTTTGTTTCCATCTTTAACAAAGGTGTAGGTGTTTAGATGTCTATCATGTACAACCTTCATGTCATACTGCCAGGGATGCCCTAGTAAAAGGTGGCATGCATCCATGGGAGCTACATCAGACCACTGCGAGTCCTGGTACTTAGTGCCAATAGAGAAAGACACCAAACATCTTTGATTGACCACCATGTCATTTCCCTTCTTGAACCATGACAACTTGTAAGACTTAGGCCTCCTCTCAGTAGCCAAACATAACTTATCCACCATATGCTGAGACACAATGTTTTCACAGCTCCCACTATCAATAATGACACTACATACCTTGCCATTGAAGGTACATTTTGTGTGAAAGATGTTGTGTCTAAGCCACTCAGAATCATCCTCAACTTTCGTTGCGCTCATTGCTCGGCGAATGACTAGTGATTCCCCGTGATCACTCCAAGTTATTTCTCCTTCATCTTGGTCCCCATAGTCATCATAAGTTGGCATGTCGTCCAACCCCGCACTACTGCTCTCCCCTAACTCTTCCACCAAATTTACAATTCTCTGGTTGGGACAATCTGATGCAATGTGCCCTAGGCTTGAGCACTTGAAGCATTTCACATTTTTTTCTTTGTTACTCCCTCGAGGTTCCGCTTTATGTTCAGCTTGATTCTTCAAGGGTTCACGTCTATTAGCGTCCAACATGGGTGTGATTTTGGGAGTACTTGATGATGCTATTTTTTTTTGCCTCATAATCTTCACCTGCTCCCCTCTTATAACGACTTCGCAATTGCTTCTCAACTTGTATGGCTAGTTGGTACACCTCACTATAACTCCAACATGGTTGTAGTACTACGATATCATGAATTTCTCTTCTGAGTCCTGCCAAATATCTTGCAACCGTTTGTTCTTCCTCCTCAGCAAGACCACACCTCATGGTAAGAAGATCAAACTCCTTTGTAAACTCATCCACTGACCGACTACCCAGTCGAATGTTATGCAGCTTCAAAAAGTTATTTTGAATGTAGTTTTCAAGTAAACTTCTTCCTCAATTCCTTCCTCATCTTCTCCCATGTTTTGATTTTGGGTTTACCCAAACGTTCTCTATGCACTCGCAGTTGTTCCCACCAAGCAAATGCATGCTTAATCAACTTGATCGCTACAATCTTCACCCTCTTCTCATCTGGAATTTCCTTGTATTTGAAGACTCGCTCAACTGTATTGAGCCAATCAACAAAGTCATCGGGTCGCATTCTCCCCTCAAACTCAGGGATGTCAACCTTCATATCAAAACCCCGTCTACTATTTCCCCCATCGTTTCGGAAAGGGTTCACGTCTCTCTCCCCGTCGAAAGACCCGCCATCACTGTCTTGGCTTCGGGTTTCAATGCGAGCGACGCATGCGGCAAGTTGATTGATCATTCTTTTGATCTCCTCCATGTCGGCGTTGTTGTCTCGACCCTCCATCCGATAACCTCCCCCATTGCGCCTATTATGAGCCATGGAGATCCACCACTCTCCTACCGGAGCTTTGATACCAGATTAATGGGAAATTAATCCGGACACATGTCTGAACCCACTAATAACACTACACCAGAAATCAAAGAACTCAAGAACTCACTTTACAGCAAAGTTGCTACGTTTTCTGAATATATTATATCAAAAAATGACTCCGGAAGGATTACAAAGTTAGACTTAAATAGCCTCCAAAACCCTACGAGCAGTAGGAAAGGAAAAAAATTAAAACCAAGATTACAAAGAAATCTAAAAATACAAAAGAAAACTACTAATGATCCCAAAATACGAAGAAAACCACAAATTACTCTACTCTGTCCTTAGTTGGTCACATAATCCTTAAAGTGCGGTGGAGCTTGAGTCTTTCTCTTAGGCCTGTGGGTTGATGCTCCTGCACCAAAAACACATAGAATATGTACGAGTTTGACAGGCAAAATTTGCATGTAGATTCTTAGTTACTAATTTTATAAGTAAGTTGTTCTAGGATATTCTCTATGTGTGCCTTGGCCTTATGCCAATAGGATATGTAGTTAGACTAGATCTATGTATTCATATTCTTACCATATTGGTATTGTGTAATTCCCTGTATAAAGGGCTCCTATCAATGAATAAGACGATTCTTTTGCTATCTCTTTGTCTCTACACTTTATCTTTCATTACGTTATCAGCACGTTGTTCTAACCCTAGAGCCAATAGCCCACCATTTTTTTCCAAACCCTAAAAACCAAAACCCTAAAATCGGGCAGCCTTGTTTTTCCCGATTTCCGACAAAAATTCCGACTGCCCTCCGCCGGAATTTTATATCCCCAGAAATATCTCTCCGTCCCGGATCCAACTCCGCCGGTCTCACCCTGAGAACCGGCCGGAAAGTCTCCGAACCGGCCGCCGGAAAATTCCAGACCACCGCCGCTACCGACCACCGGTTCACCACCTTCCCTTGCTCCGATCAACCTGAAATTTTGACAGAAGCTTTCCCATCCAGAGCTTCTCCTCCTGTCAAATTTTCAGCCCCAAATTCGAAGTATAAGTAGGCGAAACGTTATTTCTCCTCTCGGCAGCCTTTAGAAAGGTATGTTTTAAAACCTTAAACTCTTCCAAGTTCAATAACTCGGAGAGGATAAAATCCTTTCCTCCCTTCTCCATCTCCATTCTATGCTTGAGATTTTGTGTGTGCAGGTACCAAAAATCCCGGAATTTTATTCGCGGGTTAAGAGTATGTTGGATCACTCTTGTTTCTTTGTCCGGGTTGTGTTTGATCAACCCCGACCTTTCACCGGATTGTGTTTGATCAATCCGAGGCCTTTTTCTAAATTGTGTTTGATCAATTCGCGGCTTTTCCGGATTGTGTATGATCAATCCGAATGACAAACCATTAAAAGCATCGTTTGTGACCTCTATCGAGTCTCATAACAGCTTGGTTTTGTATGCAAGAGCAATGTAACATTCTGCTCCTTTGAGTTTTGACGTACTAGATGCCTAAGGCGGATCTTCGCTTGGTATCTGTGGAACCTTTCATTGGAAAGGATTAAACCACATGTTTTGACCCCCAGGCTAACAAGCCTATATGCCGAGATTTCACATCTCATGCGCTCAAAGTCTTTGAAGCGCCACATCGACAAAAGCCTTCAACGGCAATCTGTGTAAAAAGTAATGACAACAAAGTACTGTGGAATGCACTCATGGAGTGTTTCTCGAAACGTTCATATAACTCTACTTGTTGAGTTATTAGTCAAGTGAATTGCTTACCACCTTAATTGACTACATATTGTCGATGATCTTTTGTGGCATCATGATCCATATCTTTAGCGGATTCGATTATCATCAAGTTCTCTAGGTCCTCCAAGTTGGTGTGGAATTACCAACGAGACTTGATTTTGATCATACAAACAGGAATTGTATATACGCTAATGTGATAAACTTATTTGGGATTATCCCCTAATGTGGGGACAACAATATGGGTCATGGCAACGGCAGAAAACGTCGTGCCGATGTCTAGAAAAGAGGGGGAGGTGTTGCTGGCTCTAATAGCGACACTCCCGGTCTAGACACCATTTTGTCAAAACTACTAACGTCAGCTCATGACATTAATGCAACCGTTGTGGATCTTCGGATCACTGGTTCAAGATTGTCAAGCTCCTTAAATTGTGAATGCATACAAAAAAAGGTATGGAAAATCAATATGAGGACAAGAACGTCATCCTCATGATCGCGAATTTCAAAGATTCGGATCCTACTCTAGCTACCCATGACTTTGATGTCATCGGCTAGACATTGATTTTCATTCCAAGTTATATGTACTAAGGCGTTGTATCGACGTCCTTTGTCTATTTGAGACCTCGATGTACTCACATTAGCAATAATGAATGCCTTGAGAATTTTTCGAAGTGAAACTATTCTCCTCTTATGGTTCATATTGATTTACAATCAAGATGTACACTTACATCGTCCTTAGAAACATGGCATATTGTGCCGATTTTGGTCCCTTCCTTTGAAGGTGACTCTTGGCACTGCATCCTCAAGGAGGATCGCCCACGTGTTTCCGGTTAAGTCTTCTACCCTATAGCGGATTTTTCATCATCAATTGTTCAACTAGGCTCATCCAAGCTCAGTGTGATGTCTTAGAATTGTCCGAAATTAAGGAGATAGTGGTTTTAAGTGTGCCTCGCACTACCGACCCTCCACAGACATGCATGGTCATACTGACTTGGAGTTACCGAAAGCTTTTGATTTTGGATCCCCCTACGCTATTAAACCAATTGCCGTCTTGCAAAAGACGTTGAAGACTTATCAAAGCTGGAAAATTATCATCATGATCGGATCCTCTAGGTCCTCTGAGTTAGTTTATGTTCATGTCATGGAGCTTTTGCTAACTAGTCATGGAGTTTACGACCTTAGAACGACCGAAAGGACTTGGTTTTGATCATACACACGTCACTTTTGGCTAAGGCAAAAGCCTACACGCCACCTGCAAGCTTCACAGCTTCGCACATGCCAAATCTGCGAAAAACAGCAATCTGTCCCTTCTGGACAGTCAACTTCGTTTGAGCTTTTTGAACAGCTCTGGACGAACCAGACAGTGAGCTTTATATATTGGAAAGCTCTACGAGTCTAGTTTTCAGAACTTTTCACGGTTCGTCCATATCTATTTTAACGAATAAGTTATGGCTGTTTTAGTGCGCAAATGTCATTCTGCGCGGAAACTTTTATGCACTCTCGGGATTGCAGCTTTTCGTAGCTTCTTTCAATCATTCTAAATGGTTCAAGTAGAACTATTTACTCGCCTATCTACTCCTTGTAGTTATGTCTCATAGAGACATTGAGTGCTTCACAGATAGTGGAACTATCCACAACATTCTAAAGAACAATGTTGAGCTTTAAAGACATTCATGCTAATGGTTTTCATTTGAAAACACATTGTGAGAATGAACAAGAATTCTTTTGTGTATACCTCCTCATGAATGCGAACTGAAGCACATCTTGGAGAAATTCATGAGTCAATCTAGTGAACTGTATGTCACTACGATTCGAATATCGAATCCCATGTTGTCGCCATACATGATATTTGGGACACCGACTCATATAGGCTTTGGTTTGACCAAATTGGTCAACCTGGAAGAGATATAATGATCCAAATTTTGAGAAATTCTCATGGACATCCATTCTTCCGCTCAAAACGAAGACATTCGAGACCTAGCATCACCATGAAGCATGGTGGTGACCCGGGGGACATTGACGTCACCCGAACACGACTCCAACTTCCTGGAGGTCGTCCGGTCAATTCCTCAAGCAATTGAGATACACCGGCATTTCCTCGATGTTGCATTGGTCCCCTACAATGCTCATTGCTCGTTTTGAAAGTTTATTCTTTAGCTAAATAAGGAGTGAGACCCTCCTACGCTAAATAACACAAAAGTGAACATTCTATTCTTACATCAAACTATGTAGATAGATACAACCAACTTGCGGACACCTTTTTATGCTTTATGGTGTTGGTTGAAGTGTTAACACACTGGTCACGTGTTACACTATTATCTACTGCTTATGCTGCTTATACTTCTACGGGCTCACTACCCATTTTTTAAAGAAGTTTATCGGGATGTAAGTTGAAGTGTCCTGTGCCCCATGTTCACACGCAATACGGTCTCACCGAGGCTACGACCAAGAAACTTTAGCTTGTCGCTCGAACATTATTGATGCGCACCACTCTTTCTATTGCGTCTTGGGGCTATGCAATATTTGTATGCAGCTTTACTATTCATCTACGACCCACCATCATTGAATTTTGTTGTACTACAGCTCGTGATTGTGTACCAGGATTGACACGAAATTGCAATCCTTGAGCTCGGCAAGATTGAAACGGATCTCCAATCCTTGAGCTCGGCTAAATGTTATTTCTAGATGCCAAATCGCATTGCCATTGCGAACAATGATTGGTCATTTGAGATGAATAAGTTTAGGTTGGATATGAACCTCCACCTATAATCCGCATATGTAGAAACTTTGTCAGGCGATCTTATTCACCGCTAAATTGCGGATTGTCACTTTGATGAGACAATATTCCCGCCGTTAGGGGGAGATAAGAACACAAGTGTTCAAGTGGAACGACGTGAATTGTCGTGGTTTGTCCCCACTAAGTCTCATCTTGATCTCAAATGCTTATAGTGTTAAAGTGACGAGATCACATGCTGCAAATATGTCTGCAAGGATTGATGTCCTACAAAAGGACATGGCGCGACCAAAAGAAGTTGGTCTTGGCGCCATCACCATGGATGGTGATATGGTGACGCCATATAGTGGCAAAATTGGTGTCACAAGGCCGTGTGGCTCCCTAAAAAGAGGGAGGCCCTTAGGTTCGATATATTCTCGCACTAGGAAGAAAGCGAGATTGGCACAACCTGATCCATTGATCAGTGATACTCAAATCCGTCTCATGAAGTCTGAATTGTGATTATCGTTGGGGGACGCCTCAATGTCAAATCCAATCCATATAGAGATCTCTACAAGTATTACACTTGTGTACATGAGGACGTGAGATAATGAGTCTACTATCGAACCACCCTTCGTTGATGGATATCAACTTAGTTGATTGGCCTAATGGAAAGATGCGATCCAGCATTAACAAAGAGATAGGTCCTTGGGCAGGTGATGCCGACACCGCAAGCTAAACCCTATCAACTATACCTTTGTTAGATAGCGTAGTGAGAACAAGAGCTTAGACTCACCTTATGGAGCAAGGTCTCTCACTAACATGCACTGGGTCGACTACGATGAGATATGCTCTCGTAATGGATGTCATTGAACTCCACTACTTTGTCAGTTTGGTAGTTTCCGACTAACTGAACATGCAGCCTATGAATGTGGTCATAATAACATCTCTATGGGATCAGAGATATACATGAAGATCTTAAACAGACTTCATTCATCCAAATCAAGTTGCTCCAAACCACAGGAGCATGCGTTTGCTAAATGTATTGAAACGCACATGAACTCTACTTGATTTGGAAGGGATATGGTGAATTATGCCTTTGCGTGTTCATTCCGGATTTACACGGACTCTTGATGGATCAAGAGATGCCAATATGTATCAACATCCGAACAAAAAGATCTTGGGAAGACACAGTCTCGAAAAGGCACTCGATGACTGTATTGATGATCAATCGGCTTAGGCGCTCTATAACTAGTGAGACCTACATATACTCCCATGATTAGTCAAGGTCTTTGCTCTAAAGAGAGATCCGTTGTTTTGTCTAAAGCAAGATGACAAATATGTGTTAAGAGATGGAGTTCCCATCTAAGTACAAAAAGACGCATCAATATACTCAACACAATACAAAAGACTTGACATCTCATTCGCTATGAAAAGTTGTAAAGCTAAGTGTAGCTATGCGCCCACGCAACGCCAATGTAATGGCAGTAACTCCTTTATCAATACTCAATGGTATGAAAGGTTGAGGCTTATTCTATCCCTACATAAGAAAGACACATCAAAAGCGAAATCAGAATCTGCCAAGTTTTGTAGGTCAACTTCCACGAGACCTATAGGAAATCTCACTCACTGGAAAATGGTGAAATTGGTACCATTGGAAAGGTCTATGTGTCTACTTTCCAGGGACACCAACCATTTGATCATACCTATCATATTGAGTGAGTTATGGCCATTTTCGTAAAGTAGGACGAATCTGTCCGAGAATCTGATTTTGGCAAAACAGTCAACTTCGACGGGATTTTGTGAACAGCTCCTGATGAACCAGAATGTGTGTAATATACGGTTGGAAAGCTAAATGAGTCTAGTTTCCAAAACCGTTTACGGTTTGTTCATATGTATTTCCTAGAGAAAGTTACGACTGTTCTAGTAATTGAAGGTCATGCTGCGCGGAAATCTGATTTCCTGCACGAACTTATGTTTTGAGTTCACAAGCAACCTTCTCCTCAAGATCTAAGTGTAAAAGATCATTTGAGGACAATACGGCACGATTTAGTTAATCATTGCCCAATACCACATTTAAAGACATGTTAAAAAGCATTGACATGCTAAGTTGTTGAAACTTCCGTGATTAGTAAGAATCAGGAAGAGCCCTATGATTGATGTAAAGATCAGGGGGAGGTGCGAACTTTATGGGGAGTCTAGCACATACATACATGTCACTATCAAATGTGAAGGGTGCGTTGCACTCTTTTTCTCCTACGATCAAGGTTCAGTTTTTCTCCCACAGGGTTTTTGTGACTTGACGAGGTTTTTGACGAGGCAACAGATCAGCACCATCGGCATATCAGCGCGCAGCACAAGGGGGAGTGTTCTAGGATATTCTCTATGTGTGCCTTGGCCTTATGCCAATAGGATATGTAGTTAGACTAGATCTATGTATTCATATCCTTACCATATTGGTATTGTGTAATTCCCTATATAAAGGGCTCATATCAATGAATAAGACGATTCTCTTGCTATCTTTTTGTCTCTACACTTTATCCTTCATCATAAGTTAATTAGTCGGTCTATTTCATCAAATATACACACACAGAGACCATTTTAATATAAATATATCAGGGTTTTAGCCAATTCCAAGAAAAGGTACAAGTTAATGTGCGAGTACAATAATAAGTGATTGTTTCCAAGACATTCAGTTTCTCTGACAGAAAGGAAGCCACGTAATTGTGAGGGAAGTGGCAGTTGGCAGTTGCTGCTCTGGTGCTCCAGAGCCAATCTAATCTAATCAATCTGAACCAGAGTTGTGTCTTTGTCAGGTCAGGTATACTCTATCACTCTGTTCCCTACTCTATTGCCATTTATGATTCATCATGGTTCAATCATGTACGTGTCATGTGTTTTTTTATATATAAAAAAAACAGATAATTATCTTTTATTCCATTATTTCAATATAAGAGAGACTATAACGACATATTATCTTTATGAGATATCTTCATTTATGTCGTAAACTATAACTTATTTTCTTTGAGAATAAACTAACCAATAGAAAGAGAATGGAAGAAATGGAGTGAAATGTCTTATTGATTCTATATATGTCTTCTTTATATAGAGAGAAAGATTACATAGCAAGTCCTCATATTATTAAGGTATTGTATATTAGTCCTAAAAGTATTAATGGACAAATACTTAATATTTACAACACCCCCCCCCTTGGATGTCCATTAGATTGAACGCGTTTAGTGTTGCCTGGTCAAAAACCTTACCAGGTAACAAAAACCCAGTGGGAAAAAAAACTCTGGTCGAAGGAGAAAAAGAGTGCAACGCGCATGTCTTAGGTAGCATGATTCTGGATGCTCCCCCTCAATGAAAGCTCCCCCTGATCCTTGCATGCCAATTATAATAGCTCTGATAGTCGTCTCAATCCGATGCCTTTGGTTAACTTCTGAAAAATGCACTTTGGTAGAGACTTCGTAAAGAGGTCGGCTAAATTCTCATCAGATTGAATTTGTTGAACTGCAATTTCTTCGATCTTCTGGAGCTCATGAATATGGAAGAACTTAGGTGCGATATGTTTAGTTTTGTCACCTTTGATGAAGCCTCCTTTGACCTGAGCAATATAAGCCGCATTACCTTCATATATGGTTGTTGGATTGTTAGTTACTGAAGGAAGATCACATGTCCTCCGTATGTGGCGAATAACTAATCTCAACCAGTAACATTCTTTGCCAGCTTCATGTAATGCCATTAGCTCCGAGTGATTTGATGAAGTTGCCACTAGTGTTTGTTTTGTCGATCGCCATGAAATTGCAGTATCTCCACAAGTACAAACATAGTCTGTCTGTGAGATGGCCTTATGCGGATCAGAGAGGTATCATGCATCAACATATCCAACAATGGTTGGACCATGAACATATGTATTTTCATAAAACAAACCCATATCAGTTGTACCACGAAGATAGCGTAAGATATCTTTTACACCATTCCAATGACGCGTGGTGGGGGCAGAACTATATCTTGTTAATACATTGACTGCAAATGCAATATCTGGTCTAGTGCATTGTGCTAAATAAAGCAAAGCACATACAACACTCATATATGGTACTTCTGGACCAAGAATATCTTCATCGTCTTGTCTTGGACGAAATGGATCCTTGTGAATGTCAAGGGACCGAACAACCATTGGTGTGCTTAGTGAATGAGCTTTATCCATGCTAAAACGTTTTAAGATCTTCTCAGTATAAGCTAATTGATGGACTAAAACTCCACTAGCCAAATGTTCAATTTGCAGATCAAGACAATATTTTGTTTTTCCAAGATCCTTCATTTCAAATTCTTTTTTTAAATATTCAGCTGTCTTTGAAAGTTCTTCAGGACTTCCTATCAGATTAATGTCATCGACATATACTGCTACAATAGCAAAACCAGAATTTGATTTTTTTATAAATACACATGGGCATATTGGGTCATTCACATAACCTTCTTTTAACAAATATTCACTTAGACGATTATACCACATCCGTCTAGATTGCTTTAATCCGTATAAGGATCGTCTCAACTTAATTGAGTACATGCCTTGCTGTTTTGTGGTTGTTTCAGGCAACTTCAACCCTTTTGGTATTTTCATATAGATATCAGTATCTAGTTCTCCGTATAAGTATGCCGTCACAACATCCATAAGTTGTATATCAAGTTTCTCAGAAACTACCAAACTTATTAGATAACGAAATGTTATGACATCCATCACAGGAGAATATGTTTCGTCATAATCTATCCCAGGCTTTTGTGAAAAACCTTGCGCAACAAGTCGCGCTTTGTATCTTGCAACCTCATTTTTCTCATTGCGCTTTCTTACAAAAACTCATTTATATCCAACCGGTTTTACATTGGGTGGTGTTTGGACAACGGGTCCAAAAACACTGCGCTTTTCTAGAGATTTTAACTCTTCTTGGATTGCATTTTTCCATTTGAGCCAATCATATCGTTATCTACATTTTTCAACAGAGCGAGGTTCAATATCATCACTTTTTATTATTTCGGTAGCTACAACGAATGAAAATACATCATCTATGGCCATTTCTCTACGATCCCATATTTCATTGGTGTACACATAATTTACATAAATTTCCTTATTTTCAGGTACCTGAGCCTCTTCAAGGGCTTGTGTTTCACCAAAATCTTTTGACCTTTGTGTATTTATAGAATCATGAATTGTGGATCGGACGTCAACGTCTTGTCCAAAAGTATTTTCAGAAGCGATGTCATCAGGATTCAGATGTGCCTTTGTTTTCCTCTTTCTAGGAACTGAATCTTTTGAACCTACAGGTCTGCCACGCTTTAGGCGTGCATTAGATTGCTCATTTGCCGCCACATTATTTTGTCCAGTCGGGACATCAATTCGTGCAGGAGTATTAGCTGCTGGGATATGTGATCTTGTCACTTTTGTTGTGTCGGTGAATACATCAGGCATTGAGTCAGCAATGTTTTGGAGATGCAGAATTCGTCGTACTTCATTGTCACTTTGTTTAGTACGAGGATCAAGATGAGAAAGTGTAGGTACTACCCACGATAATTCACGACGTTCTTCAGGAACTTTCTTATCTCCCCCTAATGGTGGGAATATCGTCTCATTAAAATGACAATCTGCAAACCTTGCACGAAATAGGTCACCCGTCAAGGGTTCAAGATATCGAATAATAGATGGTGAATCGAATCCGATGTCGATTCCCAATTGTCATTGAGGGCCCATTTTTAGACGTTTTGGCGGTTCAATAGGCACATAAGTGGCACAACCAAAAATCCGTAGATGGGAGATATTGGGCTGGCTCCCAGTAGCAAGTTGGGATGGGGAATATTGGTGGTTGCCTATGGGCCTCAAACGAATTAATGCTGCCACATGCAAAATAGCATGTCCCCATGCATAAACAGGCAGCTTTGTTTTCATAAGTAAAGTACGTGCAATTATCTGCATGCGTTTTATGAAAGCCTCTGCCAAACCATTCTGTGTGTGAACATGTGGAACAGAATGTTCAACTTCTATTCCCAAAGACATGTAATAATCATCAAATGTTTGAGATGTAAATTCGCATGCATTGTCTAGTCTTATTGTCTTAATGAGATTTTCAGGAAAATTGTGCTCGTAACTTTATTATTTGGGCAAGAAGTTTGGCAAATGTCATATTGCGAGTGGACAAGAGGCACACATTTGACCATCTTGTCGATGCGTCAACCAAAACCATAAAATACCTATATGGTCTGCAAGATGGTTGAATCAGACCACAAATATCCCCTTGAATTCTTTGTAGAAAAGATGGGGACTCAGTGTCAACCTTTGCATAAGAGGGTCTAATGACCAACTTTCCTTGAGCACAAGCTTGACAAGGGTTATTGCTTGGCAAAATTATATTTTTGGTCAACAATGGATGACCATTGGAATTTGTAATTATTCTACGCATCATGGTAGATCCGGGGTGACCTAAACGGTCATGCCAAAACATAAATGTATTGTTGTCCTTGAACTGCTGAGTCACAACATGGTATGTTTCAATATGCTTAATGGTCGTATGATATAAACCAGATGATAGACCAACCAACATTTCCAATACGCGCCGTTGGCTGCAGACATTGGAAGTAATGCAAAGGTATTCCACTTTCCTATCATTTGTGGTCTCAATATGGAAACCATTTAAACGAATATCCTTGAAACTTAGTAAATTCTTTCTGGATCTAGGAGAGTATAAAGCCTCTTTAATGGACAATTGAGTTCGATTTGGAAGACTAATGTGGGCTCTGCCGGAGCCTTCAACCAAATCGGTAGTACCCGATATGGTAGTCACAAGTGTTTTAGAAGGTACTAAGATGGAGAAATATTTTCGATCACGCAGGATCGTGTGCGTAGTGCCACTGTCAACAAGACAAATTTCTTCTCCATTTTCAAGTTGAGCGTGTCCATGATCCATTTTCAAGCCTTAAAAAAAAAGATATATATAAGCAACAATAGATTTTATTATTGCAAGGTGTTAAAAAAAAATTATGGCTTGAATATTTATTATAGTGGTCAAAACAATAACCTTTAATTGTCAAATTTATCACTTCAACAAGATTTGGAAAGCAAATTAATTAACTAACCACAATCACTCAAAATTAGTGTAATTAGCTGTAAATGAAATTGAAACGGTTGAACTTTGCTTATGTAAATGAAATTGAAACGGTTGAGCAAAGTTTAACCAATAATTATGTAATCAGCTGTAATTAGTGTAATTAAATCACATGTACTAATAATAAGCAAATTAATCAAATAAGAATGGAAAGGAAAATTAAAACGGTTGCATAATTAAATCATTGTGTACTAATAATAAGAAAGTAGTAACGTTGCAAGATTTTCACAAAGTAGTAATGTTGTTGGCTTATGATTAATATTTGTCTCCAAATATAAGCAAATTAATCAAATGTCACCTATTAAGCTCCTTAAATATCTCGTTATTACGTTATTAAGCAGAAAATATGTTATCAATTGTACAAAAATGATGCTATAGTCATGAGCTTTAAAGAAAAATAATTTTATTAAACTTTCAAATAATGATAACAACTGTCAATGAGTAATACTGGTGAAGACAAACCGAAGAAAACAAACTGACTGAAAGAAAATTGAACTGAAAAACATAAGGAAATATTAATGTCTAAACATGGGCAAAGTCGCAAGAACAACTAATTGTTGTTTATAATTCTATCACTGAACATGTCATTGCTTCTATTGTCCACAAGATAGTCTGAGATGCTCAAAGGAGTAATGTCAATCGGATTATCATCCATTGGATCCATTGTATCCCAAGGATCACTATGATCAATAAAATTTGTCTCGACATTTTTCTTTGACAAAGATGCCTTGTAGAGTTCCACCAAATGTGAGAGTGTACGACAGGTACGAGCCCAATGATTATCACAACCACATATATGACAACCACTATTTGCATTCTTTTTTGGTGCTGTGTTTATAGGGCTTTTGCCTTTGTTCTGTGGGGTCGCATAACCATCTTATTTGATTGCTGACCCAAGATTTTGTGCTTCAAGGTGCATCTCAGCATTCAAGGCCCAAGATATAAAATTGTTCCCAGAAATATCAAGGGCATGAAAATCCAATTTGGCCAAATTTGCCATCTTAACTGAAACAAGAAAAAAATATATATCATTATCGAAACTTCAGGTTCGTATCAAGTGAAACAATGGATACAAAATATATGCACAAAATTTCAGGTTTATGCTTAAACAATTAGAACTGCAAGTCTATTGTTATTGAACTTCGGGTTCATGATCTCGAAACTTCAAGCTCGAAGATTATTAGTGAAATTTCATGCTCACTAATATAAGTGATTGTAAATATAGAAATAATATAAACAAACACATATGTAGATTTAACAAAATAAGAGGTAAACCCATAGATCATGAGTGTGGATAATAAGCAACAAAGGTTGCACCAACATCTCGTAGACCATCATGGAGTTTTATAGAAAATAAGAAGCGAACTCGTGCTGATAACGTATTGTAACTAGAACTTACTTTCTTTGAGAATAAACTAACCAATAGAAAGAGAATGAGAGAAATAGAGTGAAGTGTCTTATTGATTCTCATATGTCTTCTTTATATAGAGAGAAAAATTACATAGCAAGTCCTCATACTATTAAGGTATTGTATATTAGTCCTAAGAGTATTAATGGACAAACACTTAATATTTACAACAATTTATTATTATTATCAAAATTTAAGATAATATAACAACAGCATGCATTAGACGATACATGATATTAAGTTTATGTACCTCTATTTCTAAATGAAATAACTCGTGTTATTTGATAAGATTTATTGTATATTTTTTAAAATCAGAATATTTGAGTTAATCGGTTATATTAACATTTATCTAGAAATTTATTAGGGTTACTTATTAGGTATGCTCCATTATCAATAGGTTATCTTGCACTCAATACTCATGATGTGGACGGCTTGGCTCAATAATTACAGAATTGTTCCCATTCGCCTCAAGCACTTAGTTAACGAGTATCTTACGTAGACAATGATCCCATAATATATATGGATAGCTTATAGTCTCTATCTTCTTGATCTCTTTCTGTTTTCACAGCCGTAATATATTGGTCACAAGAAGTACTTGTAGGATTTAGTACCTGTAAGGGAAAGTAATCTTCACTCAAAGATAAGATCTTTGATAATGACACCTCTTATTAATGTTGCCAACTTATAATCACCCAAAGATCTTATTCAACAGATCAAAGAAAAAAGGGAATGCTGAAGCAGGCTCACAGGGGAATACTAACACCTACCAAATTCCAATATATTCATTCAACGAGTCTTTGGTCTTTTATACAATTTCTCTGCCTCTTTTTGTCTGTTTCTTTACTTTCTCGTTATCATTGTCCTTCTAGTTCTTGCTCCTTTACTCTTTGGTCTTTGCAAAGTTGCAAACACAAAGACTGAGAGTGAAAGCAGAAAGAAAGAAAGAGAGGTTTATGATGGAGTGGGATAAGCAGCACCAGCAGAAGGAGCAAGAGATTGATGGGAATGGCAATGGAGGTGTGGGGTTTGTGAAGGTTATGACTGATGAGCAATTGGAGACTCTGAGAAAGCAAATTGCGGTTTATGCTACCATTTGTGAGCAACTTGTTGAGATGCATAAGAACCTCACTGCCCAGCAAGATCTTGCAGGTTTGTTTTTTCTCTTCAATTTTGGTTAAACTTTGAAGTGTTTGTGGTTGCATTTGGTTGAGATGAACTTAAAACTGTTTTAGTGTTAAAAGTTTGGAACTTTACTCCTTTGTGAGTGGTTGCATTTAGTGGACATGAAACTCAAATAGCTTCATTTATTGGTTTTCTGTGATGGGCTTTTTCTGTGTTTTGATAGTTTCCCCCAGTTGTTTTGTTTTGGTTTGAATGTGATACCCTCCTTTGATACTTGAAGGTTGGCACTTATGTCTGTCCTGTGCTCATTTGTGGGTGCTTTTTTGTTTCTCAGCTTCATTGGTCTCGGGTGATCTTTGTTAACATTGATCTGTATTCTTATTGGGTTGTTGAAAAGCTGCAAATTTGATACGTTAGTTTTTGGCTTCCTTACTGAGGTTTTATGAATAAATTCTAGGACACTACGTATATTAGTTAATTTTCATGCGAAATTTTCAACCTTTTCTGTAAAATGCAAGCCATGCTCAATGAATGGAGAGAGTATATGGTTTTCCTGACTGAATTGTGGATATGGGTCTAAACTCCTTTCCAATTAGGCTTATACACATTCTGAAAGGTTTTGTTTTGATTTTAGCTCAGTTGGTCATTCCTTCAGCCAATTTGTGGTTGCTTTTCCTTGGAAGGAAAAACAAACACAATAGCTTTACTAAGCATACATGGGTTAGGAAGCTATTTTCATTTTAAATAGCTCTTTCTGAAACGAAACTGATCTAAAAGACAATTGATTCTGTTGATGATATTAATAAGATACCTAATGTGAATTTGATGTTACAAACTATTAGTGATTGCATGTGCGGAAGACGCCATATTTGCTTTGAACAAAACTTGTGTGCTTCTCTCTTTCAGGAATCAGGATGGGAAATCTGTACTGTGATCCACGGATGACTTCTTCTGGCCACAAAATAACTGCCAGACAGCGCTGGACTCCAACGCTTGTGCAGCTACAGATTCTGGAGCAATTGTTTGATCAAGGGAATGGAACTCCAAGCAAGCAAAAGATCAAGGAGATGACCTCTGAACTGAGTCAGCATGGCCAAATTTCTGAAACCAATGTTTATAATTGGTTTCAGAACAGGCGTGCTCGATCAAAGAGGAAGCAACAGAATGCAACATCCAACAATGCTGAATCAGAGGTGGAGACCGAAGTTGACTCTCCCAAGGACAAGAAGAAAGGACCTCAGGATCAAATTTTACATTCCCAACAGAACACATCAGCCCAAAGGGCTGAAGATTTGTGCTTTCAGAAACCTGAGATGAGTTCTGACCTGCATTTCTTGGATCCACAGGGCATTAAAGAAGACAAAATGTTTGCATCGAGCAGCGATTTAAGGTCGTCCAGAGGTTTAGGCCATATGTCATTCTATGATGAAGTGCTATCAAGCTCAAGTAAGTTAATATAGAACATCATACATGTAGAAATTTCTGAGAGTTTCTGTTGTCAGTATCATTATTTGATTGATCTGAACAATGCCCTACTGTTATCACTTGGGATCATCTGTTACACTTCCATTCTCAAAGTTCTAGACTTCATTATTTCAATATTTACTAACATCAACTTATTCAATACCCTTTATACATCTCATAGTGATTCTGCTCATAAAGTAATGTATCTATTATGATTGCTACTGTTTCCATCTGGGTTTTAATTACCTCCAAACTTCAATGTTGTAGGAGGCAATGAGTTGATGACAGGAAAGATGGAAGTGGGAGGGAGCTATAATCTTTTCCAGCAGGCAGAAGACTACAGAATTTGACAAGTTATCTTTTAATGAAGAGAGAGCCCTGATGTTTGCCTTAGCATATTTATGGCTCCATCTCAGTTTAAGTTGGAGGGTAGATAGATATAGTATAGCATGGGGGATATATGAGAATTTGCCATTTGTGTTTTGTGTTTTGACTGATCAATCTTTAGGTGCTTTTAGCTTTTGTTAACAGCAATAATATATGTACTGAAGATTTGGGTCTGGTTTGATAGTATCTTTGTTAGCAAGAAAAGGTTTGAGTATTTGGATGTGGAGGTATTACATTTACATTTGCATCTAGGAATCAAATTAGGGGAAAAAGATTACTTTAACTTGGGTTCTAAATAAAGTATATCATCGATCATTGCATTCACCAGCAGGAGTTGTTAGTGCAATTATGAAAAGGTCACTTGTAGTGACTTACATGATTCATTTGGTGTGATTTTGTTGATACGGAAGGTAAAACATGACTAGCTTTGGACCCCTCTGGTTGGTTGCTAGTGTAACATTGTTGATGAATGATGGAAAGGCTTTGTACTATGTGTTATGTTCATTCAAATTCCTAAATGTGGTAAAAGGTAAACTTTTCCGAGTCACATTTAAAAAACATCAAATCAAACACTATAGTTCGTGTAAATTCTAAAACATGTTTCGAGTTTCATTTTCTTAAACTCATTCCAAAAGTGTGTTAGCCCTAAAATTTCTTACCTTTCAAATATACCAACTAATAATGATATATAAGTTTTGACGTCGTATGTCGGTTAATCAATTGATAATTCAAACATTATGATATGAATTTGATGTGCTTCAAACCAAAACAACCTACAACTAATAGAAAACAAGGGACAAAAAACAATTCCAAACGTCAACCCGAATTTCTTTATACATCTTCACATTTTTCTTTACCCTCAAACCAAACTTTTCCCAACTCAAATTTCTTAATTTTCATTATTACTATTACTTTTTACAATGTTTTAATTTGTATTAGGTAAAATAAAATTTACTACATAGTTGCATTACTATATTGTATGCCAAATTTGGCATGAAACGTAACAGAGTGAAGCCAAACTGGTTCTGCTCGATCAGAAGAGACAGTGTCGCAAACCCTAATTGCAGGTCAACCACGACGAAGACTTTCGTGCTTTAGCACCATTTTGGCTGCTCATTAGTTTCATACACTCTGCAATTGAATTGGGTCTTGTAGAAAACAGAGGGAGACGAACAAGATTCGAGAAGCTTCAGGGCTTCATCGGTCGCCGTGGAGCTCGAACCAGGTCTCCGTCTCAGGTATTTAGATTCATGGCACACCATGCATTTCAATTCAACCCCAATTTCAAACCCAATAGCCAATTTGATTTGGTATTGCAAAATCTGAGCCAAGCTTACATTTTTACCCATAATGAAATTTGGGTTCATGTTTGATTTTCAGTTGGTTCATGGAAGTAGTGGAAAGAGTCGTTAGAAATGCTTATGTGATTGCTCAGTTCTAGAAATGTAGCTAAAGTATTGTAATTTAGGTCTCAGTGGCAATTCTGGAATCTATGATTTTTGGTAGCTTGAAATCAAGCTTTGCAGTATAACATAGATAAGCTAAGATAGTATAGGATCATGAATAAAGTTTGTTCCTTTTTGGTAACTGTAGTGATTGGTTGTTTTGTGAAATGCAGATGAAGGTATAAGGAAACAGATTATATATGAATTTGTGAGTTTGGGGGAATGGTGAGTTCTTGTATAAGTAATTCGAGATATACATACATACATGGCTCCAAGTGGCCTAATGAAGCAGTTGACGTGCACCAAGTCATTGTTAAAAAGAGTGGTGCAAAGGGTTTCTTAGTCTACTTCTTCGCTCTCGTTATTCTAGCAAACGCCTTCCATCTTTTCTTAGTTAAGGTATGCTGTTTCCTCTTATTTGACATATTTTTGTACAAAGGCTTTGTTCTGCTGTTTAAGTCCCTGATGTCTAGCCTACCATATTGTTTTGTTGATAGTAAACATAAGCTAAGGAGCATATGAACATGAGTTAGTTTGGTGAGATGAACTTGTTATTGCTGTTTCCCATTGCACAGTTCATATTGGTTTATTGGAAAAACTTGTTCTTCAAAAATAGTTTATGTCGCGTATACCAATTTTATTAGAATGAATATAGTATCTGAAATTACAATCACAATATGCAGAAACCAGTAAACTTTCGTGGTGTACTAGTGTTCTAAAGTTCCATATATGTATATCGTTGTTTTCAAAATATATCTGACACCAATTTGACACGATGATCTTACAAACAACAGGGCGGTTCAGTTATCATTCTTTTATGGAGTTTCCTTTTAGATGCATTCCTTGTAAAGTTGCTTTGGAAGAGTGTTACAAAAGGTGAGCACCCGGGCTTTTGGTTTTTTGAAATTTACTGTGTATTTTTGCAATTACAAGAAGGTTTGCTATATCCTGTGTATTCATCTTGTCTAGCGTATTAATGACAGAGTCCGTTGTGGTTATGCCAGCTTTTGGAGTTCAACTTGAAACACATTTTACGAGGTAGCTTTTTATGCATTGGTTGTTGGTTACATTCTATGTAATGAGTTCAATTTGGTGGGACTGCATGATTAATGTCAACTTTAAAACTCTGTATAATCAAATATTTTCCTAATCGTCTTTTTTTTCTTCTTTCCATTTCTCTCCATATAGTGGAAAAGTTACTCGTCGCTTTGTTCCCATCGACAAGATCTTGAAACCTGTGCTTTTAGAATGTGTGACTCCCGTAACTTGTTACTGGAGCCTGTCTTTCATTGTACATGGAGAAGCGGATTTGGTGCTAGTTTTTAAGGTACACTATTTTCTTGGAAACTGCAGATATAAGTTCGGAGTCTTTAATAAGTTATGGGAAGTATGAAGTTGAGAAAATAGCATATGTAAAATTGTGATTGACCAAAGAACCTCTGCTTTTCTTTTAAGTTCCTTCATTTTATTTGGCTTGTGAAAGTTGAATTTGTTTTCCAGGAATTACGCCCCCCTATGAAAATGTTGGTCCCCATCTGGAAGGCCTTGTGTGCTGCAACTGGTAGTAAAGAAAGCTTAGACACATGTAGGGAAGACGGATGATGAGGATCATGAAGTTTGCATTCGAACTGTGGTGCGCTCAAGCAACTAGAACAATCCCACGATCAATCAGCTCCCTAGGATTCCAACCGGTACAACTTCTATTTCCAGTCACGGAATGGGGAGGATGATCAAAGAGATTGTGATTTGTACAAGACTAGAGGCAATTCCTTTATTCAATCAGTTACAGAAGTCACACTGTACAATTTTCTGATGTAGGTGAAATCAAATGTAAATTCTTTTGGTAATGCGACATTGGGGCGTAGCAATCTAACCAGTGCTCGAGTTGATCTCATTTAGAACTGGAAACTGTTCCCCTTTCTCTTGTCTTTTTTTTCTTTCGCTGTCGTTATGACTTGAGGCTGATGCTGCTTGCTCAATGGATGATTCAGTTGCTTCAGATACTATTACTTGGTAGATCACGAGTATGTGTTGAATGACTTCCTAGTCTTTTATATCAACCGACTTACTAGGAGAAAACAAAGCAGGTTAAACCAGACTGGTAATGATTCATGACCTTTACAACGGAGAGCATTTGGATTTGTCTCACACGCAAAGCATCATGGTAAAATCATAGTAAATCGCATATTTTTGGTTGGTAAGCTGTGAATAACAAAATAAACAAAAGCAAATAATTGCAGGTGTCGACTGTCTCGTTGGGACAATAGGCAAATCGAAATCTTAATTTACCAAATGCAAGGATGGATAGGGATAACTACGCATCATCAAATTAATCATTAATATCATTTGTGATTTAAAACCGCCAACTACTAGAAACAATCATTGATTAAGAAAATCACACTTGGATTAAGAAAAAGGCTTTCTTCATGTGAAAAGGCAAGTAATTACATGATCAACAACTGCTGTTGTGTTTTGTTTAGGAAGGAAGCTATACATCTGGATCCAAAAATGTGAATCCGGTTCAGAAAGTGAACATGTCACTTGTAGACATGATATTCTCATCGTTCTAGCTTCTACACGAGTTTAAACGTTGTTCTGCACGTGCAAGACTAAGTTCATGTCGATGTAATCCGTGCCAGCCTTGATCTTCACCATTCTTCTGTTTCAAAGATGCAATCTTAGCTATTTGCTTGTGCAACGCTTCCAAATTTACTAGTGGGGCAGTTGTTGGTCGACCATGAGCACACTGCAAAATAAATCACAAGGTGGTGTTAATACATAAGCCTGCCTGCTGTTTCTCTCTCTGAGATGACAAGTAGCTTGAGAAGATGATTTACTTGGAAACACAATGAGGTCTGCTTCAGCTCATCAACGATGAGGGAACACTCTGAAGGTAGCAAGGAATCCCCAAACATAATTGCACCTGAAGAAAGAAAGAAAACCATCAACATACAAGTCATCCATGTATATGTAAGCTAAACAATTCAGGTTATTTGCAATATGATTAACCCCAATCCCAATCATTGAACAAAACCTGATGCCTCTACTGAGAGTATAAGACTTGGCATCTACCTCTGCATGCTTTAGAATTTAGGATCCGAAGAACAGACGGTGGCATTGTTGATGATCCATCTGTGTCAGAAAGCTAAAGAACGAATAGAATATCAGGGGAATTCTCGGACACAACATCAGAGGGAAAAAGAGAACTATACAACGAGGCAGTACTGTATATATGTATTACCTGCTGAAGAAATTCCATAAGATCAACATCAGATAGATTGACACCTAAGATGCAGGGAACCTGAATGTCATTTATGCAACAGATAGTATTAATAACTTTCAAAGGCGTCTTCATTACAGTATTAAAGTGACTGAAACAATAATTTTCAAGCATAGACTCTGAGTTAAACAAAACAATATCAGGTTTTGAGCTCAAAAGATGGTGAATAGAAAAATTAAAGAAGACAAGTAATGGTAATTCACCGCAACAAGTGTGATGACGGTTGGCTGCCTGTGAAGGATATTCAAATTCCTGTTAAATACCAATCCAAGAAAATCAGGCTAACAGAAATATAATGGTTCTGTCATAGAATAATGTAAATATATATGTAGAATTGATCTCTAACAAGTCTCCAAATTATCATCATTTTTCAAAACCATGCATAAAAAAAAATTAACTAAATTGAGCAATTAAAGTCTAATAGATGAGTTTATCATCTTGTATGGTGTCAAACACCCATAAATAAATGCCAGACATTGGTGCCCTTAACCTCAAATCAGCAATAAAGTATCTACCAAGTAATTGTGTTAATGTTCATAACGCTGGATGCTCAGACCAATATCAAATTTTTGGATAAGCATACCAGGAAGAACAGATAACTTACCTCTTGAAAGACCCTGAATCTTGAGCATGTATGTTGCAGCGCCAACCCCACTCTTCTATTGGTTTAGCATAGTTATGAAGTAACTGGTAACCAATCTCCGGCAGCATCTGTATTATAGCAACAACAACCAAAAAGTCGTGAAAAGTTGGACATTGAAGCTTTACGTAGCATAAAATACTCTACATACCAGCTCTTGTTCAATATCCAGAAAAGTAATGGTCTTTGCTTCTCCATCTCCAGACAAGACCTAAGTATTCAAGTAATTAGGTAAGCGGCAAAAAAAATTATGAAACACACACACACACACTTTTGTACCAAATCAAGATATCAAACAAAAAAAAGAAGAAAAATTGAGACCTTCTGACGCAGCTCCTCCAATTGGATCCTTTCATCTGCAGCATGCTGTAGAAAACAATTAATTACTGCTTAAGTCATAACTCTGGCTGCACTTGCTTGCTTGTCAATATCATAGTTCGAAGGTGTCAAGATCAGTATGTGGATGCAAGTCTGTTTCTTTAACAGCTGCATGTACAAGTATATACATATGGGAGCTTACTTACAAGACTTCTATCCGATTTCTTTGTTTCGTTCTTTGTGAAGGCCATTTTTGGGAGAGTATAAGTATTTGATTAGTCGATTAGATGCATGAAAGCTCTATTGTAGGTTCGTAACCTTGTTATAAGTGAAGTGAACTGCAGGTTCCCTTAGTAACAATAAACTTACAAATGCACTTTCTAAAGCATAATCCCATTCCAAAACTTGAAAAAGATATCCAGAAAACTATATAAGAAACAGACCTGGTCAATAACAGCTAGTGTTTGGCCAGCCATGACTGGAATATATTTCTTATCCACCTGCTGAAGAACTCTGCAATCCTTGAGACAGTTCTTACTGATAGATTCAGGAACTAATGAATCAGCAGCAAGATGCAAGAATCCGGAAGATATGTCAAGTATATCATTTCCAGCTTGACAACCGTGCATTATACTTGTGCTCTGCATCATATATTATATTCACAGTTATAAGTCAAATTAAATGAATCCAATTTTTATTTTCAAGGCAAGATGGTACAGCAATGAACACATCTTTTGCATCAGACTTTCAAAAACATTTTACTTACTGTGTTTTGGGGACAACAATTCCGCCATTTGGTCCCACAGTTCAGGGAATCTTGATTCTTCGATATAATTTCTGAAAATGACTAGGATTAAGGCCAACATTTGACCACCAAATGCTAAGAAATCTTACAATAACCAATGCTCAATATCAATCAACTGTTAATTACATTTTCTGATACGAAAGTGAGATACCTTTATTTGGAGCAGTGGCTTGAACCTCAGACCTTTTAGATTGCTCAAACATCTCCAATCTTTGCATCTTGCTTGCACCAGTGTTAATATCTTGAGATTCTTCACATCTGGTCCAAAAGAAAATTTGGTAAAATCAAAATTAAAGTCTGCCCCTTGAAAGCAAATATGATACGAGTGGTACAAAAATACATAACAATTGAAGGTCAAGTACCTGGTGTCTAACAATAAATCTTCCACAGAAGTTGTCTTCAAATTTTGATGACTACCATAAGGAGGTTGGCAGAGATCCTTCATCATCCCAGCTTCTGCACATTAAGAGGTGGTATTAGCTGGCTGGTATCTGCATAAGATGACAATTCTAAAAGGGCAACTCACATAAAAATACCTGGATAAGTAGCTGAATCATGGAAGGGTTGTGCATCACATTTGTCTTCTGTTGGCGCAGGATGGTTTAAAGTGAAGTACTTCCTCTTGCTTCTAGGAAATGGTGGAGCTGAGTGGCTTCGCATCGATTTTCTGACTGAAACACGATTCTTGAGATTATCCTGATATTTTAACAGTTCCTCGTGTCTATTATGCATGTCAATACATATGTTATCTTTGCTGCATAACCAATCTGTCTCATCAGCTAATTTATCTTGGTGACCAGTATAAATCTCTCTATCTATTTTATCTTGGTGAAGGAATTTTCTAAAACCAGCTTTGTCATTATAATCAAGTCCACAGTCTAGATCTGCAGCACAGTGTTCTGTGATTTTTGATACAATATCTGATCCAAAGCTGCAATCAAATTCTTCAGCATCAACAATATACTTTTCAGTATCCCTCTTACCATATTTATATCTGTAACACACTGCAACTGAATTTTCATTAGAGAAAGGTTCAAAATCCATAGAGGCACTCTGGGATAAGGGATTGGACGTCACTGAGAACCATTCAGTTTTTGAGGCCTGATTGTAGGAGCTAATATACTCTTCATTCATGTCTGAACTTGAGTCATTAAAAAGCTCCCTACAGGATGGTATTGAATTCAAATAAGCTCCTGACAGAGGGTCAAACTCTGCAAACGGATCAAACTTTGATCTATCTCTGGGATAGGGCTGATCACTGGATACCCTCCCTGGTGATGGAGTCATTGACATGATATCTGGAACTTCTACACGGTTATAAGAACCACTGCACATTCTCTTACAGCTGCCATAAATTTCTGAAATATCTGCAGTGTTGCAAGAGCCCTCCCACACTCTCTTACTCCCAATGTAATCATTATGACATTTAATCCCACTTTCTGTAAACAAATCCCTCTCAGATGGAAGCCTTCCTCGGGAGGAACAACTCTTGAGGAAAGGTTGTCTTAAATCACAGGTGACATCCACATCGCTACTGGAATCATGATGTGGTACTCCAAAAACTGCTGAACCCTTGCTAAAACTAAAGATATCATCTTCCACATTGCAGTATCTTTTGGCAGCAGAGCATCCACTATCCATCATATAATCTTCATCTGGTGAAACATTGATGTCAGACATCCAACTATCATTTTCCCTCTTCAGGGTTGTTCTGAGCATACATTTAGCAAGACTCTGATCCCGTGGTTTAAATGAATAGTCAGTATCATGACCAAAATCAATCTCACTAGCTTGATCTTTGAAGCCTTTGACATCATCAATATTTCCACGCAAGTAGTCGAATGGAATACTGACATGCCTCCTCCGAGATACATCTCTGTCCTCTTTACTTAAAATCTTCATAATGTCAGGAGATGTCTCAAGATCTTGTATCCTGCTTCTCTTTTTCCCTATTGGTGACATTTCTGACAAATCTACATCCAGCAAATCTAGCATTTAAGGAAAGAAAAAAGATAAAATCCAAGGGAAACTGAACCAATATACCTTCATTTAACTCTACAGCTCAAAATTTAACACTGATAGATCATCAGATTCAGTTCACACCATTATCAAATGAAAATGTGACGGAATCTATTTCTTACTTTCATCTGCAGATACAATATTGTCATGTTCCTCCCACATTCGACCTTCTCTTCGTGTATCAGCTCCATGACAAGCAGGTTCTACTAGAAAAGTAAAAGCGGTGGTGAACACCCTTCATGAAACAATAAATAAATAAAAGACAAAGAATGTGAAGCTCTCAGCTAGAAGCTACGAATATAGGCATACCATAGGATATCTTTTCCTTCCAGAAGCTTTGAATGGCCTTCTCAATAAAGTTGAGTACAGGAACCCAATCCTGGAAAAAAACAAAATCATAGAGTATTATCTTTTAAACACTAAACCTCCTGTCTACACTTTCAGAATAACCCCTGTATTAAAGTTGCAGAACATATAAGCATAGCAAGATTTAATGTCAAGTAAGAATAAAATTACCTTGAACTCAACATACGTCTTTGACGGTTCAAAGTTTAAATCATAGAATGAGTGGGGGCAACTTAAATTCAAGACATAAACTGGGAATGCTTGAGGTCTACTTCTCTTCCTGTTGTGGGATCCAACAACGGCTGTCCCTGGGTCCCAGCATTCGAAGCTAGAGGCCAATTGATTAAGCAATTTGTGAATTGGTCCTTTACAAATGAACCGTGAATTAATATCTGTCAGGGTGAAGGACAAAAACAAGAGAAGAAAATATACATCCCCTCGGAACAAAAACAGTGAACACTCCCTATTGAGAACATTGTATATAAATCAGAATGAGAAGATAAGGATACAGAAATATTGGAAGGCCTGCAAAATAGATGTTCGAAAAATTAGAACAAGGATACTCATAATAGTGAAGTATATAGTTAGGAGTTAATAACTTAATAATCTAAATAATCAATACATATCGTTCTACCTTAATGGCGAGACAATTGCAAGGATTAGATAGGTATCCAGAAAGCTCTAATTTGCCATCACTTATGTTCAATTCATGAAGTGCATCAGAGACCTTGATCCCAAAAGCACTTCTCAATAACGTCAAGGGAGAAGGACAAGGAATGGTACGAAGAAGCTCATCCTCACTACATGTAGAGTCAAACATATAAATCAAAAGAGAAATAAATGTATAAATAACAGTTAGCACAAATTCTGTACCAAGAAGTATGTCAGAAGGCACCTTTCTATATCGACAACTTTAAAGGAAACCTTTGAGTGCACCAGCGCAATCCTGTGTACACATTTTTTGACAGTGTCCAGTACCTTCTTTGGGCTTCCGTTTTGTAATGCAAATCACAAAGCAGTTTAAGTCAAGTTCATTGCATTATCTTGTTTCAGGCACTTGAGAACAAATTTTGTATATAGTTATAAACCAAAAAAGTTAAAGTGATCCAAGAGTGGAACCTGGATTGCATGCACTTCCTCCGGACTGGTTGATTGTAAAACAAATCACGAACAACAACTGCAAGCAGAAACAAGTGATTAAACAACTTTTTGCAAGTAAAATTAGAAGGAAGACAATGTGAGGTGTAATGGAATTCACCAATGAAAGGTAGTTCTATGATTAACTTGATGGAAAACCATTTTCATAAAACCAAGAAGCAATATTCAACATCTTCACAAGCAACTGAAGACAACACGAATCACGAAAGGTCCCTACCTGTTGTGCCCACATCCTTCCTATCGTCATCTACTCCAAGATATAAACATTTGGATCCCTGAGAAAAATACAGGAAAGTCAACCTGAGCCAAGCCTGCATTAAATCCAAGTAATTCTGTCACAAACAGCAAACCCAAAATAGTATCAAAACCACACCTTCATCACTTTACGATACCCATTTGGCCTCCCCGACGCTTTCGTGACAACTTCAAGCAATGCCACGTCAGAAATCGAAGCCAATGCTTCCCCTCTGGAACCAAAACTCCCACTCGCACCATCCCCCTCAGAACATTGTCCAAACTTTGACGTGGCTGCTCATTCATCAAATATACCATACTATGAACAACTACCAAATCCACACAACATAATGTAACTAGGCTCACAATTCAAAACAAGTAATTTACCATATCTTTCTCCCAGCAACACCAATCCATCACGAGTAATCCCACATCCTACAAGTAAAAACCAAATTACATCCACACAATGAAGCTGTAAAAAAAAAAACTACATTTTAATCCAGTGAAGAAAATTAACACTGACCATCATCCACTACTTTCACATAGCAAGTCCCAATTCCTACGAAAACCGACACCTGCATCAACAAAGTTCAACATTTACCAACCTAATTGACCTCTTTTACCATAATCCCTGCTGGAAATTAACCAATCCACCTAAAAGTTACTACCTTTCTTGCTCCAGCGTCCAAGCTATTGAAGACGAGCTCCTCCACAACCCTAGCCACGTCATACAGAACCACTCCCGACCGAATCGAGCTCCGAACCGCCTCCGGCAACGGCTTCATGCCCCTCATCGGAAAACCCTAAAAGGTTTCACCTTCTTCAATTTCCCGGAATTTCGCGGCAAACCGATCAGAGAAAGCGTCTTTCGTCGGCGAATCGAAATGGGTACTATCGCTTACCTGCAATTTCACGATTTCCGATTTAGGGTTCCGCCGCTTAGGGCTGAGACCGAGAACGACGACGTTTGGGTGGGAATGGGGGCGGGTCAGATAGATTGTACGGAGCTCCGGTTTTCAAAAAGGGGAGAGAGAAAAAAGGGCGGTTAGGACTGAAACCAACTCTGAGCGCTTTTTTAACTGCCACCGTTTGCGCGAGAGTCACGAGGCGCGTGGGGTTTGACAGGAGTCACACGCGTGGTTACAGGTGGAAGGTGTGATTGGGTGGTGATTTGGAACCTTAACACGTCCGTTGGGGTTAACTTTTGACGGCTGTGGTCCTGGGAATCTGATTGGTTGTGATGCAAGTTGACCAAACACCCCGCGGGTAAAGTAAATAAGGTCGTTATCCGATTTTACTTGATGACGTCATTATGACGTTCCATGTCTAAATGTCTCTTCTTTGTCTGTCTTTTTTTACCGAAATTGGGTGTTGTTTCTTGGTTAAGTTACCAATTTACCATGGTTATTTTAAGAAATTTTCACCCCACCTTTAGCAGCATAAACATGTTTCATCAAACATGATTGTTAAACATGGACACCGTTAGACTACAACTTAATTCGTTAAACTCAAATGAAACGTAGTTTGTTTTATTTATCATCTGATACTGAAATAACACAAAAACTGAATAGATGAGTGATTATATAGTCCGTTAATAAATATGTTACATTAGATAGTCCAAAATCATCATTTAGTCACACCCAATCAGAACCATGACATATCATAGAAAACAAATATACTAAACTATAAACAATTATTGGAAATCTTTGCATGTCCTACATGATCTACATCCAACTAAACCCCAGCTATTTCTTAAATGTCCAACTTGGTTAAACAAATTCCCCTCTCTAAACCAAGAAGAAAAATACTTCAACAAATTATAGAACATGGACTGTAATGCCATGGTAAAAATGCAACGCAGCGTAAAAAAAGAAAAAAAGAAAAAAGAAAAAAAAAGTGGGTTTTATTTTGTGGGATTCGGGGTTCTAGAAACAGGACCAGAACCAATGGAAATTCTTTCAGACAAACCCAAAAAAAGAAGAAGATAAATACAAACAAGAAACAAGAAGCACCATCTTCCATTTCCACACCACCCTGATTTTTTTCCTTCTTTCTTCTTCTTCTCCCTGAAAACCCTAATTGACACTCCTCTCCGTTTATCTCTCTCGCTGTCTCTTCCCGACCCTAAAGATCAGGTAAAGTCTCCTTGTTGCAATTCTCTTCTGTTTTGATCGCTCTGTCTTGTTTTTCCTGAAATGACGGTTAGCATTTGATTCTGTTACAATTCCGGAGGATTTTTGAGTGTGTGGGGATTACGGATTGGCTCTGGTTCTAACTGATCAAATCTTTGGCTGCGGCCGATCTTCTGTTTTGTTTTAGTTCATTTGTAATTTGAATTATGTATGATGTAATTTTCCGATGCTTGAGATTCAGCTGAGCTTGTTGAATTGGTGTGAATTTGTTTTTTTTTTTTTTCGGAAAGTAATTCCAGGGTCCTGTTGGATAAGGAGGGGAGAACATTTGTGCTGTTGGTTTGGTTTAGTAAGTTAGAATTGAGATCGAGGGAGAGGAAAGGAGATTCAGTTTAGTTAGGTAATTACTGGGGATTTAGTTAGGTTATTGGTTTTCTAGGGTTTGCTGAAATCAAAGGCATCAAAACCTAGATTTTGAGCATCTTTGTTTGTTGATCTGATTGGCAATGGTTTTTGAATGGATTTGATTTGAATTTAGTATATGAAATTTTGTTTGCTAGGGCTTTTCTGATCAGCTACATGTTTCGTTTCTCGTTTGATTGAGAATCTGATGCTTAAGGTTTTATTGTTGTTGATATGTAGACGGAATGGTTGTTTTCTCTGTGTGGAGAGTGATTGTCGTTTCGGTGTAGTTCTTGTATTGGAAGCAGACCTATGGAGGGTAACTTATGTGATGTCAACCATTTGGATGCTGATGTCCTTTTACCTCCGCGAAAGCGTCTGCTTGCTGGATTGAAGAAACAGAGCCCGGAGGGTGACAGTAGTTCATGGCTGTCTCTAGTGTCAGCAACAGCTTCTGCTTCTGCTTCCGCGTCTTCTTCTTCATCGCCTTCTTCAAGTGAACTCAACACACGTCTTAACAGAATATTGACTTCTCATGATCCTAATCTTTCACCCGAGGAGTTAGTAGAGGTCTCAAAATCAGCTGCCACTGCTGCAGTTAAGGCTGCTGAAAATGCAAGAGCTGCAGCTGAAGATAAAGCTGCAATTGCTGCAAAGGCAGTGGCTGCCGCCAAGAGTGCTTTAGATTTGGTTGCCTCTTTTTCAGATGAAATAGCCAGCAAGGAGAAACACCTGAAAAAGAACAAGCTTAAGAAGCATGTACCAGTTCAGCTCTTGTACAAAAAATATCAGCCAATTGAGAATTGTAAGAAAGATGAAGAGTTGGCCCGGAAGTTGCATAGAGCTATTAATAGCTCACCACGAATCTCAAGGAATCCATCAAGTTCTGACTCCAAGGGTCACAAACACAAGAAGCCTAAAATCTCACAAAGTTCTGAAATAGCTAGGATTTCCAACGGGAGTACTGTATTGGATCAAGACCCTGCACCTGCTTGCAATGGTCATACTGTGGCAGGTAAGCTCGATTTTGAAGACACCATCCTTGACATGTACAAAAATAAAGCAGCTGAAAAAGCATACAGAAACGATAAATCTGGTCGATCAGAGATGGGTAATGGGGAAGCAGAATCAAGTCAGACGAAGGAGAAAAATTGGGATGATATGCCTGCTAGTGGTAAAAAGAGGGGTCGAGTGAAGCTAAAGAAGTTGCCTTTAAGTGTTTGCACTTTTAGGGATCAGGCGAATCCCAAAGAAGACGTGGGTGCAAGAAGCTCCCCACTAACTGATATGAACATGGGAAATCCTACTGCTGGAAACAAGTCTTTGTTTGCTGCGGAGTCATCTGCTGATAGTATGCTGCCTATTGAGCCCACGCCTGTGTGGAAATGCCAGGAGTTCAAGGCACCTGCATGTGTGAAGCAAAATAAAGTCATGCAATCATGATGTTGAAATGAAATTGTGGCAACAGGTGAGATAGGATTGGATAGCTGAGGTAGGATTCATCATGTTCTTCACATAGAAACGGCTTGTTTCGTTTTTATCTTCTTTTTCTTCTTTTTTGTGCTTATTTTGGCTTTGTTGTAATCAACTTGAACCGACTACATGTAAATTTAGATGTTACATTTCTTGCATCCCATTCGTACTTTACAGTCCGAATTTGGCCGGTGCTCTTTTGACAGCAGATAGAGCTTGAATTGAGGTAAAAGGGATGCATTCATTTGGGTAGTGTTTGTTGATATGTTGCAAACAATAATTTCTGCGCTTGTGCTGATGATGATGATAGATGTAATAACAATGTCAATTTCCTTGGTAAATCATAATTCTTTTGCAAATTTTCATTCTTCGCTTTCTGATTCCCCATTTCAACTGATATTCTGCTTTGAAATTCTTCTGGCATGAGTAAATGGTTTCAGTGGTTTATGTAATAGAGCTAAATCCATGAGTAGCTGATCTCGGAGATCCTGCCGGCAATAAAAAACTTCACCAGTGATTGTCCTTCCTTAACTCCTCTCTATGATTGAGCTGTTTATTCAGAGATCCACACCATGGTTTAGTTTGAAACTGGAATCGATCTGCTTTACTGGTTTGTCCTTATGCTCTTGTCTGTAAACATGTTAAACAACACTAACGCTTCTTTATTGACGATTCTGAACCTTTAACTGAAATGTATTCGAGTAACAAAACAGATTTCAATCATGTTTCGGAGTATATGGATACTTGGGAAAAAAAAAAAAAAAAAAAAAGATGAATGAGAAATGCCGTCTGTTTAAATATTAAAGTAAGGAGTGATGAGACATTGGGATCTGCGCAGGGGGGCAATCTTAGTCGGAAATTACAGAAGGCAACTGAGCATGTAATGATCCCGTAGACTCTACGTAACAACTGAGCAGTTTGGTAGTTTTGTTGGTAATTAATTATTTATGGTCCATGGATAACCTCGTCTAGTTGTTTTCATTTACTTTTTAGGCTTTTAACCTTGTCAACGTGTTTGGCAAGGTAACTCACTCACTCACTGTATGAACTATACTCGTTGACCAGTGATTTTAGAAGTTTATTGGAAATAAAAATGTTAACTGAGATGATTCACTGCAAGACAAGTATAAACCTTGGGAGGAAGTAACTATTTATAACATTTTGCACTCGATAAGTTAATCCAAACGAACCAAGTCTTGGAATGATAATACTTCAAAATACAAATGATCATTGCAAAACATAAGTCAAGCAAATTCTACAATGCTATGTTGTGTTATAATTCTAAAATTAGGGATCGTTAAATTTAGTCACTACTTTTAGTTACTCTCTACACAATAAACTCATCTACAACTTAAGACTATGATCTAACTGCTTTCGACTTTGAAATTCTAATACTTGAAGAAGTAAAAAATGTTAATAGTTTGTATCAAGTCTCGTGTAATGATCGAGCTTACGTTATCATCAGTCAGTTGAGCAGGTTGTTCATACCCATTTCACTGGTCCGTTGATTTGACACACATCAATTAATCATTACTTTCCAGGACCACTTACCCTCCTTAGTTGCTCCTGTAGACACCATAAAATTCATGCTAATAATGCTTCTGAGTATTGAAACGTCAATGTGTCTAATATGTCTACTATGCTATTTACAACTCACGTTTTTCAAGTTTCAATACTATTGAACACCATACCGAGCATTAATCGTATTATTGTATTAAGCGTATGAAAATGAAACATGAAAATGAGACAAGGGTAGTGGAACAAATAAAGTCATTCAATCAATATCGGTATAAAAATTGTGGATAACACAGATGGGTACTGTTCTGGTCAGCTATAGCCTACAAGCCACCAGGGCATATCCATTTTATGACAGTTAAATTCTCTATCTGAATTATGCCGTCATTTTGCTCACAAAAATCATTACTAATTTACATCTTTTGTAGTTATAGTTAATCAAAAAATAATAAAGAATCTTATTAGAATCGTAAAAAAGAAAAATTTAAATCACAAAATCAGTGGTAGATGTAACTTCATTCCCTTCTTCTTCACTTGCCGACCTTAATCTGAAGGTTGCTCATCCCAACATTCACCTTTTCCACGTTTGATATGTTATTCGCGTCGCCCTGAGACGTAGCAACACCGTTGAGCCATGGATGTTGAAGGCACTGCTGAGCAGTTGGCCGCTTCTCTGGTGAAAAGTCGAAAATGGGACATAGGAACTCTGCAAACTCCAGAGCATCAGTCTCGGAAAAGTTGTATCTATCGACCAGTATTTTATTGAGTGGCCAAAATTTCAGCCTCCGAATTCTCTTTAGATCACCGTGTCTGTCGAAGAAATCCTTGGAACGAGCTCCTCCAATGGCTACCTGCAAACCCAGATATGAGAGACAAATTGAATTAGATGAAGTTATTAGTGGAAAATTGTGGGAGTGCAATGATGGATCTCACCTTTCGAGGCATCTTTCCAAGGAGCTCCATCATCAAAGCAAGGTGATCCTGAAATCAATCGAATCACATTATCAATTGCATAGCAGTCAAAACAAAAAAAAGGCTTTTGGAAACATAGAATATTCTCCACATAACCTTTCAGTGTCAAAATACAGGGATACTTTGGCTCTCTATCATCAAATTTGAAAATATAGAGAATGACTATGACAAGTAATCAGAATATATATAAAGTTGAAAATTTACCTCATCCTCACTAAAGCCTTGTCCCATCTTTGGAGCAAACAACATGTCACCTGTTGCAAGCTCGAAGGCTGTGCAAGCGAATGACCACATATCCACTGAGTAGGTATAACCAGATCGTAGAATAACCTCAGGAGCTCTATACTGCCTCGTTTGAATCTCTTCTGCAAGCTGCTTGTCAGCCCAACATGCATTCCCAAAATCGACAACCTTACACCTTACACCAACACCATCCATATTTCTTTCTGACTTGGGAGCTTCACCTCCTCCCATAGATTCCCTTCTCAAGGAAATCTTAGCAACTGCCCTCCTTGCCCTCCTTTTGAGTTTTTTCTCAATAAGGCTCATGGTGACTCCACCATTCATGCCTCCTTCAGGCCTTTCAAGAATTGGTGTAACTTTAGACCTGATGGGATCTTTGGTGGGATCAATGGTGTTAAAAAGAAGAATATTTTCTGGTTTTAAGTCAGTGTGGATTATACCAACTTCTCTATGCAAATAATCCAGACCCATCAATATACATTTGCAGATCTCCCTTACATTATCCAACTTAAGACCTTTATAACGGTTATACTTGATCAGCCGGAGTAAGCTATCACCAAGGAACTCAAGGACCATGCATAAATGCTGCCCATTTGGGCCTGCGTGCTTAAAATGGTCGATCAGTCGTACAACACACTTTAAATCCGAGGAGTCCCCTTCCGCAATAGCTGTAAGAATTTGAATCTCATGGAGAGCAGCTTGAGCAAATTGAGCTGCACTTTTTTGTATCTTAAGAGCAACGTACGTCTAAAGAAACACAAAAGTATAATAAGATGATGCAAATTCACGAACCAAAGTAAATGCATTGATATAAGAAAAACTCATAAACGCAAGACCATGAAGCATTTTATCAAATAAATTCTTCCGCATAGGTAACAGATTGCTACGTAAACATCCAGAAGGCTAAATTGTACTAACTAACATCCCCTACAAGTAGAACAGACTTTATCTTTATAGCGACTTAAAGTGAAATGGGACTACTGTACTGAAACGGGTAATCATAGTCACAAACTGAACGCAAACAAGTACGAAAATACTATGATAGATGTTGCAAAAGCTCTGCGCCCACAGGCGGAAAGAAGTATGACACTTCACAACTATATTACAGAAACAAACAAAATCATAGACCACAAAACCAATATCACACATCAAACACACGAACTAATGCAATATGGAATTAACTAAAGACAGAAGCTTTCATCAATGAAACGCTACTTCAGAATCTAAAGAAGATCTTGGATAAGCAACACAAGCATCAGAATCCACAGAAACAAACAAAAACAGAATCATTGGAGTCATTAAAAGAATAACAGTTATGATTCAAACCCAATAAATGATGAAAGATTTCAATAGCTAAACAAAATCAAAGGCAAAGATGAAAATGGCGTACAGAGTTGGTGGTATCGTAAGCGAGCCAGACGGTGGAGAATTGACCCCAACCCAGTTTTCTCTGAGCTACATATCGGCCGCCGGCGAACTGATCGCCGATCCTGACGGCGTGGTACCCTCCTTTTCTGTAAGAGTCGATACCCTCATCGTCGTCCTCCGACCCCGATGAAGACGAGCACGACATGTCGTTGATCCGAGTTGGGTTTTGAGGATTGTGATCAGATGTGAATTGGGTGGTTTTGAATTTGAAACCCAGATGAAAAAGGACCGACCTTTAGTCGATTAGAGAAGAAACAAGAGCTGGGTATGGGCTAGAATTGGATTTGGAGCTGAAAGTCTGGAGCTTTATGAAGATTGGTGAGAATTGGGGGTTTGAGAAATTGAGGAGACTCTTTTTTACTCTGTGTTTTGTTAAATTGGGGATTTTGTGTGTGGCCTTCAAAGACAAAAGCCTCTGAATCTCAAGTCCTCCCCACTTTTTTCTCTTTTTCTTTTCTTTTTTGTTAATTGCAAAACTTTGCTATTGCTGGAATTTTTCCCCTGTGGAAGCTGCAAGTGGTGGGTCTTAATTGGTTTTTCTGATGAGAGGAGAGATGGCTATGGCTTCTTGTAATTTCCGATGGAAATGGCTTCTTTGCTTCTCAATTTTTGGCCCTTTTTTGGGAAGTTGCATATTTGGGGTGGTGGGTTTGGAAATCAGGAGAAGATTGAAATAGAAATGTGTGAGGTGGCTGTGGTTTTGGGGATTGGGGGGTTTGTGTCATTAGGTGGAGTGAAGTGATCAATTCTTTCATGGAGTATTGGAGTTGATGGTTGATGCGTGTTAGCCACCTGCCAATTCCATCTTTAAATTCTTTAGAGGTTTTGTGTCATAAATGTAGAACCTATTAAGCTAAGGACATCCTTAAGCTAAAGCTTGGATGGAAGTTATTGTCTGATAATATCCCCATTAAACCGAAGCTTAGTTAGAACTTAGAAGTCATTTTCTGCTTTTATGGGCCTAAAACAAGAAATGGACGAACTTCACATTTTGATTTTAATTTCTTGGTGGATTAGTGTATGAGCAAGTCAAAATGTACCGGGCAGTCCGGCACTATCATGTTTTTGTTTAGAGGTGAGAGATCTAGTTGGTCAAAGAGAAATTTGATTAACACATCTTTAAATGTTAAATACATATCATTTTTTATATATAAATTAACGTGTTGAAAGAGAAAAGATAACGAGAATAATGATATACTCATTTATTGATAGAAATACCTATTTATAGGCGACATAGAGTTTCTCTAATGATCTAGAAGTTCTATCAACTGTAATCTATTCTAATAAGGAAACCAAATTAACCAATCCTACGTGTATTAGGACAAGACACATAACAGAATGATAAAAATATAATTTCCTCAAATAGATAAGACTTTATATGTACATAAAATTACTAAAATAGACATTTATCAAAAGTAAAGAAACCTAGTTGAAAAAATATATCTTGTTTAAGATTATTATTCTCATCTACAAGAACAACGTATTTGAAGATATCAAACCGTAATAAGAAATAGCTATTTCTTACTAATTTTTGTTATCTTTAATTTTTGTTTGAAACTATAAGAGATCTCACTAACATGAATTTTCTTTTAGATCTATAAAATATGTGTATTTAGTGAATTAGTTGTGTATTTTAAATGAGGATATTGTAGAAAATTTGAGTATGTGTATCCCGTAAAATGTTAAAATAATAAAGTTAATATGTGGTGTATTAAATATGGTATGTGTATCTAGTTGTTTACGCTCAAATTAATATTTTACTGGACAATAATTGTCTATGGAATATTAATTAAGTTCTTGGTCTATGTCAGCCGGCGATCCCAAGTTCCTTTAAAGTTCACAAATGACGGCCCACCAGCAAGACCACACGAGATGAATCACAAAGTCCGCGCGGACTAAAAGATCTTGCGCGCTTTCAGACAAAAGTACAGTCCGCGTGGAGTGGGGATCCATCTCGCGCGCTTTGCGCGGAAAGCACAGTTCACGCGGAATAACTTTGGTATTAGGCGAGGCGGAATGCATCTAGGCGCTGGCGAACTGATTCTCTAGTTCGCGAGGTAGACACAAGCGGAGTCTGCGCAAACACTTGTAATCGTTTCTGACTTTTTACAGTCTTTGACACCCTTTGGACCAATCCATGTGACCCTTATTATTTAAAAGCCTTGTTTTGGCCCGCGAGGTGGAATTGAGCTACAGAGTCCGCGGTTCGCGCGAGTTAGTTTTCTACATGGACTGTGGCACCCCGCGGGATAAGATTGCTCCCTATTTCAGTCCGCATAGGACTCTACAGTTGAGAGGCGCGCCAGAAGCAGTGTCCTATTCTAAATGGACTGTGCGAAATGGACGTGTGTCACATGCAGATTGGTCTGCATGAGAGGAACAGTTCCTTTGTGCTTCACGTTGCAGAGTCTGACTTGAGTTCTATAATTATCTTTCTTCTAGCAGAAGTCGGCTCCCATTATATAAAGAAGCTCCACGGCTTACAAAAAACTCTCTCTACAAATCTCTCACAACTCAAAACAAATACAAAACAACCTTTAACCTTGTTAAAACCCTCGACCCAGTCGAATCTCCAACGCTCCCAGGAGCTTTGTTTCTGCTTCCCCGTTGAAGCAACACACACAAACAATCAATAAAACAAATACAAACACAAACCAACTACAACCAGTTACCCTTCGAAGCCTCTTCGAAACCCTGATTCTAAGTGCCCCGCCGTCTAGAATTCTTCAGAGCTCTCCGGACTCTACCTCGTTTCCTTGAAAACATCCCTATAGTTGCTCTGCTCACGCCGCCGTGAGTATCGACTGCTTGTGCTAGTAAATTCCTCGTCCGCGAGGTGGCACTTGGAACTCCTTTCGCCTGATTCAAGAAGTCAAGCATGCATATAACCTTTTCCTCGTCCGCGAGGTGGCACGCCCGCAACACTCCCCCATTCTCTTTGTTCGCTAATCACCTCCGCTCCAGACACTGAGGATCGTGGCCAAAACACTAGTAATTAGGGATGTGTTAATAAAATTTCTCTTAGTCAAATTTTAATTGTATTTGTATCGTGGTAAGTTAGTTTCTAAATCTAATTTAAAACGACTATAGTACTAATGTCATACATAATACAGTTCTTTCGGCTAATATAAGCACAATTATGTATGTGTCATAAAGGAAATGAAAAATATTTTTTAGAGTATAACTTAATGGGTTTGGCTGTTATACACACCAAGTTGTGAACCATCTAATTTTTTAACAATTTAAAATTAAAGACGATCGAACGGTTCACGACTTGATGTATACTATATAAGTATGTATAGCAGAAAAGTCCTAACTTAATATATGCAAGTTATGAATGAGCTACGGATACTGTTCTCCTTTTCTTTTCTCTAAAATAAAACAATTGAGATAAGAAAATAACATAAAGAAGAGTGAAGATCATGCCTTCTGAGGTTGGCAACATGTACATGCTACTTATATTTTGTTTACCTAACCATATTTGGATGAAGATGAGGTTCGTAGATATGCAAAACGCTAACTTGTATTATTGGATAGATGGGTAGAGTGATAACTATATTGTGTTATTATATATGTTACCTCTAGTCATATAACTTGTGGCTGGTCACTGTGTATATGTCTTCATCCTCTCTAGCTAATATAACTTTGTTAGTGTTCAGTCCGCTGTGTATATGTCTTCATCCTCTCTAGCTAATATAACTTTGTTAGTGTTCAGTCCGTATATATATCTCTATTCGAACCAATTAAATTGATACTTCTAAACAATTATCAGACTTATAATCTCTTATAATCTCTATTTAAAAATTGTACAAAAATAAAACGAAAAGGATAAAGTTCACATTATCGCTTGCAAATGGTTCATACAACAAAACAATATTAGACACAGCAATCAAACTTGAATTGATTAACTGCTCCAAAATCCTCAAGCTTTGGGTGCAACAATCTCTGCTACTGACGACCAAGTTCCAGAGACTCCAATAATCACCCCAGCCACCACAATAGTCCCATCCAAAACCATCCCATGCCACCCCAACTCCTCCTTGAACACCATCAAATGGAACAAAGCAGGAAACACAAACCCTAAAGCCACACACACACTGCTCCCCACCAGTGACAAAAAATCTGCAAAATTAGGCACAGTAAGAGCTACCACGCTGATCCCAAACACCATAACCCACCTCAGCCACAAGCAGTACCTCCCATCCCAAAACCTCCTCTCCACAACCTCATAAACCGGGTTCATCATCAATGGTAAAGTAAAGAACAAGTTTATGCACAGACCCAACTGTACTAGAGTGCTCACCAAGCCTTGCCCAAAGTTGGTAGTGATAACGTCTTTAGTCTCTTCCCCAAAAGCAAAGTAACCAAGAACCCCAAAGCTCCCATACAACAAGGCAATGAATCCCATAACCAAACCCAACACTTTCCCAAACTTTTCCTTATCTCTAGCCTCAGACTCCAAAGGAAGTATCATCCCAATCCCTTCAAATGCATAAACAGCCACACCAAGACCATAAAAGAAAACCCCAAAACCCCCAAACGCTTGCAAAGCCGGTCGATTCTGCAGAAAGATAATCACATCCTCAACCATGACAACTCCCATAGCTCCAAGATCAACCACATCAGCAAAAATACTCAAAGGAGCCAAATGGGTCAGTGTGGGAATCGAATTCAAACCCAGCTGAAAAGGGAAACACCCCCAAAGATACAAGCTTTTCGGACTCAAACCCAGAACACGATCAGGCCCAGAATAGTTGAACACATAAGCCAAACTATTGGATATGAATATCAAGTAACTAACACAAAACCCAGCTTGAGCCAACACTATGCTGACGTCAACCGCAAACCGGCCAACTCCGCCGCACACGGCGAAGGCCAGGTCGCCGAAAGAGGTGATCTTGGAGAGAGCCAAGTCGGATTCAAGTCTCCGGCGGGTTTTGACGAGAAGCATCATGCAGTGGTAGGTGAGGAAGGCGACGGAGAAGAGCATAAGAGAGCCGAAGACCCATCCGGTTTTCTTGAAAGTGTAAGGGAGGCCCAGGACGCCGGAGCCGACGATGGCGATGAAGACGTTGGCGAAGGTCTTGGCCGGCGACGAGAGGTGGCGGTGTTTACCGAGAAGAGGGGTGTCCTCGCGCGGGAAAGGAGGGAGGGTCTGGGAGGACGAGGCTGCGTCCTTGTCGAACACCACCATGGTTGTTTTGATCGACCTTTGTGTTGGGAATCTCAAGTTCCTAATGTTTTGAGGTTGGGTATAGTGGAATTTTTGGGAAAGTTATTATTTTTTTGAGTTGTAGAGAAGACAGATGACTTGTTTTTTGTTTTTGTTTTTGTTTTTTTGAGGGAAATGGTAGAAGACAGATGATTTGAGCTTTAAGGAAATGCAAGGAAATGGGGAAAATGGAAGGTGGAACTTGCCAAATGGGAATAAAAATCTAGACTTTGAGCCGTCGAGTACTATTTTGATACAGAGACATAGTCTCCCACGGTTAACGACATCATTTAAACTAATGATATAATCACACTCGCGATTATCTGATCGAAAAAAAAAGACCTAGTAGTCTACGGTGGCTAATATTTCTTTGATTTTCTGGTAGCTGAAAACAAAATTTGGTAAGGACTTGGATTTCTTCTTACTTTTTAGCGGGATGAACTAATTAAAGAAAGAAAATCCAGCTATGTTTTGTTAAATTTTGTGGTGGAGATTAGATTGTGGGTGTAACATGTGTTTGAGAAAGTGACGATCTTTGTTTGTAGTTATTGTGCTTGATGAAAACATCTAATCTTTGCTTGTATCACTAGAATTTTCGATCTAGTGTGTATTGTTTTCAAGACCCACTTTGTTTGACTGGCAACCACGAGAGGAGAAGAGAGCGTGTTGGAAGTTTTTGGTTTGGTGGCGTCGGCATGCTCATAATTGAGTTGTAATAGAAAATAATTTGTGTAACAACGAAGTAGATACCAGGTAAAACTTGCCAAAGCTTAAAAGTGTGTTCTAATGGGGACAGAAAGGGAACAAGTTAAGTGAAATCAAACTCCATCCTCATTTTACTCATTCAAAATCCATAATTACTGATATGAATTCATACCAAACCTCTCAAACCTCTCGAACTACAAAGACACAATCTTTCCTCCAAAAAAAAGAAAAAAAAGAAAAGAAGAAAGCAACAAACCTAGGGTTTCCGACTTCCGATTTTGCCCCTGAAATCACTCCAGGTCCTTGACGACCTGAATCCCCATGGAGTTCGCCGTCCCTATAACCGACTTGCAGATCGACTCCAACGGCATGTACTGGCTGTACGGATCGGACTGCTTCACTTTCGCTATCTCATACACGTGCCTCACCGACACCGTCGACGACGTCACGTGCCCCGCCCTCCCGCTCCCGGACTCTATCCCCGCCGCCTTCTTCAAGTACCACGTCACCGACGGCGACTTCACCGTGAACTCGAACGTGTTGTCCTTGAACGCCGTGATCGTCACCGCCATCGGCGTGTCCGCTTTGTACTTCTGCGTTCTCGCGTTGAAGTCCTTGCAGAAGGCCATCAGGTTGAGACGGTACTGACCTAGAGCCGGTCCCACCGGCGGCGCGGGTCGGGCCCCGCCGGACGGGACGGTGAGGCGAATCGTCGCCGCGACTGGGCGGCGCGTTAGGATTTCCTTAAGGGTTGCCATAGCTCTGCTTTGGTCTGAGGACTGGAGAGTGAGAGCTAGAAGTTTTAAATGGGGCGCTGAGGAGTTGAGCCGGTTTAACAAGCCCAAGCCCATATTCCTCCTTTTTTACTTTAGTTTTTTTATTTCTCGAAAAATAAGACTTGAGGTTCTCAATATAATAAACGGTAAATAACTTGTTTCGTGACACCGATTTGTTATTCATTATGTTAAAAGAGCACATATGCTGATATGCATAGTACGATTTAAAATGTCAAGCCACTGAAGCAAAAGAGGAAAATGTTTATTAGAAATTTTGTTTAGAATGGTCAAAACTTAATAGCTATTGAGTTGAGGCAAAAAAAATTAATGACCTAATTATATACATATGACGTTGCTAGAAGAGAGAGGTCTGATTTCATCGGACACTCAATTTATTATCTTTAAAACCACCGAGTCGTGATAAATTATTTTATTAGATTTGATTAAATTAGAGAATATTGACTATGATTTCGTCTTTCCTTTACATTAAATGTATACAAAAACTGGAAACTAAAACTAAAGAGCCAAAAAAACATTATTATCATTGGTTAGAACTTAATTAGAAGGTCATTATGCTATTATATATAGAAAGTTAAATAAATCAAACCATTCATATTAAATATTGACCCTCCTCGCTCCTCGCCCCCCTCTCCCTACGCCTCTGGGTATAGGACTATTTCTTTAAGAGCTTTGTTTCTATTTAACACTCCTAAAAACCAAGCTGACTGGTGCAAGAGAGCCTTACAGCAACTTGTATGGTACTAAAATTCGAAAATTTTCTGATTAAAAGCTTCAAAATCGAGATTGTTGAGTAGTATTGGAAATTTTACATGGTGTAGTTAAAGAAATCAGTAATCTGCAGCCGCAGCAGGGCGGAGGAGAGGCTCAGAAAAATCCCCAGCTTGAAGCAGTTTTGTGTTTTCAAATGTTACTCAAGACACCCTTGAGAAGGTCCAACCCTTCAGCTGAAATGCTCCTCCTCTTGTGGGATTTTGGAATTTCAGTCTTGGGAGGAGGGTCTTCGGAGAAACACACCACGACGACAGTCAGGTTGTCACAGGTGTTTCGTTGCAGCGCCTCCTTGACAAGTGCTTTCGAACATCTCTCAGGATCATTATGTTGCATGAGCTCTTTTCTTACCATTGTGACTGCACACTGGCTGCTCATTACATCCCACAAGCCATCACATCCCATTATCAAGAACTCATCTTCTTTGGTTAGGACAAGCTCCTCCAACTCTGGCTCTGAGCTTAAGGGGCAGTTTGAACCTTTGGAGCCCTTGATATGCCAGTCACCAAGAGCACGCGCCACTGATAGTTGGCCATTGAGGTATCCATCATAGATAACACCACCCAGCTTCTCAATTCTTAATCTTTCAGAGGTACAATTAGGTTTATGATCTTTAGATAGTTCAATCGCCCTTCCACGCTTCCCCAACACAGCTCGACAATCACCAGCATTAGCAATTAGCATGTTCCTGCAATAGTATAACATTGAATAAATGTTCTGCTTTATCAGCTATATTATATCAACAGTGATCAGTCAGTGCCAACAAATATTATTTCCAATCTTACATGAAAATGATCAAAGATAGATATGGAAAGTACCAATCCTCACCTTCCCAAGATAAAGGCAGTCAAAGCAGTGGTACCAGAGGACTTGTCAAGAGAGGTAGCATCTGCAATAGCATGATCAGCCTTCACAAAAGCGCTTCTAGTGGCTTTTTTAAGGGCATCTGGGAAATGAGAGTCTTGAACAATGAAATTAAGCAGGTTCTTTTTTATGAATGATGCAGCATCAACACCACCATGTCCATCAAAAACCTGTAGAAATCCGATAAACAAAGCAAGAAGATAAGAGGCCATTTGGTCACATGATAATGGAAAATTCATTGTAACAAGTAAAGAAGTGTGGTTTTCACTGCAAAACCGTTCCAATTGAAAAGAAAATAACAAGAGCAAGTTACACACCCCATAAAATGCCCCATGAGAAGGCAAGTTTACTGAATCACCAAGATGTCCCTCAAGATCATCTACACAAATATACTCATCTTCCATATACTGTTTAGGTCCTTTTTCTGAACAGCTCCCCGAACGGAATACAGAAACAAACTTTGATGTCTCAACTGAAGGCGACTTCAAGCCAAAATTTGCAAGATCTGAATCCTAGGACAAAACGGTCATATAGGAATAATTAGTCAATCTTAAGGATTCTCAGAGAGTGCTCCAAAGAAGGGGTCACTCATACTCTAATTAAACTCCTTTGTATCAAATAAGCAGTATATAGTTCACTTAAGCAACTACATGCAAATCAAAGAAAGGTCATGATAAAAATAATTAAAGAGAACTTGATCTACTTATCTGCATCTAAAGGATCAATAATGCTCTAAAAGCTAGGAACACTAATTCACAAGTAGATCAAGTTCAACATGTTGAAAAATGGTTTCCCTTCTGACTCATTTCAACTACTACACACTCAAATTCCTCCATAATGCCAAATCAACTACTACTTCCAAGGTCTAAATAAAGAAAATAAAGTTATAAAGTCATCATGCTTGCACATTCTTTTCCTGATCTTGTACAATTTGCAAACCTAATTCACCAAACATGAGAACAAGAGAATCACTTTACTTACTGATTCACACAAGAATGCAGAGCTAGTGCAATGCCTCATAACCGAAATGTTCCGCGGCGGCTTCCCAAGAGCAACTTGATTCGAATTGTTGACCAAACTATCTCCATTGTGATCTTCCATGGCAGGGGCTGGAGCAGACATTGCAGCATTGTCCTTTAAGCACCCACTAACATAACCATTCACCCGAGTCGAGATTTCAAATCCTGAAGCCATCATTTCCTTCCTAACCCATCAAACAGTTTAAACCCTTGTGATCAATCAATCAACCAATTCAATCCACCATAACTGCTAACAACAACACCACCACCTCAAGTCCCCAACCAAATGTGCTTAAGCTAAAAGCCAATAACAACTGTCAAAAAAAGCAAATTGCCTCACAGACAAGTAGCAAGCACTTGATCCAAAACTACCAAGCACTTGATCCAAGTAGCATAGATCACAATTCACAACACAAAGCTCATTCCTTTACAGCTTCGCAAAGCTCAACAATGGCCTGCCTCCTCTGTTTTTTTCTTCTATCTGACAATTGAGATTGAAACTCAGAAACCCAGATGGGGGAATGGAAATTCAAAAGCCAAAACTGAAGAAACTGAAAAGATAGATATAGAGATTGAGAAGAAGAAGAGAATGATGACATGAAGAATAGGGTTGAGATTAAAGGGGCAAGAGCATAGTCGTAGGAAAGGGGGAACCTTTGGTTGGTTAATAATGTGATTGCCTCTGGTTGACTGGCGATTCCAGGTTTTCCGGTCGACATTGTAGCGCCACGGAAGGGAGTTTGGGGTACTGACACGTTACCACCTTTCTAATTGTGGAGGGTGGTGCTTCGTTGATCAAGAGAACGACGGATTATCCAGTGTCGTAGAATCAGATGGTGATGCAATTAGCGGTTAGGTTTGTCAAGGCTCAAGGGGCTTTCATAGCACATCAAGATGCCAACTTCGCTCATTCAAAAGTTGAGTTGGATGGGAACTGCACAGTTTAAATAGGTACCAAAGTTTGAAGCTTTTTGGTTCATGGAACCAGCTAATGACGTTAGAATTCATTAATTTTTTACTTTAACTTTTTAATTAATTGATCAAGTTTTGATGGTTTGGAGGAAGACTTGTTGAAATCTCTCTTGTCGGAATGATTGTTGATCCGTAATGACTCCAGCTTTCTTAAACGTTTAATAGTAATAAATAATAATAAGTGAAGACACTCGTTGTTACTCAAATTTAAGCCTCTTTATAGAATAATAATATAATGACACTTTGAATAGCTAGTGCACACATTATAGATTAAAAAGTATATAATGAGTTGTCTTAAATAAGTTCATGAAACAATAAAAACTAAATGAATTGAAATTTGTTTAGTCCTTATGGTTTGAAGTCGACATCTGTTTAGTCCTTGTGGTTTTATTTTAATCTAAATGGTCCTTAAAGTCACAATTTTTCATCCAAATGGTCTTTCCGTCAATTTTCTTAGTTAAATTGCTGACGTGGCCTATGACCATTTGGATGAAAAATTGTGACTTTAAGGACCATTCAGATTAAAATAAAACCACAAGGACTAAACATATTAAAAATTATGATTTTAAGGACCATTCAGATTAAAATAAAACCATAAGGACTAAACAGATGTCGACTTCAAACCACAAGGACTATACAATATTTTACCCAAAACTAAACAACCTAACATGCATTTAGAGCTTCTTCTTCCGTTCTGTACTAGCCGATCGACTAGCGCATTTATTCAATTATTTGCCTTCACGATCAAGATTTCATCTTTACCCTGTCGAGTCCGTGATAATGAGATCAAAGCAGCAATGTGTATGAATTATTTTTTCTTTAAGAAAAGTGGGTTTATAGAGTCACAGAAAAGCGGGTTTAAATGCATTTTGTCACTGCTTATCCGAAACTTATTCCCTGCACCTCTGGGACAGGTGCACCACTCATTATAGCCGTCCAATTTACCATGTTTTGCCTCAGTAGATCGGTTGTTGTTAGCCTCAGTAGAAGATTGGAAAGTTCAAGAAGAAGTACCGGAATGTAGTGAAGAAAATGATGAACAACAATGGGACTGAGTTTCGATTCAGAAACCCACACGATAGTGCCATTTTCGATATTTCACATAGGATTTGGGCGGAATCGCCTCTTTACAATATTCATGAGAAGAATGTGGTGGTGGATTCACATAATGTGGGAAGTAGCAAAACGTCTTTCGATGGGAAGCATGAAGATGATGAGGGTAACACTGACGTGCGAGGGATGATAATTGGGTTGGCGATGACTCCGATACCGCTGAGCTTAAGCAACTACGGCGGCCGTGAAGGAGATGTGGCGGATGAGAAGTGGAGGGAGTAGATCAGTTTTTTGCCGGGTGCACATGTCTCAATGGGGCACCGAATAGGCTCTCCTGCTTATCATGTATTAGCTGTTGATTTCTGCAGGGAATGATATAGCTCATAAGTCATAACAACAACGTTGATGATATTCATCCAGGCAACCGGACTACAAACAACGAAAAAGGGATCGTGAAGCTAATCGACACAAGCTGATCGATGAGTTTGTCGATCCCGGATTAAGTTTTCACAGTCCGGCAGTCCACTCCATCCTAGCTAGCTAGCTATAGTACTAATGGAGTAATGGATCTATACGTGTGGAGTAATGCAGTAGTTGGGGCACGTTATTTACATGTCTTGATTACGCCTTTGGTGTCTAATCTTTTTGACCAGATAGATCGAGTAGCTACTGGTGCAAGCTTCATTCATGTGTTACATTATTGGTTGAGTGGTAAGGTTGATGCTGCTCTCTATGATATTCTACAGTGCTCTAATTCACTTTTGCTAGTCTGCTAGTGCCTTAATTTCAAGGAAATGATACAGCTGAGACCTATTGCTCTTGACTCCAAACCATCATGTGTGCGTTATCAATTCATTGAGATCATGGAGTTTACTTAACAATATTCATATAGGTCATCTTCGAAGTCTAGCAATTCTAACCTCCTATTATGCTTAGTTTCGTGTTTAGTCCACTTCTTTCCATCCACTTCCTCATGTTCTTGCTTCCCCCACCACTGCTTGTCTCCACGTTCCGATCAAGTGAACAGGATATCGATCTTCATTTTGCTGAGCATCAGTGCCGGATGTGAAAGAGCGTATGAACCCTAGTATATTTCAGTCAACCTGAGATCATGCACCCGTGAAAAACAGTGATCGATCTGCCGCACTTATACTCTCTTATCTTTGAGAAGTGGCCATCAAGTCATCAAGTCAATTGGTTTGCTATTGGAAATTATAGTTGATAACCAACCACTACGCGATTTTTGGAAGAGATGTACCCACTTAAGCTTCATAATCAGCTGATATCATCTCATTTTAGTGAGTCATTTCCAAACATTTATAAGAAGGCCATCTATAAGAACATTGTTGTAACGAATGTAAGAAAGAACACAGATTTACATGGTTCACTAACGATGTGTTAGCTACGTTCACGGGCAGAAGGAGAACAATTTTATTATCTTGAGGAAAACACTGAACACCACAAATACAATTAGGTTTTGGTCGTTTATATACTAAACTCTATATACTAAGCCCAACAGGAAACCATAACCCAGCATAACAGGTTTCGTGGGCCTCGGGGGCCACGTTGCGCCCTCGAACCCCAAAACCAGGGCGCGTTGCCCCTGGACCACAACTCGTTGACCGGGCAGTGAGATCCTCGAATAGCTGGTACCCCCGGATGGCTGGTTCAAGACATATATTAACAAACATGTTGACGCTAATAGTTAAGGACTTTCTTCATGTTGTGGAGATCCCATTATGATGTCGTTCATTTTGAAATGGAGTTTGTCTTACACATTGTGTTTTAATTTCTGATCTGAGTTTGAAACCGTGAACTGTTTGATCACGCGGCGGTGGACTTCAAGTCGTCAATCAAGATTATTGGGCAGCTCTTTGTTTTACCAATATTGCTGCAATATGTTGGTGGCTTGGTGCTTATATAATGACCAAGGTTGTTCATATATTGTGCATAACACATCCAACTCTGCACTTACATAGATTCAAAAGCCAAAACACTATTTGATTCCAACTCCATCCTTTAGCTAACTGTTCTGTTGTGGAGATCTTATGTGTTTGGATTGAGACCATGTAAGCTAGCTTTCTTCATCCTTTCGATCTTTCATGTCATTAGCAATGTTAATTTGCCAAAAAAGAATTATGTACTAATTTGATTTGGTTTTAAATTTGCAGAGTGATCCACCATGAATATAGCTTTGCTTCTGCTTTTTTTGGTTTTCTGTAATAGTTCTCACTCTAGTGGACTCATTACTAATGTCACCACAAGACCTGATGTATTGAACATTGGTTCGATATTCACTTTCGATTCTGCCATTGGCAAAATCGCAAAACTTGCAATATCAACTGCAGTTGAAGATGTGAATTCCAATCCCAACATTCTCAATGGAACAAAGCTCTCACTCAAATTGCACAACACCAAATCGAGTGACTTCCTCGGAATTGTTGAAGGTATGAAAAATTTTCAGTCTGCTTTCAACTTCTCATGTATTGGAATGAACTGCATTTTTAACTTCTCATGTTTTGTTTGCAGCTTTGCAGTTTATGGAGAATGACACTGTGGCCATAATTGGCCCTCAATTCTCAGCTACAGCTCATGTTATCTCACACATAGCAAATGAGCTCCAAGTGCCTATGCTATCATTTGCAGCAACTGATCCCACTCTATCTCCTGTTCAGTACCCTTTCTTTGTTCGAACAACGCGAAGTGATCTCTTCCAGATGACAGCAGTGGTAGACCTGGTTGTATACTACGAGTGGAGAGACGTCATAGCAATATATGTGGATGACGACTTTGGGAGAAATGCTATTGCTTCCTTGGGTGACAAGCTAGCCGAAAAGCGCTGCAAGATTTCATACAAAGTGCCTTTGACTCCCACAGCAACAAAAGATGAGATCAGAAAGGCACTGATCAGTGTGGCTGCAATGGAATCTAGGATTCTTATCCTGCACATTTATACTAGTTGGGGTCTGCAAGTACTTGAAGACGCGCATGAGCAGAAGATGATGGATAGTGGATATGTGTGGATTGCTACTGATTGGTTCTCCACCATTTTAGACACAGATCCTTCTCTCCCTCTAGTAGCAACTAACAACATCCAAGGCGTGCTCACATTGCGAATGTACACACCCGATTCACAACTCAAGATGGATTTCAAGTCGAGATGGAGCAACTTGACTAGGACAAGAAGATTACTTAATGACACTTCTTTGGGGCTAAACACATATGGCCTGTATGCGTATGATTCAGTGTTGCTTCTTGCTCAAGCAATCGAATCATTTTTTGCTAATGGGGGCAACATTTCCTTTTCAAATGACACAAATTTGAGGGAATTAAGTGGTGGGAAGTTGAATCTTGATGCTTTGAACATTTTCAATGGAGGCAGGAAATTGCTCAAAAGCATTTCAGAAGTTAACATAACTGGCTTAACAGGGCTTATGAAGTTTGATGCAGATGGGAACTTGCTCAATCCTACATTTGAAGTCATCAATGTGATTGGCACAGGGACTAGAACTATTGGCTATTGGTCTAACTCCTCTGGTTTAAATGTTCTTCCTCCAGAAAAGCTCCAAATGAAGCTGCAGACTAATGACCCCAGCGCCGGTGCTCAAAAACTGTACAGTGTGATCTGGCCTGGACAAACAACTCAGAAGCCTCGTGGATGGGCTTTTCCGGACAATGGAAGAAAGCTCAGGATTGGAGTCCCCAATCGAGTCAGCTACCACGAGTTTGTAGGTGTAAAAGGCACTGATTTCACTGGTTACTGCATTGAGGTCTTTCAAGCTGCACTAAATGAGTTACCATATGGTGTACCATTCAAATATGTCTCTTTTGGAGATGGTACCAAAAACCCGGAAAACAATGACCTTTTGCACAGAATCCAAATCGGGGTCGGTATAATTAGTACTTATACTTTGTGCTTAACACATGGTACATTTCTTTAAATTTGATGTTCATATCTTTGTGCAGGAATTTGATGGTATAGTAGGAGATATTACAATCACTACAAACAGAACAAAGATGGTGGATTTTACACAACCTTATATTGAGTCAGGGCTAGTTGTGGTTGCTCCAATAAGGAAGATGAATTCTAGTGCTTGGGCTTTTCTGAGACCTTCTACTCCAATGATGTGGGGTGTTACTGGTGTGTTCTTCCTAGTTGTGGGAGCAGTTGTTTGGATTTTGGAGCGCAGGACTAATGAGGATTTCAGGGGGCCTCCAAGAAGGCAATTTGTCACAATTGTTTGGTAAGTTGTCCATATTACCCAAATACAAAATGTCAAATGCAAATCTAGGATGTTGCTGTGAGCTTGAAATATCTATCTAATTCTTGTTTTTCTTCTGGGGTTTTGCAGGTTTAGCTTTTCGACTTTGTTCTTCTCCCAGAGTAAGTTGAATTTCTTGTACTTTAATAAAGTGCCATACTGTACTTGATTCGAATAATGTTTTACTGTGCGTCACATGTTATGTTGTGAGACGGTAGATCGATCAAATTGTCACATAACTGATGATGATCAGCTTGACGGTTTGGACTAACTTCCCTTTTGCATGGTGTTTATGCAGAAGAGAAAACTGGCAGCACACTTGGTCGCTTTGTGCTGATCTTATGGCTATTTGTAGTACTAATACTCAACTCCAGCTACATTGCAAGCTTGACGTCGATCCTCACAGTGGAGCAACTTTCTTCACCTGTGAAAGGGATTGAAAGTTTAGCAACAAGCACTGATCCCATTGGTTTTCTAAGGGGTTCCTTTGCTGAAGCTTACTTAACCAACGAGCTGAACATACATCACAGCAGACTCTTTCCCCTTAACTCGCCGGAAGAGTATGAGAAGGCCTTGAAGAATGGTCCTAGTGCAGGTGGTGTTGCTGCAGTGATTGATGAGCGTGCTTACATGGAGCTCTTCCTCGCTAGTCGATGTGGATACAGTATTGTTGGTCAAGAGTTCACCAAAATGGGTTGGGGATTTGTTAATCTTTCATTTGATCAAATTATCTTATAAGACAACACTATCCGTATTTTTTTTATAAAATTCTTGATTGAATGCTCGTTTTTGGCTTTCATAGGCCTTTCCAAGGGACTCGCCATTGGCAATCGACAAGTCGACCGCAATATTGAAGCTATCGGAGAACGGAATCCTTCAAAAGATTCATGACAAATGGCTAATGAAAAGTGCTTGCAGTGCAGAAGGAGCAAAGCAGGCAGTAGACCGCCTTCAGCTGAAGAGCTTCTGGGGCCTCTTTCTACTAAGCGGCATTGCTTGCTTTCTTGCTCTTATTCTTCATGTTCTTCGCATGGTTCGACAGTACTACCGGCATGTAGATTCCGACATTGAGAGCTCGCAATCTACACGGCGACTCAAGTCGTTTGTTTCATTTGTAAATAAGAGGGAACAAGAAGTGAAAAGCAGGTCCAAGAGAAGAAGGACAGAGAATAAAGCCTCAAGTAAGATAGTGCATGATCAAGAATGGAGCAGTAGTGATGGTTTGGAGCGGGAAGTTCAGCTTGACTAACTAGACGAGGTGCTCTTGTACACTGCTTAGCAGTAAAGCCTAAACATGTATCCCTTAAATTTCAACCAACTTTTATCAAAGACTTAATTAGGTGAACATCACAGAATAATACATATACAGGTGCCCTTTGTGCAGATGTAATCAAATGTTCCATACTAAACTAGCTGATGTTAATCTATTGTAATTAGGGATAAGTGCATTTTATTACCATTTATGTGGAAGTAACTTGGGCCAATTATATATAAGTCCACTTTGAGACATTTTTTCCCACATAGATCCACCCCAACATTTTTACCCACATAAGTCCACCAAAGTCTAAATAAAGTTTTGTATTAAGTATTAAAGTTCAACATAATTACAGACTGCCATCCAACAAAAAAAATTAGATTTTCTCCTTTATATTTACAAGAATGTCACTAGTATAAAAAGTCAACAATCACTCTCATTTCGGAACAGTGTCCGGCGAGATTTCCAGCTGACCTCCGCAAGGTTTCCGGCCGACCTCCGGCGAAGTTTCCGGCCGACCTCCCGCGAGATTTCTGACTGACCTCCGGCGAGGTTTCCGGCCGACCTCCGACGATGAAAAAAATTACTACTACAAGCTAAAAAAGCTACTACCACCAGCTATAAAAGATACTATCACCGCCTACAAAAGCTACTACAAAAATTTCCGGCCGACCTCCGGCGAGATTTCAGACCGACCTCCGGCGAGGTTTCTGGCCGACCTCCGACGATGACAAAAATTACTACTACAAGCTAAAAAAGCTACTACCACCAGCTATAAAAGCTACTACCATCGCCTACAAAAGCTACTACTGTGAGGTTTCTGATGAAAACAAAAGCTACTACCACCAGCCACAAAAACTACTACCACAAGCTACAAAAGCTACTACCACCGCCTACAAAAGCTACTACTGTGAGGTTTTCGACGAACACAAAAGCTACTACCACCAGCTACAAAAGCTACTACCACCAGCTATAAAAGCTACTACCACCGCCTAAAAAAGCTACTACTGTGAGGTTTCTGATGAAAACAAAAGCTACTACCACCAGCCACAAAAACTACTACCACAAGCTACAAAAGCTACTACCACCGCCTACAAAAGCTACTACTGTGAGGTTTTCGACGAACACAAAAGCTACTACCACCAGCTACAAAAGCTACTACCACCAGCTATAAAAGCTACTACCACCGCCTACAAAAGCTACTACTGTGAGGTTTCTGATGAAAACAAAAGCTACTACCACCAGCCACAAAAACTACTACCACAAGCTACAAAAGCTACTACCACCGCCTACAAAAGCTACTACTGTGAGGTTTTCAACGAACACAAAAACTACTACCACCAGCGACAAAAGCTACTACCACCAGCTATAAAAGCTACTACCACCGCCTACAAAAGCTACTACTGTGAGGTTTTCGACAAACACAAAAAAGTCTCCGGCCGACCTCCGGAGAGGTTTCCGGCCGACCTCCGGCGAGGTTTCCAACTGACCTCCGACGATGACAAAAATTACTACTACCACCTACAAAAACTACTATCACAAGCTACAAAAGCTACTACCACCGCCTACAAAAGCTACTACTGTGAGGTTTTCAATGAACACAAAAACTACTACTACCAACCACAAAAGTTACTACCGCAAGCTACAAATGCTACTACCGCAAGCTACAAATGCTACTACCACCGCTTACAAAAGCGACTACTGTGAGGTTTCCGACGAACACAAAAACTATTACCACCAGCTACAAAAGCTACTACCACCGCCTATAAAATCTACTACTACCGCCTACAAAAACTACTACTGTGAGGTTTCTGACAAAACACAAAAACTACTACCACCAGCCACAAAAGCTACTACCACCAGCTACAAAAGCTACTGCAATAGCCTACAAAAGCCACTACTGTGAGGTTTCCGACGAAACACAAAAACTACTACCACCAGCCACAAAAGCTACTAGTCTATTACTACCAGCTATAAAACTACTAGTCTATTACTACCAGCTATAAAAGCTACTACCACCGACCACAAAAGCTACTACTACCAGCCACAAAAGCTACTACCACCGACCATAAAAGCTACTACGACCGGCCACAAAAGCTACTACCACAGGTCACAAAAGCTACTACGACTGGTCACAAAAGCTACTACCACCGGTCATAAAAGCTACTACCACCGGTCACAAAAGCTACTATTACCTGCTACAAAAGCACAAAAACTGCTACCACCAGCTACAAAAGCTACTACCACCGGCTACAAAAGCTACTACCATCGGCTACAAAAGCTACTACCACCGGCTACAAAAGCTACTACAATGATAATTCTGATGACCTTCGATGAGGTCACAAAATATTGTGTCGCCGACAAGAAAAGCTACTACCACTGTCAATAAAAGGTACTATCGCCATGAACAAAAGCTACTACATCCAGCAACAAAAGCTATTAACTCTAGCAACAAAAGCTACTTCAAAAACAAAACTACTACCGTCAATAACAAAATGTACCACCGGTAGCAACAAAAGCTACAACCATGCATAAAAAAAGCTACTATGTACCAAGTAATACAAATTTAATCAATGTGTCAAAAAATATACTATTATAGTGTGAGAAATATACCATCATAATGACGAAAATATACTATCACTGTTGAAAATATACTATCATACAATGAAACTAAGACATAATTATAAATCTTGATCCCATTCATTTCCTACACTATCAGAACACAATTTCGTGATGTCTCGTCCACTCGATTTCTATCGAATTTGAAACTTGGAACTCCTCCAGTACTCATTCTCAATTCACAGCAGTCCACTCAATCAATAATATTGTCACTGTGTCAAAAAAATACCAAGACAAACATAAAAAAATACTATCAGTGTATCAAAAAGATACTACGTACATAAACATATTCAATATGGCTCGCAGGTAAGTAATCGGTAACACAATCATCAACCACACAAAGCAGTAATAATCGAAATAATATGGCGACAAATGCAAAACTACAAAGAATGAGTTCCTAAATGCTTCATACCATAACTCACAGACCACCCAACGTATAAATAAGAAAGAAAAGAACAATAGACTATTAAGAATTTAAATGCAAGTAGAATTGGTTTGAGTCTATTACATTACAAAGTGGCATTATTACCAATGTTGTACAAGATAAGCCAAAGGCAAGTCCTGACAGTAACCAAATCTTGTGTGCGACTAGTGTGATATACTGTTAAAGGAGGCCATGTACCAACTAATTACATAGAATCATGTCAGTTATTCAACCAAGAATACAAACTACAGCTTAATTCATGTGACTATCTCTATTCAGTATACTGAAACACAAACAATGTCTTCCCCAGTGAATAATTGATTATTTCCCTGTATGAGCCGTGAGCCAATGCCACAAATGTAAGATGTAACAGAATACATGACATACCTCAGACCTTCTCCACACCTAAAAGCCCAATCAAATTGAAAATTCAAACAAATTATCATAATCAGATCCTCAATGCAACTCTATCCATCCAGTACTTGCCAAAAAAAACAATCCAATCTCACTTCATACCATAACTCATAGGTTCCTCGTCTAAAATCCACAGCAAACAATAGAGTATTCAGACTCAAATTCATAGAATCATAGCTCAATTCCTATAGAAAATTCAGCAGTATATGAATCTAGGTTTTCTTCAACAAAAAATATAATTCACAGCTAAACACTATGTAAAGGAAGACTGAATCAGTGGCCGGTGACTACAAACAACGACGAATATTTCTATGACTACAATCTAAAAGCGAGCGATGGTTGCTTACCAGAAGAAGCGAGTCCTGCTCGGTAATCTCCGCCTCCTTCAGTTTCTGAGCCACAAACTGTAAGCAAGATTATTAAGTAAAATAGTGAGATTAAGACTGAATTAAGCTTTAAAAGCAGTAAGGCTTAGATCAAAGAAGATTGCTGAGGATGAAGGAAGAGCTCAGAGATCTTCCGAAGGCTTACCATGGCTTCAGATCTTTATCGGAGAAATGATGTAATCGGAGCAGCAAGAGAGAGAAAGAGAAGAGAGAGAGAGAGAGAGGAGGAGGTAGACCACGTCGTCGGAATCGGTTTGACCTTTGCGTTGATGAGATGCAGTCGAGATCGAAGCGGAGGTCATCGAGGAGTCTTCGACGGTGGATCCAGAAGTCATCGTCGAGGCGGCGACGACTTAGTTACGGCCACGGCGTCGGAATCGAAGCGGAAGAATAGAGAGAGAGAGAGTATTATCGCAAACGAGAGGAATATATTTGCTGTAAAGAGAGAGGGCATTTTAGGTACATTGTAAAAGTAAAATGACATATTTATACTTAAAAGTGGATTTATGTGGGTAAAAATATTTGGGTGGACTTTTATGAGAGAAAATGTCCTAAAGTAGACTTATATGAAATTTTCTAAAGTAACTTTTATATTACTCTCCTACATTTCTAACTTCAACAATATATGAATTATGAAAGTTGGGCTGTGGACATGGACCATTAGGACTAGACTGGATTACTGGATTCTTTGGTTTTGAGAAGACTGGATTATTGGATCATGAAACAAACCAATTCAAATAAAGCCCAATTAAGAAAAATAGCTAATCTCTTTTTGTTATATTAGAGGAGAGCCCTTGTAACCCAAAAAAGAAAAAGAAAAAGAAAAGAGGAGAGCCCTCACAATCCCGCCCTTACCACTTAGAGCTAACTCAAAGGACTTGGGTGAAAAAAAGAAAGAAAAAATGTGTACTATTGCTTCTACCACCATCAAATCCTTAGACGATGACATTACATACTTTTTAGAAGCACAATCATTTCCAGCAATGTGGTTGCATTGTCAGGGAAGTCGACTAAGAAAGTTTCCAAGTGCTATAAACTCTTGCGAGAGGTTCTATCGGTGTCAAAAAATTAGTTTTGTGTTTCGATTAAGAGATCTCACATATGATGTCATCAACAATGTCAAACCTCACATCCAAAGATCCTAGTGCAACACATAAATGAAACAAACGGCTTCAATTGGCTAACATAAGACGTGCCCCATGGACCATATAAGCCTTGGTGCAATGACCACAGACACACCAATCACCAATGTGATGCAATTCCAAAGTGGTCCTAGTGCGTCCGTACACCCCTCGATATATTTGGCTCAATGTCACTTGGAGGTTACTCATCAAACCTGGCAACTGCCCTATTTGACAGGACCACTGCTCACTACTTGTCCCTTTGATCGACACCCATGTAGGTATTTGGTAATTGGAACAGAATATAATCATGTATACTTGGGCTTGGAAATCCACCATTGTGTATGAGTTTAGCTTGGTCGAGCTTGATTCGTAAATGAAACACATAAAGTTCGAGTTTTAACATATTCAGCTCATAGCGCTCGTGAAGAGCTTGTATTTATTCACGTGACAACTCAAATCAAGGTTGAGTTTATGGTGCTAGTAAGTACTGATAAATATATATTTTTGAACTAAATTCAGTTTAATTTCTCAAACTTCAGGGTTAAAATCAATTTAGTTTTTGGTTTTTTTTTTTCAAAAATTATGTTGGTCTTTGTACTCTTAAACGACATCATTTAAATCAAAAATTTAAATTTTAGTCTAAAAAATGACATCACTAGTTGAGTTTGGTCCTTGAAAAATGAATTTTTTATCATTAGAATGTCCATTTGGCATTCTTTTAACTTGAAAAGTTCAAACATGGATCCTCATGTCGCTTCAAGTTAACAAATTATGAAATTTTTGAATCTATATTAAAATTTTGAACTTAGTTGATGATATTTAAGAGTATAAAGACCAACATGATTATAAAAAAGTCAGAAAATGTTAAACTGAATTTAATTATTTTTCCCTAAAAAAGAAGAATTTTAGATGTAACTAAAAACCAGAAAGTAAAAGCAAGAATTCTATGTAGTACAGTCATCCATTTGGTGATGAGAGAAGTCTATACCTCTCAACTTGGGTGCTCAGATTCATCTTATGGAACAAAACTCAAATTCTATCATCAGATTTTCTCAGAGCCAAGAGTGTCTCTTTCTGGGTATTTATCATATTAATTTCCCAGCACACATTTTATGCATGGCATCTATTGTATTATTAAGAACCTTTCATCTTCATGATACTTGATCAATTCCTAAACTTTCTTGTATTATTGTTCAGGTGGGTGAATGAAAGTATGACAATTCCATGCTTTAGCCTATAACCATGAACGCTTTAATGGATGCTTCTAAAATTATCTAGCTTTTTGCCCTTTTGAATTCCTTAAAACTTTTTGCCTTTTCCATTATTTTCATCCTCTTTCAGAGACCCAGTTTGCCAGTTTCTGATTTTAGACGGCCTTAGTTTGTAGGGAAATGAGTTTTTCTCCAACTGGGTTTGGGGTTCAAGTCCCAGTCTGCTCTTAGATTTGTATTTTCATCTGGTATCGAGCTTCTCACAACTACTTTTCCTGTTCAATGAGTTGTATTTTCATCCGGTATCAAGCTTCTCAAGTTTTTAGAGTTGCACTTTTCCAGTGATTCTCTTTTACTGTTCAACCTCTTCATTTTCCACAAAAGAAATCTCTTTCCTCACTGACTGCTTTTTCCTTATAATATTGATTATGTTTTGTGACTTTTGTCTTCTTCATGTGTCTCCTCTGAGTTTAACACACCAAATACTTTTGTGCTTTCCTGAAGTTTATGTTGGATAAAGTTCCTTTCAGCTCTTAGTTTTTTATTTTTCATCTGGTTGGAATTTTGAAGCTGCTTGCTTATTTTGTGTTGTTTCTTAACTATGGCAGTGCTTGGATTTAAATCTCAGTTCACTCTATCACTGTCTGGGAAGCTGGGTTGGTGAAAGTTAAGGGTTCATGGCAATCATGGGTGAACAATTCACCATGAATATAACTTGGCTCCTGCTGTTGATGGTTCTCTTTAGCGGGTGTGCCTCACATGGAGCTACCACCAACACCTCTAGAAGACCAGAAATTGTAAATGTTGGGGCTATGCTTGCTTACAATTCCATTGTTGGCAAAGTTGCCAAGCTGGCATTAGAAGCTGCTGTTGCAGATGTGAATTCTGATCCTTCAATTCTAAATGGAACCAAGATGGTAGTTACAATGCAGAATTCTAATTTCAGTGGATTTCTGGGCATAATTGAGGGTATGCATGACTTTATATTCATACCTTTTTCTTTGATGTATAGATTAGTGAAGTTTGGTTCTTAAATCTTTATTGATATGAGGGTATGTATGACTTTGTTTTGGAACTTTTTTCTTTGAAGTATCATATGGAATCACAGATAGATTAATAAAGTTTGGTTCTTTTTTGATATGTTTCATTGCAGCTTTGCGATTCATGGAGAAGGACACAGTGGCCATAATTGGACCCCAGAATGCTGTAACGGCTCATGTAATATCTCACATTGCAAATGAGCTCCAAACTCCTCTACTGTCATTTGCAGTAACAGATCCCACCCTGTCTTCACTTCAGTTCCCATATTTTGTTAGGACTACTCAGAACGATTTGTTTCAGATGGCTGCAATAGCCGATATGATTGATTACTATGGATGGAAAGAGGTAATTGCAATCTATGTTGATGATGGTTATGGGAGAAATGGGATTGCAGCATTAGGGGATTTTCTTGCTGAGAAACGTTCTAAAATCTCATACAAAGCACCTCTGGTTCTAGATCCTACTCAGAATAACATTACTGATTTACTGGTTAAAGTGTCTTTAACTGAGTCTAGGATTATTGTTCTTCATGTTTATCCAGGTTGGGGCACTGATGTGTTTAGTGTGGCCAAGTATCTTGGCATGATGGGAACAGGGTTTGTTTGGATAGCTACTCATTGGCTATCTACTTATACAGATACCACCATTCCCCTCCCTATGAGTACTATGGATAATATCCAAGGAGTTCTAACATTGCGCATGTACACGCCAGATACAGAACCAAAAAGAAAATTTGTTTCTAGGTGGAGCAACTTGACTAGTGGTAACCAGATGGGGTTGAATGCTTATTGTCTCTATGCTTATGACACTGTATGGTTGCTTGCTCGTGCACTTGATGCCTTCTTTGATCAAGGGGGAAACATTTCATTCTCAAATGATTCAAGGTTGACTCAGATGCGCAAAGGGGAACTAAATCTTGATTCTCTGAGTATATTTGATGGAGGGAGCTTGTTACTTCGCAACATATTTGGAGTTGATATGAATGGCACAACTGGTGCAGTTAAGTATACTCCAGGGAGGGACCTCATTCATCCTTCTTTTGAAATCATAAATGTGATTGGCACTGGGGTTAGGAGGATTGGCTATTGGTCCAACCATTCTGGTTTATCAGCTGAGCCTCCAGAAACATTTTACACATCCCCACCAAATCGTTCTAGTTCAAATCAAAGCCTTTACAGTGTGATTTGGCCTGGAGAGACGACACAGACGCCTCGTGGTTGGGTTTTTCCAAACAATGGCAAGCATTTGAGAATTGCAGTCCCTAACCGTGCTAGTTTCCGTGAATTTATTTCATATACACAAAGCAATGACATGTACACTGGGTACTGCATTGATGTTTTCACTGCTGCATTGAACTTGTTGCCCTATGCTGTTCCCTACAAGTTTTTTCATATTGGTAATGGTAAAAGAAATCCAAGGATCACTGACCTTGTGCACACAATGGAAACGGGTGTGAGTTTTCCATTCAGACCAACATTTTTTTTTCAAGTTTCTGAAGGTGAATGCTTATTCTGATTCTCAGTTTCTTGTTATAGGAGTACGATGCAGTAGTAGGTGATATTGCAATTATCACCAACAGAACCAAGATGGCAGATTTTACACAGCCATATATCGAATCTGGACTTGTAGTAGTTGCACCTGTTAAGACGACACTGAATTCAAATCCTTGGGCTTTTCTGAGGCCATTCAATAGAATGATGTGGCTTGTCACTGCTTCCTTCTTTCTCATTGTTGGAACTGTTGTTTGGATTTTGGAGCATAGACTGAATGATGAATTCCGGGGTCCTCCTAGAAAACAAGTCGTCACTATCCTTTGGTGGGTACCATGCTCATTGCTCGAATCATTCTAGATAATGCTTTTCAATTTGTGTTACCAACTCTGATAATGCATGTTTGTGTCCGAATCCCACAACCATTTAACTCTGCTTTCATTTGCAGGTTTAGCTTTTCAACTTGGTTCTTTGCCCATAGTAAGTCAATGTCCACCAACTTCAGTCTTTTGGTTCATAACAGCTTCAATGTATGCTTAGCACTTTATTCTGGTTCTGGTATGCAGGAGAGAATACAGTCAGCACCTTGGGTCGCCTAGTACTAATTATATGGCTATTTGTTGTCCTCATCATCAACTCGAGCTATACTGCAAGTCTAACTTCAATCCTTACAGTGCAAAAGCTTTCTTCCTCCATCAAAGGCATTGAAACTTTGCTTGAAAGTAAGGACCCTATTGGTTACCAACAGGGTTCATTTGCCAAGTATTATCTCATTGACGAACTCCACATTGACAAATCCAGACTTGTGCCACTCATCATGCCAGAAGATTATGTGAGAGCCTTAAAAGCTGGTCCACATAAAGAAGGTGGTGTTGCCGCAGTGATTGATGAGCGTGCATACATGGAGCTGTTTCTTTCAAGCAGATGCGATTTCAGTATTGTAGGACAAGAATTTACCAGAACCGGGTGGGGATTTGTAAGTCCTTTGTTGTCTCTTTTAATCTAGACTGCATAATGAATACATACAGTTAGTTACAATATGCAAGACTTTCTGTTTTTCTTCACAGGCCTGATACAAAACTATTAGATTCTTATATCATGTAGTTTAATACATCATGTTAATTTGAAATCAGGCTTTTGCAAGGGACTCACCTCTATCAGTGGACCTGTCGACTGCTCTGTTGAAGCTGTCGGAGAATGGGGATCTGCAGAGGATCCATGACAAATGGCTTCTCAAAAGTCCTTGTACTTCACAAGGAGCAAACTTGGAAGTGGACAGGCTTGAACTTAAAAGCTTCTCAGCCCTATTTGCTCTCTGTGGAGCAGCTTGTGTGGTTGCGCTCATTATATATTTCAGCATGATGTGTTACCAATTCACCAAGAAGTACACTGACAGATTGTCGTCTTCTGGGAGCTCCACATCTCGGCGTCTTCAGACCTTTCTGACATTTGTTGACGAGAAGGAAGAAGTACAAAGCCGATCCAAACGAAGGAGCATGGAGAGGATGTCTAACAGAAGTGTGGGTGAAGATGACTTGACGAACAGTTCCAAAAGAAGACATATAGATCCCTCAGGTTCAAACAGAAGTCTTGGAAATGGTAACAATGCCTGATCAGGACCATCCCAAAATCTCAATTGTAACTTCATGGGGGCTTTTGCTAGGATACACAGCTCATGTTAGAAGCATATGTATACACAGCTCATGTCATTATGATGCTGCATTAATGTTTGCTTTAGGGGAATGCTTTGGCAAGCTCTGTGCTAAAGTAGGTGCAAAATGGCATGAAATTAACATAACTCTGTGTCGGAGCATTGACAACTTTCACCAATTCCCCACGAATCCACGGGTCTGCCGCAGTTGCCCTTCTTGTGATCTCTTTTAGTGCACTGTTCTTGACAATACTTGTTAGCTCTCGATGGTTTAAAGTAAAAGAATCCGGTATCGCATTTCACGTGACTATCGATACAATATCCAGTTCCTTGTGCAACACCAAAACAAATCAATTTTGATGTCGAAAAGACCAAGCAGAGTACTAAGAAGAAACCAAGTACCCTCGACTCCATGGATAACCGACACAATGTAATCTATCTTCTTCTGCTTATTCTTCTTCTTCTTCTTCTTCTTCTTTCAAATGGTACACAATACGAGCAACAACAATCACTATTTATAGGAATTTTAGTGGAACGTAACTACGACCACATTATGAAACACAATTGCAATGAATACAGTTATAAATAAGCTCTTATTTCGTAATAAATCATAACATTTAACCTCTTATGATACAGCAACTGATTTTCTTCTTGCTGCCAAAATCAACCAACCCAGAACTACATCAACACTTGAATCTTCAAAGATTGCCCGCAGATCGTTTCATCGAACACTATATGAACTTGAATTGGTGGGCTCTTGATCATCTGCATTGCCTACTCGACGTGCATGACAGCCGTTATTCCCAAGCTGGCTATAATATTCTACATCAGGAACTTGTTGGGGGAGCATTGCTTTTTGTTTGTGTTGATGCATTGCTAATTGTACAAAGGACCTATTGTACAAGGACTAGGAAAACCAACTACCAAACATGAACCACGCACCTCTTATTTTTACTTCTGTAATCACACTACTTTGGGAAATGAATCATGACAGTGACTTGATGATGAAACCATTTATAAAGATTATGACGGTGAGTTTTATACATTATTATAAATATTTACAGGCATCTACACATACAAGCTAGGCCCAACCCCTACACAACGCAGTGTTTATTTCAGCATAACTTCAGCATTTCTAGAGACCCGAGGACTCATGGGCAGTGCTTCGGAAATACTTCTGAAACCATTCCTCTTCTCTACAATGTTTGCAGGCAACTTTGTATACTTCAATCAGAAGTTTTGGGAACCGACTCGCAAAGTAGACATCATATCCTTCGGGCAATGGTCCTAGGAGTTCCTGAAACAGCCACCATGAATCAAGAGTTGGTATCCACTCGTACCGACACATAAACATAAGAGCTGGCATGCATAAGACTATGATAACCGGACTTTTGAAATACTACTCAGTGATAATTCTAGTTTAATTTTTGAATAACAAGCTAACATTCTAGTTACCGACACATGCAGTTCATATTGATGACTGCGCTCACATTTTTGTTTCTGATTCATATTTATCCACATAATTTATTACATATTTTCTTAGTCAGATAAAATTTGGAAGGAAAAACCAATACCTGGATTTCTTTTGGGAGCTCTCTAAAGTGATTTGATTTGTTCCGCATGACTCGCAGTAAGTCTCGCACGCTGTCAAACTTATAACGCCTGTAATGGCCAATGTTAGTGAGGAATGCAGGTTCCATCTTTTCATTCCATTTCCCACCCAAAGCCACAGGCGCGGTACTTTCTAGGGCTTTCAGAAGATCTGAGTTGGCCTCTCTATCTTCCAGTTCTACCCTGTCACTATAGTCTCGCAGGAATGAGAGTCTCGTCTCGGAGCTCCAGAAAAGAGGATGGTGCAACACCTCCAAAGCCTTTGGTCTGAAAAAGATTAAGAAAACATTAACCATAATAATGCCATAAAATAAATTATGCAGGCAAACTTAGAAACCTATATTGTCTGTTTACTTCAATGAGTCTACGCTATAAAAGACAAATCATGCAGCAACATTTAATCTTTCAAGATCAATACATTCCAACACATCCAATTTATGGTAACACCACCTGCTACCAAGTATCCCTGAAGAAACCGGGGCATGGTGTAGCTGATTTACACTACATGTACTTGACCCGTAAGTCATAAACTATCTAAATTGAAAAGCAACATAAGAGTGCATGAAAGCAGTAATTACAGTCTTACAGGAGACATATCCGTTGCATAATACATAACTCTTGCTCAGGATTATTAGAAGAAACTAATGCTCAGTACTACCTCAATTCAGGATCACGGTTTAACAATCGACATATAAGCTCCAAAGCTTCCGGAATATACTCCACCAAGAACAGATCCATTTGGTTCTTCACAATATTTATATCACGTTCAAGGTGATCACCAAATGGATGTCTACCACCAGTGATGCAAAAGAATAGGACACAACCTAAACTAAACAAATCCACTGCACGTGTTTGCCGCCCGTGAAGAAGCTGTTCAGGTGCTTGCCAACCTGAGCTACCACTACCTGCAATCAAGTCAATAAATATTATCCATGATTAATGGAAGTAGCATATCTAATTTGAATTGTGAACGAGAAGAATTTATGGTTGATGCCATCAACCATTAAAGTTGGATATAAAAGGTAGGATGTTTTAGACTTATAAAGTTCGTGAGTAAGACAAGTAAAGAGTACTTGCCAGTAGCATAATGACCCAAAGAAGACATATCCCCAATAAGTCTCTTGCTGATTCCCATATCAGAAAGCTTTGCACATAATGAACTTTCCTTGATCAACAAAACATTTTGAGGCTTTAAGTCACGATGGATTATCCCCAATTCATGTAAATGCAAAAGCCCGGAAACCACATCCCTAAGTCACAGATGCAAAAAGAATGTCAAGAAGATGCTAAGTGAAATTTATATACAAGGAATCAGAAGTAAATGTTAACCAACCTCATCAATTTCAATAATAGAGGGGACAAAAGACCGTTTGCTTTCCATAAATCGGCGTCTGGCATAATATTCTTTACTGAGGACAAGCGAACCTTATTTTGAATCAAAGCATAGTCTTCACCAGCTACTGGATTTGGAGAGGGATTTGAGGAAAGTTGTATCAAATCATCCAAGTTGCAAATACAGCGCTCCAGAGAGAGATAAACAAAATCTCGATCATACTCTACTCCGTACCAGCGTACTATGTTTGGATGTCGGTCAGATGCAATAAGATTCTGAATTTCTTTAAAAGCCATATCATGATGAGCTAGAACAAGGCGTTTCACTGCAACGGGTCGACCTTCATAAACTCCCTCCAGGACAATGGTACCATTGCTTCCCTTGGCAATCTCTGTGTTTGATATAAGCAGTTTACCAATCCTGTGACCGACCGCAGCACCATATAATAGTTTATCAAGTGGCAGTGTTTTGTAATCACCATATGAGGGTGCTAAAGCTTCCTCATCCTGAGATGATACATGATTCTCCTTCTTTTCACCAATGACACTAATATTCTTTCCTGATCTCCGATTCTTCTTTCTCTTGGAAGGAGCAGTATTTGGATCAGTGAAACGTTGCCTTTTAACTACATAAGCATAGCAGCATATAACAAAGCCCAGGAGGATGATAAAGGAGAGCGTGAGACTCCAAGTTCGTGACCAATCAAAAAGCATGACTAACATGCCATGCATCTTATTTGAAGCGAGATCTGAGGGGATCTTATCTGTCTTTTGTTCCACTAATATTCTGTCATGTCTAGATGGTTCGATTGATATACGATTTTGATGGCTGACTCTTATTTTTGATTGACATGGCAACGGTAAGACAATATCACTGCCTGCTTCAGAACCAAGGCCCCCAGTAACCGGATTTGCAATATCTGAACAAAATAAAAGAACTCCAATTTCAAGATATGTCAAACTCCATGCGAGTTCATTTGAATTTGGAAAGTATGCCGTCAGGGTATACTCCGTCACCAAGACATCTATTCGTGGTTTAGCAGCTTTTGGAATTGTTGGAGCAGACTTGAACAATTGCTTAATGGCTTTGATAATACCAGCGTACGTAACACCCTGCTTCTCTCCATGCTTTGAAGTGTATCTGCGAATTTTCTTTCCAGTGAAGGGATTAATCTCATAAGTAATGGTCTTCTTCGATCCAACTGTAACACTTCTATCATCTAATGTATAAGGCGTCATTTGGACGAAATCAGCTACAGTCATACGAAGGTTCTGCAAGGAAGTCAACAATTAATGTATAATCCTCGAGTATGTGCAAGTAACAAATTACATCATTGCAGCTACAAGCCGGGAGTACTTCACCTCCCAACTAACTAGAAATTCCACTAAACACCGGCATATATGCATCCGATACAAAAATGCAAATGTTCTAGTTCCATCATAATCATTGATCCTAACTAATCAATAACATGAACAGCACAAATATGAATCGATTTCACAACATGAATTTCCATACGAAACGGAAATAAATGGAGGTAAACCACAGCGGCATTGTATGACATACCTGTTTGTCGCCATCTGTGATCTTATAGAGATGTCCATCTTCATCAACATCAGCGTGGAAGAACATATTATCATCTTTGACTCCAGGAGCCTGATATGAACTGTACAGCGGCGCCCCTAAATCCACGCTATAAATTACCGCGCCGGAGTTACTGTCCACCAGCCGTAACTTCCCCTCCGGCACCGCCACGAAGTGAGTGTTCCGCTGCTGACTGTCAAAATCAACGAAAACTTAGTTACATAGGGAATAGAGTTAACAAATCGGTGAAAACTAGAGGAGTTGAGAACACTGACGGCGGCGGATGGGAGAGGAGCGATCGGCCGGGGGAGCGGGAGATGCCGGCGATGTGGTTCGGCTGCGATCGGCGAAGCGCGGGGGCCGAAACGGCGGCGTTTGGGGAAGCGGAGCCGAGGATGAGGAGGAGGAGGAGCTTCCAGGTGGCGGCGTGGTGGTGGTTCTTCATCTGTTAGAGGGATTTGAGGGCGTTGTAACCCCCAGAAGATGGAGAGGTGTGAGGGGATGTGGAGGTCAATATGGTCAACAAAGGCGGAGGAGGAAGAAATAGTGGAGGCGTGGGGTTTTAGGGAGTAGAAGATTCGAAGGTGTTTCCGACCCGCCACGATTCGGATCTCCGACTCCGGAAGTTTTATCCGGGTTTGTCTTGGCTGTTGCGATCGGTTTCGTTTTGGTTATTTATTGGCTTGACGTGTGTGTTGAATTTTGTAGTTGGGCTCGTAAAGAATCTTTGTTTCGGATAACAACGCGGGAAAAGGCCGGGTAGACCCAACACCAGGGAGATATCCTTATCTACGTCATTAACCAATAAATCACGGCTCATCGATTTATTATGTTTTTTCTTAACTGAGGTCGATAAAGAGTCCGGTAACCAAGGTTCCGCACTTTATTGCCGTAACATATTCGGTGATACTATATTACATCATGTCACTTATATGTTGCGTCTGTTTAATCATACAAATAGAACATCGTCTCTCTATGTCAACAATAGACATAATGTGCAGTATAAACCGAGACAAATATGCTTGACGCAATGATATGCACGCTTGGTATTCGAGACTATATTAGATTTTCTTATTTTTTAAAACTGTCATGTACTTATATATGGTGTCTTAAGTTGTATTAATATAAACTCATGTTTGGTGTTACATGTGATTAGATGGTAGTTTATTTAGTTTACGGTTTAAAATGATAGTGTTATTTAAGGATGACCTATTTAAGTACCCACAATAACACCATCTGAGGAGGCCAAAATAAAAACAAGGTATAACGTAAGTTCATTTATTTTAGTACCCAGTAACATCAAACACAGTACTACCTAAACTGAACTCTTTATTTAGCACGATCTCATTTAATCCTATGAAACAAACTATCTCGTGTTTGTGTTTTTATCTGTTAATTCAGTCATGCTAATTATGTAAGTTTATTTTTAGCCGTCTGTTTCACATGTCTCTAATTAACATATTCCTAGACTATTAACCTATGTTTGGTCTTGTATGATATTAAAGTAGTTTGTTTGGTTTGTAGTTTAAAATGATTATGTTATTTAAGGATGATCAATTTGAGTACCTATAAAAATACTATTTAAAGATGTCAAATTGAAAATAAAGTATTACGTAAGCTTATTTATTTTTGTATCCAGTAACACTAAATATATACTAACTAAATTTAACTTTTTATATAGAACAATCCCAATTAAACCCAACAATCAAACATGCACGTGATTTATAAAGTTCAGAATTTAGACCTCATGGATGACCAAGAGTTAAAGATGGGTTTCGATTAGGTTAAATCAGAACCATCACGTGCCAACCACGTGTCACTATAAACCCAGCAATTATTTATACGAAAACCAACCTACACTCATTCCCACAGTGCCTTCCCTCCAAACTCACCGAAGCACCCAAAAAACGACGCCGTATTCATCCTTCTCCGATAACGAACCACCCTAGCTCCGCCACACCTTTCCGAGAACCATGTGGCAGAACCGGTCATACAACAAGAGAACCAGAGGAGGCAAAATCACCAAGGTCTGAATCTCACTCCCCTATTTCCCTCCCAAAACCATAAACCTCTTTCCGCTCTGGTTTTCAAAATTAGGGTTTGCAGTCTAATTAGGGTTTCTGTTCTGGTTTTCTCAGGTCGTCAGAGAGCACTATCTCCGCGACGATATATACTGCGGAGCTCCGGTATGCCAAAAGTGCAACAACGCCAATGCTCGCCTGAGCGCCGATGCTTCCACCGTCTTCATCCTCGACACCAATGTGGTGCTCAACCAGGTTCAAATCTCATCTCTATGGTTTTGTTGAGTTTGCACTACTGACTGTGACTGTGACTGTGAATTAGGAAGTGATTTTGAGCTTGTGACTGGTTTGGCAGATTGATTTGATTGAGAATGCGGCCATTAACGACGTGGTGGTGCTTTCGATTGTGCTCGAGGAGGTCAAGAACAGGAACTTGTCCGTTTACAATAGACTTAGAGCTATCTGTAGCAATTCGTTGCGGAACTTCTATGTTTTCTCTAATGAGCATCACAAGTAGGTTTCGGTTTCTCTTTTTTGCTTTTGAGTTTTCGTTTTGCAAATTTGAGCTCTTGTTTTGATTTTTGGTGATTTTTGGTCTGTGTACAGGGATACATATGTCACAGACATGAGTGGAGAAAGTAAAAATGATAGAAATGATAGAGGTTTGTACTTGTGCTGATCTCGAGCTCTTGTTTATTTTTGTGCTGGTGTAAATCAAGAATCTGTGAATTTTTCAAACCTTTTGACATTGAAGTAATTGTTATTCAGCGATTCGGGTGGCTGCTCAGTGGTATCAAACTCATCTGGCTGGATCAGTTCGTATTTTGCTTTTAACTAATGACAAAGAGAATAAGAGGAAGGCTATTGAAGAGGGGATTACTGCAGAGACAGGTGTGTATGCGTGGTTACTATCTGTGTTGTCAATATAGGGTCAGGCGCTTTATTTTGTGTGTCAGCTTCAAGGTTTCATTTTTTGTGAGGAAGTTTGATGATGTTACTACATTGGAAATTTCAGTGGAGTCGTATGTGAGATCATTGAGCCGACCAGATTTGCTTGATCTGCTTGTGCATCCTGCATCGGCAGAAGATGCGATCATGGAGGAGGCTGAAGATTTAAGACCATCAAAGAAGAAAGTCCTTTATGCCGAGGTACTGTAATGCTGATTTCGCAAGCTTTCATGTATTGGGAGCTGTTATAAGGAGCATGAAAAACAAGGTGGTTCTAACCAGTTTCTTGTTCTCATTTCTTTTGGCAGCATAAACCCTTGTCAGAGATTACCTCTGGTATCAAGATTGGCATGTACCATCAAGGAAAACTTAGGGTGAACCGATACAACCCTTTTGAAGCATATGTTGCAAGCCAGAGCCTCAGTGATGAAATAATAATTTGTGGACGTGCAAACATGAATAGGGCTTTTGATGGTGATATAGTGGCAGTCCAGCTTCTGCCACAGGAGCAATGGCATGAGGAGGAAAATCTTGCTATTGTAGATGAAGGTAATTAATACATGAAAATGGTCTGCATGCATTTAATTGATTTCACGAGGATTAGGCTTGGTTTGAAATCAAAAGTCTTAGTTTTGGGGCTAATTTTGGTTCTAAGTTCTGATTAGTTTTTCAGGTGGAATACAAAGAGAAAAATGAAATAAGATATCTTCCCATAGTAGAAAATAAAGGAAGTGGTCTCTTAATAACTACTGCTAGAGTTTTGGTACCTTAAGGCCACATTTAAAATTGCAAAGCTGAGTATTTGGAACCCATATTGAGGATTTTTCATTTTGATTTTTGAAACAATGCTTCTTTCTCTGTACTTTTTTTTTCTTATTGCATTTTTCTAATGAGTATATTGTGTACACTGTCCTCTCTCACAGAGGATGATGCAGAAGAAGGTGTTCATCTGGTCCCTGGCAGTGCTGATGATGTTCCTAGAACCACAGCTCAACCACAAGATTCTGCTGGAGAAACTTGTTCGGTTTCAAATCGTCCATCTGGCCAGATTGTTGGAATTATAAAGCGGAATTGGCACTCGTAAGTTGACTTAAGTTGTATCATTTGCAATTGAAACTTAATGTTAGGATTCGGATTGCACCACTGTTATGCTTTGTCGGTAGAGTTGTTACGATGAGCTTTTCTAAATATTGACTGTGTTATCTGATATAAACAATGAATCATTCATGTAGTTATTGTGGATCGTTGGAGCCGATGTCTAAGCCTGCTGGTAGTGGTGGTATTGCCCATGCCTTATTTGTCTCAAAAGATTGTAGGATTCCTAAGATTCGAATTCAAACTCGACAGCTAGAAAATCTTTTGGACAAGAGAATTACTGTGGCGGGTGATTCTTGGGACTGTTCGTCTCGTTATCCTTCTGGCCATTATGTACGAACCATAGGACAAATTGGTGATAAAGATACTGAAACTGAGGTATGTTTGAAGGGGTCCAATTGCTTGCTATACTTTTTTTAGGAGCAACCATTTTTTACTTTCCTTTAACATTTGTTTTTTAAGTTTGCAATTTATCTCACTTGTAAGGGTGGGGAGGGGTAAGGGATTTTAATATTTATTTTTTGGACCCCTCATTTGTTTTTTTATTTAAAAAAAAGCTAAATGGACATTTACGATAATTAATATGCCAACAACTATCATTGGGTTTTTGGATCCTGCAGGTGGTCTTGATTGAGAATGATATAAACACAAGACCCTTTTCTACTCAAGTTCTAGCATGCTTGCCACCACTGCCATGGTCCGTATCTCCTGAAGATTTGGCAAATCCTGTTAGGGAGGATTTGCGAAAATTACGTGTCTTTAGTGTGGACCCTCCTGGTATATGACCCTATCCCTTCCTTTTCTTTTCCTCCTTGCTCTTCTTTCTCTTCCTACTTGTTTGTTTTTCTTGGTTTTTGATGTCTTGTGTTGGGAAAAGGTAATGGTTCAGTTAACATTGAGTGGAGATACTTTGCTTCTGGCTTATGCAGGATGCAGGGATATTGATGATGCACTTCACTGTTCAGCTCTTCCAAATGGAAATTACGAAGTTGGTGTCCGTATCCTCATATATTGTTTTACTTAATTGTTGATGGGTGTTGACAGTGCTCTGCATCTGGAAATGTGTAGCCTTGCATATAGTGTTCAAGTTTTTCACTTGTTTGGCTCAAGTCACGCCACACATGAGGATATTAAATTATGGAGTCTCACACTTGCATATAACCTTGGGCTGCTCCACCCATTGCCAGTTGTTGAGTTGGATGTTCCCATTCTACACACATGCATCATCCTACTACATTTATGAGGCTTCATGGAATCTTCTGTGGTTAGAAATTATCAACAAAGTTTAATCTTTAACATTCATTAGATATTGCCGATGTTACAAATTTTGTACTTCCTGGTACTCCTCTTGACGATGAGGCTTCACAAAGGGGCACTTCGGTCTACCTTGTCGATCGACGCATTGACATGCTCCCAAAACCTCTGACAGAAGGTCTAATTTGTTTTTTTTTTTAAATGTTATAGTGAGTATATGTTGCTTTGAAGCAACATATACTGGTTCGTGGGTTCAACTGGCATCAGATGTTACCGTCAACATAAAAATAGCGAGTATTATCCTAAAATGGTTGAGTATTTACTGATCAATAATCCTTATTGTCCAGATATATGTTCGCTCCAAGCTGATGTGGAAAGGCTAGCCTTTTCTGTTATTTGGGTATATGCTTACTCACTGAGTAGTCATGATAGAATACGTTTAGTCTTTGTTTACTTATCAGTTTTAACATATTTATGTTCAAAGGCTCTTTTTTCTTTTTGTATTTGGAGATTGTTATATATTTGTTTAACTGAATTCCAGGAAATGACATCGGAAGCTGAGATTATATCTACTAGATACACAAAAAGTGTCATTAAATCTTCTGCAGCATTGTCTTACGTTGAAGCTCAAGCAAGGATGGATGATAGGTACATTTGTATGGCAAGTTAGTTGCACTATGGTGGATAAATTCATTTTAACCACACCAGTTATTTCTGTTAAGAACCATAACTGTTTTTTATTTTGTTCATTTTTACCACACCAGTGTTATCATTTATGTAATATTGTTTCTTCTAAATACGATCATTATTTGTCTTCATGTAGATTCTTATTCACCTGTCAGGTATATAACCATATAATGCATTGCTACATTGGTTTGGGCAGAGGATGGTGTGGTGATATTACAGATCCATTAATTAGTCTGCTGTACCAGTTTAATACAGAAAATGAGATGGATATTATAGAAATGAGTTGATCCAGACATTATCGTTAAAAAATTTCTTTTGGGGTATCAGTGGGTTGGGAATGCTCATAAAAGAAATTAACCTAGAATCCAAACTTGTTTTCACTCCTCTGGTGTATATAATATATATATATATATATATATATATTGGTCCGCACCGGCCTTAAAGTGCAGACGTCCCTCCGTTCTCCACCCTCCGGCGCCGACGATGGCACGCCTCCACCCGAGTGGACTCCAACAGCGTCCCCGATCACTTTCCCTCACCGGCGAGTCCGTTCTTTTCCAGTTTTCCGGCAAGATTGATCTTGTTTGAAGTTTTGGGTGATCTCGCCGGAAAACTGGAAAAGACCGGACTCGCCGGTGAGGGAAAGTGATCAGGGACGCTGCTGGAGTCCATTCTGGTGGAGGCGCACCGGAGGGTGGAGAACGGAGGGACGTCCACACTTTAAGGCCGGTGCGGATGTGCGCCTCTGATTGGATTGGTATATATATATAAATAATTAAATATAAATGTATACACATGTATGTATATCTAGTATTCTAGTTGGTATAGAAGGAGAGAGAATGAACTTAAGTTGCCAGTGTCAGTTGGGCTTTTGGAACTTGCCTCCACAACATGGACCGTCCCCTTTTATATCCTCGTATTAAAATTTCTTGTAGCTTTAGATTCTCATTATAGCTCTAAGCCTCGTACTCATTTCAGCCGGTTGACGGATCCAGTAACTACAGATTTGAGAAACATGAACAGATTAGCAAAGGTTTGCACTTGGACCATCTGGTTATAGATTTAAACAGATGCATATGACTCTTTGTTTCCTAACTTCTCTGAGTACCCTTTCGTATACACTGCTACAGATAATGAGGTCAAGACGTATTGAGAGAGGAGCCTTAACTCTTGCATCTGCGGAAGTCAAATTTCAAATTGACACTGAGACTCATGATCCCCTTGATATTGGTATGTCTTTTAATAGCAAGTTAATTTATTTTCTCTCAGCATAATGGAAATTCTTATTGATGGTATTACTTACACTGAGAAAGAGATCAACTGTGCTGTTGCGTAATTCACCAAGGAAATTTTACAGTATCTCTTGAAATTAATTGCTCAGTAACTAGGCATAATCCATTTTACGGCAAACTTCACATTCAAATTATGTTATTATGTGTGGTATTTTGAGTTATCTACCGTAAGAGCATTATGTGGAAGGACATCGAAAGACATGAGCGTTATTGCTCACTTTATATTTGAAGTTCCCCCAGCTTTCCCTCAGCTAAATTTTATTCAAGTTATATTTTTCAAGTTTATAATTGCTTCCACAGGTATGTACCAGATACGTGAAGCAAACCAAATGGTTGAGGAGTTTATGCTTGCTGCTAATGTTTCAGTTGCTGAAAAGATTCTTAAACATTATCCTTCGTGCTCACTATTGAGGCAAGTCGATGTATTTTTTTTTTTTCAAGTAATTTCATTGCCTCGTGCTATTTTCCTGAAATGGACTTCTGGTTGCCTTTTTCTTACAAATTAGAGTAGCATTGTAATCTATGTTGAGTTGGAATACATCATTTCTGGATGGATTCATTTTCTCTCTGGTTTTGCTAAATAGGCTTATACCTGCTATTGAACTTTGCGATGTCTCTATTTTGATCAATTCACATCCCATGTGTGTTTGTGCAGGCGTCATCCTACTCCAACACGAGAGATGCTTGAACCTTTGTTACGGACAGCTGCTGCTGTTGGTCTCGACTTGGATGTTTCATCATCAAAAGCACTGGCTGATTCACTTGACCATGCTGTGGTAGGTGTTAGTTTCATAGGCATGTTAATGATATGAAGCTTATGGGTTTAGCTAAAGTTATAAGATATTTTCTCCTCTCTCTCTCTCTCTCTCTCAACTACTAATAGCAATGTAAATGTTGTTGCAGGGTGACGATCCGTACTTTAATAAGCTTATCCGTATATTGGCAACTAGATGCATGACACAGGTAATTTTCTTTCAATGGTTGAGTACAGCGGATTTACTTTATACAACACCTTTATAAACATATTAATGTTCCTTGTTTTGCATAATCTAGGCAGTTTATTTCTGTAGTGGGGAACTCACCCCTCCAGAATATCTTCATTATGGGCTTGCAGCCCCTCTGTATACCCATTTTACCTCTCCTATAAGGAGATATGCAGGTTAGTTTCACTCAGTCATTTAGTTCTCGGTGATCTGAGTTACTGTTGTTTGACTTGAGAAGTATGTTTTTCTACAGATGTCATAGTGCACAGATTGCTTGCTGCATCTCTGGGTATAAAAAAGCTTCCAACTGTATTCGAAGATGGACACCAACTCAATAGTATTGCTGAAAGTATGGAATTTTCCATATCGAAGTGTTTGCTTCGAGTATTAAAATACTTACTCCTGTGCTTAGATATCTCCCATGTTCATAAGTGATAGTATAACAATAATCTACCTGCAGCTATCAGCTTGGGTATAAAATGTGCCCATTTTCTGTACATTGCACTAACAGAAGTTTTGTCCACAAATTTGCTGTTCTAAATTAAGATTGTATATCTTCTAAAGACAATCCAATGGCTTGTCAAGTTGTGCAATGCTGCGTATTTCTCATGTTTGCCGCTTCATTTGTTGTGTTACAGATTTAAACTATCGACATAGGAATGCCCAGATGGCAAGCCGGGCCTCAGTGGAACTCCATACTCTGATTTTTTTCAAAACACGGTTTGAAGCTCTCTCTCTATCTGTCTCTGTCTCTCTCTCTCTCTCTCTCATATTTCATTTGCTCATGTAGGCCAACGGACACGGAGGCAAGAGTTGTGAGGATAAGATCCAATGGATTTTTTGTATTTGTCCCCAAGTATGTTCTCTGAACTCATTCAGAATCCCCAAGTTGTGTGTGTGTGTGCGTGCTTTGTGATTTGTGACGAGAACGTTATTAATTATCTTCTTCTGATTACATTCTGGCTACTCTCTATGTGTGACTGATTACAAATCAGTTGTCCCATATAATGCAACTTCCATTGATTTCATCTGGATATTGTTCAGTCTTATGTAGTGGGGCCAGTTGTTTGATAAACTTATGATGTAAACTCTCTCTGTCTTTCTGTTGCAGGTTTGGCATAGAAGGGCCTGTGTACTTGACCCCGAGAGGTCAGAAGGGAAGTGGAGAATGGTATGTAGATGAGCAACAGCAGAAGATTAGAAAAATGGATGGTAGCATTTCATACAGTGTTCTCCAGACAGTGAGAATTCATTTGGAGATTGTCGAGCCCCAGCCCAATAGACCAAAACTTGAGCTTAAGCCGTTGGATGAGTAACCTGTCCTCCCTATACCCTGGACAGTTGTGCGAATCAGGATTGATCCTTTGGTTGCCCATGGTCTTCAACTGTTTAAACTTGCTGTTGGTCGGAAACGATTGTTCATCTTTAATTTGTAAATTCCAACCTATATGCCATTAACGACGAGAAATCAAGTGAAAATAGGTTTTGCACGGTTGCTGGATATGTGCAGTTCAGTTTGTTATGGTTTTACTGAACTCAATGGCAGGAGAACAAGTCACAAGAACAAATATTTCACAACCTTACATACATAACATACAGACATATGGTATCAATGACTTTGAGATTCATTGACCTGTGAAAATCCAACTATACCCTAATTCTATTCATAGTTCACTCTTACTACGCTATCAGGTAAATAAAAGCATGCGACCTACAGGCTTTCCTAGACCACCCTAAACAAAAATTTCACTTCAAAAACCAATTGAATCAGAAAATGGAGAAGATACAGAAACCCAGATGTAATTCAGATTCATGCCTCGCTCCTGCGTGCGAATTGCTAACGAAAAATGATGCTACATACTACTTTCTGAGGAAGCTTTTTGTCATCCTCAACAATTCAGGACAAGATCCACATGTAGACAGTAGACCACACAGTGAGTGCTAGGGCACAGACCAAGTATGTCCACAAGAAGATGACTGAGCACTCTGCCTCGGCGACGTCAAACAGCTGGGTTATGGTACCTGCATTGCATCAAGTAGACATGTAAGTGCTCCTGTGGCTTGTTGAGTATGCCGAATTGAACTGCATTGTTCTGTTAGGTCTATTTCAGTAGAGTGTCAGCAAATATTGCAATGGCTTGCTTACCAATGTTCATAGCAGGTGGCAATGTGAACTGAACCATCAGCACAAACTTGAATAAAGGGTCTGGTGGGAGAAACCCTAGTTGGTCTGCTCCTTTTACAATCCAAATTCCAATTACTGGAAGTAGAATGTATCGAACAATGATGATTGCAAGGAGGACAGGTATTTTGATTGTCGATGCTCTTAAGCCTATTTGGTCACAAGCAAATAGTAGTGATAACTCAGTTAGATCCTGAGAAAGTACTCAAGTAGTCTAATGTTGGAAAATATTGAATATCTAATTTGGTACATTACCTTGGATGAGATTGCCTCCAAGAATAAGTGTGATACAAGGAATAGTTCCATTCCTGCACAGTGCATTAGCTGTTAATTGTCTTGAAGTTGTTTGGTTGAAGCATAGGGGATGCCCTCTAAGCTCTAAACCTAGCAATTACTTACCCGAGTTGCGTAACTGAGTCTTGGATCACACGGAGTGGGGCGCTGTCACCAATTATCAAGCTTTTAAGCCATGGAACTGCCCCGAAGACAAATCCAATGATCTGATCATAGACATAAAATTAAGCAAACATGCAACTTATGTTCAGTCTTGAGGCCTTATGAAGCACTTACTAATATAATTCAGATGAAATGCTATGAAAACTCACTGCAGCTACAGTTGGTGGTGCCATTAACTCATGTAAAATCTGTTGAAACAATGCTAGTACTTTTCGGGCAAATGATACATCTGGTTCATGAGTCACTATCTGCTATTTGAGTAATCCAGACAGTCCAAAGAAAAGTTTGAGTTAATTTTTGCACATAAGCCAGAATCTGATTCCTCAGTATGACAGTAGAAGGATATATACTTACAGCAGGGGGGTGATCTGCGGATTTAGATGAGACTACAATAGAGCCCTGCTCTTCATCTCCTTCTTTGAGAAGGTGAGTTGCCCCATCAGTATCCAAGTCCTTATTCGGCCTCTTCATGGCCACCTTTTCAGCTTCTTGAAGTGCTTTAAATTTCACAGATGAGGATCTTATCAGCTGATACGTATAAGTCCAAATGAAGAAACCACCAAGCTGCATTACCAACCAAGTGAAAATTTGTTAGCACCAAGTCACCAACTTCATAATTCACTGATTTACATCATGAAGAGCAAGAAATTTTCTTACCGCCATGGAAAACGAGGCATATGCGAGTCCAACTGCACTACAAACTTCATGATCGCCGAAGGGGTTTCCGGCCTCATGACAGGTTGCAGGCACAAGTATAAGCAGAAGGTTTCCCAAATTTGCTATATATTCAATAAGATAGATCATAATTAGTTCATGAGCAAATTACATCAATGTGAGAGTTCAGATAAGAATTTTGAGCATGAATCACCTGATGAACATGAAGCAATTACAAGGCCTTCCTGATAAGGCTTTGGTTTCAGTATCTTTACCACTAACCATCCAAGAATGGATCCAATCAAAAATGTAAGTGCCACATTGACAATCATGAACCACCTGAAAAATGAAAGACCAAACTGTCCATGAATCCGAAAGGTTCAAGAAAATGGGAAATTCATACAAGTGTAGCCTACCATGAAATGATATCGTCAAATGTGACTGTCTCGGCAACACTTGCAAACATGAGGGAAGGTGTGAACACCACAAACACAATCTGCATTTGCAAATCAAGCCTCAAAAACTTTCGAGATCACATGAAAACAAGCAGGATCATGCAGAAATTTGACACAACATACCTTATTCAAGTATCTTCTGGCACCCAAAGGAAGAAGATTGCAATACTCAGTAGCCATGTAAGCTCCCAACAAACTGATTATCAAAACTTGCAGAACTGGCATAGATGCCACCTCAAACAGAGTCCAGAAACCCATCTTTTTCAAATGTAGCTTTCGATTTCCTTCTGTTTAGTTAAATCTCTGCTGCGAAGTGCTACACTCTGCTTGACAATCTTCAAAACCCCTTTGTAACTTTGCTATAACAATTCCAAAGGAAGAAAAGCGGAAACCTGAGTAACAGAACAAACACCAAAAGGGTTTAACAGAAAAATCCAAAGCAGACTAAAATCAAAGTATTGAGCTTTAAATTTTACAGGGAAACAGCCAAAGTGCAAAAGGCCGTTGCTTGTGCACTTTTGTAGGAATTGGAAATAACCATGAAGATACATAACATTTGTCAAGACTTGCTTCAGTACCATACTCCCATCATTGAGCACTCGTCTCTTCTATTGCCCCAAAATATTGGACACATCTCAAATTTCTTAGAAGTGTCAAAGATCTTATTTTTCTTGGGATTTTGCTTCATTACTTTCCTCTGGATATTTACTTGGGTTCATGAATTTGATTTCAAATTGGTTTTTTGAAACCCAATTCCAATTGGAGTAAAACTTGGTTGGCAATACTATAAATGACCCTTTTCTTCTATAAATGCTAATATGCAAATACAAATGGTCTAGATGAATATGAAGTATAGTTGGAGCCAACTAAGTCACTTTCAGACTCTGGAATTTGATTCCCTTTCAATTTCTGGAGCCCTTTTTAAGTAAAGGACCGGACTGTTATAGAAGACAGAAGAAACATGATCGAATCAAAGCAGATAAAAGAATAGGACCAAAATGGAGACAAGAAAGGTAATATTGGTCACTGGTCTAAGAAAAGTGGATAATTAAAATGACAGAGGCATAGTGCTAGGCCACAAATCCGTTATCCGACAATTAGTCTACCTCAGTTAGAACTGTGTAGAGCAATTAGCTTGATTTCGAGCAATTTACAACTGTATAGAGCTAGCTTACCATTGTAGAGAATAACTTGCATAAATGTGAGAGAATTTTCCATATCTCAATGACGTGTAACGAGTCATCGTTATCGATCATCATCCCTTCTTTTCTCAGATAAGAATGAATCAGAAAAAAAAGAAGAAGAAGAAGAAGAAGAAGAAGAAGAAGAAGAAGAAGAAGAAGAAGAAGAAGAAGAAGAAGAAGAAGAAGAAGGGTTTGGCCAATATGCGAAGTCAGATCATACGTGGAACTTGTCTGTATAACGCAAAGCTAGCTGTGATTTCTTTCATGGCGGTCGATAATGGGAGTAAGACCAGTAATGGGATCTCTCTCTCTCTCTCTCTCTCTCTCTCTCTCTCTCTCCCCTTTTTTGTATCTGTTTATTTGAAAGAAAGAAAAAAAGACAAAAACGGTCGCGAAAATATTGAAGTGTGATAGAGAGACAGATGAGTATTGCATTATATTGTCAGAGTCCACCGTCTGCAATCATGTACATGTTCCTAAATTACAGAGAGAATGACGATAACCATATCTTCTTTTGTTCTTCATTATTAATCACTAATCAAGTAAGATAACTAATGCACAAACCCAGAATTCACATGAACGTACAAGAAGTAAAACCAGTAACGTGATTGTATCGAAAAAAACATGAAGCTAGTATATGCAGAGATCCAAGTTAAATATTCACAGAGCGATGAATGAATACCTGGAGTTGGTTCTGCAAAGCCGAAGAGTTAAGTTGGCCGGCACAGGCGATTATTGCCGTTCGTCGTTAGCCGGAAAAAGAAATGGGAGGGAAAGAAAGCTTCAGAAGGGGTTGTGGATATATGATTAACCAGAAGAGCTAGAAAGCATGAAGAGGCGTTAATCTCTACAAATCAATGGTGTCTAGCTCTCAGCAATGGAAGTGCACTAATCTTGAAGATCTATGTTTTTTTTTTTTTTTTCTTTCTAAATATACTAGAGATCGATGGTATGCCATGCATGTTAGTGAATCCAAGTTTATATAGAGCTCGATCAATTAGCTAGACAACCTCCACATGCATGAACAGCACTATCGTTTCACCTCCACTTGTTAACTAGCTAGCGGTTTCACAATTATTTGATACGGGTTAATTAGTTTACATTTGCATTTACCTGTAGTCAAGGGCGAACCTCCAAAATCCAAATCCTACGTATTGTTCATGCTTTCTGCCATTTTTGGATGATATACTAGCTACAAAATCAATAAAATCAATTCGTTTAAAAGATTTGATTTTACCATATATCGATCTTCCTATTATCGTGTTATTTACTTATCTTAGATAACAATGTGATTTTCGATATACTTGAATTTTAACATGAATGTGATATCACTTATTGAATTGTAACATTTATATATAGGATGATATCGAATTCACCAGAAATTATCAGATGTCATATGTAAACTAATTGTACACAGGGACATGATTAGCGCAATGCCAAATTCTTGTTCTAGTTGCAAGCAGCTACCTGGCTAACATTATACTACCCATTAACAGAAACCAAAAACTTTACGTGGCATTATTTGCAAAACTCCAAAACTTTGTCCATGTAATAGAAGAGTCCAATTACAATTCCTATCTTTGATTTTCCTCCATACACCAAAAAAACGTACACGACAGTAATGCTCGAGTTGCCCACAAGGTGTGTTGTGTGAGAATTCTACTTAGGCAGGCTGGATCTGATTCTAAATAGACAGCTATCTTCAATTTCCTCACCACAACTAAGAATTTATGAATTTGGATGCACCAAATAATACAGGTACGTAGTCATTATCAATATTTATCACAAAACATTATAAACAAATGATCAGAGTGTAGACATCCATCTAGGTGGAAGGGACATATTACATAAATTATTGAACGACTCACTAGCTCATTCGTATCTTATATTCTCGAAATGTCTTGCATGCATATGTGAAATGAAAACGGCAAGTATCACTACGGCACCCGTGGTTGCACACAAGTTGTGAATCGAATTATTAGGAGGCCCTCCTGGGAATAATGCAAGTGTGGATCTTGGTTTACGCAAGTGTTTATGTGGATCTTGATTTACACAAGTGTTTATGTGGATCTTGATTTACACAAAAGTGTTTTCAATCAAATCTCATAAACTAATAATGCAACTCAAATATAGGATTTATTTGGTGAAGGCGGTATATGATACATGATTGGACACTTTGTAGTAAACTTGGAGTTTTCCTCATTATGAGTGTTATGGTATTTCACCACGTGTGTGGCTTGCTGAAAATGTATGCTCTTACGTATGCATATGCATCACTACACCATGGCATTATACGTGTGTGTGTGTACTGATATACATTATAATTTGATTCACTTGGTCACCCAAATTTGTTGTCCAATTTTGCTGTTAATCTTGTGATGGAAACTATATTGTACAAATAACCATGCATAGTATAAACAACAATAGCACGATCACAAAACTAATAATATGATCAATTGTGCAGATATCCAAACTATTTATTGATATGAACATACGCGCATTTTTCACAAAATATATCATGAAAAAGAGAGATTAGTGGATACCATCTAGCTTAAATCTTAAAGATCAGTGACTTTTTCTTAAAGAAAATCTAGTTTTTATTTTTTTATTATAACGTACCCTTGAGTTGAGACATGCATGGGTAAACCCTCGAGGCTTGAGTAGTGTGTTATCAACTTTGATGTCAAAACATAAAATGCATCGATTAGTTTGTTGTTGGTGGGTATCCCGTATCGGTGACCACTGAATTATTGGCACGCCAATGAAAGGTGCGTTTGTTTGATATGCATGATGAATCATGATTAATTTGGTACATGACTTTTGCATAGTTTTTAAAGCCACGACGGAACGTTATTTGACCGATCATTATTGATTTAATTGACATCCTAATTTGACACCAACTATATATTTTCAAAGGTTTAGTTCGTAATGGTAAAAACTAACTAAATTAACTTTTCAAAATTATCATACAAGAGTTTCAGCATTTGGCTCTTATTAGAACCACCATTTTGTTTCAAAATTAAGAAGAAAAAACCACCATTAATGGTATTATGTAGGAGAAAACAGTATTTAGGCAGTAGGACTCGCATCTCAACGTTGTGTGCATTGCAAGTATTGATGTGTGTGTACATTTATATGTATGATCTCATATTATATATGCATTCGTTTCGGATCGGAGCGTTAACTCAATGAAGATAACTTATGCATTTCGTGATCTTTTATTAATAAAATTATTGAGTTCTTTTCTGATATTTCACTTGAGTTCACACAATTAATCGATTTAGTGACACAAAACACTCGTGTGTATATTCATAAAAGATTATAAAGTAAGCTTTTGTAGTCCCCTACTAATTAAAAAAAAAAAAAAAAAAATATTCATAAAAGATTATAAAGTAAGCTTTTGTAGTCCCCTACTAATTATAAAAAGAAAAGAAAAACCATAATAATGTGTAAAAGGACAAGCACATTATTCTGCCTTGCTTCCATACATGCATGTGTTTCATCACATCTCGTGGGGATCAAGTTAGCTAAGCTTGGAGTGACTGACCCATGCATATATCATTGCATGTATTTATGTCGTCGAGTTGAAGTTGAATGGACTGATCGACGGACTCCACCCTTATAATTTCCTCCCAAGAATTGATACAAATCTACTCGATGAGATCCTCTCATGTTCCTTTGCTTGATACCCACTACTCTCTATTATTCAGAACGCATTGTTTCTTTATTTTGCTTTTTCTTGATGCTTTGATTTATAAGGTCCAAAAATGTTAAAATCATTCTAAGTAAGAAATCACGATCGATGTATAGAAAGGGTTTAGGGCAGTGAGATGCACTTGTATACCAATTACAAGTTTAGAACGGATAACAGGATAACAACGAGCACATATCTTTTTTTATTTTATTTGGGTGAAATGTTGATCACAAATACTAAGACTTAAGATTGTATTTTGATGTTGCATTTTTAGTTCAAAATCACGTCTTTGGCATTTTTATAAAGTTTGTTTAGTTATTGTTGTAGTATATACTAATTTTACTTTAAACAATGCACCTCTTCTTGTGACTAGTAGCATTATATGATTCACCTCTGTTGTCAATCTCGCTTCAACTTTGGCGAGTTGAACAAATCAATGTGTTATTTGTATTCAAGTTGAAGAGAAAAACATGTCTTTGCTGCTGCCTGCATGCTGGCAACAGTCAATTTGAATAAGGTGGTTAACAAACTAATTTAGTGTAGCCGGCTCTAAAACCTCTTTTCCTTGTCGTTGTTTTGAATTGTTTTAATAGAGCAGATCGACATGATAGAGTTGTGATCATTCTGGTTTCCTCATCCTTCATTTCTGTCTCGTGCATATTCTTAATGTCAATTCTTTGTCTTCTTGATTTCCTTGCTTTTATTCCCAGACTGTTTATAACTAAAGAATCATGATTCATGAGGATTAGAATTTCCCATATTCTTAAGGGTTAAACGATAAAGATCGAGCTGGAAACAACTCAACTGGTCAGTTCTCGATTAGATTGTGAGAATGGAATTCCCCTCATTAATTTTATTTTATGTTGGTGGTTTATATTCATGTATCTAATGATGAGACTATTATACGGTTTACCACCGACGGAGCCACGCTAAGACATGACACCCTCCAAATCTTTTGAAGATGGTTAATTACACTAATGTTATAGGACTGAACGGTTACAATTATATATAATTGTAATGATGTCTCTTTTTATGTAATATATCATGTAATAATGATTAGTTTGATATTTTAGACTATATAATCTTTTTCCTCGTTTCATCTCGTCATATACATAATCATAATCAATTAATTATTAACTAATCATTTTACATGCACGTAAACTTTCAATATATAATCATTTACATGTACAGAAATGAAACTATACATCAACAAAAACAATAAGTTCAATTTTAATTAACACATAATTTTGATAGACAATTTAAAATTTTATATATCTTTTTTCGTATTTAATATCTCGGTCCCTCTAGACTTACAGTTCTGGCTCCGCCCCTGCGGTTTACTATACACCCGTATATGAAATTATCATGGTTTTCATACACCGGTGTATGACATTACCATGATTTGTATCGAAAGATCAGCCGGTAACGACTGAAATGTTTAAGATTCACCGTACTCGAGCATCTGGTACATTTTCCGGTGTTTAGTTTGTTGTGAAAATGAAAAATAAAGAATGAGCCTTTCAGACAAAAAAAAATGAAAGAAAAGAAACTTGTGAGGTTCGTTGCGGGTGTTTATGTACCCAAATACCTTCGCATTTGGTTTAAAGCCCAACCCAACAATTAAATTGAAGCAAAAGAGCTCCATTCACAACAATGGGAAAGCTTCATGTTTGATAGTCGATACAAAGAAGTGAAAAAAAGTTCGGTGATGTATTGATGTTAAAGCAAATAAGTACTCCAGAAACTGTTATGGTTTTCAAATTACTGAAGCTGCTGTCTGTTATGTATTTAACCATGTCTATAAACAAGGTAAAACAAACGAGAAGATTTTAAACATTATTTCTCGGTGGCAAACACATGTAACAACATCCGACTAACGCTCTGCAGACACTATATCATATGGAAGCTTCAACTTCATCTGAAGATACTGCAACTCCATTTGGGGCATCATCAGCATGTAGCTGAGCAGAAACGTCATCTATGGCAGAGTTTAGCTGTGCAATCTTCTCAGCCAAGATTTTGCGAGTTTTCTGTATCAGTCACAAAACACAGAACACAAAACATATAAGTTCAGATTCAATTACTTACCAACCAAGCTAACTACATAATCCATAAAGTTTTTGCGGGGTGGCCAACAATATTTTCACCTTAAAAGTTTAAGAGTTAGAAAACACAGCATATAGATATATATGCAATGGAATTCAAGCCGCACACCTCCTGTCACTAAAAGACACAGTTCCTCCATATCACCATTGGCTTTGTATCTCAGTAGTACTTTTCATCATTACAAGGTTTGGTATATAACTAATTAGGAATTGTGGCATTTAGAATCACACTATGATTCCATGAAAAAGATGAAATAAATCTTTCCCCATCCTATGAATCTTGAACTGCATAATCCTAACCTTTCTCATTGCCAAAAGCTAAATGCAGGGGCAAATAAATACTCACCTCAAGAGCTTTCTCTTCATCATATATGAATTTTGGCAGCTTCCTCATCAAATCTTTTCTATCAGCTCCGGCTACTGAAAGTGCCTTGCTTATCTGAGATGGATATCATTTGTCAGTCAAGTGCATGGTTTGGAGTCAATATACATGTTGACTCTTCTTTTGATGAGCTATGTAGCGTTATAGGCGTATACCCCTGAGCCCACATTAAATGGTCATCTTTTCAAATCACTACAATGTCATATGTCACTTAACCAGAGTCAAGTGATATGCGATACATAGACACTGAATGACAAGTCATCATATACCTGAGGTGCATACACGCAGCCTAATGCTCCAACAATTATGCCTCCCAACACAAATCCACCAACGAAGATGCCAGCAGTACTTTTTCCACTACTGTACGTGCATAGGAAAGACATTCATAAATCTAAAAGGATAATATTGAAAACCATACAAAGTTACACTGATCGCTGATGCGCACATATATCTCATAGTCACAGCTATATCTCCTAAGCAACTGACAGAAATGTATATTCATACCCTGCTCGCACAACAAGTGTCCTTTTGTTTGATGTAAGCTTGCTAGGCGTAACATTCACAATACAGTGGTTCACTGGCTTTGAAGAGGAACCTAGCATCAAGCATTGGGAAACAATTAACAAAAAAAATTATAAAACTTGAAATTCAATGCAACGATTTAGCTAATTGCTCGTTTGTTCAGCACAGGAGAAATGGCAGACTTAGACCCTATCTACCATGCAATCATGCATTGACTGAAGCAAAGCTGAAAGAGAATCATACTCATACAACCCATCATGCGGAGAGATAAGTTGAAGTGGCCAACAGCGATAAATGCAGAAGCTAAAACACACAACTGTTGAACTCTATGCACTTATAGTTCAAAAAGTTCACCTCTTGCAAGGGTTACTTGCCTAAAAATCTACTCTTGATTATACCCTTTATTGATCCTTTCATATTTCCCCTATTAATGTTCAACTGCTTAGCTCACTATAGGGATTGAAGATGGTACTTAACCCAGAACACTACTCCTTTAAGAATAACCAAGGAAATCACAGAAATGGGTAATTCTTACATTTCAGTTTCATCATTTTCCAGAAAAAGCAGCCTAATTTACTGGATCAAAGACCCCATAGTGAATAAACACAATTGATCCTATTGCATATATCAACTAGAAATGCAAGTACTTCGATTGAAATCACACCCAAAAACAAAAAAGATGTGGGGGATGAAAAGATTACCAGTCAAGAAGTGGGTCTTGTGATTCTGAACTGAAACGAAGGAGCTCGAAACAGCACTCATGGTTCTTCAACTTTACAAGACACAGAAACCCAGCAAGAGAGAGAGAGAGAGAGAGAGAGAGAGAGAGAGAGAGTGGTATTGCAGGAGTACCCACAGGAAACAAATTTTGGTGTAAAGACTTCACTTTGGGATTATCGACACTATGGCCTTGTTCTTAGCTTCAATCAAGATCATACATTTTTCAACTACCGTTACTTTTTTTTTGTGCACTTTCTGAAATCCAACGTTGGGCCTTGAGTGCCTTTATCTTGGGCTGACAATGGAACAGTTAGTTCTTTTGGTCCACAAGTCTGGCCCCAAACCAAACTTTTGTTGATTGCGACACAGTGAAATCATCACATAAGGATAAGGTTACATTCAATAGAGGAAGATATGGACATAAATTATTTATTTTAGTTCCTATTAAAACATAACGGTGGATAAGAATTAATAAGGGCTCAACTACAGCTTAAACTTGTTTTAAAAATCTCGATACATCTTTATAACTAATCTAAAAAAGATACAACCATTTTTAACATCATATATCAAAACTGTAAAACATTTAACATACGTTGGAGAGGTCAAAACATTAGATGATATATCATCAAAAATTAAAAAAACATATTATGATGGTGGTCGAGTTTGTTTTTGCTTATTATCAATAGAAAATAAGCAAAAATTACTTTCATTGATAGACAGTGAATCAGTTGTGCATTCCCATAATGTTTTACTAACAGGTCTTTTGAATTTTCTCATCAGGGTCTTAGACATCTAAGAAAGTCGACCAAGCACAGGTGGATTTCTAGTGATTAAAACAAAACTTATAGCCAGATTGTTGTAACAATTAGAACAAATTCTTGTTGTGTTGTTGAAACTTGAAAGGTCGACCAGGTAATGAGAAGTTGAGAACCTAGAAGGGCAGGTTGTAGGAAGCAATCCATAGATTTTGACGAAGTATATATTGATCTAAAAAAACAATACTAAAAAGAAGGAAGAACCTGGGCAGTGTTATTAGTCAGCCAAGTCCAAAATGACCATTTACTTGGCATATTTCAATTTATAATTACATTGTGCTCGTACGTCATTTTCTAAAAAAGTATTTATTTAAATAGTTTGTCTGTATAAACTCATCAAATATATCGAATGCAAAACCCTTAGCAAGTGCTGCGATACTTGTACGATATGAGGAATTGCATGCGGGTGAGTCATTTCGATTTTCCCTTGTGTGTATCCGATTGCAATTTAATGTATACAATTTAGCTCTAATTATATGAATCATCGACCTTAGCTTTAAATCTTCCCACTATCCAAGTTTGACGTAAATCTTGCACATCTGATGATTAATCAAATTTCCCAACTTGTTTTGTTTGGCCAACTATAAGAAACAAAATGGAAATGGCATCAACATTTTAGACGTGTTGGGCTGTAAATTAAAGCTGGCGTATCGTCTGAAAAGAACCAGAAGAACAATGACTTTGGGTTTGGCTCATGATCGAGCTGACCATGCCTCGTACCTAATCTGGTATTTTTCTTCGTTTTAGACTGAATGGAGTATTTTCGGATTGCACTAGTGTGTCTAATATGCTTTTATTATAAAGCTAAATATAAAAGAAGTTTCGTCAGATTATGTAAAGGGGAAAATGTTGTTGATGATAACCAAAGTGATAACTATTTTATTTTATTTTTTATTTTTGTTTACTGCATGGTGTGAAGTTTTTTTATTAATCAAACTAATATAGGTAAGTAACAACATAAACATAACTCACTCTTGTGGACTACGTAAAAATTGAATCATGTGAAATAACCATGTTAAGTTAGAGCAAATAAACCCTCTATAACATCTGTTGCGAATTGAACTCACGACCTCCCGATTACCAAATTGTGCTAAATAAGACTGCTTATTTTCTCATCGTAAAAAAGTAGCATGTATTATCTTCATTATCGACTCACTCTCGATTAAATAATTCTAAATTAATACAGGATGTGCGATACTAACAAAATTATCTAAATTGACGCATTGACAAAATCTTTACAAAGTTGTTAGTATTTCAAAGTACCTTACTATATAATAAGGATTGAATCTCATGATTCAAAATCATCGAACGAATCTGCATGTAATGCACGTTAATAGTAATATATTACCATACAATGAGCATGATTCATATAGTAATACCGACCACCATTTCCATATGCTTCTGCATACACATGAAGAGAGAACACAAAGCATAAACAACGGGGGACTGCAGCTCTGCAAGATCTGAGGAGGAAGAAGAAGATAAATATATACGAACTCGATCATCAAAGGACGCATGTGGTCTTGGACCAGACAAAACAAATGTGCTGAAAATCCGAGAAGAACGACAAGTAGTTTGTGTTTCTCTTTCTTTACTTTGTTTATATTTTTCCCTTTTCATTTCTGGGGTCAACCACTCCACCCGCCTCCATGTCTGAACTGAAGCACACTCTTCTGGTCATCTTCTATGGGCCTTTTCCGGTGGTCTGAAGAGATAATGAAGATTTAGAAGATCAAGAGTGATTACCCCGATTTCGTCCGAATCTAGTTATGATCATGTAGCATGATCGGACACGAAAATCAAAGTCACCGAAATTTAAACACGGATAGTAATAGCGTTATGCCACTATTTATATCCTTAATGAAAAATAAAACACACACTACCGAGTAAGATATACAATCTAAACCAGGCTATACAAATCAAAACAAAATTTTTCTGTGATGGTAATTTACATAACAGCAAAATTTCAGAGTAATTATATAAAGAAAACGCTAATCTTAATCTTCCCCCAACCCAAATCCACGCAAACTGATGAAAAGGGCGAGGACCCCATTATCCCGAGAATTATTGCCGTTGTTTTTGTTCTCCATTTTCAATCCTGGCATGCATGGAAATACCATTAAAAACAGAGCCCAAAAGGACAGCCTTGATGAGCTTAGTCGTCTAAGTTTGACCTCATCAGCCATAGATAGCTCACCCTTCACACTTTCACAGCCACAAACTGTCATGGAGTCCATTTAAGTATTACCAACACTTGCCGATTTCATTTCTTTCTTGCTATTTATATTTTGATGTTCTCCGCCTAAAACGTTATAAAACCGAACAGGGTGTGTTCCTTCCTTGCTGTTGCTGTCAGCTCCTCACCGAATCAAAGCTGCTCTTCCTCTGCTATTTCTCATCATTAAACAATTGATTCTCCGCGTAGGCCCAGAAAAGGAAACTCAGTGCCAACCTCCAGATAGGAGCTTTCATCAGACAACAGTTTCTGGGTTTGATTCATATTGTTTCTTGGGAATCTTGCAAGTATGAGAAAGATGTCTTGTTTATGTTTGGTTATGTGGTTCGGGCTGTTGGGTGTGGCTATGGCGGCAGAGAAGACTACTACGACGACTACGGCGTCGAGAGAGCTGGACCGGACGCCGACGTGGGCCGTTGCCGGAGTTTGTGCTGTTATCATCATCATTTCTTTGGTTTTGGAGAAAGTCCTGCACACAGTCGGAACGGTACTAAATCTTTTCCGAGACTAAAAATTGGTTTCTTTAACACCCTTTTTTGTTGTTGTGTGTTTTCTTGGTTTACTGATTGCTGCAAAATCGTAGATCGCAATTCAAATTGTTTTCTCTGAGGCTACTATAATCGTGGTTTGACTTTTGTGTGCTCTGCTGATGATGGTCACCATTTTTGTTCTAATTTAGTATAGAAGCAATTTGCAATTGACTATAGTCTGTTTCATATGATGGAGGCTTTGAATTACAGCAAACTACTTTTCCTTGGTGATTGGGAGATTCTGTTTCTGCTTTGAATCTGGTTGACTTGGTAATGACTCTTTTGAGCTGTTTGGATTGAAAGAAGTGCGAAGTGTTGGGAATTTAGATGAAATGATAATGTGTAGATATCATCAATGTTCTCTAAAGTTTATTCATTTTACAAAATTCTTTTCTTCCCTGTTTCTTGTAACATTGTCATGGCTGCTCTTGTTATGAGATTCAGTATTTCAAATCTGTTCAACCATACATTTCTTGATATGAGGAAGTTGGTGTGCTAGAAAGAACTTTTTGTTAATAATGGCAGTGCCACTTCATGATGGTTCTTTTCATTAATTTTCTTCTTTTGTATTTAATTTCAATGCAGTGGCTTTCAGAGAGGCACAAGAGAGGTCTGTTTGAAGCTCTGGAGAAGGTTAAAGCAGGTAAGATGAAGTTCACATTTGCTCATAATCATGTTCATCACTGATGGTTAAAGCAATTCAAAGCTTAAACCAACTTAAATATCTTGTAATCTAACTATTTTGGAATTCAATCTTGCATGAAATAGACAATTGTGAACAAACAATTGACTTGTGATGATATTATTGCAGAGCTGATGATTTTGGGTTTTATTTCACTAATCCTGACCTTCAGTCAAAGTTACATAGCCAAAATCTGTATTCCGGTTAAGGTTGCAAACACTATGCTGCCATGTAGTTTAGCTTCAACTGAGAAGGAGGAAGAAACAACAAGTCGCCGAAGACTCTTATCAACTGACCACCGGTTTTTAGCTGAAGCAACTACTACCACATGCAAGAGCGTAAGTGTTCCCTATTCTTCACCACTAAATTCGACCGTTTGATTGATGTTAATTATGCAAATGAGATGTCCAAGCATGTATCTTCTGTGGCTTGTTCTTTGCTCTTACAAATTGTGGTCACATATGGATAGAACAATTCATTTTCGTTAAACCCAAGGGTGGGTTCAGTGGCTTGTTCTTTGCTCTTACAAATTGAGGTTCTGAGTGTGCTACATTAGTTTCATTTGGACTTCCTGTATTTCAGGGATCAAAGATACTTTCCCTGCCCTCAATCCTTTTTTTTTCTTTTCCTCGTTAATTAATTAATTATTTGTTTATATATTTTTTCAAGCATGCTACTGTTCCCATATAAGTTGAAGATTTTCCAAATTACAAATCTCAACTAAGAGCAAACGACTATGCTCTAATTGGATGTTAACTTAACTCATTCTTGTGACCAGGGTTATGAGCCACTTATCTCCATTAATGGATTGCACCAATTGCACATCCTCATATTCTTCTTGGCTGCCTTTCACGTAGCATACAGTGCTATCACAATGCTTCTTGGGAGGCTAAAGGTATGGAAGGTCTACATTTGCATGCTTTTGTGTGTATTCTTTGCAATTAAATGTCCATATATATATGCATACATACATAAGAAAAGTTTCTACATTGATTAAATGGAATTATGGAAATATGAGTTTATGATGCAGGCTGAACTTGATGAACTTGTTGGGTCCTTGATCCATGCTAACATCAATGTACTTCAATAACTGCTGAATGTTTCTTTCCACAGATTCGAGGATGGAAGGCATGGGAGGCTGAGACTTCATCCCATAGCTATGAGTTCTCAAATGGTATATGATCCTTTCATGTACAGAAATTTTCCAAACTCAAGGCATCCCCCTCGTGATTGACAGAAATATAAAAATGTCATGTATTCATAAATATATTGTGTTAGAAGCTAAACATGATTATGTTTTCTGCGCAGATCCTTCAAGATTCAGACTTACTCATGAGACATCATTTGTGAAAGCACATACCAGTTACTGGACTAGGATTCCATTCTTCTTTTATGTTGTGAGTTCTTCAACTAAGTTTCTGATTTTGCAAAAGGCGTATTTTGAACTGCACCAAATTTTCTGTTTGCCTTTCATTCATAATTTTTTATATTTGAGAATAATCAATTGGATCAAGGCACCTTGTACCTTATACTGAGATACTAACTTTTAAATCAAGGCTGCAGTAGCTCTAGTTATGTTCTTAAGATGAACACAATTGACACAAGTTGCTATAAAAACAATATATGAAAGTTGAAAATTAGTATCTTAGTATAAGCCTACAAGTTCACTTGTACTTCTATCCAACAGATTTATATTTGGCAAATAACTTGGTAGAAAAGAAAAAATAAATGTTAGCAAGGGAAATCAGATAGTCAAAACCTAGTAGGCTGCATTCAGTACCCTACAGTATGCAATCTTAATGTTTGTCAACTCGTTTCTCATATACTATATGTTACCAATGAACTTTCAATTTTCTACCGCAGGGATGCTTCTTTCGACAATTTTTTAGGTCTGTTAGTAAATCTGACTACTTGACAGTGCGCAATGGATTTATTTCTGTGAGTATTATCAGTTGCAACAGTTTCAGATTTTCATATTGAATCCGCCATTTCATCTCATGGATTCACTGTATTATAGGTCCATTTAGCCCCTGGAAGTAAATTTAACTTCCAAAAGTATATCAAGAGATCATTAGAGGATGACTTCCAGGTCGTTGTCGGAGTCAGGTATCGTCAACATTTCTAGTGTACTTATCACTATCTTGCCTTTATCGCTCAGCATCCTGAATTTGCTTTTTTTCATTTGACAGTCCCATACTATGGGCATCATTTGTGATATTTTTGCTTCTTAATGTTAGCGGTAAGCTGCTTCTTCCTTGAGATCTCCATTTTCATATTATTCTGTGCTTTATAGTCGAATGAAGTTGATCAACATTACTGTTATTCTGTTCTTTCAGGATGGCAAGCACTATTTTGGGCATCCACGATCCCTGTCATTGTAAGAATAATTTTCTCTGAAGAAAAGATACATGTCTCTGTGTAATTATATAGATATATAGATTACTTGCAAAGTGAAGTACTTACCAGTTAAGTAAATGCAGATAATCTTAGCCATTGGAACAGAACTTCAATCCGTTCTGACCAAGATGGCTCTGGAAATCTCAGAAAGGCATGCAGTGGTTCAAGGGATTCCTCTTGTACAAGGCTCTGATAGATACTTTTGGTTTGGTCGACCGCACTTGGTTCTTCATCTCATCCACTTCGCGTTGTTTCAGGTATTGCATTACCTACTCTCTCTCTCTCTCTCTCTCTCTCTCTCTCTCTCTCTATTATACCTGCTTTCTTAGATTACAAAATGTTAAAATCACATTGTTTGGTTATTTGAATTATTTCCTAGTCTTATTTAATCATAGTGAAGATTGTCATTACAACAATTTGTTTAAGAGAATTCAAATTTGTCTCTAGTCTTTTACTAGTCGAAAGATCTAGTGTCTGTGGCTGATTTATAAAGTTCAGGTGGTTTAGATCTTATCCAGTCCGGAATTGGTGTGTAGCTATATCACAAGCTCATGTTTCTTCGATCTCAGTCTGTATTAACTTGAATGATGCTCTATTTCTCATGTTAACTTTTTACAACACACTATGTCAGTTGCTTAGAAATGAGAATATTCGCCATCCTCTTGTTGCCACCAAATATCTATTTTATTAATTCTTAGGTCAGAGGATAGATTCTTCAACTGCGGTTTCAGTGTTAATGAGTAATCAAAAGTACTTTTTTGATACATTGAAATTCCTAGATTATAATATTTGGAATTATATTTCCTACTCCAACCTCTGACTATCAAATCGGTTTACTGGCACATGCAGAATGCGTTCCAAATTATATATTTCTTATGGATATGGGTAAGGAACTGTTCCCTCTTGATATTTATATCGCTTTTTGAACTATAACTCATGGCTAATCAAGTGTTGAATGACAACTTTCTCTGCAGTATTCATTTGGGTTGCAATCGTGCTTCCATGCCAATTTCAAGCTTGCAATTGCAAAAGTGATTGTTGGGTAAGCATTAGACTTGGGTCCATATTTCCCCTCTCCATTCTATATTCTTACTTTGTTCTGATGGAGTGATGGGTGTTGTATTGTACAATTGGTGAACTTAATTGGTTTTCCCTTGCTAGAAAAGAGTACATGGTTTTGATTCCAATGTCCTTGGATTGGTTTTGATTGTTATCTAAATTGAATTGGCGGGTTTTGTCTAACAGGGGTGGAGTTCTATGTGTCTGCAGCTACATCACACTGCCACTATATGCCCTTGTAACTCAGGTACTTTCTTTTTGCCTCAATCCTGAGTTTCTTCATGTAGTTGCTCACATTTATGAGGGCAACAGCATCTACACCTAGAATTTGATGAAATGATCACCACCAGAAAAGGCCACAGAACATAAAAGAACCCTTATTCAGTTTCAAGCCCCCCATTTGATGCTAATATGCTCTTGGAAGCTAAACAATCTTCTCTACAATTGCAAATTTAAACTACCTTTTATAAGTTTCATATCAGAGGAAACTTAATAGCTGTTGTCTTTGGAAAATCTTAAATCTCATTTCTCATCTGATGTCTCGTTTTATGTGAATACCTATGGTAATTGTACAAGATTAAAGTAGATGGAAAATAACCGAAAATTAATGTGGTGAATGTTGCAGATGGGTTCAAACATGAAAAAGTCCATCTTTGACGAACAAACATCCAAGGCCCTTAAGAAGTGGCACAATGCTGTGAAAAAGAAGGGGCAAGGAGGCAAGTCTCCTGCTCGAGCCTTGGGTGGCAGCACTGTTGGTGGCAGCACCGTTGGTGGAAGCACTATTGGTGGAAGCTCATCCGTTTCAGCCGTGCACACCTCTGGACCTACATTGCACCGTTTCAAAACAACCGGTCACTCAACCCGCTCATCCGTTTATGAAGATCATGAGGCATCTGATCATGAAACTGATCCTTTGTCACCAGGATCATCAACAAATTTGATAGTAAGAGTGGATCAAGCTGAGCAACAAACTGAAATAACCGAGCCACACCGTGAGGAGCAAACCACCATCAAAATGGACGAGTTCACGTTCACAAAGCCTGATCTAGCAAAACAAACATGATAAACAGCACAGCAGCAAGCAACCCTCCGATTTTTGTTGGAATATTTTTTTGTTACCTAGGCAGAAAGGTCAGTGAAATCACTGAATTGCAGAACATGTAGCAGCACATCTTGTACGTCAAATTGGTTGTTCATATATAAATCACTTGATCTTTGTATTTTGCTCAATGATTCAGCCGAATCTCTCATCTTTTCTTTTCTTTGTTACTAAAATGGTGACCGAGTGAGCATTCTGGAGTGGAGCCGAAAGGTGAATAATAATAATAATAATAGAATGAAAAGGTTTTACTGCTGAAGCACGTATTAAACCACACGGAAACGCATGCATGCAGAGACCCAGAATCATCGATTTGCAGAGAAATGGGCAACAGAGGTGCCCGAAGATGGTATCTTGAACATCCTATCCCATGGTGGACCCCACTAAGCTCGAATCCCTAGACTGGCACGCCCCGATATTCTCTGTTCGAGAATTGAATAGTTTCCCTCTCTCGGAATCATACAATAGGATCATGCAACGGACTGGTGTTTTTCGTCGTCGGTTATCAAGATTTCTATGTTTTGAACACGGTCACCGGATTACTGAAGCAATTGCCGTAGATTCCCCGATCACAGACCCTAAAGATATCATCCTCCGTCCATTTTATTACGTCGAGATGGAACTTGGAAACGAAGTGAATACTCGGGCTTCCCTTATAGTTATTATAACGGGAATGCAGCAATTGTTTTGAACAAGGCCCTTCATTGGCTAGACCGCAACGTGTGTTGTAACTGCAATTTTGGCATAACAGACGATTCTTGGTTATGGAGAAGAGTACGGTTGCTCAGGCCAAACTGCGAGATGGACCAAGAGCGTTGGTGAGGATTGATCATCAAGAGAGGAACGGGGATGGGATTTTGGGGTCATTGCATGCAACTGCTGGTTAGTTTGTTACTCCTCACTGCCTCTGCTTGATGAGTTTGCTTGTTTGTTTTGTTCTTAGTTCACTCTACATGTTTTTGATTTACTCATTTTTTCCAATCATTTGAATAATTGGACATGATTATAAACCAGTCGATACGTAAATTTGAGGCATGGTTGCTAGAGACTAGAGATTCAGTTGTTAAGTAGATGTATGTGTACAACGAGTAAATGTTATTGGTTGTCCTAGAACCTTTTTAATGTAATTTTTTGCTATCGGAAAAAATGCAAAGTAATTAGGACACATCAAAGTATCTCTTTTGGTCACCACAAGATCAAGTTTACCACATCGATCTCCTAGAGGAGGTTAGCATGAACAGTACGTGACGCCGATTATGTGTAGGCTATGCGAAACCTGCATAAGTTGCAGTCCAGATCTTTATCATGACACTAAATGGTGATGATCATGAATGTAATCCCAAACTTTGTGCTGTAAGGGAGATGAGATATGGCATTTGATGTGAAGTTGGGTGCTATGGTAAAGTTAAAGGAGGGTTCAATAGTTGAAGTTGAAGGAAGCGAGGGACAGTTACCCAACTATAAATCATAGTCATAGTGCTATGGATAATTGGGGGAGAAAATCATAGTGGTAGTGATAAGTTGTCAGATGCTGATTCATATTGAGAAACTGAATACCAGGGCCATAATCCAACCCAAGATTCACCTTGGCTGTCCAATAAAACCTTTATGAATAAGGGTTAGCTGTCCTCCCCTCCATTTGGCTCAATCATTTAGGTAAAAATTTTCAGATTCTCAGGAACTAAAGCTTCTTTTGGGTTCTAGTCACATTCTCTGCACAATGGAAACTTGGCAGTATTCACTATTTAGTGATAAGGAGTAGGTCTGGACCCTTGTTTGGATCCATCGTCCTTTTATGTAAGGTATAATCTGATTTTAATGATTCTCTGCACGATATTAGAGTATTGTTGGTAAGAATTTTTTTATAATTGATTAACTTCTCATATTACAAATCAAATGTATAGGTGATACAAGTGTTAGTTTGATACACATTGTTAGCTTATTTCATAACATATTAAGTTTTTAAAAAACGATATTCATAACTCTTAAATTTTATTTTTTTAACGGATACAGAGTTGTAACATAAATACGGAATTTGATGCAATCACCCATAGACCAATACACATAAAACAAGATTATCTTTGCACTATATTACCCATGACGTTCACATCTTTCATCGCTCAATTGCCAATTAGTTCAATAATGGTGTTCAAATGACTTGCCCCACATTACATCCGTTGAGCTGACAGTCTAAAGAGTCCTAAACAGTCCCATAGTACCTACATTACCTCCTATTCAAGGCAAGATTAGAGTTTGGCTCTTACCATAACCAACCCCCCCCCCCCCCCCCCCCCCACCACTTTTCCTTTTATCCACCCAACACATCAAAACTAAACTATGAAACTGATCTATTCTGGCTTTGCTTAGTTATTGCCCACCTTCCCCTTTAACTCAACACAGTCTCTTTGGCTCTGCTTTCACACATTTGGAATGAACCTCGTTTCTGGCTTTCGTTTGCATCAATGGCCATGAATCGTGTTGAGTTTCATCTACCATTAATTCAACTGTGGCATACCACACAACGGAAGTTGAAGCTTGATGATGAGTTTACTTCGTCACAAGATTCTTGATCTAAACCCAAAGCACGTAGCAATCTTTATATCCATCCATAATTATATTTTCGAACCGACTCCACAAACTATTTTCATGACCGCGACGCTAATTATTTGATTTCCATAGAAACCTATACATTATGTTTAAGAAACAATGTGTATAATCTAGTCTGATGAACATATCACTAAATGGGTCCTAAAGCATTTGGTGCAAGCTAGAAAGAGCGATGGGAGTACTGCTCAACATGTGCAAAAACCCTGAAGTGTCATAAAAGAAGATAAGACACAAAATTGAACCAGAACATGCATCAGTGTCATTATTTGTAAACTCATAGCCCTTTTTAGTGTCAATAAGATGGCCCCAATTTGGAGACAGTTAGATATGTGTGCTCAAAATGGTGCTTCACACTACTTGTTTATTTTCTTTTCTTTTTGTTCATTTTTTTTTTTGAGTTATATAAATTCTACCATCTCATCATCTGACATTTCCACCCAATATGAACTTGATAAGCTCATAACGTTAATAGAATTACCTCACTCACCTAATTCAAAGAGAAACCACTTCTCTGTAATCAATATTTGGAAAGAAAGTAGATGAATTTGTAGCCTGTCTTTCAATACGAGTGACTACCATTTGTGTCACATGAATATGATGTGACATGATTGAACACAACCTTTTCCTTTCTTTCTTTTTTTCTTTTTTCACTTTTGACAATATTAACTTATCAAGTTATCCTACTTAAACAAGATAAATTTTAATATGATGTAAATGTTGATTCGATAACCTCTGAAAGGCACCTAAAGAGAAAAAGTTACACTTTTTTTCACTATATAAATAAACAACTAAGCGCAGTCCTTTTGCTTCTGGTTATGCAACTTTTATAAACTTTAACAACTAAGTCGGGATTAATACTGAGTGGAATACGGAATTTTTTTTAACAATTAAATGGAATATAAAACAATATCCTACTAGTGCTAATGCAATATTATATTTACAAGTCTAAACGTCGTGACACATATATCTTCATAAAGCTTTTTATAGTAAGAACCAACATATCATGGATTGATTGCTCTTTGGAGCAATTAGCAAACGAAGATAAAACATGTCTTTAGGGCAAGTTATAAACTTTTCATTCTATTTTGTTCTGGCCGAAATGTCTCTCTGTTACCAACGCTTATTGATGTGGTTTAGAGTCATTTCTATGGAAAAAAAGAAAAGAAAAAAAGACATCTTAGCTTCGAGATGTTATTCGATAATCTTCTAAATTTAATGTACCGTCATGACATCGTACATGTATTATATGAATTATCTATTATCCGGTGGTTTAGTGACTTAGGTCAACTCAGATATTGTCACTTTATTTCCGAAACTAAACCATAAAAAGGAACTTTAGAACATCTTAATAGACCCTAATTATTGCAGTAAAGCTTTGGCAAAAAAGCTTGAAAATCAACGATGGAAAAATGAAGGATAAGAATTATCTAAATATGGGAAAATCCAAGCTATCTGGGCCACAGCCAACCTGGGCCGACCTTGCCTGCCTCTCTCTCTGTCTACCCTATCTTCTACTTCTTCTCCCAAACACACTCTCTTTCTTTCTTCCCCATTTTCAGACCCAACTGCTCCTCACACTCACCCTCTCTCTCTCTCTCTCTCTCTCTCTCTCTCTCTCTCTCTCTCTCTCTCTCTAACCCTATAAATACAAACACCAACCTTTCCAAACTTTCCAATTCCTAAACACCCAGAACTTAAAAAACCACACCACTTCCTCTCCCTTCAGCTTCTTCTTCTTATTCTTGTCCTCTGTTCAAAAAAACGACATTGGATTTGCTGTCGTACATGACCCATGCCTCGCTCACAGAGATTCCTCACCACAGCCAACTACACCGCCGCAGCGCCGCCTACCGAAGCCGTGGCCTTGGAGTCCGACTTCGTCGTCATCCTGGCAGCTCTCTTATGCGCCGTCATATGCGTCGTGGGGTTATTAGCCGTGGCCCGCTGCGCGTGGCTGCGACGCGCCCCCAGTCCCGGTCCCGGTCCCGGCGTCCAGTCCCAGGCCTCTTCAGCTGCCAACAAGGGCCTGAAGAAGAAGGTGCTCCAGCAGCTACCCAAGTTCACCTACGGCGACGGCGGACCGGCGGCGCCGCCGAAGATGGGGTCGGAGTGCGCCATATGCCTCGGCGAGTTCGCGGAGGGCGACGAGATCAGAGCTCTGCCGCAGTGCGGCCATGTTTTCCACGTCGGATGCATCGACACGTGGCTCGGGTCGCACTCGTCATGTCCGTCGTGCCGGCAGGTCCTGGTGGTGGCGCGTTGTCACAAGTGCGGCAACTTCCCCGCCATTCCTGAATCTGAGCCAAAAACTCGGCTGGATCATATTTACCATTCTGCCCCTCCACCACCACCACCACCACCCTCCACCGCCTCAACTACCACTTGTAGCAACAGTAATAGTTTTGTTTTCTTACCCTAAGAATTCCCCAAATCTAAACCCAACCCACCTCTATATCAATCTCTGCTTTGCTGTACTCAATTTGTGTATAGAGAATCATGAATGGAAATTTGTGTTTATTTTCACCGCTTCTGTTTCTGGGCCAATGCAGCAGCAGCAACAACAATGGGTTAAGTTCATCTTAGGGATTAATTTCAAATGCATGCAAATTTCCCACTTCCCACTCTCCAAACTTGTCTGGTTCTTGAAGCCAAAGGCACCAATTAAGCTATTTTAATTAAGGGGTTTGCGTGTGTTGTTTAAATTAATCAAAGGGGTCAAATGGGTCACAGATGCTTGGGGACTACTTTAGAGAATCGAAAATTTTTTCATGACCCAACATAATGCCAACATAGAGAGGTCCTAAGTTGAAGAAGCACAAGAACCATTGCTATTGTTTATGTTCCCACTTTTGTTAGAGAAAACTTTTATGTAGCACTTTAATGGGTGAATAGCAACTTAGAGTGCTATTGACGCATCGAGAAAGAAATGTTGGAAGCTCATGTACCATCCGAATGTTAAAAAGTATGGTCAACAGAGGATCATGGGGTGTTTAAATTTGTTTATGTTCTCTTGATTGACGCAGAGAATTTGTTGAAGCTGAAGCATGGCCTGTGAATGGAAGAAAGATACCCCTTTTTGAGAATTTGGGGCTAACATTTATAGCTTTAAGCTGTAGTATTGCTTAGGCAATTTAACCAGTCTTATTAGTCTCTTATGCAAGAGGTTAGATTGACAAGACTTGGTTTAATCTCATCCTCTTAACATGATTGATCCTACTGAAAAGAAAAGCACACAGAGTTCAATAGTTCTCAAGTGAGTTAGTGTTGCTCAACTGAAGATTAATAGATAAACACAAAAAGAGTGATGAGGACCAACCCAACCCTCGTATAAATCCAAGGTTATCTTTCTAGAATATAACTTGGTGTTTTGATAGTGATCCTGAACATGTCAAATTTCACCAACATAAATTCGAGCGTGAGATCTTATCTGACATTGCGGATGATTTTCCGATGGTGCAAAAGCGCTTCAACCCACTAAATATCTCCCTTGGTCAAATGAAAAAGGCAATAGCCGATATTTACCCACTTATTCCTGGTATGAGCACTAAGCAAGCACCAACGTTCACTTTGCGAGTAGATTAATATCGACCCGCCGCTAAGGTCACTATATTGATCACTTACAAGCCATGTTACACGTTACATAGTCGTTTCAATTCAAACGCCCTATATATATAATATGCATTGGCTATAGCCGTCCTAATCTTTTGCCTAACTTCCTCTCCCATTCCTAAACTCTCAACTAATAACAACTCGCCAACTCCTCCGCCATACCTGCACTTTCTGCACTACCTTTCCGGCGGCCGAGAAACAACAAGTGCAATGGTCAAACTTGGCAGCTCTCTATGTTGCAGCATCCTAACAATCTTTACATCCAAACCAAACCACAGTAGTGAATTCTGATTTCTGATTTTCGAAACAGAGTCCAAATCAATGGGAGTTGGTTTTCTCATGGTTAAAGCTATAATTTCATACAAATTAAATATTGCAGCAATCACACTATCAGGGAGAGTATGCATTGCGGGCCATTAAGCTAACAGAAAATTCTGGATCATATATATTGAATTAAGTTACACATCAAAGTGTTGGATCATCAGACATAAACCAGCTAGTTGTGCTCGTACAAAAAGGTTTCAAGAATACTCATTGATTTGGCCTCCTATATGTGTATTATCATACAATAACCACTGTTTGAATAAAAACCCTTAAACCCAAGTTCTTAAAACTTTATATATTCAAGCTAGCTTATGATCGTTATGTGTGTGTCTACTCTGCAGCAGCACAAGAGCAGCAGAGGGCCAACTTTCCAAAAACTCATCCACCGTTTTCCTTACTGGAAGAAGACCTGCTGATTCCCACAAGTCACCAGCAAGTGGGAAATTCAGGGTTGCAGGGTTTACTTGGATATCAATAGCCAGTTACTAAGCATCAAGTTTCCTGTTCATTATCACTCTCACCCCCGAACATGGATGCCATTTTCATGGCCAGTTTAGCAGCCATTTCTCTTCTTTGAAAATCAGGCATCAGCCTCAAACTGTCACGCATGTTCCCAATTTCGGACATCAACTGTTCCAAATCCTCAATTTCAAAAGGTGTATCCCCTTCTAACTCTTGGCCCTGGTCAGGTTCTTTCACATCGGGTACCACCACTTGTTGATATCACTATGTAATGCAGCCATTGATGTAGAGGTATGCGGCTCCCCATTAGCACTACTGGTTCCATTCTCTTGAACAAGATTATCACGAGCATCCAGTGTTCCCATTTCTGACGTTCCAGCAACATCATTTTCAGAAACCCATCCCCATCCTTTATCTGTGTCATCAAAAGGCTCAGCTGAACCCGCTGATAGGACATCATAGTCGAATTCATAATCCAATTCTTCTTCCGACGAGTCTAACAGAGAGGATTAAAACATTCAGAACTCTACTTCCAAGTGTAAAGCAAAAACCAAATGTGGAGTAAATAAAAATAAGATAATATAACCTTCTCTTTCAGGTAATGATGGTTCAGTAATCTTATCGCCTGTTTTCAGAATCATTCCGGGCCACAGATGTGCAGAAAGAGCTCCAAAGAGTCGTTCAACACCTTGTGAATCACCATTGACTGACAAACCTGTGAGAAAAAGAACCTTTTATTTTAGAAGATGCTAGCAATAAAGAGAGAAAGAAAAGGTATACGATGTATTGCCCAATCGACATCTTTTATCATAACTTTACTTTTTTTGATTCTCAAGCTAACCAAATTCCTTTCTATTCATGAAATTGACATATGATGAATACTTTCTCTGTGGTTTATTGTTCTTACTCTGATATCCTGATGTGAAAGTACTAGAATCCGTATACTGCTCCATCGTTACAAAGACTCATTTCACAAGGCATATGATCATTCAATACGACTTTGCACATAGACCATGAAAGATAGTTAATTATAACATTGAAAGTCACAATTTCAGTGCTTCATCAAATACTAATTCAATTCTCTTCATCATTAGATAAGGGTTTCAATCCTGTGATTCTTTCCGATTCCTATGTACTTTTTATTCCTAGGACAAAATGGAAATAAGAAAGGAAGGCCTTACATTTGTCAAACTTAGCATTCGAACCACAAGCTTCAATGTACTCTATGTTATTCTCAGTGCACCATTCCAAACACGACCCCCTAGCCTCCCAAGCTGGTTTGTCCTCCCCCAATAAACTGCTCCCCTCAGTTTCAGAGATTCCATACTCGGTAAAGTCCGACTGGGAATCAGAAAAAGGCTCTCCAACCTTCAGCAGCCGTGTCCTATACTCAACATGAACCGGGTGACCCGGCACAAGGTCTACTTTATTCCCTATGCACAACAGTATATCGAACTTCTGAAGATCAGTGCGCGACACCCATTTCTGAAGCGCAACAAGAGATGACAACTGCACATTACACAACCAAACAAACATGAACACTACATCAAACACCAATCATACCAAAACAGAAAACAAAACTATCAGCAACTTCACAAATTTTTCAAAATGATGAATGACATTTACACCAACCTCAGTTGTATCAAACACCATAATCAAAGCAGCTAGCTGATCATACATTGGTAACTTCTGGATCGAAAACTGCTCATCAAGATGAGCCATCCACACAGCCACATCAGCTGTGTAGTACTTAGTATTGATACTCCACCTAATCATCAAAAAACCCTAATCAAAATCCAATCCCAGAAACTAAAAACCAAACCTTTACTCCAAAATTCAAAAAAATTCACGTACCCATGAACCGCCAACTGAGCCGGCGAAGAATCCGAACCATCATCGAATTCCAAACCCAGTAATCCTGCAAGAAAGTCACGAACTTTTATCAGAAAATGGGTTAGGGATTTTGGGTCAGCCGTGAAATTGAAGAAAGATGAAGGCTTTACGAGAGAGGAGAGTCCTCTTGCCGACGGTGGGTGATCCGATGAACAAGATTCCGGGTCTCTTCTCCAGAGGAACAGCTTCTTGCTCTGATTGACTTGCCATATATTTTTTTTCAACTTTCTGAGATCAAATTTTTTTGGATCTTTAACCCTAAAATTTACCAAACCCTTTCTTCAGAAACTTTCCTGATTGCTATAAAGCTTAAGCTGCAGAGCTGGGTTGAAACTTGGAAGGGAGAGAAGGGACTCTTTTGACATTGTCTTTATTGGGATGGGCTCTTTGGAGATTGCACACTCTCTCAGTCCTTTTATTTTCATCTTTTTATTTTTTCTTTGGTTATGATCTTTTCATCCTTAAAACATGAAAGTATGTTCTGATTTGATAATAACACAAAGTTTCACAATTGAATGAATGGATAATACACATTTCTGATGGACTAATTGGACTTATTTTTGTTACGTAGTGTAAATATTCGAGATGTGATGGGTATGAATTTGAGAGTTGTGACGATGTTTATGATTTTTTTAACCATGTTAGATTTTTATTTTTAATCAAATTAAGAATAGAGTGTTGGATTTTGCATTTTGAATTGTCTGTGGTCTTAGACATGTATTTTGAATCGGCATGAGGAGTTCCTACGAGCACAATACATAGATTTTGATTAATTTGAAACTCAAGTAATTCAAGGTTGATAGCAATGCTTCTGATATAGTGGAGAATCTTCAAGTGTGAGATACAGAAAGCAAATCATTCTGATAGATCTCTAATGGAAAATCTTCAAGTGAAAGATACAAGACTAGAGGATTGATTCTCTTTGGTATCGAAGTGCATGTGCAGCAGCATTAAGGTAGGGGGTGGATTCAAGTACAAAGCCATTGAACTTTGAGAAACAAGTGATGATCATCAAATACCAGATAGATCATGAAAGTGATTGTAGGGAGAAGAGGTTGAATGCCAAGGGCAAGAATAAGATTGGTAGGGCAAGCATCTCAGCTGTCATTGCCTTGAAGACCAATGTTTCTGGCTCTGGTAGGAAAGAATCAGATATGGAGACACTATTATGAGAACGCTAGGTTGATAATTTGATATGATCCTGTCATCCTATGATCAGATAAGTCAACTGTCACATAAATCTGATCCCATTGACATTGTTTTGACCATGTATGAGCCACTAGCAAAGAAAACCATTTCCAAAGAAAAAGAAAAACCATTCACGTTATGTATGCATTGTCAACTTCAGACACTACTGTCTTCAACTTCAGTACACTACTGTCTTCAACTTCAGTACAAACAAATTACCAAAAACTAAAGTTTCAAGGGCAGTGAAATCAGTTATCTGCAGCTGGTTTTAATCCAGCAGCAAAGAACTCAGAAATGACTTCTAGAGGCATGCCCTTGGTTTCGGGCACCTTCAAGTAAACGAATATCCAGGAAATGATGCATCCAAGTACGTAGATTCCAAAGACACCAGCAAAGCCAATGGAGGAGAGCATTACAGGAAATGAGTATGTGATGATGATGTCTCCAATCCAATAAGTGAGCGCACAAATGGCGATGCAGAGGCCACGGACAGGAGTAGGGAAGATCTCTGCACATAGAATGTTTGGGATTACCCCAAAGCCCATGAAGAAGCAGCAGAGGTAGATCACTACACTAGCAGTGGATATTGTTGCAGTCAAAGTAGTGCCTAAGTTGACAATGCTGCTAAGAACTAGTAAAGCAAGCGCCACTATCAGTATTGGTAATGTGGATAGCAGCAATGACCTACAAAAAAGAAAGATGAAGGAGATTATAATATTGAGTTCAAGGTAATTAGATTTAGATTCAATAGTTACCTCACACTTTCGGAATGTGCTAATTCATGTAAATGAAGGTAATAATAGAAGGAAAAAAAATTACCTTCTGCCAGCTATATCCATAAGCCACATGGAAGTAGCTATGCAAGGAAGCATGAAAAATGTTGTGATGGCACTTAAGAAGAGGGACGCAGACGCCGAATTCAGTCCTATGTTAGACAAAAGAACTGTTACTCCGGTTCGCTCATAAATCTGAGGAGTGTAGTAGAGAACCCCATTTATACCAGCAATCTGTGCAGGTGGAGAGAGGCATTAAGAAAACAAGTAATTTTCCAACAAATTTTGGATAAGATCCAAACATTGAGAAGAAAATAATAGAGAATAATGCACACTAGTCACAATGTACATTGTGAAGTGGTCATGAAGATTAGAAACAGTTTGCTTAAAGGTTTGATTGCCACCTTCAGGCAAGTCATTCTGCTAGTTGTCTTAAAGCTTGTACAGAACTATAGACATTTAGATAATTTTATGAAACAAAATTTGATATTTTGGTGCTTTCACAAAATATATCAATGCCTTACACAGTTGCAATGGTAACAATCTGGTACTTGATGATCTATCAGTAGAAACAAAGTAATAAGGTAAGGCATAACTGCATAAGGTAATGTAGGTTCCTTACAAACTAAGTGCAACATAGAGTACACTTTTACCTGCTGAAGAACTTGAAGACCTATCCCAACAACCAATGCACGCTTGACTCCTGGTTCCAAAAGCTCTCTCCATTTTGATCCTTTAACAACAACTTCTGGTGGAGGATTCATTGATGGACTAACCAAAGCAGCAGCCTGAATCACTTCATGTTCTTGCCTTACACCAGAAATTGAAACAACAGACGCAGGCTGAGACCCAAGTGCACTCTCCTGGTGCAAATAGACTCTTTGAACTCCTCCCTTTTTCCCATCTTCGCTTACTTTCTCAGCATATTTGTAAGCAAGCTGCCAACCACCACCAATATCTATGCTACTAGTACTACCTGCCTCACCAGCATTAAGAATTGTATTGCCTCTTACACCTAAAATGCTTCCACCATATTTAGGTGTGGCAGTGTCCTTGTTCACACTTGTTGTTTGACGCGAGATCAATGGACTACTCAAACTGTCATCACCATAAGCCCCAGGAGTTTCAGACTCAGGGTCCTCATCATCACTTTGGCTCTCCATGTCCCAATGCTTACTCTAATGCTCCCCAGCATTAACTAAAACACTGCCTAAAAATGGAAGCATGCTGCTACCCTTGCTTCCTCCTCTCTCAGAGATCTTCTCATGGACGCTGCTGAAAAAAGTGACAAGAGGATCCTTAAGGGAGATGCTTCTTTGGTTTGCCGCACTCCCATGACGAAATGTCAAACTTTGTGCAGCAATTGGTTTGGCAATATATGATACTCCCTCTTCACCCCCATATAACTTTATGAGATACTTTTCTTCAGTTGTTGCCTGGTTAAGCACATTGGCTGGACTGATAATGTACTCTTCCAATGATGTGTCTTTGCCAGTGTTAAGACCTTCAACTAGCAAAGCCAACTCACCTGTACATCATAGAAGCCTCTAGTTAGCAGTAATTAATATGCATATATATAAACTCAGCACCAATTTCTTATAGAATTTCTAGAGCATTCAACTCAACCATTAGAAATGGGTGAAAAGCTCGTATTCTTATATAATATCCAAGACTACCAAGGTAATGTATGACTGCTAAAAATTCCCCACCAAGTAAGCATGTCATAAAATATCAATTTAGGCACCTGAAACATCTTCCCTGCCATTAAGTCTTTGCAACACTTGTTTTGCCTCGAGGATTCGTCCCTTACTCACAAGCCACCGAGGAGATTCAGGCAGGTAAAGTACTGTCAAAACTAAATAAGCTAACGATGGAATGGACAATACACCTAGCATCAATCTCCAGTTTGGTGTATCCATCAATGACATTCCAAACACCATACAATAAGACAAGAACATTCCAGCCGAACCAGTGAACTGTGGAAGTGTATTCAGTGTTCCTCTAATATCCGGTGGCGCTATCTCAGATATATAAGCAGGAACAAGAGTAACAGTCAAACCAGTTCCAAAACCATCTAACAGCCTGGCATAAAGTAAGACATAAACATTTGGAGACCACAACATTACCAGACCACTGAGAAAGAAAAGCAGTGATGACATTATGAGCATTGTTCGCCGCCCTAACCAATCTGATGCTGGTCCAGAAAATGTTGTGATCACAGTAGCTCCCATGAGTGATGTTGCCACAATAAGCCCTTCAAATGTCGGTTTACTTTCTAAGCTGAATTCCTTTTTGATATAAATAACAGACCCTGCAACAATTATGTGATACAACTACAGCTAAAATACGAACATTGTGGCAAAAATAAACGATTTGAAAGAAAAAAAAATAGAAAACAGAAACTATGGGACGACATGCCTGCAATGACTGAGTTATCCCATCCTTGCAACATGTTACCAATTGCTGCAGCAACTGCAACATACACAGCTCCTCTCATTTCTTCGGAACCCCGAAGGGGATTCAGATATAACAGATGCAAGAGTACTTCTGAAAGTTTTCAGATTTTTTTCTTTTTGAGAAGAATATTATGAATATGTAATGCCATGAAATTTGAATTTTGAACAACACAGGCCAGTTTATCACTAGCTGGTTGCAGGTCTCGGATGTGAATGCGAAGCAACGTGTCAAATTTGGTAAGGCAAAGGTGAAACGTAATTATTGGCTCTAACGGTAAACTTTGTATATCTGGTAATTTTGTATTGGACGCCAATCTGTCATGTTTTCACGTTTGGCAAGAAATGAAAAATTGAAAATGACTTCTTGGAAATTATGCTAATTAGTTACCAAATTTTCACCCAAAATCAATTTCATACCAAATAGAAATGCAAATCAAAGGCACATTGATGGAGGTACATTGTGGAATTCCATATGATTGGTAAATCTTCTTACTAAAGAGAAATAGGTGCTGATGTATCTCCAACACATACATACACTCATGAATTGAATATTTTGATGCTGACATATAAATTTAAGTTTTGGCCATCCATCTCGTGAGCGTAACATTCATAAAACTATGCAACTCAATGAGTTAAAATTAGAGTGTCACTATCCCTACCTAAAATAACTGAAAAGTTGAGATGGAGAGCCAAAATTCATTTGACTGGTATGTATATCAAAGATTATATACACAAACTGTCTTAGATAACATAGCAGGCACTAGCGTTCACATCACCATTTTACATGGAGCCATTCGGATTTAGTGTTATTGTGCCTACTTTCCTCTACCCTAAAGACAAGTGATTGAAAATCAGAAAAATAAAAACAAGCAACTTTAATCTCCTTGACTAACAATTAAGAGCCAATTCTTTCTGCCATTTCAGCCTGCTTTGCACCAACAGCAAAGAACTCAGAGATGACTTCTAAGGGCATTCCCTTTGTTTCAGGAACCTTCAAGAAAACAAACACCCAAGAAATGGTGCACACAACAGCATAGATGGCAAAGACACCTGCGAGACCAATAGAGGTGAGCAGAATAGGCAGTGTGTAAGTGACAATGATGTCTCCTATCCAAAATGTGAGGGCGCATATCGCAATGCAGAGTCCTCGAACTCTAGTTGGGAAGATCTCGGAGCAAAGAATGTTGGGAATTGGCCCGAAACCCATGACAAAGGTGCAAAAGTAGAGCACCACACTGATGGTGGAAATTGTGGCATTGACAACAGAACCCATGTTGACAAGTTGGCCGAAAATTAGTACTAGGAGTGTTACTGTTAGGATAGGTAATGTGCCCAGCAAGAGTGACCTGCAAGAACAGAATCATCAGAATATATAGTCAATGAAAACGACAAGTTTTCTGGGAACTCTCATCTTGCTATAACTGATCACAGACTCACCTTCTGCCCGCGACATCCATTAGTCTCATGGCAAGGCCTATAGATGGAAGCATCAGTAAGGTTGTGAGAGCACTAATGAGAATAGAAGACGAGGTAGAACTAAGGCCCAAATCTGATAAGAGAACTGCAACTCCTGCTTGCTCAAGAATTTGGGGAGTATAGTAAAGAACCCCATTTATGCCGGAGAACTGTAAATTAAGAGAAAAATTAGTCAAAGTTTGAGTGCATATTACATTTCCTTGTCACAACAGGAAATGTCAGTACCTGTTGAAGAATTTGGATTGATACTCCAACAAACAGTGCACGCTTGACTCCCGGTTCCAAAAGATCAGACCAATTGGATCCTTGGACAGCAGTTTCTTGATCAAGAACTGGTGGTCCATCCCCCCTCATATGATTCTTGGTGATTATAGAAGGTTGGCTAACAAGAGCAGAAGCTTGAAAATAATGATCACCTTCCTGAGGAGTATCACCACCACCAGCAACTGAAAGCATAGAGCCGGCGCGCATTGTGCCAATCATTGAGCCGCGGCTAGATTGATCAAGTGCACCCTCCTGGTGCAAATACACCCTTTGATACTCTTCTGTCTTCTTCCCATCTTTGTCAACACGCTCCGAGTATTTATAAGCCAACTGCCAGCCACCACCAATGTCCATACTACTCACTGCTTCACCACCTGCTCCCGGCATGAGGAGGCTATTGCGCCTCTTCAGGCCACCCAAGAAGCTAGAAGAAGATTTAATAGATTTCCCGGGAAGCATGTCATTAGCCATACTAGCTGTATGTCTACTCGAAAGCAATGGCTTTCTGGCAGCATTGTCTTCAGAATCAGTCCCGGTTGTGGCACCATCTCCGTGCTCCAAATCCCAGTGATCAGTTTTGTCTTGGGATTGATCAGCTGGTGGTGCCACATTTAGTAGGCTCCCCATATTTGGCAAATTGAGAAGGCTGCGCATACTTCCTGAGTTTTCAGGTAAGATCTTCTCATGGACACTACCAAATAGGTTTACAAGAGGATCCACATAAGGTGCATTTGGATTCAGCATGCTTCCTTGACGTGACACCAAGCCGAAATTGGATTGTCCTGTGACTGATTTCGCAATCAGCGAGGCTCGTCCCTCCTCCGGTCCGTATAGCCTTATTTGATCCTTGTCTAGAGCTTCTTCACGGCCATCTGGATCATTGGCCGGACCAATTATGTACTCTTCTAATGATGTGTCCCCTCCAACTCCAAGACCCTCCACCAGCAAAGCCAACTCTCCTGCAGCATATCAATCAATCAAGTCAATAATTAATTTAGCACCAAAAAAATAACACACACACGCTGACACACACACACATCAACCATGAATTTTACCCCAAAAAACACACGAGTAACTCCAGACTCTAAACAACGCCATTTTGGACACAAATACAACACCAACACAGAAAGGTTAAGGAATCCTTTTCATTTATGCACCTTGAACATCTTCCCTGCCGCGCAGTTTTTGCAAAACCGTTTTGGCCTCGGCCATTCGCCCTTTACTAACTAACCACCTTGGAGACTCGGGCAGATAAAGCACAGTCAATGCGAAATAAACCAACGATGGGATCGAAAGAACCCCAACCATCAACCTCCAACTGGGTGATTCCTTCAATGACATTGTAAACACCATGCAGTATGAAAAGAACATCCCACCAGAGCCAGTAAACTGTGGGAGAGTGTTCAGTAGCCCTCTGATATCCGGTGGGGCTGTTTCGGAAATGTAGACCGGGACAAGAGTAACAGCTAGTCCAATCCCAAAACCATCTAGCAGCCTTGCCAAGAGAAGCACATACACATTGGGTGCCCATAGCATTACTAAACCGCTGAGAAAATATAGAACTGATGAGATGATCAGCATGGGACGCCTTCCGAGCGAGTCTGAAACTGGCCCTGAGAATGTTGTGATCACTGTGGCTCCAATTAGTGACATTGCTACAATCAACCCTTCAATTGTTGGTTGAGTTTCCAATTTAAATTCCTTTTTAATATAAAGAACAGCCCCTGCAAATACCATTCACATTGATACTTAATGAAATATGTGTGATTTATGATCTAACTGCATATGGATCTGCAATAATACTATTATCGCCAAACTTGTTCATCAAATGATTTGAACTCGGTCGCATTGTAGTAAACCCTAGCAACCATAAAACTGAAAATGGTCTAAAAATGGAGATATTGAGAATGCAGAAGTTACCTGCAATGGTTGCATTGTCCCAACCTTGTAACAAGTTTCCTATTGCAGCAGCAATGGCTACAAAAACAGCTCCCCACATGTTTTAAACCCTGCTGAGGAAGAGAGAAAGTCCTGGACTTTGTATCATCAAAACCTTTACAATGCACGTAGATTAGTTGGTGAAACGAGTTTGTTCATGGTTTGAACTAAAGAAATGTCTAGTAAATAATTTTGCCAAAACAAACCCACTTTCTTGATGAAAAAATTGTACCTTTCAAGATCGAACAGAGAGAATTGAAACAACGAATTCTAACATATCTGTTACTCAGACATCTGAGAAAGAAGTGATCTAAGTGGTACTTTTGGGGTTCAAATGGTTCAAAAGTTTTCGAATGAAATTTCCTAATATGACTCTTGAATCACACAACATGAAGAAGCCCTCTTCTTACGCTAAAACGGTGGGCAAGTTGTTAAGACACCTAAATTGTGCAATTTACTCCTCTAATACCGGGTAGTGTTAGAAGGTGAAACAATCCATAAGACATGAAATTAATTCATTTTAGAGGTTTTCCATCATAAAGAGATTAATATAATCAATGGGGCTCTATACAATTAGTCATACTATCTTGGTTCTTTAGAAATTCGCAAAGGAATATTAACAAGAAATTCATATGATCAATCACCTTTAGATAGATGTAATTATCTAATTATCTAATGCTATAAATAATTATTTTTAAGTAGAGTTATTTTGTTTTCAACTATTAGATTTACATTTAAAGGTAATTAAATATAGTTTATTTGGTCGCTGCTAACCATGTGAGCAAAAATATTACAAGACCATGGTTTTCAGTTTTCATCGAAACCTGTGGACTACAGCACACTGTTTTAAATGAAAATTGCATATTATTCTTTTACAACCAAAAATATTTTGGGTTGAAAAAGATTATAACATAAGGTTACAATGCGTTTGTTACGTCGATTCAAATGTGATTGACCCGATGCATTGGTTTACAATATGAGTTTTATAACCAACCCACATATCAATCCTTTCCCTGCACATTAATTCGAGTGTTACAACCGGTACCGGAGTTGTCACATTCAAACATATAAGGGATAGCTGGATATAATGTGGATATAGAAATTAATTTTATTTCGTATTAAACCCATATATTTTTTTGAATCAGTATTAAATCCATATCTAGCATTTCGTTTTAACATTATAGCGTTACCATATTTGCAAATATTTACAAATAAGAGAAGAATGGGCATTAGTTGCTACATTATGTTATTGCTATATTGTGCTAATGTGAAATTAATTATATTCGCCATTTTGCTCATCAAAATTAACAATTTTAACAATTCAACTTAATTTGCGTTATTTCCTAGATATACCCTCACCCTCTCTTTATGTTAAGTTATCGATCTGTCTCCATTTGTTTCCTCATCAAAATATCATGTCCTAAATTTGTTTTCTATACTTACAGTTTTTCCCTTCCACCACTTTATTTCCCACATATCCACATATATTTGTGTGATTCCCATATTTTTATGTGTTATTATTTCCTACTACTACTAGGATTTCAACTATATATACTCTATACTTTAGTGGTACTGTTAGTTCATGTTTTACCACACTATTGTAAGTACGTGGTTTGGTGGCCGGTCAGATGTCATGTAGGGATCCCTCAGCCTGAGTTTCATTTATTACAAAGTTGTCGAAGCGGCATAGACATGCACTATGTTGCAATGCTTAGTTTGAGCGTGTCGATGGATTAAATCCTGGGTCGAGGAAACCTTTGGTTACCCTAGCGAGCACAATAAAAATATATATACTAGTGTCAAACTATATTGCATTATTTATTATCTTAATTTCTCGAGGGAAAAAACCTTGTATCGAAAATATATCATAATTGAATGATGATATTTCGCCGAGAAATGAATCAACATTTAATAGTTTCAAACTAGTTCATTCATTGTTCTTTAGACTCATGATTACGTACACTGTCACTCCAAGAAATCTCGTCTTAGGCGATGGAAACAACTCGTCGCCTAGGATGTACTAAATATTCTTCGCCTAAGTGTCTACCTCATAACACTTAAGCTACATAACTAAAATTAGTCATCGACTAAGAGAAATCCTACCCGACATAGTTTTTTCTGCCTTGTCTGCAAACTCGTTCGTTGATATGAATCTTTGTCAACTGAATATTTCTGTCGGAAGAATTCTTAACCGACGAATATGAGATTGTTCTTAGCCGACAACATAATCATCAGTATGTATGTCTACCAACGAATATTAAATCGTTCTTAAGCGACGAAATATTCATCTAACAGAGTTTTAAACCGACAACTATTATATGTGTCGATTCATAACGATGTGTGCTATGTCTATTTTAACAAACTACCATCAACAAACGATTTGAACACGTGTACTACACCCACTTGCGTCTAAATTATAATGCGTCAATAAACATGTGTCCATGGCGCTAGGTAATTGTTATATTAAAAAAATTAAACCTGCATGAAATCACTGGCCAACACTTACGAAATAAATTTCAATCGCCCCCATAAACACTTCCAAATAAATGTCCTAACAAATTCATCGTAACATGATTGAGTTACAAAACTACTATGAGCATTCTATCCACCTATAAATTTCGATCGCCCCAGAAACACTTACAAATAAATGTCCGAACAAATCCATGGTACATATATATATATGATTGAGTTACAAAACTACGTTGAGTATTCTATCCACCTATTTAATTTCCTAAATTATTCATGTATTTCTTCATATAATATGACAACTAAATCTTTCAAGCAACTAGGGTTACAACAAAAGGGGTTGTTTTGGTCATTACACTAAAAATATGACAACTAAATCTTAGATGTACAAGGTCCAACATTTGGGTGAAAATCTCGTTTCTCCTGGGTACTTCAGTAAATTCCCCAGTCGTCCTCGAGCTATAAAGTATACGCCAGGAGTCGTATGGAAGACGCACCACCATAGCCAAGAACGCAAGTCCTCTCGATTCATAGCCAAGCTCACTCCCTGCAACTTGATTTCTTCTTAATCGCTGTCCTTATTTTCCTAACCTCTTCACCAACATGGACCCTAGCCAGCCTACTGATCTCACCAACGGTTCCCAGTCTGCTCCTGAAAATGTTACAGCCGGAAACACCAACGGTTCCCAGCCTGCTCCTGAAAATGTTACGGCTGAAAACACCAACGGTTCCCAGCCTGCTCCTGAAAATATTACGGCCGAAAACACCAACTCAGCCTCATCATCCCGGGCCTATAGGAGGCAACGTCGACCGAGCACGACTACTACAAGACCTCAAACGAGAAGGCGGAGAACAACCGAGGCCCCTGTACAACCTGAGCCGCCGGTACAACCTGAAGCGTCGGTACAACCTGAAGCCCCGGTGCAGCCTGAGGCCCCTGAACCTCAACAACCGAGAAACCAGGCCCCGGTGCAGCCTCAGGTACCTAGGTTCGAGGTGCCGGAGCAGCCTCAACCGGTGAGCCAAGCGGCCCAGAACGCCACCCTTCCTACTACCAGCAACAACTCAAATAGGACTGAAACTGGGAGGCGCTACATATACCAGTTCCATGCGACGTTGATCAGAAAATATATTAGCGACCAGGATTACCAGTAATAATGCCCCGTCTCCTAAACCTTGTTGATTATTATATAGTTTGATTTGTTTGGTTTTAATTTTTTTTTTTAATGGAATTTGTTTGGTTTATTAATATGCCTGGCCTTGACACTAATATGAGTAATATCGTCAATACTAATTATTCTCGCTTGCTCGTTGCTTAATTTGAAGTAATTTCATGTCGATCAGCTAGCATGCAAGAGAAATAACTGTTTATTCTTTCTCACTTTGCATTAGTGTGGTGAGGAAATGACAACATTTCTTCACTATTAGTGGCTCATAAAATCTGAAATGAGAAAGAAATTCATATTGCGTAATCTATACACAGTAATTTCGAGACCTTAATTATTTTTTTGGTAAGTACCATACGTGACATTACTCACAATATTGTGATTTTCAGGGCTATTGCAGGTCGCCTGGAGACGATTCCTGAGGGCCTTGCTCTACTGCATGCAATGGAGTCGATGGCCGAGAAAATTATGTCCCCCAATGGTGTTCTGGTTGCCAACCGGCCTGTTCATACCCTTAATCTCTTCCCTGCCGAGCCGACTTTCCGGCGAGTTGCACAAGGTGAGGGCACCTCATCATCAGCAGCCGAGCAGCGGGTTCCAGACCTTGGGAAATTCCGAGATCCTACGGTTGAGTAGAACGACGTCGTCGATATCAACATCCGTTGATCTGACTGTCTCAGTATACCTGTTGGAGCTACGGCTCCATGAGTCCCTCCGTCCTCCGCTATTTGGTCATGGTTTTAGTACTAGTGCATCTGTGTCGTTTCATTTTCTTTTAGGTTTGCTTCTAAGTTGACTTATGATTTAGTTGGTCATTGTCGATGGGTTGAGGTCTGGCAAACATCAGACGTCCTTTGTTAATTATTTCAGTCTATCAAAAACTATATATCGATCATTTTAAATATGAATTTATGGATGTTTGCTTCTTATGATTTGAATTATATTTTCGTTGATGGATTTTTCTTTATCATTCCTATATGAATATCCAGTTTACATCTTATATAGCAGTGTTTTCTCTATTGGTAAGTTCTCATCAGCTTCAAATGAACAAGAACCCTGTACGAATGTACAATGTACGCAATTAATTGGTTTTGAACTTAATGAAGAATATGGCTTCAGAGTTATTTTCTAAATTTCTTGATTTTCATCTTTCTTGTGTTGAGATGAAGTCATCGATCTATTATGTCTCTGTAAAGCTTGTCTTCCTTACCCTCCTCCTAAGAACTCATATCAAACACCCCAACTTGTAGAATACAGCCCAGAGAGTCCAATATGATGTTTATTTAATTTGAAGAAGAAAATTTTGTTTTAGATTTTGTTAAATATTTTACTAAAATATATAGTGGCTAATAATACTTCAAAATTAAATCTAGAATGGCCGGTAGCTGTTAACAGAAAACACTGATTTTTGCCAATAATAGTGCTCACCTGGTCAATAATTAACCAAGAGATTCATGATCAGTCACCGTTAAATTTACATCTAAGGATTAAAAACCAAACAATTCAATTTAAAAATAATTTTCTTCACCCTTGGATTTACATCCAACGGTGACTGACCATAAATATCTTGATCAGTTACTGTCTTTGTCAATAAGGCGATGTCAATTTTAAACTTTTAATATCAAACTTTTACCAACCTCTTTTCAAAAATAAAATAAATGTGACGTGTCAAATGCATTAAAAGTAAAGAAGAGGACATACACAATAATCCACCTTGTGAATGGCTTGGCATATATACGAGAGTTATCGCTTAATTAGAATCCTAAAAACTAGAATCTTATACGTAAAATGTATAAGGTAACCAAGTATGACGCTATCTACCAGCTGAGAGAGAGGGATCAATCTGAGCCTGTCAATACGTTCTTCCTTCTAACCATAAAAATTTGTGTCACATATGAGTATGAAGCAGCTTGATAATTCCGGCCAGATAAGAATGCCTAACAGCAACATATACATAGTGTTGTCCTCACAAATAAATATTGGCTGAAATTGTATTGTGTATACAATAAACTCTGACAATTCTAATTTGCATAACGCATATATGGATAGTTCATGCATGGATGCCAGCGCGGTCGATAAAATCAAAGGAGGGATCACATGACAAACATGCATGGTTAATTATTAGAAATCTAAACCTTACATTTGTTGCAAATTAGTAACCCTGTAAATGAAAATTAATATCATATCTAATCCATATTAGGCATTTTTGTTCCTACCGAAGATTTTCTCTTTGACTTATATTTGTTCACAATCGTCTTGATTTGTATATGGAAAAAAAAGAAGGCGTTACTCTTATATATGCGTCACCTCATCAATTTCAAAATTATCAATTCAAATGTACATCATATTTCTTTTACCACTTTATCCCTTTTCTTCCCCATATACCCTTGCCATTCTTGTGTTATTTGGTCGTGTCTACGTACATACTATATGATGTTTTATTATCAATACACATGGTATGATTTCATTCTTGTTATTCTTTTCACTTAAGTTTGGTTCCGTATTCCATTGCCCCACAATCAGAAATTTGTACGGAATGTAAAAATGGGTGATCGAAGATACTATTATTTCATCAGAGCTACGAGATGTTGTTACATTTATACATTGGAGCGTTACATAATATTGTTGTTTTGAATACGTCCACCATTGAGCTTTTGTGTATTATTTTTCAAGATCGTGATTATTACTTTGTCGTTAACTAACTTTCAACTGTTAAGTCAATCAATGATCGAGCATCACGTGTTTAACATATATTTTAATGCTTAATTTAAAGTGATGACCTGAAGCTGACACGTAATTTTTTCTATTAAAACATTGATCTAAACGTCATAAAACAAACAGAGTTAGATCAATCTAGGGTTATTATATATACGTAATGTTAAATCATCAAAATCTTATAAGATGTTTTATGATTGGTCGGCATACTAATAGCAATTCATAGTATATTTTAACTCACTACAACATTCATTTACTTCTATCACTTCCATTTTCCCTATTTATAGTGTGATTTGATTTATCTAGCTAGTTCATATAGAATGGCTAGCTCGATGACTAGGGAAATTATGTATGGTTTTTGGTCATTATATGAGACGTGTTATAGTAATTTGTCCGAAAGTGTTAAAAACTCATCCAATTTTGGTGGGGACCCGAGAATCTTCTATCTGATGGGTTTTTCTGTAAATTCTGGCATGGTCATAACCTTATATAATACTAGAGGTGCAGATCATGTGGAAGACCACACTTGACTGAGCTTACCTAAAAACCAGCCTCCATATTTACCATTCTTCCTCCCTACAACTCACCTCTCTTTGCCCTTGAAATGGCCCCTCAAATAGTTGATCTTACCGATGACTCTCCTCCGGCAAGCCCGAGGACCCCAACCTCCACCGTCCGACCACTAGTTGGTTCTTCTTCCTCTGCTCCAGCAGCTATGACGCAAAACGAACATCGACCTTGGCGTAGTCTAGAACAACATGATGAACAACCTAAGCCTCTTCCCAAAAGGTTGAGAACCTCTAGTGAACCTCTTCCCAAACAATCAAGACCGCCTCAGATTCGCCTCGTGACACGAAGCTCATCTGAGAATGACATCACCAGGTCGGGAACACAACCCATGTTCGACTGTAATCCACTACAACGGACATGTTCTTTGTCCAAGGTTCAATTGACTGAGGCAGAACATCATAAGTAATGGTTTTTATTCAACAAACATTTGTTTTTCTTGTTTTGATTTAATTATTAGAGTTTTAGAGTACTTGCACCATGTTTTATAGTGTTTGGATGCTGGCTAGGACTGAAAAATAGACATGTAAATGAGAAATTCATAAATTAAAAACATGATTTAGCGTTTCTTATGGGCAGAAATCATATGAATTTCTCTATAAAGAAAAATGAAGGGGAATTTGATGTTACCCTCAAAATTATAGACCCATTTTAAATTACACCCACATGTTATACTATTTTGAAATACACTCAACTTATTAATTAGGTTGATTTAGTAAAAATATTAATATTGTTTATCTAAACAATAGAACTTGTTGTTGAAAGAAATTGCTGAAATGCCACCAACTGAACCATTACAATTAACAAGCTGTTTGGCCGACTCATTAAACATAATTACCCGGCAGCTGAAAACCCGGTTCCACAGACTACGCCTAAACCCTAAACCCTAGTCTAAACCCTAAACCCTAAACCAGGTTCCACAAACCCTAAACCCGGTTCCACAAACCCTAAACCCGGTTCCACAAACTCTAAACCCTAGTCTAAACCCTAATTCCTAAACCCTAAACCCTAGTCTAAACCCTAAACCCTAAACCCTAGTCTAAACCCTAAACCCTAAACCCTAACCCTATTTAAAATAGAAGAAAGTCAAAAGCCACATTTAGGGAATGTCTTCTCATTCAATCAGAAGGGAAAAATCTTCTAAAACAAAAAACAAACAAAAAACGGAAGGGCAAAAGAGTCAAGGAAAAGAGGGATACAAATTCTAAACATAAAAATAAAACATATATAAGACAGGTTCAATAATAGGGTTGGGTGTAAATTAAAATGGAATATGAGCATGAGTTTATTTTAAAAGGGGTTTGATTTTTTGGATTTTTATCTAATTTTCTCAAAAATGAATGAATTGATTCTCTGAATTTCTCACATTCATTTTCATTTTTTTTCCGTAATTTCTTTCTTTATTAATTAGCTTCCAAGACAATATTTAATTTTTAATTTTTAAAATTTCAAAGTCATACGTATTTCAATACGTTTAAACTTCTGGGTATATAGAGTATAGAGTATAGACATTCCAAGTTTTAAATAAATTAAATATAACCAAACAATGACTTTGAAATTAAAATTATTTTAGTTGATGGAGTTATAGATTTTTCATTATGTTAAAATTTCTGTATGAAGTCAGTTGATACTAATTTCTGTCAACATTAATTTGTTGTGTAAGCAGATTTGGGAGAGACATTTGTTCACTCTGTAACCAAATTGTTTAGTTTTTTTCAAGGTGTACGTTTAATCTGAAACTAAACATTTTACTTCGGAGAAGATAAATTGATTTCATTTTTGTCACTTGCATGAATTCGTCTAAATAAATCTTTATTGTCATGATGACTTGCAAATTCTTAAAATTAATTTAAGCCTCGTCTAACTTTGACATAACTTTATGAAGGGTTTCTATTTCTCAGCGTACATATGATTATAATTACTGTATGCAAGTGATGTATACACTTATGAGCTTCTTTAATTCATTACATCAATTTGCAGATTCTTAGAAACGGAAAAGCAAGTAGAATGTACGTCGACTCCTGCAGATAATACAGGAGCCTCGCTGAAGTCAGAGAACCTGAAAATGCTATTAGAATGGGCGAAGCAAAAACAATCTGCCCTCGTGCCGGCTTCTCGTGCGACGGCTCCTCTTGCCTCAGCTCCTGCATGCAGTCAGTAGTCCAGTGTCGAATCCTCCGGTGTCAGCTCCGCCTGTGTTTTCACCTCTTGCGACACCTTTGATGTCAGCTCATACAGTCCATGCTCCTCTTGTGTTGACTGCTAACTCAGAGTGGAAGATACTAGTAGAGACATTGAGGCTATTCCCTGTAGAGACACCTTTTTTCCCCATGAAGAGTGAAAGAGGTAGCTCGTCATCAAGGGTTGGCAAGGATGAGAACGATGTGGATCTCAGCGTTTTCAGGGACGACTATCGTCCAAAAAAACCTGGAGATATGGACTGGTCGACATTGGCAAGAGCTAATGCCATTCATCATCACCACCATGGTGACGAAGATGGAGTTAACTTGGACTTGTCACTCTGATAATGGCCTTGCTGAGTTGCAGAATAACTATTCTATGTGGTTGTTTGTTTTTAATTTGTTTGATTTTGTATGGTTGGTCTTTTCAATTGTAGTCAAACATTAGTCCTTGTGCGCGCGCGATGTAGCTGATGTAGCTACTGTAAACTCTATCCTTGATTAATGAACTTTTCAAGTTTTAATTATGTTTCATCGTTAAACAAATTAACAAGATTTACATATCCAACGATCGAGACTAATATTCATGACAAACAAATTAAAGTGCCCCAATTCAAGTTCTTTTCGAGCTTCTTCAGTCTGTGTTTAAAATGCTACAAGTATGGATCCCTACCTCTAAGCACGAATCAACTAATTAGCTAAACACCAGCAGGGTTTCAGAGAACAATATTGTTGTCACTGACTAAGAACTTCGATGAATATGAATTGTTAGGTGATATTATCAACGTTTTCGAATACTTCTTCCATTTGTTAATCCATTAAGATCCAGAACATACATGTATTAGGTACTAAATCCTATAATATATATATACAAATTTATAACTGAATTCGAATTTATTTTATACTGTTCTTGTTTGTTCAACTCGAATTTCAAATATTTAATTTCCAGGTTCTTTCAAATTTTATTTTTGACCGAAACGGTCGCTTGAGAGTCGAGGCTCACATGAAATATCATATATTCATATATGCATGGTTTATATAGAGTTTAGGGTTTAGGGTTTAGAAACACAAAAGTATATGACTTTGCTTGGTAAAACGAATGCATGCGTTACACACGTCAATATGACAATTTGGAAAGTAGACTCACATTTAATCTATCTAGATTTGGCATTTTTCTTAACAGATAACCTACCATATGTTACATTTGAAATATATGAATAAAGCGTTACTTATGTATTTCATATACTTTTGTTGCTTCCTGTGTTAGGATAAAGATTCCTTCTCCACTCCCTAATTTCTCATCATCTTCTCAAATATATCGAGTACTTAGTTTACAACTCTACCCCTATGGCCTCTCTAGCTAGTTTAATTCATTTGTACTGTTATGAATAGTTACATAATTTACTACTAGAGTACTAGTATATATCATTTTTTGAAGTTTGTTCATCATTTTGCTCTTTTAATTCACTTTATCGTCAAAAGCTACACTTCATAACATGTAAATTCTGCAAGTGAAAATGACGATATATTTTGATCAATGAGATTTTGTCGATAAGTCATTGCACTTTTTGTTCTCAGTTTGGATTGATCGAACTTGTTGGAAATCAAACTCTCATGCGTTATTTTTTCGAACTCATTATTATGTACGTGTCGTCGGTTTTATGTTGCATTGATTCGTATATTCAATTTAACAAACTTTTAGTTAGAAGATCTTAAAGTCGAATAATCGATGAAAACAACACGTGTATCAGAGGAATGCGATCGAAAGTGAATTCAATGACTTAAGAAATATATGATTACAGCACGTACAGACAATTAGGATACTAACTAGCTAGTGATAATTGGAGTGATTTATACACGCCAAATTTAATATGAGTGAGTGATAATATTAATATCTACAATTGTGCCTTCACCATAGGTCATTCTGGACTACACAGGCAATATAGTCATTTTGATGATAGACTGTAACTGTAATTTTTTCAAAACATTATTTCTCGAAGGCTAATTTGGTAACTTGGTTGCAGCCCTGATTATAAGAAGAGCTACACTCATGCTGAAGAGCACGCCTGCAAATCCATCCTCCTCAGCAGTCAGCTCCACTGCCCACTCTACTTTCCCTTTCCTCAAATCATCGTTTTCATCACCCAAAAAATGGCCCCTGAAATCATCGACCTCACCGTAGACTCTTTCCCGTCCAGCCCTACTCATCCCCACCGTCCAATCAACACATCCTCGTCATCAACACTTGCTGCTGCTGCTGCTGCTGCTGCTATGCCAAATTACCCACCTCGTTGTCGCGCCGGACGCCCTAGATCTAACTATTGCTACAAAAGGTTCTTAAGGACCAATCAGGTGAAGCAACCAAGCTTGGCCGTACGACCAACACCGGCAACAGCCGGCCCGAGCCGACTCCATTACCATAGCATGCGCAACGTCCATAGGTACTCTGCAGGAACCCAAACCATGCAGCAGGGTGGTCAGTCTCTCCCCGTTTCGGATGCTTTGTGGTCACAGAAAGAACACGAGTAATGCTTCATTTTGCTTCTGAATTTTCTTGTTCTCTATTTTCTTTTCATTTTATTTGGTCTGTTTTATCAACAATTTAGGGTCACAAAAAAAATTTGAGTATCTAATTGGGTATGCATGCCATTTTTTTCAGTCAATTCGTAGAAGGGGTTTCGAAGTGTGGCATAGGGAACTGGACTGGAATAGCAATCTGGTTTGTGAAGACCAAGTCTCGGGAGCAAGTACGTAAATATGCTGAAGATTATTTCATGCGAGTTCGTTCTACAGCCACACGGGCCACTCGCTACATCCAGAAAGACCCCTCATCAGTTGGTCCCTCGGATACAGACGATATCATGGTCAATGTTGCTCCTCGCGCAAAAAACCCAGCATCAAGGCACCTGAGGAGGCTGATCAGTAAGGGGTTGGGAGGACTTCGTAACCCTAGGTCAAACAATATGGTGTATCGATCCTCAGGAGGACCAGTGCTCTTGAGGGGACCAGAGTCGGCACCGGGGCAGCAGCTGCTGCATGTTTCGGCACCGAGTGTTGTGTCCATACCAGTCTTTCCGGCCCCATCTGCTGTACCTGTGTCCCTGTACCGGATACTGTCTTGTTGCCGAGTTCATGGAGGAAACCACCATATATGTTTAGGCGGTTTCCGGCGGAAGGACCGGTTCTATTACCTCCTGCTGAAGGAGAAAGTAGTTGTTCATCATCCGGTAGTGGTGATCATGGGGGTGGTGAGGCTGATGCTGAGAATGAAATTAACCTGGAACTCACCCTTGGCTGATATATTAGACAACTGTCCTTGTTGTTTATATGAACTGAAGTCACAGAACTATCCTAATGAATTTGTAGAAGTCCTCAAGCTTTTAAGAATAATTTGATGGTTTTTCTTACATCTTTTGCAAATTGCAATATGGCGTTTAATTTCACAAAAACCACAAAGGAATCAAACACAAATCATGAAAACAAAAAAAACCAAAAAAGAGGACAATTAGGGCCCGTTCGGTACATGATCACAAAACAGTTTTCTGTATTATGAAAACAGAAGTCGATCTAAAACCTGTTCGGCGTCTTAAATATCGAAAACACGGGAAACAACTTTGGGATACAATTCGGAACTCCCGTACAAAAATTGAAAACGGCTTTCGCTCGTTTTCCTTGTTTCCAGAGAACAACTTTTCCGAACCAAAAAAGAAAGTCGACTTGATCAGTGAAAGAGGTCAACAGGCCCAGGAACTAACTCGAGCTCGTCCATGCCCAGATGTCAGATTTCTTTTTTCAAAATCCATGATCATCTGTTTCTGGCAGCTTATCATAGTCAATCCCAAATTCTCCATATAGTTATACATGTGAGATTAAGTAGAATATAAAACAAAGAAAGAGAAGAAGAAAGGAGCATCTGCAAGTTTCCTCCATTGAGCCATTGCTTTTCTATTCTTATACTGAGTTGTGGATCCAATTGATCATTGCAGAGGATGGAACAATCATCTTCTAATTAACTATAAGTGGATCTAAAGATTTAAGAAAAAAATCCAACAACTTCTGCCGATATACCATCCTGGAAAAAAAAAACTTCTGCCAATCTACATAGAAAATCTAGATATGGTTTCAGATGAATTGTCATTATCCATTGGTTTTGATAGATGTGGGAGTACAGCTGGAGGTGTTTTACAAAAAGAACGTGAGAGAAGGCACAAATGTTGGTAAGGGAAAGAGTCAAGCCATTTGTGTATTTAGTGAAAAATATACCGAATGCATTTTCTGTTTAATTTAGATCTTAAAAATACAAAGTCCGATTTTTCGTTTTTGTTTCATAAAATGGTTTTTGAAAAATGCTTTTGTAAAATGGTACAGGACACACCCTTTTGGAGATGTTGTAATAACACACGAAGATTCATACAACATTACAGCAGTTAATTTGGTGAGATAATTAGTCGGTCTTATCATATTCATAATGTAAGGGATATCCAAAATTATCAGGGAGATTTCCATATAGAGGCTTGGATTAAGATAAATATTTAACAATATAGATAATTACTTTCCAAAAAAATAAACAATATACAGGATTACTTTCTTAAAAACCATACATTATGGATAACTTTCAAGTTAAATAATATTTTCTGCGTTGGAATTATCATAAACTTAACGTTGGCCACATCATTGCAGTAAATACATTACCCAATAAGAATCGCCAACGTTTATGGTAACTCTGTTGTCATGCTTCCAACGCATATATAGAAGAATCAAGCTCCCAAGAAAGAACACAACCTGTATAAGCACCGAGTATGTGTGTATGTACATTAACTGAGCCAGTTTGGAAATTCTAACTTTCTTTCTCTTTTTTCATCGTGTGAACAAGATGGACCAGTTCTCATCATACTTACCTACTGTGTCTCCTTCTCCACCTTTCCCTTCTTCTTCTCCATCCTCCTCAGCTTTATTCAAATCGCCGCCCCAGCTTGCAGAAGATCATGGTGATGATCAGTGGACTTTCGAAGAGAACAAGAGGTTTGAGGATGCGCTCGCAGAGTTTGATGATCTTGGTGCCCCTGACTTGTTAGAGACCATACATGCTAGGGTTCCGGGGAAAACTCTATGGGAGATCAAGAAACACTTTGATGATTTGGTTGAAGACATTGACAAGATTGAGACGGGTATGATACCGATACCCAACTACAAGACTACTCCAACTGAGGTGAAATCAAATCCTTCTAGGTCTCAGCCTAGAAGGAGAGGTCTGGTATGGTCTGAAGAAGAACATAAGTAAGTGTACCTATACACTGTTGGATTATTTTCCAGATCAAAATAAAATTATTTTAGTTATTTGTTTACGATTATATATAAGCAAATGATAACGTACTCAAATTGTTTTGACATAAATTAAACAGATTGTTCCTTCAAGGCTTGGAGAAATATGGCAAGGGGGATTGGAAGAGCATATCAAGACATTGTGTAGTGTCAAGGAACCCAACCCAAGTAGCAAGTCATGCCCAGAAGTACTTCCGTCGTCTTCAGAACTCTGCAGAATATGAGCAAGATGCTTATGGTGAATGCTCCACCTCTAATTAGAAACGATCTATATATGGTGCCAAGTACCTTAATTTCCGTTGTGACTAAATTGTTTTCTCTAATCATATTCACTGATCATTGTTAAGTGTGATGGACATCGTAAGAATAAATGCGGATATCCGTACATGAGAAAAAAAAAAAAATATATATATATATATATATATCCGTATTTATTTTTACGATACGGATTTCCACTTTACACTTACTTTTTAATCTAATTTTCACATATCTACCGTCACTAGTAGAAAAAAGCTCTTAGGCGACGGAATTAAAACAATTTAGTCGCCTAAGTAAACAGTTCTCCATCGCCTAAATGGTAACTTAGGCGACGGAAAATATACTTAGGTGACGAAATCATTTTTATAAAAAAAATGTATTCACTTAGGCAACGAAAATGTATTCTGTCGTCTAAGATAGTCTTAGAAGACAAAAAATTTACTTAGGTGACAGAAATATTATTTAAAAAAATTAAATCACTTAAGTGACGAATTCAGACAATTTTGTCGCCTAAGGTTTAGCCGCCAAAATTTGAGAAAATTTCAAACGAAATTTTTTGAAAATTTACCCAATTCTTCTACTCTTCCTTCTCACACTCTTTATATTTCTTCTACTCCTCAGTCTTGCTTCTACTCCTCTATCTTTCTTCTACTCCCACAGCCGCGCTACGCCGTCATTTTAGCCTCCCCCGCCGCACCCTCTCCGGCATTGTCTCCACTCTCCCTCGCCTCACCGATCCAACTCAGATCCACATCTAGTCAACTATGCCGCACCCTCTCTTGCAGGAGGCGTTGTGCCAGAGAAGCTCCGACATTTGATTTTAATATTGGTTATGATATGTGTCCTGGTTTCTGAACTAGAAGAAGGAGATTAGATTCTTTCATGGCAAAGCATTATACTATGATGTTACTACGTTAGTATACTGGATCAGTGGCGGAGGGAGTTCAGGACGAGTGTAGGCCTTTGCCCACAGTAGATTTTGACAAATCCCACCATTAGTAGGCAATTATCCTCTATGTGCCCACACTGCACTTATACATGTGCCCACACAAGGACTTGCAAACCCCAACCGATAGATATTGTATCCCCACATCTCACATCCCCATAATCCCTTACAATAACAAAAAAAACGGAAGCTTCTTTTGTACTCCATCTATTCAACAAATAATTGACTTTTTTGTACACAGAACCCAAACAAATAGATGAACTAAACTATGGAAGAAACACGGTCGTCAGACACCCAAAGCCCCAAGCCCCCAACTGAGTCTTCTCTGCTTCAAGAACCTGCTACCGCGTCAAGAACCAAGGGCAGCCAAGTTTCTGCAATGTAATTATTGTCGGTGAGATTACTTGCTTAAGATTCTGATTCGCATTATCGCATATACGCAAGTTTCTGATTTTCAAAGGAATTTGGGATTGTTGGTAGAATCAGAATTCGTTGTGTTTGATAGAGGACAGGAGTTTGTGCATGTTTTTAATCGAGGTCGGAAGACATGTTTTATCTGGTTTGTGTTTATGACTAAGTTCTGATGGTTTGTCTATGTTTTGTTTTTTTATCTGGTTTTTGTTTGAATTGCCATAACTTGCACTTTGAATCTTTGGTATTTGATGCAGTTGTAACTTGAAAGCTGTGAGTAGAAGTCATGGAAAGGTTCTTTAAAAGGAAATCAGACATGTTGCAACCCCCTGCAAATTGTGAAATATCAAAGGACATTCGTCTTGAGGCAGAGATAAATTTGTCAGAACTACCATCAGATCCTGGATTGCGAAAGCAAATTTCAGACTACCCTTTGAGTATTCAAGACCAAGTTCGAAGAGTATATTTGCAAAGGGGTCCTTGTCAGCCTAAAGATCACAAATTTGTTAAGACCAAGTGTGGAGCTAAGTATAGAAAGTTCATAGTTGCTTGGTTCAATGATTTTCCTAACTGGCTGGAATATAGTATAGACAAAGATTGTGCATATTGTTTGTGTTGCTACCTATTTAAAACTAATTCCGGAGATCAAGCAGGTGGTGATGTTTTTTCTAGTAAGGGTTATCGGAATTGGAAGGAGAAATCAAGGCTATATGTTCATGTCGGAGACCTCAACAGCGCCCATAACCTAGCTTTGAGGAAGTGTGAAGATCTCATGAATGAAAGACAACACATTCGAAATGTCATCAACAAGAATGCTAAGCAATCCAGAACAGATTATCGAATTCGACTCACTGCATCAGTAGATTGTATACGGTTCCTTCTAAGACAAGGTCTTGCATTCCGGGGCCATGATGAGTCAGAAAATTCAAGCAATCAAGGTAACTTTGTTGAGCTTTTACAATTTCTTGCTGATCATGATGAACAAGTTAGAGCTGTGGCATTGAAAAACGCTCCAGCAAACCTCAAATTGACATCACCAACAATTCAGAAAGAGATAGTAAATGCTGCAGCAGTTGAAACAACAGATGCTATAATTAGAGACATGGATAATGCATTGTTCTCCATTCTAGTTGATGAAGCTAGAGATGTTTCTATAAAAGAGCAAATGGCCGTAATTTTTCGTTATGTGGATAAAAGGGGTTGTGTGATTGAACGTTTTATTGGCATTGTACATGTTGCCAATACCACTGCCAGAACACTCAAAAAAGCTGTAGATGAATTGCTTAGTAAGCATAAACTGAGCATATCAAGTTTACGTGGTCAAGGCTTCGATGGAGCAAGTAATATGAGTGGGGAACTGAATGGCTTAAAGACACTTATTTTGAAGGATAATCCTACTGCTTTCTATGTCCACTGTTTTGCACATCAGCGTCAGTTAGCTTTGGTGGCTGTGGCAAAGAAACATTGTATTGTAGGTGCTTTCTTCACATCAGTTGCTAATGTTGTGAATATTGTTGGTGCCTCTTCCAAACGTTGAGACATTCTTCGAGAAAAGCAGGCTCTTAATGTTATTCAAGCATTGAAAGTTGGAGAACTTTCAAGTGGAAGAGGGTTAAATCAAGAAATTGAGATTAAACGTTCAGCCGTTACACGTTGGAGCTCACATTATGGTATGCTCATAAACTTTATAGCCTTGTTCCCTTCCATCGCTGATGTGCTAGATGAAATTGCAAATGACAAAGTAGGTTCTGATCAAAAAGATAATGCATACATTTCATTGGGGTTATTGCAATCTTTTGATTACATATTCAGTTTGCATTTGATGAGGATTGTACTTGGTATTAGTCATGAGTTGTCCCAAGCATTGCAAAGAGATGATCAAGATATAGTAAATGCAATGGATTTAGTGAAAATATGCAAGAGAAAGTTGCAGGATTTGAGGGATAATGGATGGGATTCTTTACTAGACCAAGTTGTTATTTTTTGTGGCAAAGAGAATATCATGGTTCCCAACATGAGTGAGCAGCATGTATGTAAAGGAAAATCAAAGCGGAAAAGTCCAGAAATCACAAACTTGCACTATTATCGTTTTGATTTCTTTTGTGCTGTGATAGATCTCCAACTTCAAGAGCTGAACAATCGTTTCAATGAGGGAAATACAGAGCTACTCCTTTGTATTGCATGTTTGAGTCCGAATTATTCATTTTCTACTTTCAACAAGGAACGTTTGATGCTTCTTGCTAGCTTTTATCCGACTGATTTTTCTACAACAGAGCTATTGGTACTGGAGTCACAGCTAGATATATATATTGATGACATGCGATCAAACACTAAGTTTCAAGACTTGCATGGGATTTCTGATCTAGCACAGAAACTTGTTGAGACAGGAAAGAGTAGGACATATCTGTTTGTCTATAAGCTCATTACCTTGGCACTAGTACTTCCGGTTGCAACAGCCACAGTTGAAAGAGCGTTCTCTGCCATGAACATTGTAAAGAATAGAACGCGAAATCGGATGGGAGATCAGTGGTTAAATGATAGCTTAACTGTGTACCTTGAGAAGGATATCTTCAATGACATTGATAATGAGGCTATAATTCAAAGGTTCCAAAACATGGCTACACGTAGAGGACATCTGTAGCTGGCTTAAATTGTTCTGCAGGTATGCATTTGTGCTTTTTTGAATGTTAATTTTTACAAGACAAATGGATGTTTTAGTTTTCCATTGCTAGTAGTGTTAAATCATAGTCATATTACCTGGAAACTAACATATCAAACCTATTTTCACATTCAGCAATTTAATGTCTTTGAGAAAGAAGTTGAGCAGCGTTTTGTTATGGAATGAACCAGCTTGAGCAGCTTTTGGTTATGGAGTGAACTAGCTTAAGCAGCTTTTGGTTATGGAGTGAACCAGCTCTTGGTGACAAGTCTGGTTATACCATGTGCATTTTATTATAGTCCAGGCCTAAACTCTTGTTTTGTGTTTCTTTTGGGAAGATACTTGTTCCATGATGTGTTAGAAGTCATTTTTGTAAATGTATGGACTTGCTGAAATTAGGGATGTATAAAATCATATATTGAATTGGAGTTGTGAATATTATGAAAAGTGTGCCCCATGGATGCATGGTTCTGCCTCCGCCACTGTACTGGATTATTAAAGAATGTAGCTATCAGATAGAACATCTTGTAGATATTTGTTTCTTTAATTAATCTTGTGCACACAATGTTGACAGTTACCAAACAAATGAAACAGAAATCCCACAAGTATAGAGTAGCCACGATAGCAATAACAGTTTGGTTGTGGATTTTACACGCATTTTCTCAGATGAAGAAAAAGCCACCCCAAACATATTAAAAATCACTGAAACATATTAAAGCTACCCAAGGATGGCAATGAGATTATTTTAACTTCAGTAGCCATAGGAATTTGAAGGTACTGAAACTCTTCTGTGTATCTATATTATGATCTATATTATGATATCGACAACGTAAGATGATGAATAGATAACAAAAGAAAAAGACATAGACAACTGCATTCTCAAAGTGCCCGTCCTAATGTCGGCAACGAGATTATTCTAGAGATAACCTCTTGGTCTTTAATAATCATGCATCTTTCTTTCACAATCTTCTTGTGATCCTAAGCAACATATCAGTAAGATGTGAAAGAGATGATGTATACCTAGAAACAGAAGTTGTGAATTTTAACTCCACATTATGTGAAGTTGAAGCAATATCTGAGAAGGGTCTCTTGGTTCCAAGTTCCAACAGATCTTAGACATCAATTATATGTTTTTCCTATCCCCCTTTGATAAGATTTTATATGAATTGGCCACAGCTGCTTCACATGGGCAGAGAGCTAAGCCAAAACCCCCAAAAAAATCGAATTAAATAGGCTCGAACCCCTTTGGTCGTTGGCTCATGCTTAGGTTGGGTGCAGGATATTGCATTGTAGAGCTGTTGTTCCCTATTTCTCAACAAAGCCAACAAGAGTATGTGTTGTGTAACATGCACCAGAGCCACCACCACCTCGTCTTCTTTCTAATTTGACAAATGCCGGATTCTATTAGCCTTGCCAAAATGCCAACCACCCACCTGAGAAATCTATTGGGCCACCACCGCCGCCGGTCCACCACCGGTCTTTTTCCATGCTGGTAGGTCTCATATAATCGACCTTCCTAGAAACAGGGTTCTCAAATTTTCCAACCTAATTGGGTGAGCTGTAAAGAAGTGAGTGAGGAATTGCATGTGATTGCCTTGATGGGGTATGCTGCTATTTTATAGTTAGTATTGGATTGCCTTTTCTTCTTTGTAGGGTTTATTACTCTAGGGGTTTTGTTTCTGTCTAACACTAACAGCAAAAAATGAGACTTCTTGAGATATAGTTTGTTTTGAGTGTACCCATCAAAACGGATTGAGACTCCCATGTGATTCTTGTAAAAGCACTTTGGACAACAAGCACAGTTCCATACCCTCAGCTATTCTTCTCCAACTAGATTCAGTGTCGTTCACAAATAAGGTTGCGACCCAGGGAAGCTGTTGGAGTTGCTAATAAAAGAGTATGATGTGTGATGGTGCTGATCTCGGACTGCTTAACCAGTACAGTTAGGACAGTAAATGAAGCATCTGATAGCAGTGATAGTTTAAGTCAACTAGCTATAAAGAATCAGAAATCCGCCTAGATTTTCAGAAGCAGTACTGTAGGGGATATTCTAAGGTCTAAGATTAGAAGCTTGGATAAGAGTCAGGGGTTCTGGTACCAAGATTCCATCAAAGTCAACTCTATGAATATTTACCAGAACAACATCGAAGTGGAAATAAGATTCTAGATTCTATTTGGACGGAAACAAATTCTATAACAAGTGGTAGAACGGGGATACAATGAGATTTTATCATGAACAAGGGAGGTGATATACAAAGTACGATGTCTTTCCTTTTCTCCTATATGCCGGCTGAATTGTACACCTCGTTTGACTCGAAGGACAATTGAAATACAGATGGATAAACAAAAATGTAACAATGACGGGGGAAAGAACGATATACAGTTTGGTATGCAAGAGTCGTTGGAGCAATTTGTGAAACCCACCCGAACCATATGAGATGAGGAGGGTTGGTCATAGCTTCTGAAAACATCCAGCCTGCTAACAGCCGGTAGCCTGGTATCCCTGTTAGAAAAACAATAACGAAAACGTATGAGTAGAGAGGAATGTTACCACAACTTCATCAAACTTGCAGAAACAGTTATTATAACTTTAACCATACAGGCTCACAAGCCAGTAAAACTATGTCCTAAAGAGAGGATGGCGTGGTACAAGCACACTAGTGTTGAAGTGATACCAATCGTGGTTATCACCTGCTACGTATAAATGTATGAATAATAATTTTTCTGCACATAAGATAATTAGAAAAGCATTGATTCGACTGCTTACTTGATTGAGTCATGTCTCTTATCAGCAACTCAGTAAGCAATCAGGCTTTCACATAATCTGCATCATTGCGCTTCCTTTTGTTTGACCTTGAGAAGAAGCATATTTGAGCCCAACTCTTTTTCTGCTTAGCCGGTTGTACTTTAACTTCTCTTTTCTCGACAAGCTCTGCCATGTATTGGACAACAGCCTAGGATGTTGCACAAAGAAAGCATGATTAGTCTCAAGATAAAAGCTACAGGACCTATCTGATGAAAGAAAGTAAATACATTTTAGGAAACTTACTTGCGCTCCCTTGTCAGCTATATGTCTAGGAGGCACTTCAAGAGGGTTTTCCTCTACACGTAGAACACGTAGTCGTGTGAGCATCCTGAAAGAGTCAGGGAGAACCCGTATCTGATTATTGCTTATATCCAACTCTTCAAGCATCTCAAAGTTCCCAATGGACCTTGGTAGCGAGCGCAGATCAGCAAAATTGTTTCCAATGTTCATCTTGACCAGCGAGGTGGCAAAACATAAGCTCTCAGGCACTGACTCAAGCTCATTGAAACTCACATCCAGTTCTCTCAATCTCATTAGAGATGACATGGTCGTGGGCAACTGCTTGATGTTATTGTAACGCACCGACAAAATCTCCAGGGTCTCAATCTTTCCCACGGCTTCCGGAAGTGCCTTAAGCTTGTTATAATCAGCATGGAGCTCTCTAAGGTTCGTGCAATGACCGATGCTGTGCGGAATCTCATCAATCTCATTGGTCTCGACATTCAAAATCTTGAGACTAGCAAGCGACCCAATTGTATCAGGAAGCAACGCGAGCCTATTAGAGCTCAAGTCCAGCTCTTCAAGACGCATCAATCGGCCAAATGAAGCTGGCAGGGACGCCAAATTGTTTGCCCTGAGGTCAAGATGGACAAGGCTAAGAAGATCTCCAATAGTATCCGGTAACTCAGTGAGCCTGTTGGAATGCAAATCCAACTTGGTCAAGGAGGAAAGCCCCCCAATGGTGGATGGCAGGACCAAAAGCCGATTCTCCGACAAATCGAGAGTGAGCAAACTCGAAAGCTTTCCTATCGAATCAGGCAGCCACTCGATTAGGTCATTCAACTTGCTTTGAAGATTAACCTCCTTAGTCCCTTTCTTGGCCAAGACTTCAATTAGATTCGCTAGCTTAATTAGACTCAATTTCTCACCCTCTTGACCTATAATCCAAACACATTGTCTAATTAACACGTAAATCAAATCCAAATTGTCTAATTAACCACAGCACATAAATCAAATCGAAACAAGAAAATCAAATTAGCTAAATTAGACACACACCTCCAGATGAATCAAGAGCGAGGCCGGACTTGAGAGACGAGTCGGCAATCTGCGGGGTGGAGGGAACCACCGGCCCAGGCCCAATCGAGTCGGCGTAGAAGCTCTTCTTCGCCTTGCTGACCACGTAACTGTCGTCTCTGCTGACCATAGCCTTAGCCTTGCCGACTTCTCGGTCGGACCGGTACACGTACGCCGCGGCGGAATCCAACGGCGGAGGTCTAGCCGAAGAAGACGACGGAGCCGAAGAAGAAGAAGAGACGCAGGTGGAGGCGCGTTGGATATAATCGTCGAACAACTGGTGGAGATGTTCAAGATCGAGAAGCTTCAAGGCCTCCTGCTTCTGCTCGCGGCTGTTGAAGTAGACAAGGTTCTTCTGCATCTCCTGCAAAACCATGAAGAGCTCTTCGGAGACGTTGTGGCTCTTGGTCTGTTTAGCAATGGCGTCAAGCCTGGCTTGGTCCTCCTTGTCCACATTTTGAATCAGCGCCTTGGCGGCCTCCACCTCGTCGATGGCGGGACGCGGCGGAAGGGATCTGTGGATTCGCATAATCTCCGCCACCACTTGGTCCACCGACTCCGCCGTGGACTCCATTGGAGGAAGAATTGGACGAAAAGGGTAGAGGGAAGTGAGAGTGGGGAGTGGAGGAGTGAGTGGGTAGTTATGGAAATTTAAAAAGTTTGGGGGTGGTGGGAGCTGGCTGCTTCTTCTTCTTCTTCTTCTTCTCTCTTGCGTCGTCGTTTCAGAAATCCAGCTATTTCTCCATGCCCTTGTTTCTCTCGCTCAATCCTTCTTTGGCGGATTTCGGAATTTCATTTTATAATTTTCTTTTTTGATCTGGAGACTTATATTATTATTTTTTGTTTAAATTTCAGAGAAAAATATGTTTTTAGGAGAGGACGATATATAAATAGCGTGAAACGATTGTGACTTATTGATGACTGATCAGTTATCAAACGAAACGGTGCTCATGAATCTCTTTGATTTTGTCATCTAAAATGTTGTTCGGGCTCTTATCGCTTGTATAGTTGTCGTCCTGACCTTGTACAAAAAATCATATTCATTTATTAGTTAGAGAAAAAAATGTTCTTTAAATTTGAGTTTGTGTTTTCAAGAGTTAGTTATCTAATGTTTGAGTTGCTTGCACTCACGGTCACATTCAAACTCTTAGGTGTTTGTATCACTTTATCATTATTTTTACATTGCTTTTGTGACATATGCAGCGTAGCGATGTCTTATGACATCATATAACATGGTTACTTCTCATTCTATATCATTTGTGTATCTTATTTTTTGGTTGAAAGTCCGTGCATCTTGTTATTACTTGTTGTTAATTACTTTAGATGCGTTTATGTAACTTGTTATCGATTATCTTTTTATTTCGATATGTTTACATTAGCCCATGTATTTTTTAGATTTCATCTAACACCGTTTGACGTCATTCATTCAAAAAAGTAGAAGATATTATATTCAACTATTTTGACAACGACGAAGCAAGTAAAATAGTCGTGTTCACGCTCATATAACAATAACTGACTATAATCCTGATTTTATTTTAAATTAAGTTGTTTTGTTTTTGACGATTACTTATACATTTAAGAGTAATTAGACATGGTTTCTTTAGTGAAATTGATAAGTGAATACGAATAGTAATACATAACAATATGAGCATTCATCGTTCTTCAAATAATCATCAACACTCTTACAGACTTTTATTAGTACAGATAACGCATTTAGATCTCAAAAGTAATCATAATTTTTAATTTTTTTATTAATAATTCATACACCCTACATATGTTAGTAATGTTTGAACTGTGACATCAAAATTATCAGTTAAATACTTTAACTAATTAAGTCACAGTTTCATCGACAAAAAAAAGTTATGACAACGTTTTTCTATTCTTTCATTTCCCTAATTCTTTTATTATAAGGTGTTTTCTTAAGGAAAAAAAAAACAAAAACTCTCTTTCATAAGGTGAGAGGTTAGAGGGGAGGTCTACCAGTCACAACTGACAACGGTCGGAATTGGGTTGGGCCTACATGGAAGCTGTAACAGAAGTAGCCAGGTGTCCACGTTGGGATGAGTGACACGTGTGGCTGTTGCCTTGACCGTTTTCCTCTACCGGTTTTTTTTTTTCTTTATAAATGAATTTTCATCAATTTTGATTTAGATAATTGCTATTCCACCAAAATATTTTATAATTAAAATAATTTTATTTTATTTAAATAACTATGTGCTTCATAGTTGACCGTCGTTATATACGAAATGTATAAATAACGTCACCGTCTTAGTCTTTTTTTTAGGCAAACATTTTCTTCCCAACTAGGGAGATGGAATTCCAGTAATTGCTACTATCACACTCGGAGTGAGAGAGTGACCAAGACTCTCTCCCCCCTCACATGCTATGCTTTCTCATGTCCAATGTACGTGTCCCTTCACATTTTTACTTACTCGATCGTGACTTGTCCTCGTCGGGTTTAGCTCTTCTGATTAGGATGCATAAATTTACATAAATATCATAAAATCTTAATGATTCACTTAATTTTTAAGGCTTAGATGATTGACACATCAGCTAATAATGTATAGAGAGATTTTGTCCAACTGCCGTTATCTAATGTCGTTAACACTCTTCGACTGTCACCAATGACGGATTTAAGATTTTATTATGGGGTGGGCTAGATTTTTATCTTCTAGTGAACATGTATCAATTTACATAAAAAAAGGACTAAGATAAATAAAATATGGGCAAAATTTGAGAATTTGAGGTGGGACATAATTTTTTTCTTAATGAACGCGTACTAATTTACGTTAAAAATGAATTAAGTTTAATAATATATGTGCTAAATTTAGAAATTTGAGGTATGCTGGTTCTTAAATTTTAGTTTTCTGAACTAAAATTTAGCTAAAAATTGTTGTTTTTTCAAAACTTGGATGTGTTGTAGTCCACCGGAGCCTATGTGTACGTACGCCTTTGGCACACCCATTTCAATCTTCTTCCTCATCGTTCTTTTGATAAACAAACATGAACCAAAGTTTCAACTCTTAAGGAATCAAAATCAGATCTTTATAACAGATATTGAATTTATCGCAATACCTAGAGTCTCTAGTCTGAATACGCAAAGATCTAAACCCTGCATGATGCATGATGCATGATGCATGATGCATCACCTTCCAATTAAATATAAGAATGGAATTATATGGAGGAATTGATATGACAGAAGGAACTGTCGGGCCGGTTCAAGGGACATTAGATTTAACACTAACTTTGACACTATTTTTTAACCATTGGATTTTAAAAAATTCAATGGTCTAGATCAATTCTAAGTATGATGTCAACCTACTAAAACTGATGTGCCAAGTGACGTGGAACTTACCTAATTTCATAACAACTCAAATTACAATAAAAAAATAAAAAATGAAAATCTAAAATCTGAAAGAAAAAAAAAAATCTGTACGATAAAAAAAAAAAGACGATACATAAACAAGACCCTAAGAGAAGAAACAAAGAATACAGAAGAGCAAAAGAACCAAAGCACTGAAAGCATCTTCTCTAACTCCAAGCTCGCATCTTTATACTTTCACATAATACGTACAGGTACTAGCTAGCTAATCTTATTTAATTTTGACTGATGTACTGTATTGGCGTTTTATAGATATCCATATTTAGGGTTTACGAATATAATTTGTTTTGAAATTTAGGAAAACAAAACTATACTGCCATGGAGTTGTATGATTTTTGTATTTGTCCATAAAACGATGTGATTTGAATAGATTGTATAATTGTGATTTTCGTAATCATTGGTCTATATAGTTGCAGCTTTATTTTTGAATAGAGTAGTGCATGAAGATTACTTTAGAGAAACATACACAAAGACATGACGGAAGCCTTCATGTCTCAAATTATAAAGCAATATCTATTCCTTGATCAAATAGTCTGATATCATGCAACAACTTTTCTCTTTCTTTAAATCTGTTATCCAATTTGTGTGACGAATATTTATGATCATGTTGTGTTCCTTAGGTTGGAATCAATGGACTTGAATTTAGAAGATGACAATCTTGGTTCCTCGTTGAACCAAGTATCCAGTGAAAAAGCAAGTGATCACCATTCTCAAGAGAAAGAAGTCCGAAAACTAAAATCCCCTTATGTTGGAATGTTTTTTGAAACATTAGAGGAGGCCGGACAATATTATGAAGATTATGGTCGACAAGAAGGTTTTTGGACTCGTATCCGAAGTTCATCAAAGTAGAGATCGCAGTCAAATGAAGTGACAGGTAGATTATTTGTTTGTGCACATGAAGGTAAACATGTCATGCAAACTCAAAAAGAAGACGATCTGAAAGAGAAAGACGAGAAAGCTGAGAATGATGAGGTAGAAACATGTGACATGCAGATTGAAAAGAAGAGGCGAAGAAGTTGCTCAACTGTTAAATGTGGGTGTGAGGCTAATATGCGAGTTCTTCATGACAAATGGACTAGCAGATGGAAAGTATCGGTTTTCAGTGACATTCACAACCATAAAATAGTGTCACCAGCTCGAAGAATGATGATGAAGTCCAATAAACATATGCCTGATGCGGCAAAAGATTTAACAGAAGCTTTTCAGAGACAAAACTTACGAATTAGTAAAGTTCCTTCAATGTTTGGTGGTGCTCGTAATATTGGTTTTGACAATAGGGACTGTTATAATCATTTAAGGAACGTGAGGCACAAAGAGTTGGAATATGGAGATGCACAATCAGTCCTCAATTACTTTAGAAAAAAGCAAGCATAAAATCTACAATTCTTTTATGCTATCCAGTGTGATGAAGATTGTAGAGCTACTAATTTTTTCTGGGTGGATTCTAGATCAAGGACGGCGTACCAGTATTTTGGGGATGTAGTGACATTTGATACAACATATCGGACAAACAAGTATGACATGCCATTTGCGCCATTTACTGGAGTAAATCATCACTTCCAATCCATACAATTTGGATGTGCTCTTTTACAAGATGAGACAGAGTCGACATTTCTATGGTTATTTGAGACATGACTTGAAGCTATGGGAGGTCGACATATCTTATGTATTATCACTGACCAAGATTTGGCAATGAAAGGAGCAATTGCTAAGATTTTTCCAACTGCTCGTCACCGCCTTTGCATTTGGCATATAATGAAGAAGTTTGGTGAAAAGTTGTCACATGTATATTATAAAAAGTCCAACTTCAAGACCGGCATGAAAAAGTGTATATGGGCAACATACAGGGTAGAGGATTTTGAAGAGCAATGAAAAAGGTTGATTGAGGAGCATGAATTGGGACAAAATGAGTGGCTACAACAACTTTATGAAATGCGTGAAACTTGGGTTCCAGTATATAATCGCAGCACTTTTTTTGCCGGAATGAATACAACAGGGCGTAGTGAAGGCACTAATTCTTTTTTCGATGACTTTGTTACATCAACTACCAATCTAAGAGAATTTGTTGTCAAGTATGAACAAGCCTTGCAAAAGATTGTTACAAGGGAAAGTAGTGAAGATTTTACATCAGAGCATAAATATCATATTGTGAATGATGATGACTTTCTTTTGAAACATGTAGCACAGGTGTATACCAGAAATATATTTGAAAAATTCAAGAGTGAATGGACTAGAGTCAAATGGCTTAAAGTTGAAGAAAGGGGTTATGACGATCAGTTTCATAGATACTCAGTGATGAAGAAAATCAATAACTCGCAAGAGTTTTTGGTGGAGTTGAATTTACAAACACATGAAGGTAAATGTGGATGCCAAAATTTTGAATTTGTGGGAATAATTTGCCGAAATATTATGAAAGTATTTGTTCGTCAAGACATTGATGCAATACCATCCCACTTTATTCTTCCAAGATGGAGACAAGGAGCAAATAAGTTTAGAGTCACGGATTCTGAAGGCTTGGTACATAATGATGGTAAGGAACAATCAGAAGCATTGAGATTTAGTCGCATGTGTCGTAGAGCCACTCAACTAGCTTGCTATGCTGCTCCCTCTGATGAGGCCTACCTAATTTACATGGATGGTTTAGATAAATTGTCAAAAAAAATTTCAGAGGTTAATAAGGTGTCACAAGAAGATGTTATGGAGTCTCACGATAATGCTTTTCAAGATGAAGCAGCAAATATATGTACCAGTAAGTCTTCTGAGCCATTGCTTTTGGATCCAAATATCTCAAAGACCAAGGGCAGAAAGAGGGATATGGATGAGAATAACAGAAGAGTAACAAAAAGTTCTAAGAGGATAAAAGGTGGCATGGAGTTGGCTCAAAGAAAGAAGAGAAAGCGTACAATGTACCAACAACCAGGACATAACAGGCTCACTTGCCCTTTAAATCCAGCTGCAAAAAGAAAAACGGTTGTTTCTACAAATCAAGGTAAGTTAACTTTCTCTTCTTTTTATTTATCAGATTATATAGTTTCACTTGAGATATGAATTATGATAGCTTCTAACATGTACTTTTGTCGGAATTTGTATTTTTAGGGAGTCAAAATATGCAAGAGTTGCCCGCAGTTTCGGACAAGGAAGATTCCGACGAGGAAGATTCAGACGAGGAAGATTCAGACAATAACCATGAAGAATAAATTTACCTCCATTTTTATGTTTATGTTCCTTTTAGTAACTACAATTTTGTTAAGGGAGTTTTGATTAGTTTTGTTATTGTACAAGATGATTGATTTATACTGATGCATGCTATTTTTATTTTTTACAAGATGATGATATAGTATTCCCTTTGATTTCTAGATTTCGTATCGAATGAGAGTATGATATGTATTGTTTGTCAGACATGGATGATACTTTTGGATCCAAATATGATAAGTTCCACTGGATTATAGTTGTTTACAGTTGTTAAATGCCAAATAGCTCAACTTATAAATAGATTACTTTACTCATTCTGAGCAAAGTATATATTGTGATGGTTATTTTGTTAACTAGAAAGACTAACAAAGAGGATATGGTCGATCGTTGGGACAACTACCCTTTCACAATTCTCACATTATCACATACATGAAAAATACTTGCAGTCTGTGAAAAAATTGATGACCTTTTGTCAGCAACGCTACCCTACTATGCCATCTAAAGCTGTCGAGTTCAACAGCTTGGCTAATGGTAGTGACCTGCAGTCTCTGCTACAAACGAAGACTGACTCTGGCAGTATTAAAGTCTTTGAGGAAAGGCTTCGGTTAATGCCTGCTCCTTAGCATTTGTAATAGTGTTTGAAATAGCTGATGTAATGAAATTATGCGGAATGATAAAGTTCTCCATCTTTGATCTGTGGAATTAATGCTATGTTTCTCCATTTAAAGATTAAAAAAAAAAATTTCTATCCATAATTGATCATATGGTCAACCAAGATTTAGGCTGTATTGTATCGTCTTTTTTTTTATCGTACATATATTTTTTTTTCTTTCAGATTTCAGATTTTAGATTTTGATTTTTTATTCTTTTATTGTAATTTGAGTTGTTATGAAATTAGGTAAGTTCCACGTCACTTGCCACATCAGTTTTAGTAGGTTGACACATCATACTTAGAATTGATTTAGACCATTGAATTTTTTAAAATCCAATGGTTAAAAAACAGTGTCAAAGTTAGTGTTAAATCTAATGTCCCTTGAACCGGCCCGAGGAACCGGTCTCTCTTCCTCCTTGTTTGAATGGTTAATTGTTCAATGCACTTTCATTTAATAAATTAACAATGCAAAATAAAAGGTTCAATTCAAATAACTTGAATGGATAATCATTTATGAAAACAATACTAGTGTTTTGATTCCGAAAGGCAAGGAGGAGGAAGAATGGAGAAACCCAGAAAAGAGAAGAAGACGATCGATGGGAATGATGGGATAGATGGGATTCAGTTATGGTACTCTTAAAGAGGTTATGTTTTATTTTTTTTCCAAAAAAAGAAAAAGAAATCTTACGTGGCTCAATTAAACTCATCTCTACTATTAGAAAGGCATCATGTTGGTGTCATGATAAAACATTTTTTTTGAATTATCTAAAACATCAAGATAATAGAAATTTTATAAAGAAAATAAACATAAATTTCTATTGGCATAACCGTAATACACGATTAGAATTTTATAGAGAAAAAAAAAAGACGTGGTTTGTTCTCACTTTTAGTTAGTGGAGCAGTTATCTAAAAAATAGGATAATCAGATTCATTACATTTTAAGTGGAGTAGTTCAAGTAAAATGTTAGTTAGATTAAAATGAGGATTAAGATTTTATGAAATTTACGTAAATTTATGTTTTCTAACTTTAGAGGAGCCAGATTCTTTCTCACCTTTCCTCTACAGCGCCAACCCATGTTAGTCCTCCACAAGCAAAATCCACTCCAGACCATGATATTGATTTACCAGTTGTGAATATTGATCGCTTTCAGCATGGTAATATTAACTCTCTGATCTGTAAATCATAGAAATATGAGAATCATTTCTCAATTTGGTTAAACGCAAGCAAATTTTTTGTCTTGCTTCACTTTCACTTGCAAAATTGTGTTACTTGTTATCGAAAATGAAATCTAGCAGAGCCGCTCCGTTTGGATGGAAAGTCTGTTGCATTGGTGCATACTGCTAGCCCTGGATGAACTGCATGTTGCACCTAATCATCAACCAATATTCTCTCGTGTTTCACCTATAGATCATTGGTCTTATTACACACCATAAATCCTAAGCACTCTCGGTTGAGGTTTTCTTATTGTCATCACCACTTCAGCATGAAAATGTTTCATTTCTGCTCCTAGCAGCAGGAACACCAAATGATTCGTACAAGTTGGTAATCAGCTTTCAAATGGTGATAGCAGCGCCGCATCCACCTCCAACGCCAATGCAAGCTCCTGATTCCTTCATGTTGATGTAAGGAAGAAATATGATACTTGTGCAGGTGTGCTCAGGTAGTACTATAGAAGTATAGATACCTGCAGTTTATGTGACAAGTATCTTTGGCAGTTTCTTATATCTGCATATGAAATCTTTAGCTTTCTCACAGTAATAAGCATATATGCATTATGCTCATCTCCCTTAAAGAACAAAACTTTGGCTCAACATTCATGATCATCAACCAAAAATAATAATAATAACATTCATGATCATCACCATCAGTCCTGTCATGGGGGAAGATATTTGACTTGTAAACTTCAAAAACTTGTAGTCTAAGAAAGAAGTAAACTCAATCAGAACTTAAACGGGTGCAAGATGGACATTTCTCTAGATAATCTAAGATTCTCCCCATAATGTATGGAGTCATGACGAAGGGAAAGTCTTCAACTACGATTTCATAATCACTTGGTGCATTCCCTGTCACTGAAACTAGGCTCTCTGAGTAGATACATGATTTGTTCAGATAAAGTCCTTCACCAAAACAAAGCTGCTCCATCTTTTGGGTACTTGGGTCGTAAGAGATGGTGTATCCCATCTTATGTTTTATAAGAAACTCGCCATTTCGCCAAATACCTAGTAGTCTGTCAGCATCTTCAACCGGTCCGGTTGTGAATTCCTTGGTCCAAGATCTTTCGTTACCATAGTCCTTCATAACCCATATGTCAAAGCATTTTGTGTAACTTCTTTCCCGGCGAAGATAATCTGGCGTTTGTGGATAAACAATAAGAGAAAGGGATTCATTGAACACTGCAACGACATATAGAGTTTCATCACAATTAATCCTCAAGTCTGCAGGGAGCTCTATCTTTGCCAACACTTCACCGACCATGTCAAAAGAAAGAATATACCAACCACAGCAGTGACCAGCATGGTCGCGCTCAAAAGCCAACCAGTGAACATTTCTGTTGACATAGGTGTCAGTATTAAAATCTTGAAGAATATATAGATAAACATGGTCAAGCAAAGGATCACTTAGCTTTTTCCATGAGTTAGAATTTAAATGATAAACTGCAACCTGACAATAACCTTCTTTGAGAGAAGAGCAGTCCTTGAAAAAGAACACCTTGTAATCATTGGTTTTAGGATCAAAACCAATTTCGACAGCAGCAGGTGATCGAAAACCTGTATGCGAAATAATCGATTCTTCTGGTTTTGGAACTAGCTTGAATTCTCTCGAGGAAACATTCATCAGCGCAATTACATGGCCGTGATCCCTAGAAGATTCATGCAAGCAATATATCCCGTTGCGTGGCCCAAAAATTTCTATGTATTCATACCAATAATCTGGAAACTTCTTTCCTTGCTCTGAATTATCTGAAAACTTGATCCAATCAAGAGAAACAATATCATCTGCGGTTTCCTCTAAATGGACCAAGCTGAAACGAGGGCCTTTTCGTTCATCAGGTGGCAACTCCTCAGGCATATACAGGGAGTGAGAGAGCAGGAAGGAACGATTATTCTTGTTCTGTCTGCTGTGAAAGTGGAGGTGTTTGGTGACAAAACTTGGGCGCCTAATTAGAGCATACCAAGATTTGCAGACACATTGGAATCTCTTCAGAGATTTTACACGCAATCTGCAAAGAATGTCGGACAACACATCCTCGGAGCATGATCTCGCCATATGCACTCAGTCGGATCCTCGGCTCACAAAACAGAACTGAGGAAAACAAAATAAAAATCACAAGAGGGATTCATCATCCTAATATGTAATCATTATTAATATATATGTGTGTGCTTGACAATTGAATATTGGGATTCCTAAACTATTCTTCAATCCGACATAATGGTGTAAAAAAATAAATAAATCAGAGATGATATGAAAAGCCAATCAAGCAGGCTATGTCATGAGTTTCCATTCTGTTTGAATTTCCTTCAGTAGATGCATGAAGAAATGAGATCCCATCAACTAATCAGTTTCATTGAGTTCAATATATATAATAAGCTGATGTGAAGAGCCTAACTGGATATTGATGTACGCGACGACGCAAATGTTGGTGCAAAAAATTTCAGGAGAGAGATTACCCAACATAAATCACTCTCCTTTGATTCTTGAGGAGCCTTGGACGCATCCATACGACGGTGAATCTAGGGGAAAGAGGTACCTGCAAAACAAATACACACTCCGACGCCCAAGTCAATTTCGATTGAAGCAGGTACAATAAAAGAAATCGGTTCGATACTTTTTACCGTTGTTATCCATAATTGGTCCTCTTCTTCCTCACCATCTTCTCCATAAGCGTGCGAATTTATAGACATTTGATTCCTTGGTCCTCACTTCCCGTTGTAGTGGGAGTAGTGGGAGGAGCATGTTCTCCATGAACGATCATGTTTCACGTCATTTATCATGATAGTGTTCATCTTGGGCTTTGACCATCGATTGGGCCTAATTCATTAAGTGGGGGCCCAAGCCGAAATTTTATACCCCCACACAATGCCCCCTTTTTCCTTTCCGTACGAGCTCCGAGTGCGGGAAGGAAAAACACATAAAAACCAAACATTAGTATATGAGGATAAATAAGAACTACTACATATTTTTACTAACTCTTGGAGAATGATTAGAATATCATATAATGTTTCGTGAATTTCGAATCATTTAATGTCCGGGGACGAATATCTCATGAATTTCGAATCATTTACTGTCTCGTGGACTGCGTATCTTTTAGTGTTTTAATGCCTCCGTGGAGGTCTCACAAATCGAAAATCATGTCATATGCAATAGCAAAATTTTTACGACAAACTTTATATAATGCCATAACTTTAACTTGCCTTCAAAAGATATTGCCCCCAATTGAAGCTTTTGTAAAGCCCCATTGTGTCTTTCTTATTATAGTTACAGACTTCCAGCATGATCGAAGACTTCTGAAAAAGTATCAATGCCACTCCAGCAGGCATTCTCGTCTTCGCAACAGGGACTTCACCCTACAAAAAACATGATAAAGTGCAGAGATACTATATTGTATCCACAGGTGGTCTCGATCTCCAGCGCACACCCGGGATCTGTTAGATATATAGCAGCATAAACTTATTACATATCAGATTATAGGAAATAAATATCTTGGATTAGTTGCATGTCTTCAACTGAAGAGAAATATCAAAAACATGTGTAAACAAGAATTTGGAAAGTGCATGGAACTTCTATTTAAAACTGCAGACGTATACACATTCTCTCCTAGCAGTGAGAGCATCATGTAAAATAGTAGATCGACCAATAAAAGTAAACAAAACAAACATGACAAACGAAACAATATGGTGCAAGAGAAGTACGTACTGAACATGGAAAGCCGGGAAACTAGAACAACCACATTTAGCAGAGACAATATCACCATGCATAATCTCAATGTATACATGTAAGTCAAGTACAACAAGTTTAACACCATTAAGGCGATTCCATAACAACAAAGTCCTAAAATATTATAAACACTAGCAGAGACAAACAGACGAACAACATAATGAACCATTGCAAAAGAACGCCTGCCTCCATATATCTATGTAAACAGTCTAAGAAAGGCTATCCCCCAACTGTATTCAACATGAAATATAGCTCAAACTTGACGTGGATTTTGGATTACATGGTAAGTGGGTTAACATAAGTATTAACAAAAGAAAACTAATCATTGATCTAACCAACACTATCAATTCTCCAAATCTTATGATTTCAAGCGCAGTAAAACCTTACCTTGGCTGGTTAGCTTAGCTAACTCATACCTTTGTCTATGAACTCAGCCAACAGATTACCAATACCGATTCATAAGCTCTGTGCTCAAGCTCAGGTTGAATTGATCATGTTTTGGTGCTTCGTCAGCCTCCTCCATGGCGTTCAATCTTATGTATGAGTGAAAGTAAAACCAAAACAAGTTCGTATGCCAAGCAAAATTCAGGTTAGACTTGACCCGACGGTCTTGACGTCTCCAAGGGTTTATCAAATGAACGCCGAAAGGATCCGCTGCTGGACGTCGACGAGTTCCGGGCTAAAAGCGTTCACTTCGTCCGGTCCATGATGGGCTCTGTCGGCATGATCTCGCTGTGCCCTAGCTATATACTGGACGAGGAGGTCGTCAGTCTAAGTGGATGCGAAAAATGAAATTATACCGATACATTCAATCATATACAGAAAATTCAAGTAACAATAAGCATTAAGAAAAAGTAATAATTCTTATCGTCCTCGAGGAATTGTTCTGCCCCCTTTCACTCTTCCCCAACGTTGTTCTTCGTATAACGTTTTTCCCCCACACGTACGTCCTTGGGCCATATCTTCTGTAACTTAATTGGTTCATCTACTATGAACGATAAGACGATGAGAATGAATTTCTTCCTGCCTAGGCCGCGTCGATGGTTACATCCATTATTTCCCCATTATAATCTCACGGCTTTTTGTTCAGGTTTCCCACAGACGGCGCCAACTGTTGATGCAAAAAATTTCAGGAGAGAGATTACCCAACATAAATCACTCTCCTTTGATTCTTGAGGAGCCTTGGATGCATCCATACGACGGTGAATCTAGGGGAAAGAGGTACCTGCAAAACAAATACACACTCCGACGCCCAAGTCAATTTCGATTGAAGCAGGTACAATAAAAGAAATCGGTTCGATACTTTTTACCGTTGTTATCCATAATTGGTCCTCTTCTTCCTCACCATCTTCTCCATAAGCGTGCGAATTTATAGACATTTGATTCCTTGGTCCTCACTTCCCGTTGTAGTGGGAGTAGTGGGAGGAGCATGTTCTCCATGAACGATCATGTTTCACGTCATTTATCATGATAGTGTTCATCTTGGGCTTTGACCATCGATTGGGCCTAATTCATTAAGTGGGGGCCCAAGCCGAAATTTTATACCCCCACTTGTTAAATAACCATTCATTCGTCAATTTTATAATAACATAACATACATATTCTGGGTTCGAATCGAGCAGTAGCAGTACCTGTTCTTCCAACTCTTTGCTCAGCTTGATGATCCAGCACGGGCACCACTTCCGACGGCAATAGATTTCGAAATAAATAGGCTGTAGGTGTGTATTTTAGGGTTAATTACAAAATTAACCCCCCGAGCAATATGATGCTACTTTTATTTCGTATCCAAAGTATCTCCGATGATACCCATGTGGTGGATCCGCTTCCTCAATTTCCCTCCGCGCATCAAGAACTTGAGGGTTTTGTTTTGTTTTTTGCCTATAACACACGTCTTTCTTTTGTGGTTCTTTTTTCCTAGTGTGTTGTTCAAGATGGTCGGCATACCCATCACGTGAAGAGAAGAGCAGCTGGTTACCGCCAACATTTTTGAACCAGCACATAAAGTAATTTTATTGATCAAATAAAAGGTAGATGAACAACGTAAACCTCACCGACTCTTACATGAACATAAACATTGAATTATGTAAAATAACTTATATGACATAAATCATTTTAATGACATAAATCCTAAGATAGGCACTAAGGCCGACCATGGGGTAAGACGAGCAAGGCTCAAGTCTAGGGCCTCAAATTCAAAGGGCCCCCTATAAAAAAAATCATCTAGTGCAAGCATGTATTGCAAATCAATTTGTTTTAGTGGTAGCCATTTGTCTTAATTTTCAAGAGGTTCCATTTTCGAGCATCTCATGTCTAAGTTTTATTGTTTTCTTTATAGTTTTTTTTTTGTCTTTCTTTTACTCATTCATATCCCTTACAAGTTTTCATTTTGGATTTTTATTTACTATTTCTTCATGTTTATATTTAAAGTTGTTTAAACTTTGATTTCATATCTTTTATTTACACCTTAATTTTGTTTGAGTATTTGACTCCCTATTTCGTTTTAAATTTTATTTGATACGATTCTTTTTTATTATCATCTGTTATTGTATAACAGTTCATGAAGCTATTTTTCATTCATAGCCAAGTTATAGCTATTTTCATAATCATTTAATATATAAATAACGAGTTAATGAAAATGATCTTTATCTATTGATTTGTTTTAGAGAAATTTTATTAACACATCTCTAAATGCTAGACACACATATCTTTTTTTTATACAAATTATATAAGACTTTGTGGGTACGGAAAATTACCAAAAAAGAAATTCATATCAAAAGTAAAGAAACCTCGCTTAGAGTTTTTTTCTCCTCTACGAGAACAATATATGTGAAGACACCAAGTCCTAACCAGAAATAACTAGTGATATGTATGATGAACAACTATAGTTTCAAGCAAAACCTAAAGACAACGTAATAGATTACAGTGGTATTTCTCAACCCCTAAATGAGGTATGACTTATCTATCTTTGATTAAGTTTGATCTACTACAAAATTTAGATTTTAGAGTTTGTTGTTTGATTAGATAGTAAAACCGATGGGAGAAGATGTTAAGAAAAAGAAATTCCTCAAGGAAGATCTTAACAAGGTGAAACCTTTTAGAGAATAATAAAAACCTTCGAGGAATATGTCAATGAGGTGACATTACGAGATCGAATAGATGAAACTTTTTGCGAAAAATCTCATCAATGTGAATTTTTACTTTTTGAATAAATTGAGTATCAGATCTAGAAAAATATGTGTATTTAGTGAGTGAGTTATGTATTTTGAATAAAAATATTATAAGAAGTTTGAGTATATATATCTAGTAATTAAAATTGTGTTAATAAATTTTTTTTTTGTTTTAACGACCATTTATGACGGGGCCTCCGAATGTTATTCGCTTATAGCCTCCACACACACACACAAAGCATGCCCTGACAAGCACTATGATCAATAATTGTCCGAATCATCTTACCTATTTAGAGTTTTAAGAACAAAACTACTCAGAAAAGTTAACCCCATAGACAGAACCAGAAGAAATCAGAGTTATCTCCTCAATCACACTTGTACTAAAATCTGGACCAGAATTAGCTGCAGAACTGAACTCGAACTTGAACCATCAATCAAAGAAAGCACCCTACGTGCTCAAACGCTTCTTTTCTTAGCCTTCTTGGGACCCAATCTATTAGCTCCCGCCTTCCAAGGTCTGACATCCTCGACCTTCTATTTGTTTGTAGAGCCAACTAGGTGACTCACCTTCCTTTTTTTTGCTGGTGAGATTGAAAGGACCTCATTCATGTGAGGACCGGTATTTCAAACTTACGAACAAAGGAAAAATCCAAGGTTGAGCTTCCATCATCGTGTACTCATTGCGGCTTCTTTTACCAAAGCTCCATGCATCCATATCACCTCTTCGTTTAGAACCCGTGATGTCTGCAACTCACCTCATTGCTCACTAGATACTTTCATCCACCTTAGCAGGTTGCATCTTGGTTTGAGGGGAGCTTGAAATGGTTCAACTGCAATATTGCCAGGTCGCCTGAGACAAAGGCCCCCAACGACATGAGATCGGACACCATACCTCCTCCTGCCCTAACCACTGCATTAGTGCTTGGATTAAGGTTTGGTAGGGCCATGTAAACCCTAGTAGTATTCATGCTTCCTCCACTAGTGGCACAACTGTTGGAAATAAAGTGGACTTAAACACAGTCTGTTATATTCATGTTAATTGTTTAAGACTTTATCTTGGATAACAATAAACGATAGATATTATATTCTGATTCATATAAGATTTCCGAGTTGTATATCGGTTAGAAATCTAGAAGGTTCATAGTACAAAACCTGATGTACAAGGAATTAGTATTGTGGAAGGAAAGATCTTCATGTTATTTACATTGTTCAATTAGGATTTGGTTATGGGATCAAGTCTTATTTTGTTCACTATATATAGGAGGTTTGAGTCCCTGTGTCCTACACCGAATTGCATCTATTAGCTTCCCATTGTGCTAAGCATCAAGGTTCAGTGACACAGAAGACCAACCTTCATCCTTCACGGTTTATTACGTGTGCAGCAAGTATTCCTCAAGATCAACAATGGTGGCTTCATCGAAGACTGCAGCTAAGTCCGACTGGAGGAGCAACGAAGGTATTATGCATCATACTTAATTTAGTGTTCTTGTTTTGATGTATTTGTGATATTATTGTAGACGATCCTATATTTCATATTTTAACATGGTATCAGAGCATATGGTTTTCTACAAAATCACAAATCGCAAATTGGTTTTTTCATACAAGAACAGGTTTTTTCTGGGATTAATTTTTCTTAAAAAAAAAAACAAAATTAATTAATCAATTTTAAGTATGATTTTTTGAAAAACGAAATAAATAAAAAAACAGGCCTTTAACCCGTTTTACCCGAGCCCAAACCCGGCCCACTTCATAAAATAAAACCCGACTATCTGTTATGAACATAACAGATTGATCGAGTTCTTCATTCTGGGTTTTCTGGGTTGGAAGAGGAAAAGGGATTTGGTTCTCCCTGCTGCAGCTCTGGGCTTTAAAGGTCTGTGTTTTCCGCATTGATTTTCGTTTTCATGCTTTTAAATTGGTGTTGTGCTGAAGCAGAGGCAAAGGTAAGTTCTCTGAAGCTCAAACTTGTCAATTTCAATTCTTGCATCTATGGGAATGTTCATATGGAGAAGTGCTGGTTCATGAATTCGTTGTCTCTGATGCATGTATTGTTTGAAATTGACGTGTGTTGTAGTGGAGGAGGGCGGTAGATTTACTCTTGTTTCTAATATGATATTGTGTATACAGCATGTTTGGATTGAATATATCTCCCCAAATTTTGTTTTCGAAATCTAAGACATGAACATGATATCTACTGGTGTTTTGATTACTGTTTTGGTTTATGTCTTACACAAAGTATGCTTAAATCAAGTTAACAGGTTTAGAAAATCTTAAAGAAAAATACCAAATTGTGCAGTGTTATAAAGTTTTGTTTTTTCTGGCTTCCAAAGAAGTAATCGAGCATGATTTTGTGATATATGCAGTGGTATGTGTGTGTGCAGGAACTGTTTTAGATTTTTTGAAAACTTTTCCTAGTCTAAAGACTTGGACTGCTTTCATCAAATATCTTGTTTCTGTTGCATATGGCATATTAGTTCAGTTTTCTTCATAAAAATTATATGTCACAAAGGCATTGATTTTGTTCACATGGGATATATGTATATATATATATATATATATATGTATGCAGTATGACATTATGAAAGTATGAATTTTCTGTTTGGTTTGATGACTGTGTTTGTGTGTTTTTTGCTATGCTTAAAACCTTGATAAAAGTCAGTTAAAACAACATAGGAAAAACGCTTACAAAATTTTATTTTAATTTTCTTAGGCAATTTTGCTTCTATTGGAGAAGTTGTGGAGCTGAATGGGAACAACTATAGGAAGTGGAGGGATGATGTAGAGTTTTATATGGGAATGCACCAAAACATAGATTACTGCCTCCTCAAACCCAAACCTGTAGACACCGAAGAAGAAAACAACATGGATGCTGACAGCTCGTGGCATTATTATGAATGGTTTAGGACCAATAGAATGGCTAAGAATGTGATAAGGAGAACTATGTCTGAGGTTGTTAGGGGATCGATAGAGGAACCTGAGGATGCTATAGACTTTATGGCTAATATTGATGATAAATATGAGGAAAGTGAAAAGGCTGAAGCAGCTAGGCTCCATAAAGAATTTCATGAACTGAAATATGATGGGAATGGGAGTGTTAGGGAGCACATAATGCATAAGGTTCAGCTGAATGGGAAACTCAGAGATTTAAAAATGGGAGTTGCAGATGCACAGCTTGTGCATGATGCACTTTGGTCACTTCCATCAACCTTCAGCCAACTGAGATCTACTTATAATGCTCTAGAGGTCAAGTGGACTATTAATAAGCTAATTTCAGTGTGTGTGGATGAGGAAAATACTATCCGAGGAGAAGCTGAACCATCAACTGCAGTTAATCTGGTGGAGAAGCCTAAGTGGAAGAAGAAGAATAAGAACAAGGTTAAGCAGACCACCAATTTTAAGGTATCCAGCAAACCTGCAGATTCTAAGGGTGACAAGTCCTCTAAAGTTAGGTGTTTCTTCTGTAAAAAGATGGGACACGTTAAGAAGGATTGCCCTGGTTTTAAAGCATGGATGATAAATAAAGGTGACTGTTTTCCTAACTCTGTTTTTTCTTTAGAAGTTAATTTCCTAAATGTTAGTTCACACACTTATTGGCTAGATTCAGGCTCACCAATACATATTACCACTTCATTACAGGGTATAATAAGGAGGAGAGCTCCAAGGACAAGTGAGCAAAATGTCTGCGTTGGAAATGGTCAAAGAGTAGCAGTAAAAGCCATAGGATGCTTAAGGATTGATTTAGGACAAGGAAATTTTTTAGTTCTCGAGAATGTCTTTTATATTCCCTCACTTAAGAGGAATTTGATTTCTGTAGGCCTTTTGGTTGACATTGGTTGTAGTCTTGTTATTGATTTTAGTGGAATAAAACTTTTTCAGAATTCAGCTTATATTGGTTCTGGTTCTTTTTCAAATAAATACCTTATGCTTGACTGTTCTACTGTTAAGAATGAGATTCATCTACTTGAAAATAATTCAAGAACTTGCACTGATAATCAAGTTGCTGGTGTTAAAAGAGTTTTATTTAATAACAAATCTGCAAATCTTTGGCATAAAAGACTCGGCCATATATCTAAAAACAGACTTAAAAGACTTGAGAAATTAAATGTACTGCCTGCACTGTGTTATGATGATTTGAATGATTGTGTGGAGTGTTTTAAAGGGAAATTAACAAAGACCAGAAAACTTACAGCTGCTAGAAGTGGAAAACTTTTAGAATTAATACACACTGATATTTGTGGACCTTTTCAGCATAAGACCAATTGTGGGAATTTTTATTTCATTACATTCATAGATGACTATTCGAGGTACTGCTATATTTTCCTACTTTCAGAAAAGTCTCAAGCTTTGCAAGCATTCAAAATTTATAAGTCTGAAGTTGAACTGCAATTAGAGACTAAGATTAAGACTGTTAGATCAGATAGAGGTGGAGAATTTTATGGGAGGTATACTGAAGCAGGCCAGCAAAAGGGACCCTTTGCAATGTTTCTGCAAGAACATGGCATACAAGCTAAGTATACCACCCCCTATAGTCCAACTCAAAATGGTGTAGCAGAAAGGAAAAATAGAACCTTGTTAAATTTGGTTAGATCAATGATGTGTACTACAGTTTTGCCTTTATTTTTGTGGGGTGAAGCACTTAAGACTGCAAATTATCTTTGCAATAGATCACCCTCAAAAGCTGTAGAAAAGACACCATATGAATTATGGTGTGGCAAACAGCCAAGCTTGCATCATCTTCATGTTTGGGGATGCAAAGCTGAAGCAAAAATTCCAGATCAATTAAGAGAAAAATTGGATCCCAAAACAGTTAGCTGTAGGTTTATAGGTTATTGTGAAAAATCCAAAGGTTATAGATTTTATGCACCTCATAATTCAACTAGAATTATAGAAACCAGTAATGCAAAATTTCTGGATGAAGCTTACAGTACATCAAATTTCAGAGATCTGTCTTCAGAATTTGTTGAACTAGTTGAACCTGAGGCTACAGTTAATAGAATGCCTTTAAATGCAGACACTACCATGACTGATGTTTTTGTTCAAAATCGAAATAACAATAATAATGCAGCAGCTGAGTTTCCTGAACCTCAAAATAATGTTGCTGAAGAAATTCAACAACCTATGCAGCCTGAACCTCAAAATTTAGGTCCTCAAAATTCCCAGCCTCAAAATTTAGGGCAACCTCAAAACATAGAGCAACCTCCATTAAGAAGATCAGAAAGGCCTAGAAAACCAGTTTATGGAGAAAATAGTGATTACTATGTTTATCTCCAAGAACAGGATGAACTTGTAGAACTGGATGATCCAATGAGTTTTAAACAAGCTCAGGATTCAGATGAAGTTGAAAAATGGGATGCAGCTATGCAGGAAGAACTAGATTCTATGCATAAGAACCGAGTATGGGATTTAGTGAAACCAGACCCTAACCATAAGCCAATTGGTTGTAAATGGGTGTATAAGACAAAAAGAGATGCTGAAGGCAACATAGAGAGACATAAAGCTAGGCTGGTAGCTAAGAGTTTTACACAAAAAGAAGGCATCGATTTTAATGAAACTTTTTCTCCTGTGTCCACTAAAGATTCATTCAGAATTATAATGGCACTAGTGGCACATTATGATATGGAACTTCATCAAATGGATGTAAAAACTGCATTTTTAAATGGAGAATTAGAAGAAATTATATACATGAAACAGCCTGAAGGTTTTGTACAAACTGGTAAAGAAGAATATGTATACAAACTTAAGAAATCAATCTATGGTTTAAAACAGGCCTCTAGACAGTGGTACAGAAAATTTGATTCAGTTATCACTTCTTCTGGTTTTACAGAAAACATAGTTGATGAATGTGTATACCTTAAGAGTACAAATGAAGGATTTATTTTTCTGATTTTGTATGTTGATGATATTCTTTTAGCTAGCAGCAGTGTCAAATTACTAAATGAGACTAAGGACTTTCTCTCGAGTAATTTTGATATGAAGGATTTAGGTGAAGCCTCTTTTGTTTTAGGAATTGAAATTAAGAGAGACAGAAAAATTGGGGTTTTAGGCTTATCTCAACAGAACTACATTCAGAAAGTTCTCAAGAGATTTCATATGGAAACTTGTAACACAAGTGATGCTCCAATGTCAAAAGGTGACAAACTGTCCAAAATTTCTAAAAATGGGGGGAAGACGTCTCTTATGGAAAGCAAACCTTATGCACAGCTTATTGGTAGCCTTATGTATGCACAGGTTTGCACTAGAGCAGATTTAGCATTTTCAGTTGGAATTTTGTTCAGGTTCCAATCTGCACCTACTCAGGAACATTGGGTTGTAGGGAAAAAGGTTATTAGATATTTACAGAAAACCAAATCTCACATGTTAGTTTACAAGAAAGTTGATAAGCTTGAACTAGTTGGTTATACAGATTCGGATTTTGCTGGTAATTTTCCAAAGTCAAATAAATCCACCTCAGGTTATGTTTTCATGTTAGCTGGAGGTGCTGTGTCTTGGAAAACTGAAAAACAAAAATTAATTTCGACATCCACCATGCAGGCTGAATATGTTGCTGTATATTCAGGGGTTTGTCATGGACTATGGATTAGGAATTTTCTCATGTACACTAAGGTTTTAGGCCATTTAGTTTCTGGTCCATTGAAAATGTATTGTGACAATGAGGCTGCAGTATTTTTCAGTAAAAACAGCAAAAGATCAAATAGTTCAAAGCACATTGCCTTAAAATACTATAGTGTGAGACAACAGGTTAAGTATGGTGAGGTTGAGGTCTTAAATATAGACACTGACTCACAACTAGCAGATCCATTTACTAAAGCACTTTCCATCTCAAGTTTTCAGAAGCATATTGAGAATATGGGAATTCTTTCAAATTTGAGTTCTTAGGTTCAGTGGGAGCCGAATTTATTTTATCTGATCTAAAGTATATATTTTCAGAAGATTTTTGTATTAGGCAGTTTTTCCAGATGTAATTTCAATTCAACAGATTCTTGTACTCTATTTTATTGATCAATAAAGTCTCGAGGTATTTTCAGATACAAGAATTCATTGTGTTGTTCAGAAATTTCTAGTTGTGTTGTTATTTTTATAAAACAGATTTTATTGTTTATACTTATAGTCATAATGTCATTCAGTTCATGCATTTTACCATTTTCAGTCCAGCACTGGTAAAATGTTTACTGCAGGTTTTATTCAGTTCATAAAAACATTAATTTGGACTGTGAATTTTTGACACCTCAGGGAGATATACAAGTCAAAATTTATTCACCCTTTCACTCGTTAGCTTATGTGATTGCAGTGATTGTTGTTCTGTGATCTTTAGCTAAGAGGATTATTTGTTATCCTTAAGGTTCTTGATTCAGCAACAGTAGCTGTAAATTGACCAAGCTGGATGAACCAAGAATTTTCTTTTGTTTCAAAATTGCGCAACTTCAGTTGTTATCCTTCATTAATTAATTCAGTAACATGTTTCAGACAGTGTTAGTCCAAGTGGGAGATTGTTGGAAATAAAGTGGACTTAAACACAGTCTGTTATATTCATGTTAATTGTTTAAGACTTTATCTTGGATAACAAGAAACGATAGATATTATATTCTGATTCATATAAGATTTCCGAGTTGTATATCGGTTAGAAATCTAGAAGGTTCATAGTACAAAACCTGATGTACAAGGAATTAGTATTGTGGAAGGAAAGATCTTCATGTTATTTACATTGTTCAATTAGGATTTGGTTATGGGATCAAGTCTTATTTTGTTCACTATATATAGGAGGTTTGAGTCCCTGTGTCCTACACCGAATTGCATCTATTAGCTTCCCATTGTGCTAAGCATCAAGGTTCAGTGACACAGAAGACCAACCTTCATCCTTCACGGTTTATTACGTGTGCAGCAAGTATTCCTCAAGATCAACAATGGTGGCTTCATCGAAGACTGCAGCTAAGTCCGACTGGAGGAGCAACGAAGGTATTATGCATCATACTTAATTTAGTGTTTTTGTTTTGATGTATTTGTGATATTATTGTAGACGATCCTATATTTCATATTTTAACAACAACCCTACGTATTACCAAGCACCACAACCTCAGACATGTCAGGCGGTCTGTCTTAACATGTATACCCATGTTCCAACATCCCATAAGTCGTGCAAAAACCAAAGACCCTTTCATCTGAATTGCAGGTTAGCCGAGGTCTGAAATATCTGAAATCAAATGTCAACAAGGTATAGGCTTGTTTGATAGGATCAGAGATATGATAACAAACTTGGACTAAAACTCTCTCAACTTGTTTGATATCAGGGTTACAAACCACCCTAAGGTGGCCCCAATTATCACCGCTGCCCCTCATGTTATCAAGGCCGGAGGCAATCCCAAGATCTCTATCCAGAATGGGAAATTCCGACTAGGAACTTGAGCAGTCAAACATAATCAGTCATAGGGAGCCACGACTAACAGATTCATGCCGTAAAACCATGTGCCATCGACTACATGTTTTCGATCCTCCTCGAGGTTAAACCAGAGGGTGAAACGGTCTTCTTCTGCCCTCATGAGAAACCAGTTCTTGAAACCCCAAGCAGTGGTTAGGGTTCCCATGACAGCTTTCGGATTGGGCTTTAGCGACAATAGTTGACCGACGACGTGGTGGTGAGGTGCGGCGACGAGAACACAAGCCGTGCCCTATAAGATCTTCCTTTGTTCTTGATAGCAAGAGATGTAGTGAAGTGGACAGTGACTTCTTCCGACATGTTGACGTGAGAGAAGAGGAGAAGAGATGGTGCAAAGCAGCGACCAAAGGAGAAAATAAACCCTAGCAGAGCTCTTTGTCTTGCACGACGCTTACTTACTAAGCTAAACTAACTTAATAAATTAGAAACCAATAATTAGGTGCATGATGACACTTTTATTTTGTAATTAACATTTTAAGATGAAATAAGAAACAGTCGTATTTTAACCTTACTATGGATATTGGAATAACGTGAGGGTTACAAGTTGATTCAAGATTCAGTAGTTCTTTGAATTGTTTTCATGTTCAAAATAGTCGTATTTCAACATGATATATTAAAGTTAAAATACACACACACATACATACTAAATGTCATAAGAAAAGATCGAATAGGTCTTACTACACAAACCTCTAGTGTCTGGTTAGGTAAGGATGGACTCTTTAATTTTGTAATTAACATTTTAAAATGCAATAGATAAGAAACATCTTTTGACCCTTATTATGGATATTGAAATAACTTGAGGATTACGAGGAGAAATTTTTCTGTCCTCCCAGAGGACCACCTCAACGTGCCCAATGGTCCTCCTTGAAAAATAGAAATTCGTCACGTGGTATTTTTTTTACACTTCATAACAAGATAAAAGAAAATTACTGAATTTAACTAAATTAAAACCAAACAAAATCAATCATTCATAAAAAAAAAGTTAATAAAAACAGATATGATGGGTATCCATCTCATAGAACACATGAATTGGGGTTGTACGTTATCCAGAAAATGTTTCATGCCAAATCCCAAATACTTTAGATTTTTCTTACTGATCATGTCACGCCCCGATTCTTAAATTTTACCTTAATTACTAGCATAGTTGTAATAAAGGTTTTTCCATCTTCGTCCTTAAGTTTATAATTTAATTGGTCCTTAGAGAGGTTGTGAGGGACGATTATTTCGAAAGATTTATTTAAAGGAAGAAAAATGTGACGACGGTAAAAATTGTAATTTTTGCTAGTAAAATGTAATTTTTATTGGGGGTATTATTTTTGGGGTGTTAAATTTTGGAGTGGGTTTTTAATGAGGTGTTGGACCGGTTTCTCTCTCTCCTCCCGAGCCTCTCTCGCTGCCGGATTTTCAGCTGCCTGTTCGCCGCCGCCCCAGACCTCCGCCCCGGTCCTGATCGAACCACCATCCTCTCCTCTTCATTTTGGGTAGGTGATCGAGCCTATAACGCCGCCGATCGAAGGGAAACTCACCCGAAGGGTCCGGAGCCGGCAACTTCCCGACGCCGGAACTCCTTCCTCCGGCAGCCATAGCTAACGATCCTTGGCTCGTTGGAAAACCCTCATCCCGTGCAGAAATCCCTCCAAAGGACTCCCTCCCTCTTGAGCTAGGTAAGGAGAAATCGGTGTTGAAAATTCTAGGGCTTTATTGATATTTTCGTTCGATTAGCATAGTTAGGCTTGAAATTGGTGTTTGTGCTAGTTAGGAAAGTTGTAAAGGAGGTTGAGACCAGGACAAGTACTTTAGCCGACGAAAAATTTTCGTCGGCCTGTTAAAAAAATTCGTCGGCGAAGCTCTTAGCCGACGAAGGTTCGTCGGCTATAGTGTCGTCGGGAAAGGGTCGTCTGTGATGACTTTAGCCGACGACACAAAAAAATTCGTCGACTAAAGCATGACTATAGCCGACGAAATAATATCGTCTGCTATAGTCCAAACTCATACTATAGCCGACAACATTATTTCGTCTGCTAAAGTATGCACTATAGCCGACGATTTTTTTGTCGGCTATAGTCCATACCTTAGCCGACGACATTTTGTGTCGTCGGTTATCTTCCAAACTTTAGCCGACGAATAATTTAAAATATTCATCGGCTAAAGTTTGTAATAAAAAAATATAAAACACCTATGGCCGACGAAATATAGTATTTTTCGTCGGCTTTATAGGCATTTAGCCGACGAATTGAAACATATTTCGTCGGCTAAAACTTAATTTTTTTTTTTATAAAAAAAAAACTTTAGCCGACGAATTAAGGCTTTTTTTCGTCGGCTATAAGTGCATTCCAGTAAAAAAAAAACCCCGAAATTTCTGAATTACCATTCCAAGCAAGCTGCAAAAAACACCAAAACAATTCCATATAACCAACAACAAACACATAAAAGAATATATGAACTACATAAAAGTATCAATTACATAAAAGTATCAATTACATAAAAGTATATATATGAACTACGTAAATTCTATATCGTCTAAATTAAAGTCCTCTTCTGGGGGCTGCTGCGGAGGTTGCGGCGGCTGGGGTTGCGTCATGGGCGGAGGCGGAAGTCCCTGAATCTGGGCAGTTGCAAAGTCCTGCATGTACTGGATCAGCTGCAGCTGCTGGGCGAGCTGGATGGCCTGTATCTCGGCAGCATAGGCTGTCTGCGCGGCATTAAAGGCTGCCTGCGAGGCAATATAGGCAGCCTGAGCAGCTTGTTGTTCTCGTAGTCTCTGAACTTCCGACTCTAACTGAGTCGTCCTGTTGATCGTGGACGTGGTCCTGCTGCTGGTTGAGGCTGCCTTTCGTTGAAATCCTAGAGTGGTCTTCAGGACCCCCTCGCCTCTCTTTCCTAGACCTCGGCAGTAGAAGTTGTTTGCTCTCGGTGGGAAGGCTGTGCCCATGATCCTCGCCCCAATCGTTGGATCCGAAGTGTCGATCCAGGACATGGCTTTGAACATCTCTTCCTCCTGCGTGTCCGGCCATGTCTCCCTCACTACGGTACTCATGACCTCGTCAGTAGCCTCCCTCACCCTCGCCTATATGGATAGGAAAAAAATTATTAATTAAAATTTTTACATAAATTTAAAAATTTAAAAACGTAAGGTGACTTACAATATCCTCCTGGGAGTCAGGATATGCCTTCTCGTACGTATAGACGTACGGGTTGACTTCTGGATGTTCCCTGGCCGCCTCGTCCATGAAGACAGCGAACGGTCTAGAACCGGCATGATGGTTCCTTGTGTTGCGTTGCCGGTTCTGAGCGTTCACCCGGGAAACCGCCTTTAAAGAAAAAAGTAAACTATTAGTAGAATATTTTAAAACGCACGTACTTATTTTTAAATTAACTAACTAATTTATTGAAATACCTGTTTACGAGGGTTGTTGAATTCTGATGTCAGAAGCCAACGCCACTCGTACTCCCTGTACTGGAACTCAGCAGGGGTATCAGAACGTGCGTTCCCGTGCGTAGTCCAATGGGTCCGCAGCTCGTTCTTCCACTCCTTGTACCTACAGATACAACAGAAATATTAGAAATATTATTAATATCACATACAATTTTATTTTTCATTAACTTCCCAACGTACCTTCCCCCATGCACAGCGTCGGCCCAGCTGTCCCTCAGGTGCTCGGGAACCTCAAACCACACCTGCATTTAACCGTTTATTAGTTTAGCTTTTCGAGAAATCAACAATTTAATACATAATATTATTTTGTAAACTCACTGACATCGCGTTGTGGACCATGTCCTTAACCTCCTGCGGGACCTCGCCCCAGTCGGACCACAACATAGGGACTCTATCCCTAATGAGAGCTCCCACGCGGCCGGCGTACGTCCTCGACTTCCCGCCCGATACTACGTGGCCATCCCCGTCAGTATCGATGACGATCCTCCCCACGGTACCCACCATCTTCTCGAGGGCCTTCCTTGTGACGGGGCCTCTCTTCTTCTTTGTGCCTATCACATGAAGTAATCATGCATCACTGATTACCTGAGGAGCTCGCGACGGATTCCGGCTCTGTCGCCGATGATGATACCCTCGCAGAAATAAGAGGCATATCAAAAGGCACGAACCGGTACGCCGCTGATGGAGCCACTGACGGGGGCAGTAGATAAATCGGCGTCCCTGAGCCATCGACTACAGGTAACGCCGATATCATCCGCGGAAGGAACAGATGAGGCGGCGGCATCTGTACCCCAGATGACCCACTATCCGAAGAAGTAGGACCCGGAGTGGGCGCCCGGTGTATCTCGGGCATACGAGGTGCAGACACCTCCGTCTGGGTCTGAGGCCACAAGGGCCTCGGGGAACGAGGGACGGCCGCCTGCCTCGATGAAAGGGGGACCTCCAGCGCCGTCTCCAGAAGGCTCGCACGTCTGGCTGTCATCTGGCCCTGAAACGTCGTTTGAGGGTTGCTAGAGGTTCCCTCAGACGATTCGGACCTTTGGCCCTTCGAACTCTTCTTCGATCGAAAAAAGCCGCTCATCCTATTTAAAATATTAATCTAAGGCTTTAGATTATTTTGTCTTTATTTTATAAAAAATTATACATGTTTAAAATTATACTTATTCAATAAATAGATATACATAACAATATATATAGATATACTTAATTAACATAGCATAAAAGTAAATTCGAAATCAAAAATAGCTTCATACCAATATATATATAGATATATATATATATATTTTACTTACATAACAATATTATATATATCAACATCATCATAAATTAACTAACATATCATAAAACTAAATTCGAAATCAAAAATAAATTAACACATATATTCAAAAATAAACACATAAACTAACATAATTAAATTAACACAAATTAAATTAACATAAATTAAATTAAGACAAATTAAACCAAACGATAACAATGAGCATGTTCTTACAAAAATATTATCATATCGTAGTAAGAAATCAGAAACTACGAGTTCCCGAATGTAAGAAATATCAGAATGTGTGTGATACCAATATATCAACAACAACAAAATTAAGCAACAACAATAAAATTAAGCATCAATATATCAACAACAATATAATTAAGCAACAACAACAAAATTAAGCACCGAACCTAAGAATCAATCGGGAGGCAGGGAGGAGGGCGGGAGGCAGGGAGGAGGGAGGAGGCGGCGACGGGAGAGGGAGGGAGGAGGGAGGAGACCGGGAGGGAGGAGGGAAAAATTGCGGAAATGAGGGAGGAGGCTAGGGTTTCGCAGTTAAACCCGAAGACTTTAGCCGACGAAATAATTTGTTCGTCGGCTAAAGATAAAAATTTCGTCGGCTATACACCAATTCGTCGGCTAAACCTTCTAAACTCGTCGGCTAAAACTTTGAAATTCGTCGGCTAAACCTTTGCAACTCGTCGGCTAAACCTTTGAAATTCGTCAGCTAAACCATTGCAATTCGTCGGCTAAACCTTTGAAATTCGTCGGCTAAACCTTTGCAATTCGTCGGCTAAACCTTTATACATTTGGCATGTTGTGATCGTGATGATCAAACTTGAGAAACACAAATCCGGCCGTCAGATCTGACCATCATGATAAAGTACATGTATGAGAAAAAATTCAACTTGATCCGAAAAGAATAAGGGCTCGATCCGGACGGTCAATCTCGTAAGTCAAACCCCTAAACGCACGGAAAAAGTCGTTCGACCGTCTAAATTACGTATTTTGGCCGGACCTCCAACTGAAAATAGTTTTAAACCGATGACACGCAACAAGTCGTATAAAATTTTTATGCAAAATAACCACCGAACCCGGGGCTACCCATAGGGAGAAAGAATTGAAAATTGCATTGACCGCAACTATCGGCACCGAGACATGACCGGAATACCGTGATTTTTCAACCGTAGACCTATTTCACCATTCTGGTCATGTCTTATTTCACGACTTTTTTACGTTTGAAGGTTCTACGTATAGTTTGTTTTTGAAACGGAACATTTACATAACACTTGGTAAACAAGTTATACAACATTAGTACGCATGTTGTGATCGTGATGATCAAACTTGAGAAATACAAATCCGGCCGTCAGATCTGACCATCATGATAAAATACATGTATGGGAAAAAATTCAACTTGATCCGAAAAGAATAAGGGCTCGATCCGGACGGTCAATCTCGTAAGTCAAGCCCCTAAACGCACGGAAAAGGTCGTTCGACCGTCTAAATTACGTATTTTGGCTGGACCTCCAACTGAAAATAGTTTTAAACCGATGACACGCAACAAGTCGTATAAAAATTTTACGCAAAAAAACCACCGAACATAGGGCTATAGTAGGTAATAGAAAAATTTTAGGGTTTAGCCGACGAATACCCTAACGTATTCGTCAGCTATAGTATGTAATTAAAAACTTAAAAAATAACTATAGCCGATGAAATATTAGGTTATTCGTCGGCAAAAAACATCTTAGCCGACGAATGACAGTGTATTTCGTCGGCTAAAGTGTGTAATAAAAATAAATAAAAAACATCTATGGCCGACGAAATTAAGGCTTTTTTCGTCGGCTAAGATAGTTTAGCCGACGAATGACAGTGTATTTCGTCGACTATGTGTAATAAACAAAATAAAAAACATCTATGGCCGACGAAATTAAGGCTTTTTTCGTCGGCTAAAACATCTATGGCCGACGAATTAAGGCTTTTTTCGTCAGCAAAAACCATCTTAGCCGATTAATTATAGTGTATTTCGTCGGCTAAAATAAAAAAATACATTAAAAAAACAGACGATATTAGTAAACCATACATTAAAAAAAACTGTTCATCATGTATCACCGAAATTCATATAAAATAACTGAAATATGAATTCAACATGTGTAAACTATAAAGGAAAAGGTCTTTGAAAAATTATACAAATGAATCGGAATCATACATTAAAACTAAGGCTCGTAAACGGAATCATCCGATGAGTCTTCTTCGGTGTCCGAATTAATTTCTGGTAATATATGTATTTCCTCATTGCCAGAGTCTTCGTCTGTTTCTTGATTTGGATCAACATCAACAAGCCTTGGCTCTTCATCACGAATTCGCAACGAACGACCCGCTTTAAAATTATTAAGGCGAATGGTAGAGGAGTTAGGAATACCTATTGCGTTGGGCTCTTGATACGCAACATCCTCTTCCTCGTCTTCGGCCTCTCCAAGTGTAGCCGCCCGGCAAATGTTTCGAGGGTGCACAAGGTTGACTACTTTCCACGCGACACCCTTAGCAAGGTCATCATGATAAAACACTTGTTTTACCGATGTGGCAAAAACGAACGGGTCATCTTCGTAAGAACTTATAGCAGTGTTCACCGATAATATTCCGTACTGATCGGTCTTCATGCTCTGCGGCCTAGTATCAAACCATCTACACTTGAAGAGGTGCACTGTCATGCCTTGCCCATAAACGAGTTCCACCACTGAATCAAGAACACCGTAATAGTCAACTCCATTCCGCCCACCATGTGCCATGACCCCAGAATTCTGTGTTCTCCTTCTGCTGTCTCTTTGTTCGCATATAAATTGCACGCCATTCATCTTGCACATCGGATAAACTCTTGAGACTATCGGTTTCATCGCTAGAAGTCTTAGTTCGTGCGACCAATTTGGGTGACAATCAAATTGAATATGGTTCATCTGCAACCAACGGTCGTTCAACTGTAAATATGGATAATTATGCAATAAACATAAACCCGTAGAGAAAAATTAAATTACGTACCCAACCGCCAAAATAATCTGCGAACTCCCTGTTGTGGTACTCGAGATCACCTTGAATGTCTGGACAATGTAGATGGATGTCTTTCCAGTATTCAACCTCTTGACAGTTAATCAATACCCACTAGTGGGCAATGACTAGCTCAGGTGGTTGCAACTTGTAGGAGTCTGGTAAAATTCCATACACTTCAACATCACTAGAGACTATGGAAAGATTGAACTTCGGTACATCTACCGGCATGGTTTGCGGAGTTTCCTTCAACGCTCCTAAATACAACTTCATGTAGGTGACGCACTCGTGCGCAATATATGCTTCAGCTATACATCCTTCAGGAGCGGATTTATTAGCCACATAAGCTTTGTAGTCTCCAAGTTGCGTGTAAATAAATCAAGTTGCAAAATGTTATGATTATTGAACATGTATATATATTGAGGAATTCAGGTGTAAAAATCGTACCTTTCCATGGGATACATCCAAGTGTAGTGCACTGGACCGGTAAGCAACAATTGCTCGGGAAGATGGATCATCAGGTGAGGCATGATGTCAAAAAAATTTAGAGGAAATATCATCGCAAATTTACACATGATATAAATGATGTCCATTTGCATTTCCCGGAGGTCACATCGAGACACTTCCCGTATGCATAACTTCTGGAAAAATCTTCCCAACGATACTAACGGCTCCACCACCTAACGGGGAAGGAACGGTCGAATGAAAACAGGGAAGAGACGTTGTAGTAGGATATGACAGTCATGACTCTTCAACCCGTACATCTTATTGTCCCGGAAGTTCACACACCGGGCTATATTTCATGCATAGCCTGAAGGATACTTCACACAACTCATCCACCTGAAAATTAGGTTCTTCTGGTCAGGCTTCACGGTGTAAGGAGTTTGAGGCATTTTTTTCTTCCCATCTTTCAACCACAAATGTCTTCTTATTCCGCATTTTTTTAGATCAATGCGTGTCTTAGGACCGTCTTTCGTCTTCCCCTCCAAGTTCAGCACTGTGCCCACCACACTGTCGCACACATTCTTTTCTATGTGTATCACATCCAGGTAGTGCCTGATCAACAACTTACTCCAGTATGGGAGTTCCCAGAATATGCTCTTATGTGTCCAGAATTTGTACCTGTCGGGTCTTTCAGGTATTGCCGCCACAATGTTGGGATGATTGCTGAGCTGCCCAAAATCGTACTTATTAAGCACTGCTAAAATTTCTTCCCCCGTCCATCTTCTGGGAGGCACACCGTGTTCTACGGTCCCATCAAATGCCTTGTTATCGAACCGTCATTCGTGATCATATGGAAGGAAAGCACGGTGACCCAATCTGCATATCTTGTTGCAATGACTGCTGCTCCCCTCATCGCTAAGGCACTCTGGACATGCCTTGTATCCCCTAACAACATTGCCCGACAACATCCCACGAGCAGGAAAATCACTGATGGTACCAACAACCATGACATGCATCTGGAACATCTCGTGTGTGTACTTGTTATAAGTGGGATGACCAACGTCCCACAAAAATTTAAGCTCTTCAATCAAAGGTCTCAAATACACATCGAGACACTTCCCCGGATAACCGGGCCCCGGAATCAACAAACTCAACATATTGTATTCCTTCTTCATGCACATCCATGGGGGAAGGTTGTACGGTACCAAAATCACCGGCCATATACTGTATTGAAGACTCATGTTGCCAAAAGGGTTGAACCCGTCGGATGAGAGCCCGAGCCTCACATTTCGGACCTCTGACGCAAAATGAGGAAACTCCCTGTCTATATGCTTCCAAGCCTCCCCGTCAGCAGGGTGTATAAGGGTATCTTCGTCATGTAATTCCCTATCAGCGTGTCATCTCATCGCTTCGGCCGTGTGTGAAGACATGTACAACCGCTCCAACCTATCCGTCAAAGGGAAATACCGAAGTACCTTTACAGGTTTCCTGTTACCTGCAGGAGTCAGCTTATATCTGTCAGTGTGACATACCAGACATGCGTCAAGGCCACCAAGGTCATTCCCTTCTGGATCTTTACCCCAAAAGAGAACGCAGTCATATCTGCATGCATGGATCTTGATGTAGGAAAGCCCAAGATCTTTCAGGATACATCGGACCTTCCGGTAAGTGGTAGGCAGACGATGACCGTTGGGCAGCATCGAAGCAGTGTACTGTAGATACCTTCACGGTCGATTTTGTCTCAACTTTAATCTTCATTACGTCCATCACACTTTCAAGAACGGTCTTCTGACAACCGGGGTACACAGGGGTCTGTTGGAAAGCAAGCAGTTTGTTGTACTTTTCAATACCAGCAGTGTTCACAGCTCTAGGGAAAGGCTGCACCGGGTCAGGCATATACTGTCCTTGAGCGCATACACCGCTCTCATAAGGAAACATGTCGTTGACGAATGCCGTTGTTGGATCGTTGGATGTACTAGCACTGCCCGTCTCGGAAAATTGGTCATGATCATGCGGACCCCCTGATGATGTTTCACCGTGATATAACCAACATCTGTACTTCTCCCAAAACCCGTTACTCCTCAGGTGCTGCCATACTTTGTCAATGGGAAATCGATGCATATCGCTGCGACACTGACATTTCGTGCACGGGCAATAGAAAATTGTATTCCTGTTAGCATTAGTCAGTGCATATTCTATAAAACTCATAACTCCTGCACCGTATCTTTTGTCCCATTTTGGAAGCGAAATCCAACTCTTATCCATATCCTGAAAATATAACAATATATATATATATATATATTTATAACGCTGCTAGCTAATTATTAATAAAATTTCATGCCATATATAAAATCTCAATTCATTTAATATATATTCTACGTACTACAACTAATTAATAACAAATTAATTAACACACACACATATATATATACTTAATAATTACAGAACAATATTATACATGCATATATATATCTACATCATCACAAAATCATCATTGTGGTATATACCATCAACACAATATTATAAATTACTTAATATATATATATATATATCTACTACTTAATTATAAACAACTTCATATATATTATATATCAAATCATCAACTAAATCGATTAACATATATGTATATATATACATCCAACATACGTACTCAAAATTAATCAATTAACTCGATCACAATCAAAATCATATATCAACATCATCACAAAATCATTATGAACTCATATATATCATCAACAACTTCATACCATATCAACACAATAATATTATAAATTAATATTAACATATATATATATATATATATTTACTATTTATTAACAACAAATTAATTCATATATATTATCAATTCAAATCATCAAGCAAATCGATCAACATATATATATATATATATACATCCAACGTACTCAAAATTAATCAACTCAATCACAATCAAAATCAATAAACTCAATTAATCACACTTAAAATCGATCAACTCAAACAAAACTCAATTAATCAATATATATATACATATACGTACCTATATATGGCTCCATAAACTGATTATGGACAGATTTCGACAACACTCAAACTTTTTCTCCCCTTTTTTCTTCTCCCGTTTTTTTCAGATGAGCTGCTGCTGCCCAGATCCATAAATATAAAGCACTTTAGCTGACGACAATGAATTTCGTCGGCTAAACTTTTAAATATTTCGTCGGCCATAGTTTGTGAACTTTAGCCGACGAAATAAATTCTTTAGCCGACGAAAGTTTTTTTCGTCGATTAAAGTTTACCATAGCCGACAAAAATTTAAAATAGCCGGCGAAAGAAAATTTCGTCGGCTAAAGTGGACTTCATAGCCGACGAAAATTTACCTTAGCCGACGAAAAAATGCTTCGTCGGCCTGGTTTTTTTTTTCGTCGGCTAAAGCCTTTCTTCTGGTAGTGAGAGGAAAGTGCTGTTAAAATCTGGTGGCCATTGGAGGTTACCGGAGCTGGCCGCTGCTGAAAAAGTGTTTTTAATGGAAAATTTTAAGATGAGTTTAATGGTATGATTTTTAGAATTTTTGGAGGAGTTTTGGATAAGTTTGAAAAAATTTTAAAGTTTGGTATTTTTTGCGGATTAATAAATTAGAATCCGGCCATTTGATTATTTATAGTTATGAAGGTGAAAGGTGATTTTCAGGATGTCGGTATTTGTGGTGAATTTTAGTTTGCGGCGACTTTAAGGCTAAGAGTTAAGCATGGTTGAGCACGTGAAGCTCACCTCTTATTTTGCCTCTTTTTTTTATAAGCGCCGGTTTCCTAGTTGAGGATTTAACTTTGTTTTTGGATCATGTCGTGAGGAGGCTCGAGCGGAATAAACCTCTGACCGACATCAGGCTTAGGCCTAATTTGTGAGTGGACCCTTGTTTTTTTAAATAATGTGTATGCAATGATTTATTGATGAATATTTTCTTTTATGGGAATAACCGAAAATGATAATTTCGGTGATTATATATTCATATATGGATGATTATGAGAATAATATGTATATAAATAAATACTAGCTAGCTATAGGTGTTTTTCCACCATAATGAGGTAAAATTTCATTATGGTGTGACTATGGTGTGACGGGATCAGCGTTAGACGCAATCGTCGTAACCTTATATTATAATAATTTATATAGGGAATATGCGCGTATATATATTCACTCGTGCTTTTCAGCCATAATGAAGTAAAATTCTATTATGGTGTGACGTGAGCGTTAGACGCCAGCGTCGTAGTTTTTTATGAAATTCTATTTTTCGTATTTATTCATAGAATTCGTACAAGGAATATGACCAGTGTAAATACATACTGATATATATAATTTTAGCCTGAGAGACCATTTTATAAAGTTTGGGAGTCTAGTGGGGCTATGCACAAGTTAAAGCTTTTGAGCTGTCGCATGCATTATGTTTTTCCATGAAAATATATTTTGGGAAAATATTATAATTTTTGTCCACTTACTCTGACGTAATTGAATATTTTCCACTGGGTCATTCGCTTTAAAAATGCCCAGTCTGCAGAGTTCGGATGGGGTCTAGAAGAAGGCGACGAGGCATAGTCACTCATCTTTCCGCTACTTTTCCCCAGTATGTTATTTGTTTAATCTACTAGGATATTTTTCAGATTCTGTTGTTTTTCTTTTAGTAGCTGTATATTTTCGGAAAATTTTTGTGTAATATTTTATTATGTTGTTTGGGTGGATCTGAAAATTTATAATGGTTAAGGGGGTAGTTTTGTAATTTTTTTTGATTTAGGGTTTTCCATTTTCAATGGAGGTTTGCCGAGTTTTTTGGTAAATTTTCCTTGGAGGTTGTTCCCGCAGGACTTACTTCGGGTTTCAGGGTGAAATTTGGGATGGGTCTTGACATATCAACACCGAGAAACATGCTTGTTCAAAGAGTTTAATCTACTGATTTCCAAAAAAAAAAAAAGAGTTTAATCTATTGATGAACACCCAATTTTTCTTACCCAATAGTCGGTTCTTTTTCAATAAATTGAGATCACATCAATAGATTGATAATCCTCACATGCATGTACAAATGTCAAAATTCAAGTTTCCCGGAACTAAAATATTAAAAATGGAAAATAAAGAAAAAAGAATTGTTGGGAGAGACAGTCCCAAGCAGCAACAACTCTAGTCAACAATGGATATCAAGATTTTGTAGTAGCCAAAGAAGATATAGGTTTTGCAGTAGCCAACGCAGATCTATTTTTATCTCTTGATTATTTTTGTTTATAAATGTTTGATTTTGTTGGATTTTAATTTAGTTAAATTTAATTTATCTTGTTATGAAGTGTAAAAAAAATATCATGTGGCGAATTCCCATTTATCAAGAAGGACCATTGGGCATGCTGAGTTGGACCTCCTGTAGGGCAGAAAAATTTCTCGATTACGAGTTGATTCAAAATTCAGTAGTTCGTTGAATTGTTTTCACATTCGATTCATTCTTTTATCAAAATGGTGGTATTTGAACATGATCGATTAGAGTTACTATATATATATATACACACACACATACTAGATCTCATAAGAAAAGAATAAGTGTCTGATTTGCTACACCAACCCCTAAAAGTGTCTAATTAGGTAAAGGATGACTCTTTAATTTTGTAATTAACATTTTAAGATGCAATAGATAAGAAACAACATCTTTTGACCATTATTATGGATATTGGAATAACGTGAGGGTTATGAGTTGTTCAAGATTCATTAATTAGTTCTTTGAAATAGTTTTCAGATCCATTTTTATCAAAATGGTCGTATTTCAGTGTGGTTGGAGTTACTCAATATAAACTAGATGTCGTAAGAAAAGAATAAGTAGTGTCTCATTACTGTAACATTTTCTGAAAGTGTCTAATAAATTATCTAGCCGTAGAGGATACTCTAACTCTCGAACTAAAGTCGGGTTAAGTCTTGACAATATTCAAATGAAATAAAATTTACATGATAGAGTTATATGTAGAATAGATGAATTACTTTCTTTTGAGTAAAGATGAATTACTTTCAAGAATGAGAAGAGTAACACTTGTGTTCATGGAAGACATAGAGGATCAGAAGAGATAGGAGAATATATATAATTCAGACGATATAAGGGTCACTAGAATTCAGAAGTACGTCAATTTAGTTCATCGGAGGATTTTTTTTTTCTTTCTATCTTTTACTGCATTTTAACAACGTTAACATTCATTTTGAGGATTAAAATTGACAAAAAAAAAAAAATCGAATGTTATCTTTTCTGGCACCCATGGAATTCATAAGATTAGAAGGACGAGTAAGATTTTCTGAAAATGTACAAAGTAACTTTAGAGGATCCAAAATCCCTCGCTCTAAAATAGTAGGACGCGACTTGATATGCAGTATAAATAGGAAGCATGATGGAGTCTAATTTGCACAGAGCTACACAGTTTCTCGATTGATCGAGCTTTTCTTACACCCTTGTTTTCTGTTCACCACCTCGATCATCATGAAGTCGACAATGTTGTCATTTCTCATTGTTTTGCTTAGTGTTCAAATGCTGCTAGCAGCAAATCCACCTCCACCTCCACCTCCAGTTCCAGCTCTTGATTCATACAAGCTGGTCATTGAATGGCCAAACACTTTCTGTCTTGTTGAGCCACAGCCACCATGCCAACAGCATCCACAGTCTTTTACATTGCATGGCCTTTGGCCACAGGCGGGTGGTCGATCGTTAGTGAACTGTCCTGGTTCAGCAATGGAAGATCAAACCCTAGAGGCAAATAAAGGTGATCTGACAAAGTTTTGGCCTGATCTTAGGAACTCGGACTTTGATAAGAGTAAAAGCTTTTGGCGTCATGAGTGGGACACACACGGTCGCTGTTCTGGCAAGCCTCCGGCTGACTACCTTACCATGGTCTTTAATGCAGTAAAAAAGTATGACGTGCAAAAGTTACTTGCAAAGAATGGTACGAAATGATTATATGTGTTGGATCTTATATCTTGTTGATGCATTTATAATGTAATATAGGAATTGCCTAAATGATTAACCAATTGATTCGATCGATCGATTTGGCTTTCTTACAGGAATTTTACCAGGCAATCCGACAGGGCATACGGCGGAACAGTTTCGACAGGCAATACTGCGAGAAACTAAACTGGGGACTGAGATTGAATGCAAGACGAAGGACGGAAAGGAGTATCTATTTCAAATTTATTTCTGCTTAACACCTCAAGGACAGTTCAAGAATTGTCCGGTCCGTTACAGGTGTGCAAATCAACCAATCTACATGCCCTTGCCTCCGCCCAGTCCCTAGATCAGAAGCTTTTGAAGGGAGAAGATCGAGATGTGCAAAGCAAAAAAGGAGTTGGCTGGCTAGCTACATTTTCTTTTCTTTTTTGTTTTATATATAAAGAATAAGTTGCTCATGCGGTGACTGTGGTACTGGAATGTATTTGTTTAGTTGATAAGCATTGTGCTCCATCGGTTAGTACTATATATAGATACCTGCAGTTTATGTTATAAGTTTTCTTATATCTGCATATGAAACCTTTAGCTTTCTCGCAATAATTATTATTAAGCATATATTCCTTATTCTCATCTCTATGATCAACGATCTCATCAGAAAAAAAGAAAATAAATTCATGATCAATTGGTCGATCGTTACCATTACTTAAAGATCTGGACAGCAACTTTATGTTCAAGATCTGCAGCAGGAAAACCACCTCATGATTCCTTCATGCTGGTAATCAGCTTTCAACTGGTGCTAGCAGCGCCACATCAACCTCAAGCCCCACCTCCAACGCCTATTCAAGCTCCCGATTCCTTCATGTTGATATGTAAAGAAGAAATATGATAGTATGATACTACTGCAGGTGTGCTCATACTATTGCAGGTGTGCTCAGGTAGTACTATAGATACCTGCAGTTTATGTAATAAGTAGAGAAATTCGTCCGAATGGTATACGAACTTTTGCTCCTTATAAACTTTGGTATATCAAGTTTTAAAAATATCATAGTAGTATCTCATGTTTCCATCCCGACGTAAGATTGATATATATAGCCATTAAGATGACTAATTTATCCTCAGACAAAAAAAGATGACCAATTTACCCTTAATTTTTTTTTTCTTAGTTTTCATATTCCAATTTACTTTTTTGGCTTTTTATATTTTTAGGAACGCAGAGAAAAAAATTCATCGTCACTTTCTCATTGCTAATAATTAGTTTTTCATCTCAATCATTTGTGAATGTCAACGACAACAATAAGATCCTTGAGTGTCAGCGGAAACAATCAGGATTGAACTTCTGTATGTTTCTCCTCTTCGATCTTCTTCAAGTTTATAAAGACTAACCCAAATTATCAAATTTTAAAACCTCTTCTAATATTTCTGGAATATGAACACAAATAATAAAAAAAAACTAAGAAAAAAAGAGAACTTAAGGGTAAATTGGTCATCTTAATGACTATATATATCAATCTTAGGTCGGATTGGAAATATAAGATACCGTTATGATATTTTCAAAAGTTGATATACCAAAGTTTATAAGGAGCAAAAATTCGTATACCATTTGGACGAATTTCTCTAATAAGTATTTTTATCTGCATATGAAAACTTTAGCGTTCTTACAATAATAAGCATATATTCCTTATGCTCATCTTCCTTCCAAGAACAAAAGGCTTCACATATATTCAATAAAAAAATAAAAATAAAATAACATTCATGATCATCACCCTTAGTGTCATGTTAAACGGGTACAAAGGGGGAAGCTATTTGACTTGTGAACTTCAAAAACTCGGTCAGAACTAAAACGGGCACAAGATGGACATGTATATGTATTATCTAAGATTCTCCCCATAATGTATGGAGTCATGACGAAGGGAAAGTCTTCAACTACGATTTCATAATCACTTGGTGCATTCCCTGTCACTGAAACTAGGCTCTCTGAGTAGATACATGATTTGTTCAGATAAAGTCCTTCACCAAAACAAAGCTGCTCCATCTTTTGGGTACTTGGGTCGTAAGAGATGGTGTATCCCATCTTATGTTTTATAAGAAACTCGCCATTTCGCCAAATACCTAGTAGTCTGTCAGCATCTTCAACCGGTCCGGTTGTGAATTCCTTGGTCCAAGATCTTTCGTTACCATAGTCCTTCATAACCCATATGTCAAAGCATTTTGTGTAACTTCTTTCCCGGCGAAGATAATCTGGCGTTTGTGGATAAACAATAAGAGAAAGGGATTCATTGAACACTGCAACGACATATAGAGTTTCATCACAATTAATCCTCAAGTCTGCAGGGAGCTCTATCTTTGCCAACACTTCACCGACCATGTCAAAAGAAAGAATATACCAACCACAGCAGTGACCAGCATGGTCGCGCTCAAAAGCCAACCAGTGAACATTTCTGTTGACATAGGTGTCAGTATTAAAATCTTGAAGAATATATAGATAAACATGGTCAAGCAAAGGATCACTTAGCTTTTTCCATGAGTTAGAATTTAAATGATAAACTGCAGCCTGACAATAACCTTCTTTGAGAAAAGAGCAGTCCTTGAAAAAGAACACCTTGTAATCATTGGTTTTAGGATCAAAACCAATTTCGACAGCAGCAGGTGATCGAAAACCTGTATGCGAAATAATCGATTCTTCTGGTTTTGGAACTAGCTTGAATTCTCTCGAGGAAACATTCATCAGCGCAATTACATGGCCGTGATCCCTAGAAGATTCATGCAAGCAATATATCCCGTTGCGTGGCCCAAAAATTTCTATGTATTCATACCAATAATCTGGAAACTTCTTTCCTTGCTCTGAATTATCTGAAAACTTGATCCAATCAAGAGAAACAATATCATCTGCGGTTTCCTCTAAATGGACCAAGCTGAAACGAGGGCCTTTTCGTTCATCAGGTGGCAACTCCTCAGGCATATACAGGGAGTGAGAGAGCAGGAAGGAACGATTATTCTTGTTCTGTCTGCTGTGAAAGTGGAGGTGTTTGGTGACAAAACTTGGGCGCCTAATTAGAGCATACCAAGATTTGCAGACACATTGGAATCTCTTCAGAGATTTTACACGCAATCTGCAAAGAATGTCGGACAACACATCCTCGGAGCATGATCTCGCCATATGCACTCAGTCGGATCCTCGGCTCACAAAACAGAACTGAGGAACACAAAATAAAAATCAAAAGAGGGATTCATCATCCTAATATGTAATCATTATTAATATATATATATATATGTGTGTGTGTGCTTGGCATTTGAATATTGGGATTCCTAAACTATTCTTCAATCCGACATAACGGTGTAAAAAAAAAAATCAGAGATGATATGAAAAGCCAATCAAGCAGCCTGGGTCATGAATTTCCATTCTGTTTGAATTGCCTTGAGTAGATGCATGAAGAAATGAGATCCCATCAACTAATCAGTTTCATTGAGTTCAATATATATAATAAGCTGATGTGAAGAACCTAACTGGATATTGATGTACGCGAAGATGCAAACTTGATAAATAACCATTCACTCGTCAATTCTATAATAACATAACATACATATTCTGGGTTCGAATCGAGCAGTAGCAGTACCTGTTCTTCCAACTCTTTGCTCAGCTTGATGATCCAGCACGGGCACCACTTCCGACGGCAATAGATTTCGAAATAAATAGGCTGTAGGTGGGTATTTTAGGGTTAATTACAAAATTAACCCCCCGAGCAATATGATGCTACTTTTATTTCGTATCCAAAGTATCTCCGATGATACCCATGTGGTGGATCCGCTTCCTCAATTTCCCTCCGCGCATCAAGAACTTGAGGGTTTTGTTTTGTTTTTTGTCTATAACACACGTCTTTCTTTTGTGGTTCTTTTTTCCTAGTGTGTTGTTCAAGATGGTCGGCATACCCATCACGTGAAGAGAAGAGCAGCTGGTTACCGCCAACATTTTTGAACCAGCACATAAAGTAATTTTATTGATCAAATAAAAGGTAGACGAACAACATAAACCTCACCGACTCTTACATGAACATAAACATTGAATTATGTAAAATAACTTATATGACATAAATCATTTTAATGACATAAATCCTAAGATAGGCACTAAGGCCGACCATGGGGTAAGACGAGCAAGGCTCAAGTCTAGGGCCTCAAATTCAAAGGGCCCCCTATAAAAAAAATCATCTAGTGCAAGCATGTATTGCAAATCAATTTGTTTTAGTGGTAGAGGAGGAAAGATCAGTAACTAACCTTTGAGTCCAAGCGTTTTATATTTTAATGTTGACAATAGTGAGATGTTGAAATTATAGGAGAGCATTTTAGGTAGAAAAACTTGATTTCGAAACCGATTCGATTCCTAAATCCATCTTCCCCCTTGAGTTAGGGGTTCGTCAATTTCAAATGAGTAGGTGAGACCCGTATACATTCTGATTAATTGATTTTTTAATAAACGCATGAATTTTCTCATCGTGGAATCAATTCCATCATTTTTATTTTTATTTTCACTCTAAGTTGGTGCCCATTTCAATATTTGTTCGGTATTTTTAACTCTGTATCGAGTAAATTTTTTGAAAATAAACGCATTTAACTAGGATGGGACAAAAAAGAAAAGGGGTAAAACACTAAACAGTAAATACTAAATAGTCGCTCCCGCGTTTAAAGAGGGACAGAATTGCGATTAAGGGAAGAGGAGTCCGCCGCTTTTGCAAAACCCTTGCCGCCTCTTCTTCTCTTTTTCCTTCTCCCCAATCGGCGACCACCATGGGCGTCGAGCTCCGGCAAGACCTCGATATGAACGACGACGGCGGTTACTCCGACTACGACCTAGCTCTGCACGTCAAGGATGTTCTCCTCTCAGTCTCATCTGTAAGTCTGCTTCCAAAACCCTTCGTTCTTTCCTCACCGTCTGATTCGATTCTTGGATTTGATTCTGGAATCTTCTTCTTCTGCATCTCCGGCTCAGGGCGATGTTGTGTCTGTTGAGAACTACAGAGAGCTCGTCGGTCGTCTGTACCGGCCAGCACGGCACTCTCCCGATGACGTCGCCAAGCTCGTGGTTAGTGTTTGATTAAAGCTGTAATTGATTGATTTGAGGTGAAGCGTTTTCGATTTGATTTGATGGTTTGATGTGGCAGGCTAGCTTGAAGGGACTGTCCGGCGCAGCTTCTTATATTGACAGTGCTGTACATGTTGGCCTTCTCAATCCGGTGAGAGACTTTAGTGTGTTTTAGCTTGTGTTGTTTTTCGTGTGTGTTCGATTTTGTGTGCTTAGGTTTGCATTGGTTTCCTTTCAGCTTTTCGAGATGAGCTTGTGGAACTATGGGCCTGATGTGATGGACGCGTTGATTGAGTTGATTATTTCCTTGGTATGTTTTTGTATGTTTAAAAACTACGGTTCTGCGATTGTTGTTTTTAGAGCTTTTAGAGATGAATTTGCAAGCTGAAGATATTTTGTTTTTCGCTTCGCAGGCTTCTTCAAGTGGGAAGTATGTTGATCTATGCCTGGCTATGCTTACACGCCATTTCGAGACGCCTCCACGTTTCCTGGAGAAGTTGAAGTTGCCCTATGGCCTTACAAAGAAGGACCAAGTTTTATCTCGTGTGCATTCAGCTCTTAAAGATATATCTGAGGTGGTTCCGCTTTCCCCTGCAAGAATGGTGACTATTGTTTCTGATCATCTAGAGCTATATCGCCAAAAGAGGGGAACTGTAAGTTCACCGTGCACTTCATATTGTACTAAAATTCTGTTAACTTAGAAAGTGTAATGTCTAATCACTACTAGATTTCTGATAGTAGTAAAGTAAGATATGGATTGGCCAAAAAGAAAAAGGAAAATTCAAATTGGGAATGATCAGTAGGCCGCTGTTCCTCTAAAAGGAACTACTATTATCTCCTACCATGGTTCATTACGGAATATGCCGCTATGTTTCCTTCCTTCCAATGTCTGCATTTTGACCGGATTGTTTCTCCGTACATTGCTATTTCTAAAGATATGCTGTATTGTCTTGTAGAGTACACATGGTATTGTGATATTCGTAGAGAACATGTTAAAGTTGGAGGGTGGTGCACTTGGCGAAGTCGTTCGAGTTTCCATGCTCATGAAGGTGGTGGAATTGCTGCTGCTTTTGGATGTATGTACGCTACATGTTCAATTTGTTTTAGCATATTTTTGGGGAAAGACAATTAGTGGTTGAAAGGGATATAAGCATTTGATCATAATACTTTGTCAACTTACTTCCTACAGGTTGAAATGGGATCATGGGACAAAGTGTTACAAGATCATGGAATATTTCAGATGGAGCTAGAAGATGTGGATGACTTCACAGAAGATTTCCTGAATGATGGTACTGAGGTATGATTGAGTTGGGTTAAACTAGATAATTGACCACATCATGTATGCAAGCATTGGAATACTATATGCGTAATGAATGTATTTTGGAGAACTGAGGAAGATGGAGATTTAACTGTAAATAGTTTGAGATTCAAAGCTAGTACTATGAATTGAGCTCTAGTGATAATGATTATTGCCAAAACCATGTTTACAAGAAGTTCCTGACTATGTTGATATGTATCAGGTAAAGAGATGATTAGGAATTACTAAGAAACATGGTCTGATTACTTTTGGCAACATTCATTAAATAGCTGTCCTATTCAAAAATCATAGTATGTTGTGTGGTTCCCATTTGGCAATGAGGAATCCTAAGCATATGTTCCTCACATTATTCTTGTTGTTCTTGACTGTATATAGTCATTCTTGGTAAAGTGATTGAAAGTTAATTTTATACAGCATGCAAGAGAAGCAACTATAAATGGCGTAACTTTGAAAAGTCTTGCTGAAAAGTTGGATACGTTGATTGTGTTAACTTTTGAGCACCTTGAATCCTGTGAAGCTAGTGGCCGATTGAATGAGGTGTATATATCACTTCTTGTTCTTTCGATTTTATTGTTGAATTGAATTCTCTAGTGTTCACAATTGTATGGTTTTCTAGGTCTTCAAAACTCTTCTCGAGACATTTAGAAACAAAGTTCTGACCACATGCAAGTCAAAGTTTGTCCAGGTATATTAATCAATATTTTCTGTTGGTTCTTCTATGCTTAGCTTAATTATTGTCTTGAATTTTTTTCATTTCAGTTTGTGATGTTTTATGCCTGTGCTCTTGATCCTGTAAACTGTGGTGAGGAATTTGCCACAAACCTTGTCGAAATTTTTGTTTACGATGCCAACCTCACATCTCTCAGGTGATATGCCTGCATTTGGTGTTCTTTAGTCGATGATTGTTTATTCATTGTATTCTTATTGAGTTAGTTATGTTTATGTTATATTTCTTCAAGGACTGTCATCTTCCAACAGCTTGAAGTGGGCTAAACATTTCTCTTAAATATGGATATACTATTTCATTTGTGGTTTCCTGTAATTGATACTATAACGACATGGTCTAGACTTTAGACACGAGGTATATCAAAATGTTTAGGCATATTGACAAACCCACATGTAGTCAACACGTGTTTTAGAACCAGAAGAACTTTGGTGGGAAACTATTTGGTTTAAAATCTATTTTTCTATTAAGTCAGCAAGGTCAATGCGACTTTCTGGCATTGGGCTGTCACACGCCTCCCATTTTTTGTTCCCTTTCGGTATACTTGCCAGTAATCTATATTGATCCAAATTTTTTATATTTTCTGTCGGGTTTCATGCAGGATGAGAGCTGTTGCTTACCTTGCTAGCTACTTGTCGCGAGCGATGTTTATGTCGGCCTCTGTAGTTGTGCAAACCTTAAAAAGGTTGTGTCTAAACCTATACAACCCAAATTCAGTGTGTTATTTCAATGACCAAACATTGAGACACAAGAAATGAAAGAGACAAGGAATTGTTCTGATGCATAAACTATTCTGGTTTCAGGTTGGTGGGCTGGTGTTTTAATTTTGTCAAAACGAAGAAAGGTGGAGTAAACCCAGAGAACGATAAACTATTTTATGCTGCATGTCAGGTATATATATCTTTTACCTGACAATGGTTTTGTTTAGGAAATAGTAAACGGTTTGGTAGTTTGTTCTCAATATGCTTAGTCTAATTTTACCTGTGTGATGTTGAATTAACATAGAACATACAGTATTCCCATTTTAAGTATTGTAATAACTGAGGTAGTTTAAGTTTTCTGGCCCAAGCTCACTGTTTTTAACCAGAACAAGGGATCCCTTTTATTTATATATAAGTTGCTATAAATTTCATGTGCTCATCATCTTAGCTTAATTATATTTTGTATCAAATTGATATCTTGTGCTCGTATTTATGACATCAAATTTGCTCTACTAACATGGGATTAGAGCAGAGCGCCTTTCTCTTGATAGTCATTTTGTACCTATGTTGATGGTTATTGTGTCTAACAGGCCATCATGTATTTGCTGTGCTTCCGAATGAGATCTTTGATGGATGATCCTCAATCCAAGTCATTGCTTGCTGGTCTACCTTTAGAGTCCATTTTGAGCACTCAAATTAGCCCATTGAAGGTGAGGATTTGTAGATATCTATTGTCATGTAGTCTCGTTCCTGACAACAAACTGGTGTAGATGTTAAATCGTGTTAGCTTTTTGGCTCTTCGTCCTGTTTCAGGCCACCTAAGGATAATATTCCCTCTTAACTGTCAGATCATAGTGCCTAATTTATTTTGTCTTTCCAATAGGCGTGTGTGCCTTCCATAGTGAAGGAGTTCTTATGGAAAGCGAATGCTGCTGGCTTAATCACGGCTGAGGAATTCGATTTTGATGATGATCTGGAATCAGAATATTCATGGGTATGGGGTGGAAAGGAAGAGCTTCACAAGTTGTTCCCTTTTGACCCATGTTTGCTAAGAAACAGTGACAGGTTTGTCTTAGCTTTGAATCCATCTCTCAGTGCTTTTTAATAAATAACACCGTGCTGGTATTGCTGTGTTAAAACCAAAGATTGGGACTTCAAGCTGCCACACTTTTTCACATCAACACTCCCTGCGGATAGTGTTTTCTGGAAAGCAAAAAGAAAAATTAGCTGTAAGAATCAACAATTTCGAATTGTTTTGCATGCGTTGCTAACAATAGTTTTTCTGTTTTTCAAGATTCATACGGCCCAATTTCATATACTGGTCAATGGTTCAACGAACATACGACGATGAGGACAAAGAAGGTTCCAGCGATGAAGATGGTGACGAAGCTTTTGCAGTTGACAATGAGGAGAATGTGATGGATTACGAGATATTGCAATGTTTGGAGGAACAACAATTCGGTGAAGTCGACAATGCATTAAACAAAATGTCCATCACACCAAAGGATTCGTTACACAGCAGATTTGGTGGTGCGGTAAATAAACCCATGCGAATGCCCTCGCGAATTAGACCGTCCACAAGTCCAGAGTCTTTGTAAATTGGAGGTTCTTCCTCGCCCCGTCATTCTTGGAACTGGATTGGTTGTACAAACAAGACATTAAACTTGCCACAAAGGATGTGGCCAGTTGATAATGTGAGATGTTGTAATGCTAGGGCTGCTGTTTCCTTTTTTTGTTGTTGAAGATTTATGTATTGAAAAGACTAAAAATTGTAAGATTTGGCAATCTGCCAGGCTAATGCTCCTAATCTGCAAATATGCAGGTCTTTAAAATTGAACTTAAATCTGATAAAAGTATAGGATATGAGGTCTTTGCTAAAACGGATGAACTTTTTGGGACAAATTTTCCTAAAAATGCACTAAAAAAATATAACTATGAGATAGATGATGATAAGAAAGATGCAACAACGAGGAAAGAACGCATTGGGGATCCCATTTTATATCATAATTTTCCTGAGAGGATTTGGAGACGGTGAAGGTCAAGGAGCACCAGTAGGGTGTGGTGTGTGCTTCATCATCCCAATTATCCCGGATAGCCTATTTTCTTTTTCTTGTTTCAAACCGACCCTTCACACTTCATCCCCACTCCTATGAGGTTTCACCCACGAAAGCTACTCACACCTTGTGACTAATCGATCGCTTCCTTGTGTCATGGTTGTCTCCTACTCTCCTAGACACTCAGCCCAACCGATAGGCTTCTTTGTGTCATGGTTGTCTCCTACTCTCCTAGACACTCGTCCAACCGATATGCTTCTTTGTCAACCCGGCTTTTGCCTTGCAACTTTGTTCTCTTCAATCTTATTTCTAACGTTGATCGACCTCTTTGACACAGGAGGAGGATATGATGCAAATCAACCGGTAACGCACAAATCCTTTACTTGGTTGTTTTCAGGTTGTTGGGTTGTCATCTGTTGTTAGTCTGATGATGATATCATGGAAATTGAACCGAGAATGTGGTTTTTTATTTATTTTACAACTCGAAGAACGTGGGGATATAATGAAAATGGAAGAAAATGAGACTTCGACCCCTCGAACCTGCCAGCGCAAGCAAAAGAAAGTATGGGCTCGGTATTAGTTTGTTTATTATGCTGGGGTTTGGGGACAAGAGTACGGAATATAATAGTTTGGAATAAACAGATACGAGATTATAACAATTTACAAATGAGAATTGTGCATTTGGTTTTCCACAATTACATGAGAATTTTGCATTACCTAAAAGATTCCATGATTATCAAGTCAGCTGCAAACTCGGTTGAGATTCCTGAATCATGTGAGAATAACAGGAGCAGACAGGCCAAGCCACGGAGCTTAACAACTTCACTCCTATACTGTTTCAAAATTTTGACCCCATTACAATCGAGTATCCAATTCCATACGAAGCCAGAATTCAAGGGTTCAGACTATTGAAGGTGATAGTTCCCGCAGTACCGTAATGCAGATCTTCACAGTTGATGTGTATTGTAAGGGACACAGTTAATCCAACCCCATGCATCCGGCATAGCTGTGCTTATTTTTTTTTCTTTCAGAAAAGTACTTTGAACAGAGCAATTATTCAGCCACCAAGGATTCCTTCCTGTCATCTCCCACAGCAACCATCTTAAATTGAGGCTGAGAGGGAAACACGAAAATAGTAGATGCAGCAATTGAAGGCTGAAAACCAGTCGAATATCTGACTGCAGTTAAAGTGAATCTGGGAAGCTGCTGTGCACCTGAGGAAAGTGGGACAAGCTTGTAACTTATGATGTGCTCAGATTTTGGAAGAATATATACGGTGTCACTGTGAGACCCAGATATTACAAAACTTTGAGCATCTGCCAGGGAAATTTTGGCCTCCTGAAGCAGTTCTGTTTGGTTCTGAATTTTAACAAAATATGTGAAAGGGTCACCAAGGATTGCGTAAGGAGGACACTCCAAACTCACGACAAGAGGTGATGATTCCAGATTCACATCGGGAAGTCTGTGGGTAGTTATAACTGGAGCCACAGAACCAGCTTGTTCTGCGTTCCCATAATTCCTTCTCCATTTAAGACACACATTACCCAATATGAGCTTTGAAGAATTCATCTCAGAAGTGACAGTGTACACCTTCTTGAACTTCTCTCCTGGAACAAGAAGGGCAGGGTTTGAAAGGTCCTCACCTCCATGCAAAGAACATGACCTTTCAGTGTCATCATTATCTCCTTCGATAGATAATGATAGTAACTGAAGCGGCACCTCAGAGCAATTCTTAGCACTAACGATGAGTACACTTGTTTCATTTAAAGGCATCGACAATGACTGATCAGAATCAGGAACTGGTTTTGTCCTAGAAAGCAACAACGGGAATCTGCGGAACGGAAGCATAAGGCGATGGCTAATTGTGATTGCATTCTTTCCCTCAATCTGCAAGCTCTTGTGCACATTAACTTTTTGTGTGTTTGATTCTTTATTATCTGGAGAATAACCCAATGATACAAACAGCATAATTGGCTTGGGTCTGTACCACTTGATTTCCAATTTGCACGACCAGGAGTCTCCACTTTTTAGATTAGGAACTGAAACCAATCCAAAAGCCTTCTGGATTTTCTTAATGTCATCAGTATTCAATTGGGATTCATCTTCTCCTTCTGATCCAGATACACCAACAAGTTCAACATGATGACTCTCCGTAGATAGTTCTGCATCCCTTGGACTAAACAAACCACCTCCCCTAACATCCACCAGATTGATCTTCAACTCACCTGAATTAACCTCATGTCCCTCGGATGTGACAGTAACAGGTATTATGAAGCTTTCCCCGATTAAAGCAGGGCCAGAAGCACCTAAAGCAAGATCCACTTTGGGGTCTGGTTCTTCAACTTGAATCGCTCTCTGGCCAGAGAATGCCAGAGCAGGGTCCTTGGTCGAATAGGTAATCACACGGTCTTCAAACTTCCAAAGAGGCAAATTATCCATTGAAGCCGGACTTTCAGCTCTACAACAGATGGTAAAGTGGGGTCCCATTTTGGCAATAACAGATATGCATTCAAGCTTTCCGCTTTGATCTGAACAATCAAAAGTTGTTTTACAGTTAGATAACAATAAGGAAAAACAGAAATAACAATACCATCAATGATACCAAAGATGAACTACTGATACAAAAAGGAGGAATGCTTGGACATAATCTAATTCTGAAGCATAAAGAAATCACTTGAAGTCTGATAATAAGTTGAATTAACCAACTGAATTACCAATGAACCACATAGAGATTGCAGAAATCATGAATTCAACCGCAGACACTGTGTCTATTAATTACTTGCGTGGAGCACAAAAGTATGTCATATAAACCCAAACTGAGAGTTAATAATGTCCTCTCCTAATGTCATTAAAAATAAAATGATAACATATTAGCATACTATCTAATTCGATTGTGATTTGTGACAGATAAATATGACCGGTCATCAGTTGTAGCATTTATGGGTTGCATGTTATGTCCGGAAAAAATTATGCTGGGGAGTCATCAAGATAAGCAAATGGTCCAAATAGACCAGTCAATCAATGAGATGTCAGGTACTAGATGCTGCATGAGTATCAGAATTGATCAGATGTATAACATAAACATTACAGAATACTCGGGGTTGCATACCAGATTTGATGTCATATGTTAAGCGGAGCCATTTATTTGTAGAAAGTCGCAAAGATGGAGCAGTCTCTCTTCGGCGACCTGATTGACCATCTGTCAAGGAAGCAACATGAGGCTTTTGGGCATCCATGATGACAAAGTTACAATAAGACTGATTGAACTGGACTTCTAATTGATCAATCTCAAAAGTAAGTGGCAACTGTGACAATAGTGACAATGTAACCAATGTGGATGAACCAGGCTTGGTCATCTGTTCATGAAAAGCAACTGAAGCAAGGAGTACCAATCGAAGGGGACTGACGAGATCGATTTCAAGGTGAATTGGATTGTTGCTGCTTATTTTGACATCATCACCGTTTTCAATAGATGCCAACCCCATTTTTTCACTAACAAGCCCAAAAACTTCTTTATGTATTGTCTCTCTTTGTTGGAGGGTAGCAGGCCCAGCTGGACCAGATTCTTCAAATCTGAAAGACTGGATACCAGTATCAGCTGATATAGGGAGTGCAGCCATCTCAAAGGAGTATTCTATAAATTCTTTAACTTTTCTGTGTTTCCTTGAACCTTCACGCAGGTAACCTAATACCTCCCACAGCAAAGTGACCCATCCCTCTTGCCTGTATAGACTTGCAATGTCATCAAAAAGCAGTTTTGCGTTGTTAAAATCATCTGCAGCATAATATTCTCTGGCCATCTGGAACCCACAAAACGAAGCCATTCTCCTGACTTTAAGACTGTTGTAGGATTCACAAGATTTTTTTAGTAAAGCAATAATTTCAAAGGAATCTTGGAACCTTTTTCCTTCAGAAATTGCATAACGCATATACTCTTCATCAGTAAGGCTGCAAGTTGAACAAAATTTAGCAAACTTCAGTAAGGGAATCCATGAAGATAAAAAAAATAAAACAAAAACAAAAAAACATGGGATAGAGACTTACGGCTGCATGACAAATGCATCTCCTTCTTCAATCAATCGAGCGAACTGGTCCAGATAGGAAGAGGGTGCCACAGATTCAGCACTACAATCAATCTCACCTTCTGACATGGAAACTGCAAAGTCCAAAGAAGATCTCTTCTCCTTCAAGTAATGAGCAGCTAGCTGTTTCAACATTAATGTATTATGAATCATCAATTGGTTGATATGATCTGATTGTTAGTAAGAGCTAACATCAGCCAGTCTACACAAAATAGTAGATAAAGGCTATGGGATGGGTCTGGTTATAATTTAGTAGCAACTGGAGAAATCCTGACCAACCAGCAGCTTCTTTTTGTAAAGTAAATGCAACTAAACTATCATGCTGTTAGAGAGGGCTCAAGTCATGCAGTTTTTTTTTTCAAATCTGGAACGAATATTAGGATACTAGAAAAGATAAGGTCTATCTCCTGAGAAGTCACCTGATAATAATGAGCCGGCCGGAACTCCCACTCAGTCAAAGGTCTATCTCCAGTGCCAGGAGTTAGATGTGAAATGCTCTGAACAGCTCCTGAACTTGTCTCTAGCAACTCCGCAAACACCAAGAACTGTCTACTCATCCACTCCCAGTGAAGAAATATAGCTTCTGGTGATCCTTTGAGCTTTCTGTATGAAGCATTGTGTTGGCGGAACCACGTAACTGCTTCCATAATCTTTCCACCATGCAATAACAAAGTTGCAATTTTGAAATGCAATTGCTCCGCAACAGTTTTTATCTCCACTAAGCGTTGAATGGCTGACAACCTAGTTGATGCACCGGCAATCACCTTACATACATTAAAAGATTGAATGAATCTACCATTTCAACATAACCACACCCATGGCAGTAGTTCGATAAGCTACTAACCAATGGCAACACTACCAGAGAGGCATACCTCACGTAGCATATGATAAGCATCCTCATAAAACTTTAAAGCTTCCACCCAGTCTCTTCTGAACTCGGCATATACAGCAACCTATAAATCCACAAAATTGATACTCAGCATGAGCAGCGTTCCAAACACACATTACAAACCCCCGAAAAACCTTGACAACCAAATAGAGATTATATAGGCTAATGAACACCGCAAAATGGTGGAACTCACTTTGAAGGAATATCGAATGTTCAAGTCAGTAGGACCAGAACTCTTCCTCTCGATGCGCGCTTTAATCCTTCTTCCTTCATCTCTGTAATACGTGGCGGCTAGCTCAGCAAACACACTTCCCAATCTGCACAACACCCTCAAAACTCTGTAATTGCGAAAAGAAAACGAACCTATACAAACAAACAGAGTATAAAATCAGCATGGTCACCTAAACAGGGATTGCTTAAGCTGAGTATCGTCGCCTGTGTAAAACGTGAGGAGATACTTGGCATCTACTTCAGCTCGTTTTCTCACCGCAACCATTTGATCTTCAGAGATTTCTTCTGCGTTATCGAATCGAATCAACATTACAACAGTAAAATCAACATCACAACGGTAAAATTGCAACGGAGAAATTGAGTTTTAACGAACCAGTGGGGCTGGAGTGGACGACGACGAGGACCAATTTGGTGCTGCGGCCGCGGAGGAGTCCCCTGAGATTGTCGATTTCGGAGCAGAGCTCGAGCCACTGGGCCGGGTCGCCGGAGACCCGATCCGAGGAGATGAGCCCGGCGACGACGGCGGGGACTTTGGTGCGGTGCTTGAGAAGCCAATCGCGCTTGAGAATTCCGGCGGAGGAGGAGTCGCCGGGGTTGGGCTTGGGGGGAGGTAAGAGGAGAGAGACCTTGGAGAGGTCCGGCAAGGCCAAGGTGTTGATCGGAGGGTCGAGGGAGTGGAGGTGTATGGAGATGGAGGAGTGGAGCTCCGGGAAGCCTACGACTGAGACTAGACTCACCGGTGGACTCCGCATTTCCTCTGGATATTCCTCCATCTTCGTCTTCTTCTCTCACAGATTCAAATCCCACTTCTTCTGCTTCTGCTATTCCATCCAACCACATAGAAACCATGTTTGGGCTTCCTATATTGGGCTGCTCTCCGCACCCAACACATTTTTATCTGCCCACCAAGTCAGATGATACGTTTTAAAACTAACCGGTTAGCTTCGTCAAACTTACTTGTCGTCATAACAAAGTTAATGCTAGCAAGAGAGGTTAACAGTTCACCATGATATGAACTGAACCTAAAATTTTCTTTGAAATAAACTCAAGACTTCAAATTTTTAGTCCGACATGTTGTGTTATTAGATTATCGTTTCATAAAGTATTGAGGATATGAATTCATCATGTATATATGGAGGAAATATGCAGCATGTAGTTTCATTTCTTTTCCCTGAATAAAGGTAAATTTTGTTGTTATGGTTCTTATAACAGTATAAGCAATAAAAACAGAAAAAGAAAGATAAGAATCAGGTTCAGAATGAGCCATAGAGAAGTGAGGAAACGCCAATTTGAATAGACAAATTCAATTTTCAACAATGACTTTCTGCTATGCAGTATGCACAGGAGGGACACACGAGGGAGTAAATACAAGTTGAGACATCAACACCAATGCCAATGCTCACTAGAAATTGAGTGTGGAAACCCATATCTTGGGTCCAGACAACAAATCAAATTTTGATCTTGATTCTTAGATACAGGAGATATATATAGGGGGGTTTGGTTATTTACAAATTTACAGTAGTTTTCTTATTATACGGTTCGCCAGAAACCATATCCAGCAAATCGTTGACCGACGCATCACATGCCAATGGCTTTGAGCCGGGCAGGCACAACAGCATATTTTACAGACCAGCTGAAAGAGCAATCCATGCATGCTCTATCAGGCTCATGACTCAGAAGGGGTACACTTCAGAATGACTCGACATCTAATAGCTGACTGACTTTGCGGTATCTCTGATGACCATCATGAATGACCTGCAAACAATGATTAACCTTCAGAAAAATTCTAATATAGAGCAGCAAAGAAATTTAAAGGAAAGACAAGTCTATCAGTGATACAATGATAACCATATATCATGCTTCACTCTGCTTCGATCAATGGTTTATGGAATACCCACTGCTTTAGAGGTGAACTAAACCTCCAAAACGATCTCAGGTCTACCCACATAGTGAGCCGGCTGGTTCACTCTGAATTCATATAACTACAATTATAGGGTTTCGGTATGCATCAGCATCATTCTATGTTCAGGCCATAACAAGATTTGATGCATTTTGAAAACTCTCAAAGGTGGTGGTTTGAAACAGAACGTGTCTGGGTAGATATTTATTTGTTTGAATTGGGCATAAGGTACAAACTCTATGCTACAGGTGTCAAATGTGAAACAGAGAATCTACTTTGTAAGGGAAAATACCTCTAGAAAGCAAAGATTATAACTTGCAAGGCTAGATTTAGAACCTGCCACTTTAGTGGCAGTAGCTTCTCTTAGTCCTGCTGCAATCTAAGGATTACCTGCATACCCCATGAACCCTGATATAATACAATAATATAATGCATAACAAGCAATAAAGACAGTTATGACCTCTACCTCAAGATGTGACCTTGATTTACCACTTATCCTGCAGTTTGATCAGAACTGCTGGTGAACTGAGGAGAATTAGTCGGAAGAATCAGTTGAGCCTGTCCTGGAGCTGGTGCGGCTATACCTGAGAAAACCGAGCAAATCAGAACCTTATACATGAATTATATCCCACTGCATAAACAATTCTGATGACTTCCATATGTGCTACAGTATTCTATGATTAGATGATAACACGTGTCAAAAATGCAGCCTAGCATGCAAAATGATTGCCAAAAATATAGAATCATCAGGAGAATATATACCGAATTTGCTCAGAAGATTTACATGTGTGGAAAATAAAATTTTGAGAAAGATGTGTTATCATTTCTAAGAATAGGAAAAAAAAATATTGCCTGCAGGATATGGTGTTTGAATTGTGGGAAGGGCAACTGGTGATGCTCCACTGACGTTGGACCCAGTGAATTGCACTACATGATGGCCTGGAATTCCATAGCTTTGAACCGTTGTATACCCAGGATTGCCGGAAGGAGAATGACCTACTTGTCCATAGGGATATACACTGGGATTGACTGTCCCCGGTACACCGTACATCTGAAGGTATTGCTGATTCATGTAAGGACTGTAGACACCCTGCTGAAAATTTGATGAACAGAAAACAATAGCAAGTTAGGTTTCCATCAGTCAAGCACAACCCTTGTAATCTTTAATCCCATACAAATCTTTGTTACATGATATTCACCTGTGGGTAGACATATTCAGGTCCATATGCCGTGTACCTGAAATACAGAAATTGATGAATCTCTTGAGAACATTTAGACAAATTTTTACATTGTAAGGAACCCAAGCTTCCTGTCAAGCATTTTGAACATGATTGATCACCAATTAGGTGAATGAATAACTATAATTATTCAATTTGACGCAAAAACCTATATTACAGTTACTAACCAAAGCGTTGTGGATTTATGATACTAATGCAAAAACATAGAGCTACAAAGTGGACAAAACAATATACGACTGTTATTAAACCACTGCTACATGCCTTTTAGACATTTAAATACTAGAATGGTTCTGTAGAACTCAAGTGTGTCCCAGCATTCAATGATAACAGACTTTCATATGAAATGTCTTAAAAAAACAACGTGTATCAAAAGTAATTGTGACTTTAGCTAGCTGAAGTTTCAGGTTTTGTTCAAACTCAAAATGTTGAGGGACACCAAATCACATAGTTGCAGACAAGCCGAGCCAAATTGCATTGTGATCAACATTCAAAGACTAATACTTGAAACATATTATGACACTAAGAGATCATTTGGTTCAAGCTGAAATGATACATTCTGCAGTTAGACAAGCATAGCCAAATTGCATACGCTCCACACTCAACTGAGCTCGACATGACTATACAAAGACTAGTAACTGAAAGGCTAAAACTCACCCATAAGAAGGGTAAACAAACCCGGGTTGATAAGCATGAGAAAGAGGGTGGTGATAACCAGGACTCCCCATGTAATCAGCTCTTGGAGCTTGCACACGACCAAGGATTGGCGCTGGTGATCTCAATTGCCCTACAAAATAGCCAAAGAAACAATCTAGTAAATCCAACACTCCAAAAACAGTAACCAACTACCCGAAAATACTTCAATGCGAAAATTGCTTACCATGGAAATGGAATGATGGCCGAGGCCGGCCTAGAGAAGCTAGATTACAGTTAGCCCTTCGGCCATCAATGACAGGATTTGGGTCCGCACGGGCCCTTCTTGCAGAGTCGGGATCACGAAATGTCACCTAAAACCATCCAACACAGAACACAAACAGATTAACAACAAAGTTTCCGAAAATTTGTTGAATTCACAAGACATAACAGGGTACTGACAAAGCCATAGCCTTTGGATCGCCCGGTGTTCTTATCGGTGATGACGACGGCCTCGAGTATATCGCCGTACTGGTCGAAGTGGTGGCGCAGCGTCTCGCTCTGGGTCTCCCAGGCCAGCCCTCCGACGAAGACCTTCGTCAACGTCGTGTCCCCAAACGGCGAACTGAAAAGCGGTTGTTGATTCTGTTGTTGTGGGTAAGCCATATACACCCGCCTACATGCATAAATCTACGCACACAAAAACCCAACTGCTACAAAACCCGAGAGACCCTCTGAACCTCTCTGAGAACCAATAAGAGATCAAAGGGATTCAGCACAGGAAAAGTGGAGGAGGACCCAGAAGAGGGTTGAGTTCCATAGTCTTAGCAAACCCTAGTACTATAACTTAGTGGCCTAGTGGGTTACTGGGTACACGGTTTAAGCACTAGACCCCAATATACATAAAAGTAGGAAACAGAGAGTTCTGGGGTTCAGATCAAATAGGGTTTTGGTTAGGAAAGGTGAAAGATTGATGATGATCAACTGGGTGTAAGACCCAATTCAACAAAAAAGGAAAAGGGGGAGACAAACAGAAACCCAATTTTTTTCACCTAATTGGAGCTTTTAGATTTTTTTTTTTTTCAACAGTTTGCCTGAACATGACTGACACCGAGGGATTTGCTATCATCAATGTCTCAGGCCTGAGCTGAGCTGGTTTTTTTTTTTCTTTCTTTCTTTCTCTTTTTTTTTTTCAGAATCTTCACGAAATTTTCAGTATTATTCTCAATTAATACTACCTTTAAGAATAAAAATAAAAATAAAAATAAAAATAGTGCTCATACATGACTGCATGAGTGACACTGACATAACAGAACAAACCATGTCTCTTTGTCCTCTAATGTTTTAGATCAACAGAGGGTGTAAAACAAACCGATGCTTCTTATTACCAATACTACGTATCATAAAAAACCCGATGCTTCTTACCAAAACAAACGTACCATACATAATGGTATATATTATCATCACATTCTCTTGAATATTACATATATCATTTAACATCTACCCGTCGTGTAACACTTGAATCTGATGGTAAACTTTTTTACTATTATAGTTTGATACTAATTGCATAATAATCAAAACTAACACAGATGGACGAAGATCACACTATGCTACAAACTTCGCATAGAAACCAAAGGTTACTATACAAAATTTTACCAACGAGTGGAGACTCTTGGTGACTGAACTGTTCTTTTGTTAAGAGTATGGTCTCAAACTAGAGTGAAGCATATAGATATAAGCAACATATATAAATCTGCACCTTGCAATATCACTGTCAAAACTTCCGGTGAAAATGATGGAAAACTGGAAATGGACAAAATCCAGATACCAATGGGGCAGGGCTTTCTTGCTAAACTAAACACAACATCCAGAGATTAACTAGAAAGTTGTCCGCGCGTTGCAGCGGGATTAGCTAACATATTCAAGAATTATGGACTGCATAAGACATAGAAAAAGAAAAATATGTGAGAGTTTACTATGTATCATATCCAACATTATAAACATAAAGTAAAAACCAACTCTCAGCGGACTCTGCGTCCATCTCTGAGAATGAGAGAGAGAGAGTTAAAACAAAAAGAGTAATTTATGAAAAAAAAAAGTGATCGGACTTCGCGCCATTCTCTGGGGCGGAGAAATGGAAAAATCTAAAGAGACAGAGAAGTTCGTCAAAAAAAAAAGTGATCGGACTCCGCGCCCTTCTCTAGAGCGGATTAATAGAAAAATCTAGAGAGACAGAGAGAGTTCGTTAAAAAATAAACGATTTGCCAGCGGACTTCGCGCCCATCTCGCGGGAGGAGTTCGGGCATTCTCTGGGGCGGAGAAATAGAAAAATCTATAAAGACAGAGAGAATTCGTCTAAAAAAAACGAACCCCCAACGAACTCCGCCCGCGCCTTCTTTGGGGCAAAGAAATAGAAAAATCTAGAGAGACATAGAGAAAAAAAATGAACCCCCAGCGGACTCCGCGTCCATCTCGCAGGCGGAGTCCGCGCTTTCTCTGGGGCGGAGAAATAGAAAAATCTAGAGAGATAGAAAGAGTTTGTCCAAAAAAAAAACTATCTGCTAGCGAACTCCGCAGGGGGAGTCCGCGTCCTTCTCTGGGGCAGAGAAATAGAAAAATTTAAAGAGACATAAAGAGTTTGTCCAAAAAAAAAACTATCTGCCAGCGGACTCCGCGGGGGTAGTCCGCGCCCTTCTCTGGGGCAGAGAAATAGAAAAATCTAGAGAGACAGAGAAAAAAAAAAAAGAACCCCAGCGGAGTCCGCGTCCATCTTGCGGGCGGAGTCCGCGCCCTTCTCTGAGAATGAGATTTCGTCAAAAAAAAAAACGAACCCCCAGCTGACTGAATGAGATTGAGAGAGTTTGTGAAAAAAAAAAAGGATCAGACTCCGCGCCCTTCTCTGTGGCGGATTAATTGAAAAATCTAGAGAGACAGAAAGAGTTTGTCCAAAAAAAAAAACGATCTGCCAGCGGACTCTGCGCCTATCTCACTGGCAGAGTCTGCGGCATTCTCTGGGGCGGAGAAATAGAAAAATCTACAGGGCAGAGAGAGTACATCCCAAAAAAAAAAAGGACCCCCAGCGAACTCCGCGGGCGGAAACCGTGCCCTTCTCTGGGCCGAGAAATAGAAAAATCTAGAGAGACAGAGAGTTACTCCAAAAAATTATAAAAAAAAAAACGAACCCCCGGCGGACTCCGCGCCCTTCTCTAGGGCGGATTAATAGAAAAATATAGAGAGACAGAGAGAGTTCGTCAAAAAAAAAAAACGATCTATCAGCGTACTCCGCGCCCTTCTATAGGGCAGAGAAATAGAAAAATCTAGAGAGACAAAAAGAGTTTGTCCAAAAAAAAAAACTATTTGCCAGCGGACTCCGCGCCCTTCTCTGGGGCAGAGAAATAGAAAAATCTAGAGAGACAGAGAGAGAAAAAAATAAAGAACCCCCAGCGGACTCCGCGTCCATCTTGCGGGCGGAGTCCGCGCCCTTCTTTGGGAATGAGAGTTCGTCAAAAAAAAAAAACGAACCCCCAGCAGACTGAATGAGAGTGAGAGAGAGTTTGTGAAAAAAAAAAGGGATCGGACTCCGCGCCCTTCTCTGGGGCGGATTAATTGAAAAATCTAGAGAGACAGAGAGAGTTTGTCCAAAAAAAAAAACCCAAATCCAAGCGCTTATGAACAGTACTCAACAATATACAAAGCAGCGAGATTGGTCGAGAGAGAGATATACAAAGCGACGAAATGCAGCCCGAGCCCAACACTGTTTTTCAATGTAGATGAACAGTGCTTATGAACAGTACTCAATCAATAGATATATACTAAATTGTCTTTAAATCAAAATTAGGCCATAGTAGATAAAGATAGACAATGTGCAGCGACGTGGGGAATTAGACATTATAGAATTTTTAGATCTCTCTCTCTCATGAAAGAGACGCTCACAGAAACAAAAAATGGATGATGGAGGCTACTACGTACTATATAATAATGCTGTTCCATTTTCGTCTTTTTTATTTTAGAAAACCATGATTTTGTGGCTTGAAAACCCTAAATACAAACCAGTCGCTCTCCTTTCGTTGCCGTACAAGTGGGTTTATACATTTTGCTGTCTCTGAGATGAAGTGGAACCTTAACTAAATCAGTGTTTTGGGATTTTCTCTGGTAAATCCAAAGGAAGGATGAGAACACACGCATCGTATGAAGTTTCTGGGATAGTACCTTTTGCCAAGAACTATTAACCCGTTCAAGTAGATCTTAACCGGTTGTCCACGCGTCGGCGCGGCCTCATTGTTTCTTGATTCCCGAATTTAAGAAAATTCATTGTGTTGGTGTAATGATAGTGCTCCGGAGTTTCAATACATTTCGATCTTATGTAAATGACCACAATTTCTATACTCGTTGACCAAATTGTGTGTGTGTGTTTTTTTTTTTTTGATTGAACTTGTTGATCGAACTTGACGGTTGAAGTTTGGAGAGCATCAGTACTTTTATAGTCTATGGATCATAATGAAAGACTCGGGGGAAAGTTTTGCTTCCGAGAAAGAAAAAGATGTTGTAAGCACGAAATTTGCATTAAAAAGAGCCTAGTATGAGGCCATGAGCCTTTCCCTAACAGTAACACCTTGTGGCGTGGTTTAACAGATACAACAGGATGATGGACCAACAGAACTTTTCCATGAAGGCCAGGCCAGTTTGATACCATATCCAAACCAAAACACTGGACTTTGTATTTCAATTCTCCGTATGAATGTACTTAAGCTCAAAGTCTCAAACCAAAAAGGCTTATGTTGGATCAAAGATCTCTTAAGCGATGAGTAAGTAGTACACGGATCAACTCGATAACGGGCTTTTGGGGCAGTGGTACTCAGCAAGGTTTTTTATCAAACTAAATTGGTTCTCATTGTGTATACCTCAAATCCAAAACTACCTTACTCGAATATCGTTGTGCTAACACACCAGTGTGTTAAATCATTAACCATTTTATACGGATAACTTTTACGTTGCGATTTAATGTTATAATCGAGATGTGTATAGATAAGGAATTCGATCTTTGAATGAGTTCGATGTTTCCCTTGTCGATATAGATGCAATAAAGGGTGGTTGAGCTCTCAAGTGATGGTCACGAACATTGCAAGTTTGCAACCATACTTGCTTGGGTCGGATGTCATCTGTCTACTAGCCTACATATATCAAATAAACACATCGATAATAATAACAAGAGTCTAAACAATTAGCAATTTGTTCTTTCCCAATTATACTACTTCAACCCAGACAAGTTTAATTGTTGTACTAATTAGAGTTCATATCCTTTTCAAAACGTTAGCTTTCTTACACGGTCAATTACATGATTGTACCTAACACGTACATATATCCACTATTCTGTAGTGACATTTTTTGGCTAAAACTACTACTTGTTGGTTGATCGAGTACTCAAAAACAGTCGTAATGATAAGCCAATAGGGAATTATATCGGATTCTTATAATGATATGTAGAATGTGCATTTCATCATTGGGAAAAATGCACCAACAGTGTCTGAACTCTTGGAGGACTGTCAATATGGTACCCGAACTTTTAAATGTATCAAAGTGATACCTGGACTTGTATTTTTGTACCAACGTCGTACCTGTCGTCATTTTCCGTCACAGCTCCGTTATTGATAAACACGTGCGGGTCATGTGAGTTGAAAATGGAGGACATAAATGACTTTTTCTCCACCCAACCATATTTCCCTAAACCTCGATGCCCTGCAGACTCAAAAGACCATCTTATACTCTTGATTTCAGATTCTTCAGGGGGGAGAAGTGAGAGACGGCGGCGGGGAGAAGTGAGAGACGGCGGCGGGGAGAAGTGAGAGACGGCGGCGAAGATGTGGAGATATTTCAGGGAAAATGGACCTAGACGAGACCATAGTAAGTTCTACTTCTCTTTTCAATTTGAAATATTGGTCGTACCATAGTAAGTTCTACTTCTCTTCTCTAATAGAATCTGGGTTTATATTATGTTAATCTGGGTTTATATAGTAAGTTCTACTTCTCTTCTCTTCTCTTCTCTTTTCAATTTGAAATCTGGGTTTATATTCAGATTCTTCACGTTTAGGTTTCCAGAAACCTCTTCTCATTGTTCTGGGTTTTCAATTATATATTCAGATTTAGGGCTTTTTCTTTTATGTAAATTCTTGGATATAATAGATAGATGTACTGTATTATAATGTTATTATCGGTTAATGTTTTGCTGCCCATTTGGTTATGAACTGTGAATAATATTGGGACATATTGTGGATTTTTACCCTTGTACTTTTGATTTGATTTTCAGTTAAAGAGGATTTTTATACAATGGAAATACACCATGGTGGTTACTTTGAGAAGATGCCTGATGGTACGAAGAAGTACAAAGTAGCAAGGTTTAACAAGGATGGTGGAAAACTTTGGCTAGATGGTCTAGACCCTGATAAGATTGCATGGACAGAGTTTGGAAACATAGCTTGGGATCTTGGGTACAGGGAGAAGCCAATATCATACTACTTCAAGCTGCCTAAGACACTTTGCAATGAGGGTTGGAAACTGATTAAGAATGATGTCGATGCGCTTGAGATGGTGAAGCTTATTCCACCGAAGACAAGACAGATTAGTATCTTCATAACTGGTGGTGGTAAGAGGAGAAAAAGGAGGCTGAAGAGGATGATTTGAGACCTGTTGATCCTGACTGGGAGAACCCTCTGCATAGTATGACAGCTGCAGAGAGAGCAAATGTTGAACTTGATGCCAACATTTTTGGAAGCAAGTTAAATGGGCTGACTGTGAGGGGTTCTAATGGCAGAGTAGCTGTAAGAGTAGCTGGAGTTGCTGCATCCAAAAAGAAGGGCAAGAAGGTTGACACAGATTCTTCTTTATATATTGACACAGATTACGATCCTGCTGATTCAGATGATGACATCCAATTTCAAGAAAATGTGTCCAATCCCAGATTTATGGAAGAGTTTGAAGAAATGGGATTTGGAGGAGAGTGTAGTGATAAGGATGGAGACACGGATGAGCTTGAGAGTTTAAATGGTTCTAGAACTGAAGAAGATGAAGAAGGTAATCCACTTCCCTTTCCCACTTGGAAAGGAATTAAATTGAAGTCGTGGAATAGAAGGGTAGATTTGAAAAACCCCAAGTTTGTGGTTGGCCATGTTTTTGCAAACAGTGAGGTACTCAAGGAAGCAATTAGAGAGTATGGTTTGTTGACCAGAAGAGGGGTGTGGATTCAGAAGAATAACAGAATGAAAATTGAAGTAAAGTGTCAGATAGGCTGCCCATTTTGGTTGTATGCTAGCAACATTGAAGAACTTGGTCCAAACAATCTTGTCATCAAGACTTTGAAACCTGAGCATAATTGTGCTCACCTCATAGAGAGTCATCACTTAACATACCACAGAATAGCCAAGGAAATAAAAGAAGACTTGTTGGTAGATGAGGAGTGGTCTAGAAGGGGCATCCAAAACCATATCCAAAAGAAATTCGATCTGGATGTAAGCATGCAGAAGATTGCAAGAGGGAGGGCAAAGGCTAAAAGGATGAATGACGGGCATTATATAGACCAGTATAATATGTTGGCTAGTTACAAGAAGGAGTTATTGAGGAGTAATCCCGGGTCTACAGTTGAGATAAAGACAGAAATGGTGGGGGATGTGAGGAGGTTTCATAGGCTTTATATTTGTCTGGAAGCTTGCAAGAGATGGTGGATTGAGGGTTGCAGACCTGTGATTTGTTTAGATGGTTGCCATATTAAAGCTCAGCACCCTGGTCAACTTCTTTGTGCTGTTGGTGTAGATGGAAACAATGGAATGTTCTCCATTGCCTATGCAATTGCTGAGATAGAAAACAAAGAGACTTGGAGATGGTTTTTGGAGTACTTAATGTGGGATATGCAGATGGAATCGAGTTCATCTTACACATTCATCACAGACAAACAAAAGGGTTTAGGACAAGCCATTGCTGAGTTGTTTCCCGGAGCAGAACATAGACACTGTGTGAGGCACTTGTACAACAACTTTAAGGCCAAACATCCAGGTGAAGGGCTGAAACAACTACTGTGGGATGCAGCTAGGTCAAGCACAAGGGTTTGGTTCAACAAACACATGGATGACATGAAGAAATTGGATGATAAGGCATGGAGTTGGTTTCAGGACAAGTCTCCAGAACAATGGAGTAGAGCTTTTTTCAGGAAGACATCAAAGTGTGATCTTTTGTTGAACAATCTTTGTGAGTCATTCAATGCAGCAATCCTTCCAGCTAGAGACAAGCATATTATAACAATGTTGGAGAAGATAAGGGTGGATCTAATGGTCAGAAAGGAAAATAGGAGAGTGGCAGCTCAAAAATGGGGAAATATGGTTGGTCCAAGGATTAGAAAGATAATAGAGAAAACGGCTGAAATGACTAGCTGCTATAGAGCTTTGTACTCAGGTGAATTTGAGTTCCAAATTACGGGAGGGGGAGATAATGGCAGCAAGCATGCGGTAGACCTCAGGCTTCGTACTTGCACATGTAGGAGGTGGCAGCTTAGTGGAATACCTTGTGTTCATGCACTTTGTGCTATCAGAAGCAAAGGGGCAGAGCCTGCTTCTTTCGTTGATGATCACTTGATGCCAAGTACCTATCTGGACTCGTATAATCCCATTATTCATCCTATTGCTGGTCATGATGATTGGGAACAAGTGGACTATCCTATAGCACCTCCCCCATACAAGAAACAAGCTGGCAGACCAAAAATGAAGAGAACCAAGGAGGCAGGTGAGACAAGTAAGCCTCCACCAGCGCCAATTGATAAGTCTAAGATGCCAAGAACATACACCAAGATGACTTGTCAAGTTTGTTTCAAAAAAGACCATAATAAGCTGGGTTGCCCAATCACAAAGGCAAAAAAAGCTGCAGCTGCACAACAAGGAGTAAGTCCTACAATAGGTTTTGTTTATAGTATTAAGTGTGGGAAAAAAAAAATTTGTATCAAACATTAACTTATCTTTTCATTTCATGGAGAAGGGAGTTCCAAAGCATCCCAGCAAACCAAGAAAAGACAACGGCAGCAGGTTGGTTGATTTTGTATAATGTTTGAAAACTTGTGGTTATATTGTCCCTATGTTGTATATGGTTGTGGATTGTTGTGATTATGTTATGTGGAAATGTGGAAAATGCAGGCACCAAGAGTTCCAGGAAATAGTAGCTTGAAGAACCAAATCATTAAGTCAAAGAAGGCTTGGAAGAAGGCCAAAATGTTGGAGGCAAACCAAGCTGCCAGTTCAAGAGCTTCTAGTACCATTCGTGAACCTCCAACACAGGCTAGCCAAAACCCTGCAGCAAGAGAGGCGCAGTAGACTACTAGCCAACCTCCATCAGAATTTGCAGCATTTTGAGGCATGTCGTGTAGATTGTAGGCCTTTTGTTAAACTGCTCTCTTGTCTGGAAATTTTTCAATTTTTGTTGAACAAACTTATGGAGCGGTGTTGCTCTCTTGATTGGGAATTTCCAGTTTTTGTTGAACACATACTTTGATTATGGAGCAATGTTAATTATGGTTGTTAAGTGTTAACCCTTCTTGTTTTCAGTTTCTTTCTTTTTTATTTGTATGGAGTTAGATTTTTTTTTCTGAAAAACATATATAACCAGATTTTTTTTTCTGAAAAACATATATAACCAGGTTTTTACTTTAATTGGTTGTGTATTTTAGGAGTGCAGCAATATAGGTTTGTCAAAAAGGAGGGAAATAAATCAATTTCAGTGGTCAAAAATGGAGTGTTCTACTGAAGGGGTAGCTCAGTCATTTACTCTCTTTTTTCAGTCACATGCGTCACATGTGACATGAACTAACAGAGCTGTGACGGAAAGTGACGACAAGTACGACATTAGTACAAAAAACCAAGTCCAGGTATCACTTTGATACATTTGAAAGTTTGGGTACCATATTGACAGTCCTTAAAGAGTTCAGACACTGTTTGTGCATTTTACATTTGATAATACTTATCATAGACACAATATGTGGAGTACGTAAACGATAAATAATTATATTGAATAAAAAAGATATAGATTTGTAAGACCCTACACATATAATCACATACACGATGTACACGAACAACATGGCATGTTGAAATGACGTGAAGATATATGGTGGCAACAATCGGGTTTAAGAAAATGTATGCATGCATGTATTGCATGATACAAGAGAATGGGGAAGGTATGGGAGTGATTTATAATATTTTGTTGTCAATTATTAGGCTTTGGATCTTGAATTCAAATAAAAATGGTGAAACATGCACCTATTGTTCAAAAACCGCACTACATATTCTATGCGTATAGGCATAGTAATGTTATATTCTTTTTTTTTCTTTTTTTTCGGTTACAAAAAGTTTAGGTGAGAGGTTGGTTACGTTACACTATCATCGTCGGGGCAAACCTGTAACCTCAACCTTAAAGAACTGACAGTGGATTCGTACATGTCACACTAGCCTCTAGGTATAAATTTTCATAAGAGAATTTACATATTGCGAACCAAAGAGACATATTGGTAACGAGGATCGAACTTGAATGAGATCTCCACCACAAACCCGTCGTTGCCAACTGAGCCAAACCTAGCCTAAAGAAAAGTGTTTGTGCACGTAGCTTCGATCATTCCTAATCAACCACAGTCTGATGGCTTTGCTTTACTTTATCGCAGCTCCTAGGTTCGATTGGCACTCACAGAATGATCAGAACCTAATCACTCACGTCTATACGTACACATACGTATAAGTCGAATGAAATATGAGGACGTACTTGTCGATCGAAAAATAAAAATATGAGGACTTTAACATACAGTATCACTTAACTGGCTTTATGGACTGATTCATTACATGCATCTAGCACATGACCTGTAGATATATGGCTTTTGATGAGGTTAGAATTTGAAATGTTCCTGTTTAGATTAGCTAGCGTCAAGTTTGATACACTTGATTTTGTTAACAAACTAACCATTCAATTAAAAAAGCAATGAACCATTTATCGAACTGCTGCAATTGACATTTGATCCCGGTGAGAGAAGAGCACCGGACTTTACATTTAAGCTTGTTTTTCTAATTATTTCGTTATTCTACATAAGGAATCAACACGATTAGTTTAAACAAACAATGAATTGCATATATCTCTAATGTCACGCGTAAATTTTGAGTCATTCATTCCAAATGAGTGTGATGCTTACGTTCGATGAACTTCTCTATCAAGCAGCATATACGCATGCATTTTTGTTTTTACAAAGCAAGCAAAGTATACGAACAACAAGGCGATTAGATTAAGGTTTGTTGAGCAACGGTGGCATGCAGCAAGAATGTTTGAGCTATATTAGCAACAAGTTGCAATACAATAACGCAACTTTGCCATTGTTAATTCACATGAGAGCCATTCAATTATGGCATTGTGTGTGCATATGATCAAAATGATCGACATCCTTCATGTGTTTTAGTATGGTTTCGGTCAATCACTGATCCACATCTTCTTAAGTATAATACTTGATATACATTTTCGAGTAAGGTATATAAAATTTCAACGTTCGTGAATAGAGGTAATTAAAATACAAACATTGTCAAATTAACCGAGTTAGATCTTGATCATCATTTTGATTATCTTTTCTTCTTCTTTTTTGTCTAATTGTTTAAAGTACTACTTTAAGGAAAGTAGATATATAATTAGGTACACTCTAGTAATTCTACTTCCCACAATCGATTATGTCATCACGATCTGGTCAGTTGGATTCTATAAGAAAAGTGCACGGACACATTCCATTTTCCAGAATATCTATATATACCTTTTCAAAGTTGCAATATTTTGTCGACAAAGAAATGTGAAATGGTCATGATCAGAAATTAAGCAAATCAAATCAAGAAGAAAGAAGCTAGTTGATCTCTTTTATATAATTCCAGATGCATCGATCACTACCTACCACTAAACCGTGCTGCCATATGAACAAGTACACAACTAATCTAATCAATCTCATCATCTTTTATCAACTTTATTAGTCGATTTGTTCTTAGTTTAACTCCTTAATTGTCCCCCTCGAGTGATCTTCTTGTTGTCTTTTTGAATTGTTCAGCTAACTCAATTAAGCTTATATATAAAACCTACGAGAAAATTATGATGAGGCACACGAAACATAAAATTAGGGTTGGTTTACATGAGCTTAGCAAGCAGCTGGCTAGCAAGTTTTTGGGGTATTAAGTTTGACATTCTCAATATTTCTTGTTGCTTGGTACTAAATCAGTTGCTATTTCATTTCCATATTGTGTAGGATGTGATTAGACTTGTTCCATTCCATACCGGATGCATATATATGCATGTTTCGATCACTTTCATACAAATTCTCAAACTTTTAGCTGATTGAGTTTTATAAATTTTCATTGACATATTACTCATGTCATTGGTTAGATAGGGTAGGTTGAATCGAATTCACACAAATAGTTTATTTCTTAAATATGTATAATTTTTGAGATCGTAGTTGTTCTACTATGTGCGAAACATATTGTGTTAATATAACTACGAAAAATAGAACACATAACACAACACGTACAAATTCATAAATTAACACACCGTTGTAGACTTGTAGTTGTTCATACTACGACCGATTGACACAAACACAAGTTTATAAATTGAGCGGCTTCAATAAAACATCTAATAGTTTATCAACTTTATGCATAACATCAAAAAATATTGAAGGACTGATTGACTGAACACAAATTGGTCCCAACTATCATTAAAATGGTTAATATATAGTTTGTTCTGGCGTGATCCCTGAGAGGGAGAGATCACCCAGATGCAGGGGATTGTCTCCAAGCTTTCATAACCTATCAATCAAAGGGAGAATAGCGTCAGAGGGAAGACCGGGTGCTCCGGCCTTCGACCCTCCGATGCCTAAATTAGTGAGCAGATGCAGGTGATAATGGAGTGAAAGTGGAGAGCGTGAGAATGAGAGGGGGAGAGTGGTATTTATAAGGGTATGGTGGATGCACCTTATAAATACCATTTTGCATTTGCTTAGAGGGTGTATTACCATTATGCCCTCAAGGAATAGTGTGGGCTTCTTGGGCTTAACCAAGGCCCAAGCCCGTTTTATGTGGCGGCACGCGTCTTCTTAGGCGAGTACGACTGATGTTGTACTATGTACTAACAAGTCCCCAAGTCCGCGGTCAAGAGACTCTCTTGGGTGGGGACTTTATCTGATACAATATTAGGAGTATGAGTCTCTTACTAGTGGCGACATATCCAGTCCCCAGTCCCCCAGGTCCCCATGCAAGGGAGGGGATGGACCGGCTCCCTCCGATTGGGGTATGTCGTGTATCGCTATATATGATTGAGACATCGGGTTGTTGCTCCCATGTATTGTTTGGAGATGGCAGGGCGATCGGGGGTCGAAGTTGAGGTACCGCTGGCGAGCCTCTCGCGAGGGCCACGGGTACCAGCATGTTGGTATGCCTTGGCGTTTTAGTAGCCTTTGATATATACCAACTATATGCTCGAGCTAGCTGAGTTATTCCAGCATACGTTCGAGGGGGAGATTGTGGTGGCATATTTTGTGGTTGCCTCTAGGTGAGTGTTAGAGTGCCTACGTACCCGTTTATGGGATCAAACCAGACGTAGTTCACCATTTCGTCATCGAGGCAAGTGTGCCGTCGAGGAGTGGCGAGGAGTGTCGCTGGGGCATGATGATGGGTGCCGCTAGGGCATAATGATGTTGCCGATAGGGCTGGTGTAGAGCTGTCGAGAAGCTCGCTAGGGGCGTAGCCAAGATGCCGATGGGAGGCGGGTGGTGCCAACGTGTATCGAGAGCACGTCATGAGGTGTGTATAAGGCTGTTGCCTAAGTCCCCCAGTGCTGGGAGAGATTATGGTGGTGAGACACCGAAATGAGGACCGAGTTCATATTGAGCGGAATGAACTGCGCTAAGGGTGTGGTCGGCCGCTAGTGGGTGGGGCCGTTCGCGCTGGGTGGTGAGTTCGCGCCAAGGGCGAGATAAACTGCGCTAAGGGCATGGCAGGCCGCTATCGGGCGAGTCAGTCCCCAATTGAGCTTTGCTTGGGAACTGTCGCGAGGTGGTCAGTCAGTCCGCGCTTGATTGGGGACTGTGGCTATGTGGCGTTAAGGCCGCTGCGTGGCGAGTCAGTCCGCGCTTGATTGGGGAGACTCGCCATTGAGCGTTGCGGGCTGTTCGCCTTGGTGAGTCAGTCCGCGCTTGCTTGGGGACTGTCGCGAGGTGGCCAGTCAGTCCGCGCTTGATTGGGGACTGTGGCTATGTGGTGAGTCAGTCCGCGCTTGGTTGGGGACTGTCGCGAGGTGGCCAGTCAGTCCGCGCTTGATTGGGGACTGTGGCTATGTGGCGATGCAGTCCGCGCTTGATTGGGGATTGTCGCTAAGTGGCCAGTCAGTCCGCGCTTGATTGGGGACTGTGGCGAGTCAGTCAGCACTTGGTTGGGGACTGTCGCGAGGTGGCCAGTCAGTCCGCGCTTGATTGGGGACTGTGGCTATGTGGCGAGTCAGTCCGCGCTTGGTTGGGGACTGTCGCGAGGTGGTCAGTCAGTCCGCGCTTGATTGGGGACTGTGGCTATATGGCGAGGCAGTCCGCGCTTGATTGAGGACTGTCGCTAAGTGGCGAGTCAGTCCGTGCTTGATTGGGGACTGTGGCGAGTCAGTCCGCGCTTGGTTGGGGACTGTCGCGAGGTGGCCAGTCAGTCCGCGCTTGATTGGGGATTGTGGCTATGTGGCGAGGTAGTCCGTGCTTGATTGAGGACTATCGCTAAGTGGCCAGTCAGTCCGTGCTTGATTGGGGACTATGGCTATGTGGCGAGTCAGTCCGCGCTTGATTAGGGACTGTCGCAAAGTGGCGTTGCGGCCCCTGCGTGGCGAGTCAGTCCGCCCTTGGTTGGGGAGACTCGTCATTGAGCGTTGCGGGTCGTTGCCTTGGCAAGTCAATTTCTATGCATGGGGTTGGGGATAGCTGGAGGGGGAAGTTCGTGTTTTGTAAACTGAAAATTGGGCGAGCTGTAATTTGTGTTTTAGGGTTTCAGTGGTTTTACAAACCTCAGATTGGGAAGCGTCTCATTTCACCCTCGATCGAGTGGGTGCGAGCGCTTGGCTGTTTGCAACCAGCTTCATTGCTACTACACGGATCCACTGTTTCACGGTATGAATTGGTGGCGTTCTTTGTTTTTGGATTTGTATATGGTGGTGGGGTTGTTCACATGTTTGTGATGTTGGTAGGAAGCTGGGCATGAGTTTTGTTGTCGGGTTGGCTAGGGTTAAGGGGTGGCAGGACGGGTCGCGCTAGTGGCGTGTGTAGCTAGAGGATGCATGTTTGAATGCTGGCTGTTTACACATGGTGTGTGTAGCTTGTGATTGATATAGATAGATGTACAACAATGTTTGGTTTGTAATCATTTGAAGCAAGTGTATGTGGTTTGCACATGGTTCACAAGTATGTGTTTAGCATGTACATGAGAATATACTATGATGCATGTGGTCATGCTATTTGTATGATAACAACTTAATTGAATAATGTGAAGTAAGACTTATCTGGAGCCGTGTAGAGCCGCTATGCGGTGCGCGGGGACTCTGGCAAGACCAGTGGAGTCTGCGAGGAATGATGAGACAAGGAGTCTGCGGAGTCTGGCTTGGCGAGCGGTGTCCGCGGTGAGAAATGGATGGTCCCGGGAGGGAGGAAGAGAGGAAGGCGAATGTGTGATGCGGGTCACTTGTGTTGGCACGTTCCGAGAGCATGGTAACCAAGGGAGGGGGCCTCGGGAACTCGGGGGGCCATGTGGGAAAGGCTCCCGGAGCCCTGGGCGGAGCCACTTGCTTCTTATCACGGGATCCTTGGTCGGGACTATATCTTGTGTCAGGAAGGGTTTTTTTTTTGCATCCTTCTGTCGGGATAGAGGAGTCCCGGGAGGTCGGGATGGAGAGGCGAGACCAGGGAATGCCGCGAGGAGCTGGCGAGGCGAGACCAGGGGAGTCCGCGAGGTCAGCGGAGTCCGCGAGGGAGAGATCACCCAGATGCAGGGGATTGTCTCCAAGCTTCCATAACCTGTCAATCAAAGAGAGAATAGCATCAGAGGGAAGACCGGGTGCTCCTACCTTCGACCCTCCGATGCCTAAATTAGTGAGCAGATGCATGTGATAATGGAGTGAAAGTGGAGAGCGTTAGAATGAGAGGGGGAGAGTGGTATTTATAGGGATATGGTGGATGCACCCTAAAAATATCATTTTGCCCTTGCTTAGAGGGTGTATTACCATTATGCCCTCAAGGAATAGTGTGGGTTTCTTAGGCTTAACCAAGGCCCAAGCCCGTTTTCTGTGACGGCACGCGTTTTCTTAAGCGAGTACGACTGATGTTGTACTATGTACTAACATAGTTATTAATTAGTTAAGGACTTAAAGGCACATATATCTCACTGTACGGCGTGTGTTCTCAACGAAATGATAAAAACTTTGTGGTTTCTTTTATGATTAATAAAAACCTTGTGTTCTCAACCACTTATGTTTACGTGTAAGTACCCTCGTAATTATCCCTTATTTGTTCTCATTAATTCAACTCTTATATATAGTAGGTACTGCATATTAGTTGAGAGTAGGCAAGATTAATTTCATTAAAAATCATAAAAAAATTATAAATATATGGAAAATCTGACACACATTATTAAAAAAAGTCACTTAGGGCTAGTTTGGTAATGCTATAACTTAAAATAAAATAAAAACCGTTGCGGTTGTACTGCGAAAATAATCAGTTGTGAATTAAAACAGTTTTATATTTGATAAATATTAGATTTAAAAGTGCTGACAAAATAAAATTTATTAATTTATAATGTTTTTAGTGACAACTGCTTTTAAAAATAAAGACTGATTTTAGTTTACCTCCATCAACTTTAACTCGATCATCATGTTAGTTCTTATTCTTTCAATTTCATCAAAAACCCCCCTCAACTCTCAATTTTTATCAGTCGTGTTTAAACATTTGTTCTCTATTCAATTTCTCTGTCAAGTGATGACGTGACATCAAGAAGGAAGTCAAATTTTGAAGAAAAAAAGTTTAATGACCATTTTCTCTCATATCGATACATATCTCCATATCCATCACAACCTCTTAACCTTAGTGATTTTGGTGGGATTGAATGCAATTTATCTATTTTGCCTTTTTTCTGTGGGTTCAGCGACTTCAAATTTGGCTTTCTTCTTAATGCAAGTCATTACATGACGGGAGAATTGAATGAAAAACATATGTTTGGACACGGCTGATGAAAATTAAAAGTTGAGGGGTGTTTTTGATGAAATTGAAAGAAAATGGACTAAAATGATGATCGACTTAAAGTTGATGGGGGTAAACTGAAATTAGTCATAAAAATAACTTTCAGATTGCTTTTAAAAATAACCTTTAGTTTGCTTCTAAAATCTACTGCCAGTGACTTATAATTTTTTTTATAAAAAAAAAACGTTTTTCTTTCATTTACTAAATACTATAAAATCTAAAAGTTTTGATAGAAGCTGATTTTTTTTTAAAGCGAAGATGTACCAAACTAGGTTTTAGGGTTTAGAAAAATAACATTCAAATTGCTTCTAAAAGCTACTGCTTGTGACTTGTAATTTAAAAAAAAACAGTTTTTCTTTCATTTACCAAACACTATAAAATTTAAAAGTTCAGATAAAAACTGATTATTTTAAAAACGAAGCTGTACCAAACTAAATTTGAGGCAAGTGGTTCTAAAGAGTGTTAATCGTTACGTGTACTTGTTGTTGTTGTTGTTATGTATCCCCTTACTTGTTCTCACTAATTAAACTCTTTTAATGTTGCATGCCAGCTAGTTGAGGATAAGCCATATTTCATTCAAAATCATAAATTGTAAATGTACAAAAAACTTGACACACACTACTAGAAAATACCGCTAGGCTTATGGTTTAAAAAAATGCTAGTCGCTAGTAGGAGGGTCAGAGTGATTGATGTATTTATTCAATATATGGTTGTATGTCGTTCATCCTAGAAAATACAGGTAATTTTTTTATAAAAGAAATTATACTAGCACATATATAGCTCTCCCAGCCCGACGTCTAAGATGAACGACTTGGGGAAATAACGAACTCTATCTCTTTATCTCTATCATATTCTGCAAAAAAAAAAAAAAAAAATTACCATCTGATCCGGCCAGACAAACCCGACACGCGTAGCACGTGGACCCTCTGATCCAGCGCGCCAACCCTTCTCCTTCTTCCTCTATATAACAGCGCGTCCAAAACCCCCGCTTTTCCATCCAAACCCACGGAATTAGATAAACCCCACTCTTCAAAATATTATTATCATTACTAATAACCAATTAACCAACCTAAGAAAGCCCACCCTAGTTTTTCATTCTCTCCCTCTCTTTCTTCATGGACGTTCGCCGGCGACCTCCTCACCCTCCCAGAGCCGGCGGCGTCGAACCAGTCAAACAGCACCAGATAAACCACCCCAAAGCCTCCGACGCGCTGCCGTTGCCGTTGTACTTGACGAACGGCTTGTTCTTCACTCTCTTCTTCACCGTCGCTTACTTCCTCCTCCACCGTTGGCGCGAGAAGATCCGCTCCTCCACTCCTCTCCACGTCGTTACGCTCTCCGAGATCGTCGCCCTCTTCTCCCTCTTCGCCTCCGTCATCTACCTCCTCGGCTTCTTCGGCATTGACTTCGTCCAGTCCTTCGTCCACCCCTGGAACGACGTCGTCAAGGTCCCGCGGGGACATGATGACCAGCTCTGCGGCACTACTCATGTTTCTGTTCCGGCCATGCCGGAGCAGGAGGACGAGGAGATTATTAACTCCGTAGTGTCCGGAGCGACTCCGTCTTACACTCTGGAGTCGAATCTCGGGGACTACCGGAGAGCCGCCACCATACGGCGAGAGGCACTGCAGCGGACGACGCGTCGTTCGCTGGAGGGACTGCCTTTGGAAGGCTTCGATTACGACTCCATCCTCGGACAGTGCTGCGAGATGCCGATTGGGTATGTGCAGATTCCGTTGGGGGTCGCCGGACCGCTGCTGCTCAACGGCGAGGAGCTCACTGTCCCAATGGCGACCACTGAAGGCTGCCTCGTCGCCAGCACCAACCGAGGCTGCAAGGCCATTTACGTCTCCGGCGGTGCCCACTGCGTCATTCTCAAGGACGGCATGACCAGAGCTCCGGTGGTGAGGTTCAACTCCGCCGTCAGAGCCGCCGAGCTTAAGTTCTTCCTGGAAGACCCAGAAAACTTCGATTCTCTCGCCATCGTTTTCAGCAGGTTCATTAGTATTTTTCATCCTAACTTATGTCAATTATGAGTTTTTAAGGGTAGAAATAATGTTAATGTTTTTGTTACAGATCTAGTAGATTTGCTAAGCTTCAGAGGATTACATGCGCAGTTGCAGGCAAGAATCTGTACATGAGGTTTACTTGCAGCACTGGAGATGCGATGGGGATGAACATGGTCTCCAAAGGGGTCCAAAACGTCTTGGATTTCCTCCAGAGTGACTTCCCCGACATGGATGTTATCGGCATCTCCGGTAAGAGTTAGATTTCTTTGTTTTAATCACCCGAAATTAATCGTATCTGAAGTTAGTTATGAGCAATGAATACATACAAGAATTGTAATTCCTTGTTAATCACGTAGAGTAGTAGTAAGAATTCAACTTCTGTGTTCTACAGTCTACTCCAAGGAACATGATGTAGCAGGAAAATTCTATGTTGGATTTGACGGGTTCCCTTTTTTAAGTACTAGGTTATAGATTCTGGGTTTACCATAGATCCTGCTATTCTGGTACTTGCACAACAATAAATCTTTGATTTTCCGTACACGATAGTCAATGGTATAAATACTAGTTATCAAGACTTGTACCTACTAGCTATCATTTTCGCCTGGTTTAGTAATTAATTAGTACTTTCCTATAGGTTTGTTGACAGGTACGTTTAGTAAACTATCTTTGTGTTGCAGGGAATTTCTGCTCGGACAAGAAACCGGCAGCGGTGAACTGGATAGAAGGGCGAGGCAAATCGGTGGTTTGCGAGGCTGTGATCAAGGAAGAAGTGGTGAGGAAAGTACTGAAGACCAATGTAGCTGCTCTAGTGGAGCTCAACATGCTTAAAAACCTTACCGGGTCTGCAATGGCTGGTGCGCTTGGCGGGTTCAATGCCCACGCTAGCAACATTGTCACCGCAGTGTACATAGCTACCGGCCAGGACCCTGCTCAGAATGTGGAGAGTTCTCACTGCCTTACCATGATGGAGGCCATAAACGATGGCAAGGACCTTCATGTCTCAGTCACCATGCCTTCCATTGAGGTACAAAACAATACAACAAACTAAAGCCAATTCTTATTTCTTCTTTGGGGTAAATTTGCACGCTGAATCCATTAGCCTAGTGAATTTGTCATTTTCTTCACCTAATGATCCATAGAAGATGTAGCCGGAATATGGACAGATAGGGTTGGTCCATGGGTGTGATTCCCAACTATACGCAAACAAACATGACTCAATTCACAGATTTTGTTGTTTTTTTGCTATTGGGAAAGAAAAATTTTGGGAAAGAAAACTTAACACTGGTGCTGTGTTTCACTTTGAGATCCTCACTCAGTCAAACTTGGGATTTTTCAAAACTTTCAGGTGGGAACAGTTGGGGGTGGAACACAACTGGCATCACAGTCGGCATGCCTGAACTTACTGGGAGTGAAGGGTGCCAGCAAGGAGTCTCCTGGTTCAAACTCAAGGAAACTAGCCACCATTGTTGCAGGTTCTGTTCTTGCAGGAGAGCTCTCTCTCATGTCAGCCCTTGCAGCAGGTCAGCTAGTTAAGAGTCACATGAAATACAACAGGTCTAGTAAGGACGTGTCAAAACTTGCCTGCTAAAGATTGGAAAGAACAATACACTAAAAGCCAACAGTGAAAAAATAAGAGCTTGAGATGTAGAAAAGGATACTGTGATGGGGTTGGGGGTTGGAGGGGGAAAGAACATGGTGGTGGGTATGTCACATGTGTTGGGGAGGGAAGCTTAACAGAGGAAGCACATGGCTGAGAAGAAAAGGCAAAAAAAGAAAGAAGTTCAGAAAGGGAATAAGGGCCTTTGTGCAGTAGTATCAGTCAGTCTTTTGGCAACATGTATTGGAAAGCTAGCTTGCAAAATAGTGAAGTGTGGTTAGGTGGAGGAACAAGAGGCTCTCACCAAGTATCTAGTATATATAGCAGGCTTGTAATCTTTGATTTATTTGGTGTTAATTTGTTGTCTTCTAGTTTGTAATTTTAGGGATTTAATTCAAGGCATTTTTCAGAAAAAAGGGTTTTTGTCCCTTTAGCTTTGTACATTATTGTTATTTTTGATCTCCCCGTTACTTGAAGTGTGACTAGCTACTTACCCTTGTTATAACCCAACATGGAAACTGTTCTTTGATCTATGATATAAATTAACCAATGCATTCTACAATGAGATTGACAGTTCCAATTGTAAACCAAACAAATCCATAGTCGGATGCTTGAGTTTATAGTCTCTTTATACTAGCGAACTTAAACGCCGCCACCTTTATAATGCAAGATGTTCAGTGAATTGACTCAAAGAAACTATTACCAATGTGTGCATCGTATCCGGATTGAAACCAATGTGGTAACGCAACCAATGTGTGCATCTTTATCCGGATTTGAACATGCATCACGAGTGGAGCTTGTATCGAAAACAATCAAGTCTCTTCTAGGATATGGGGACATTTACTCCAACTCGGATTTGGCGAATGGAGCTTCCATGTCTGATAGCCTCGCAATAAATACTCCCCCATCTGAAATCATGGGTTCAGGATAGCTTAGACTCATCCATACCTAACAGATTCGACTCGACGGAACATTCTTAGTTCCTGTTAGGGCACATTAAGGGCTGCAAGCACAACACCAATGGAGCGTGAAGAGTTGGGTGGAGAAGTGTGCACAAGTCTGTAGTCGACGTCTTTGGCAAGAAACATAGGCCAATTTCAAGGGTCCACTGCCATGAGTTGAACCCCTAAGAGCTTTGTCGATGGGGTACAGCTCTATTTTGCAGGCCAACAAGTCCACACCAACAAAAAAGAAAGAGAAAAAGAAAATATCCGATTCTTTCTGTGGCAGCTTCTTCAACGTAGTGTAGTTTGAGTAGTGGGTCTTTATTCTATCAGACTAGTTGATGAAAATGACTGGAAGTTTAGAAAAAATAAAATTGAAAGCACAATACGCCGTCTGTGGGAATCGAACCCACGACCACGTGGTTAAAAGCCACGCGCTCTACCAGCTGAGCTAAGACGGCATGCTGATTCTTTTACACTGCCATATTATATATATACAAGGACGAGTGTTGTGTCGGCAGTAAGGTATCATGAGTTCATGACTGGGATGGTTCATGACAGCAATATATTTGATACCTTACGTAGAAATATTCATTTTGGTTTACTTCTGTTTTTGGTCCATTCTTCTTTCTTTTTAGGACCTCATTTGGGTCCATCATTGTTCATCCTTCAATGATTGATATGAACGTCTGAGTTGATTAAATCTTTTCTGTAGATTCATGATGTGAATCGTAGGTCTATCATATCCGCTACTTAAGAGTTAGAGATCATCTTTGTCAAAGAACATTTAAATAAGATATCTCGGACTAGCTCTTTCCATTTCGAAAACAAGAGACACGGTACAGATGCTGAAAGCAGCGAAAACCCAAGCCATTCAAACAAACATATGCAGACGTATAAAGGTTGCAGATGCCAAGACATGAATACTGAGATAGTCGTCTGCAAATTTATGAACGAGTTCAACAATGGGATTGTAAAGCTAAACGCGATAAAGGTACAAGAATGACTGAATATCCCCGGATCTTTACTTTCTTTTTTCTTGCAACCAAATGACGGATATTTAATAGGTCTTTGCACAGAGAGCTTTTCTTCATCTTAATACTCACTAAACTTTGCTTCTAATTGAATAGCCGCTCCTATATCCTTTGTCAATCTTAGGTAGTCAATCACTCTTACCCTCCTGGGATCCGATCTCTTGCAAGTAATGTTCTGCTTCCAGAGCTGCCATGCACCCTGCATCATTATAGAATGAAAAAGATCAAGTCATACAGATCACAAAGACTAGGACATCTGACTATGGGATTAAAATACAATTTGAATTTACAAAAAATAACACGTTAGTGTCATATGGTTGCTAAACTATCAGAGTGAAATATAACAAAATAATAAAACATCAGTTGGATCAAATCATGCAGAACACATGTAGCACGCAGGCAGGCGGCCACTAAAACCCGACTTCTAGGGTAACCATAGGAGTTCATCTTTTCCTGTCGATTTGCAGCACAAACAAAGCAATTATATAAGTAACCTTGAGGCTAACTTGACCCCATGCACTTAAGCCTACCTCAAACTTACGCTTGATATGATAAGGAATTAAACTCGTTCAGAAACCTACTTTTGACATGCTTCATATGTTGTACAGTTCAAGTTCAAGGAGAGTGGGAGTAAGTTCAGTCGGAGTTGAAAGTCAAGTCAAGGAGAGGAGGGGGTGGCTTGAGTCAGAGCTTGAAGTAAGCTTAGTCAGCTACTCTACTTGATAAATAAGAACACTTCGTGTTTTCAGTTCATATTGACCATGAACAGAAAATTCCTTGTATGCTCCTAGATTGCGGCATTATCTAGTATCACTGTATGAGGTCAATAGACAAGACTGCCCTAGCTGATACAATTGATCTTTCAATATCTTTGGACCAAAAACATACCTCGTGTGTATACCACATGACCTCACCAGTCCATTATGGAAAGGCAGGAATGAAGTGCCCCCTAAGTTATCCTCAGTGGCGGAGGCAGAACCATGCATCCATGGGGGCACACTTTTCATAATATTCACAACTCCAATTCAATATATGATTTTATACATCCCTAATTTCAGCAAGTCCATACATTTACAAAAATGGCTTCTAACACATCATGGAACAAGCATCTTCTCAAAAGAAACACAAAACAAGAGTCTAGGCCTGGACTATAATAAAATGCACATGGTATAACCAGACTTGTCACCAAGAGCTGGTTCACTCCATAACCAAAAGCTGTTTAAGCTAGTTCACTCCATAACCAAAAGCTGCTCAAGCTGGTTCATTCCATAACAAAACGCTGCTCAAGCTGGTTCATTCCATAACAAAACGCTGCTCAACTTCTTTCTCAAAGACATTAAATTGTTGAATGTGAAAATAGGTTTGATATGTTAGTTTCCAGGTAATATGACTATGATTTAACACTACTAGTAATGGAAAACTAAAACATCCATTTGTCTTGTAAAAATTAACATTCAAAAAAGCACAAATGCATACCTGCAGAACAATTTAAGCCAGCTACAGATGTCCTCTACGTGTAGCCATGTTTTGGAACCTTTGAATTATAGCCTCATTATCAATGTCATTGAAGATATCCTTCTCAAGGTACACAGTTAAGCTATCATTTAACCACTGATCTCCCATCCGATTTCGCGTTCTATTCTTTACAATGTTCATGGCAGAGAACGCTCTTTCAACTGTGGCTGTTGCAACCGGAAGTACTAGTGCCAAGGTAATGAGCTTATAGACAAACAGATATGTCCTACTCTTTCCTGTCTCAACAAGTTTCTGTGCTAGATCAGAAATCCCATGCAAGTCTTGAAACTTAGTGTTTGATCGCATGTCATCAATATATATATATCTAGCTGTGACTCCAGTACCAATAGCTCTGTTGTAGAAAAATCAGTCGGATAAAAGCTAGCAAGAAGCATCAAACGTTCATTGTTGAAAGCAGAAAATGAATAATTCGGACTCAAACATGCAATACAAAGGAGTAGCTCTGTATTTCCCTCATTGAAACGATTGTTCAGCTCTTGAAGTTGGAGATCTATCACAGCACAAAAGAAATCAAAACGATAATAGTGCAAGTTTGTGATTTCTGGACTTTTCCGCTTTGATTTTCCTTTACATACATGCTGCTCACTCATGTTGGGAACCATGATATTCTCTTTGCCACAAAAAATAACAACTTGGTCTAGTAAAGAATCCCATCCATTATCCCTCAAATCCTGCAACTTTCTCTTGCATATTTTCACTAAATCCATTGCATTTACTATATCTTGATCATCTCTTTGCAATGCTTGGGACAACTCATGACTAATACCAAGTACAATCCTCATCAAATGCAAACTGAATATGTAATCAAAAGATTGCAATAACCCCAATGAAATGTATGCATTATCTTTTTGATCAGAACCTACTTTGTCATTTGCAATTTCATCTAGCACATCAGCGATGGAAGGGAACAAGGCTATAAAGTTTATGAGCATACCATAATGTGAGCTCCAACGTGTATCGGCTGAACGTTTAATCTCAATTTCTTGATTTAACCCTCTTCCACTTGAAAGTTCTCCAACTTTCAATGCTTGAATAACATTAAGAGCCTGCTTTTCTCGAAGAATGTCTCGACGTTTGGAAGAGGCACCAACAATATTCACAACATTAGCAACTGATGTGAAGAAAGCACCTACAATACAATGTTTCTTTGCCACAGCCACCAAAGCTAACTGAAGTTGATGTGCAAAACAGTGGACATAGAAAGCAGTAGGATTATCCTTCAAAATAAGTGTCTTTAAGCCATTCAGTTCCCCACTCATATTACTTGCTCCATCGAAGCCTTGACCACGTAAACTTGATATGCTCAGTTTATGCTTACTAAGCAATTCATCTACAGCTTTTTTGAGTGTTCTGGCAGTGGTATTGGCAACATGTACAATGCCAATAAAACGTTCAATCACACAACCCCTTTTATCCACATAACGAAAAATTACGGCCATTTGCTCTTTTATAGAAACATCTCTAGCTTCATCAACTAGAATGGAGAACAATGCATTATCCATGTCTCTAATTATAGCATCTGTTGTTTCAACTGCTGCAGCATTTACTATCTCTTTCTGAATTGTTGGTGATGTCAATTTGAGGTTTGCTGGAGCGTTTTTCAATGCCACAGCTCTAACTTGTTCATCATGATCAGCAAGAAATTGTAAAAGCTCAACAAAGTTACCTTGATTGCTTGAATTTTCTGACTCATCATGGCCCCGGAATGCAAGACCGTGTCTTAGAAGGAACCGTATACAATCTACTGATGCAGTGAGTCGAATTCGATAATCTGTTCTGGATTGCTTAGCATTCTTGTTGATGACATTTCGAATGTGTTGTCTTTCATTCATGAGATCTTCACACTTCCTCAAAGCTAGGTTATGGGCGCTGTTGAGGTCTCCGACATGAACATATAGCCTTGATTTCTCCTTCCAATTCCGATAACCCTTACTAGAAAAAACATCACCACCTGCTTGATCTCCGGAATTAGTTTTAAATAGGTAGCAACACAAACAATATGCACAATCTTTGTCTATACTATATTCCAGCCAGTTAGGAAAATCATTGAACCAAGCAACTATGAACTTTCTATACTTAGCTCCACACTTGGTCTTAACAAATTTGTGATCTTTAGGCTGACAAGGACCCCTTTGCAAATATACTCTTCGAACTTGGTCTTGAATACTCAAAAGGTAGTCTGAAATTTGCTTTCGCAATCCAGGATCTGATGGTAGTTCTGACAAATTTATCTCTGCCTCAAGACGAATGTCCTTTGATATTTCACAATTTGCAGGGGGTTGCAACATGTCTGATTTCCTTTTAAAGAACCTTTCCATGACTTCTACTCACAGCTTTCAAGTTACAACTGCATCAAATACCAAAGATTCAAAGTGCAAGTTATGGCAATTCAAACAAAAACCAGATAAAAAAACAGAACATAGACAAACCATCAGAACTTAGTCATAAACACAAACCAGATAAAACATGTCTTCCGACCTCGATTAAAAACATGCACAAACTCCTGTCCTCTATCAAACACAACGAATTCTGATTCTACCAACAATCCCAAATTCCTTTGAAAATCAGAAACTTGCGTATATGCGATAATGCGAATCAGAATCTTAAGCAAGTAATCTCACCGACAATAATTACATTGCAGAAACTTGGCTGCCCTTGGTTCTTGACGTGGTAGCAGGTTCTTGAAGCAGAGAAGACTCAGTTGGGGGCTTGGGGCTTTGGGTGTCTGACGACCGTGTTTCTTCCATAGTTTAGTTCATCTATTTGTTTGGGTTCTGTGTACAAAAGAGTCAATTATTTGTTGAATAGATGGAGTACAAAAGAAGCTTCCGTTTTTTTTGTTATTGTAAGGGATTATGGGGATGTGAGATGTGGGGATACAATATCTATCGGTTGGGGTTTGCAAGTCCTTGTGTGGGCACATGTATAAGTGCAGTGTGGGCACATAGAGGATAATTGCCTACTAATGGTGGGATTTGTCAAAATCTACTGTGGGCAAAGGCCTACACTCGTCCTGAACTCCCTCCGCCACTGGTTATCCTAACAAGTTAGAAGTGTTCCTTTTGAAATCAACAAAATAAGTAAAATGCAGGGATATGTTATCTTGTGAAACAACCTTACAAGAATACTAAATCACACGAATTTACTGTTTGAATGTGTGCAACGGTTCTAACAACATATTGTGCAATATATCCCAGTGGACAGTGGTGAGTGAACATTTCTTACGTTAATCGTTAATTGAATGCAAATACATTTATGCTGATCAGAGTTATAGCTCTAAGGCAACAAGCAATCAAAAAATAGCAGTATAAACATGCATTTCTAATAATGTTGCAGGTTTCCTTTAAAGCTCAGCATATTTAAGGTCATAAGGATCAAGAGAAGCTACTTACCGGTTCCGGCAGCAGTAACAGCCTGCCTATACTTCTTGTCCTGCACATCTCCTGCAGCGAAAACCCCACGAACACTAGTCTCCGTCGTGCCCGGCTTGGTCTTAACATAACCATCAGGATGAAGCTCCAATTGCCCATCTAAAAACTTAGTAGCAGGCTCGTGACCAATGGCAAAGAATAGCCCCGAAACCTTCAAGTCAGAGACTTCTCCAGTCACAACATTCTTCACCTTCAATCCAGCAAGTGGGCCCTTCTCTCCATCCCTATAAGCCTCCACCACCTCAGAATTCCACAGCACTTTGATCTTAGGGTTACTCAGAGCCCTGTTCTGCATAATCTTTGACGCTCTGAAAGTGTCCCTCCTGTGGATAATGTTCACTTCCGAGCCGTACTTGGTCAGAAACGTCGCCTCCTCCATAGCCGAGTCGCCGCCTCCGATCACCGCCAAGGGTTTGTTCCTGAAAATCGGAGCAGCTCCGTCGCACACGGCGCAGGCGGAAATCCCGCGGTTCCAGAAGCCTCCCTTGCCGTCGCCGGAGCCAGGGAACACGAGCCGCTTCGCCACCGCGCCGGTGGCAACGACGACGGTGTCGGCCTCAACGGTTTTCGCGTCGGTGTAGATCTTAAACGGCGTCGTCGAGAAGTCGACTTTCGAAACCGTCTCGGTGAAGATCTGAGTCCCGAACCGGGCCGACTGGCTCCGGCAGCGGTCCATGAGCTCCATGCCGAGGATCCCGTCCGGAAACCCCGGGAAATTCTCGACGTCGGAGGTGGTGGTGAGCTGGCCGCCGGGGGCGATGTCGTTGGCCATCCAACCTTCGAAGAGAATCGGCTTCAGCTCAGCGCGGGCGGCGTATATCGCCGCCGTGTGCGCCGCCGGGCCGCTGCCGATGATGCAGACCTTGGTTTTGAGGGCTTGAATCTCGTCCATGGCGGAAGCTACCTTGGGAGGGCGGCGAGAGAAGAAGAAGAATAAGGAGAGGTGAACGAAGCGGCGGTGGCGACTCCAACTGCGTCTCGAGCTTTTTTCAGGAGAGTGCACTTGGTTGGGCCTGGGCAGCACCTCATCTTCTCGAATCGGGTATAAAAGGAGGACCCGAAATCTCACCCCGCGTTTTTATGGGTGGCAAATTCAAAACGGGTTTCGCTAGTCTACCAAAAAACGCTAAGCCTATACGAAACCACGTTACTGTTCAGTTGACTATATATATATATATATATATATATATATATATATATATATATATATATATATATATATATATATATATATATATATATATGCCAAGTTATTTCTTGCTATCCACGACTGTACGTGCTTATCTTATGATCAAGGTAACCTTGTTCTTATTTTGGTAAAGAGGGTGAACATTGTTGGTTGCTTTGCTACTTAACCCAAATCGGGTTGAAGAGCCGAAGTATCAACCGTTGGTCAATATTTAGAATAGATGATCGTTTTAAATTACTGTAATTGTCATGTCAAAACATTTAATTTGCGCAATCACGATTTCATATTGACCATAAGAACTACCCTAAGCATCACTTCTGTTCTAATTAGGTGATGAGATGTTTCTACTTTCTAGCTTTGCTACTTAACTCTACTAATCAAGGGCTACATAGGTGCCCTACTAAAAAAATCTTTTTTTTTTTTTTGAGAGAAATATCAAGAATTTCATTTAACAGGAAAACAATATTACAACTATGAGAGATATCGGTGGTGGAAATAAATTCCCCACTCACCTCCCTACCTAAAACACCAGCGATTACAGTAGCTAAGAACCGAAATAGGTTCACCCGTAACCTAACCTACTCCAGAAGTATTGATACATCCTTACAGTCAACCTCAAGAAGAAATAACCCTTTCAAACACTACATGCCAAACTTACTAAAAAAATCTTCTTTCAGTTGACTGAATTACAACAATTAACTTTTTATTAGTTGAGCTCACCATCTGTGGGTTACAAAGAGAAAACTTGTATCGACTTAAGTGTTATTGCCAAAGCCAGAAGATCTGACAACTGCTGTAATGTTTAATGTCTTCTTTTGTTTCGCTTGTGCCTTTTAGGCACCTTTTGTGACAAAAAAAAAAAACTTGTATCATCACTAGACTAAATAACATTGAATCACTAATAACATTTTTGACTTATATACAATTTTTTTCTATTTGTAAATGATCTAGTATCGACTTTGCATAAATTTACTATGTGTCAAGTTTTTATTGGTTGCTTGAACAAAATTGTTTGTCTAGCTTTCGAATTGAAAAGTCTATCAACTAAAATTCAAAATCATCATATGCAATGTCACAGAAAGATTAAGAGATTAATTAGATTAAAATGATTTCTAGATAAACTTTACTAAAGCTAACTTTCTTGACCTGTAGTTCAATATACTATAATTTTGCCAGAAAATAAAGAGACAGAAGATCAAAATCCAAATTAGTTAAACGAAATGGGTGATGTATTAGGTGAAAAATACAAACTACATAATCTGCATTGCAACCTACTACGAACCTCCCCAAGAATATTGCCGCCCAGACCACAAAATCCCGCTGCCCTTTTAATCATGCTGGAAAAAACAAACAAAAGTTCGATCATCAATATGTATACACAAAACTCCCCAAGAACAAAATTACTTTCTTGCAAGAGAAGCATAGTAAATGAAAGACAAAAGCTAGCCTAGAAAAACTTTGAACGACTACTACTGGGTTGTTTTGCTTCTCTGATCCACAGATATAGAAGACCTCTTGATGAACTCCAAGCAATCAGCAATGGCTTCTGCATAGAAAGAATTCGACCTTCCAAACGATCTCAATCTTCCACAATCGACTCCAGTACTACCCTTGTTTTGTAATTTCTCTCTGACCAAACCTCTTCTAGTGCTGCAGCTTCCATTAGAGCTTGCTTTACTACCAGTTCTTCTCATGCATAAACATCTCCATTTGCTCAAGAACTTGAAGAAGCACAAGAACCTCGTGCGTAATCTTGACACCGAAAACCTTCTCGGGTTTAGCCTGAATCCTCTGTTTGCCCTTACAGTACTCCCAACTCTGTTGTAGCTCAAGTGACCCATGAAAAACACCAATGAAACCCTAGAGGGAGGAACCAACTAACATGAAAGCACTGCTTGTTTTTGGGGATGTAGCATATAAATAAGGTTGAGGAAGGACTTTTTGGGTGGTGAGGCTATGATTGATCTGGAATCAATGGAAGGCACTTGGAAATTTATCAACTTGTGGTGTTTGTTTAATGGAATGATTATAAGGTTTTGAAATGGACAGCATTGTCAATGAAATAGGTGTGGAATGTGGAATCATATGTATAGGTGTACACTGGTTTGTTTATTTGATTAAGCACGTAATTAGGGCAGGTTTGATTTGGAATAATTGGCTTGGTGGGACTAAAGGAAAAAGGAAAACCTAAAGGAGGTTTATTTTCAAATTAGGTTTAGCAGCTCAAAAGTATACCAAAGATGATTTGTATGAGTGTAAAGTTCAAAGTCCTGGTGAATTGGTGACTTGTGAGTGGCTAACTTCATCAATGGACTTGTCGTTGATCAACTTCTCGACGTTTTCACATACGAATGGAAAACATACATGGACTGTGTTTCAAAATCAAAACCTATTTGAATAGTGTATTCAACATACAGTTTGATTTGTATATGTTAGACTCGATCGTCATGTTAATTTTTACAGTATAAGTTATTTTTGACGGCTTGATGATAAGAATCAATATAACTTTTCATGTATAAACACTGGATTAGAAACATTTTAAGATCAGAATCACCTACCAAAAACCTAAAATTGTAAAACTCATAGCATATGAACCAACATTGCAACATGACTTGGACCAAAAGTATCAATGTTGCTTAGTATATGGGTAATTAGGTAGGTCGGTCTGTACGTGGGTGGTCAAGAATATGTGGAGTGTCCATAGGAACGCAGTTCCTGCCTGTGGAAGGTGCAAGGCATGTGGGTATGCCTAATGCTCCTCTAGTGCAAAGATTGATTAGCATCCGATTAAGTGGTGCAAACAAATTCAACCGAAAAATAATGAATGTTTTTTTTTTTGGTTATATTGATGAGGATCTTACAATATATAAGGTTTAGCATACAAAATTCAAACAACTATACAAAATTTTGAAGTTGAGAAGTGGAAGCTAGGACAAAGCAGTCAATGTTATAATTAGAGTTGGAGTTGACAAGGATTAAGCATCAAAGGTGCTGTTTTCTTTTAATAAAACGAGTTAAAGTAATTGAAATGAAGTTGCATATGCTTTTGCTAGTATTCGCTTATTGTTGTTTACATTATCTCGGTGCAACGAGTCTGAAAGATTATTATGGATTTTAACAATATTATTTGACTTTTAGTTCAAGCAATTGATTAAACATAATCTAAGTATTACGAGTTATATAATGAATATAATATTTGTGATATGAAATAATATATAGTTTACATATTGAATCAGGAATTCATAATATATTTTGATATGATTCTCGTAATCTTTGGTAAATCTTATAGGATCAACTATGAATCTTTAATGGGCAAGACACTAGTCACTATAAATACACGAGCATACGTCCCTGATTAGGGTTGGGATGTCTGGGCGAGGGCACCATACGAAGAGGGGGGCATTCACAAAATTTAGTTCTCAACACCTCAACGAGGAAGACGAGAGTGCGTTAACAATAGTTCCATCATAAGACACATCCAGTCCCTATCTAATCTAAGGAGCACATTGTGAGAGAGAACAAAAAACTTAATCTTTCAAACATGGCGATCTCTATTAACAACTCTGGTAAGTCTTAAGTTCTATATATGTTGATCTTGTGTTTGTATGCTTGATCTAACTCTGGTATAATTAAAATCAAATTCCTTTTAAAGTCTTCTTACTATATTTTAGACTTATACCGTCAGATAAGTTTGGTCTCAAATAACTTTTGTTTTATTGATTTATTTCATTTTTCTATGTTTGTTGCATTAGTGTAGTTTATGTCACGCCCCTAATTTTTTTGAAAGATAATTTCAAAAATTTTGGCATGATATATCCTAAAATATTAACATCCCAAAACCTGTTTCAACGAAACAAACAAGGAAAATAAACTCAATGCGTAAAGTAAATTTACACACAACCCCAAATTGAGTTAGATATTACATTTCCTTGTTTTACATAACTTTAGAACAAGAGAGGAAACGCTCACATGAGTTTAACAATTCATATCCCCATGAATATAAAAGAATATACAAACACACCCCAACCCAACAAAAAAAACCCTGCCACTACGCCTCCATCTCAACCCTGCTGATCCTCACCTGCAGGTCTAACCCCTACACCAAATAATGGTGCACCGGGTTGTAAACAACAAACCCGGTAAGCTAAAAGCTCGTATGAGTAAACTCAAAAACGTCACAACATTTATCACATCTCATATTCATAAGAGAGATTGGATCAGTAATTTCAAAACCACACATCAAACACATTTCCCAAAAGATGTACCCATGAGTCCCAGATATTTAATAAAATACCTCTCATGACCTACAACAACACTATGTGTACCCATGGGTCCCAGATACTATACAGTATCTCCCATGACCTACACTGACAGACGGACTAGAGCTCTATTCCTACCGTACCCAATCACCCGGCCAAAGGCTTGGGATCCCGGTTTGACTGTCTAATATAACCACAAAAATGATAAATAGCATCTTAACCGCAACCAATCACCCAAAAAGGGCTTGGGATCCCGGTTTGGCTATTTATCCAACAATCATAAAGATTTTCACAACATTAACCACAACAACACAAGATCACATTTATTATTCTCAACAACATAATATATATCGCATCATATTCTCAACAACATAATATATAGAAAACTTGTTTTTATCTTACCTATGAGCCGTTGGCGATCAAGCTCATATAATTTTTAAAACAATTTAAAAGCATAATAATAAAACCAACATCATCATCATTATCATTATATAACCATAAAATCCTTACGTTCAAAAGTGAACCTTGGTGAGATTTACTCACCTAGATATCCAGCTGCAATTTCCACAACCAAAAATAGCATGCGAAACACAACTTCACAACCACCTAAAAACACACAATTAAAACCTTAGTAACTAAAAATACTAAAGGCTAACACAAAACCCTCAACTAATCACTTAAATCAAGAGATGACAACTTTCCAAAGTTGTCGAACTTAGAGACCCACAAAGGCTGCCTCTAATCCTCCATTCCTAACTCAAACCTCCACCAAACCTAAAGTCACATTTAACGTTCTAACATGCCAACATTTCATAAAAACTAACCAAACTACCACTCATCAGGCTCACAGAAGTAAGGACTACCTAACACAGAAAACTAGGGCTGCAACTCAATCGGACGCGCCGCCACAGGCGGCGGCGAGTGGGCCTCACGCGCCACCCAAACTTCCGAATTTGAGAAAACTCCCAACAGCAAAGTTGAAGCTTGAAGCAAGGGGAACAACTTTCATACCTGAGACTTTGGCCAAAAATGGCCGGAACTGGCCGGAAAACCGCCCGAACAGTGACCAGAATTTTCGAAGCCAAATCTGCAAAACCGGCCTTAAAACCTTAAAAACTTGCTTCAATCCAAGCCTAAACACTACCAGGGGAAGGAGAGGATCAAAACTCACCAAAGAAAGTACCCCGTCGCCGCCGTACACGGCGGTTCCGACCGGTGGCACAACAGCCCCTTTTTGCCGGCCAAAACGTCGTTTCCGGCGTCCTACTCCGAGCAGCAGCTGCCCAGCCTTGAAGAGGGCACTTGTGGGAGTCGAACGGGACCGGTGGCGGTCCAAACGGCGGCCGGACGGAGGAGCTAGCTCCGGCAGAAAACTGCCTCTCGGGGAAGTTCGGGAGAGAAAAGGGTGAAGGGGAAAAGAAGAGAGAAAAAAAAAGTGAGGTCGGGTGAAGTGCGTGAGGAGAGAGAGAGAGCTGCTTTAAATGCTAGGGTTTCCAAAAAAAAAAATAACCCACACACAATTTCCCACTTAAACACTTTCCACACCCAGAACCTAACTTCCTTCGACCACAACTTTCTCTCACAACTTCCGATTTAAGCGTGCCGCGTGTCTACGAACTCGTATCGACAAGCTCTACAACTTTCACGAAGGAAGTTTTCGACAATAACTTACGGAAAATAAAGTCAACTTTTGGTCTATTAAAAATCAAGGCAACTTAAATAAACTCCCGAAACTTCAACTTCGCATAAACCCAAGAATTTTCATGAATAATCCTTCATTAAATAAAGGAAAAATACAAGGAAAAATGATATGAAAATCTAGGGTATTACAGTTTAACATCATTTATTTTGTTCTTACGGGTCTTATCTATTATACCATTCTATTTGATTGTAAATATTTCTCTTTTAATTTGGGGCGGGAGAGCACTTTGAATGAACAATTCTCGGACTTTCCCATTTCTAAAATACTATGTTACACGGACACGGACAAGGACACGGTGACACAACACGACGCGACACGGTAAAAATCAAAAACTGAATATCCAACATGGTTTGGACAACGCAAATAAAATTATATATTTATTATTTTTAATAAATAAAAATATACTAAAATATAAAATAAGTTCATTACATTACCAAAATAATGTTCTAAATTCAATTCATTGCATAACCATAAAAAATAACATTAAATAGAGTCAAATGCAAATGATAGAAGTGCATAATTAATAATATTAGAAGTAGCAGACCTCTAACTTAAAACATAACATTAAAGAAAATCAAATTTACAGTAGGTTACTGACAAAACTGAGCAGTAGTTTGCTTTTAAAAATGGACAATAGCTTTATTTAGGTTTTGATTTTTTCTTGTTTCAATTTTAAAAAATTGATAAATGATAATGTAGTGTGTCGGAGATGATACAACAAGTCGGTCAACGTATTCGAAACGTATCGAAAAAGTCAACATATTTTACCGTAACACTCCGACACTCAAGCCGTGCAACATAGCTAAAATATTAAGTAGCAAGGAATAGAGTAAGGCTCTAACCGTCGTCGTATTCAAATCAAATACAATCTAATTTTATGTTTCATTTTTTGTTCTAATCTTATCACCCTGACCCTGACCCTGACCTTGATTGAAGATTGTGATTTATCAAACCATCGGGTCACGCACAGGCCCAGACCGATCTTGAACCGACCCGGGAAATTTACACCTGTATTACCATCTACGTTCTACGCACGAAAAATCTTTTGGCAGTAACAAGCGACAAGTTGCAGGAGGGAGAAGAAGCAAAAGGAAATCTCCAAAGTTGTTATGATTCTATCTATGTAGATGGGCTTCATACTTGGGTTGGGCCTCTTAGAAATATTTGTTTCTGATGTAACGGGTTAATGGACTCGGGTTGTCTCTTACATGGGTTTTTAGGGTTTATTCTTCTACTATATAAGACAATCTAGGATGCTTATAATGGTATTGAAGTTTATTTTCTTAGTTTATTTCTTATTTCTTAGCTGTAGCTTTCATTTTCTTCTCTCTAATGGCTTCCCATGGGTTTGATCCCGGGAATCCTAACAAGTGGTATCAGAGCCCTCATATGGGCCTGATTCCGGTGGGATACGGCGGAGAGATTGCCGACAATTGCTACAATCACTCTCCCGTCGGAGCCTCTTATCATTCAGTGACCAATTTCACACACCCAAACTCTCACCCACCACCACACCATTTCACTCAACCAAACCCTTACCCACCACTGCAGAACAACTATTATGCACCACCACCTTACCATTTCACACAACCACACTCTAACCCACCTCTGCAGCACTCTGCAACCCTAATTAATGGGCATTTGCTTCCTCTCCGATTCCCTTGTGCGTCTCAAACTCAGACACAATACCATTCCCCTCACATGCAACCTAATCATTCTCTTGCTCCACAGCGACTCACCACCACTACTCCTCAAATTCCATCAATCCCTTCTTACTACACACCTTATCCTAACTCGAATCTCCAGATTCGACCTCCAATTTCACCAAACAGTTCAGTGGAACCTTTGGTGGTTCACTCTCATCTGTGGAGGGCTCGTTGCAAACAAGTCGCTCTCGAGTCGACTGCGGCCACTGGAGGAGTGAAGAAGCCCAGCCGATCTAGGCTAGGAACTGTCCTGCCTCGCAAGACCTGCAACTCCCAGAAGCGCTATCAGCTCTTGATGCGCAAGCCCAAATTTCAGCGCCTGCTCGGTGCAATCACACAAGATGTGAAGACTGATCTGAGATTCCATGGCTCATATGTGGAACAACCAGAGACTATGGTCAAGCTCAAGGGGAGTGGGAAACTATTGTCACCGAAACGAGGTTCCAGCAAAGTCTCACACAAAGAACGCACAAATGATAAATTGAGTGAGATGCGAGAATCCTTGAAGAGATCAATGGATCCCTTCATGTCGGAATTCAAGGAGGAGCTACGGTTGTTAATGGGTTCATTGCAATCTCCGGCAAGGCGAGTTGATAATCCACAAAAATTTGTCTCTCCGCCGCAATCGTCAATACCTGAGTCGATTCCGGCCACAACTGGGGGTTCCTCATCACTCATTGCTGCCAATGATGGAAGCCAAGCTGATATGTGTCTGAAGTCTGGGTCTCTACCACCCACATCAGTTGACCTTATTGTGGCTACCATTGATGGTAATCCTGTAAGAATCTCTACTAATACGGGTTGAATTTGTGGCAACATGAAGTTGATTTCATTAGTGAAATAAGCACTAAACCAGTGGCATCTGATATTTCAACATCTACTGGTGAGATTTTGAGTTTGAATAATGATATTAATGTTGTTGTGGTATCTGGAAGCAATTGTGAGGATGGTATTTCTACTTGCATGACTGATAAATTGAATCATGTGAGTAATATGATGGGTGCTAGCTTTGGAAGTAGGGAGGATGCAATTCAAAGTACTGAAGGGCCTGTTGTTACAGTAAAATTGATTGGTAGACTCCAGGATGATAGAGAGTTGAAGGAGACTAAGAGTGTTACTGCTAAGCATGATGAAATGACTTCAGAATATGGGAGAGATGATGAAGTTGATCCACCAGACAAGGAGCATACTGATGGATTTGATGGTTCAGAAAATGATGTCAACCAACCTGTTTTCAACGAAAACTTGAACACGCCCCAGTCAACTCATTTCAGTAGAGGCACTATAGTCTCTTCTTATATGCATGACTTAGAAGCTAGCCATCAATTGGATGTTTGCAGCCACAAGTCTTCTCTGATTCCTAAAGACCTTGATTCAAAGGAAGCAATCAAAATTGTTAATGAGCATATTAAGGACTGCACTAGGCCTCCTGATGACTTCCAAGTTGATGATCTATGTGCTACCTACAAAATTTGCTTTGAGTTTCCGATTACTTTCTCTGAATATAAAATGGAGAAAGAGTTGCCCGTGAATTTTCATGAATATTGTATGAAGTTGCGGTGTTTGGCTGCTGCTCAGGACAAGTTTAAGGAAGCAGGTACCTCAGACATGATTGTCAGCATGAGGAAGAAAATTGTGTCATGCGCCATAACACTTGCTTCAAGCTTGTCAAATGATTTGTTGGCAAATGGTACTGTTGAAATTGTTCAGTGCTTTAGAAATAAATTGAATGACAAGCTGTTTGGCTACCACATGGAGGTAATTAAGCTTTTCTGGGAATTTTTGAATGTGACATATGATTCTGACACTGAGCAACATGGTCTGATTCAAGATGATTTTTGCAAAGAAGAGTTGGTGAATCAGTTTTTCGAGTCAGGTAATTTTGATAAGGCAAAAGAGGTACTATTTGATATAATTAATCACTCTTTGGACTCTATCATGATTACTGATAATGGCCTCTTGGATGATAATAATATTGATGTAGAGAGTTTGTTTGCTAGAGACAAATATGATGAAATGCAAAAGAATTCTGGAAAGGTGTTGGTGGGAATGTTGGAGAAATGGAAATCAAAAGTTAAGGCTGAAATTGATAAGAGACTATATCTTCTTCTGAGGACAGTATGCTCCACTGGCACCCATTCTCGATCACAGCTGTTGTTGTGGTTCATTCTTTTCTTTGAACTTGGTAATTGTGAGACAACAATCGAGCTGCCATCCTCTTGCAGACTAGTATTGGCAGATATTAGCCAAGTGATCCAAACCTCAGTCTCTCAGGTATACACTACCATCATTTTCAGTCATCAATATTTTCCAGCAGCTCTTGATAAGGTATTATGTGATGTGGTCGAGCTCTATGTCATGATTTATTATACTTTGAATGCTGGGTATTTGCTTCATGATGATATATCTGGGTTAATTGGATCCGTTATGAGTTCTCTTGTTGATATTTATTCTCACTCTGGAACTTGGAAGCATGCATACAAGATGTATAATTGTGTTTGGAACAGAGGTCTAATTTTTGGGCCACGTGGTTATGGCAAGGAAGCTATTGATTCATTTAAGAGGTTGCTTGAAAGAGTGTTCCTGATTTCATTATGTTTTTTGCTCAAAGTTTTTGACATGAAGGGACAAATGAAACCTGATGATGAACTTGGAAATATGTGGGAGAATATATGTTTATCTACTGGAAGTGCAATCATTCATGAATTGCATGCAAACTTTCTATCCACTGAGCTAGTCCAGCTTAAGCATAAACACCAAAAATGTTCTGCTGCAACTGTTTTTGTGTTGATCTCAGTTTGTTAGCACTGTACTAATCATAAGCAAGAGTTTGAGAAAATTGCAAGACTTGTTGAGATAAAGTGTAGTAACAACAACAACCTTACAGAGACCAATGAAATATGGGCTGCATTTGCAAACATATCTTGGGAAGAGGCAGATTTGACATCAGAAGAAAATGAACAGCCTTTGTTTATAAATGTCATTTTCCAGGATCTTGATTTCTCCATTTATGTAGATGAAAATCTTGACATCTTATTCCAGGGTCTTGGTGACAATAGCCTTGCTGCTCTTCATTGTTTTTACGCCACTATCTTGGGAATGTTGAATACAAATGCTGGTGCGTTTGACAATACAATGGCCTCCCTGTTGATCAGTGTGGTTGATTATGCTCTTGTTACTTCACTTAATACCTTTCTGATTATTGGTGTACTGTTGATGTCACTCACACATGTGATGGATACCCTTGCTGCATGGTTTGCTCTGTTTGATATTGAGATTTATAGATATATCAATGATCAGCCTTTAAGATGTATTGCTAAGAATACTGGTATGAAGCATCTAATTTCTCAGTACAACGTCAGCTGTTGGACTATTGGACAAATTCTGAAAGAAGCTTCCAGGCTTGAGGTCAAGCCTACTCTTTGAGCGGGTGGAAATGTTATGATTCTATCTATTTAGATGGGCTTCATATTTGAGTTGGGCCTTGTAGAAATATTTGTTTCTGATGTAACGGGTTAATGGACTCGGGTTGTCTCTTACATGAGTTTTTAGGGTTTATTCTTCTACTATATAAGACAATCTAAGATGTTTATAATGATATTGAAGTATATTAAAATTTATTTTCTTAATTTATTTCTTATTTCTTAGCCGTAGCTTTCATTTCCTTCTCTCTCGGTGTGATCCCGGGAATCCTAACAAAAGTGACAACTAAATCCAGTTCACTCTCAACTCTGAGACACAGACAGACACACTTCAATGATTCAGAGCTTGTTTGGGTAGAATTACTGAGAAGCCAGACATGTCATGCAACTGTGATTCAGAAATCCCACCTCTTCCTCCTCAATCTGAATCTCAACCATCCCAAGATCAACAACAATCTTCATCTCCAGAACCACCGATCTTGGCCTCATCTCCGCCGCCGGAGCTAGAATTCCCAATCGAATGGCCCCCCGACGGGAACCTCAGCCTGGAGTGGGTCCAGAATCTCATGTCCGTCTTCGACTGGTCTTCAAGAAATCTAACCCCGACCCAATTCCAGGAGGTTCTTCCCGTCAAGGTTTTCGATACCTTGGTTCTTACCGCCTCCAAGATCCTCCACAAAGAACCCAACTGCGTCATGATCGACGACTGCGGCCCTGACTCCACCGTCGTCGTCGTCGGCGACGTCCACGGCCAGCTGCACGACGTTCTTTTTCTGTTAAAAGATGCCGGGTACCCGTCGGAGAATAGAATCTTCGTCTTCAATGGAGACTATGTTGACAGAGGAGCTTGGGGTCTTGAGACTTTCTTGGTTTTGCTCGCGTGGAAGGTTCTGATGCCTACGAGGGTTTATCTTCTGAGAGGTAATCATGAATCCAAGTACTGTACTTCTGTTTATGGATTCGAGAATGAAGTGTTGGTTAAGTATAGAGATGAGCATGCTAAAGATAGAGTAGGGAAACATGTGTATAGGAAATGCTTGGGTTGCTTTGAAGGGCTTCCTCTTGCGTCTATTATAAATGGGAGTGTTTATACTGCTCATGGAGGGCTGTTCCGCAGCATTGCGGTGACGCCTGTTAAGAGGGCAAAGGGGAAGAAGAATAGAAAGATAGTTATGAATTCGGAGACGAGTTCTTTGGTTTTGGGGTCTTTGGAGGAGTTGTCTAAGGCTAGAAGATCGGTTCTTGATCCTCCTTGGGAAGGTTTGAACTTGATTCCGGGGGATGTGCTGTGGTCAGATCCTTCGATGAAGCCTGGCCTTGCTCCGAATAAAGTTAGAGGCATTGGTCTCATTTGGGGACCTGATTGCACTGAGGACTTTCTTAAGAAGTTTCAGCTCAAGGTAATAATGTTTGGTGTTTTATCTGCTTTTCTTGTGTTTCTGATCATAGGCAGTGCTAGTTGAATTTGAAGATTAATTGTCTTGAAATGTGTTTTAAGGTGGGAAACTATATCTACTGTTAATGTTTTTTAACATTAGATTTTCAGATTTGTAATTTATCATGTTCACTTTAGAACTTGCATTCTATTGATAGTGCAATGTGACTGCCAATCAAGGCATTGGTTGAGGGGATACTACATAGGGAATACAATTTATGTTTCTCTTACTCTACACACGATTTCATGACACATGAGATGATTTATTTTTTCTCTTCTGTTGCTTTTAAATTTGTATCAGAGTGAAAATGCAACACTAAAATTGTGGTTATTCTACCTTGTTAAAATCTCAGTTGATTATCAGATCACATGAAGGCCCTGATGCACGCGAAAAGAGGCCAGGTCTTGGAGGCATGGATCAAGGGTACACCATTGATCATGTCGTGGAGTCAGGGAAGCTCATTACTTTATTTAGTGCTCCAGATTACCCACAATTTCAGGTGTGCTCACAATCCCTTAGTAATAGAGTTCTGTGTGAAGTAAATGCTTTTTTTCTTCTGGGAATTTTGCTCATTTCAGCATGGGACTTGAATGTTTATCGTGGACAATGTGGAATCTGTCCATATATGTCAATGTTTCTGGCTATTAAGTGTCTGAAATTTCATATTCCTTGAGCATTTTGGAGAAACCAGAAGCTAATCACATCTTTAGCAGGATGTGTTTGTCAATTGATCATTATGATAACATTCTCCTTTTGAGATAAGGTGGGTAATTGTAATACAAGGCTACAAACTTTGAATTATATGGAAGCTACGATAAATTAATACCTGAGAAAGGACTCATGCATAACTGAGCAGCCGTGTATGATCTGACCGATGGATTTAGGTTATAGGTTAAATACTTGCCAATATGTTGGTTTAAATTGTGGTTTCTTTGATGTTGAGGAGTACCCTTTTCAATCTGCAAATGACTTTTGATCTCTTAGTAGGTTAGTACAACTACAAAGATCATTTGTTTCATCACATTCTGATATCACTTTGTCTCCCCTGCAGGGTACCGAGGAGAGGCATAGAAATAAAGGGGCTTACATTGTTCTGGAACCCCCTAATTTTGATCATCCTGTATTTCATAGTTTTGAAGCAATTACTCCAAGACCACAGGTATTGGTTATTATTGATCATAATTCTGGAAAAACATTGATGAACTTCTGGTTTTGTGTTGGAGCTAAATGGTTTTGACAACTTTTTAGTTGTTATAATGCTTTACATTGACATTCCATTGCAGGTAAACGCATACTATGATTATGAAGAAGCAATTGATTCTGATGAGGAGTTGGACATGGCATCGATGGCAACCAGCCCCTGAAGGTCCATCATCAGTTGGTGTTCATAGCAAATTTACATTGTCTTGATTTTGTTGTGTGAATCTCTTTCTTTGTGAGTAATTTTTGGATCAAATGTGAATACTATCATTGGTAGTATAACAGCTACTTCTGCTGTCTTCAATTCTTTAGTGCAGTACCATCAAGTTAGCTAGCTCATTTGAAAGTTAATGAGTTTGAAATAGCCCTAATTCTTATATTTCTTATCTATTTAAATTATAACGAGTTGTATCTTTACAAAAATAAACATTCTATAGTAAGTGAACTAGGTGTATTCTTCACTGTGGGCATATGGTGCCAACCAACTAAACTGCCTAGTTTAGATTCAGAAGAGCCTGCATTCATCAGTTGAAATGAGATTTGTAGACTGGTTTTGAGAAGTCATTTAGAGGGTTGCTATCAATTTTGTTTATTTGTAGTTGAATGCAGTCAATAAGAAAATGGGTTACTGTACCAAATGGGGTCAAGTGTAGAGGAGGGGATGCGTCTTCTCCAAACCCTAAGGCTGTTGCTCAATAGCGCAACCACCAAAACCCTAAGGCCACCGTGCAATTGCGCAGCCATCAAGCCGGAGTCTCTCCGACACCAAGCCTCTCATGGCTGCTTGTTCAAGGCTCTCACACCCCCGCCGTCTATATTTAGGGATCCAACTTTTGTGATCAATGCCAACCACCTTTTCAAATGGAGAAACCTCCTCCACAACCTAGTCTCCAAGCAGATTCTCGTTCAAAGAAGATATGGATTATAGAAATGGGGCTTCGTGGCCTCTCACATGTTGATAGAGGAACATGAAGCGCCGGATCGGATCCGACCCACTTGGGCATGACTCAAGAGAATGATGAAACATGGACCAAATTTGGTGTTTATGGTAACGAGGCGATGCGAAAGGTTCACGGCAGTGATGGGAGATGCTGATGTCGTGAATCCCGATGGTGAATCTGTAGATGAAAGAGTTCATTGGATTCCAAAATTGAATCTTGAAACAATCATGGAATGGCTGCATATGGCACGACAGACTGCCTGTACGATGCATGATGACATGGCGGCGATGACCATTTTCAGGTAGAAGGTGAGCAGTGAACCTGTTGGGTGACTCTTTTCCGGTAGGGTGCGCACATCAGTTTCGTGGTCCAAGCTCAACTTCAAGCCCATATCAGGCTGGGTGTCCAATGACTTGTCTGCTTTGAAGCCCAATGGAGGTTTGGCACCAAAATGGGAGTGGGATGAAATATGGACCCAACTTGAAGCCTTAAATTAGACTTTAACTCACTTATGGGCAATGTTGATGAGCCTTGGCTTACTAGGGTTCCGAATTTGGGATCTAGGAGGTTTTGTTCCGACAAGATACAAATACTTTGGCAACTGGACTATTGAATTGTCTGGAGTAGTACTAAAGGATGATTCAGATTATTATCCGGAGCATGAAATGTCAAATGAGTGGACCACGAGACATTTACCACTGTGGATACTACCACAACATCTTGTTCTATCTATAGATGGCAGAAGACATGTATTTAATGTCCACTCTGACTTTAGGCTATCTCAACTCTCAAATAGCTCAACTGCATTCCAAATATGTTATATGGAAGTGTTTCAATATGCTTGTTACCAAGCTTTATTTTCTGTTTTTCGATTTGCTTATCATCAAACTCTATTATGTAACGATTCAAGCTAGTTAGGCAGCTAATACTATCAATGAAAATTGTCTTTTAGTTCAAAAAAAAAGGGCTCAAGTGTTTTATTTATGGGACAATGCCCACTAGCCATAATTTTAAGAATTTTATTCCCACTAACAAAATCAGATTTTAAAATTCTCAAGAACCTATACCTTTAATGAATTAAATAAACTACAATAGATCATTACAATAGACCATCATTTATAAGAGTCTATTATAAAATAAAGTTTCTATGACCGGATTCTCACGACTAATGACGTTGACCGGATTCAGACTACAGTTGACCAGGTTTCAACGACAGTTGATCGAGCTCCGGCGACCGTTGACTGACTCCAACGAAAGCTAGGGCATCTACTAGGGGCAGTAAGGGGTCTATTGGGGGCAGTAGGAGGTTTGTTCGGTGGTCTACTGGGGGTAGTAGAGGGGTCTACTGGGAGTAGTATGAGGGTCTATTGGGGGCAGTAGAGGGGTCTACTAGGGGTAGTAGGAATAGACGACCTGCATTTTCTCCACCACCAAACCCCTCACCAACAATAACAACCACACCAATATATTTTGCTCTGCCGCATTCTGTTTTGGCCACACCAGTAAATCTGGGTATGCAAAGTCTCTTTTAGTCGTTGCGGGCGTGCCACCGCGCGGACGCGGAAAGTAGTTGTTGTAGTAGCAGGGTGCGCTTAGCCTTCTGCTTCTAATCAAGCGACTGAGGATGGAGAGAGCACCAACTACACCGCATGGTTCTTCAAATTCGCCTTGCGTACTGACTGGGCAAGGACTTACAGTAGTCAGCCTAAGCGTCATAATATTGATACTCGATGTAAGATAGAGCAGAGCTTCAACTTGGAAGGGAGAGAAAAAGGACAAAGCTCCGAAGAGCGTATGGAGAGCAAAGCTCAGGTGAGCCTGAAAGGAAGGGTTGCTAAGGCAAGATGCTTAGGGCCTGAATTAGACTAGGTCGACAATTTTGTTTTGTTGAGTAGTTGTAGAATTGTTCAGAGTGAGTGCTTTCTGTAAACCCTAGAGCCCTTTATATAGTAGAGCTCGACTTGCAGCAGAAGAGAATCATAGAAACCAAGTCAGACTCTGTAACATAATAGCACAAGGGCACTGTTTCACCCGTGCGGACCAACCATCTTGTGACATATGTCCAGTTCGCACACTCCAGTTAGTATAGGTTACTAATTCAGGCGCGCCGCTCAACTGTAGAGTCCTATACGGACTGGAATTAAGAGCATCATTATCCTGCAGGATGTAACAATCCTTGTGAAAAACTAATCTCGCACGGGCCTTTCTAGGTCGTGGGCCTTAGAAGGGCTTTTTATATTAAAAGGGCCACAAAGATTGGTTCGAAGTATGTCAAAGACTGGTAAAAGTCTTCAACGATTAATGTAGTGCGCGCGGACTTCGTATGTGTCTTCCTCGCGAAGTCTCTCACACGAGCCAGTTCGCCAGCTCACCTAGATGTATTTCGCCTCGCCTAAGCGAAATGTTCATAAGTAGTTCCGCAAGAAGCGCGTGAGCTCCCTACTCCGCGCGAAGACATTCCACGCGAGTTATGTGTTTTGCCTGAAGTTTACTAAGAGCGCGAGATCTGTACTCCACGCGGAGTCATTCCGTGCGTAGACTTTGTAATTCAGCTCGCGTGGTCTTGCTGGAGGGCCATTATTTGTAAACTTAAAGAACTTGGGCTCGCCGGTATGACATGGACCAAAAATTTAATTAATATTCACATAGACATTTACTGTCTTGTAAAATATTAATTTGGATGTAAACATTGCCCCCAGCCTCGAATTCATGAATGCCAAGAATGACTGAAGATGTTTATGTCTATGCTGCTCTAAAGCCACTAGTATCGGCTTGGGTCATAAGATGAGTGTGAGTAGACAAGCCTGTGAATCGGCCTTGAAACCCAAGCACTCAGCGAAGCTGCTGTACAGCTCGCCTAGTGCCATATTAAACTGATAAACTTGACATAACTAGACACCTTGGACTTGGACTTCAAATGCATTCTCCCGCTCTTCTCCTGTACTTGCCTGCTTTGACTAGATTCCAAAAATGGCCAAAAAATGGCCCTTCGCAAGCTATGGAATGACATATGGTCATGTACCTCGCTGCCCCCCTTGCGCGAACCAAAGAGAATCAAACAAAAAGGATCGGCGAACTGCCGTATAAAGATGGCGAACACTTTGAAAACTTGGAGGCCACATGGATTGGCCTAAATAATGACTAAGACACTTGAAGAAGGTGTAAAGTCTGAAATAACTGGAACACATATCCACCCCAATGTGCCCCCCAGTTTTGATGTTTGTTCACCGATGTTGAGGAAATGAAGGACATCAAAACTTTAACATGCCCCCCAGGGAAGGAGTGGTGGTACTGATTCCCCCCAGTGAGAAAAGCAGGCTACGAGGTCATGGAAACACTTTGAAAAATCAACGTGTGAATTCGCGTGTATCTTGACCTGTCTGCAATCAAACTGCCATAAGTCTCTCCACGAATGTTGGAATGACGAACCGTAAAATCCTCTGGAAAATAGACATCCAGGGCTTTCTGTTGATATATGGCGCGCCAGCTAGTTCTTCCTGGATCAGTCCAGTTTAATCGACGAAGTCAAATGTTCAGTAGTGGCTGTTGCAACTTTCAGCATTGCAATCCGTCTTGACTTCGCTGACAGCAATTCAAGGCATATGGAATTCCTTTTGTCGTCAAATCTCAGGGATAGGCTTCTAAGTAAAGTTCAAGCTTGATATAGGCAAGAACATTGTCCAGCATTTCAGCAAGACCAAAGATCTCTGTTTGTGTTTTTGGGTATTTGAATATTTTTTTTTTTTTGTATTTTCTTTTCAATAGGAGAAAGGAAGGAATTGAAAGAAAATGGAAGTAAAAACTGAATTAAAAGCTAGGTGCATAGAAAAGCAAGGGGTTAGAGCTTGATTAGGTACCCGTTGTTAGGCCACGGGGGAGGCCACCAATGCTTCACTCCAAGTCTCGACGTCGTCATGTTTCCAACATGAGACTGTTGCTGTTGAATATTTTCAAGTGTTGAGCAGAGTTGTTCCGTGTCAACAACTTGAAAATTTGGGCAAGGTAATTCGTAGGGTACGTCTTGTTGCCCCCCACGCATCTTTGTTGTTTGACCAAACATGATCTTCAACTGCATTCTCGTGGATCGTATGATGTTGACATTTGCCTTGTTGCCAATTATCATGTCATAATGTATGGCCTTACAGGGAATAACCACACATTGGTCATGGAAGAGACCCACTTGCTGGTCTCTCTTCACCATATCAAGAGTGTCAATGGGATTGAACTCTTGTGGAATATGATTATGAGACAGACGCACCAACATATAGTCTTCATCGTAATCATAAGTTGGTTATGTGTCAAAATCAAATGCAATATCAACAAAGGTCGGTGGCTCGACCTTCTTTGCAACCATAGGCATGCATGAGACATGTACGTACTTCGCACATAAACCAAAGTACCCTTTAGGCCTCTGAATTTGCATGCAAAGACTTCAATTGTATTGCCATGTGAAACCACGGATTGACCTAGGGATACCACCACACCATATATAGTTAAGCTTAATATGGCCATGGTTTGACGAAACGGACTGAGTCATCTCGCTGGTGAACATAAGATTGGCGAGACGAACCTTTAGGAGAAGCGGACCTCGATAGCCTTGACACCCCGCGTGTACAGGCTGAAAAGAAAACTCAAGAGGCTCTGGTCTAGCTTTATTTCACTTGTCATGACTTGATAAAGCAAGTAGACGAGCTCCGCCTTGCCCCCCATGCAGCTGACCTGTGTCCACATATATCTCGCATGGGAAAGTTGGTGCCTCGGTCACCTTTCATGCGAACTTGTGGTTTGCCATCATCATTAGTGCGCAAACTAATTTCTGTTTTAAAGATGGATTGTTCTGTCCTATCTTCATGCTCCTTTTTTTGAAGAACACTTGCTTCATCAGCTTTTCTAGCAACCGCCTGCTCAGCTTGTTGCTTGCGGATGGCAGCCAGAGGAGGGGTGACAACCCTCCTCTGTGAACAGAGCCAAGGCAAAAGTCCCACCTGTGACAACCCGAACCCGAACCCGAACCCTAATCATCCACTCTCATTAGCCCCATAAACCCACCAGCATCTCCGACAATCTCATCGTTTAGCGAGATGATAAAAGCCAGCCCGTCGCCGATCGTGGAGGGGTCCAAGTTGCTGACGGAGAACGAGAAGAATGTGGAGAAGCTCGGCGAAAAAGGAGTGGAGGGTTGCTTAAAGCGGACGGGCTTCGAGTAAAGAACTCTGCCGACACCGAAGTTAGGTATGGAGAGGTCGCGAGTGAGACACATGCTGCCATTGTTCAAGTGGGCGTCGCCTAGAAGCTTGAGGCTGCTCAGAGTCAGGGTCCCGAAGTCAAACTCGGTCACGGCTAACGTGATGACAAGGTTGCAGAAGCAAATGTAGAGAAGTAGTACAATAGAGATGATGAAGCGAATGCGTTGGGACATTGTCAGTGGTGACGAAGAAGACGAAGGCCCATTTAGTGGTGGGTAGAGTTGAAGAAGAAGATTGAGTTAATCACGAGAGAGAGAGAGAGAGAGAGAGAGAGAGAGAGAGAGAGAGAGAGAGAGAGAGAGAGAGAGAGAGAGAGAGAGAGAGAGAGAGAGAGAGAGAGTGTTGAAGAAGAAGACGAAGGCCCATTTAATGGTGGGTAGAGTTGAAGAAGAAGATTGAGTTAATCAAGAGAGAGAGAGACATAATGATTTAAAAAAAAAATTGAGGATTAACTGAAAAGAAAAGAAAAATCTTAACGGAGTTAGTGAGTAAGAGATATGTATACCGCGTGCAAAGGGATCCAAAAAACATATGGGAACAGTATCAAACTTGGAGACCAAGAAACCGGTCCAAAAACTTACAAATACGACACTCCCCACCATTGTTAAAGCGCACTCCTTCACCACCAGAAAATTTTCTCTCTCCCAAAAAAGGAAAAAACACAAAACAAAAGCTTCCAGCAGTCCAGCTACCATACTCTTCTCTGTCTTCCCCTGTTTTCAGTACTCTCTGTTTTCTTCTGTTCCAAGATCACCACTCTCTTCATCTCCAAAATCCTCCACACTCAACTCAAAAGGAGCTTGATGGAAAACCCAAACACCATATCCAAATTCAACACCAAGCGAAGCCTCTACCTTCCCAGGAGAGGGCAGGTCAAGATCAGAATATTCAAGGGCTTGTTCAGGTCGTTGGCTTCTATGTTGGGTGGGTTTGCTCGGAAGCCAGCCGGAGAAGATGGAGGGTTTTTGAGCTCTACCCCTCAAACTCCAGCTGAAACTCCAAGTGGGTACTGCTCCGATTCTCAGTCTGATCGTTCTTGATCCCCCAATTTGATGAGTTGATGTTTTTGTGAGAAACTCCCTGAATAACGTTGTTGGTGGTGTTAATAATGTGCCTAGTAATTAACTTTGCGTTACAAGTTTTGGGTAGAGATGAGGTTGAGGTTGGGGGGTTTAAGAAGGAAAATTGGGTTTTGTAAAACAAATAGCATGATGTAAATTTGTATGAGATTTTAGTTTTGTTTCAATCATAATCTCTTTACAGTTTTTCATGGCAGATTGGTAATTTGGTTTGATGCTGTAATTGAATATCCTGGTTTGGATATTTGATGCTGTTCAGTTCTACCAATCATTTCTTTCATTTTTGTATCTGTTTACCATTGTCTTCTTGTTCAATTCCGGAAAGATAAAAACTTCGGCTGGAAATTCCAATTCTGGAAAGATAGAAACTTGGGTGACAGACGGCAACTTTGGTGACTCTTTCTCCGGCAGAAAAGCTTTGACAAATTTAAACTTCTTTTTGGGTACAAAGTATTTTAAACTTCGATTAACATCAACAGACTGACAAAGATGTAAGTTAGTGTTTCTATGTAGACTGAATCCCATTTGTCCCAATATAGATTCGTAAAACCTACCTCGACCTCTTGACCAGTTGGTATTTGGTAGTCTGGCAGGCAGTTGATCGTTTTTTTTTTTTTTTTTGAATTCTGAATTCTCCATCAATGGTTTAGCTCATATTAGGATGAGGGATTCGATCGACAGAGATAACCATGATACAACAGTCTTCTGTGTTCACATAGCCTGAGCTGTTGAAGGTCCATCAAACCCTCTCTGTGTTCACACCCTTCAAGCTATCATTCACATCCATACATATTTACAAGATGATGATGATAATGATGGTGTCACATATGTTACACTAGATTATTAAAGGATGTGTGGCAATATAATTTCCTATAATGGACTAATAATTATTGTTCTTTTGTATTGCTTTTCATCTTCAAGCTCAAGCAAACAAAGCATGTAGTGCTTTATAAATAGTATGTATGGATGGTATGAAACTATGAATTGCCAAAACAAGAATTTTTGAACAAAGAACAACCAGAGCTATTAGTCATTACATCTAAAAATTTCCATTAATGAAAGATGTAAATCCATTAGAAAATCAAAAATACGCATGTTGGATGAAATATTTGTTGCGACTTGTTTGTTTAGTTGAATAACTAAATAAAATATATAGACATTTCTCTTCGCTCTAAATAAACTGCATATATTTTTGTTATTTGTTCTAATATAAGACAATCTAAAGATATATGAAATTATGAATTACAGAAATTAATCCGTGTTCGTTGACGAGGCTTCAATCTAAATAGGGTATGATTTTGTGACCCCAAGCTTCTGAAACATCACCATTTTCAAAGTGGCATATTTTATTATTGTGGCACCAAGTTGCTTAATGAAGTTGACCATATTCATCCATGCACTTATAGACAAAACCCAGGTCCTTTTTCAGTTGCTTTGCTTTAGGACGTCTCTGAGGTCACCTACAGATAAGTCTACGATTCTCTGAGTTGTTGAATAACATAATTGATGACGAAAACCTGGGAATATTCTTTAATTTCGACTATGCTAATTTTTTTTTTTTTGTTTTTGTTTTTTTCTATTCCAAGAATTAGATTCTTTTAGTAAAAATTACAATTATCGATCCTAATTATCCTCATACAGAACGTTATTAATCAAGCAGTCTCCTCAGCTAGTTCCGCTAACTAAACATCCTGGGTAAAGGTTAAATTACTTAGGGTTGCTCTGATCAACTCCAGTCAAATACCAATACTTCAGCTCTAGACAAAAGTTCCACTATGCTGCAATTATTTATCCAAGAAATCAATTTTCAAAGAACAAAGCTTCCTTCATTCTTCACTGAATATACTTCTCCTTTTCTATTTTATTTGGCAATCTTCAACCACAGACAAAAAAAATCAACCAACCAAAGACGTATTGCCATCTATCAACCAAATTCTAGAGCCAAATCATATCAAATAAGACTTCTGAACCAAAATCCCCAAAATTTAGGGTTTTTTTTTTTTTTTACTTTTCGCCAATCTTTGACAAATCCAATAATAACTTGCTTCAACCAGCAGTAGAGTACTCAAAACACAAATCCGAAACTTCGATGTATGAATTCACAGCCAAACAACAAGGATCTTCACAACTTCTTCAAATCGGACCAGAAAAGCAAATTTTCTAAAAATTGATGAGAAACACTTATCTGAGTGTGAGACAAGCTCTATCTGAGCTAATAAGAAGGAGAATCGTCACTGCTGTTGCTCCAAAATCGCAACCAAGGCTCTTGATACCATGAAAGCTAATTAATTGAAGCAGAGACGAAGGAAGAAGGAGATAAGAGAAAAAGAGATAGAAAACGTAAAAGACAGAATGAGTAATGATTTTTACTGACTTGAAGTGAATAATACATTGTGAAGAGCTTTTATACTATTCTAAAATAACCATATCAACCTATTACCTATTATACTCTTAACAAAGATCAAGATATTCAAGGGCTTATTCAAGTCGTTGGCTTCCATGTTGGGTGGGTTTGCCCGTAAGCCAGCAAGAGCAGAGGGATGAGGATTCCTGAAGACCTCAAGTGGGTATTTCTCATGAGCTTTCTGATCCCCCAATATGATGAGTTTTTGTTAGGAATTAGCAGAATAATGTTGTAGGTAGTATGCATCATGTATGTATGTATAGTTGTAAACAGTGACTTTGGGTTACAAGTTTTGGGCAATAAGGGGTTGAGGTTGAAGATGGAGTTCACGAAAGACGGTAGCTGGGGACTTGGGGTTGTATAATGCATTAATGCATTGTCTTTGACGATTATCTCTTTTTTGTTTCTGATGGCTTTGATGCAACAATTGAGTATCTGCATGATGTTTAGAGTAGACGTGGTAATTCAATTTTAACAGTAGACGTGGTAATTCAATTTTAACAGGCTTCTGACACGCATTTGTTTAATTTTCACTGTTTACTATTGGCTACTAATTCTTGAAAAACACTGACTAATAATTGGTACAGCTCTTTAGAATTTGGTGACTTATTATATATAAGAACAAAATACATTTCTAGCTCTGACTGGATTAAACATTAATGCATTGCTCTATTTCAGACTTGAGCTCTTTTAATAGAAAAATACTTAAGTCTGGACTAGTTTGTACGTGCGCGTTTGAAATTTCTTTTATTTACTTTTTTCGCTAATGTAAATCATAATCTTAACCGTTCAAAAGTTTGATTAACCAATAAAGATCATTTCTGTAAAAAATCATTGTAAACAAAATTCATTTGCTCAGTCGAATTTATCAAACAAATGAGCGATTGATCATAAGACTGCTAACTTTCACCATAACTGTTCATTTGTTTAATGCAATCGGCTGAGCAAATGAATTTTGTTTACAATGATTTTTTGCAGAGATGATCTTTATTAGTTAATTAAACTTTTAAACGGTTAAGATTATGATTTACATTAACGAAAGTACATAAATAAATAAAAAATCTGAACGCACACGTACGTACTAGTCCGAACTCAGGACTCCAGACGCAAGTATTTTACCTCTCAATATCTAATAGCCAAATATTGTAACTGACAAGTCGGTAGTTTTTTGTTTGGATGAGACCAGTTGGTAGTTGGTTGGTATGTAGTTGATTGTGACCGAGGACTAAAAAATCGATAATTTCGTCGATATTTCGGCGAAATTTTCGTTTTTCTCATGTCCCGATATATCTTTCACCTCCAATGATTTTTCGTCTGATATTTTCGATATTTCCCGATATTTCGCCGAAATATTCGAAATCTCGCGAATCGGTCTGGGCGGAGCCTAGGCGCTCGGCTGCGGCAGCCCATCCCGATTTCAAGGTAATCGGTTGACTAGTCGGTAGGCAGAAAATCGGCTGCCTAGGCGGTCTGGGCGGATCTCCGACTAGTTTTTTTTTTCCTTCCTAAAATTTTCGTCAAACGCAGAACCAAATCGACTTTTTCTTTCGTTGACTCAAACGGAGAACTGAAAACACCTCTCAAAACTGACCTCTGCAAACCCAGACCTCTTAAAAATTAAAAACCCAGTCTACCCGACGTTGACGACAAAGGCACAAAGGAAGCAAAGGAAGGATCCATTACAAAGAACGAAGAAAGGGTACCATGAAATCATTCGAAGGGGAAAATGATGAAAGCATTTGGATACGTTTGGATGTTTGGATTGATTCGATAATGACTTTGCTCTTTCTCTGTGTGTGATCGTATTAGAACTTGGGAACGAAGAAAGAGGATAAGAAGTTGAGAAAGTTGTGGCTCTAGCTGATCTACATGGAGCAGGACTGCAGGAGATATACATATGAATGATATGACCCATATACCCATGAATGATCTTGTTTTTTCATATTAAAGTCGTGTGCGTTTTTTTTCTTTTTTCTTTTTTATGTATAATTCATTTGTTTTCTATAAAATTAAATAAAGTACGATGGTCTAGCCTTTTTTTTTTATTATTTCAAGCCATAAAAATAAGAGAAATTTTAAATACACACCTCTAATCTCTTAATACACACCTCTAATATTTTATATTTCACATCAGATTTTATATGTATGTTTAATTACAAAAATATCCATCAATTATTAGGAAAAAAAAAAGAAAAAAAAACTTCTTGTTCCTTAAAACCTAACTCTTCTCCACTATTACTACGTATCAAAAGACAAAAAACTAAAAACCTCTTCTTCAAAATTCATCACCTGAATTTCGATAATCACATATACTATTTATCAATTCATTTGGTTTTTTTGTTTGTTTTTTTATTATCAACTTTAGTTTTTATCTTGCAGACTAAAAACTAGTTTTTATGCTATGGTACTTTTACTAGTCTCTTAACTTTGAAAAAATTATGTATGTTCAATATTTTTTTCTTCAAATTCTAGCCGATTGATGTCATATTAGAGATTTAAAGTTCGAATATAATATTACTCTCTTTTGATTATAAATTGAAAAATATCAAGAAAAAATTTCTAACCCGATCAAAAAAATCTAACAGAAAATGAAAGAGAATATGTAAAGTCAGTAAAGAGAGTTGTGAAATAGTAAATACATAATAATTATATTAAATAATAGATTACTATTAGTTTTAGATATTGAGGGTATTTTAGGCAGTTTGGGATGTGTATTTAGTTTAATATTGAAATGAAAAACTAGATAAGTAGTATATAATGCGTGTAATTCCACTCATATAATTCCATGTTGTATCATATGTATGTAAGGCGTGATGGCCTAGCCTCCCATTTGGGTATCCAGCCATCAAAAAAAAAATAGATGTATAAACTTTACAGTAAAAATTTAAGAATTATCATTGGTTCAGCACTTCAGCACGTAGTTATTCACCTTAAATAACTAAAACTCACTATGATTAATGTTTATTCAAGATTTTTTTGTCAATTATAATAGATAATTGAGATAACAAACATCTCTCAAAGTTTCATTTAAAATTTCCATGTTTTTCTACTAATTTTCGTCAATTTTCTTATTTTTTTCTGCAATCGATATTTCCTCGAAATTTCTATCGAAATATCCGTTTTTTGGACCGTCGAAATTTCCACAATCGGCGAAATTTTAGTCCTTGATTGTGACGGTATGAAATACTTTAACTAGGTCTGAGCTCGATCAGCTGGTTTTGGTTTATTCTGAATTCTCCATATATGTTTTAGCGCGTTTACGGATAAGATCGATAAAGCTATAGATTGGGGATTTGGCATTAACTAACTGTAGATTAACTTGTATGTTTATTATTTTTCAGTTAAATATGTGATGGAAGTGTACAAATGATCGATCCAAAACCAGTCATTTATATTCCGGTGTCGCTTTCTGTGCTTTCATTCAACACTTGCATACATATCAGCAAAATCCCAGTAAGATTTTTTAGTCTGTTAAATTAAGGCCTAAAAGCTTCTAAAGATAGGGTTGATAATAATTTCCTCTCTTTTTTTCTTTTTTTTCCCAAAATTCCAAGTCAATGGTCTTTCCCGCCATATTGTCTTGGTGTTGGGGCTGAAAGTATTTTGTACTCACCGGGAGAAGAAGCTAATTTTTCCTCTGGGAGCTTGGGTGTTGGATTCTCAAAATCTACAAAGACTGTTTTGTGTGGAAATATCATCACGTTCACACCATTCATTTTACTATATATTAGGGGTTGGTCCTTATAATTGCTTATAACTCATTTGGTGTTGAAAGAATAATTCCCCAAGTGTGCATTCGTATCACGTTCCATTCATTTTACCATATATTGTGTCATTCAAATTAATACAAATATTGGGGGTTGGTCCTTATAATTGTTTATAACTTATTTGGTGGTGAAAGAATAATTCCTTAAGTGTGCATTCGTCAAAGTAACCGATGAGAATAAATTACAATATTCACATTTATCAAATGTAACGGCTAGCTTTATCATATTGTATTAGGACTATGAACATGTAATTACCATTGTATCTATTGTAAATTTCTCTCTATATAAAAGAGACTTCTATCATTATTATAGATATATAGAAAGTTGACATATATCATAAAAAAAGAAAATTAAGAAAAAAAAAAAGAGACTTCTATCATTTGGCTAATTTTTCTTAATTTTCTTTTTTATGATATATATCAACTTTCTATCTATAATAATGATGGTATTTTAGGCGGCCGGCCGTTATATATGGTACCATAGGAATTCCTAGCCAGTAAGTGGTTTGATTATGATCGATGTAGCGCCCTTATATATGAGTGAACGTTTGTGCAATGTTACATACTTTTCACGTTTGGATTAACAGAAAATTTCTGATTCCTATTGTGAAATGGTTAATTCGCTTAGCCTTTCGCTATGCGTACGTATTGCAATGATCTTGAAACTTGCGATAGTTCTTACGAATGAGGATAAAAAACATAGAAATATGCATGTACAACTAAGTCTAAATTGATTTAGATTAGTCATAGGCCTAAATGATAGAGCTTATTGTCATCATCGATCTGCATGTACGAGTTAATTGGATTCTTCATGTAAGATAATTAATCAACTAACAAATAGCCTAATCAAACGTACGCGTGTTCGTTGACACTTTTTAATTTAAAGTTTAATCTAATCAAAGTATGATTTTGTAACCTCTAAAACCTTCGAAAAATTACCATTTTTAAAAGTGTTCGTTTCACTATCCCTTTATCGCTACGTTTCATTATTATAGAAGACTGACCTAATATTGGCCATATTAATTCTTGCATCATGCATAATATTGCATTTATAGCCAAACCCTAGACTCATTTAAATTGAAAATTTCCTTGGTATATCTCTATCACCGAATCTCTTTTGCCAACCTAATTAACAACATTAACCTGCATGCATGCACATACAGATAAGTCTGAACTAAGATTCTCTGCTGATCGATTTGTTGAAAATATTCTATGATTTTGTTGAAATAATGAAGGAAACCTGAAAATTCTTTTCCTTCTTTCAATAATATGTGGGATGCATGATTTGCTGGAGTTTTGTTTAATTTGTTTGATATTCCATTATTTCCTAATAGATTGAGAGCGGATGAGAAGAGATACGCAAGCGTACGCGGTATGATAACAATTTAATAATTTTAATTTCAGCCTGCACCAGAAAACGAATTAATAACAATCAATTAAATTGCTACTTTAGTTTTAGCTGCTAGTGATAGCAATCGAAGTTGAAAGAAACACAAGATATACGGAGATTGATACCGTGTTTTTCCTTTTTATTTGTATTAAGGGTACGTCACCTACTTGACACATTTGGGACGTTAACATGTTTTTTGTTGTTGTTCGATCTTTTGGTGCTCAAACAAACACAAAATTACAAACAGACCCAATTAATTGTATCTAGGGCTCAAAGTGATTATAGAATCGGTTTATATTTATTATTTTTGGACAATTGTGATTATCATATCACCCTATTTACTTATGAATATTTTTTCACTTGACTACTATAGTCATTTTGCTTCGAAAGTAACTTAATTGGTTAAAAAAAAAAACAACGTATGTATGTACGTGAAAGATACATCTTTAATTTTAAGGTACATTGTTATTGTATTTAAGATTCGTGTTTGATTTTCGATGATGAAGATTCATATTTTGTTAAAGTATTAAACATTTAAATGTGAGAATGCATGCTATTCCAAAACTTATTTGAAAGAGAAAAGGAAAAAAAGACACGAAACAGTGTCTGAAAACCATTTCTATCTAAATTTTTTTTTTTATCAAAACTTTCACCCTCTTATTTTCAAAAATAAGCATAAGTCAACTTTACTTATCAACACAGCTGCACCAAACACACCAAAAAAACACTTCTACCGGGCCTTAAATATTCAGAACTCAAAACTTAACAAGTTGATGTTCATGGATCAAAAGGCTAGAACACAAAAAAGTCAAGGACCAAAGTGCAAATGCAAAACTTGGCCACAAAGCAATTGCTTAACGCCTCCTTTCTATTAAAACGCCCTTCCACCTCACTCATTTCTCTCACTTTTTCCTTTTGGAACACCTACATGTCTCACTGGTTTTGCTCTTTTCTCCCACTTCATCTTCAAGAGCCTCCACACCCAACTCCATCCATGGAAAACCCAAACTCCCCCTCCAATCACTCCCCAAATCAAAGCCTCATTCCACCCAGGAGAGGCCAAGTCAAGAAGAAGATATTCAAGGGCATGTTCAAGTCGCTGGCTTCCATGGCGGGTAGGCGTGAAGATGGAAGCTAGCTACCTGAGCCCCGGCCTGACGAACCCCGAAGCGATCGCACCCGACACCCCAACTGGCTCAATTGATCGGTTCTTGTGATCGAGGATCGACTTTTGGATGTGTTGTGATATATTTTGTAGGTGGTGCATGCATGCATTGTAATTTCAAATTTGTTTTACTCTATTTGTTTCGATCGTCGTAGTGTTTCTTGAGAGCTGGGGGGTCGTTGTTGCATCCATATGAGGCTAGGGTTTGAAACTTTTCTACTATAACCGTGTGTTCATCACTGTTATTGCTGTTTCTACGTACGTAAGTGATTGTTTTGTGGTTTGGATTCGGAATTTAGGTACATATATAAATTTATATATATATATTTTCCATGTCATCTAAACTTCTAAATCTTCATAATCTAGCTAGCTTCATGTAAAAGTTAACCAATCAAGTCCTGAGTCCTTTGTTTTCAACAACATTATCTTTTACTGTAGTTAGCTTGACTCTGGTGCTGGTTTCGTTTAGTTTGTTCTTATTGGGAAAGCGTGTTTTTAGAATAAGGAGGATGAAGCAGCTCTAATTTGGACTTGAAAACGACTGGCGAAATTTGTAAATAATCCAGTATATGTTCTTTAGTGGTGGCTGTCTGATCGATCGAGCATTCCTTCAAGTTGAACACAATGGAATTTATCGTTGATGAAAGATTAATTAGACTAAGATCCATGGCGGTCTAAGAAAAGCTTTAAAGCTTCCAAAATGCTATCGATCGGCTTTGCAGGTCAATTCAATTCAATTCAATTCAATTCTGTTCCTTACTGACAATGGCGGACACAATGGGGCCACTTCCCCATTCGGATTTTGACACTTGGCACCATATCAATAAATTTCCTGTTTTTCTTTACCGATTAACCAGATTTTCCCGCTTCTCACCCGCTTAATTATAATTTTGTACTGTATGATTGTAATTATTATATTTGTAAACCCAAAATATTTTACATTCTTTGTTTTCTTCGTTTATCGTCCAAAATCCCAAGGTATGATCGTCCAGAAATCCCCAAACTCTATTTGTTTTTTTTAAGTTGATGAGCTGAATATGGTAGTCTTAGTAGAAAATAAAGATTCAATATGGTTTGGTACGTTTCAATGTTTATTCTTCTTTATATTGGAGGTTTATATAGAGATACAATTGTAGTGCTAATAGGAAAAATATCTCCTACATCTATACAAAATATTTAACCTACACATACAAGGAAAGTAAATATTTACAAATATTCTACACTCCCCCTCAAGTTGGTGCATAGATATCAATCATGTCCAACTTGCCAACTGAGTCGTCAAACACTTTCCTTGACACTCCCTTCGTAAGAACATCAGCCAATTAGTCTTCTGTATACACAAAAGGGAAACATATTATCTTTCTGTCCAAGTTTTCCTTGATAAAATGCCGATCTACCTCCACATGCTTGGTCCGGTCATGTTGAACAAGATTATGAGCAATTTCAATTGCAGACGTGTTATCACAATGCAAGTCCATAGGTTTTTTTAGTTTAAAACCCATTCTTTTAGTCCAATTCTTTTAACACATTACGAATCCATAACATCTCACAAACTCCATGTGCCATACCTCGAAATTCTGCTTCAGCACTTGACCTGACAACAACCTTCTGCTTCTTACTACGCCAAGTTACAAGGTTTCCTCCAACAAATGTAAAATACCCAGATGTATATCGTCTGTCTGTCTGTCTTATCACCAGCCCAATCAGCATCGGTGTACCCTACAACTTCCAATTCACCTTTCTTTTCAAACAACAAGCCTTTGTCAGGTGCCATCTTAAGATACTTCAGAATACAGTACACTGCATCCATATGTTCTTCACTAGGACAATGCATAAATTTACTAACCACACTCACAGCATAAGCAATATCAGGTCTGGTATGAGAAAGATAAATAAGTCTTCCTACTAGACGTTGATACCTTCCTTTATCAGTTGGGACTTGATCTGGATAGATAGCGAGGTTGTGGTTCATCTCAATTGGTGTCTCAACCGGTTTGCAGCCAAGCATTCCAGTCTCAGCTAACAAATCAAGTACATACTTACGTTGGGACAAAGAAATCCCCTGCTTTGACCTTGCAACTTCAATTCCAAGAAAATACTTCAACTGTCCAAGGTCCTTCATCTCAAACTCCTTTGAAAGATACTTTTGTAGAGCCTCCATCTCTTTTGGGTCATCCCATGTGACAATCATATCATCAACGTACACAATCAGAGCAGTGATCTTACCCTGACTACGCTTGATGAATAAAGTGTGATCTGAGTTGCTTTGTCTATAGCCAAACATCTTCATTGATTTGGAGAATCTTCTAAACCAAGCTCTAGGAGATTGCTTCAAACCATATAAGGACTTCTTCAACTTACAAACCTTGCCGGCATCGCATGGTTTACTTTTGACTCCTGGTGGCATGTCCATATACACCTCTTCCTCCAAGTTTCCATTGAGGAAAGCATTCTTCACATCAAACTGTCGCAGAGGCCAATCTTTAGTTGCTGCAAGTGAAATCAAGATACGTACAGGGTTGATCTTTGCTACAGGAGCAAACGTTTCTTCATAATCAATGCCATACCGCTGGGTGTATCCCTTGGCAACCAACCTTGCTTTATACCTGTCAATACTCTCATCTGCTTTCAACTTTACGGTGAATACCCAACGACATCCAACGGTCTTCTTTCCAGCTGGTTTAGGCACAATATCCCAAGTCGAGTTTTTCTGTAATGCCTCTAGTTCTTCGTTCATCGCTTGAGTCCACTTAGGATCCGCCATTGCATCCTGTAAACTACTAGGAATACAAACACTGGATAATTGATTAATGACAAGGGCGTGTGACTCGGACAATCTATGGTTAGACATGTAATTGGCTACAGGATACTTAGCTTTGGCTTTGATATCAGGTTCATATTGTTTCTTTGGAATTCCTTTGGTAACTCTCTATGACTTTCTAGGTATAATACTATCTACCTCAGGTAATTGATTTGAATGTAAAGGTACCTGAGCTTGAGCAGGGACATTCACGGCGGATTCTTGAATTGATGGTGTAGAGAAAGGAAAACTGTCTGACAGAGAAGAACCTTGGGTGTCCAATCTACCAGTACCATGTGGCCCATGTTGCACAGCCTGCATTTCTTCTTGACTGACGACACCTGCTTCAAAGTCTGACGCGGCAGTATTTTTTAGGTCAACACGCGTGTCCACATCAGCTGTGTCAACCAATCCCGGCGTGATATGTGGCAAACCAAGTTTCAGCATGTCTTCTATTCTGTCACGCGCAACAGTCTCCTGGGCGACACGTGGCACCTTGTGCTGCTCTCCTCTGAAACGCACGTGGTCCTCTTCAGTTCGGCTCTGCTCGGCTGCAGTCTCCACTCGGCTTGGCTGAGCTTCACGTGGGTGGCCTGCATCAATACTGAACGGGACAGGAGTTGTTGTCTCCTTTTCTGTTGCTTTATCATTTGTGGCTCCATTAACTCCGAATCTCAACTCCAATGCTTCCACCTCTTTAAACTCGTCGAATTCAATTTTTTTTTCATTTTCTTGAGTGGTTCAAAACTTTTCATCCTCTTATGAGAACTCATCATGAACTATCAATTCTTTGGAGTGTCCATGCCATAATTTATAAGAACAATGAAACTAAAAACTTATTATACACCTACAAAACATGAAAGACGAAAAAAAAAGGAGGTCAGTGAGATGAGTTCATGCATTATCATTGCTCACTATCCCTAACAAAGCCCTAGTCTGGTAGAAATGGAGAATCGTTCCATAATTTCCTTAAAAGGTACTAGCTTTCTTGGTCATCATTAGAATTTTAAAACTACCATTTTCCAAACAACACATGTTACACCCAATATATTTCCTCTTACTCCAACAATGAATATTCATCAATAGCTTGGGGTTTATGCTACTCTTAAGTTGCTCACCTATTAACAAACTTTTAGATTTTGTAAAGTGAATGAATTTCATCATCCCCATCCTCTATATGATCTAATGGTTAAGAGGATAGCCACGTCATTGAATGCAATTTAAATACTATTTTATTTCTAAATTGTCTTTGATGTGATATAATCTAATGAGGAATATTTCGTTTTATTTATCACAAATAATTTTTCCAAGATTTTTTTTTCTTTTCTTTAAAACTGACGTTATCTATTAGAACCCCATTCTTCTTTGAACGTACTCTACGTAAGTACGTATTGTCGACTTTAGGATCTGGGCTTGACTGGAAAATTTCTATGTACCATTTTTATATCTTTCATAGTTCATAGTTTCATACTCCATAAATTTAAAATTCCTTGAGTTCTGGCACAATTGCATTGTGCGATAATAGACACGTACGATGACCACTAAATTATGCTTAACGTATATAATTCATAATCAACACCAACAATTGAGTCAAATCAGGAATCAAGAATTCTATGAAATACCAATTTTGAAACGATCATCCCCAAAATAAAAATCTTGATCGAAAGAATAGGGGTGGAAAGAAGTAAGAGTAGTTACTGATGATAAACCCAGAAGGGAATGAAAGGGTAATGGGCTGGATTCATCCAGTAAACTTTCATTGAGAAGAAATTAAAACCTTAAGATTCAAAATTGAAAACCAAAGAGGAGAACAAAATTATAACCACTGCTTTAGAAAAACCTTGTTTTATATAAGAACTGATAGATTTTTTTCTTCCTCAAAAAACTCAGTAGATGACTATTATATCAGGTGATGTGGTTATCTTCCTAACCATTAGATCATATAGAGGATGAGGATTAGATGAAATTCACTAACTTTACAAAAAGAAAAAAATTACATAATAACACATGACCAAATTTAAAAACACAAAAAACCCACTTTTAATATTTTCGGTACAAATTAGGACATAAGCACGGGCCCAAATTAATAGTACTATATCTGATCTAGACTTTTATAGGCAAAATGACTAAAATACCAATTTTTCAAATAAATTTACGCAAAATGATACGACAATAGCACGTCTCTCGTTGACACGACAGTAGCATGTCTCTCGTTGACCCGGTAGCAGAATGTCTCCGGTCGACACTGTAGTAGCACCTTCCTACACGGTAGTAGCACGTCTCCGGTTGATACGGCAGTAGCATGTCTCATGTCGACACTGCAGTAACACGTCTCATGTCCACACGGCAGTAGCACGTCTCATATCGACAAAACAGTAACACGTCTCATGTCGACACGGTAGTAGCACGTCTCCGGTCGACACGGCAATAGCACGTCTTCGGTCGACACGACATTAGCACGTCGACGTCTCCGGTCGCACAACAGTAGCACGTCTCTCGTAGACACGGCAATAATACGTCTCTCGTCGACACGGCAGTAACACGTCTCCGGTCGACACAACAGTAACACGTTTTCGGTCGACACGACAGTAGCACGTCTCTAGTCTCTCACGGTAGTAGCACGTCTTATGTCGACACTGCAGTAGCACGTCTCATGTCGACACTGCAGTAGCACGTCTCATGTCGACACGGCAGTAGCACGTCTCTCGTCGACATGACAATAACACGTCTAGCAATAGAATATGTAGTGAAGAGTAGTTTGGTAAAATATGTAATGAGAGATGACACGTAGACATTAGTTTGTCCTAATTTGTTAATTTTTGTCTTTAAATGTATAAGATAATGTGTAAATGATATATTTGTAAACTGGAATTTGGTCAGTAATTAATATGTAATTTAATATATGACATATATTTGATTGATTTTGTGATTGTGCAGTTTAAAAGATTTCCTTTTAAGAAACCAAATGAGTTTATGACGTTGATGATAAGAAAATGTCTTGCACAAGAGTTTTAGACGTCTATATAGGAGACGTAGCAGTTTGTTTGAAGACTACCTTTGGCATGTATTTGGAGACTATCTTTGCACGCATAATGTTTGAGAGATAGTAATTTCCGCTACAAAATTTTGTAAGGTCACAAGTTCAACTAATTCGTGTTGAGTTAAATTTGTTATTTATTTGATTGAAAGATGAAGGACGTTGTCAGTTTTTGGAGATTGAAGAAGAGGATTACTTGAAGAAGAATAGTGCTTCAAACGTATCTGCTAGGGTTCTAGAGATAGTAGCTGCAGTTAGTAATATAAAGTTTGTAATTGACTTGTTCTTGATTTATAGTGAATTTTCTTTTCATCAGGGGAGCCCCTACAATGTTTTTCAACCCGATACCCAGAAAACGTTCCTAATACATGACCTGTAAACCTAAGCGATAATTTCACCCTCCATGCAAGCCCTGTATACGACTCGAGTATTGCTCATTCCAGCTGCATGTACTATGTCGCAGCACTCCTTTCCTCCCATCTCCAGGCGTATTTCTGGCGATGAATAGACCTCAATCTCAGTGATGGAATCCGCAGAGTGGTTACCAGATGAAGAACATGACCCCAAACCACGCCGGGCTACTCTTGCATAAGTCGTAACAGTACTTTTGTTTCCTTTAACATGATGATCAACAGAATCAAAATAAAACACATGCGGAGCCTGACATGGATCGTTGGAGCGCCGCCTGGTGTTGAACATGTAAAGTGGCACTCTGGCGCTCCTCTGCCAAGGCCAGAATGTCTCAATCGGCCTCCGTAGACTGCTCCTGGGGATTATATTTTCATAAATGTGAGCAGAATATCCCCATGAGATTGAGACAGACCAATTGCTTGGTCTGTGGTAACATATGGTTTGTTGAAGAAGACGAGAAGGGTCTACTGATACTGCTTTCATGAGGTGGTTAATGGACTCCGAACGGTTCATGGAAGGGAAGATTGGATCAATAGTGTCAAGGTGGTGAAGGGAGAGGAGTGGAGACTGTGGATGACTTGACAGAAGACCTGATATGTCACCATGGAGATCGATCTGTAATTACAATTGTTCCAGTAGTAAGCCTTGAATTAAATTGCAGTGAAAAAAAAAAAGAAAGAAAAAAGCTAAATCGATCACAATGCATGATTAGATAGTAGCAAGGATCCTGGTCTTTCAAAACCGAAATCCCAAAACTAATGAATGCTGTTTCAAGGAAGAAAGTACTAGTGATTACCTGGTGAAAGCCCTTTTCTTGCGTCAGAGCAACTCGTAAATCGGTTAAACATTCATGTAGCATAAAATCACTGAACCCCAAGTATGGATATCTCTCAATACATTCATCTAACTTTGTCGCCAATACTGCCACGAGTGGGTAACTCAAAGCATAACCAGCACCACCGAATGCCGTATCAAAAGAGAAATCAAAATTAGACCTCACACACTCCGAACTTGTTCCGATGTAATGGTATTTAGTATGGTCATACTTTGCAAGAACCTCAACCAAATTATCAACAACAAGAACGGTATCATCGTCTGCCATGACGTACCATCTCACATCCTTGTCACTCTCTCTAAACATCTCCAAAATTGTACGCACTATTCGTACTTGGACCGGACTCACAATCTTCGGGTACACTTTGAATCCGGTGATGTTCTCGTTGACTCGAAAAGGAGGAAAAGATGAAGGCCAAGGGAGAAACTGTTTGGTAGGAGCTCTATCTAAGAAGAGGTATCCGCGGGTGACATTAGGCCGCCACCATGCCTCAATGTATGCTTTTTTCTGCTGCCATGTGTTCATGGAGCCAACGATTCCGATCACAATGTGGCTTAAATTCGTAGGAGGGTGACTGCCGGGAGGTGCAGTCACAGCCGGGAAGCTTTGTTTGAAGATTGTCAGGAGATTGGAAGGTTGAAAACTATTTGATTGATCAAAGAACAGTATGTAAGACAATATTACAATTATGCTTGAAATGGCTAGTGTTTTTCCAAAAGCTCCAAGAGAAAACGGGGTCGCTAATTTTTGTTGAATTGTGGTAGACTTGAGGGAGAGTGGGGAGCACATCTTCAAGAATTAGATTGGCGAGCAGAGAGGGATTATTGTTTAACATGAGAGGAAGAAAACATTCTCTGTTAGCGATAATATGTCTGATACGTTGCCATTTATAGAGGTTTTGGGAGTTTAAAGGATTTTCAGTTTTCAAGTTCAAGTTTTCTTAATAAGCGTGATTGTCTTGTTCTTACTCTACCTACATATATTACTTAAGAAGTTAATCGCTTCCTACTCGTACAAAGGATTAGACCATGAAGATCTAAAGCGCGCACATGGTTTTGTGCAGAAGACTATCTAGCCTCTAGGACAAAACAGTACTAGAATTCCCGGATAATGTAGGAAGTAGGGGTGGACTTTTAAGCACAGAAAAAATCGAAACCGGTTAAAACCGCACCGAACCGACACCGAGTAACCGAAACCGAATAAAACCGAGACAATCGGTTTCGAAAAACTGCACAAACCGAGTAGTGCGATGTCGGTTTGTGGTTCCGTGCATCCTAAAAACCGATTAAACCGAACCAAACCGACATATATTCATTCTACATATATTAATTATTAATACTTAATTTTACATTACGTGTCATATTCTTATGAGTTATGAGTTACAAATCGTAGGCATTCACACACATAATTATGTCTATAAGTGTTTGAGTCTAATCGAATTCCTTCCCATGCAGTTTTATTTTTTGTTATGTATAAATTTTAGCTTCCTTTTTCATTTGGATTACTTATTTGAACCCATTAGATTAACTTATTTGAAGTGTTGATAGTTTACAACTTTGGTTTTTTATTTTTTATGTTATTTGGTTAAGTGTAAAAAATATTACGGATAATAGATTTTGTAACCGAAACCAAACCGATATTTGGTTAACCGAGGAGTGCGGTCTTTTATATATTTTTATCGGTTTCGGTTCTAAAAAATAGAAAACCGAAGCTTTGGTTTCGGTTTTCGGTTAGTGCCTAAAAACCGAACCGTTGGGACCAAATCCACCTAGTAGGAAGGATGAACAGATGGGTACGTACGTTATACGAAAGGCGTCGTCGACCACTCGAGGGTGGTGGCGAGTGGCGACTTCAGTCTTCTTGCAAGTTTAGTTGTGTTTAAAGGGGAAATTGCAACGGCACATTAACATCTGGCTAATAAGCAAGTCTATATTTGTATTGATCGACGGGCCGGATTCACTTGTTTCTCATCGTCCCATAAAACCCGTCTCTTAAGTTAACCGTCCTCATATTAGAACTAGAGACTGAGGCTAAAGAAGCTATAATTTTGACCCGTGCAACACACGGAACAGAAGCCTTCATAATTAGACCACCTCATCCAAGTCAAATAATCAAAGAGTAGCTTGCAAAAAAGTAGTGAATTAGCATATATTGGACCATCTCCCATCATAAACTAAAAAACCAAATTTAGCGTGTGTTTACTCTCATCTTAAGCCAAATTATATTTTTCAATATAAAAAATTTGGCTTGAGCTATTTGTTAAGCCAAATTTAGTTTATGAAGTTTGTAAGCTAAAATTAAATATTATTTTATTCAACTTTACATTTCTACTTTTAATTTACACTATCATCAAAATTAAAAATTTGTTACTAACAACCATCGCAAAGATCTTGACGAGATCTTTCATATGATATTGAATATATTTATATAATTTTTTTATGATTAGTTATTGATTTAAACAAATATATGAGAAAAGAAATATAAATGGTTTTACCTTAAGTTTTAGCTTACAATGGGAGTCTTTCTCAAACCAAAATGCAATTAATTTAGCTTATGGTAGAAGAGTTTGGTAAGCTAAAAAAAGATTCTAAATTTTATTTTTTGTTTTCTAAACTAAATTTGATTTCAAATTTGGCTGATGGGAGATGCTCTTATGGAGCAATTTGTCCAAGACTTATATGAATGATGAGTTCTCAATTACCAGTTGAGCATGCATGTTCAATTCTTTAACCTTGACACACAACCCTAATTTTGGGATACACAGGTTTCAGTCAACAAATAAAAATAAAATGTGTTCTACCTAAACATTGATTAGATTAGGACCTACTTGATTAGCTCGAGTCCAGTACGGGGTTCAGTTTCAACTATTATGTATGGAACTTCTGAAGAAAGTAATCAATATACGGACATTCAGTTATAAAGTAGGTTTGAGAAATTGTAAAGGGTTAAGTAGCTATAAGACCCTAGTCCTGGTGTAGACAATGTTCTAAAAGGCGTTAGGCGTTAGGCGGTAGGTGGGCGGTAACCCACAGCCTAGAGCCTGGACAGCCTAGGCGAGAATTAGGCGGGGGTTAGACGATTTGTATTTTTTAAGATTTATTAATTAAAATATATATATTTTATGTAATTTAATATTTAAAAACGGTCAGATATGAATAAATTATTCAACATAAATCTAGTCAAGCCCATTTATAAAATAAATTATAAATTGACGGTAGGCGAGCGATAACCCGTAGTCTAAAGCCTGGACAGCCTAGGCGAGGATTAGACGGGGACTAGGCGATTTGTATTTTTTAAGATTTATTAATTAAAAATATATATATTATGCAATTTAATATTTGAAAACGGTAAAATATGGATAAATTATTCAACATAAATCTAGTCAAACCTATTTATAAAATAAATTATAAATTGGTGGTAAGTGGGCTATAACTCGCAGCCTAGAACCCTGGACAGCCTAAGCAAGGATTAGGCGGGGATTAAGTGATTTGTATTTTTTAAGATTTATTAATTAAAAATATATATTTTATGTAATCTAATATTTGAAAACGGTCAAATATGAATAAATTATTCAACATAAATATAGTCAAGCCCATTTATAAAATAAATTATAGCTAAAATTTAGTATAACTTTCCGTAAAAGTGAGCAACAACAACAATAAACAAATACACTCTTAATTTTAAACACACCATTAGCTCTTATACTCTCATACTCCCCACAATATAACAATCCCACCACAAAAAGAAAACAAAATTAACCGGAGAGCTTAGCAGCCTAGGTGGGCTAGGCGGTGTCTAGGCGGGTCATGTGGCATTTAGGCGGGCTAGGCGGGAACTTGACACAAAGGCCTAGAAGAAAAGTGAGGCGGCTTGTTGCAGCCTAGAGCCTAGGCAGGGACTAGGAGGTCCTAGGCTGGGCCTTTTAGAAGCTTCGGTGTAAGTACCACAACCGGTCATTCTATTATGATGTACTCTTATTTAGTAAACTACATATTAGTTACTGTACAAATTTATGTTTACAAATACATCATTTACACATTATAATCTTATACATTTAAGGATAAAAATTAACAAATTATGACAAATTAATATCCACATGCTATATGTGACTACATATTTTACCAAACTACCATTCACTACATATTCTACTGCTACTATGGACGTACTAATGTCGTATCGACGAGAGACATGCTACTGCCGTGTAGGAAGGTGCTATTACTGTGTTGATGAAAGACGTGTTATTGTCATGTCGACGAGAGACGTGTTACTGCCGTGTCGACGTGAGACGTGCTACTGCCGTGTCGACGAGAGACGTGCTACTGTTGTGTCAACATGAGACATACTACTGTCGTGTCGATGATAGACGTATTACTGCCGTGTCGACGAGAGATGTATTACTGCCGTGTCGACTAGAGACGTGCTACTGTCGTGTCGACCGAAGACGTGCTACTGCCGTGTCGACGAGAGACGTGTTACTGCCGTATCGACGAGAGACGTGTTACTGCCGTATCGACGAGAGACGTGCTACTGCCGTGTCGACCAGAGACGTGCTACTGCCGTGTCGACAAGAGACGTGCTACTGCCGTGTCGACATGAGACGTGCTACTGCCGTGTTGACGAGAGACGTGCTACTGTCGTGTCGATCGTAGATATGTATTATCGTGTCAACGAGAGACGTGCTACTGCCGTGTCAACATAAGACATGTTATTGTCGTGTCGACATAAGATGTGATACTGCGGTGTAGAAAAATGATACTACCGTGTCCACCAGAGATGTGCTACTACTGTGTTGATGAGAAACGTGCTACTGCTATGTCGATGAGAGACGTGTTATTGTCGTGTCAACGGAAGACGTGCTACTGTCGTGTCGACCGGAGACGTGCTACTGCCGTGTCATTTTACGTAAATTTGTTTAAAAAGGGGTATTTTAGTCATTTTGCCTATAAAAGTCTAGATCAGATCTGGTACTATTAGTTTAGGTCTGGGCTTATGTCTTAATTTGTACAGAAAATATTAAAAGTGGAGTTTTTGTGCTTTTAAATTTGGTTATGTGCTACTATGTAATTTCCTCCTACAAAAAACTAACTCCAGAAGAGTCAGATCCCAATTTCTTTTATGTTTGACTAAGTCTCAGGGACTAGACTTACGAGTTAAGACTTCAAAATTTTCATTTTCTTAACATAAACCCTTAACCCCGATCACAACAGATGAAAGTTTAAACTTGCCTCCTAATTCATTTCAAAAGCGAAGAATTAAGGAGAAGAGAGCAATGACGGCACCTAGTTTTTCAATTCGAGTTGTTAAAATGAGAAATGGACTCACAGAAATTCGCAGCTGCTTGATACTGTAATCTTGGGTTCAAGTATATGCAATGCTTCATCGATCACCGATCAATGATCCTGTATACTACTCCCCATCTCAATGATCCTGTATACTACTCCCCTTGTCTGATTTCTATATACTCTACACATAAGATGTTTTATTTTTACAATGTTGTTGCATTCACTTCTGTATCACAGTAGAAATGTAATACTGAAATTTTTACAACCCGACGCTCCATCTTTTTTACTTTTTAGACTCTCCGGAGCAAGGACTAAAATATCCATAATATCTTCGAAATTTCAGTTTTTTACAAGCACCAATATTAATTTTTATATCTTTCTAATATTTTATATTTAGTCTATTTTTGGTCCAATACACATTTATATAAATTTTGGTAAAATTTTCATCGATAATTGATATTTTCTCGATATAATCATTGAGATTTTTTTTCTTTAAACTATCGATATTTCCATGATTATCAATATTTGCCTCAGAGTCTTTGTCTTTTACTTTTCCATGCTCTCCAGAGCTTTGCACCTTTACCTTTCAAGCTCGCTGTAGTTTTGCGTTCTCGTTTACTTTCTTTTGGTTGCTCTTGCCCTTACGGCGAGTACCGATTGGTGACGCATAGAGCTACTGTAACTCCTCGTCTGCAAGGTGACACCGCAACTTTATTTTCGTTTTGATAGAAGCACAGGTTACGCGCACTACAACAACAATGGCTACTATTTTCCACGTCATTTTCCACGTCCGCGTGGTGGCATGCCCATAATTGTTCCTAGACCCGGCACATCGTAATATCTTCCCCTGCTGGAAAGCGTGACCAAAACAATAAAAACACCGCCAAAACCCTCTAAACTTGAAAAATCTGTGTTCCTAGAGCCATTAACGCACATCTAGAGCCTCTCTCATGATGCTTGACTACATCAAGTCAGATATTGGGTACCAGAGTACATTTGAGTATAATAATACTGATTCAGTTAATGCAGACATACATGAGCAAAGGATTCAGGTAACCTAATCAATAATTTCCCAACCCCAGGTCATGACAGGAGACACCTTTTCTATATTTGAAAATGTAATCAAATTGGCTGCATACCTTCCTGAAGCCAGAATAACTAGTGCAAAACTGCAAATTTAAGTCATGAATGCTGAAATGCAAACAAGTGCATTTACGCTAGTTGGAAAACAAGTGCAAAACCAAGTCATGAATGCTGAAATGCAAACTCCAACCGAGCTTGCTTCTAAACACAGGGAAACAAGAGCGCAAATGAAGTGTATACATCCTGGTCATTGACATCACCACAAAGAGGACACTAAACCCAACCAAACTAAAAGCATTGTCGATTCTACCAGCCAAACCATTACAAAACTGACCAACACAAACAAATAAGCCCGAAACAAAAGGAGCCACTGCACGTTCTCACCAAAGTCCCAAATACACATTACTGGAACCTTGTAAACTACACTGAAGATCACCAATCAAACACAAAGGTCTAGATCGTTGGATTTGTATGGAGGAAGGATTTTGAAGAGGGATTTCGAGCAGGGGTTTTATGTGAATCACTTTGTGAAGGACTTGGGGATTTGTTTGAAGGAGTGCCAGAACATGGGGCTGGCTCTGCCGGGTTTGGCATTGGCTCAGCAGCTTTACTTGTTCCTCAAGGCTCATGGTGAAGGCAATTTGAGCATCCAAGCACTCATTGTGGCTCTGGAGCGCCTCAACAATGTGTCACTTGATGAACAAGCTGGTTCGACAAAGTAATAAGACGAGAGTTGATGTGAGTTGGTGTTCATGAATGTTCATAGTTTCAAGTAGTGTTTCGAGTCAAAAATGGTTATACAAATTAAGCAGATCAGCAATTTAATAGGAATTGAAACACCTACAAATTAAGCAGATCAGCAAACGTAAAATTTTGTCGTAAAAGTTAAATAACTTAGTTTTCAGTTCAACCCAGGGACTTGCTGCCATCGATTTCACATCCCCACATATGATTCCATCTCGTTTATATAGAATGCCAATTCATCCCAGTGACCTTTCAACTTTGTATAATGTGCTGCAAGAAGTAAAATTGTCTTGTGTGTGTGCAAGGCAACGTTCCTATGAATTTGAAAGATGCAGGGTGCATTGCTTTGTCATTGAAAATCTATATTTTACATCATTTCAAGAGAGTTGCATGCATGTGGATCATGATAGTATCATATGATTGCATTTTTTCCATGATTGTATTCAGATGACTGCTTCAATATTGGTGAAGGCTTCTGGATTGTTCCATTAATGGCTGCTTCAATAGTGAAGGCCTATTGATCCTGTTCCCACTAATATGAAGCCAGTTTTGTTCTTTGCTGCACTAAGAGCAGTACTCATGGAAAACGATCCGATAATTTATCATTCTGGGTGAATTGGCTATGAGGCCGATCATTTGTCCCTTCAATAGAGCTGCGGTTTCTTTTGAGATCTCGTTACGGTTGGGCAAAGAGGCGATCGGGAAGAGAAACGTTCAGCTAGGGAAGAACGTACATGTCACAAAACAATACGTACATAACGTCTTGTTGCTTGGAGAGCAAGACTGAATCCTATATTCATTTGACAATAGAAAAATAATTGATAAGAAAGATGCCAGATTCTACTAATCCTATCAAATAAAGGAATCCTATTCCATTAGTGAAAGGATTCACCTACACTTTTTGAAGGGTCTCATTACAAAACCGTTCTGTTTGCTTGTTTTCCATCATCAATAAAATACATGTCTACTACTGCTCAAATCGGCACAGTGATTGGGTATCCGACTGGGGCGTATCAAGTTGCCACCGAAGAAGAAAGTTATTAAAAACGGCAACTAACAGGAACTGAAACACATACAAAGCAGATCAACTCGTAAAAGTTAAACTTTCAAGCACCATATCCTACAGTCAAAAGCCTAGAAGCTGCTTATACTCCAAAGATCTGGTATTAGATACCAGATATTTAGGAAGAAAAAGTAGGGGAAAGATCCAACATATCAAAGTAACTTGTGTTATTACATCGATCTTATTTCAGTTCAGTGCATGCCACGTAGAATTCCATGAAAGTAGCCACCAGTCATTATGAGCGAAACAAGAGATACAACACCAGCTGGAAATATCTTCCCTGACCTCTTGAAACGAGAGCCCATCACAACCAGAAGGGCAGCAGACAGCCCTGAGGTAGGACAAAGTGAAAACCATTAATATCGAACAGAATAAAGAAATAGAACTGCACATGCACCTAATATGAACCAAAACAATGTTGGAGAACATTTCAGAGAATAACTAGAGCAGCTTCTGTCCATAAAGTACAAGAAATCCTCAAAATTAAACTAGCAATTAGCAGTGTAGTACAAAAATATGTAACAATCGAGCAAATCAGATGATTACTTACCAAGCCCAAGGGATGATGCAAAAACTGTTCTTTTAGGAAGCTCAGTGTAAACAAGATAGAGCAAGGATGCTGATATTCCTCCTGCCAACAGTGACTTGTTGCTGCCACTCTTCAGAAAGCCCATAACGCCACCCACTGTCAACAAACTTAACTGTGAGAGTCCAAACAATCAGTGCCATAGACTAAAGATTAACACCAAAAACAGAAAAGTGACCTATTTAAGGACTTGACAAAATGCATAAGAACTGGACAAGATAGACTGATATGTCTGTAACTCTGTATTGATCATTGCTGTCCAAAAGATCAGAATTCATTCCAGAAATTTGTTCATCCAGACCTCGGTCTTGGAACACGAGATGCAAATTGGAGAACTGAATCTAAACAGATAAACATTTAACCATGTAGACCTCCTTTTAGAAGAAACCTTTTTCAAGTAGGTAAGACCCATAAGGTATTTACAACTTGGTGACATTCTTGAGGAATAAGGATACTTGAGTGCGAAAACTTTCCATCTGAAAGATAATTCCTAGAACAACGGATATTTACAGTTGCTTTTGTTTAGTACATGGTACTTAAATAGCTTGCAAAAATAAGAACACTGCCAAAATCCCTCTAAACCTTGAAAAATCCGTGTTCCTAGAGCCATTAACGTATAAATCACATCTAAAGCCTTTCTTATGATGCTTGAATACATCAAGTCAGATTTTGGCTACCAGAGTACATTTGAGTATACTAATACTAATTCAGTTATTGCAGACATATGTATGCAAAGGTTTTCAGGTAACCTAATCAATAATTTCTCAACCCCAGGTCATGACAGGAGTCAACCTTTTCTATATTTGAAAACAAAATCAAATTGGCCACATACCTTCCTGAAGCCAGAATAACTAGTGCAAATTTAAGTAATGAATGTTGAAACATTAATAGTTTAGACAGTAAGTTCAGTAGCATTCAGGTTGGCAACTGCTCATTCTGATGGGATGTATCAGTTACTATTTACACAAGTTGGAAAACAAGTGCACAACCAAGTCATGAATGCTGAAATGCAAACTCCAAACCTAGTTTGCTTCTAAACACAGGGAAACAAGAGCGCAAATAAAGTTTATACATCCTGGTCATTGACATCACCACAAAGATGACACTAAACCCAACCAAACTAAAAGCATTGTCGATTCTCCCAGTCAAGCCAATACAAAACTGACCAACACAAACAAATAAGCCCGAAATAAAAGGAGCCACTGCACGGTCACACCAAAGTCGCAAATACACATTACTGGAACCTTGTAAACTACACTGAAGATCACCAATCAAACACAAAGGTCTCAACTTCCTCGGCACTAGTAACCAATTCAACACTTTAGGCACAGAACATACTCACCATCCAAGTATTTCACTAATACCTAACACATTCCATATCTTCGCAATCTAATACAAGATGACAACTTCACAAAGCCAATGCAATAAGATACTTCTCCAAGCCGAAAATTCATGCAATTCAAACGAGCTAATCATCAACAATTGAAATCTTTGAAGTCTAACACCAGACGAAAAATTTACGCAATTCGAAAATGCTAAAATTGAAGCAAAGCTAGGGTTCAGTTTACCTCCAACAAGCACAGCATAAGCTAGGGTTAGCTTCTGAGACATCGACATCCCTTTTTTCTCGCTGCTATCCTCACCTCCCTCCTCGCCTCTACCGTTACTGTTATCACCTCCTCCTCCTCCTCCACCACCTCCGCCGCCGCCTCTCCCGCCAAATTCGCCTCCGTCGCCGCCGCCGATATCGGGCTCGATCACTATACCCTTGGTCCCGGAATCAACGGTGAATAAGCTGGGAGCTGTAGGATCGGAGACCACTCCAAGCTTCAAGCTGCGAGCTTGATTAAAGGAAGGCCCTAATCGCAGACGCGGAGCTCCGGCGCCGCTTAGAGAAAGAGAAATGGAGGTTCGGGGGCTTAGGCGGTTGTGGAGAATTCCCGTTTGGGGTCGGTGGAGGAGAAAGGAGGACTGAGAAGAAACGCACAACTCTGCCATGTGAGAAATGTGATGTCACTCTGCAGCTTCTATCGGTTTTATCGTTTACTATGGTAAACTATTTACCGTATGCTATTGATATTTTTACTCCACTTAAAATCTTTATTTTATTGAATTTCACTGCCTATGTCGTGTGAGTAGTATAAGTAACAAAACAACAACTAAGGGATGCATAGAGCGATATGAGCACATTTAGAATGAAAAGTATCCATGATTTGATCAAGTGAAAGACGTCGAACTGCACAGCATATATGAAGCGTGGTAAGTCATAGTTGTAAAACAACGATTAAAAAAAAACAAACACTTCCGATACTAAATTTTTGACAAGGGTAACAAAGCCATAACTAAAACGTCCATAAAAGAGAATTATGGTTAATCTTCGTTGGATTTACATCTAAAAATTAAAAATAAAGTAATTCTATTTAAAAATAATTATTTTTATTATTAAATTTATATCTAAATGTGACCGATCATACTTGAACGATCTGAACGCATCTAAAATAAAAAGTGGTTTAACTGTATGAATGTTGAAAGACGCATATGTGATGCGACCATGCGAGTAGTATAAAGAGATTGGGCGTATAGAGTTATAAGAAAACACGTCCAGGCCCATAACCGAGTCTCTGACTGTTCTCGTGTCAGAGAACTCTCTAGTACCTCCATTGAAACCAAAACTAAGCTCAAACTTCCACTTGAAAATCAAATCATAGCGAAACTCAATTTCTAGGGTTCAGTCCAGCATGGCGCGAAGAATAATGGAATGGGCGGGTCGACCCGACTACATGGGCGGCATTCCAAGAAAGATAGTAATCGGAGTCGTCGGAACCTTCGCGAAAACCTGGGTCAACCTTCTCAACTCCACCACCGTTCACAATGCCGATACGCTTCTCAACCTCGTCCGCTCTCGCCCTAAGGGCCTCCCTCTCATCACCGTCAGCAACCACATGTCGACTCTCGACGACCCTCTTCTGTGGGGCATCAAGGGTTTTCCGATTTGTGATGCCAATTTGTCGCGGTGGGTTTTGGCCGCCGAAGATATCTGCTTTAAAAGCTCGCCGCTTTCGTACTTTTTCCGGCTAGGTAGGTGGGTGTGATTTGAGGTAGTGATTTTTGGGATGTGGGTGTGTTTGTGTTGTGGGATTTGAGTGTGATTTGATGGTTTTGTATGCAGGGAAGTGTATACCGATTACGAGAGGCGATGGGATCTATCAGGAGCATATGAATGAAGCTCTTGAGAGATTGAGTGAAGGAGATTGGGTAAGCCAGTTTGATCTCTTAGTGTTGATTGTTGTTGTGGTAGTTTGTAGTGTTATTTAGAATGTCAATGTGGTTTGTTTTATGGTATATAGGAGACATTGCATAGCTAATACTTATCGGAAACTGTGTGAAGTGTGGATTCCTCGGTTGAAGTTTGCATTTTCTAGTATGTGAAACTGCAATTCTACTTAGGAATGATGCAAGGGCTTTTATATTGTTTCGAGTTCAAACTTTTGATTTTCTGAATGGCAGTTGCACACTTTCCCTGAAGGGAAGGTGTACCAGGAAGATGCACCTATAAGAAGATTGAAATGGGGAACTGCTAGTCTCATTGCTCGCGCTCCAGTAACCCCAATAGTTTTGCCAATTGTGCATAGAGGGTTCGACAAGGTAATATTTTTTTTAAAACTCTTTTCCTTCCGCTGGGAATTATTCAGATCAATTTGATGCATGTTAATCAGGAGTCAAAGTACACGGTTAGTTCATGTTGGCCAACTGCTCAAGATGCAATTTTTGGATGCCCTTCTCATCTAAGAATGTGTTATTGTACTTAATTGTCTGCTAAGAGCAAGGTGTTAGGTTTCACTGGGAAGTGTTGCTTGAATCCTTCTAATACTGGTTTATTCATTCATGCTTCCATTTCATAAAGAATAATTTTATGTCGTAGTAATGTCCTCATCATTCATATGTTCTTTTTCTTTACAACCACATGTCTAGCCCTTCAAAGTCTTGCAGAATTATATAGACAAAGGGCTTCAAATGGCAGAGCATTACCCAACTATATGCATCGTCTCTTCTGAATGCATTGTCTAACGTCACAGGGATGTGATGAATCTTCTTTGTTCCTTTTGTTCAACTTGTCTTACTCTTTCTCATTACATTTTCAGGTGATGCCTGATAAATCTTCCCGTGGTAAAAGGCCTCCCTTTCCATTGATTCATAAGGAAATCAAGATATTTATTGGTGAGCCGATGAAATTTGACATTCCTAAAATGAAGCAGGTGGCTATCTCTATGTCTCCTAAAATGTCACATCCTTCTTTAGGATGGCCAAGCCTTTGCTCAGGTGGTTTGGATGAGGCAGCGCAAAGATGCCTGTACAGTGCAATATCAGACAAAATTCAAAATGCCTTGGAGAGATTACGAATTTTTGGTACAAGTTATAAAAAAGATCAAAATGCATGCTAGTTTAAGATCTGTCACATATTGTGTCAAACAGAGAGAAGCGTGTTCTGATCATATTGACTATGGTATACAGGTGAACAAGGAATGCCACTCTTCTCTAGTGGTTTCAATCAGTTCCATGTTCAGTTTTAAGGAACAGAAAATTCGTAGGGCTCCCCCCCTTTTTTTTCGGGAACTCGGGTATCCATTCAATGGCATTACAGAGGAAATGAGATTTGTTGTTGACTTATATGACTGGTGTTGAGAGTTCATAGGGGGGTATTGTTTATTTTGTTGTCAAATACATTCGTGTTCTTCTTCGATCCATCTAAACCACAGTTAAAAGAAAAAAATAATTAAATAATATTAAAACTTAAAACAACAATAAATAAACAAATTCTAAACCCTTTCGTCTTCTAAAGTTCTGAATGCCCTGGGTTTTCTTTTTGCTCCAGATTGGTCTAATTTTCCACAGTTCAGCCCTCAATCTATCACTTATATTCGTCTTCATCGTCATCTATTTTTTTCTTTTTTCCTCTAGTTCACCCTCAAAGACAATTGCATCTTCTTAGTTCTTCTTCTCGATCACCATATATGATTCTCTTACATCCTCTGTTTGGATGCAAGATGTAGATGATGGAGGAGGCGAGCTGCCGTAGCATCAAGGACGAGTGAGCTGCATTATGCAGCTACTTGGCGCCGGAAAAAAATTTGACTGGAGAGGTAACGATGTGGGTGTCCAGAGTAATTCTGGGCATCCATGGCGACGACACAAGGGATGCTTTCCGGAATCGCCGGACGACACGGAGCCAGGCTAGACTCGCCGGAGGATGGTGAGCATGGTGGGGTTGGAGGTGAGCTGCCTCGTGATGAACATGGGTGGCCGGGACAATATTTGCAGAAAAAGAAATTTCGATGACATGCTCATGGTGAGCTATGTAATTGAGAAGAGGATTTTTGCTCATATTGGGAACTCGGAATCTACTCGAAATGCAGAGTTTGCGAATCAAATGGGAAACAATAGAAGATGCATAATATGTCGGTGAAAAAATAAAAAATAAAAATCTGAAGAAAACGATGATGATTATGGATCGATGGAGATAAATATTTACGTCTAAATTAATATTTTACTGGACAATAATTGTCTATGTGAATATTAATTAGATTCTTGGCCTATGTCAGCCGGCGAGCTCAAGTTTTTTTAAAGTTTACAAATAACGGCCCGCCAGTAAGACCACGCGAGATGAATTGCAAAGTCCGCGCGGACTAACGGATCTCGCACGCTTTCAGACAAAAACAGAGCTCGCGCGCGAAATGACTTCGCGCGGAATGGGGATCCATCTCGCGCGCTTCGCACGGAAAGCACAGTTCGCGCGGAATAACTTCGCTTAGGCGAGGCGGAATGCATCTAGACGCGCTGGCGAACTGATTCGCTAGTTCGCGAGGTAAACACACGCGGAGTCCGCGCGAATGCTTGTAATCGTTTCTGACTTTTTACAGTCTTTGACACGCTTTGGGCCAATCCTTGTGGTTCTTATTGATTAAAAAACCTTGTTTTGGCCTGCGAGCTGCAATAGCCCGCAAGGTGGAATTGAGCTACAGAGTCCGCGGTCCGCCAGAGCTATTTGTTTTCTACATGGATTGTGGTACCCCGCGGGTTAAGATTGCTAAAATAGAACGTTTAGATTTAAGTGATCATCCACATTAACATAAACTAATGTATTATTCTACACGAATAAATACGTACTAGGTATCAAATAGAAATTATTATTCACATTGAGATTTAAGTGATAAACATAAGTTATAAGCAGCCAATGATGAGCTAATACGTAATGATCACTAAACAAATAAGTACTAAGTAACTGACATTGAGCTGGTAAAGTTCATTATAAACCTTTTTTTAGTGAAATAGTCACTAAAATAAAAGAAATAAGTACTAAGTAGCTAGTTATGTGCTACTTGCAAGTTCACTGAGGACGTTCCTAGCTTAATGTCATATTCACACTAAAATGGAATAAATAAATTTGAGGGTTTATGGATAAGAGTTCAGGGTTTAGAGATAAGAGTTTAGTTTTTAGGGTTTAAAGATTAAATATATTAAATAGTTTATAATGAGCTAAGTACAAGTTCACTAGAGACCGTCCCTAATGGCATATTCACACTAAAACGTACAGAACACATTATACGTATTAAATCTCTCTTGTACTAATTTCATCATTTTAAAGTCTCATGCATGTATTAATTAACTATTTTGCAAGTTTAGACCATTTTTATACTTCTCCCCTCTACTTGGCAGTATGTATACGAATATGAATGTTTGCATATCCTCTTAATATGGACATGGCTATATAGGTACCTTATACCAAATATAGTTTATTAATAACGATTTAATTAATAATCACACCAAATTAACGAATAATTATACTAAATATTGTTTATTTTTGTCAAGATGATTTAGTTATCATTTTATGTAGTTGATTTGGTTACCTTACATGAACTAAATTAAATGCATTTCTTTATGGAGTCAAATATTATAATAATTCATTAGATTTAGGGTCCCAATTATGATATTTAATAAATAAAAAATCTTTGTGAATCAAATAGTTTTAGATACACACATATAATTTTCTCCTTGGAAAAGTTATGTACATATATATATATATATATATATATTCATATTTTTGAATTGAATATAATTATATATATATATCACATTTAAATTTAAACACGGGTAATTAAAAAAATGGTTTTAAAAACATATTTTTATAGAATAAAAACAAAATAGAGTAATTGAATATGAAATGATAAGATTGTATTTTTACCCAAAAATGACATAACATGATTTTTTTATATTTAATGATGTGGATATGTAATTTGACATGTCACATAGGATTAAGATCATAAATTTTAAGCCTTAATAAAACCCTCTAGCACTACCCTTTTTTATACGTATAACATGTGTTCTTTTAAATTCGTTTTCCTTGTTTTGGTGGAAGAAGAGATTGATCAAAGAGACAGAACATAAGAACAAAAACGAGTTCCAAATACAAGGCCCTGTTACAATCAATATTCAGTTATTCCCCCTAGACACACACACGCAGATAACAAAAGCAAGCTAACAGCAGAAACAGCCAACCGGCTGAGGGAAGTATGAAGTGAGGTTGGGAAAGGGGAGTGGTGCTGTCGAAATGGGTATGTGGTTGTGGTTGTGGTTGTGGTTGTGAATAATAAAGCGGTGGTTAGCAAAGCTAATGATCCAATTGCTTGGACCAAAAGTTTCCACCATCATTGCATGAGGCCATTTGTTGCCCTAGGCCTCTTGATGTAAACTGTAGCTACTTTTATTTTTATTTTTCGATGAAAAAACTGTAGCTACTGTTTTTTCGATGAAAAGGTGCCATCCCCTTACCTCAGTTACCTGCTGCTGTAAATAATAAATTATTTGGTGTAGTGCGGTTGGTTTTTCTTTTAAGCACTTGTTCTTATTAGCCTCGATCATTTTGGGGAGCTCCTCAACTTTTTCCATGATTGTGTTTATTGCAATTCAAGCCGCTAGGACATGGTATTTCTTTCTGGTTTCATTGTTTATGGTTGAAGATACCAGGAAGCAATAAAACTTGTATGAAATAGGAATAAAAGCCAATAAAGGGCATTTCTCGTGACTATTATTTAAAACACCCACATTCAATATAATCATACCCTTTGAACTCTTCCTTCTACATGCTTTGGGATAAGCCGGCATAGCCTGCCATTGAAAACCAGTCATATGCTATATTTTTGGCATTTTGTATTCAAACAATATATGCAATTTCTATTAGGCAAAATACATAGCGTTTACATATGTAAGTGATTATGGAGCCCAATTATTTATAGAATGTGTATATCACTCAATAGTAATGTGGTCCACTACATATGTACTTTTCGACAGGACATGATGCCCTTGAGAAATTTCTTACCTTGTAAGACATAGGTGGGTGGGTATTGTCCTTGGCAGTAGAATCAAACTTATTTTGGCAGAAAAATTTCCAATCGAGACAAAAGACAGTACTACATGTTACGTTAAATTCATCACCAAATTATAAACAGAACATCATAGGCTTGTTTGAAGTTGTAGTATGATGTCTTAAACTTTTTCAAAATGAAAATTGTTGGCTTCCATAATTGTCGTATGATGTCTTAATTTTTTTCATTAAACTATACCTTATATAAACGTAGATAGAAAAAGAAGCGAATCACGGTATTAAACCGTTATTTACAAAAAAAATACAGACAGATTACAATCATTTATTAAATGAATTCAAATCTAATTATAAGAATAGGGATACCGGTTTATAGTCTGACAATGAACATTATCCGCTTTTTGGAAGTTGTCTAATGATGTTTAATACTTTTCCAAAGTGAAAATTGTTGGCTTCCATAGCTGGAAACTTGGAAAGACTTGAGCTAGATTTGGATGGGACCATGGAAAGAACAACAAACTTGAGAGCAGGCAGCGGCCTGTTGGTGTGTGTGGAAGCCCCCAAGCCCAAAGCATCACCGAAATGACCATACTACCCCCACAGTACCTTTTCAAAATCATACCCACATCATCATCTTCCATGAAATAATAAATCCAAAAAGCATTTGCCTACGTATGATAGGGGCCGTTACGTAATTACGCAATATCTAAAAGCTCGGAGGATTAATAAACACACAAAGTGACACAACACACAACGCTGAAAAAAGGTGGAGGCTTTAAATAATAATATCGTACCAGGAATGACGAAAAAGCCCTTTGTCATTTATAATAGTCCCGTGAATCTCTCTGCTTCTCCTGAGTTCTTTAGCTCAGATCTCTCTCTCTCTCCGTTCATTTCTCTCTTTGGGTTTTCAGTACCAGGGAGACAAACACCGACCCTGTTTTGTTCTTCTGTTCCATCCCATTTGTGGAATGCCACATTTCATATTTGGGTTCATATTGTTTTGGTGATTTCAGCTCGATCTGTAGGTAGCTCAGAGCCATAGAAGCCCCATAAAGGTAGGAGCTTTGTGCTTCAACGTTGGTTAATCTTTATGTATTTGCAATTTTCATGTCTGATCATTAATGGGTTGGTGGGTTTCTGCTCAACTATGGCTTTATGGGGATAAAGTTTTGGCTTTATTGTGTTTTAGTTTTTGGTTGTTATGTTTGGTTTCAAGAAATTAATAGGTTGTGAGTTTGATTGGAAATGCTTTGATATGAAGAATGTGTTTGCATAGCTGGTTTTGGCATTGGGTTTATTATTAGGTGGTGAAAGGGTATTTACATAATCTAATACATGGTTGGATGATAGGTGCATGATTGATGGGCTGGAATTTGGTTCTGTGAAGTGAAGGTTGTGTCTTGGGCTGTAGTGAAATGACAATGGATCTACACCCATCAACGGCGCAAAGTGTGAGAACGAGTAGGTCGTCTTTTAGCTCCAGCAATGGCAATGAGGGTACCCCTGTGCACAACTCTACTGCTTTTTTGAATGGGGATGAGTATGATAGCGATAGCTCCAGCATGGCACCACCGTAAGCTGCCTCAGTGCCTTGCTTATGAATTCAGTATCTCATTATAATGTGTTTGGTTATTGAAAAGGATTTTATCAGCTTTTGAAGTGAGGTGTGAAAATTTATGGACATGTATGAAATGAACATCAACGTGTTTATTCTAGTATTACTACTGTGGTTACTGGTTAGTGAATCTCAAAAAGGGTTTGCAACTGATTATGATGTTGTGTATCGCCACTTACTGTCACCATTGTTTCCACTTGCAGTACACCAAGGACGCTAGCGATGGATATTCCAGCAGAACTTGCTGGTGCCATACCCTTGATTGATAGATTTCAGGTAGGAATGCACATTTTCTTACTATTAATGTGGTACTCCAAGTTGCTTACACAAACAAACATGCGCACACTGTCCTTTAGATTGTTAGTTCCACAAAACTCATATTAAGACACAGACATCAAGTACTTACTATCCATTATTTTATAGGTAGAGGGATTTTTGAGGTTGATGCAGAAGCAGATTCAGTCTGCTGGAAAGCGGGGGTTCTTTTTAAAAAAATCTGTTGGTCCTCAACCCCGAGAAAAGTTCACTTTTGAGGACATGCTGTGCTTCCAGAGGGTAACTACATTCTATGTTTCACTACATCATTATTAATTAGAAGCTTAAAACCATTTAAAGAGCTAAGACATGCTTTTACAGGATCCCATGCCTACATCGCTACTTAAAATCAATAGTGACCTGGTCAGCCGGGCAACAAAGCTTTTCCAGACCATTCTGAAGTACATGGGCATTGACTCATCTGACCGATTTGCTCCACCAAGCTTAGATGAAAGGATTGAACTTGTTGGAAAGCTGTATAAGCAAACACTGAAGCGAACAGAGCTCCGAGACGAACTTTTTGTACAGATTTCTAAACAAACAAGAAATAATCCTGACAAGTATGCATCTCTGTCGCCTTTCCTGGTAGCTTTTATTTTTGAAATGATTCTGGCATGTAAATGATCTTGTATGCTTGATATGTTAGCTTACCTGATTGAAATTTACATAACAGGCAATGCTTAATTAAAGCATGGGAATTGATGTATTTGTGTGCATCCTCCATGCCCCCTAGCAAGGACATCGGTGGCTATCTGTCTGATTATGTCCATAATGTTGCACATGGTGCGAATATTGACAATGAGGTTCGAAACCTTGCATTAAATACTTTAAATGCTTTGAAGCGTTCTGTCAAGGCTGGACCTAGGCATACAATACCAGGCCGGGAGGAGATAGAAGCACTTTTAACTGGTCGAAAGCTTACAACGATAGTGTTTTTCCTGGATGAAACTTTTGAAGAAATCACATATGATATGGCAACAACAGTTGCTGATGCTGTTGAGGTAATTCAAGCTCAATTTACAGGATTGCGACTGTGAATTAAATCAACTTATATCTATGGTCCCAAAATTATCTGAATGATTAATGGCATCTGCTTGGGCTATACCATATTTAAGTTGACTCCAATTTCAAGTTTGTTCTTTAAAGTTTCTCCAATCTTATTATTTCTGGTCCAATTTGCAGGAACTTGCAGGGATAATTAAATTGTCAGCATATTCTAGCTTCAGTCTGTTTGAATGCCACAAAGTTGTCACAAGCTCGAAATCACCTGACCTCGGAAATGGTACATTTTTTACTTCTCCTGGATGGCTTCCTATTATTGCATTCAGTGAAGTGTTTCCCTAATGTGCATGCTCTTGTTATTCAGAGGAGTATATTGGGCTAGATGACAACAAACACATAGGGGATCTGTTGGCAGAATTTAAAGCAGCAAAAGATCGAAGTAAAGGAGAAATATTGCATTGCAAGATCACATTTAAAAAGAAGCTATTTCGGGAGTCAGATGAAGCTGTAGCAGATCCAATGTTTGTGCAGTTGTCCTATGTTCAAGTGCGTAACTCCTTTAGATTTATTGTTGAGCTGTTAATCCATTGTTTTATCAATTTGGTGACAATCATACTCTTTGACATGTTGCTCACCTGCTCTTTGAACAAAACTATTGGAAATGTTGCTTTAGAGCTGTCAATGTTGAATGCCTAGGCATAATAATTTCTTGCTACTATATTACTTATAGAGTTTGGTTATATTGTTACAGTTGCAACATGATTACGTTATGGGAAATTATCCTGTTGGAAGGGACGATGCTGCACAGCTTTCTGCATTCCAAATATTAGTTGATATTGGATTCGTTGGTGCCCCTGAATCATGCAAGTTAGTATTTGCCCTAATTATTTCTTATTTGTGTTTGCATTTCACTTTCCTCTTGTCTTGCATTTGCATACATATAGGTATTCCCACATTCTTTTTATTTCCTGATTCAAATTTTTTCAGTGACTGGAATTCTCTTTTGGAACGCTTTCTACCGAGACAAATTGCAATCACACGCGCAAAACGGGAGTGGGAGTTGGATATTCTTTCTCGTTACCATTCAATGGTAATGTGAAATTCCTTAATTCAGTCAATGACTAATTTCTCCAACAGAAGCTACCCTTAAACTTTTCACTTTAAATTATGCTATTGTTTTTTTTATCACATATATCAGTGCATGTGAATGCAAATTAGTTGTAAAATTTCTTAATAGCTGTGAAATAATTACACAATTGTTTGTATAACTGTTTAAGTGGGATAGCTGTGAAATATTTACACAATTGTTTGTATAACTGTTCACGTGGGATTTTATTTAGTGTGTGTGTGTATATATATATATATAATTTTTTTACTGATATAAGATACCTTTGGTAATGTGGTAGCAAAATTTGACAAAAGATGATGCAAGACAACAGTTCTTGCGAATACTGAGAACACTTCCTTACGGGAATTCAGTGTTCTTCAGTGTTCGTAAGATAGATGATCCTATTGGACTTCTGCCCGGGCGGATCATTTTGGGAATCAACAAAAGAGGGGTGAGTTTGAGTATGTGTATTTATATATGTAATCTATAATTACATGTACCTTGTTTTTTAAATCATATTTACATCCTGACATTTCATTCTACAGGTTCATTTTTTTCGTCCTGTTCCAAAGGAATATCTACATTCAGCAGAACTAAGAGACATAATGCAATTTGGTAGTAGCAATACTGCTGTTTTCTTTAAGATGAGAGTTGCAGGTGTTCTTCACATATTCCAATTTGAAACTAAGCAGGTTAGCTGCCTCCGTATATTAAAATTTGCAGTTTGCTGATTGATCATTTTAGGAGTTTCAGGCTTCTACAGATTTTATTCTTCATCTTCCTTTTTTTTTAATTTCTTATTTTCATTTATTACTTAATTGTGTTTCTCCTTTTCACACAGGGTGAGGAAATTTGTGTTGCTCTTCAAACACATATAAATGATGTCATGTTGCGGCGCTACTCTAAAGCTCGAACTGCTTCTAGTGGTTCGGCAAATGGAGACATTTCTAGCAATTTGAAGCCCTCTGTTGAAGTTCATGAAAAACGTGTACAAGATTTGTCAAAAGCTGTTGAAGAATCTCAGCGGAACGTTGATCAAGTAAAAACCTAACTTATTAATGTGCTGAACTATACAATAACTGTACCTAATTGCTAGTTAAATCAAACTATAATAATATTTCATTATACACCATGACCCTTACTAGGTTAAGGAGTTGAGTTTATGGACCCGACCTTTAGTCCTTTGATTGAATACATATGTGGAAAAACATAGTGCAATGATACTTTATAACCACGTAGGTCATCTCAATTACAGCTTCAAATGATTGCTTGCTGAAAGCAATTCATTACACGATCTACTTGGTCCTCCGAGTAAAGGGCCTTGCTATGATTATAACATCTGCTTCCTGTAGAAGAAAAGCTCTTTATTATTTATTAAAATCTATATGCAGTATTAAACGATTGAGTTTTAAATTCATCTTCATGTTTCTTCAGTTGCTGGAAGAATTGCGTGAAAAACAAAAACAAGAAGCAAAACTGCAAGATGATTTGGATAATTTGAAGCAATCCTTGGCATCTGAGAAGCACAACTTGTCAGAAGTTGCAGGTGACCGCAATAGACTGGAGACATTGTGTGATGACAAAGACAGGGAACTTCAGGTTGATATGATTAGTTTTGCATAGTTATTCTTTGTAGTAAGCCAAGCTTGAATTCATTCTAATTGATTTCGGCATCTGTTAGGCTGCACTATCAGAGAAGAAGAGCTTGGAAGCACAGTTGGCAACGCTGAGCAATCAAACGGTTCAGAAAAATGACAAGACAAATCTGGTTGGTGGAGGAAACAACCAGGTAATTGTTGTCGAAAATGTAATTTAATGCTATCAATTCAGTAGTCTTGTTAATTCAAGTTGTAGAAAAATCATCATGGACTGGTAAGATACTTTATGCAGGTCTTGGACAAACTCAAAGATGAGATTAAGCTTCGAGCTGAGGAGTTGAAAGAAAAAGAAAAAACTATAAGGAGACTAGCAGATGATAAATTATTACTGGAGAAAACCTTATCTGACCTTGAAAAGATTAAAGCTGATGAGGTAATGCCTTTAAAATATGAATTTTGTGCGGGAATCTTTGTTTTCCCTCTTTAATTTTTACCTTTATGTTTTTGGTACACAATAGAGAAATATATCAACTGTGAGTGTTATGTGCAGATTGTTTCTGTTGAGAAAACTTTTGAGCAAGAGCGCAAAGCATTAAAGCTTCAAGTGTGTGAACTTGAAAAGAAGCTCGATGGAGTTAATCAAGAATTGGCTGTTCTAAAGTCAACTCTTGCAAGCAGGAACTCTGAGATTGCTGCATTACAAAATAACCTAAAGGAATTGGATGAATTGAGAGAAATGAAAGAGGTAATGACAAAATATTTTCCATTACTTGCTTGTACGTATTTTAATTTTAAGTTTTTAAAATTGAGAATACCTTGCCCGATTAATATGTTTGATTTCAGGATATCGATAGAAAGAATGAGCAAACTGCTTCACTCTTGAGGATGCAAGGGGCTCAATTAGCTGAAATGGAATCTCTTTACACGGAGGAACAACTCCTAAGGAAGCGCTATTTCAACACCATAGAAGGTTGGTATTTCTCGAGTTGTTTTCAATATATAAGTGAGAATGCTTTTAATCTATCGATATTTGTGGTAACTAAAATTTTGGTATTGTTGTGTATCTCTCAGATATGAAAGGCAAAATCAGAGTCTATTGTAGATTAAGACCTATGAGTGAAAAAGAGATTGCTGAAAAACAAGAATGTGCCGTTTCAAGTGGTGATGAATTTACAGTTGAACATCCTTGGAAAGATGATAAACAGAAACAGCATACGTATGATCGTGTATTTGATAGTCATGCCACCCAAGAAGATGTGTTTGAAGATACAAGGGCAAGTTACTTTATCATTTTCCATGACATATGTGTCTTGTAATCTACTAACAATTTTTATCTTGACCTAATGCAGTATTTGGTGCAATCTGCTGTTGATGGATACAACGTGTGCATATTTGCTTATGGGCAAACAGGTTCTGGGAAGACATATACCATTTATGGTACAGAAAGTAATCCTGGACTTACTCCTAGAGCTACTGCAGAACTTTTTAAAATCTTGAAGCGAGACAGCAACAAGTTCTCATTTTCTTTGAAGGTATATCTCCTCAATTTTATAGAATGAACACACTTGTTACCACTCAAGTTAGGTTTCTGCAATATGTTGCATTGATGCATCTCTCGAATATAGTTTATGCATACACAAATAGAAAAGTTATAAGAAAATAAAAATAACAACCGACTTTTAGCTATTAAAAATTGGAAGGAAATATAAAGAGAAGTGATCATATCTTGTGCAACCGCATGAAACATATATAGAAATCTCATATGTTGTCATTAAGCCTTTGAATTTATCTATATATTCTAATGCAGGCATATATGGTGGAATTGTATCAAGATACACTTGTAGACCTTCTATTGCCCAAAAATGCAAAGCGTCCAAAATTGGATATAAAAAAGGATTCAAAGGTAAGTGTTTTCTGCATCTTTAAGTCATGTATACGTTGGATTCACCTTTTATATTTGAATTCTTCATACATGTTTGAGGTTGATATTAATAGTTATTTTCTGGTGCTAGGGAATGGTAGCAGTTGAAAATATAACAGTTCTATCGATTTCAACACATGAAGAACTGAAAAGTGTCATTCAGAGAGGATCTGAACAACGACATACATCTGGCACACAAATGAATCAAGAAAGTTCAAGATCTCATCTCATAGTGTCGGTTATTATTGAAAGTACCAATCTTCAGACACAGTCTGTTGCTAGAGGAAAGGTATACTATTAGTCAGTGTAAAATGTGGAAATATTTTCCTATACACCTTCAAGTCATACAAATAATACATATTTGTTTGCATTTAGTTATCACTTTTTTCCTTTGTTTGTTAAGTTGAATGAATCTGGGAATTACTTGTAATGAAGCAGAATGTAAACTTTAGACCTGGCTATTACTAATATCTTTTATTCACTTAATTATTTGCAGTTAAGTTTTGTGGATCTTGCTGGTTCGGAGAGAGTGAAGAAGTCAGGTTCTGCAGGCAATCAACTCAAAGAAGCTCAAAGCATCAACAAGTCACTTTCAGCACTTGGAGACGTGATTGGTGCTTTATCTTCTGGTGGACAGCACATACCCTACCGGAACCACAAACTAACAATGTTGATGAGTGATTCCCTTGGTGGTAATGCCAAAACGTTGATGTTTGTCAATTGCTCCCCGGCCGAATCAAACATAGATGAGACTTACAATTCTCTAACGTGTGTTATATTCTTTATTCATTAACAAGCTTTTAGTTTTGCATTACTTCGATTCACTTCTTGATTATGTATAGGGATACCTCTGTATGTAAAACAACTCATCGCTTTGTGTTGATTCAGGTATGCATCAAGAGTTCGGGCAATCGTGAATGATCCAAGCAAGAATGTATCTTCGAAAGAAATCATGCGACTGAAAAAGCTGGTTTCTTATTGGAAAGAACAGGCTGGAAAGAGAGGAGAAGATGAAGATTTGGAAGATATCCAGGATGAGCGGCCACCAAGAGAGAAAGGAGATGGCCGGCACTCAATGTAACATTTCACTCGCACAGTGGGAAAATTCATACCGAAATACTGGTTTTTCAAGACTGTAGGCAGAATTTTGGAATGTAAACTAGGGTTTCAGCAAGCTGTACCAAATCAGCATACTAGATTTAGATCGATTGTCTGTTCTTGTTGCTATTACTATGTAGGATCTTGATGTGACCACTTTTTCTCATTGTACTATGAATGAGGATGTTGTAATTTAATTAGTAATTAGGAGGATATAAGTTGTACACTTGTATAGTCTTGATCTTGTGTATAAATGTCAAACTCTTCTTAATTTGTATATGGAGTTCTCATTTTTCAACTCAAATCGTCTTCTGCAGTTTAAACATGTTTCTTATCCAACATAGTACAAGAGTGGAAATTGCGTGCCCAAAAATCTCACGCCTGAAAATTACAGTAGTGAAAAATGCACGACAATCAAAAGCAATGTATGGAAATCCTAGTGCAAAACGTTCTTGCTTTTTTTTGGCCGGCGTATATCCAGGAAATAAGAGAGACAGAATTGGACAGACACTGAAGTCCAAGATGTTCTCCAATCCCAACAAAGAAAACTGTGAAAGGTGATTGAAAGAATACAAATTGAACTGTCCAAACTAGATTCCTATTGGATTATAAGTTTATAACAGGAACAGACTGAACTGCACAAACCTCAGGGAGATATAGCTAGAGAAAACCAAGAAAGAAACTTTGATGGCTATTCCAGTGATTGACCTGAACCAGTTTCCAGATTCTGAAGAGTACAAGAAGCTGAGGGAAACATCAGTGGAATGGGGTTGCTTCAGGTTAGTCAACCATAAGATCCCATTGACTCTAATGTCAGAGATGAAGAAAGTGGTCAGATCCCTTCTTGATCTGCCCATGGAGATAAAAAAGAGGAACACTGATGTCATAGCTGGCAGTGGCTACATGGCACCCAGTGAGATCAACCCTCTCTATGAGGCTTTGGGTCTCTATGACTTAGGCTCATCTCAGGCTATACAGACCTTCTGCTCTCAGTTGGAGGCTTCTTCCTACCAAAGGTCAGCTATGGTTACTCTGCTAGCTCCATTATTTCTACTTATTGTTCATATTTTGATATAATCTAGCCTCTGCTGTTCAGTAGCTCAATTGATAGATATATATATTTTATTTTATTTTGGATAATGATGAAACTTCATTATAGATGTTTGCTGAATTTACTTTTATGTTATTGAATGAGCAGAGAGGTAATTGGTATGCAGAAGCAACTTATGAGCAGATAGTGGATATTGGGCATAAGTTGGCAGAGAGTCTTGGAGTGGGGAGTGATTTTATGAAGGAATGGGCTTGCCAGTTTAGGATTAACAAGTACAACTTCACTCCAGAATCCATTGGATCTTCTGGAGTGCAGATACACACAGATTCCGGTTTTCTGACCATTCTTCAAGATGATAAAAATGTTGGAGGACTAGAAGTGATGGACAAGTCTGGTGTGTTTGTACCCGTTGATCCATGTCCAGGCACTCTCATTGTCAACCTTGGAGACGTTGCTAAGGTACGTAGGTAAATTGGAAAATATAAATTATATTGCAAGTAATTTTTGCTGATTTTTTTTGTCACATGCATCTTGTTTTTGTTGGTATTTACATCAAGGCATGGAGCAACGGGAGGCTCTGCACTGTGAAGCACAGAGTGCAATGCAGGGAAGCCACTGTTCGAGTCTCCATTGCTACGTTTCTGTTGGGACCAAAGGGTGAAGCAGTCGCAGCTCCTCCGGAATTTGTTGATCCGGAGCATCCACGTCTATATGTCCCTTTTACTATTGAAGACTACAGGAAGCTCAGAATCATCAAAAAACTGCAAGATGGTGAAGCTCTGGAACTTGTACGCATGGAGTCCTGATTGACTGAGACGATCCAAGCTAGTTGGCATTATATGTCACGGCCTGCCTTTTACAAGTTTACTAAATAATTCAGTCTAGAACTATACCTATGTTAATGAATCATGTCCAAGGATGAATGGTCTTATCAGATTTGTTCTATGTATTGATCAGCTGTTCTTGAGCTTATTTGCGGTTTGCCATCTGATATAACATGAAATGGAAAGGAAAGGATATCCAACAAGAAATCAATGAAGTAGGAAATTTCTATTCGTTTTAAGAGGAACTACAAATAAAATGAAAATTACACACCAACAAAAGGGAGAGTTAAAGGTCTTCAATGAACTTATGTAAATAGGTTACCTCCATTCACTCCTTGGTTATGCAAAAAGATGTCTCAGCATGTAAAACCATTCATTGATTTGTCCTAAAGTTTCCTACGCTTTTGGCCAGTGTTGGGTTAAGCTTTTACCAATGCACATTGCCACTGCATGAAGGGACCATGCATGGACAAACATTGCATTCCAAGATATTACTCCGAAATCCAAATCCCAATCAAATCAACAGAGATGTCAGTTATGCAGTCCTTCTTTGATCACATGTGAAAGATAACAGAAATGTCATATATCCCAGTGTTGTTCTCTTGTATAGGCTTGTGATCTTGTGTTTGTTCTGCTATCTTCATCCTATCAAAGTTGACAGACTATAATTAAATTGAAGTGTCCAAAGCTTAGGGTGATAGCAAGAGAATTCAAGAAGAAGAAAAAGACTTGGAAATGGCTATTCTAGTGAATGATCTGAATCAGTTTCCGGATTCTAAAGAGTACAAGAAGCTGAGGGAATTACAGTCTTCATAGTGTGTAGCAGTAATATTAAGACAGAAAGCAGTCAGCAATTCCAAAGTTTGATGGGGAACTATGATCATTGGTCTATGCTCAAGGCTTATTTCTTGGTTTCGAAGGAATATTAGTCTGGTGAAGAATGGGATCCCTGCAGCTGTGGGAGTCTAATGATGGGGGAGGTTCTAATCAATGAATAGATTCTGAGGACTATGACCTCCAAATTTGATTATGTTGTGTGTTCTGTTGAGGAGTCTAATAATCAACACACCTTAACCATTGATGAGCTGCAAAGTAGTCTTCTTGTGCATAAGTTACACATATTTCACTTGGAGTAACGCATGAATGGCCATATGTGGTATGGAAGAACAAAGCCTTGAAGTGAAGGTTACCTGTGAAGGAGTTATTTGGTTAAAGCTATATCGAGTTATCGTCCATTTCTATCGTTTTTGCAATCAAATGATGACCAAATTCTCAATGACATAGCAGCCTTGAATCCCTTAATAGTGTAAATTTCATAGCCTATATTAGTCAAGAATGTCCTTAATTTTCATGATAGATAGCAAGATTGAGAGGTATGGTAAAAAAAAAAAAATAAGTACAATCAAAATCTGTATCATCTATAAATTCAGAAGAGAATTTACAATTACACATGGGACATTCACCTTTAGTGAAAAACAAAAGTGAAACCAATCTAAAACTAAGAAATTATTGAAAAAAAAAACTATGAAATTTCTATGTTTATTTAAAGTGATGGAGTGGAAAAATGAATAAAATGAGAAGAACCCTGGTTGAGATTAGAAGAGCACTTAACCCTGATCTTAAACCAATGAAGAACTGTCACTATATATTCTTGCACCTCCATACCGGTCCAGGCTATCCCTGCTGTCCAAATGTGGGCTCCACTCAGACCTATCGGAAGCTGATATTCCGAGATGCGAAGACGACGACGTGTTAACCTTGTTGGCAATGCTGCTCACTCCTTCCGGCATGGAAGGCCACACAAAAGATGGTTTGAAAGGTGGGACTCGGGGCACCGGCACCGACCCGGACATGATTTGGATTATGGTTTGTGTCTTGGGCCTCTCGTTCGCAATCGGATGCGAACAAGCCAACCCAAGAAGCAAAAGCCTTTGGGCCTCCTCAACTACGTGGTCCTTGCCCAACCTCTCGTCCATGGCTTCCAGCAGACGACCTTCTCTATGCAACGACCATACCCAATCCACTAGATTTTGGTATCCTTCGATTTTAGTCCACGGTCGTTGACCGCACAGGACTTCAAGAACAACGGCACCGAACCCGTACACGTCAGACTCACATGTCGCTTTTCCCGTGTGGAAACATTCAGGGGCAATGTACCCCATCGTGCCCGGGATACCTTCGATTTCGGCATACGAGGTCTTCTCATTGTCCAGGGCGCGCGCTAGGCCAAAGTCGCCCAGGCGCGCGTTGAAGTGGGTATCGAGCATTATGTTGCTAGCCTTGAGATCTCGGTGGACCACTCTTTGATCGTATTCATTGTGGAGGTAATGTAAGGCCGAGGCCACACCCGAGACAATCTTGTACCTTTGGCTCCATCCTAGGGTCGCGTTTTCCTGCCCGGAGAATAGGTGGTTGTCCAAGCTGCCGTTTGGCATGTACTCATAGACAATGAGAAGCATCCCATTCTTGTGGCACCAACCTGTTTGTCACAATATGAATCAATCAAACACAATGCACCATTCTAAAACATGTTCATGCTAGCTGGTTCAACTTAGTTGGAATAATGCACTATTTTCTTCAATCACAACCCATTAAAGATTAAACCACTACTAAACCTTATCGAATGCTGATATGCGCATTTGTTGACCAATACTCTTAACCATCATTTTGGCTTTCACAGTTGACTTTGCATAATACTCTAAATTAAGACTATAGTCTTTTAATTACTTTGGTCAACTAAATACTAATACTCTAGGGTAAGAGTCAAAATGGCGTGTGCCTCTTGTTAGGTGAGGATCCTTCAGCCAAATTTCCTTTGACCCAAAAAAAAAAAAGGTTAAATTTCATCACCCACAAGATGGACCTTGTTGATCGGGTACTCACTGATAACTATGCTTATAGCACCTATGAATAAGTAGTTTAGCACTAAGATGCAAATCCATTTAGTCTTTTATATACTAAGGTTGGTGATGATTGCACATTAGGTCCCATTTCAACATGGCACTCCCAAAACATTATAGCATATGCACTATGAGTAGTAGGTACACATGTGATTCATATTGTTAATCGTGCATGGACGTGGGTTTTAAAATGATCTCAAAGACTAAGCCATTATTGAGAAAGAGTTTAACGATGTACTTACCGAGCAACCGGACGAGGTGTTTATGCCGGAGACGGTTAATGATGGTGAGCTCGGCCAGAAAGTCGTCCCTGCCCTTGACCTCGTCCCTAGAGAACATCTTCACCGCCACCTCAACGTTGTTCTCCTTAGCTAACACAGCTCGGTACACCACCCCAAACCCACCTTGACCTAATTTATGCTTGTCGTCGAAGTTGTTGGTGGCTTTCTTCAATTCCCGGTAACTAAACTCCCTCGGTGTTCCGGGAAGACTCTTCAGGGCTCCCAAAATGTTAGGGTCCGACGCCCTAGCCTTCCTCTTTTTGTACACATAATGACCCGCCCCGAATAAGCACAATAGCACCAAAACCAACCCGGCACCCACCCCTAGTGCTATCTTCAACACCTTACTGTTGTCACCTCCACTTTTCAAATCCGGGAGAATCTCCACCGTTAGATTCCACCTCAACACGCAGTTGAGCTGGATGTTGCTTCCGGTGGAGGCCGCGAATCCGAAGTAGGACTTTTGATTTACAATGTCCTTGAGGTTGAGGTTGGCTGTTAGAATTGGAATGGTTGGTCTGGGCCGGATCGCTCCACTAAACCCTGCATTCGATTCACTAGTCTGGTTGGCCATGAACACCGACAGGTTATGTGAGCCGCCGTCGTATTGGATCCACACCATGTAAAACTCCGTCCCCGGTGGAGCGATCTCGATCCCGTAATCCGATAGCGGCACCGTTACGTTAGACTTAACGGAGTTGATATTAAGCCCTATATGGTTGCTGTCCGGATCAAACCCTTCCTTCAAAGTGTCGAGCTCGATTGCCACCAACTGGTTGTTGGCGTCACCGTCGGTGGTGGAGTTAGTCAAACCGATATACTGTCCGGCGCTGTTTGCCGGGATGGTCAAATCCGGCGCTATGATAAAAGCAAGACCCTCGCCTGGGGCAGCGGAGGCTTCATGGATGCCGGAGCTGTTGAGACGATAGACGTTAATGAGGAAGGAGGAGTTGAAAGAGGCGACGTAGTCCGATGAAGTAGTACTGGAGTCGAGATCAGAGTTCCAGAGGACAAAGGAGTGGTTGTATAAGACTCTACCTGAGTTGTTGGTCATGATGAAGTTGCCGTTGGCCGAGTCCGGCGTGATCTGAAGAGCATCTTTGTTGATCGTGGCGTTGCCGAGGACGGTGAACGTGTTGTAATATGTTTGATTGAAGGGACCAAATGGGTTGTGTTTCACGTCGTACGCGTCGGTGATACCCGCCGCCGGCAGCAACAGGAGAGAGAGAAACAGAATCACCATACCAATGTAGAGATCAAAACGAGAGGAGGATATAGATGGAAGAAGCTTTTAGATTTGTAGACAACGCAGCAGAGAGCCTGCAACGTGTTTCGTTTTGTTTATTGAAAATGGGGGGGGGGGGGGGGGGGGGGGGTTTCGGTGATATAGCTCGGAACTTTCGAGTTAAACTATTAATCAAGTGTGAATTTTTAACGAAAAAAATCATGTTTATCTATTTCGATTGGGGTCAGGTTGATGATAAATTCTACATTGTATATTTGAAGCTTTTTTAGCTTTATCTAGCAAGAGGGCGCAGCCATGCACCCTTCACTATCATTCAGACACCTCATTTTTCCATTTTTAAATGCACTACTTCGTTTTCTGATTTTTGGTTCTTTCCTCTTAGTTTAATTTGCAGAAAGTCCAATCTTCATATATCAGGTAATTAGCATCCGATGTATGTAAGAATTTACTAACCCTGATTGAGAGAGGGAGAGATCGAGACCCTCTCAACTCGGTTTGCAAACCAACAAAAAAGAAGTCGTAGCTAGCTTGGTATACATGGCAATGCTAATTTACTAAATTAATGTTCTAGTATATTTGTCTAGAGCAATTTGCTAGGGTACGTTAATTTGATTAATCTCACAATTAAGCAATGAAAAAAGGATTAACCCCTAATGTGTAAGACCAACAAAAGGGCTTGATATATAGCTCGATCAACTGTAATATAGTTAAATTTAACTACACATGAGGTAATAATCAGATACAATATTACTAGCCAAGCAATGCATGTCATATGTATGAGAAAATATACGTATACATTACATTACAGGATAACTTTAAAACAAACCAAATTATATTAACCAAGTGCTAGTTCATTTCCAACGTGACTAATTCTAAAACGTAATGTGTATGAAACCACAGAGGAAGGAATTCATTTGACTAAATATTTCACCAATGGATACTAGAGATGTGAATGCTTTGATCTTTCATTTTCTTGCACCAGATATACCCAAAAATGTTATATATTCTCACCGTATATAGTGCTCTATGTTTTCCCATGTCTACCATATATAATCCCCCAAAATCATCATGGTTCTATTCCTGGACTTCAACATAACCTTTGAGAACCTGATCTTAATTGTTTGCTATGAACTGAGTCATCATGAATTGACTAATCTATACCATCATTTACGCTAGCTGCTGAAAGTTGTTTGTCAGTTTATCACACGTTATACATGCATGTCTTCTACACATGCAATCACTCTTTCACCTTCAATTCAAGAAAATCTACACTCTTTCATCTTATAATCGAAATCAAAATATACTCACAGTGATAAATAACAAGTATAGCTAGCTAAGCTTGGCTAGTTGAGGATATAAATTTGCCGACACCCTTATTGCCAATCAAAATACCCACTTCTAGTCTATTGACACATATCTCTTTAAATAGTTTGATAGACTTTATTCTTGATAATAAAATAAGTATGTGTCAATAAACTAAATAAAAATGGTTGACAAATTTGTATCCGCTAGTTGATCTTAACATGAACATACTCTAAAAGCGAATGATTATAATCATCATGATGATAAAGGGAATAATGCAGATTAATTTTACACTCACAAGTCACAAACACACCATGCATTCACACATGAAGAAACAAAAAGGGATTATTGCCAGCCTAGTAGTGGTGCTCTTTAATTTGGCTTTGTAACAATCATACATCCTTTTACAGATTAGAGATAATATTTTGAGTTAAAGTTCAATCTCATCAATTAAAAGATTGTCCCAAAATCAGTCAATCAGTGACTGGGAAAGCCAGATTGCTGTTGAAGCTTGAAGGGGTTGCATATGCACGTCGATCTCTACAACCATAATAATTGTTATCTAAAGTGTACGTGGTTGAATTCTTTAAGTTTTGGAAAGAAAATACAGCTGCTACTTTATTCCAAATTGACATATACTATGTGCATGTCGTATAGTTATAGTGCTTGGCATTATGTCAATACAGTATAAGATTCTACATGAATTATTTCTTTTTCTTCTTAAAATTGTCCAAATGTTAGGGTATTTGTTAATCAACTGCCTTAATTTTCTAAAACATTGTACTGTAGTCAACCCACAAGATTTTCAGGGTGTTTTTGGTGGATTTTATATATATGATCGACCACATAATTAATCTAGAAGGAACATCTTCAATTTAGGTCCAAACTTATTTATATAGTTCATGAGCTATTGAGCTTATTTTTGCAATGGGAACTGGGAGTTTTGTATACGAGCAATCTCATCATGGCTGGACAAGCTTGATTTGGTGGTGATCGAATGTACTTTCCATGTCAATTAGTGTTCATTGTGTATACCTACCCTTGATCTTAAACTTTTAAAGCACAAAATTGAAACAACAAATACAAGAAAAATGTAGTCACTCGGTTAATTTCTGATAACCTGTGAATTTCAATCATGGTTAAATAGAGTATTGTTTGCACCTTATGGGGTAGCGTTTAGAAGTTTAGTGATGGCAGTGAAGTAGGCAGGAAAATTTCAAAGGGAAGGTCCAGGAATCTTTCAACTTAGAGTTTGGTAAGTATTGACAGGAGTATAGAAGATGATAATGAGAATAGGTGTGATCAAATGACAATTTTAGAGTGTAGTGGGGTTACTTTCTATTCATGATTACTCCACAACAAAATGAACATTTTTAGAGTTATCTCGTAATGGGATATACAAAAATTCTCAAAACTCTCAGTTTATCAAATGATCGGTATGACATAGATCCACGCTTGGTTTTAAATGTGTTGTCCTCGTCAAATGACCAATTTCAGTTAGATCCACCCTTCGTTTTAAATATATTCCACCACCAAGGAATGTTGTTAGAATGATATGGGCTTGATAATTTCTGATATCTTGCTTTCCTTGTCATGATCTGAAAATCGTGTTAGCTATAGCAGATTACCTCTATAAAATGTCTCTTTCTGATTCTTGATCTTCATTAGTTTTCATACATATATCGCTTTCCTTCTCATTATCTGCAAATCAAATGAAAAAAGAAGAAGAAGAAGAAGTGCGGTTCAACCGGGGCAGCCAACCAAGCAATATGGGTCAACAGTGCACAAACCAGTTATCCTTCCACTGTTGTGAGTTATTATTCTATTTTCTTCGACGTGGGAGTGAACTATAACATAGACCAAGTTTTCTTGGGGCACAAGTTGTGCTGCTCATAGAAGCGTGGCGGCCAAAGTATATTAAGATCATCGACACAGATTGGAAGATAGTTGGGTTGTATCACTTGTATGTGAGTGTTTACCAGAGATTTACTAGCTTTCCATGGTCATCGATTATTATCGTTGTTGATTAGTAGTGAAACCATATAGAACAAAGAGCGAAGGTTGGCTTCAGTTTTCTCAGTTTGCCAAGCTTTGAGATTGGGAAAAAGAGTGACTGGCTGGTGGGATTGTGGGAAGAATTTCAGTTTTACAAGATAGACATATGGATAAAGTCATCTTGGGGCAAATGGAAGCTTGAAGGATGATGCTTCTAGCTTTGGATATGTACTACTCGAGGCTCTTGTTGAAGCTGCTTCCACCTCTGCTATATAACAGAGGCAATTCATGCGAAATGGTAATGGCTGTGGATCAGTTCTTTGTTATCCTAATTTACAATATACTATTTCAGAGATGGGTAAACTACTGTTCAATTACTGTAGCAGTGGACCTATCTCCTCGCGGCCCATCTGATGCACGAATACAATAAAGAGAATTGTAACAAAGTAAAGGAGAGAGAGATTTGATTCTGAGATCACACAGATCTTCGATTCTTTGATAAAAAAAACTGATACAAAAACTGACTACTCCCCAAAAGACATGACAGCAGTTTTAAAAGAAAAAAACCAAATCCTAAAAACAGAAAATTACATAAAAAACCTCGGATCGCTAAATCCGACGGTCGGATGGGCCCCGAAAGTAAGTTAGCTTGGATTTGGGCCTGCGGAGCTCCTATCAAAATTTCAGCAATTTCTAACGGACGGATCAAAAGTTACACCAATTTTTACATAGAACCATATTGCATCACCATCACGCCTCACGATCTTTTTAGCTTCATCTCTAGCATTCTTTACAATACCATCTCTTGTTGTAAATCTTGATGATTGTGTTCGTAATAAAAGGAATTTGAAAGACGCGTTTGTTTGTTTTTATATTTTTATATATAAGAGAATCCAAAATATTTTAAATCTTTTTAGCTTCCTCCAATATTCTATAAAATAAACAATTAACAGTTAGATACTCCTGAATTCTTATATTACGAGCATCCAACAACCCTGAATTGTTTTGCATCCTATTTTGATGCTACAATATATAGGATGGAGTCATGGAGATGACACATAATTGTGAGGATTTCATTTTTATTACACCAACAACGAAAATTACAACAACTAGTCTCATACAAGTCTTACTCACAAATGAAAAACTTGTGTTATCAAATCAAACCATGTTGGGTTTCGGTTATGGTTACAATTTAATTATTTTTATGTTTGTTTCTGAAATTCATATTGAAATAACAATGAAAAAAAATTTGCCAGAAGAAAATTGATCGAGCAGTGACTGGACTTGTTACTTCCAATCAAGTTGGGTTTTCCATAATCATGGTGACCACCCAAAACAGGTCGACAGTCAAACCGTCCGTCTTGCATAGCATTAAGCCATTAAAACTAAAACAAATAAACAGAAACCCAAAACGCAACAACAGCCAAGCTCTGCCCAAAACCCCCAGTCTTCACCTGTTCAGGTTCAGGTATGTTCTTCCTCCTCCGCCCCCAATTTCCAGTTGTTCGATCAATTACTTTGTTCTGCTGTTCAAGAATTTGATTTTGAATTCCCAATTTACGGTGAATCAATGAAATTGGATGTTTAGGGTTTCATTCGATTTTGTGGCATTTTGGGTTTTGTAGGAAAGATTGAAGCTTTTTTTTTTGTGTGAAATTTCTTGTTGCAGGAAGATGACTGTCTTGAATTGAGCTAATAGCATTGGGTTGTGCATAACTGATATTTGGGTTTGTGTTATATGTATGAATTTAGGAATTTCTCAGAACCCATTATGATTTTATCAAAGTTGGAAACTTTGGCACTCCAAATTTGAACTATGCATTGAACTGAGCTATGGTGATGTGTTGTTAGGGAAGCCATGGTTTGCTGCGATTTCTAATGCATCTGCTCTGCATTGCAGCATCCGGTGAGAATGCAGGATTTGAAGATTCCCCTTTCGGATGAATTTTCGATTCCCAAGTCACGGAAGAAGAAAGTCACGGCCCAGAAAGGCCCCTTGTTTCAGGTACAAGGGAATGATGTAAATGGGGCACCTTCTCTTCCTGTGAAAGCGAAAAGAAACTTGAAGAGGGAAGTTATTCCAATGGTACAGCAACCAGAGAGGTCAAACTCGAATTCGTTGCCTGATTCATCTACGTCTGGAAGCAAGTATCGTGAGCTAAGGCTTAAGTACTTGATGATGGAGGAAGAGAGCTTTGCTGTGGGGAAAGATCTACGAGAGGTTGAGGAAGAGGTTAAGACCCTTGAGGAGGAGAAGTTTGCACTCTTGGACCAGCTTGTTGTGTTGGAAGGCATTGTTGATCCTTCAGAGTTGCACCCCCAGGGTCTGCATTCATCCTAGTTTATGTCTTTTTATCATTGTGTATTATTTATTGGCAACATGTATAATCTGATATAAAGTCATAGATTAGGGAACAGTTATTATTAGGGTACCCTATTATTAAACTTCAAAAAGATTGTATCCAGTTCCTTTCAGGAACTCGCAATATGTATTTGACTGCCTCACGTATAATGTTTGATTAGATATTTTGTTGTTGCCCATTGTTGTCAAATGGAATGCAGTTCCTTTTTTCTTTTCTTTTTCATATTTGATTGACTCACATACACATATGGTGCTTCATGCTTCAGTGAAAGCAAAGCAAAGAAAAATGAGGCAAGGCACAGAACATCAAACATGATTACTCATCAAAAACAAGCTTGAACCACAAGGCAGGACACTAACAAAAATAAGCTTTCTTTCATTTGCTCATATAGGCCAAAGAAAAAACAAATAATCTGGTAATCAATCAATCTTCAAGCTTAACTATAGGCAACTTGGAATACTAATCTTCACTGGGTTCAGCATTGGCATCTTGCTGTGTAAGGTTTTGGTATCTGTAAGGACTAAGGATATCAATGTCCTAAAGCTAACTTAACTTTTCCATTAGGCTGTTACCTCATCAGCCCTGAGTTTGAATGTGCAACTTGGACAACCAGAGGGCTGGTAACCCTTGATCTTCCACTCATCCATGACAAGAACCCAAATGTATATCCCTTTGATGGAGCAACCACCTTAAAATTCACAGTGAAGCTTATCTTCTGGCCGAGGCTGGTGAAGACAAGTTGATTTGGGATAACAGTTACATTGATTCCTTTAGGTGAGGACACAGCGGCTTTATAGATATTCTCTGGCTTCCCAACGTTGGTAACTGTTCTAGTTACTGAGATGTTCCCTTCGAGATTTGGTACAGTGATAGATGGATAGTTGAGGTCAGTTGCTGTTCTGAATGCCCGAGCACATGTACTGTTGTCTAGTGTGATTTGATGCAATGACTTCTCATCATATCCTACTGAACAAAGGAATGATACATAATCTGCTGGCTGGGCATCATAGACAAGACCTGGATCAAGTGCTCTGGTTGGGTTCAGGAAGCCTGAGCCATAATCAAATGCATTACCCCTTTTGCCTTCAGGGTCCACTATAATCGGCTTGTGCGTCTTGTCCAGAAGAGTAGCTGTATGTTCATTTGTTGTCAGACTTCAATACAAGATAGGACATAAAAATACTGATTCGAGAACTTCATCACATTATATATACAAGTACCCAAAGAATTGTCCTAGAACTCGTGAAAACTAAACATGTTTGAGAAACCAACAGAGTTTTTTGTGTGTTAACTTTTATCTTTGAGATGAGATAATTTTACCAGAAGTCATGATGGCAGATCTAATAGCTGCTGGGGACCATGAAGGATGAATGGCTTTTATCAAGGCGGCAATTCCTGTTACATGTGGGCAAGCCATGGAAGTACCAGAAAGAATGTTGAACTGCTTATCAGCTACTGCTGGGGACCAAGATGCAAGTATGTTCAGTCCAGGAGCTGTGATATCAGGCTACAAAAGCAAAATTACAAGTTTGTTTACATTACCAATTATCATGGTGCAGCATAAATTATGGAACTAATAAATTAGAAAAGCCAGTCAGCACATTGTGGCATTATAGTTTACCTTCAAAATTTGTGGTGTCAAAGCATTGGGGCCTTTTGCAGAAAATGCTGTAACACGAGGTGCGGGTTTCAATCCCAGTGTAGTCTTTGAAGGGAGAATTCTCGCCATTGGTCGGCTGCGCACAGTGGTCTAAATCGGTTAAATACTAAAACTAAAACACTGCACACCTAAATTTTCATGCTTAGTTTTCAAAACTAACCGTGTGCGATTAATATAAGATAGAAGATGTTTTCCTGTCCTCCTTCCAATAATTGCTGAAGGGATAACAAATGGGACGGCAACATCCATATCTGCCTCGTCGATAAGAACCATCCCAACACCACCAGCGTCTTTAACTACCACACTTTTTGCAAGCTTTGACTCTGTTGAACTCTCAGCATGACGACAGACCAGAACCTTCCCTCTGGCCTTGGTCTTATTCAAGGAACTTTCTAAACAATAACTGCAGGTAAGAAAGGAGTAGAGTTACTTAAGGTTTCCTTATGTAATGATTTCTATATAGGACTCAGTTCCAAGTACCTTTTGATTCACCTGGATTGATATGGAGTGAAGTACCCTGCAAAGGCTTCAGAGGCGGAAATGATGCTTGCTGAGGCTTTCATTCCAAAGACACTGGGGCTTTCACCCTAATCAATTATTGAGAACTTACATAAGGCTTGGCAAAAGTCACAAAATCATGAACCAATCTCTCCAACAGAAAGAGGTAAACAGCATTACCGTGACATTAACACCATTTCCTAGAACGATATCAGAAGTGAAATCCCTATCTGTTGAACTTGCAGCAACAGTGATCATCCACGGGGCAAGATTTGTTGCAGAACCAGGGTTTCCTTCATTTCCAGCAGAAGCAACCACTAGAATTCCATGCCTAGCAGCATGAAATGACCCTACAGAAATGGCATCAGTGAAATAGTCTCCCTGAGGCGCATCAGGGCCGAGAGACAGAGATAGAATGTGAACCCCATCTCTAATTGCATCATCAAAAGCTGCTAGTAAATCAGCATCGTAACAACCAGTGTCCCAACAAGTTTTGTATACTGCAATTCTCGCCATTGGTGCACCTCCTCTAGCTCCTCCAGATGCCAATCCCTTATAAGTCATGTTTGACACATAACGACCAGCAGCTATAGAGGCTGTGTGGCTGCCATGACCGGCACTGTCCCTTGGAGAACTGAATGCCACTGTGTCTGCTGAATCTTCCTCTGCTTCATAACCGGACTTATAGTATCTAGCTCCAATCACTTTTCTATTGAGAAAGTTCTAATCAGTTTAAGATTACCAGTCAATAATATTTGTTTAAATAAACTAAATTCAATACAATGTGAACCTGTTGCAAGTTGAAGAATTGAATGCCTCTCCTGATTGACAAACCCCCTTCCACCTAGCTGGCACTGGAGGCATGTTGGCATCATTAAAACTTGGAGATTCCGGCCAAATTCCTGCATTGATTAGGCGGTCAACACAATTGAGAAAGCAATATTTCTTTTTCCTTTAAATTACATTAGTCTAATAAACAGTCCATATCAAAAAACCAGAGGCAAAGCACATGTTCAAGCATACATAAAGCAACAAATTATGGCATATTCATGTGAAAACAGATAGCAACAACTCGTGACATCTTCATACCTTAATAGTATAATACAAATTCCCCAAAGAAAGAGCAAAGTACTAAGTACAGTTTGAGTGCTTAGTGCTTACCCGTATCGATGAAACCGACTATGATATTTACTTGGTTCTTGATGTTGAATCCGGAAACCTCCAAGGTCTGTTCACCCAGAAGACCCATGAAATCCCAAGAATGTGTAGTGTGCAAACTCCTTTTCGAGTTGGGAAAAACCGAAACAACTCCAGGCATCTCTGTCAAAGTAAAATGATTATTCACAAATCCATGAACCTTTTCAACTTATAATATCCGGAAATGGATCGAGGAGCTTACTTGAAATTTGGGAAGCTTGGTGATCAGTCAACCTTGCAGCAAAGCCTTTGAAACCATGTCGGTAACTATGAATGTGAGAAGCTTGAGCTTCCTCTATGCTGTTCAACACCATTAAAGACAATTCCCAACACAATCAGAGATATGCCAGAAAAGCCAAAGAGAGAAAAAGGAAGTACCTTTGATTTTGAATGAGGTACTAAAGCAAAAAACTGACCTTCCTGTATGAACAGAAGCGAGTATTTGATGGTTTTGCGCCAAAATATCATTTGGGTCTTCACCATTTTTGCTTCCCATATAAACCACATACACCTAAAACCCCAGCGCAAGAAATCAAACCCAGAAACCAAGACAAAAAAAAAAACCCAGAAAACAACCAAGTCCAGAATCAAAGTAGTTACCTTGGATGAAAAACAAGTACTAATTTGAGCAACAAGAACACAAAGCAACAGGAAAAGAATGTTGCTTCTTCTCCAAACAGAACAAAAAGAAGCCATTTTGTTCAAGTGTCCCAAGTCCAAACCTTTCTCAAAAGCGATAAGTATATAATGTATTGGACCAAAACAGTTTGGATAGAAAAGAGGTAGGAGATGGGTTTTTATATACAGAGAAGGAAAGGTCTGTGCTTTTGTTACTTGAGGTGTGTGTGTAATATGTATAGGTAAATTGGCTCAGAGAGAAACTGTGATGCAAAGCCAAAAAGAGACACAGACGCCGATGATATGATGAAACGTGAAGACAAGAATGGTGAGTGGGTGAAGGGTGGGAAACTGAGAGAGAGAGAGAGAGAGAGAGAGAGAGAGAGAAGGGGATTTTTATTTGCTTTTGGAGCAAACCAAACCAAACCAAACCCATACTGTCACTCCACTATTTTCACCCAAAGAAACCAGTCTTAAAAGTAAAGCCTGAACCTTGAGACCGTTAAAAAAGTGATCTTTGTTGTTTCAACAGCTATAATGGAAAGGGGAGAGGGGGCATGTAGGACAGTGGAGTGCAGCACTGAAGCAACTAAGCACCTGATTATCATTATCAGTTTTACTTTACCAAGTGTTTAGTGTTATATTTACTTTCATGTTGTTAATCATAGCTACTAGAACACTCACCTAATATAAGTAACTCATTTCTATCTTTTGATTAGCCAAGTAGTCCATTTTATTTGTTGGTGTCAATAGTCAGCAATGTAAGTTCGTGCGATAAACATAACCATAATTGTGAAGATATAAACACTCTAGCTCATATAGCTAAAGATTGAATTTTCTGTTTGATTTTATTTTGTGTTTAAGAATGAAATTTAAAAATGAAATTAATAAACTGAAAATATGTTATATCATACGTAGAATGTGATGCATACTTAAAGAATAAGGATGTGTGAGTATTATTAGGTTTGTCATTCTTATTTCATGGGAATGCAATCATGTATTTCAATCACGACATCATTCATTTGAAGTTTTCAGCTTATATATCCAACATAACCATTACAGAATGACAGCAAAAGTGATTATTTTTCTGACAAACGAGAAAATGGAAATGGAACTGGAAATGGAAATGACATTGCATCATAGTATCAGACTTCGTTATCATCATAACCCACAAGTTCATAACCAACATCTTAATCACCACCGCAATTCATAATTATTTTACCCTCTGCAATTTTGCCATCCGTGAGTTTTTGCCTATAAAATTGCTCTGCAATATTGAATAATTCACCCCATATAGGATTTGTTTGGCAATGTCTTCTTTTTCATTATGGATGCAAATCCATATGGACCTCACTATATATCCATTTGACAATGAAATGATACTTTAAAATTGCATATAAGAACTCAAAAAATCTACACATTATTATTATTATTATTATTATTATTATTATTTAGAACATTAACGTGCAAACGATGCAATGCTCATTTTATAAAGTTTCTTGCTACCTAAACAGAGACTGATTACCTCAAGAAAAGGAGAAAAATCAATTAAGTTTCCCCAAATTAATTTAGAGGATAGTTTTGTACAAGACAAAAGAGTATTTGGAATGAGTAAGCAATTAGCTGTAAATCATATATAGGTCCAAAATTTCCCAAGAATAATGCTGAAAACATTAAACAACATATCACATTCTCCTCACCTTCTATTCTTCATATAGAATATAGGGGTACCATGCTATAGTGATACCACTTTGCTTTGTTGGAAACTTGGAATCATGTGATAGATCACAATCCAATAATAGGTGCTTATCAATGTCTCAATGTTAAGACATTGAGAACAACATATGAACTTATGTAATCACATGATGCAACATCTTCTATGAACTTATGTCACATTATCTTCTATTATCATTGAGACAGACTCTTCAAAATCTAAATGAAGATCACGGTTGTCGATGTCTGCTAAGAACTCAATCGAAATTGAGTGTCTATGCAACTTAGGCTAGTGCATTCAGTTTTCGTTCTTGCAGTGAGGATGCTCATTTGATCACTAGCTAAGTTTGTTGCCCTTCATTGGATGAGATAATATCTGGCATGGTTTAAGAAAAGAGAAGTACAATAATTTTAGGTAATATCATCATTAAGCTAACTATTTCTTTCTCTAACGGGGGAAAAAAAAAAAAAAAAACCTTAGCACATTGTAACATCATGTACAAGTGAGTTTGACGATGATGGTGAGTATGATCACTGTTATGAACTTATGATTACCATGAATTTTAGAATCTCTAAATGATAATGTAATTTACTTAAAGCAAGCATGATTATGGGTATATCGTACCAGAATCATTGCTTAAAGATATTTTCCACTCAATAAGGCTTGGATTCTTGGAACTACGGAATGGACCTGGTTTCTGATCAAGGATTGAATTTAGATTATATTCGATAACATTTCCGGACTAGTTATCGGATAAGTGTTTTTTTTCAATACTGAGCATTATGATGTACTGTGCTATGTTGTGTACGGTAGAAATCAAGATGATATTTGTTAAATGCTTGAAACAAATTTAGGTAAGATAAGAAGTGTATTGTGGTAAACAAATAAGTTGAAAGTAGCACTCCAGAGGATTGAAGAGTACGATTCTTCGTTCCTCTGTGAGTCTATGTTAATGTAAAACATTTAGACACATGAGATATAGAGTTATATAGATATTGTGAAGAAGTAGAAAACTAGGACATCAATTCCTAATTCCTAATTTCATGTGCTTTAGCTCTTAGTCCTCATTTCCCCGACCTTAAAACTTAAAACGCCTCCATTACTTTGAGAATGATATGACCAAGTGACCAACTAAATTAGTGGAAGGAGTAAAACAGGAAGAAAAATAAAAAGAAATTCACTAGATGAAGGTGAGGAAGACTGGAAGACACATGAACCAATATGACTGAAATTGTCTCTGAAATTAAAGAGAAAATAAAAATTAAAGATAGAGTGAGGGGAGACCGGGAGAGTGTCATTTGGGCAAACAAAACAAAACAGAAGAACAACACAGTTTGAGGTAAGCTCTCCTCTCCTCACCTCTCGTATCTTCTTCTCTGTGTTGCAGTATTTCCAGCAATCATTTTGTTTCTTGTAAATCATCAATTTGGTTCAAGATTGCTCTTTCAACCTGCTATGGCTGCCCAGATTCAGGTCTGAGCTTAACTGTTCACATAATCCATGAAAACTCATCTGCCCAATTCATTTGAATCACTGAACTTATTGTTTAGGTGTCCAATAGAGTTTTCAGTCTCCTTGGTCTCTTTGGAAGCTGGATTTTGCTTGTGAAAAAAGCTTTCTTTAGCTTCCATGGCAAAAAAAAAAAAAAAAAAAAAAAAAAAAACTGAAAATAAGCAACACTCTTTTGAATTGCATAAATTGGACTGAAGCTCTGGTCTCTTTTTCTGAATCCTTATTGGTGAATATAAAGAATGCTGCTGCTTATGTTTCCATTTTTTGAAATTGGACTAAGAATTCTGCTTATGTTTCCATGAATTAAGACGAATGGTATGTTGGTGTATATGTACAATGTAATGCAAGATTGGTCACAAATTTGTAAAGTATAGTTCGGGGATAACCAAAGCCTGTGTAAAGGAGAAACCTTGTGTCTTCAACTTTACTGAACCAGAATGGTGAAATATATCTGTTTCTAGACAATTATGAATGCGAGTTTTATCTCATTTGGTTTTGGGCTCATAATGTATATTTTGCATAACCATGTGTTGAATGCATGTAAGTCTGTTATACATAGTCTTTTAAGTGAAACTTTCATTCAAGGTTTTTGAGTTAAAGTAAAAAAAAGACGGGATAGAGTTTGTGTTGCAAAGAGCTTATGAGACTCCCACCACAGGGGAATGTATTACTTGGAGGTACTTACATCATACACAAAGTTTTAATGCTGATTATGCTATTGATTATCCATAATAGAATGGTGCATAAGAGATTTACAATCTTCCTCTAGGGCAACTACTTCTAGATTATTTAGTTCAAGCCACTAAATTTTACCTGTTCTTTGTTGTAGAAAGAGAACAGGAAGAGGAGGAAAGTATGGCTGCAACATTGTTGGTTTCATGCAATCCATATGTAAACCATGCATGCAGAAATGATAATCCACCATTACCAAAATCTTTCATGGGTGTTAGACACAAAATCTTGGATCAAACTAGCGCAAGTATAAACCAAGGCCTTTATAGGTCTCAAACCAAGAGGTCGTCTTATCGGTTTTCTGTTTCTGCTGTCACCAAAGGTTCTGCAAAATCAAGCAAGTCTGATGAGAAAATTCCCCCTTGGGCTAGACCAGATTCTGAGGAGCCCCCTCCTTGGGCCCAGAGCGAAGGAAAGAAAGATGATTTGGAACAAGGATTTGAGGTTCCATTTTATGTTTATCTACTTGCCTCGGCTGTGACTGCAATTGCTGCAGTAAGCTCCTTCTAATCCTTTTGATTAATTGGTCCTTTCCACTTATGCTCTGATGCCATATAACAGGAAAATTGTTGCTGCTTTGCAGATAGGTTCTGTTTTTGAGTATGTGAACAATAAGCCTGTCTTTGGAGTTTTGTACTCAGACAGCATATTTTATGCTCCAGTGCTTGGATTTTTTGCATTTACCGGCATTCCCACTTCTGTAAGTCATTCTATTTCTTTAGGTCACTTCTTTCTTGTTTCAAGGCTTTATTTCTTCATTTTTATACTTAAGTTCCTCAGCATAGAATTTATCAATTTGTCAATTTGAATATTTTTTTTCCAGTTCTTATTACTTTTGTAGCCTCAGTAGAAGTTGACCATCTGCATAGTTATCAGATCTGCGGATAAACATAATCTGCATAGTTATCATAAGCTGAATATTATAAATGTCAACATACCAATACTACAGGCTACGGATGAACACAATCGATAATGATACAACTTAATCACCTTCCTGGGTTCTTAACATGAATCTTAAATGCAGGCATTCCTGTGGTTCAAATCTGTTCAGGCGGCTAACAAGGAAGCTGAGGAGCAAGACAAGAGGGATGGCTATCGGTAGGTTCAAATTCTCCCCAGTAAGGCATTGACAGCCATCTAGACTTATAATTTCTGCAAAATATACATTCCCTTTCTTTTCCTTTTTTATGTGAAGGAATCAGAAATATGAATCATTGTTGTAACTACTTGCAAACAAATGAATCTCATATTATGGAAGATGTATGGTGTCCCTGTATATTCCATTCATTCCAAAACAAAGCCACAAACTGGTATGCAAAAGAATATTTATGAGAATTTAATTGCTGCTGTTTGACAAAAGAGAGGACCAATTTTGGGTTGAATTTCATCTGCAGGGTAGATCCTCTGCAAGACACGCAACCAATAAAGTAATTGGCTTTTGGATGGGATAAAGGAAAAGGACGCAATCATATAAGATCAAGAAGAAGCCTAGCAGACTAGGTAAGAATCTTGCCTTAGAAAGCAATGAGGATGAACTAAGAAAGACAAGAACGGGTTTTGCATTCCCTAGTTCCACGTTATGTTGAGCCAGCAAAGTAAAACACATGAACATTTGATCATTTAGTTTTCTACGGTATTAGAAACCTGAATAGAATCATAGCATTGGTTTAAACGTTAACGACGATACCACCTAAGGGAATTTGTCTCCATTATTCATTGAACATGGGAACTTAGTCCTCAGTTTTTGTCCGGGTTGTTTCCTTAAAAGCTCACGTGTTCTCATTGAGCTTGTGTCAATTTGCAGAAACCACACTCCCCTTGTCTGATTTCTGCATAAGTCTCTCCATCTCTTTCCATGGCTTCTGTTGAAACCTGTGTTGAGCACGAGCTTCCTGTAAGCACTGGCCAAGACTATAAAACAAGGAGTGAGCAAGTGCAACGAGCTCAGTGGCTTCGCGCTGCTATCCTCGGTGCAAGTGATGGGCTGTTATCAACAACATCACTAATGCTTGGTGTTGGTGCAGTGAATGATGGTCGTTGGTCAATGATCCTTTCCGGAGTGGCTGGAGCTGTTGCAGGAGCTTGCAGCATGGCCGTGGGGGAGTATGTTTCTGTTTCGACTCAAAGAGATATCGAGAAAGTTTCTCTAAACCAAAGCAGCAGCACTTTAAACAGTGTGTTGAGGGAGAGAGATGGTAATGGTAAGGTGGTTAAGCTTAATATCCCTGAATCAAGTTTCACCATGTCAGTTGAACTGACGCCTACTAGAAGATCAAGCTCAACTGAAAAACCAACTGATGAGCCAACCGAGAAGATACCAACAAAGATTAACACGTTTAAAATCAAAGAAACTGATGAAGAGGACTCACTGCCAAGCCCTCATAAGGCAGCTTCAGCCTCAGCATTGGCATTTCTGTGCGGTTCACTTGTGCCTTTACTGTCAGCCATGTTTATTTCTAAAAACTTAGTGAGAATGATGGTGGTTGTGGTGGTCACCTCAGTAGCGCTAGCTTTGTTTGGAGCTATTGGAGCTCGTATGGGTGGATCACCTGTTCGGATATCTGCAATTAGAGTCCTGGTTGGAGGCTGGATCGCCATGGCGGTCACTTATGGTCTGCTTCGACCATTCGATAAAGATAATTCAAAAGGTATTTCTGACAAGAACTGATATAACAACATGCGTGAAACTGGGGATGGATGCAGATCTAGTATCACATACTATCCACATTGTAAACCATATTGTGTGGTAGAAAATTACATATAGTTTTATAAAGCGAAGATCATGTTTTTCAGCAAGCTAGAGTGAAGTAGTTTTTTGCCACCTTCATATTTGAATTTAATATCAGGGATGAATTGTTACAAATTGTACTGATCGAGATGTCTGTTTTGACTAAATTTTCATTTCTGCCACAGTGGTTGGAATGCCGTTCTGTGTCGGAGTACTCTTTATGTTTCTCTTACTCTACACATGAGATGTGTTATTTTTACAATGTTGTTGCTTTCACTTCTTTAGTTCTTTATCACAGTAGAAATGCAATATTAAAATTGTGGTTATTCTACCTTGTTAATTGATTATCAGATCGCATGAAGGCCCTTAAGGTAGGTTAGGACTTAGGACAGCATTTTTATCAAACCGTACTGTCAAAACTCAAAAGCAATAGCAAATTGAGGTCTGCATCACAATAAGAACTAGCTTTTTCAATCTTGAATTAAAAATGGTAGAAGATCTCACTTGAAGTCGATATAAGATGCGTGTGGTTGCGCATAGATAGGAGATGATGAGATAAGGATATATAAGATAAGCATTGTCTAGAAGAAAATATAATTATAGACTCATAGTAGATAACAAAGGTATGGGAAGGTAGTTGCCATTGAAAGCCTTCTTCCATTATTGAAGTGATTCACTTTCATTTGGAGCACGTTGTCCATGACTCCATATTCTGATGAACTATAAGTCCAATCAATCTCTAGGGTCCTTTCTGGTCACTTAGCCGCAAAGAATTAGCAATGAGTTCATCCATGCCTATCCTCCAAAGAATGAATCGTCTTGATCGTTTGGTAACAATGACTGGTTTACTTACAGTTTCTGTAACCTTCTCAATGTTAAATTACAGCTAGCTAACTAACTATGCATTATGTTCTATATTTTGATGGTGCAGCTACAGTTTCTGGAAGAGAAGCATTGCTTGTCATCCAAGCATTCTTCTAGTTCTAGTACTACTGCCGCCTGCGAAAGCAGTGAACTTGCACAAGATCGTGAGTCCTACATGTCTCTATCATCTGCAATTGAAGAAGTACATTGTAAAGGCACGCTGATGGATCGAGTTGCTATGCTTGAGAGCCGGGTTCTACAGGTGAAATTTTCTAGCAGTCCAATAGTGGAAATATGCTTGTTAATCTGTTACATAACCTCTTACTCAATTCCACAACTAGCTTCTCTCATAACTAAATTTCCTCCCACCCAATTTTAGTTAAGCCTTGAGATGGATTTAGAAAATGCATCAAGCTCTAGCTGTTCCACCTTTCTGATATCCGATCAGAAATTTGAGAAAGACAAGCAAGATCCTCTAACAAATGGGGTAAGCTAATAATAATGGAATGGATTGCTAAATAGGTTTTGTATCTGTTCATATTGTGTGGTTTAACCAAATTAGGGAAAGCAAGTATTAAGCTGTACTTAAAGAACCTATGTGATGATACTTGCAGGAGTATCAATCTTCAAAAGCATGTGTGAGAAAGCCAAAGGGTTTGAGGAAAGCTGGGAAAAGAAGAACAAGGACAAACGTTGTCTCCATCATTCAGTCAAGAGAATGGCTTAGGTGGCCAAGAATGGGATGCTGATCAATCATCAACCAGAATTAAGTTTCTGAAATAATTGTTTCATTTCTAGATGTGACATGTTTAGCATTGTCTCAATATCAAAATAATCGTTTGTGATTTCATCTTGAAGTTACAATAAAAGAAACTAAAAGGGAACTAGGATTGATTCTGTAGCCAAAGAGCAAATCATCTTCTTGCCACCATTACCCCTTAAAGCTACATTGGATATTAAGTTTGTGGATCTAAGTAGTTCTTGTGGTCATAAAAAGAGAAAATAACATAAATGTTTGTAGCACTCTGGCGTGTCGAAGTTAGCAACTGAGATGTCAAGGTTCACATGCTACCACATGAGAGGGGAGAAAAAGAGAATAGCAGATGGAAGAAAGTTCTAAACTCTGCTCTGCACACCATAAAAACTCCACTTTCCATAAGAACTGGCTGGTTTTGTGAAACAACACACCAAGTGTGAAAGAAAACACCGCCACCCATGTGACGCCAAAAGAAAGGTTTACCTCATGCAGTATAAAAAATAGAAAGATCTAATCGTCTATAAAATCTCATTATTATTTTTCCAAGTTATTTGATAGCAACATCTCCTTATATTTAATGCATTTTAGCATAACTAATTGTATTTCAACTTCACACTCCATCAGTCGGTGAGCCGTGGCTTGGTTGGTTAAAGTGTGGCTTGGTTGGTTAAAGTGTTTAACTGACAACTTTGAGGTCATGGGTTCAAACCTCACTGACGTATGTATGTAGGGTGTGTGAGTTATTAATAAAAAAATTTTTAAAAAAAAAAAAAAAAAAAACTTCACACTCCATCTAATACAAGTATCTCCACATCAATTTTTACTCTTATGAAAACATACAATTTCATTTTCACGATATAACTAACTAATAATTCACACTAAAGAATTTGTTAAATGTTAAATACACATGTACTGCATGTACAATTTGATCTCAACGGACCAACCCCCATGATCAATAGCTAGCCACAAAAGAGACGGGTCATCATAACTCTTATGCATTGTCTATCGAGGCTGATCACATTTGGTTGGTTAGTCGTTGGCCATGAGCTCTCTTACTCTCACGTCTCAGTAATAAGATAGATAAAACCAACACAAGTGAAATCTATGTCACATACAGAAGTACCATATTTTAGTTTATCCCAGTTGTTTTGTATCGTTTTTTTTCTTGTTCTAAAATGTCTCTGTGATTCTCTGTACTTCTTTCTTGGAAAATTCTAGCATAGTGTCCCTATCAATCACCGATTATTAAATGACGCGAATGTGGTGATTCGTGTTTAACCGAGAAGCACCCAGAAACATAACCAAGATGCCCAAACGGTGACACCAATGCTATTGATGCTGATTCTGCTTCTGCTCTAATGCAGACAAGCTTTTATTTTCTCGAGCAAAGTTTTGATTTTTAGACCAAACGCTTTGAACTTTAGCTGAAAAGTTTTGATCTTTAGCGAAAAACAGAGGAACCCAGAAGAGTATAGTGAGACTGTGAGAGCCCAGAAATGGTGGAGATGAACAAGGAAGAAGAGAAGGAGGGAATGACGATAATCAAAGGAAAAGAGGCTATTGGATTGAGAATCGTCAACATGTTTGTGGCGATGGTTTTGTGGCTTGGAGCTATTCATTTCAACGTGGCTTTGATTGTCCTCACCGTTTGCTTCCTTCCTATTTCCAAGGCCATATTGTTAGTACTATTTCCCAGTTCTCCATTTTTGTTTTGTTGTGTAGTAATTTGTATTATTTGGGTATTCATTGTTTTTCATCTTCTGCTGAACATCTTGTTTTCAGGGTATTTGGGTTGCTTGTGCTGTTTATGATAGTCCCAGTTGATGATAAGAGCAAAATAGGAAGAAGAGTGGCCAGGTATGGGGTACCCTTTTCTGTTTGGAATCTGGAATTCAAGTTTTTTCAAGTTTCCAGAGTGAACAGATGAGCTTATGTGATTAAGCTTCAAATTTGTTGGGTTGGATTGTGTTTTGTAGGTACATATGTAAGTATGCATGTGGTTATTTCCCAGTGATTCTGTATGTAGAGGAAAAGCATGTGTTTGATCCCAATTGCTCTTATGGTACACACCCTCATCTGTATTAGTGAATTATCCCATTACAGGTTGTTATGATGTCAAATGAGTAACATTTTGGATGTCTTTGGTTTATGCAGTCTTTGGTTACGAACCACATTCAGTTTTGCCGATTGGTGTTGTTGCACTTGCTGACTTGACTGGGTTCTTGGGTCTCCCTAAGATGAAGGTCCTTGCAAGTACTGCTGTAAGTCTTCCTCTTTATCGGCTCGATTCTTTGTTCACTCCAGTTAGTCTGTGTATTTCACTCATTCTGTGTGGGAAATTTTGTTCAGGTGTTCTACACACCATTCCTAAGACATATATGGACATGGTTAGGTCTTACACCAGCCACAAAGAGCAATTTTGTCTCCAACTTGTCTGCTGGTTATAGTTGTGTCATTGTACCTGGTGGAGTGCAGGAGACATTTCTTATGGAGCACGGTAAAGAGGTACACTTTAAGTTCTTCTTTGTGGCTCTTTTTTAACCGTATTGTCTAGTTGTCTGTTGCTATATCTAGATGTAGGGCATCATTGCATGTACAACAATGTCGTCAATATGTCAATCAGCTCAAGTTGCTGAACTAGATCTCTTCTGATTAGCTAGGGATTTGGATGTCAATAATTTAAGTAGAATGCATGTGACGCATATCTGTTCTGTTTACTTAGTTGTAATTCCAGTAATAATTGATTGCATACTTTGCAGAAAGTATTTCTTAAGTCGAGAAGAGGATTTGTTCGTATAGCCCTGGAGAATGGCTATCCCCTGGTTCCAGTTTTCTGCTTTGGTCAGGTATCACCTTCTTCTTATTGGTTTCTCATGATATACGTAGAGAATTGTTAGTTTCAGTTCTTGTTGCAGTTGTATTATAGCTATTTTGCATTTATGTCATTTGCTTTATTGATCTAACTTGTATGGATGTCAATAATTTCTTAACTACTAAGACCAGTTGGTTGCAATTTCTGTTTAGCCACTTGTTCATTAAAGGGGTTCCATACTGTTTATTACTTCTGAAGTGGTTGAGTTATACTTTCCTTGCCTCTCTAGCATGATCTTCACCCGAAAACGAGTTAATGTTCACTTATAATCTTATAATCTATCCTGCAGTCAAATGTTTATTAGTGGTGGAAGCCAAGTGGGGAGTTATTCCTGAAGTTTGCTAGAGCTATCAAGTTCACCCCTATTGTCTTCTGGGGAATGTTTGGGTATGTGTTTAGTTGTTTGATACTATATTATTTACTTTTATTTTGATTTATTTTTCCTCAACTTTATGGAGGGGAAACTTTGAAACTATTTTGGGATGTCAGCCAGTCCAAGGTCACACAATTATTTCCGGGGCCAAAACTCAAAACTACATTAAAACTAAAAAAAATAAGCTGTAGTAGCGCAGTATCTCCAAAAACAGGACTTCATCCCCCCGTATGGAAGGTTCTTCATAAAAGTCAATTTACATTTTCAATAATATGCTCTTATTATCTGTATATGGACTCAGATGTTTTCCATTGTCCATATGGAGCTATGGGAAATATTTCTTGCTTAAAGCTTTTAACTTGTGCAAAAAATGGTTTTCCCAGACATGTTACTGTAACTACTTTCAATAAACATTGCCAGGATTCTGTTCTTGCTTCTTGCAATCAAATAATTTGTATAACTATATTCTGGTAAAGATTTAATTGTGCAGGCATTACCGGAATTGTTATTTTTCTTGGTGTGTCTTTGCAGTTAGTTCCCAGACATGTATGTCTAGAAACTGGATGAACGAAAAATTTAAGATTGTGGATCAGAATGAGAGGAAATTAGACTATCATTTTGTTTGGTAAAGAGAAATTAGGCTATTGCTGAGTTAAGAGATTGGTGTCCTTATGTAGTCTGACAAAATTTCACCAGTACCTGCTGTATGTGGCATCGGTTATTGTATCTGTAACACGTAACAGTTAGAAGCACCAAAGGTTCAAAATTTATTTAAGGTTGATATCATGGTTCTCCCGTGCAGGTCCCCTTTACCTTTCAGACATCCAATGCATGTGGTTGTAGGTAAACCAATAGAACTCAAGAAAAATCCAGAACCCACCATGGAAGAGGTAAAAATTCTGATGGAAAACCACCTGAATGTGATGTTTGTGTTTGATAATATGGTTCTTCTGAAATGTATGTATCCTCAAATAATTTTTTTAATATATTGTCTTTTTCAAATTACTTTGTTGCACTGTTTTGTTTCCCTGGATTTCATCTCTGCACACACCAATGTTGAATTAATGCTGTAAAGTGGACTGGTGGAAAAGACTTGAGAGAACAAAAGCTTTTAGATGCCTGAAAATGGTTAATGCTATCAAACACCCATGATGTAAATCAAGTAATAACCAAGGGTTATTTCTCATCCCAAAATTCATCCGTCATTATTTTCTTCAGCCATCAAAACTCGTATCTTATGCATAGGTATAGCATGTGATTGTTGATATTTGTATTTGAAGCATATGCCAAAATGCAAGTAAATATATCAGATGTCTCAATGGATGCTAACTCATTTCCAGGTCATGAAAGTACATGGTCAGTATGTTGAAGCACTGAAGGAGCTTTTTGAAAAGCACAAGGCACGGGTTGGTTTTCCTGAACTTGAATTGGAAATACTCCAATACTTTGATCAGACGAAATTCTATGTTCTTCCATGTTCTCTCTTTGTATCTCTCTTGTTCTGTTCATTTGTGGATAATTAATGATAACAATTTATATGTAGTTAAATAGTGGAAATGGCAGGTGAAGAATTGGTCTTGATGTTTAGTTAGTGGTCAAGCTGTTCTATACATAACACGATGGGCTTTGCTTATGAAAACTCAAAACTCAGATAAGCTCATCAGAAAGCTATAGAAGTGGGATAGTTTGTAATCTGTGTAAATTAAACATCCATTCGAAATAAAAACGATCATTCATATACAGGTGGAATATGCGCCTTATATTACATTTTCCTCTTGGTGCTTAAACTCATCATAGAAAACCCATTCTCAGAGAAAAGAATGGGGTTGATTCTATCAGTTATTCTCCTTCATTTCTATTCTAATGTCCTGTACTTTCACAGAGAGTTGTAACTTTTGCTCCTCAATGTCTTTCAAAACCAAAAACAAATGTGTTCGATACACTTAACATTTTCGTTGTGCACGCTCCAGTTGACGTGATAGTTTCTTGATTTTCTTGTCCTGGTCGTTCCACAAAATTGTGAAAACAACATTCAGTAACTATAACAACTTGAATTAAAAGTAGGCTAGGATTAGTGAACTGAAAATGACATTAGCATCTATACAACTTTAAGGGATGGGCAAGAAAGCTGTGACCCTTATCATCCCCGGTTTCCTAGGCCTATATCTGTATCAAAAGAACTTCATGTTTAACTCCGCAATGGGCGAAAGCCTGACGGAGCAATGCCGCGTGGAGGTAGAAGGCTACAGGTCGTGAACTTATTTTCCCGGAGAAGAAGCAATGACGGTATTTGGGGAATAAGCATAGGTTAACTCTGTGCCAGCAGCCGCGGTAATACAGAGGATCACAATATGGTACTCTCCTGATCTGTTCTTAAGTCCCAACTATACTATAAGCATGTTCAAGTATAATCATATCATATTTTGGGTTACTGGCATCTGTTTAACCATTTCTCTGATGGTCAGAAACAAAGAAGAAATCTAAGAAAACAATGAAACAAGATGACCAACAAACAAGTTAAAGAATATAATTGAGAAAGGAGAAACTGCGAACTAAATGACTGAATTAAAGAGAAACAAAACTCACTGGAGACTGAGTTTCCAATCCCCATTTATGGTCACCATTTGTATTTGCTTGGCATCCCCAGTGCAAATCGTAATCTCTGCCGATTTTGTTGAGACTAACCAACCTTTCCCCATTCTTGTTTTCATGAGCAAATTTATTTGCAGCGTCTTGAAGGGCAGCAATAGCCACATTATAAATTTCAACAGTTTGAACACCTTCATCAACATACTTGAGTGCCTCATGATGAAGATTGTTGTATCGTACTGTGAGCGATTCTTGGGACCTATTCAACAAATTGCTCACATGTTCCTCCAAAATGACATCACTCTTGGCATTCCTTGTCCAGCGCTTCAGAATATAATGCGATGGCAGAGTAAGAACATTTGTCACCCGAAAAACTGTCAAGATGTGTCCACAAAGAAGGCCAGAGAACTCAAACATTTGGCAACTACAAAATGCTTTCATCTCATGAACATCAAATCTGACAAAATAAGCTTTGTGACGTTCTCTGAACTTAGCAACTTGATATATGTATCCTGCTTCCTCATCCTCAACTTTGGTTGCCAAGAAAGTTAATGTCTCAACCAGCTCTTCTTGAAATTTCATAAACAACTTCCTTGTGTAAAGCTCGCCTGCCTGTTTCTCCATTGGTGAAGGGATCTTGAGAATTAGGGCAGTTTTTATAGTATCATAATCTGCCTTCACTTCTTTCTCATACCGACTTTCAAGAGCTTTCTCATACTGCTTAACAAACATAGACATTTCTGCAAAGAAGGTGTTCCTCAAGTATATAGGTACCCACTGCCTTCGATCAGCATATATCCCTTGAAGCCATTCATGTTCTCTGAGATCATACTTTTCAATTAAAGACAACCAACAAGACTCAAACTCTTCAATAGATTCAGTCAGGTTGACACATTTGTGAAGCTCTGCTTCAAAGGTGGAATGCTCAGAAAGTACACGGGACAGTTTCTCTTGGCACTCTTTAAAGATATGCCACTTACAGAAGCGGTGTCGAGTCTCAGGAAACACCTGGGTAATAGCCAATCGAATCACCCTGTCACGATCAGTAGTGACTGAGACTGGAGGCCGGCCAGACATTGCCATAAGCCATGTTTTAAAAAGCCATAAAAACGACGCCTCAGATTCATTTATCAAGTGGGCACATCCAAACAACACAGGCTGTCCATGATGGTTAACCCCAGTGAAAAGTGCAAAAGGCAATCTATACCGGTTTGACCTGTAAGTTGTGTCAAAGGTAACAGTGTCACCAAAGTAAGTGTAATCACTCCTTGCCTTAGGATCAGCCCAGAAGATATTGCTCATGCACAGGTCTTGATCACCCTGCACAGCATAGGAAAATGCTGTCCTTGACTTGCCTATCCTTCAAGTAATCCAAGAGAACCTGAGTGTCGCCTCCCAGGGTCCTTTGCCGGCTACTCCTCATGTAATTTCTGCAGTCGCGTTCTGTGAAGCCAACTTCGCTAATATCACCATATTCTTTAATGAGGGCAGACATAATTCCACTAGGCCCAATCCCAGCACCCTGCAAGGTATCAATGAAAGACTTTGCAGTACTAGAGACGTGACGATGAGAGCGGAGACAATGCACCTTATCCGGTGGAACCAGCTCATGGTTGTGTTCCTTAACAAAACATGACACAACCCATCCCCCAGAGCCTTGGATCTTAACCACCAACATTGCCTTACAACCAACTCTAGTCTCAGCACGAGAACGCTTCACCCTACCATCACATTCATTCCCACGCTTATCATTCTTGTCCATACGAAAACCCTCCTTGGTACATACAAAAGACCTCTGGATGATGGCACCATCCCGCCTGGAGCGGCGAGACATGCTGACCCGAGTGCTGAAGACAATGCGGCGAGCATAGGAGTTGTAAAAGGCCTTGGCAGCCTCTTCTGACTCAAACTCCATCCCCTCATACGGCTTGAGATTGCTCTCTCCTTCAATAATATAAGGCAGGCCAATCGAATTGGAACCAACAACAGCAAGAGAATCATCAAAAATGTCAATGTCATCAACAGGGTGGTGGTCAATGTCACCAAGACCAATCATGTCAAACTCAACAACCTCATTGCCCAAGCTCAATGGCTCAAACTCCATTTTACCAAATGGGCATAGTTTACATGCTTGTCAACACATTCAAAACCACAAATTACATGTATATATATATACAATAAATTCAATCAAAACTCATAAAGTACAAACCTTTTGATGAAAATATGTAGTTTTGAGAAGGAAAGGTGAAACCTTGAAGGGTACCCTTTTGAGCAAGAGGCAGGAGAGCCCTCCAGAAGGGCTAAAGGTCCTTACTTGACAGGTTTAAGCAGCAGAGAAGAGCTCTGAGAATTGAGACGATGGGTAAGTTGAAAATGGAAGCACAGTGTGAGTGTGTGGAGAGTGAGAAGGAGGGAGAGTTTGGGTTCAATTGAGGGTTTTAGGGCAAATGAGTTGGTAATTGGCCACGCCTGCAGAGCTTCAAGGACTACCAACTTTAACGCCGTCTGATCCATTCATCATCCTTTCAATCTATAATTATTACGCAAAAATGTAAATCAATAAAAAAAAGGATATTCTCTTCTCGTTTTTTTGGACGAAAAGAAAGAAAAAAAAAAAGGGACAGCAAGCGGTCGGATAGGGTTTTGCCTTAAAAAAACGAGGGGTCCAGGTCGCGCGTACTTTTTGAGTCGTCATCAACCCCGCGAGGTTTAAGAAGTAGCATCTAAACCTCTCTCCCCATACGACGCCGTTTCGCTCCTGCCAACTCGTCTCCGATTCATCATGAAAAGCTCATAAATTCTCCTATCAAACTCCAAAATCCAGTACCGCAATTCGCAGAGAAATTAGGGTTTCTTATTCATGGTACGTACACGATCATCAAGCCACGGTTTCGAGCCTTCGTCTTCAAACCAGGTATTGCAGCTCTCCCCAAATCCCCTAATTTCCGTCCCCAATTATGTTGATTCTGCTTTGCTTCTGATTTTTGCGATAAAGATTAAAACTTTAGAGGAAATTAGTGGTGAAAATTTAGTTCTGAGTAATGTGGTTTGCTGTTAGCTTCACTATGTGTGATTTTCTATGCGCTTTAATTTATTTTTTATTTTATTTTTTTTGGGTGGAAAGGTAGTGAATTTTGCATTGTTGTATTTAGGAGATGAGTGAGGCCAAAAAGGAGAAAGATGATGGTGGAGAAGAAATAGCTATTGATGCTTCAGATAGTGCCCGAAAAGCTGATGATGCTCAGCTGGAAGGTTCTTTTCGTTCTGTGGAGTCTGGAGAAGTTAAGGAAAACAATGGGAATAGAGAAACTCTACCCGGAAAGACGGATGTAGAGATGGTAGCAGCTGATGAAGATAATGTGGTAGTGTCTGGGCAAGTGCAGGATGGAGAAACTTTACCCGGGAAGATGGATATTGAGATGGTAGCTTCTGGTGAAGATATTGTAGAACCGCAGACTAATGGGGATCAATCTGGTCCCTCGGTCGCAGAAAATGGTGATGGTGGAGAGTTGGCCAAGCAGGGTGGTGAGACTTTGAGTGATGAGGGTCAAGAGTTGGACAAGTCAGGTGATAAGAGCCTAACAGATGTAAAGAGTGAGGCTGTGAAGTTGGCTCAGAGTAGTGATCATAATTGTCAGGAGAATGCTGAACCGAGTAGTGGTGGCACTGGAGATACTGTAACTGTGAGAAATGATGAACCAGCTACACCTCATGCTGGATTTTCAGATGTAAAAGCTGAAGAAAAGAATGGGAAAGAGTTGGAGAATGAGGTGAATGGAAAAGAAGTTACTACACCAATGAACAATGGAAAGTCAAACTCGAAGTACATGTTTCTTTCTCATGACAGCCACACGTATGAAGGTGATGACTCGGGGACAGAAGAGGAACAATTAGATTTCGTGAAGGAGATCGAAAACTTTTTTAAGGAGAGGAGCTTGGAATTTAAACCTCCTAAGTTCTATGGAGACACTGTGAATTGTCTTAAGTAAGTTTATACTTGTCACCTCTCCTGTCTCTTTTCGTTTACAAAATATGGAATAGATTTACTTCGTACTAATGTATCTTCCCTTCGTATGGGACAAAGGCTGTATAGAATTGTGACCAAACTGGGAGGCTATGATAAGGTATGCGTTGACCCTTTCCATTTAAACGGCCCTAGTATATGAAAAATGACTGCAAATATCATAAGAAAATAAGTAACCTACTATTTCGAATTAGTTATAAATTGTTTTGGGTTTTCAATTTTTAGAACCATCCTTTTTCACATATATGATTGAGTTCTGCTTATGGATAGGTGACCTCATCTAAATTTTGGAAGCAAGTGGGAGCGTCCTTTAAACCTCCAAGGTAAGGAACAACATATATTTCATATATCATTCCATTCTTTTGTTACAATGCAAATTTGTTATGTGGAGATACGGATGAAAAGCTATGTCCTGTATCAGTCATCCACAACTACTTTTTATTTTACCACAGGTTATCTTTGTTTGATATTTGAAATTTTAGAAAAACTGGCAGTTTCCATAGATCTCCAATAGATATACTGCTAATCTGTGAGCACTGAAATGGGAGATTCCTTTCATTGGAAATACATTATATTATTGACTCGATTGTTCTAAAATATTTTGAGGGTCACACTTTCTGGTTTTTTTAGCATGCTGTTTTTTTTTTAACAAAACATTTGTGCCCAAAATATAACATAAAGCAAAATTTAGCAATAGGGAACATATAAATGTTGTTGGAGATGTCACTCTGTTATTAAGTTTCTTGTGTCCCACCAACAAGGGGTTTGTAGGTACGGTCATGCCCATGGTTTTTCCTGATGTGGTCTGGGGTTCAAATCCCCTTCATCATGCTATGTGCTAGAGTTTCCTTTTCTCTTGAGATTGTAAGTTTGGCAGGTGTCCCCCATTTTTGAGTCTGCAAAGGGAGTTGGGATATCTAAGAGTATCATCTTCTGTTCTTTACCTCAACCTTATTTGCTGTTTTGGGGAGTGAAAAAGGAGAAAGTGAGTTAGGTGGTGGTGGGAAGTGTGGTTTAGAATGTCTGTTATTGTTTACTATGTGTTAATATATTACTCTTTCTTATCTCTACTGCAGGACATGCACTTCGCTTTCATATTCATTCAGAGGTTTCTATGAGAAGGTATGATGTGAACTTCTGCAAACAAGTATCTTATGTGTTCTCCAAAAACTCTTAGCTTTAGCATCTCAAAACGTGTGTGTGCCATTGCACATTACTAGAGCAAGACACATGCAATTGAACCTATTCAATAAGACTGATTTGACTCCTAAAAATTGGGCAGATTTGGCCTGAATATCCAAACTTGGTCTGCCCATCTGGTTGGTGGTTGACCATGTGTATACTTTTGTGAATGTCCTGAGTTGTAGAAGCTTCCTCTGGCTTCTTTTATTTCCCTAGTGGTTGCTCAAAATTACCACAAATGCATTGTTTCAACTCTTCGTTTAAGGTTGAATAATAGCATGTTGAACTCTCCAATATTATTCTATCATGATCTGATATAATCGAGTTTTGTTGCTTATTAGTTATTGTTCGTGTAATACTTCAGGCACTCCTTGATTATGAAAAGCATGAAGCACATGGTGGTGAGCTCAGTATACCTATCCCTTCCCAGCCAAAGCCTATGAATGTTGATACTAAGCCAATCAATGTGGATAATCGGGTAAGAGTTGATCTTTGACTCGGAACTTTTGGTAATATTTGTGTACCTTTTACTTTTACACCATTTAGGTCCACTAGCATGGTTTTAGGGCAGTTTATTTTTTACTGCCGGAAACAAAAATCAGCTATCACATGGAGGTTGTTAACGGATCAGAATTGCTAACCAGTGAGTTTTTTAAATGCCGCTGATTTAGGGGTTAGGCACAGCATGCTTAGTTAATCTGAGATGAACCTATTTTATATCACTAAAATGACTTATATTGCTTTACATTGGTTCTATGTAAAAATCAGATATTTTATATGATTCCAATCACGCTTTATATTTGATGACCTTTGTGAAAGTGCGAGTGCTCGCAAAAAATTCTAGTTTCTGGGAACTGCAATGAATGATAGTAGATCATTGATTCAGTATATAATCATACCGAGTAGAATCGACTTTCCTGCAGTGATAGGATGCTTTTGTGGAAGTATAGAATACTATATGGTATGAATGTTGATATAAATTTTCAATATTTTACAAAATGGCTAATTTGCAATTGACATTATTCAAATACTAAATGGTACAAAGATGCTCGGACTTGGCTACTTTTGGTTTCTCTCTTAGCACAATAGCTTTTTTAGGCCATCCTCTCTTTCTATCTCTCACTATTCCCAACCTTCATGCATGATAATGGTAATTAGGCTTCAGGATCAGGCAGAACAAGAAGGGATGCTGCAGCACGTGCCATGCAAGGTTGGCACTCACAACGTCTCCTTGCAAATGGTGAAGTCAGTGCACCTATCATAAAGGTTGGATGTATATGATGACCCTTTTATATGTTCTATGGCTTTCAATCTTTTCCACTAGGCATCTGATTGAGATTAATAATGCCGATTTCTTGTCACTTTAGGATAAAAATGCTACTGCTTTGCAAAAGCAAGACAAGCAGCTTAAAACCACTGGTAAGGCTTTTCAGTGGAACTCTCATACTGATATTTTCGATACCATCATATAGATCTTTCACTTTAGGTGTTCTCTCTTCACTTCAGGTTCACATAGAAGAAAGAAGCCACCCAATATGGATCCTGTCATTAAAGCTGCACGTAATAAACCAACAAAGTTACAGTTAAGATTTATGTCGGTCTTTAGTATACTTGTCTAGACATGTCATGAAGCTGCTGAGTTGCCTATTCACAATAATTAAATTGGCTTCTGTTTTTTGTCTGTTTGGATAGATTGGACGTAGATGTTTCTGATCTCGGGCCTCCAGCAGATTGGGTGAAGGTCAATGTGCAGAAGACAGTAAGTTTATGCAACACACTCTGTAACTCAAGGAAATATGCATTTGCACAATTTTTCGAGGACCTATTCAATACAATGTGTTATGTTTGCAGAAAGATTGTTTTGAGGTCTATGCTTTAGTACCAGGACTTTTACGTGAGGAGGTAGATATATATTCCTGAAGCTGTGGTTCTTTTTCTTCGTTCTGCTCTGCAACCCTTGCTTATTTTATATTTTCTCAACTTGTTTATTTCGGTAATGAATCTCAGGTGCGTGTTCAGACAGATCCAGCTGGGCGACTGGTTATAAGCGGTGAACCTGAGAATCCTGACAATCCATGGGGTGTCACACCTTTCAAAAAGGTGAGATATTTGCTACTCGAAAAATGTAACAAGCCATGAAATGACATGGAAAGTTTGCAAGAACGATGAACTTGGTGTTGTTTGAGAAATATGTTAGACTTGAGATTCCTGAAAATGAACTTAAAAAAATTCTAAAACCATGAGCATTTACCCTACTTCGGCACAGTAGCACTGTGGTTCACTAGGTCATTGCTACTATAATCGGACAAGTAGACGTATTAGTGTGCAGTTTAGATATCCTGTAAGGAATAAATCTCAGAAGTATCAAAACTTGGTTATTGCATTCGTTTTCAATTAATAATTATCATTTGTTTCACATTTTCAGCTTTACCTCAAATGATAAGTACTTACCTGTAACATGTCTAAACATTGAACAAAGTGACTTATACTGTATCTGGCTTTATGTGGACAGGCCGTTACCTTACCATCCCGGATTGATCCTCACCATACATCAGCCGTGGTCACCCTGCATGGACAGCTGTTTGTTCGTGTCCCATTTGAGCAGTCAGAACAGTAACATATTAGGATGTCTATCCTTATCTATCTTACTGTAAATTAACCATCTTTTGTAGAAAACAAGCTCTTCACCATCTTAAGTAGGCCTAGTCAGTACAGTTGATTAGTACCATTTGCTCACAATGGTAAGTACCATTTGCTCACATTGATGTGTGAAACTTGGTGTGGACATAGATTATTAGTACAGGGATTAGCCTAACCATTTGTGTACTCAATGTTCCGACATTATCAAGGTACCTCCGATTTATTCATTGCTTGGTACATTTTAGCCATGAAGCTTCATCAAGAGCTGGGAATTGAATCCTTGAAATGCGCAGTTCAGTTAGTAAAATTCTATCAGAATTATAAAAACTTTGTAGGAAGTATATATTCACGCAGATGCAATGTCATTTCTGAATCGCATACAACGCATGCGCTCTGTCCAAAAATAATTTAAAGAAGAAATTGAAGAGTTCGGCTGTTAAGATGAAATCTATGATTCGCAACTTCACATTGGTTGTTGATTGAAATGGAGGATGGATTCATGTGATGCTTATTGCTAGAACAAAAATCTTCGTCAGACTAAAACTTAACTGACTGATGTAGATCAAGGTTGAGTAGATTTCATGTCTTTATTCATTGTGATCATACAACTCACACCTTGTCCTAGATTCTTGCTGGGGGCGCAGGAGCTCCTTGGAGAGCACAAATGTTCTTGAGCAAGGGAGGGAAGAAAGGAGTCGGAGGAAACATTTTTGGCAAGCAGCTGTCCTCAACAGTAAGGAAGGCCTTGCAACAGTCGGCACTAATGCTGCCGAATTGCAACCTGAAAACGGAATGAAATATTTCCATAAAAAATCCAGTGACGCCGATAAGAGATGACCAACACTTGAGCACATTTGGCGCAGTGCCTGGTGGAAATAGGCCCCCTGGAATGGAAGGAGCAATCGGTGGCAACTGCGCATTCGCTATCCTCGATTCAGTCGATTGAGCTAGCAAGGAAGATAATGCTTCCCTTTTCATTGCCATTTGGACTAGCTGCTAGATCGTTTCAGACTTGAACTGAATACTTGGTGTGGGAATTGGAGGAAGACAATGCGAACTATATATATAGGCTTCACAAATGCCGTTGAAACCATAGTTAGAAAGAAAACTACTGCATAGCTAGCTCAGGGGTATTGCTCTAGTCAACCGATTCATTCTATATCAGAGACAGGTAACTGTTTTGAGATTTTTAGCAACTTCCTCACGTTCTTGTGAAAAGACCCCAATAATCGTCGTCTCATTACCATCGACTCCTCACAGCAAGCAAATTGGAAATTGTGGAATATGCATGTCAGGGTTACTAGATCCAGCCTTCATGGATGCAGTTTTCAGGTTAATGTTGGTCATGCAGGAACCAATAACCTTACTATCTATCACGCTTCTTATTAACTTCACACTGTTCCCTTCAACACCAACAACAACAACAACAACTTCACTCTGTTGGTCATGCAGGGTGTACAACTGTACATGTAACCCTGCAAAGATCAATAAATATCATACTCCAGCTGGAAAGAGAGTCGCTCAAGCTTTCAGTGAATTGAATTACATGACTGATTTAAGTATGATTATGCATTCAAGTTTACAAGACAGAGATAGTATGATTATGCATTCCACTGAAATGTATTGAAAACATAAAAACTAATGTAAATGTCCGATGGAAAACAGATGTATGTCATTGGTGTACAACTGCTGCAAGACTCCACATACTTCTGCCATAAAAAGTGAAACTGAAGCACAAAAGACTTTATCAGCATTCAAAGTAGTTTTCCTATTGGAACTTCTAAGTTTCCTTCCAGAACTTTGGATTTCCTTACCCTTCTACTTCATCACTATTTGGATTTTAATTCCTCTGTAATGACCCAACAGTATCTACCACCAACAGATAGAAAGTAGAATTCAACTGAAATCATGCATCTTTCATTATGAATTACCTAACACCATGGTCCGAACTTATAACTTCCTGACGGCATAGGCTGCATCTTAAGAAACTCAACTTGACAAGTCGTCGTCCTCTGGAACAATGAAAACTCCATGTACAAGTCCTCTTCCGCATAAGAGTGATCAGCAGAAATCGTCATCTTTTTCAGAAAGGGGCAATTTTTCAACAGATACTTTGCCATTTCTATCTCAGCCTGCCGTCCCTTGAATCCTGTTATGGAGATAGTCTTCAAGTGTGATGACAAACAAATAGGCACTTCCTCTGGCGGATTCCATTGAAACACTGAATCTTCTACTTCAAATTTGGTGCTCTGATCATGACATGAATTACCAAGAGAAGAAAAAGATCATGATATGAGAATAAGCTTTAGCAGTTGCATGTTGGTATAACATTATTAATGTAGCAGTTTAAGGAAAACAGGTCTTATCTTTGAGATTAGGTGCACTGTGCAGAAACGGAGCTGGCAATTCCATGTAATTGCAATCCCAAAGTACAAGCTCCAATTGGTTCAGATTACCAAAAGCAGGGAGATGCCAATCCTAGGGGGAAAAGACAAGTACTGATCAGGCAGAAACCTGAGTAAAAACTAAACTAAAACATATAATGAACATATACTAGGCATGGATGTATCTTTTCCTCATCTATATTTGACAATTGGAATGTCAAGGGCGAAAGGTGCTCAAAATTTTCTAAAGTTCATTTAGAAGGGAGCAGAAGTGAGAGTTCTCTCAACTCAATACTAAAATCCAACTATCAATAACCTATATATTCAATTAGTCATTCTTGTAATATTTGCCACTCAGTATATTGGAAAAGAACAAAAGCTTGGGCATACTGACCTTAAACCAACTAGCCGAAAGAGTTAGGTATTTAACTCTAGAAACAACGTCCAGAAGTGGTAGCTGGCCACAAATCGGTGGTTTTTCTGCTTCAAACTCTCCGAAAGCAATACTAACATTGACCAAGGACTTCACACTCCCTGTAAAAGAGAAAGATACCGAGCCATCAGTTTTGAGATAAAGATTTTCAAGCTTTGGGGCATTGATATTGATTTTAAAACCGCCACTAGTATCACCATTTTCAGAGGAGGAGGAAGTGCAAGAGGGAGGTGGTGGTGCGGCCGGTGCCGAGTGAGATCTCTATGTACTTCTGGATCTGCTTGCATAGCTTCCTCGGCCTCCAAGGTTTGAACCGTTAGCGTGAATATATTGACCTCAGACGGTGCACATAGTCGGTTCCTCTGCATTGATAGTGTGAACAGTTACATCTCATTCAATATATAAAGTAGAGATTAATAAGAAAAGACTAAACTAGCCTTACACTTTTAACACCCTCCCTCAACCATATGCTTGGTAACAAACATAATGGTTGCATCAAAGAAACAACCAACAATCTAAGATAATGTAGACACTCATGCTCTTCGGCATTTTCCTTTTAAGTTTTTTGCTATTTCATTCAATAATTTAAGATTCCTAGAATCCTATCATTTTTCTTTTAAACCCAGAAAAGAGTCATCATATCATAATATATCCACAAAAGAAGTAGATAGATACCAGTCATAACAAAATAACCATGCTAGCTAAACTCTAACCTAGCTAGATCCAGAAGTACATAGAGTTCTCACTCGGCATCTGCATCACCACCACCTCCCTCTAGCACCTCCTCCTCTGAATCTGCTTGCTTAGCTTCCTCGGCCTCCAAGGCTTAAACCATCAACGTGAATATATTGACCTCTGACGGAGAAACCAACCATGTGCACCGTCAGAGGTGGATATATTCACGTTGACGGTTCAAGCATTGGAGGTCGAGGAAGCTAAGAAAGCAGATCCAGAGGAGGAGGAGGTGCAAGAGGGAGGTGGTGGTGCGGCCGGTGACGAGTGAGTACTTTTGGATATGCTTGCTTAACTTCCTCGGCCTCCAAGGTTTGAATCGTCAACGTGAATATATTGACCTCTGACGTGCACCTAGTCGGTTCCTCTGCATTGATAGTGTGAACAGTTACATCTCATTCAATATATAGGGTAGGGATTAATAGGAAAAGACTAAACTAGGCTTACACTTTTAACACCCTCCCTCAACTATATGCTTGGTAACAAACATAATGGTTGCTGCAAAGAAACAACCAACAATCTAACATGATGTAGACATTCATGCTCTTCTGCGTTTTTCCTTTTAAGTTTTTTGCTCTTTCATTCAATAATCCATGATTCCTAGAATCCTATCATTTTTTTTTAAACCTAGAAAAGAGTCATCATATCATAATAGATCCACAAAAGAAGTAGATAGATACGAGTCATAACAAAATAATCATGCTAGCTAAACCCTAGTCTAGCTAGATCCAGAAGTACATAGAGATCTCACTCGGCACCGACATCACCACCACCTCCCTCTAGCACCTCCTATTCCGGATCTGCTTGCTTAGCTTCCTCTGCCTCCAAGACTTGAACCATCAACGTGAATATATTGACCTCCGACGGAGAAACCAACCATGTGCACCGTTGGAGGTGGATATATTCACGCTGACGGTTCAAGCATTGGAGGCCGATGAATCTAAACAAGCAGATCCAGAGGAGGAGGAGGTGCTAGAGGGAGGTGGTGGTGATGCCGATGCCGAGTGAGATCTCACTGGGCATCGGTATCACCACCACCTCCCTCTAGCACCTCCTCCTCCGAATCTACTTACTTAGCTTCCTCGGCCTCCAAGGCTTGAACCATCAACGTAAATATATTGACATCCGATGGAGAAACCGACCATGTGCACCATCAGAGGTGGATATATTCACGCTGACGGTTCAAGCTTTGGAGGCCAAGGAAGCTAAGCAAGCAGATCCAGTGGAGGAGGAGGTGCAAGAGGGAGGTGGTTGTGCGGCCGGGGCCGAGTGAGATCTCTATATACTTCTGGATCTGCTTGCTTAGCTTCCTTGACCTCCAATGTTTGAATCGTCAGCATGAATATATTGACATTCGACGGTGCACCTAGTTGGTTCCTCTGCATTGATAGTGTGAACAGTTACATCTCATTCAATATATAGAGTAGGGATTAATAGAAAAAGACTAAACTAGCCTTACAGTTTTAACACCATCCCACAACCATATGCTTGGTAACAACCATATGCTTGGTAACAAACATAATGGTTGCTGCAAAGAAACAACCAACAATCTTACATGATGTAGACATTCATGCTATTTTGCGTTTTTCATTTTAAGTTTTTTGCTCTTTCATTCAATAATCTATGATTTCTAGAAACCTTTCATTTTTTTCTTAAACCTAGAAAAGAGTCATCATATCATAATAGATCCACAAAAGAAGTAGATAGATACGAGTCATAACAAAATAATCATGCTAGCTAAACCCTAGCCTAACTAGATCCAGAAGTACATAGAGATCTCACTCGGCATCGGCATCACCACCACCTCCCTCTAGCACCTCCTCCTCTGAATCTGCTTGCTTAGCTTCCTCGGCCTCCAAGGCTTGAACCATCGACGTGAATATATTGACATCCGACGGAGAAACCAACCATGTGCACCGTCAGAGGTGGATATATTCACGTTGACGGTTCAAGCATTGGATGTCGAGGAAGCTAAGCAAGCAGATCCAGAGGAGGAGGAGGTGCAAGAGGGAGGTGGTGGTGCGGCTGGTGCCGAGTGTGTTCTCTATGTACTTTTGGATATGCTTGCTTAGATTCCTCGGCCTCCAAGGTTTGAACTGTCAATGTGAATATATTGACCCTGACGGTGCACTTAGTCGGTTCCTCTACTCTGATAGTGTGAACAGTTACATCTCATTTAATATATAGGGTAAAGATTAATAGGAAAAGACTAAACTAGCCATACAATTTTAACACTCTCCCTCAACCATATGTTTGGTAACAAACATAATGGTTGCTGCAAAAAAACAACCAACAATCTAACATGATGTGGACATTCATGCTCTTCTGCGTTTTTCCTTTTAAGTTTTTTGCTCTTTCATTCAATAATCTATGATTTCTATAATCCTTTCATTTTTTTCTTAAACCCAGAAAAGAGTCATCATATCATAATAGTTCCACAAAAGAAGTAGATAGATACCAATCATAACAAAATAACCATGCTAGCTAAACCATAGCCTAGCTAGATCCAGAAGTACATAGAGATCTCACTCGACACCGACATCACCACCACCTCCCTCTAGCACCTCCTCTTCCGGATCTGCTTGCTTAGCTTCCTTGGCCTCCAAGGCTTGAACCATCCACGTGAATATATTGACCTCCGACAGAGAAACCGACCACGTGCACCGTTAGAGGTGGATATATTCACGCTGACTGTTCAAGCATTGGAGGCAGATCCAGAGGAGGAGGAGGTGCAAGAGGGAGGTGGTGGTGCGGCCGGTGCCCAGTGAGATCTCACTCGGCATCGGCATCACCACCACATCCCTCTAGCACCTCCTCCTCCGAATCTGCTTACTTAGCTTCCTCGGCATCCAAGGCTTGAACCATCAACGTAAATATATTGACATCCGACGGAGAAACCGACCATGTGCACCCTCGGAGGTGGATATATTCACGCTGACGGTTCAAGCTTTGGAGGCCAGGGAAGCTAAGCAAGCAGATCCAGTGGAGGAGGAGGTACAAGAGGGAGGTGGTTGTGCGGCCGGGGCCGAGTGAGATCTCTATATACTTCTGGATCTGCTTGCTTAGCTTCCTTGACCTCCAAGGTTTGAACCGTCAACGTGAATATATTGACCTCCGACGGTGCACCTAGTCGGTTCCTCTACATTGATAGTGTGAACAGTTACATCTCATTTAATATATAGGGTAAAGATTAATAGGAAAAGACTAAACTAGCCATACAAATTTAACACCCTCCCTCAACCATATGCTTGGTAACAAACATAATGGTTGTAGCAAAGAAACAACCAACAATCTAACATGATGTAGACATTCATGCTCTTCTGCCTTTTTCCTTTTAAGGATTTTGCTCTTTCATTCAATAATCTATGATTCGTAGAATCCTTTCATTTTTTTTCTTAAACCCAGAAAAGAGTCATCATATCATAATAGTTCCACAAAAGAAGTAGATAGATACCAATCATGACAAAATAACCATGCTAGCTAAACCTTAGCCTAGCTAGATCCAGAATTACATAGAGATCTCACTCGGAACCGGCAACACCACCACCTCCCTCTAGCAACTCCTTCTCCCTGCTTGCTTAGCTTCCTCGGCCTCCAAAGCTTGAACCGGCAGCGTGAATATATATGGTCGGTTCCTCCGTCGGAGGTCAATATATTCATGCTGCCGGTTCAAGCTTTGGAGGCCGAGGAAACTAAGCAAGCAGATCCAAATGAGGAGGAGGTGCTAGAAGGAGGTGGTGGTGCCGCCGGTGCCAAGTGAGATCTCTATGTACTTCTGGATCTGCTTGCTTAGCTTCCTCGGCCTCCAAGGCTTGAACCATCAGCGTGAATATATTGACCTCCCACGGTGCACCTAGTCGGTTCCTCTACATTGATAGTGTGAACAGTTACATCTCATTTAATATATTGGGTAAAGATTAATAGGAAAAGACTAAACTAGCCATATAATTTTAACACCCTCCCTCAACCATATGCTTGGTAACAAACATAATGGTTGCTGCAAAGAAACAACCAACAATCTAACATAATGTAGACATTCATGCTATTTTGCGTTTTTCCTTTTAAGTTTTTTGCTCTTTCATTCAATAATCCATGATTCCTAGAATCCAATCATTTTTTTTAAACCTAGAAAAGAGTCATCATATCATAATAGATCCATAAAAGAAGTAGATAGATACGAGTCATAACAAAATAATCATGCTACCTAAACCCTAGCCTAGCTAGATCCAGAAGTACATAGAGATCTCACTTGGCACCGACATCACCACCACCTCCCTCTAGCACCTCCTCTTCCGGATCTGGTTGCTTTGCTTCCTCTGCCTCCAAGGCTTGAACCATCAACGTGAATATATTGACCTCCGATGGAGAAACCGACCATGTGCACCGTTGGATGTGGATATATTCACGCTGACGGTTCAAGCATTGGAGGCCGAGGAATCTAAACAAGCAGATCCAGAGGAGGAGGAGGTGCTTGAGGGAGGTGGTGGTGATGCTGATGCCCAGTGAGATCTCACTCGGCATTGGCATCGGCATCACCACCACCTCCCTCTAGCACCTCCTCCTCCTCTGGATATGCTTGTTTAGATTCCTCGGCCTCCAATGCTTGAACCGTTAGCGTGAATATATCCACCTCCAACGGTGCACATGGTCGGTTCCTAGTCGGTTCCTCTACATTGATAGTGTGAACAGTTACATCTCATTTAAAATATAGGGTAAAAATTAATAGGAAAAGACTAAACTAGCCATACAATTTTAACACTCTCCCTCAACCATATGCTTGGTAACAAACATAATGTTGCTGCAAAAAAACAACCCACAATTTAACATGATGTAGACATTCATGCTCTTCTGCGTTTTTCCTTTTAAGTTTTTTGCTCTTTCATTCAATAATCTATGATTCCAAAAATCCTTCCATTTTTTTCTTAAATTCAGAAAAGAGTCATCATATCATAATAGTTCCACAAAAGAAGTAGATAGATACCAATCATAACAAAATAACCATGCTAGCTAAACCCTAGCCTAGCTTGATCCAGAAGTACATAGAGATCTCACTCAGCACCGACAGCACCACCACCTCCCTCTAGCACCTCCTTCTCCCTACTTGCTTAGCTTCCACGGCCTCCAAAGTTTGAACCGGCAGCGTGAATATATTGACCTCCGACAGATTAACCGACCATATATATTCACGCTGCCGGTTCAAGCTTTGGAGGCCGAGGAAGCTATGCAAGCAGATCCAAAGGAGGAGGAGGTGCTAGATGGAGGAGGTGGTGCTGCCGGTGCCGAGTGAGATCTCTATGTACTTCTGGATCTGCTTGCTTAGCTTCCTCAACATCCAAGGCTTGAACCGTCAGCGTGAATATTTTGACCTCTGACGGTGCACCTAGTCGGTTCCTCTACATTGATAGTGTGAACAGTTACATCTCAATTAACATATATTGTAAAGATTAATAGGAAAAGACTAAACTAGCCATGCAATTTTAACACCCTCCATCAACCATATTCTTGGTAACAAACATAATGGTTGCTGCAAAAAAACAACCAACAATATAACATGATGTAGACATTCATGCTCTTCTGCGTTTTTCCTTTTAAGTTTTTTGCTCTTTCATTGAATAATCTATGATTCCTATAATCCTTTCATTTTTTTCTTAAACCCAGAAAAGAGTCATCATGTCATAATAGTTCCACAAAAGTAGATAGATATCAATCATAACAAAATAACCATGCTAGCTAAACCCTAGCCTGGCTAGATCCAGAAGTACATAGAGATCTCACTCAGCACCGGCAGCACCACCACCTCCCTCTAGCACCTCCTCCTCCCTGCTTGCTTAGCTTCCTCGGCCTCCAATGCTTGAACCGGCAGCGTGAATATATTGACCTCCGACAGATTAACCGACCATATATATTCGCGCTGCCGGTTCAAGCTTTGGAGGCCGAGGAAGCTATGCAAACAGATCCAAAGGAGGAGGAGGTGCTAGATGGAGGAGGTGGTGCTGCCGGTGCTAAGTGAGATCTCTATGTACTTCCGGATCTGCTTGCTTAGCTTCCTCGACATCCAAGGCTTGAACCGTCAGCGTGAATATATTGACCTCTGACGGTGCACCTAGTCGATTCCTCTACATTGATAGTGTGAACAGTTACATCTCAATTAATATATATGGTAAAGATTAATAGGAAAAGACTAAACTAGCCATACAATTTTAACACCCTCCCTCAACCATATGCTTGGTAACAAACATAATGGTTGCTGCAAAAAAACAACCAACAATCTAACATGATGTAGACATTCATGCTCTTCTGCCTTTTTCCTTTTAAGTTTTTTGCTCTTTCATTCAATAATCTATGATTCCTAGCATCCTTTCATTTTTTTCTTAAACCCAGAAAAGAGTCATCATATCATAACAGTTCCACAAAAGAAGTAGATAGGTATGAATCATAACAAAATAACCATGCTAGCTAAACCATAGCCTAGCTAAACCATAGCCTAGCTAGATCCAAAAGTACATAGAGATCTCACTCAGCACCGGCAGCACCACCACCTCCCTCTAGCACCTCCTCCTCCTTGATTGGTTAGCTTCCTCGGCCACCAAAGCTTGAACCGGCAGCGTGAATATATTGACCTCCGACAGAGGAACCGACCATATATATTCACGCTGCCGGTTCAAGCTTTGGAGGCCGAGGAAGCTAAGTAAGTAGATCCATAGAAGGAGGAGGTGCTAGAAGGAGGTGGTGGTCCCGCCGGTGCTGAGTGAGATCTCTTTGTATTTCTGGATCTGCTTGCTTAGCTTCCTCGGCCTCCAAGGCTTGAACCATCAGCGTGAATATATTGATCTCTGACGGTGCACCTAGTCGGTTCCTCTACATTGATAGTGTGAACAGTTACATCTTATTTAATATATAGGGTAAAGATTAATAGGAAAAGATTAAACTAGCCATACAATTTTAACACTCTCCCTCAACCATATGCTTGGTAACAAACATAATGGTTGCTGCAAAAAACAACCAACAATCTATCTTGATGTAGACATTCATGCTCTTCTGCGTTTTTCCTTGTAAGTTTTTTGCTCTTTCATTCAATAATCTATGATTCCTAGAATCCTTTCATTTTTTTCTTAAACCCAGAAAAGAGTCATCATATCATAACAGTTCCACAAAAGAAGTAGATAGGTACCAATCATAATAAAATAACCATGCCAACTAAACCATAGCCTAGCTAGATACAGAAGTACATAGAGATCTCACTCAGCACCGGTAGCACCACCACCTCCCTCTAGCACCTCCTCCTCCCTGCTTGCTTAGCTTCCTCGGCCTCCAAAGCTTGAACCGGCAGCGTGAATATATATGGTCGGTTAATCTGTCGGAGATCAATATATTCACGCTGCCGTTTCAAGCTTTGGAGGCCGAGAAAGCTATGCAAGCAAATCTAAAGGAGGAGGAGGTGCTAGAAGGAGGTGGTGGTGCCGCCGGTGCCGTGTGAGATCTCTATGTACTTCTGGATCTGCTTGCTTAACTTCCTCGGCCTCTAAGGCGTGAACCGTCAGCGTGAATATATTGACCTCCGACGGTGCACCTAGTCGGTTCCTCTACATTGATAGTGTGAACAGTTACATCTCATTTAAAATATAGAATAAAGATTAATAGGAAAATACTAAACTAGCCATACAATTTTAACATCCTCCCTCAACCATATGCTTGGTAACAAACATAATGGTTGCTGCAAAAAAACAACCCACAATCTAACATGATGTAGACATTCATGCTCTTCTGCGTTTTTCCTTTTAAGTTTTTTGCTTTTCATTCAATAATCTATGATTCCTAGAATCCTTTCATTTTTTTTCTTAATTCCAGAAAAGAGTCATCATATCATAATAGTTCCACAAAAGAAGTAGATAGATACCAATCATAACAAAATAACCATGCTAGCTAAACCCTAGCCTAGCTAGATCCAGAAATACATAGAGATCTCACTCAGCACCGGCAGCACCACCACCTCCTTCTAGCACCTCCTCCTCTCTGCTTGCTTTGCTTCCTCGGCCTCCAAAGCTTGAACCGGCAGCGTGAATATATTGATATCCGACGGAGGAACCGACCATATATATTCACGCAGCCGGTTCAAGCTTTGGAGGCCGAGGAAGCTAAGCAAGTAGATCCGAAGGAGGAGGAGGTGCTAGAAGGAGGTGGTGGTGCCGCCGGTGCCGAGTGAGATATCTATGTACTTCTGGATCTGCTTGCTTAGCTTCCTCGGCCTCCAAGGCTTGAACCGTCAGCGTGAATATATTGACCTCTGATGGTGCACCTAGTCGGTTCCTCTACATTGATAGTGTGAACAGTTACACCTCATTTAATATATAGGGTTAAGATTAATAGGAAAAGACTAAACTAGCCATACAATTTTAACACCCTCCCTCAACCATATGCTTGGTAACAAACATAATGGTTGCTGCAAAAAAACAACCAACAATCTAACATGATGTAGACATTCATGCTCTTCTGCGTTTTTCCTTTTAAGTTTTTTGCTCTTTCATTCAATAATCTATGATTCCTAGAATCCTTTCATTTTTTTCTTAAACCTAGAAAAGAGTCATCATATCATAATAGTTCCACAAAAGAAGTAGATAGATACCAATCATAATAAAATAACCATGCTAGCTAAACCATAGCCTAGCTAGATCCAGAAGTACATAGAGATCTCACTCAGCAACGGCAGCACCACCACCTCCCTCTAGCACCTCCTCCTCTCTGCTTGCTTAGCTTCCTCGGATTCCAAAGCTTGAACCGGCAGCGTGAATAAATTGACCTCCGACGGATTAACCCACCATATATATTCACGCTGCAGGTTTAAGCTTTGGACGCCGAGGAAGCTATGCAAGCAGATCCAAAGGAGGAGGAGGTGCTAGAAGGAGGTGGTGGTGCCGCCGGTGCCGAGTGAGATCTCTATGTACTTCTAGATCTGCTTGCTTAGCTTCCTCGGCCTCCAAGGCTTGAACCGTCAGCGTGAATATATCGACCTCTGACGGTGCACCTAGTCGGTTCCTCTACATTGATAGTGTGAACAGTTACATCTCATTTAATATATAGGGTAAAGATTAATAGGAAAAGACTAAACAAGCCATACAATTTTAACACCCTCCCTCAACCATATGCTTGGTAACAAACATAATGGTTGTGCAAAAAAACAACCAACAATCTAACATGATGTAGACATTCATGCTCTTCTGCGTTTTTCCTTTTAAGTTTTTTGCTCTTTCATTCAATAATCTTTGATTCCTAGAATCCTTTCATTTTTTTTCTTAAACCCAGAAAAGAGTCATCATATCATAATAGTTCCACAAAAGAAGTAGGTAGATACCAATCATAATAAAATAACCATGCTAGCTAAACCATAGCCTAGCTAGATCCAGAAGTACATAGAGATCTCACTCAGCACCGGCAGCACCACCACCTCCCTCTAGCACCTCCTCCTCCCTGCTTTCTTAGCTTCCTCGGCCTCCAAAGTTTGAACCGGCAGCGTGAATATATTGACCTCCGACTGATTAACCGACCATATATATTCACGCTGCCGGTTCAAGCTTTGGAGGCCGAGGAAGCTATGCAAGCAGATCCAAAGGAGGAGGAGGTGCTAGATGGAGGTGGTGGTGCCGCCGGTGCCGAGTGAGATCTCTATGTACTTCTGGATCTGCTTGCTTAGCTTCCTCGGCCTCCAAGGCTTGAACCGTCAGCGTGAATATATTGACCTCTGACGGTGCACCTAGTCGGTTCTTCTACATTGATAGTGTGAACAGTTACATCTCATTTAATATATAGGGTAAAGATTAATAGGAAAAGACTAAACTAGCCATACAATTTTAACACCCTCCCTCAACCATATGCTTGGTAATAAACATAATGGTTGGTGCAAAAAAATAACCAACAATCTAACATGATGTAGACATTCGTGCTCTTCTGCGTTTTTCCTTTTAAGTTTTTTTCTCTTTCATTCAATAATCTATGATTCCTAGAATCCTTTCATTTTTTTCTTAAACCTATAAAAGAGTCATCATATCATAATAGTTCCACAAAAGAAGTAGATAGATACTAATCATAACAAAATAACCATGCTAGCTAAACCCTAGCCTAGCTAGATCCAGAAGTACATAGAGATCTCACTCAGCACCGGCAGCACCACCACCTCCCTCTAGCACCTCCTCCTCCCTGCTTGCTTAGCTTCCTCGGCCTCCAAAGCTTGAACCGGCAGCGTGAATATATTGACCTCTGACGGAGGAACCGACCATATATATTCACGCCACCGGTTCAAGCTTTTGAGGCCGAGGAAACTAAGCAAGCATATCCAAAGGAGGAAGAGGTGCTAGAAAGAGATGGTGGTGCCGCCGGTGCCGAGTGAGATCTCTATGTACTTCTGGATCTGTTTGCTTAGCTTCCTCGGCCTCTAAGGCTTGAACCGTCTGCGTGAATATATTGACCTCTGACGGTGCACCTAGTCGGTTCCTCTACATTGATAGTGTGAACAGTTACATCTCATTTAATATATAGGGTAAAGATTAATAGGAAAAGACTAAACTAGCCCTACAATTTTAACACCCTCCCTCAACCATATGTTTGGTAACAAACATAATGGTTGCTGCAAAAAAACAACCAACATTCTAACATGATGTAGACATTCATGTTCTTCTGCGTTTTTCCTTTTAAGTTTTTTGCTCTTTCATTCAATAATCTATGATTCCTAGAATCCTTTCATTTTTTTCTTAAACCCAGAAAAGAGTTATCATATCATAATAGTTCCACAAAAGAAGTAGATAGATACCAATCATAACAAAATAACCATGCTAGCTAAACCCTAGCCTAGCTAGATCCAGAAGTACATAGAGATCTCACTCCGCACCGGCAACACCACCACCTCCCTCTAGCACCTCCTCCTCCCTGCTTGCTTAGCTTCCTCGGCCTCCAAAGCTTGAACCGGCAGCGTGAATATATTGACCTCCGACGAAGGAACCGACCTTATATATTCACGCTGTCGGTTCAAGGTTTGGAGGCCGAGGAAGCTAAGCAAGCAGATCCAAAGGAGGAGGAGGTGCTAGAAGGAGGTGGTGGTGCCGCCGGTGCCGAGTGAGATCTCTATGTACTTCTGGATCTGCTTGCTTAGCTTTCTCGGCCTCCAAGGCTTGAACCGTCAGCGTGAATATATTGACCTCCGACGGAAATTATTTCTATTCTTGGTATGCCTCGAGGGAATTTCTCTTCCGGAAATCACTCAAGAGTCAAGAACCTCACTCTTTATTGAGATATACCTCGAGGGAATTATTTTTATCCTAAGTATCATTCGATATCCACACTCTTCATTGAGATATACCTTGAGAGAATTACTTCTCTTCCAAATATCATTTCAATTTTTTTTACAGATATTTTTTAATATATCAGTGATATATCAAAAATATCATAAATATCGGAGATATTTCCTAAATATCAGAAATATTTGACAGCATCGGAGAAATATCAAGGAAATATCGTAGATACGGTGGAAGATAAGATATTAACCCCTATAGATATATCGGTCCTTCGAAAATATAAGATATCGGAGGATATATCGGATATATCGCAGATATTTTAATATTTTTTTATGTTTTCTTGGTTCTAATGTTGTGAGTTACTGACTTTGTATATGCATATACAAATGTATATATGCAATGTGTATATTGAAACATATATGGGTCCATATATATAGTATTTCCTAAGTAAGGATGTCTTTATTTATTCTTATGGTGCATATTTTCACTTTAGACTCGTTTTTCAATCGAATTTTTACATTTCCTCTGTTTAGTCTTTAAATATTAATGTGTAAATCATCTCTACAAAATTTAAACCAATTTAATTATAAATAAGGCACTAATACAACATTAGGCCAACTTCACCGTCCCGACGGTGATATTAGCATTTCAGCTTTAGGAACCAAATTCACGGGGTGAAGTTAGCCTATGGAGATATTATTCTTTATGAGATTGGACGTAAGATATTGTCAAAAGAAGATATTGCTCGCTGTTGAATTAATCTACATTGCTTGTTCTATAGATATGAGCTTCTTTGCCAACCTGTTGATACTTTCTCCAAATTCAGGTTAAGGTCATGGCAATATGATTCCTAGATTGCCAAAGTTCAGCAGAAAGGAACAAACTCAAACCAAACCCTACTTGACAGATTCAGATAATTAAGTGCATGCGTCCTTAATATCCAAGCACATCTTTGCAACCGTGTTTTTCCTAGTCTTTATATTCCATCTGGCAAAATGCAAATTACCACTAGTGAAGTAGACCAAGTAAAACTTATCAATGAAATTGGGGAAAAAAAAAAAAAAAGGGTAAACTTATGCAGATATAGATTTCCTATACCAAGTCTGAAATGAACTTGATAAACGAACAATGATGCTTAACAGTCAACACACAACAACATTAGAACCAGATGGTTCGTTATTTGTTCTAGGCAAGTCTACAATGTTGCAAACAGTCATATGCTAGACAACTGACAACCCATACGCAAATACAATTTCAAATGCCTTGGCATAACCGAGGCCACATGATTACAAGTTCTCAACTAGCAACTGAACAAGAGTCCTGACCCTCCATCTATCCTGAGGTTCATTCTCTACGCTCAATTGCTTGGGAGAACTTGGGTGCATGTCACCCTGATAACACTGAACGGCAAGTGAAACTTACAAATCATAAGTTAAAAGGTTTTTAAGTAAAGAAAGAAGTTTCATATGATCCAGAAGTTCTTCATAAGAAGTTCTTCATAAGAAGTTCAAGCTGGCTAGACAGCTGAACTTGGTTGATTTTATTCCTGAGCCACCGCAGATTGTTTCAAATAACCCAAACTGGAAGAAGCATTATTGCTGAGGTTTTTCTTTGCATTATCATCCACCGTTGTTGCTGGTGAAGTAGGATATGGACTCTTGCTGCCCAATCTGCAATAACAAAAACAGTAAAAAAGAAGTTAATGTTCTGTATAAAAATGCCATACTTCATGTGATGCTAGACATGAATTCTAATCAATTGGATGGACAGTATTTACGGGGAGTACCTGTCCCTACGCTTCTCCAAGAAGCGCTGAAGAGAGTGTCTCCTTGCAATTGGGAATTCTGAACCAAAGATAGAAAATAGGGTGTGAATCAGGAAGCCATTTGTGTCAATAATGATGTGTCTTAGTTTAGTAACCAAGATAATTACCAGCTTGCAATTTGCAAATGGAGCTCTGCTGGTCAGGGTAAAGCTGGACAACTGGTGATCCAGGAGCAGTAGAAGAATTTTGAAGAGAATTTGACCCAGTTTGTATCTGTGGACTTGGAGGACAGCTGTTGCCACTACTCTTTACATCAATGACCTTATCAGCAGCAGCTGCAGCAGCTGCGGCAAGAAGTTCGCGAACCTATTGAGCGAGAAAGGGCAGAACAGATTAGGCTAAGTGCATAAATGACTGAGTACAGACACGGATGCAAGTTGTTTATGATAAATAAGTAAGGTTATTGAAGTTTTATGAACTCACCTTTTCTGCAGTAACTGCATCAAAGACGTTAACACTCCCTGCATAGAAGATGGTGAGCTGAGCCGGAGCACAAGTTGGGATATTAAGTGCAGATGGCTTGTTTCTGTCCCTCAAACATCAAAACATAAGAAAACAAATTTACGTAAGCGGTAAGACGCACATGACCTAGCTAATCAAGTCAAGGAAATAAAATGAAACATCTTTTGTATGTGAAACACAAGTTAACTTGAGCATTTCAACAACAGCAAAGTGGTAAAATTTGCACATAACTCATCAAATTCTCTTGTTTCACAAATTGAAAGCACCATAGTAACTCATTCCCAGATCAAACCCAAGACCCAAAATCTAACAGTACAACTTTGTTCCAGCGTCACAAATTACATTTCAAACCTCACCTAGAGCATCATTCAACACCCTACTTTGGCCAGATTGCTAACCAACAACTACACAACCTTGAAAATATGTGGGAACACAAACATGAACGGTGCTTTTCAACTGTGGGGCTCTCACAAAGCTAAAATCAAACCTTATCTTAATCACAAATAGCCAAAGTTCCCGTCTTTCATAACAAATCCTCACAACCCAAAACTTCCAAGTCAAAAACTTCTCAAAAACCCATTAAAACAACCTCAAATTATCTCCATCTTCAGAGCTTATGCAACCACGTACTAAAGCTTGTAAATTTGTAACAGAAATCATAGAAAGAGGCAAAGTACCTGTTGCTCTTAATGTTGGGTAGATCATGACTAGAAGGCTCAATCTCCACAGCTTCTTGTTTGGGCTGTTTCACATCACCAAGCTCAAATCTTCCAGCCATTTCTTCCTCTCTCTTTGCTTTCTCTGTTTCTCTCTGCGTTTGCTTCGAAACTTCCACAATAATAGAAATAAACAAAAGAAGCTCCACCGGCGACCAACCTTCAATGATTTCCAAGTTTTTTAATCTCCCACGTTTTTAAAAACAGAAGCATCCGACAATTAATAAAACCTTACTACTCGACCCGACATTTCATTTTCAAACTCTTTTCTTAGAACCTCACTATCTGTCGCCTGTCGCCGTTGATGTTCTGTGGGGACCACTTGATCGTGTGGTTACCAATTGGTTTCCAAAAGATGTACTCTCTGGCCATAAGTTTTTAACCCGCGGTAAATATATACATTGTTGGGTATAAAAGATGTAACATCACATGAATTACATGATGTAAATATGTTGTTACTCTTGACGTGTACGTATTTGATCATGAAGGTTCACATGAAATGCTTTCTAACAATAAAAGCATGAAATCATGTGAAAATTGAACTCTTCGTTCATTATATGACAATGTAATATTAAGTAAAACCAATAGCTTAATATTCAGTGATATACTTATCTATAGTAACTTCACGGTTAACCAATCGTTGGATTTGTATCAGAGTTTTACTCTCGTTTGTCCCGTTGATCGAGATCGATATTGGTATTGCGTCATATGAAATATATCTAATCTTAAAAAAAATAAAGATGTTTTTTTTTAAATAGAAGAAGATATATATATATATATATATAACATCAAAAGATATATAGACATTTCCATATACAATGAGATGTTGGCGTGAACTAGATTTTATCTATTTGTCAATCTAAATGTGGTTAAGTAGTCACTAATTGGTTTTTCCATGTCAACTCTTTGTCGCGATTTTATTTTTTCTATCGACCGACATGAACAAAATTGTTGAATAGATTTGCATGAGAGCAACTAATCATAAAAAATAAATGAAAATATCTTTTTAAAATAAAACATGATATATCGATAACATCAAAAGATATATAGACATTTCCATATACAATGAGATGTTAGTGTGAACTAAATTTTATCTATTTGTCAGTCTAAATGTGGTTAAGTAGTCACTAATTAGTTTTTCCATGTCAACTCTTTGTCGCAATTTTATTCTTTCTATCGACTGATGTGAACACAATTGTTGAATAGATTTGCATGAGAGCAACTAATCATCAAAGTAATTATGGTCACGTAAATGTGTTTGCCGTGTTACTTGTAACAAACTTGTGCAACAACTATCTTGTTCGTTTATTTCATTGGTACTTGTAAACAAGCAAAGAAAATAAACAACATGTTTAAGACCGCGTCATTGTGATACACGATTAGATGAGCATTGATGGATAGTGTTTCATATAAAAGAATAATTAAATATGTATAACAATTATGAATTAGTGGGGTAAGAAAAATACAAAAGAGAAATACACAAATAGGTATATTGGACTTTTGACATTTCATATTCGAACTTCAATTAAAAAAAAAAGCCATACAAATGGGAATATCAACCTCTTTTATCGGTCACACTTATATTTTTAAACAGTTAAGACAATTGTCTGAGAATCAAATATCTAGCCTAACATTTTGAATATATATTTTAAATTAACGTGTATGACGTAAAGTATAGTTTAGGTTCTTTAAGTCATTCCCTGTTAGTTCATTATGTTTGGTTGTCTTCGCGTCCTCCTTTGTTTGTAATTTTCTATTTTTCTATCAGAAAAAAAAAAAAACTTGAATGAAAAGAAATTCAACAGATAATTTGACCCCGAAACAATAAAACCCGTAACCTAATATTGTGGGCGGGTAACCCGAATTCTACCGGGTAAGAGTATGGATCAGAAGCAAAGAAGACTTGATTCAAAACATTGGCTTCTTCTATCTGCTAAACGATCAATAGCTGGAATCATCGGGCAGAAATCAATTGAAATTTGTTTGATCTGTATATATCGAAATCGATCATCCCCAGATTGTTTGTGATTGAGAAAAATGGAGCCTCCATCTTTCCAAGAAGCTCCGCGCTGTGACGTCTGCAAATGCAGCTTCAACGCTTTCCGGCGACGGGTACCCAATTCAATTCTTCATTTTCTTTATCGAATCCAATCAAATACTCACATGCATGACTCTTTGGGATCTCAAAGTTTCGTACTTTACTCAAAGTTTCGAACCGGGTCAAAATCAAAGCTTGAAATTTGATGTTCATGCCCAGCTGGGTCTTTTGATGATTTTAATTATAAGTTATTGTGATTAGCAAGCAATTGATGTGAGTGAAATGGGTGTTTGTGATGTAGAACAAGTGGGTTTGGAGATTTTTAGAGTTAAAGATACTATTTTTGGAAGAGTTGTTCAGTGTATTTGATGTGGTTTAGCTTTTGATTTTGTGTAGCATCATTGCCGATCCTGTGGGCGGACATTGTGCCACGAACATTCATCAAGCCAAATGGTGTGTGTTACTTTTAGTGCTCGATTTTCGTAAGTATTGGTTTACTGATTGATGGAGTTTCACTGAGCAATTCTGTCTTTTTTGGCAATTCAGGCTCTACCTCAGTTTGGCCTTTACTCACCGGTTAGAGTTTGCAGTGATTGTTTTAACGGCTCCTCTCGGTAAAGCATTCCTCCTTTGAACTCTATGCAGATATTCATATATAGAAATATGCATCGTGTTGTATTGTGGTTTGTCATTTGTTCACCAAGTAGAAGAAATGTTAGTGAAAAAGTTAGACATGGAGAATGGCGGTTGTGTATGGTAAAGTTAGATATGGTGAATTCTTGTTTTCAGAGATGGTATTTGAGTGAGGCTTTATAGTTTGGAAACTTGTGTGATTAATGGAGCAGCCATAAGCTGGCTGGAACAGAAATATCCTCTTTGGAAGCCAAAGACTAAGCCCAACTATTTTTGGTCCAAAGGAAAGTCTACTTGGTAGTTAAGGGTATTAACAGGTTTATTTTCAGTTACAAAATTTATTTTCAGTTATGAAAATAATAATTATGAGTCTAGTGTTTTAAAGAGTCTTGAGTGTGTCTTTATGTCTCTTTAAGTCTTAAGTATTTAAGAGTCTTATTATTAATCAGTTATATTAGTCTTATGGTATTCTGGGAGTCTAAGGGGTTTTACTTGAAGCCTATAAATATGGCTTTCTAATGTAATCCGAGGGCAGATTGGAATGAATTAAGAGTTTATCTTTTGAAGGCTTGGCCTTGTATTCTCTCCTCTAACCTCCCTTATTCTATTTCTCCCTTCTTCAGCTAAGAAACTCATGTTTCTCTTAAAATCCTTCTGTTTTCTATAATCTCTTAACACTCCAGCCCACCCTATTCACTCTGACACTATCTCTTGCTGCTCCCTGCATCAGTGATATTCTTGAAATGTCAGTTGTATATAATCTACCTAATAGAGTTGATCAAGCATGGTAACGGCTCACTGATGCAGCTCAGAGACTTATTACATCTTACTTTTCTGAAAACTATGTGAACTCAGAAACCACGCAACTCTATCAACCAATTAAAATAGACAACTAAAAGCCAAACTCCAGATGAGTTGGATACTGAAAAGATTAACAGAAACCCAACCGTCAGGTTATCTCATTTCCTTGGTTCTGGAAGCTAAAGGTTTACTTACGGGTCATTGGTTATTAAGAAGTGGCACAGATGTATTTACTAGGCCTTCATGGCTAAATGTGATGGAAACATGGAATGAAGTCTCATTTCAGTGTTTGGTGTTTCATTTGTAGCTACTGGGTAGATGCAGCACATAAGTATTCCTAGCCAAGTTTCAGATACCCATGACATGCCATCCATTAAGTGTCTGTTTCATTTAGGAAGTAATGTAGAATTAGCATCATTCGGAGAATTCGTTCATGCTGCTCACTTTGTAGTTATTCGTTCACACTTGTGCTTCATACTCTTGCATTATCCACTCGCTAAAAAGGGTTATGCTTAGTAAAGATGATTAAAGACTTTACCGACTACCACTTCACTACCTGATCATGTGCTCCATTTTGATGTGATTCTCGTTATTGTTTATGCCTTACTGTGCTATGCCATGTTGATCCTACACTTGGGACTCTAACCCTTTGCTTTCCTTCTTTTATCGGTTGTTCCACTTTTCAATTTTTTTTAAATTATGATAAAGAAGTATTTATGTGTAACTGTGGATTTCATTTTGCACAGATCTGCCAAAGGTGATGTACAAGCTTCTTCAGATGGAACTGATTCTATAACAGCTTCAGTTTCTACATTGGATATAGGTGGAGATGCAGATTCAAAGACTAAACCAACTATGCAGTCTCAGCCTGCTTCAGCAGTTTTAGAGTGTAAGTGCGGAATGCCCTTGTGTATTTGTGAAGCTCCAGCCCCATCTGTGGATGCAGCTCCTATACAGGTACACATACAATATTTTTTTTTTTTTTTTTGGATGTCTGTATGGCACCCTATATGTTCTCATGCCATATTTTTTGTTTGTGGCAGATCAAAACCACATCCACTCCGCTCCCCCAGTCTCCAAAATCAAAGAAAACAGAAACCGTTGTAAAAAGCAAACCTTCTACTTCAAACAGCAAGCATGGGTAGGTTAACTCTAACTTAATCAAAAACAGTAGTCTTATATAGGTGATTCCTTTGCTATTATTTCACGATATATAAGAAAAAGATCATGAAGCAGAATTCCAACTGCATATTCGTGTAAACTCTTTTGTACTAATTGCTTGTGGAATTTCGCAGATCTGTTTTCAATCTTGGTCAAGCGAACAATGGAATTCCTGAGAAAAAGATAGATTATGAAGTCAATGGAGAGGTATACCTCTATGAAGTTATTGTGTCCCATAATATTCAATTTTGATCTTAGTTCTCCTGGATAAAGTTTTTCTTCAATCTGCATTGTCAGGGTATGAGAGAAGCTATAAAGAATGGTGATATTGATGCTGTGAAAAAGCTTCTGAGTGAGGTATTAAGATGTAGAATAGAATCAACATTCTAAAATGAGGTATATGTACTTGAGTAAAATCAGCATTTGAAAAGCAGATATAAGAATACTATGATTTTGGCAGGGTGTTAATTCTAATTACCACGACAGGCAAGGACTTTCTTTGCTACATTTAGTATGTTCTCTCTCTCTCTCTCTCTCTCTCTCTCTCTCTCTCTCTCTCTCTCTCTGTACTTGCTTGCATTGGTGTACATTATCTGGATGTATCTATAATTCCTGTGCCTAAATGTTTTATCCTGATACTATATTAGGCAGCAGTCTTCAACCAAACTGAGATAGTTTTTGCCCTCATGGACTTTGGAGCAAGCCTGGACTACAAAAATGCACAGGGTAATTTTCTTGGCCCTCTTAAAATGCATTTTTAGTTGAATTTTTCATTAGGGAAAGGTAATTATTAAAGATAAGCAAGCATATTATTCACCCAAAAAAAAAGATAAACAAGGCATCCATATATGGCAACAATACTGAATATGAAGTTTGAGATATCATGCTCACTAATTCTATATCCACATGGTTGTGGTTCTTTTTGTGAACCTCTCCAATCATATGCCAAAGAGTTGAAGGGAGAGGTGGTGATATAAGTGCAGCTTCGTTTCACACTTCGACTTTCATGTTTGGACTGAGTTGATAAATTATTCATTTCACTGAATTTACTCATTGTTAAACCTTTAGCTCACATTTGGACTAGCTAGTAGGTAGCTGCATATATCAATAGCTCTCTTCTTGACTCAGTTGACTGATTAATTCTTGCGTGCAGGTGAAACACCACTGGATTGTGCTCCTGTTACCTTGCAATACAAGATGCGAGAGAAAATGGAACAAGATAAAGGAGTGTGAGAACTGTGGCTTGCTTTATGTCATCCGAGAGAGTGATTACAAACATTTAAGCTACGTGTGCATGTCGACCATTTGTTTCAACTGGAGAGTATTGTTGACAGACTGTGTTATATGATAAGCATTGGCAAAGGAAGCAGGCTAGAGTTTCTTACATTACAAGGCAACAGGAGCCGAAACTTTACGCCATCCGATTGTGAAGGAAACATCTTGCTAAAACTTCATCATCTGAATCGGATTGTAATTGGCAACTTGAATATAAGATGTGAAAGTGAAAAAAGGGAATCAGCGTCATCCTATCCTGGACCTTTATGCAAATCTTGAATAAATTTTGGTACTGGTGTTTGGTTAAAGCTGATAGACTAATTGAGCATCATGACCTTTAGTAGTCTAACTTTTGTGGCTGTCAGCAATAAAGCAACGGTCAGAAGTGGGGGTGCATTCTTATCATAACTTGCGGAGAAAAGTTGTGGGAAAATTTGGAAGGGTTGTAGTACCAAGTTCGGTGGGATAGCTGGTCACCTTTAGCCTGTTGGTTTTGTGAAATGTGCAAAATCTATCAGGTCTAGAGTTCGACTGGCAGATGATGATGATGAATCAAAAAAAAAGTTCGGTGGGATATGACTAGGATTGGCCTCATGCTGGTAATAAAATCATGGTATGTGAGTCATGCTGTTACTTCCTTTTAGGCATGAGTCATGGTCAAGTTACTCAAGTATGTTATGTTTGCCAACTTTGGCTTAGCTATGGATTTAGATTATAGGTAGTGTTGGTGAGCTAGAGTGGCCACTTGGTGTGGTGACTTGTTAAGAACAAAAAAAATAAATACAAGGAAAAGAAGACGCACAATTTATGATTAACATATCCATTCAAACTTGACTTTCAATCCAACACATGTAAGTTAAGAAATTGAAAATCAAATCCAACACATGAGAGTCAGAAACAATCATATGGATAAGGGAGTAAGCAAGACTAAGGCTAAAAAAAAGTATATAACAGATTACCTATCAAAGGACCTATTGCTCTATGTTTCCTGAAAGAAATAGGAAATTACCTATATTATAAGTTTCTAATTTGTTCATTGTCATTTTTTTATGATAAATGCAAAGTAAAGTAACGAATCACAACTATCTTTCGCTTGTTTTGATACCCATTTGAATTAGGTAAGCATCAAGTAGTTAGTTCTCATATGAATCTAATTTTTAGTGCAACCCTAATAATTCACTATTTATGACAAGATTGTGTGAAAAATTATTAGTCTACATAACAAAGTACATGCCGCAATCATTCATTGAAATGAAACTAGCATCAATTTACTAGGGCATCGTCAAGATTATCTCATCTTAATACTTGAAAGTTGAAACTCATAAGGCTCTGCTGCTACAAGGTTCGGCTTGATCGGACTAATCCTATATGATGTAGATACTTTAATTCCAACAGAAAAAAGAATGGAGGAAAATAAAAGATGAATTGGGCTGTTTTGATCTTATCATAATATCATATCCCACCTGCTTTTAACTTTAATGATGATGTATATAAAAACTTTATATTCTAATTCCTTCCTACCTAATCTTTCTTCCTCCTCACACCAAAATAAAACAAAACAAAAAAAATTAAAAAAAGAATAAAAATAAAAATTCGAAACGGAAAAGCATTATTCAAATGACAGAAGCCACCGTCCAGACTGAACTCGACTCGGATGCGCACAACCTCACCGTGACACTGTCGACACATTGACACCGCTTACGACCTCCTCAATCTTATTCGTCACACCAATCACACCTGGGCCCCACCACCCCCTTCCTCTCCTACTCTTTATAAACCAGCTGAATCTCATTCCCAACTTCCCCTTTCCCTTCTTCTTCCTCCTTCATTCCTTCAGTTAATTCTTCTTCTTCTCCTCCTCCTAATTCCATGGGTTTAGTCGTTAATTCGATCTCGTCCACGGACTTGTTCTTCAGCGACGAGCTCTACAAGGCCGCGTTTGTAATCGCCCTACTGAGATGGGCCTTCTACTGGGCCCTGAGGCTCCGCCGCAGACTCATGCCCGACGAGGATTCCGATCTCCTAGACTCCGAGCTCGACTACGAACTAGTGCAGTCTTCCTCTAACTCTTCGTCCCACACGACGTCGTCTCAGCTGATTAGAGACAGCCTGATACGTACGACGTTCGAGGAGGTGACGAGACGACAGGGGAACAGCTGTCGTCATTGGGACACCTGCGCGGTGTGTCTGAGCCAGTTGGAGATGGGGGACGAGGTCCGGGAGCTGCGGAACTGCTGCCACGTGTTCCACACGGAGTGTATTGACAGGTGGCTGGACTACAACAGGCATGATCATCATGACGGCGGCGCCGGCGGGCAGGAGGATAATCACAAAACGTGCCCGCTGTGCAGGACGCCGCTGCTGACGTCGTCGCAGATCCAGAGTTTGAGCTGGGAGCAAAGTTCTCAGCCGAGCTGGGCGGTGGAGAGACTGCTCTATCTATTTGGGGAGGATCTGGTGTTGTAGTTTTTGGTTTGAGCTGGATTGTAGTGTGTAAATTGTGGTTCATCATTAGTACAAGGAAATAATCAAATAGAAATTTCTGAATTACTTGGGTTTTTCTTTTCTGATTAAGAAAGACACCGTATTGCTTTAACCCGTCTAACATTAATCACCAATTTTAACCATAAAAATAACAAAGATTGAAAAAGAAAAAGAATTCCAGCGCCGGGATTCGAACCCGGAAATTCTCAATTCCATAACAAAACTTGTTTCATGGGCTACGTTGGATTATTTTAAGAACGCTCAATGTGAAATATTAATAAGCCATGCAAAACTAGATTAAGAAGATAAAAGAATGAGAAAATGTTCATTAAGTACTAGTTTAAAATTTTTATTGTTTATTTTAATAAATTTAATAAATATGATCTCAATTCAATATAAATCGTTCTTAGGCTCAAATACATAAATATTTATTAAATTTATAATAAAAAAAATATTTTTGAGTCACTTTTACCTTTATCCCTTATATACACTTAGAGAGAGAAAATGTAAAAGAGGGAAGGCTTTGTCAGAGCCTTATCGGACTCTGGTTATCGGTCGCCGGTTATCGAAATCTCATCGCCGGATTTTCTCCTGTTACCGTCGTCAGACTTTCTCTGATCATTGTCGCATGATTCATGCCCCTCAATAATTGGGTTATCGATCCCTGGTAATCACCTTATTAAGTTACTGATCCCTCATAATTGGGTTATTGACCCACAATAACTTAATTACTAATCCCAATGATCAACTTATTTCTCTTGTTGCCGGATTCCAGTCACTGTAAGCTCGGTTACTGACCCCCAGTAACCGAGTTACTTTAGTCACTGGCCGTCGGAACTGAGTTACCGACCCCCAATAACTGAGTAATGATTCCCTAAAGGCTATTGACCATGGGTAACTCAATTATTGACCCCTAGTAACCCGAGTTACTAACGCCCATTAATCTGCAACTGACCCCAATAATCATTATAAAATATACTTTATGTTCAAAAATTACTCTATTGTGATTTCTAAACTAAAAATTTGCAAAACAAAACAGTGTATTACATCAAATCTTTTCCATCTAACCTCTTTGTGGACAAATAATCCTCTAAAAATCCGTTTAACATCGACACCATTTACTCAATTACTTACACTTAGATAACAAAATTATGCTCAGAGGGTATTATACCGATAAAGGAAGCAAAAAGTCGAAACAAAACACGTCCTTTTGGCTTTCTGGTGACCAACGAGTGTGAGTTTTCAGACCGACTAACTTGCTCCGAATCCTTGTCACCGCATATGTGACATCAACGACCTGCTCCTCAGCATCCAGCTGCCGTCGCAATCATCATCTTGTTGAAAAACTAGATTGAATAACCTCATAACCACGTTTGAGTTGGTTAACCTCACCAACGAGGATGTCGATGATGCAGTGGAATCGAGGGAGGAGAGATTTGAGCACTTGCTGACATCGGATCGGTGGTGGATCTGGTCCTATCTCGCTGAAATGTGGTTCTTGGTGGGCTTGACTTAGAAGTCCTCGCCGGTGGTTCGAGGCTACCCTCGTATTAGTCGTCCGTCAATCTTGAGCTTCTTGAGGGTGCAGTAAGCGAGGTCGCCGAAGATGGAGATGGTAAAGGAGATGATCTGGGCGACGGTGATCTTTGAGAGAGAGAGAGAGAGTAGATCGTGAAGGTTGATCAGGAGATATTAAGTTAAGGGTAATGTTGTCTTTTTTATAGAAATAATTAGAATGAGCACATGCAAAAGTTTTTCATTGGAATATGCTCTTGAATCCTTGTTTTGGACTAAATGAGCATTTTCCCTTGTTGTGTTTAGATAAAGTAATTTTAATTTTCATAGAAATTTCAAAATCATGAGAATTACAATTCTATGAATTTAAATTTCATTAATTAAGAATTCCGTTGTTTGGATTTCATGACGTAGAGTTTTAAAATGACAAGAATTTGTATTTAGACTAACCTCAGTTTAGGGAATTAACAAATGACACATATTTTGTGAAGAATTCAATTCGAGAATTTAAGCTTCCAAATTCCACATTTATTTTCACTTTGAAATTGCTAATTTCACAGAATAAGAATCCAAACGAGAGAAACAATCCTTATTAAGCGCCAAGATTTGAACCCCGAAATTCTCAATTCCAAGTGAATTTATTTCATGAGCTACGTTGGATTATTTTGATATTCCGTAAAATATTAATAAGCATGCAAAGCTAGATCAAGAGATAAAAGAAAAAGAATTCCAGCGCCGGGATTCGAACCCGGAAATTCTCAATTCCATATAAGCGGTTTTGTTTCATGAGCTACGCTGGATTATCGTGAAATGGTTTAACATAAAATATTTATAACGCATGCTATATAAAGAAACAATTCGCTAGAAGGAGGGTTCGAACCTCCGACCTTGTGGTTAACAGCCACACGCTCTAACCAGCTGAGCTATTCCAGCAACTTGTCTATAAATTACTAAAAGATATAAAACACTATTATGTTTTTGAATATGTAAAAGGAAATCTGAATGAGCTTCATTTCTAATTGCGCGAAGTCTCGTAGACCCCAAACCCGCGGAGTCTGTAGAGACAAAGTTCCGGGTTCTGCAACTCCGCTCTCTCTTCTCTTCTCTTCTCTTCTTCTCTACTCCACCACCACCTTTACTCTTCACTCCTCTCCGCCACTCCTCAGATCCATCTCCTTCCGCTTCGTCCTCCCCAGATCTCACCTCACCTCTCCCGCTCCACACTCCACCTCACTCACATTCTCATCGTCTTCACCAATCTCACCTCCTCAGGTAACGCATTTCTCTCTGCGATTCTGTTATTATTGAACGCGGAATCTGTGAGTGTGATCGGAATTTGTGCTGACGGATCGTGATTTGATCCGAATTGCAGGTGATTTTAAGCCGGAGGTGAAGATGGCGGGAGGCGCGGCCGGCGGCTTCGTGACGAGAGCTTATGAGTCCATGCTCAAGGAGTGCTCGCCGAAGAAGCATCCCGATCTTCAGAAGGCTATTCAGGCTTATTTAGGTATTGGTATCCTTCCTCTCTATCTACATTTTCATTGTGCATGTAGCTGAGTTTGTGCGATTCGAGATTCGGAGCTAGAGAGTTTGATTTTGAATTTAGGTGAGGTCGAATTTAGTGTTATGAGGGAAGATGTGAGCTTAGGAATGAGTTTATGGTGTTGTTATAGTTCTCTAGATTTCGGTAGTCTAGGAAACTCTAGTGTTAGCGGAAGGCGAAACAAGCAAATGACTGTTGAGTGTTTTTAGCTTTGATGTGTTTGTGGCAGATGTGTATTAGTTCAATTCAGTGCTTTTGGATATCGAAGAATGAAGGCTTAGTCGTATGTGTTGTTAGTGTACCTTTTCTTTTCCTGTTTTACAATTGTTAGTGGAGACTGGAGAGGAGATGTTATTCTTCTCGCGAACGACTTGATGTCAGTCGCTCTTTGATAGTGTGCTGTAATTACAGCCTGTGTTTGTTATAGAAGAACCAGTGATCTTTCTGTTCCTCATATGCCTTTGTTCTTTTGTGTCTTTAGACAATGCAAAAGAAGTCAATCAGGCTCAACAAACCGTTCCACAGCCTGCTCCAAGTGAGAAGACTCAAGCTACTCCTTCAGACGGTGATGGAAGGTAGATTGATTATTTGCAGCATGCGTTATCGACATTGTCAGACATATATCTACTAGTTTTGACTTTTGGAATTGCTTCCGTTTTGTAGTTCTCTTGAAACGGAAGGTGAAGCTGCAAAGACTGGTGCAGAACCAGGTCAGTCTCAAATGTCCTCAAACACTGCTGAGGAGGCAGATTCTGTTGGCAGGCCAGCGAGCACAAGTGGAACTGTTTTGACTGTCCTAGCAACTGCTGGGAACACCTTAGAAGGCACTCAGGCGGAGCTTGTTTTGAATCCCCTGCGACTTGCATTTGATACAAAGAACTTGAAAGTTCTAGAACCTGCTCTGGATTGTCTTCATGTATGCATCGTCACTTTTTGGTGTTTTGTCAATTTTTTTTTGTTTAGCATCATTTTCTTTTAAAATAGTAATATCTTTTGGAGCCAACATAATAAAAATAGTAATTATTATTATTATTTTTTACATACACAAAAAGTTCTTTGTTTTATACCCTATAAACGATTGACAATGGCTTCATTATCTAATGATATAATTTCGCGTTGAGATCTATAATATGCAAACCTACATCACTTACTAACTAGTCCTTCAAATTTCATATGCACAGAAACTCATCGCATATGATCATCTAGAGGGAGATCCTGGTTTAGACGACAAAAGTGTTCCGGTGTTCACTGAGATTTTAAACAGGGTTTGCAGTTGTGTTGACAATAATTCACCTGATAGGTATGTGCCACCCAACTTAATTGTTTTCCTCTGAAAATATGTGGCTTGCTATTCTTGCTGAGTATAAGAAATGATGTGCAGCACTGTTCTGCAAGTGTTGAAGGTCCTTCTTACTGCAGTGGCATCCACAAAGTTTAGAGGTATGTTATCAGGAAATTACTGGTATCAGGTAGTATTTTTCTAGTGCATTGTGTCTGTCTATCCATGTAGTTTGCTCATGTACATCAGCACTCAGTGTCGCTCATGCTTTGTGCAATTGTACATACGCAATCAGCACATTTATATTCTATATGGACGTATGAATGTTTGATACTTGTCTAATTTTTGTTCTCCCTAGAAATTGAAGTGCAAGAAATAGTTCTTACAATCATTAAATATTGTTTCAAATGCAGTACATGGGGAACCTTTGCTGGGAGTTATCAGAGTCTGCTATAATATTGCTCTGCACAGGTACCTATTTTATTTTATTTATAATTAGGTTCCCAATATCAATTTCAAAGAAGCTAATGAATCATAGTTTGAACTTGTAGCAAGAGTCCTGTCAACCAAGCTACATCAAAGGCAATGCTTACGCAGATGATCAGCATCATATTCAGGAGAATGGAGACCGATCCGGTGCGGATTTAAATCTTATATTCTGGATGTTCATTCTCATATTCTGTTTCAATTTAGTTTTTTTTACACTGTATTTTGTAATTTCTCGCAGGACCTTCAGGTTTCATCATCTGCTTCTGTTGGAAATACAGAAGCCATTACAACACAAAATTCAAATACAGAAGCTGAAGAAACTTATGCGGCGGACCAAAATGAGAAAGAAATGACTCTAGGAGATCAACTTAACCAGGCTAAAGAGACACCCATTGCATCTGTTGAGGAACTTCATAATCTTGCAGGTGGTGCTGACATCAAGGTACATATTATTCTTTAGTAACCGATGTGCTTGGTACCCCATGCACTCTCAAGTGCTGCACTTTCCACTGTTTACTATGTATCTAATCATGGATGGTTTAACATGCGAGGCTTCCTTTGTACTGACATTGTACGTCTTTCAATGTTTAGGGTTTAGAGGCCGTCCTGGACAAAGCTGTGCATCATGAAGATGGCAAAAAGATAACCAGGTTTGGATATGATATTATGCCCTTAAGATATCTTTTCTTGTATTCCCAACACACCCAGTGTTGCACATTTATTTATAATGCGCCTAACCGATGCTCTATTTTTATAAGAGGGATTGACCTGGAGAGTATGAGCATAGTTCAACGTGATGCTTTACTGGTTTTCCGAACCCTGTGCAAGGTTTGTGTTTTTGTACAATGTCTTCTATTTGTTGAGTCGTTCAAGCAACATGATGCTTCCTATTAGTCATATATGAATTTCAAAACTTTGTTTTGCAGATGGGCATGAAGGAAGATAACAATGAAGTTACGTTGAAGACGAGGATTTTATCTCTTGAGCTTCTGCAGGTTATATTCGGATCATTTGTGATTTTATGTGCATGCTTTTATGGATAGATGCTCACATACAACACAGTGGATATTGTTAAATAACTTGAAAGTTTTGTTTGGATGTAATTTCTCAAACTTATGAAGTATGAGCTTCCTCCTTCTAAGACTAGGGATGGAGAAAAGAAGATAGTATAATCCATGAAGATGACTTCCATGGCATTAACTTATAAAAAGTGCTTTCCTTTTACTTATTTTTAGTGTTTCTGAAAAATGTGATTTATTGATTGGTGTTTCAGGGTTTGTTGGAAGGAGTTGGTCATCCATTTACTAGAAACTTCCATTTTATTGATTCGGTGAAAGCATACCTATCGTATGCCTTGTTGCGGGCTTCAGTTTCGCCATCCCCTGTCATATTTCAGGTTTACATATATTTTTCATCTGATTTAGATACATTGCATCTGATTTTTGCTTCTGATCATTAGTTTCCTTCCTGCAGTATGCAACTGGAATTTTTTTAGTGCTTTTGTTGCGGTTTCGAGAAAGTCTCAAGGTGTGTCTATGATCTTCACAAGTACTTACAGAAATTACATCGTCACACTCTGTTCTTTACACCAACAATTTTTATTCAGGGTGAAATAGGCATCTTCTTTCCCTTGATAGTTCTTCGGTCCCTGGATGGCCCGGATCCCATGAACCAGAAAATGAGTGTTCTTAGGTATCGCCTTTCCTGGTTATCATGTTGCTAGTACCTTGTAATGTTACTCTCAATTCCTGCATGGATACTGTGATCACCATTATTTTGACATTTTATTCCCAGTCATCTAATGAGTTGCGTGTTTGTAGGATGGTTGAAAAAGTTTGCAAGGATCCTCAGATGCTTGTTGACATATTTGTGAACTATGACTGTGATCTTGAGGCACCAAACTTGTTTGAGCGGATGGTATAATTTTACCTACACTGTTTCCCAATGGTGATCTCAATACTATCCAAATATGGTATTGCTGTACATCTAATACTGCAAGGTATTCTGACTCTTAATTAGGTTACAACTCTATCCAGAATATCTCAAGGGACGCAAAATGCAGATCCAAATATGGCTACTGCATCCCCGACTACTTCAATAAAGGGATCATCTCTTCAGGTATGTTTAACGGTGTGCTCCTTTCACAGATTCGCTAGTTCATCATATGGTTTCTTGCTCCTATATATTCATTGATGGTAGCACAGGTTCCTGGATGACCCCTTTTTCCTTGACCTTGCCAGTGTCTTGTGAATGTGCTTAAATCACTCGTAGATTGGGAAATGTCACGTGGAGAATCATATAACCAGAGTAAAAATGCTCAGTCTCTGGAAGGAGATGCTTCAGACAGAGAGTCTGTTGATGTGAAAAGCAGGCAAGATATGACCACTAACTTTGAGAAGGCAAAAGCTCATAAGTCTACACTGGAAGCTGCAATCTCTGAGGTAATTGATCAGCTTAACATGATATCCTGATTGTTTTGCTTATATTTAATAACAACTGCTCTGTTTGTACTCTACAACTGATTTGTTGATTTAATATGTTGCAGTTCAACAGGCGACCGGTAAAGGGTGTAGAGTATCTAAGATCAAATAAGTTAGTGGAAAACACACCTAGTTCAGTTGCCCAATTTTTGAGAAGTACTCCCAGTTTGGACAAGGTTGGATTTCTGTTTGTCTCGTAGTTATGTTTCTACAGTGATACAGACTTCTTAGTGCTTATCATTTTTGCAGGCTATGATTGGGGAATATTTGGGCCATCATGAAGAATTTCCGCTTTCTGTGATGCATGCTTATGTAGATTCCATGAAATTTTCGGGAATGAAGTTTGATACTGCAATTCGTGAACTTCTCAAAGGATTCCGACTTCCAGGGGAAGCTCAAAAGATAGATCGCATTATGGAAAAGTTTGCAGAAAGGTACTGGGTTTTTCTGTTTTTTATTGTTGTTGTCTGTTGTCTATACTTGTGTGCACAAATCTTCCATGCATGGTTGTGCACTTGTGCATTTGATTAATGCTTACATAATGCATTATCCTTTATACATCTTTAAATAATTTCCGATTGAATAGGCATCTAGCTTGTACTGTGATGTATGCCTTTTGATTGCTGGACAGTAACATGTTGCATATGCAGATACTGTGCAGATAATTCAGGCCTCTTCAAAAATGCAGATACTGCATATGTTCTTGCATATGCAGTTATTTTGTTGAATACTGATGCGCATAATCCAATGGTATGGCCTAAGATGTCCAAGTCAGATTTCATGCGCATGAATGCTACTGAAGATCCAGAAGATTGTGCTCCAAAAGAACTTCTGGAAGAAATCTATGACTCAATTGTTAAAGAAGAGATAAAGATGAAAGATGAGAGTACTAGTCTCGATAAAAGTGGCAAATATAAGCCAGAAGGTGAAGAGAGAGGACGCCTTGTCAGTATTCTTAATCTGGCTCTTCCCAGAAGAACGGTGTCTTCTGATACCAAGTCTGAAAGTGAAGCTATCATAAAGAGAGCACAAGATATATTTAGGAATCAAGGAGCAAAAAGAGGGGTCTTCCATACTACACAGCAAATAGAACTTGTAAGGCCTATGGTAGAAGCTGTTGGATGGCCTTTGCTTGCTACCTTTTCTGTTACAATGGAAGAAGGTGATAATAAATCGAGGATTGTTCTCTGCATGGAAGGATTTAAAGCAGGAATACACATTACACACGTTCTGGGAATGGACACCATGCGCTATGCGTTCTTAACATCTCTCATCAGGTAAAATAGTTGGGTCATCATATAGATCTATCTGCCTTTCTCTTCTGTTGACCTACATGGAAAGATTCTGTATTCACTGATTTAATCTGTGTAGCAATGTTCATGATAATGCTCATTTCAGCTTTTTTGGTTTGCTTCTCAGATTTACATTCTTGCATGCTCCAAAGGAAATGCGTAGTAAAAACGTGGAAGCATTGCGGACTCTACTAGCTCTTTGTGACTCAGAGACTGGGTCCCTTCAAGACACTTGGAATGCAGTTTTGGAATGTGTTTCGCGTCTTGAATTCATTAGTTCAACACCTGCTATTGCTGCAACAGTCATGCAGGGATCAAACCAGATCTCAAAAGATGCTGTTCTTCAATCTCTAAGAGAATTGGCAGGAAAACCTTCTGAGCAAGTATTTGTGAATAGTGTTCAGCTTCCCAGCGATTCTGTAGTGGAGTTCTTCACTGCACTCTGTGGTGTATCAGCTGAAGAACTAAAACAAAGTCCAGCTCGGGTTTTTAGCTTGCAGAAACTTGTTGAGATCAGCTACTACAACATGGCTCGTATACGCATGGTATGTTATGTTACTGGAGCCTCTTGTCTTGCTGGTAAAAAGTTGTATGTTCACTTGAAGATGGTCATCACTAACTATAACTCAGTAGTGTGATTCAGTTGTGTTATTCATCGTTTGAATGTTTCCACTAATTTGTCTTACAGGTCTGGGCTAGAATATGGTCTGTTTTGGCAAACCACTTTATTTCAGCTGGGAGTCATCATGATGAGAAAATTGCTATGTATGCGATAGATTCTCTGAGGCAGCTTGGTATGAAGTATCTGGAGCGAGCTGAACTTGCAAATTTCACATTCCAAAATGACATTCTTAAGCCTTTCGTTGTACTTATGCGCAATAGTCGAAGTGAAACCATAAGGGGCCTAATTGTTGACTGCATTGTTCAAGTATGTCTACATATTTTGCTTTCCTGATTGCACTTTCCGTTTCTAACTGTTATTTTTCTCAATGTATAACTGCTCTGTTGAAAACAAAATTATTCTGCTGTCATTTGCAGATGATAAAATCTAAAGTAGGGAGCATCAAGTCTGGTTGGCGTAGTGTTTTCATGATTTTTACAGCTTCTGCAGATGATGAATTGGAATCTATTGTTGAGAGTGCATTTGAAAATGTCGAACAAGGTATTAATTTATTTTCCTTACTGTGATCTTCATGACAGTGATGGTTTTCCCCATCCTTACAATATCAATATATCTAATATCCGGAAACTTGCAGTGATCTTGGAACACTTTGATCAAGTTGTTGGAGATTGTTTTATGGACTGTGTCAACTGTCTTATCCGATTCGCCAATAATAGAACTTCACACCGTATAAGTTTGAAGGCTATTGCACTCCTGCGCATATGTGAGGATCGTTTGGCTGAGGTGTGTTGGTATTTCTTTGTTTTGAAGATATAATGTTAAAATATAAACAGACTAATGGTGACACCGAATCCATAATAATTCAGCTGAAGCTGATAAAGTTAATTACAAAATGATTCCGATGAGCTTTGTGGCTTTGTCAGTTTGACCTGACACAACACATGCAGTTGTGGGAAACTGCACCCATGGTCAAATGATTAGGAAGAAAGACTTTGCCTTTGATGTGATATTGTAATTACTCTCTTCCCATTGAATAACAAAAAACTTCACTGGTATTGGGCTTGGTGGATTTGGTTATTGTGGGTTGTGTGGATGCCTATGGTTTTTCAGTTGCGTCTGGCTTATTGGTAGCCTGTCTATTTGCTATCCAGACATTCCTGTTTAACCTTTGGTCTGTCCAATTCAGGGTCTTATACCTGGTGGTGCTTTGAAGCCTATAGAAGATAATGATACAACAAACTTTGATGTGACTGAGCATTATTGGTTCCCAATGCTGGCTGGTCTGTCTGACCTGACATCAGATACAAGGCCAGAGGTCAGAAGCTGTGCGCTTGAAGTTTTATTTGATCTACTGAATGAGAGAGGTAACAAGTTCTCGTCATCCTTTTGGGAGAGCATCTTCCATCGTGTCTTGTTTCCCATATTTGACCATGTAAGACATGCTGGAAAGGAAAGCTCGGCCTCTTCTGATGAGGAATGGTTCCGTGAAACAAGCATTCACTCACTTCAGTTGCTGTGCAACCTTTTCAACACTTTTTACAAGGTAGGTTTGAATTAAAAATTAGCTTTATAAATTGAATTTTTGCTTGTTTTGTGAAGAATTATCCATTTTTAGGAGAAAGAAATGTGGATTATTAATTTTCAAACCTGTAGTAAATCGAATGGAGACTGATTTTCAATTTATTGGCTTTGGAGGTATAAGAAGGGTTTTATAAATTTTAAGCTGGTGTTTGGAAATTAGTGTGACTGACAGTCTTCTATGCACAGGAGGTATGTTTCATGTTGCCACCACTACTCAGTCTACTCTTAGATTGTGCCAAAAAGACTGATCAAGCCGTGGTTTCGTTATCTCTGGGTGCACTGGTGCATCTCATTGAAGTTGGAGGACATCAATTTAGTGAGAGTGATTGGGATACATTATTGAAAAGCATAAGGTGTGTATTTCTTATTATCTGGAAATCTTTTCTGGTCATTCTAATTCTGATTAATTATCTATTCTACTGATCTTGTTGTTATTCAGTGATGCTTTGTACACAACGCAACCACTTGAACTGTTAAATGCCTTGGGTTTTGAGAACCTGAAGAATGAGAGGACGTTAAATTTAGTGGTCAATTCCGGTGGTCCTTCTTTAATGTCTGACTATGATGGGGGAGACTATGATAGAAATCCAAATGCATCAGTCGAATCAGGAGTGCAAATGAACTTGGATGGATCTGAAGGTCAGATTTTTGAAATTGTATGAATTTTCATGTTTACCAAAATGGCTTTTGTTAACATTCAAATTCTAAGACTGCGTTTATGGTAGTTTTCATTCATCAGACATAGAACTTGAGGAGTCAATAATGTTTAAGCTACTCTTTCTGAACATAGATTATGAGTTTTTGTTGATGAATGACTTGAATTTTTTTTTTTTTTTTCTGTCTTGTAGGCCTTAACTCACCATCAGGAAGTGCTTCAAAATCTGCTGATGATGAAAACCTCCAACGAAGTCAAACAATAGGTCAAAGAATTATGGGTAACCTCTTTCTCAGAAATCTTTCATCTAAGCCCAAGACTTCTCATGCTTCAGTACCATCTTCTCCAGTTAAGGTATAATGTTACAGCATATTACTTCTGCTAATCTTGCTACACAGATTACAACCCAGATTTTATGGCTTTGTCGTTCTGTTTTTTTGCTCTGGATTTTATGGCTTTGTCATGTGTGTTTCAGCACATGGTTTGATTGCTATATGTCTGTCTTTTTGATATGCTGCATAGGTTGCTGATGTTGCTGAACCTGATATCAAAGATGAGGAGGAAAGCTCTGTATTGGGAACTTGTAGGGGCTTATGCATTACTCAATTATTACTTCTGGGAGCCATTGATAGTATCCAGGTCTGTTTTTTTTTTTCTCTCTCTCTCTCTCTCTCTAAATCCTAAACTTTTAAATCTTCAAGAACTTTTTCCTAATAGAACCACTATATAATTGCAGAAGAAATACTGGAGCAAGTTGAAAGCACCACAGAAGATTGCTATAATGGACATTTTGTTGTCTGCATTAGAATTTGCAGCTTCCTACAATTCATATACAAATCTCAGAACACGCATGCACCAAATTTCTGATGAGAGGTAGGATGAAAATTTGTGTGCAAGTACTTTTCTCTGAAATTTATCTCCTTCAAGAACATAGTTTCTGACTATCCAACCATTGGACAGGCCACCTTTGAATCTTCTTCGCCAAGAGTTAACAGGAACTTGCATATATCTGGACCTCTTACAGAAAGCAACTTCCCAGTTTCCTGCCAATCAAGAGGGACTTGCAGAAACTAATGATTCAAGCGCTGAAGAGAATGTTGAAGGATTAGCGGAAGACAAACTTGTGTCTTTCTGCGAACAAGTACTCAGGGAGGCATCTGAGCTGCAGTCCAGTTCTGGAGATGTGACTAATATGGATATTCACCGTGTTCTGGAGTTACGATCTCCAATAATTGTTAAGGTATGAACTGTAAACGGCTGTCTTTTTTTCTTTCTACCAAAATGGCTTATGGTTGCCTCCTTCATATTACAATATGTAACTGCATATTGTAGTAATTACAGATGTAAATTTTCTTACTGTTTTGACTTTTCAGGTGCTCAAAGGCATGTGCTTTATGAACCCACAGATTTTCAGAAGACATCTGAGAGACTTCTATCCTTTGCTTACAAAACTTGTATGCTGCGACCAGGTAATTCCCTATTTCCTCGTTTGTTAATTCAATACTGCCATATTCATGCTTTGATATTCACTTCAACAGTAAATCATTTACTAATTAGAGATTAGGATATGTTTGGGGAAACTTATAATTGCTTTCATTTCTTCAGATGGATGTTCGTGGAGCTCTCGTTGATCTGTTTAGGGCACAACTGAAAGCACTTCTGCCCTAGCTGCTGTTTCCTTTTCTCGCCACCTTGACTAGCATCCCAAACATCAGCATCACCACTTCAAGCCTTTATACACTGATTGTCTAATTTTGTTCGGCTAATATTCTTTCTCCAGAGCCTATAAATATCATTTTCTTCATATAGAGGTATATGATCTTATTTCAAATTTCACCATCCCCAGTAAATTTTGTTGTAATGATGTTAATGTAGAAAAGGAAGTAGACAGAAAGGGGAGAACATAGATTTGAGTCGTATAGTCGTCATTTTTGTTATTATTTAATGCAAGTATCTCTGATTAAATACCCAGAAATAGATATCAGTTATGAAAGCTATTTGTTCGTCCTAAATAATGTTTGATAAACTAAATGAAAAGCTTTTATGGTGGTTTCTAACTAGGAATAGCAGAATACTTTTTCTTTTAGGTTAGCTTGTAACAAAGTGAAGGGAGATCACTATTGGGACTTTACCTGTGCAGCTTTTATAGATAGGAAACGTGCATTTCTTCCGTGTTGGTTTTCGTTTCCTATCCAAGAAACACTAGCACCAAAATATGGTTTACAACATGTTCACTCTTCTTTTCTTGATGGATTATTCTTGCTATCGTAATAAGCTCAGAAACCATTCAGTTCCTCATATGGTTCCCTTACCTTTCCTCTCTTAAAAGCCATTTGTTCTCCTTTTAGGTCTGTTAAATCCAAAGTGGTGCTTCCTATCTTTCGAGCCGGATTGAAAGGCATACAAAAATAACATGGGTTTTCGTTACCTGTATATCTTGTTGCTTTGCTTATTTAGTGAAGGTCTTTTGAGAGGCGTTCGTGGTGGCTTTGCTTGCAACTGGGGAACCCGGGCGACTCACCCATTGCCATCTACTATAGTTGTGAAACTTTTGAAGGACAATGGGTTCAGCAAAGTGAAGCTATTTGAAGCTGATCCTGGGGCGCTTGAAGCTCTAGGAAATTCCGGTATCCAGGTAATGCTGGGAATACCCAATCGCGAGTACCGTTACGATTGCTGTAAATGGGGTGTATCAGAAAATGAGCTCATGTCTTCAGTCTTCCATGCCATATGATCGCCTTAATTGCTCCTGAGTTTACTTCAACTCATTTTGCTTCTTCTTCGTCACACTTCGTGTATAAGAAAGGAACTGCATCTAGGGTAAGTGTCGATTTTACTGTACATCTGAACTAACAAAGTCCAAAAACCAAAAGTTAAGTTTACTTGGAGGCGGGTTTTGTTGATGAGTGTATATCATATATATCTTCAGATCAACTTCTGGGAACATGGCATTGGTGTAACTGAGAGGCATCATCCATTCATGCCGCTTCAGTCTCTATTTTTCGGACTTGCATTGTAGTTTCATAATCCGAAGCCTTCATGTTCTAAACCACTCTTTAAATATCATTATCACACACAAAAAAAAAATTAACGTTACTCATGCACTAGCAAAATCTGAAATGTTTATTAACTACAGACAAAAATCTGAAAGAATGATGGCATCGCTATGTGGAGAGTCTGAAATAATAATAATAATAATAATAATATTAATTTTAGGAATCGGGATGCAAAACACTACTATAATACAAACAGACAATGCCTAACAAATCAAAACGAAGGGCTGAACTAGCAGACATCGGCAGTGAATGAGACCACGCCTGAGGTACACCGGAATAACCTTGTTTGACAAGAGCATCAACAAGAAAATTAGCAAATTAGCGTTGTGCTTAACATGTCAAAGGGTAATGTAATGAAAGTTAGAGGCTAAGTTGGTGATGTCCCGAACCACTGTCTTTTGATGCACCAAGGGTTCTTGATCTTCACTCTACTAGCAATGCTGCTTCATAAGTCACCCTCAATGTTAATATGTGAAAGACCATAGAGAATTGCAGCCAGCAAACCATCACGTAAAGAATTTGATTACCAAGTTGCAACCCAATTACCTATATGAGAGGCCCAAAATCCCCAAATAAATATAACAAGTGGATAAATTCTTTATGGCTCACGTTCTGACCAACTCATACTAGTAATTAAAGTTGTAACATAAGTTCAAAGTTGTAAAAATATTTATTTATAACACTAATTTTAAAGTGATAAAATGTGTCATTAAAGTGATAATTAAATATTCATAATGATAAAAAAAATAATGCATACAATGCATTAACACATTATAGTCTTACCTAACAAATAAGCGTTATAATAAAAGCCGAGCACACTTTTCATGTATAAGCAAAACATCACTAAGGGCCCAAGATCGAAACTCATTGTCATTAACTCTCATGTCATAAGCCGTCAAGGATGAGGGTATATATGTGTGAAACACAAAAAATAAAAATAACATTTGTAATAGAAGATTTAACAAGACATATTTTAACATTAGTGTGTCAAGTAGTTGAGAGTTGAGGGTGAACAAGTAGTTGTTGGTTTGTTTATGTTGTTTTTGACTAAATAGACATTTTCTCTTAAGTTAATTGGTGATTTTAAACGTCCCTTGATGGCTAAATCTATCGAGACTACGGATATTGAGCAGAGTTTCACAAGTTAACATGGTTGATTAAAAATTTTACTCAATACCACGCGAATCCAAACCGACCGGTCCTGATATTCAGAAGCAACAATGCAAGAGATGTATTTCAGTTGTAGAAAAAAATTTTAAAAAAAACTTATCATAAAAGAAAAAAAAGTAAGATATAGAAAAGAAAAAATAATATAAAATACGAAACGGGCAGACCCATTAAGAAAAGCCCATTGGGCAATCTGGAACTATAAAGGCTAATTCGAGCCCGTTGAGAACCAGCCCCATTTTTCGAAGTTCAATCTTTCTCCTTCCCTCTCTTTCTCTGTCCCTCTCAGAATTTTCTTGCAAGAAAAGCTTGCTTTCCATGGCCAGTCAGCACTCTGAGCTTCCATCGACCAACAATGGGCAAGGACAAGCCGCTTTGGAGCCGCCAATAGCACCACCCGTGCCCCCACCCATACCACCCTGGTACTTCTTTAACCCTTCGACAGAAGAGTCATCCAGACATTTCTACTTCCCAAGATACGAGATGAGGATCTGCCTTCAAATTGCTGTCCAGGATGTCTTCGGAGAGACCCCACAAGATCTTGCACGTAGGTCCCTCATCCCTCTCATTATATTATCTTGGAAATTGAATTCTGGTTCAGCTTTCATTCTTGAATAATCTTGTTTTTTTATGTAATTGAGTCTTCAACATTAAATAATATATACCAGAAAACCTCTAGGTTAAACGTTTACTTTGAGAACCTAAAATAAAAAAGGAGCTTTAAGATCAAGCATTCACATAAAAAAAGGTATAGGATGAGTTTTTTCTTGTTATTTGTAACTGAGTGGTATCTGAGATTATGAGTCGGTTCTTTAAATCTTAAGTAATATCTACCAAAAAACCTGTGGTTAAACGTTTACTTTTGAGAACCTGAAAGAAAAAAGGAAGCATTAGGTTTAAGCATTCACATAAAAGGATCAAATTTTAATGTTTCAGTTTGTGTACAAATTGCACCTGTTATAACCTCTAATCTGATATTTGGTTGATTCTTTACCTCAAGTCAACATGGATATAGCGAAGAGAAACCAATAATGTTTTTTTTCACAGAAAAGTATAGAAAGACTGCACAATGGAACCAATAATGTTTTTTTTCACAGAAAAGTATAGAAAATCTCAAATCTTATATTTGGTTGATTTGGTTAGATATATATAGGGTTTTTTGGTAGATATTACTCAAGATTTAAAGAACCGACTCAGAATCTCAGATACCACCCAGTTACAATAACAAGAAAAAGCTCATCATATACCTTTTTTATGTGAATGTTTGATCTTAAAGCTTCTTTTTTTTTATTTCAGGTTCTCAAAGTAAACGCTTAACCCAGAGGTTTTCTGGTAGATATTATTCAAGATCGAAGAAAGTGACCTGGGTAGACCCAGTTACAGAAACAAGATTATTCAAGAAAGAAAGCTGAACCAGAATTCAATTTCCTAGACAATATAATGAGAGGGATGAGGGACCTACGTGCAAGATCTTGTGGGGTCTCTCCGAAGATGAGGGACCTACGTGCAAGACGATCGTTTCCACTGTGCAGTCTTTCAATACTTTTCTGTGAAAAAAAAAACATTACCGGTTTCTCTTCGCTATATCCATGTTGATCTGAGGTAGAGAATCAATCAAAATATCAGAGAAGAGGTTACACAGGTGCAATTTGTACACAAACTGAAACATTAAAATTTGATCCTTTTATGTGAATGCTTGAACCTAATGCTTCCTTTTTCAACCCGAAGACTCGGGTCACCTTGGTTTCCAGCAGATACTGCAAGCCAACATACATGGAAATCCCCATGATACTTTTTGGTCTGATTTATACCAGTATTATCTCACGCAGGTTCACAACAACCCAAATACAAATACCAACAATGATCAGCCTTCTTCAAACCCTCCTGAGCACTAAGAAAACAGACACAGAAGATGGTCGTTCAAATTTTGTCCAGGTTGTATATAGTGAGTTAGTGGCATTAGTAAATTTGTCAGACTAGGATTGAGACAAGTATTGGTACTTGCTTTGTGTAAGAAAACACCAGCACAGTCAACATATTATTCAGTCACATTTTTTTCTAATTGACATTTTTGCACCTTTGTTCATTATCCTCATCTATTGCATTTATAGGCTAAATGATAGGGCCAATTACATATAAGTTCATTTTGAGACATTTTTTTCCCACATAGATCCACCCCAACATTTTTACCCACATAAGTCCACCTAAGTCTAAATAAAGTTTTGTATTAAGTATTAAAGTTCAACATAATTACAGACTGCCATCCAACAAAAAAAATTAGATTTTCTTCTTTATATTTACAAGAATGCCACTAGTATAAAAAGTCAACAATCACTCTCATTTCGGAACAATGTCCGGCGAGATTTCCAGCTAACCTCCGGCAAGGTTTCCGGCCGACCTCCGACGATGACAAAAATTACTACTACAAGCTAAAAAAGCTACTACCACCAGCTATAAAAGCTACTATCACCGCCTACAAAAGCTACTACAAAAATTTCCGGCCGACCTCCGGCGAGATTTCCGACCGACCTCCGGCGAGATTTCTGGCCGACCTCCGACGATGACAAAAATTACTACTACAAGCTAAAAAAGCTACTACCACCAGCTATAAAAGCTACTACCACCGCCTACAAAAGCTACTACTGTGAGGTTTCTGATGAAAACAAAAGCTACTACCACCAGCCACAAAAACTACTACCACAAGCTACAAAAGCTACTACCACCGCCTACAAAAGCTACTACTGTGAGGTTTTCGACGAACACAAAAGCTACTACCACCAGCTACAAAAGCTACTACCACCAGCTATAAAAGCTACTACCACCGCCTACAAAAGCTACTACTGTGAGGTTTCTGATGAAAACAAAAGCTACTACCACCAGCCACAAAAACTACTACCACAAGCCACAAAAGCTACTACCACCGCCACAAAAGCTACTACTGTGAGGTTTTCGACGAACACAAAAGCTACTACCACCAGCTACAAAAGCTACTACGTACCACCAGCTACAAAAGCTACTACCACCAGCTATAAAAGCTACTACCACCGCCTACAAAAGCTACTACTGTGAGGTTTCTGATGAAAACAAAAGCTACTACCACCAGCCACAAAAACTACTACCACAAGCTACAAAAGCTACTACCACCGCCTACAAAAGCTACTACTGTGAGGTTTTCAACGAACACAAAACTACTACCACCAGCGACAAAAGCTACTACCACCAGCTATAAAAGCTACTACCACCGCCTACAAAAGCTACTACTGTGAGGTTTTCGACAAACACAAAAACTACTGCTACCAACCACAAAAGCTACTACCACAAGCTACAAATGCTACTACAACCGCTTACAAAAGCGACTACTGTGACGTTTCCGACGAACACAAAAACTACTATCACCAACCACAAAAACTACTACCACCAGCTACAAAAGCTACTACCACCGCCTATAAAAGCTACTACTACCGCCTACAAAAACTACTACTGTGAGGTTTCTGACAAAACACAAAAACTACTACCACCAGCCACAAAAGCTACTACCACCAGCTACAAAAGCTACTACTATCGCCTACAAAAGCCACTACTGTGAGGTTTCCGACGAAACACAAAAACTACTACCACCAGCCACAAAAGCTACTAGTCTATTACTACCAGCTATAAAACTACTAGTCTATTACTACCAGCTATAAAAGCTACTACCACCGACCACAAAAGCTACTACTACCAGCCACAAAAGCTACTACCACCGACCATAAAAGCTACTACGACCGGCCACAAAAGCTACTACCACAGGTCACAAAAGCTACTACGACCGGTCACAAAAGCTACTACCACCGGTCACAAAAGCTACTACCACCGGTCACAAAAGCTACTATTACCTGCTACAAAAGCACAAAAACTGCTACCACCAGCTACAAAGGCTATTACCACCGGCTACAAAAGCTACTACCATCGGCTACAAAAGCTACTACCACCGGCTACAAAAGCTACTACAATGATAATTCTGATGACCTTCGATGAGGTCACAAAATATTGTGTCGCCGACAAGAAAAGCTACTACCACTGTCAATAAAAGGTACTATCGCCATGAACAAAAGCTACTACATCCAGCAACAAAAGCTATTAACTCTAGCAACAAAAGCTACTTCAAAAACAAAACTACTACCGTCAGTAACAAAATGTACCACCGGTAGCAACAAAAGCTACAACCATGCATAAAAAAAGCTACTATGTACCAAGTAATACAAATTTAATCAATGTGTCAAAAATATACTATTATAGTGTGAGAAATATACCATCATAATGACGAAAATATACTATCACTGTTGAAAATATACTATCATACAATGAAACTAAGACATAATTATAAATCTTGATCCCATTCATTTCCTACACTATCAGAACACAATTTCGTGATGTCTCGTTCACTCGATTTCTATCGAATTTGAAACTTGGAACTCCTCCAGTACTCATTCTCAATTCACAGCAGTCCACTCAATCAATAATATTGTCACTGTGTCAAAAAAATACCAAGACAAACATAAAAAAATACTATCAGTGTATCAAAAAGATACTACGTACATAAACATATTCAATATGGCTCGCAGGTAAGTAATCGGTAACACAATCATCAACCACACAAAGCAGTAATAATCGAAATAATATGGCGACAAATGCAAAACTACAAAGAATGAGTTCCTAAATGCTTCATACCATAACTCACAGACCACCCAACGTATAAATAAGAAAGAAAAGAACAATAGACTATTAAGAATTTAAATGCAAGTAGAATTGGTTTGAGTCTATTACATTACAAAGTGGCATTATTACCAATGTTACAACAAGATAAGCCAAAGGCAAGTCCTGACAGTAACCAAATCTTGTGTGCGACTAGTGTGATATACTGTTAAAGGAGGCCATGTACCAACTAATTACATAGAATCATGCCAGTTATTCAACCAAGAATACAAACTACAGCTTAATTCATGTGACTATCTCTATTCAGTATACTGAAACACAAACAATGTCTTCCCCAGTGAATAATTGATTATTTCCCTGTATGAGCCGTGAGCCAATGCCACAAATGTAAGATGTAACAGAATACATGACATACCTCAGACCTTTTCCACACCTAAAAGCCCAATCAAATTGAAAATTCAAACAAATTATCATAATCAGATCCTCAATGCAACTCTATCCATCCAGTACTTGCCAAAAAAACAATCCAATCTCACTTCATACCATAACTCATAGGTTCCTCGTCTAAAATCCACAGCAAACAATAGAGTATTCAGACTCAAATTCATAGAATCATAGCTCAATTCCTATAGAAAATTCAGCAGTATATGAATCTAGGTTTTCTTCAACAAAAAATTCAATTCACAGCTAAACACTATGTAAAGGAAGACTGAATCAGTGGCCGGTGACTACAAACAACGACGAATATTTCTATGACTACAATCTAAAAGCGAGCGATGGTTGCTTACCAGAAGAAGCGAGTCCTGCTCGGTAATCTCCGCCTCCTTCAGTTTCTGAGCCACAAACTGTAAGCAAGATTATTAAGTAAAATAGTGAGATTAAGACTGAATTAAGCTTTAAAAGCAGTAAGGCTTAGATCAAAGAAGATTGCTGAGGATGAAGGAAGAGCTCAGAGATCTTCCGAAGGCTTACCATGGCTTCAGATCTTTATCGGAGAAATGATGTAATCGGAGCAGCAAGAGAGAGAAAGAGAAGAGAGAGAGAGAGGAGGAGGTAGACCACGTCGTCGGAATCGGTTTGACCTTTGCGTTGATGGGATGCAGTCGAGATCGAAGCGGAGGTCATCGAGGAGTCTTCGACGGTGGATCCAGAAGTCATTGTCGAGGCGGCGGCGACTTCGTTACGGCCACGGCGTCGGAATCGAAGCGGAAGAATAGAGAGAGAGAGTATTATCGCAAACGAGAGGAATAGATTTGCTGTAAAGAGAGAGGGTATTTTAGGTACATTGTAAAAGTAAAATGACATATTTAGACTTAAAAGTGGATTTATGTGGGTAAAAATGTTTGGGTGGACTTTTATGAGAGAAAATGTCCTAAAGTAGACTTATATGAAATTTTCTATAAATGATATTTCTCCACCATATATGCCTGCATCAGAATATATACATGAATTCAAAGGGTAAATGACAATATGTTTCAGGGGGTTGCACAAGATATGATCACTTCTCTTTATTTTTCCTTCCAATTCTAATAGATAAACTCAGGAAAGCCAGTTTTTTTTTCTAATATAAGTTGCCACAAATAGGGATAGATTAAAAGAATGCTCACCTAACTATTGAAAACATTTTGAAAAATAACAACATTCTATGGTGTTGAAATAAAAACCTTCTATGGAGTTGAAAATCTTTGAGTTTGTCCAAGACCTGCATAAAGTATCATACCAGTCCATGGTGATTTTTCTGTAACTTGAACAAGACTACTGAATTGATAGCATTAGATATATTTTTGACAACAATTACCTGGTTGTTTCCTCCACCAACCAGATTTGTCTTGTCATTTTTCTGAACCGTTTGATTACTCAGGGTTGTCAACTGTGCTTCCAATAGTTTTGTTCAAAGAGCAGGTTAGCAACATGTCAGAGTTAGGCACTTGAACATAGGACAACTGTTGGATCTGCTACAAAGCTTAATCTGCTAAATTCTGCCAACAGATCCCCTATGTATTTGCTGTCATCTAACCCAATATTGTCCTCCGAATAACAAGAGCATGCACATTAGGGAAACACTTGACTGAATGCAATAATAGGAAGCCATCCAGGAGAAGTTAAAAAATGTACCCTTTCCGAGGTCAGGTTCGTCCCAACTTTTTGGCATTCGAACAGACTGCAGCTAGAATATGCTGACAATTTGATTATCCCTGCAAGTTCCTGCAAATTGGACTAGAACTAATAAGATTGGAGAAATGTTAAAAGAACAAACTTGAAATTGGAGTGAACTTGATAAGGACTAGAAGGTCATAAATATGGTAAAGCCCAAGCAGATGCCATTAATCATTCAGACAATTTTGGGATTCACAGTGGCAACACTGTAAAGTTGAGCTTGAATTACCTCAACAGCATCAGCCACTTTTGTTGCCATCCTAAATGAGATTCCTTGGAAGTAATCTACATACCCACATATATGAACTCTAGTGAAGAAAAATTTAAACTTTTAATCTGTTACACATACCTCTGAGATTCAGGGCTTGAAGATTTTGAATATTTGCTGACCGGGCCTTCATCTGGGGACTATGGATTCAGGGATTCGAGATGTTTTTCTGATGAATGACTAGACTTTGAGCTTGCTTAAAAATACATTTCTCTTTTTTCTAATTTAAAGGAACACGGGCCCTTCAATGTTAGGTACCCACATACTTTTGGAGGAGCCAACGTACAAATTCCACATTCACAAGGAGTCGGGATTCCAATACCAATTGAAACTTAACTCGATTCCTGTAACTAGTCACAACACACTATCTATACAGTGCATCCGTGAAGGAAGGAAAACAAAGTTCCGATCCTGAAACCAGGATATCAAGCCTAGGCTTACTCAGATTGAGGTATGTATGGGTTATATATCTTAATGTTATCGCTCTGATTTCACCAACAACTCTGATTACGACAAACATATATAATGTTATTCGATCGGTCTTTAATGTTTCATTGATTTTTTTTCAAAAGAAATTGGTGTATACACGATAAGAGTTTTCTTTTACTTTCCTTTCGATTCATCCAGATATATACATGGTGCCGAGTAGCGATGTATATATCCAGAGTTTTCTTTTACCTTCCTTTCGATTCATCCAGATTCATCCAGAGTTTTCTTTTACCTTCCTAATAACAAAAGGCTCAAAAGGCAAGACGATACCAAGGAACGTAAAGAGCAGGCGATGGCCGCGGACACATTGCTGCCTTACCTTCCGGACCTTATTGTCGAAAAGATTTTCCGACTCATTCCCACTAAACTAGCCATACGCTCAAGCATTGTTTCCAAACGATGGGCAAGCGTGTGGTCTTTGGGAGTCCCCTTCTTATATTTCGATGACGAGGGAGAATCCGATGACCGCAGGAAGCAGTTGTTCATGGACTTCGTAGAAAGCTGTTTGAAACATTTTGAGAGAACCAAGCTGTTGGAGTTGGACAGGTTCATGCTTCGTATGAGATATAATTGTGAACTAATTGACTCGACAAGAATAGACAAGTGGTTTAGTTTTGTGGTTGATAGATGCGTCAAGGAGTTATATATCAGCATTTTAAGTTCAGTCGCCAAAGAAACCACATACTCCTGCATACCCCATACCATTCTCAATGCCCAATATCTTACTCGTCTGAATCTGCAGCATGTCCGAATACCGGAGAGTACTGATCTGATAAGCCTCCCGTTGTTGAAAATTATGACCCTATACGCTGTGTTGTTTGATTGCAACATGGATTTCGATAGATCACTACGGAAGGGCTGTCCTTCCATCAAGCATTTGTTGCTAGTTTCGTGTTCTTTTAGCTCAGTTGGGGATGGGTGCCGCATTGCTGTCATTAATTCCAGTCTTGAATACTTGCAGGTTAGCTATTGCGAGTGCATGTATATTAACGTTGAAGCTGAAAATCTTGAATCTTTTGCATTCATTTCAGTATTTCCTCAACTAAGTTCAATCTACTTGAGTGATGAATGCGTCAAGTTGAAAAATATCGGTGTTTATGCTCACCATTCGGACAAGACTAGCTTCAGAATGCCCGGAAAATGTCCACATAATTTGAAGGCCATTATTGATATTCCAAATCTCCTACATCTTACATACAATGGTTATTTGCTGCCTAATGATGTAATCTCTGTGAACGCTCGAAAGCGATTTGATGCAAGTCTCACGCTTAATTGGGATGATGATGACCAAGGTCTAGAACCTCCAAGGACACATTTTCCAACTTGGAGAAATCTTCTTCAAAACTTTAGTTGCTGCAATGAAGTAGAGCTAGATATCCATCATGATGCCGTTGCTAGAGCTCTCACATTTCCAGAAAATTTCAGGAAGACATTCTCTCCACCGTTACTTCATATCCAGCGTCTAAAGGTCTTCATTGTGCGTCTTCGTTGTCCGCAAACAATGGCCGGAATTTCTGCCTTCACGGACTCCTTGCGTTGGATGGCACCACATGCACTTATTTCATTAGCTTACTGGGACTATGGTGAGTTTGATTCGGACTATGGTGAGTTTGATTCTTCAGGAGAAGATGAATAATTATTCGTTTTATTTCTTTTAAACATTGGTTCATTTTCGTTCCAAACTCAATTGACAATGATGTTATATCCTATTTAGTATTTACTGTATGTCATATAGCTCCACATTTGAATTCAGTACGAGTCTTGAGGTTATATTGTAAAAAGATGATGAGACAAGTAGAAGCATGTAATATATCAGTTGTGAAAGCTATTTGTTCTTCCTAAATTATGTTTGATAGTACTATTCAAAAAGTTCTTACGGTGGTTTCTAACAAGGAATGGCATAAGACTTTATTTGGTTAGTTTGTAACAAAGTGAAGGGAGATTACTAAAGGGACTTTTCCCTTCGCAGCTTTTATAGTTAGGAAAAGTGCATTCCTTCTGTGTTGGTTTTCGTTTCCCATCCAACCAAAATATGGTTTGCAACAAGTTCACTCTATTCTTTTCTTGATGGATTATTCTTCCTAATGTAATAAGCTCAGAAGCCATTCAAACGGGTTGTTCCTTATGTATTCCTTTACCTTTCCTCTCTTAAAAGTCATTTTTCCTCCTTTTAGGTCTGTTAAATCCAAAGCAGTGTGCTTCCTATCTCACAAACCATATTGAAAGTCATACGGAAACATGGGTTTTCGTTACCTGTATATTTTGTTGCTCTGCTTATATAGTGAAGGTCTTTTGAGAGGCGTTCATGGTGGCTTTGCTTGCAACTGGGGAACCCGGGCGACACACCCATTGCCACCTACTACAGTTGTGAAGCTTTTGAAGGATAATGGGTTCAGCAAAGTGAAGCTATTTGAAGCTGATCCTGGGGCGCTTGAAGCTCTAGGAAATTCCGGTATCCAGGTTATGCTGGGAATACCCAATGAGTTCCTGGCGGCACTCGCAAGTACTGTTACAATTGCTGAGACGTGGGTGTATCAGAATGTCTCGAACTACATATCCAAATACGGAGTTGATATAAGGTAAAAGACAAAGCTTTGATGCTCTAAATTTGATGCTATGCATTTTTTTACTACTATAGCTACAAGTTCGTTCTAAGAACATATTGAGAAAACATGTTCGAACTCAATTTTATTTGACATGTCGATCTATCTAGGTATATTGCCGTAGGAAATGAACCATTCCTCAAAACCTACAAAGACACATTCCTCAAAACCACATTTCCGGCACTCCAAAACATTCAAGCAGCCCTCATAAAGGCCGGGCTAGGGAGACAAGTGAAGGTCACCGTTCCACTCAATGCCGACGTCTACCAGACGGACACCGGTCTTCCCTCTGGTGGCGACTTCCGGTCCGACATCCACAGCCTCGTGCTCTCCATCATTAAGTTCCTAAGTGACAACGGGGGTGCTCTCACTATCAATATCTACCCATTCCTTAGTCTCCAAGCTGACCCTGACTTCCCTAAAGAATATGCCTTCTTTGACAACGGTGCAAAACCTGTTGTGGATGGCTCCATTTCCTACACCAATGTTCTTGACGCCAATTTTGATACCTGCATTGCTGCCCTGGAAAAGAATGGCTTCCCCTCTTTGCCTGTTATTGTCGGAGAAATCGGGTGGCCGACTGATGGTGACCCCAATGCTAACGTAGAAGATGCAAGAAGGTTCAATCAAGGCCTTTTGGGTCGTATAGTTGCAGGGCAAGGCACCCCAAAGAGGTCAATCCCGCCTGACATATACATATTCGGACTCATTGATGAAGATGCCAAGAGCGTCCAACCTGGAAATTTTGAGCGGCATTGGGGCGTCTTCAACTATGATGGATCACTTAAATACTCCTTGGATATAGGTATATTCTTCGAAACTTTGGTAATGTCTTTGAAAATTTTCGATATTTTCTGAGTAGTTTCATTCATATCTTTCATCTAGATTGATATTATATGATTTATATCAAGAGTAATCTTCATTTGCGTGCTATGTAGTTGAAACGTTAAGTTTCATTCAAAAAAAAGAAACGTTATGTTAGTACAATTTGACAATCCTCAACATTGGTGCTAACTTTGACATGTACCTTGAACACAGGCAATGGAAAAGCTATGGTCGCGGCTAAAGGAGTGCAATACTTGGCAAGACAATGGTGCATAATGTCACCTACAGCAAGCACTTCCGACCCCAATTTGGCCGGCAGCATTAACTATGCTTGCTCTTATGCCGATTGCACTAGTCTTGGATATGGTTCTTCTTGCGGAATGCTTGACGCAAGGAGCAATGCTTCTTATGCTTTCAATATGTACTACCAAACCAAGGACCAACGCAAAGATGCGTGCCAATTCTCGAATCTTTCGATCACCACAAATGTCGATCCATCTCCAGCGTCGAGTGGCCAGAACACGACTTGTCGATTTGAGATCATGATCGATCTGTCCAAGCACCAGAAAGCTCCTAGACGGCCTCCTTCTTCAGTGGCTGCAGGACTTAGTGAGCATAGCTCCCAAACAGTTGTGATGGCATTACTTGTCCTTGTATTATTGTCCACATTGATCATCTAAGTTTTAAGTGTCCACATTGTCCGAATTGGACTTTCTTGTGAAGTTGCACTTCCTCGAATCATTTGTCCTCAATCAAGTAGTGATACGGTATATCATACATGTAACATTTCTTTTCTCGCACCTAACTTTAAAGATTTTTTAAAAAAGTAATATTGTCACACAGATAACGTGTCTTTACATGTTTCACATTCCTCAACTTATCTATGCATTTCTTTATGGTCATAAAGAAAATGAATGCAGAGATGTAAAACTTCAAGTAACTCTCCATTATCACTTCTTTTACTTGCATTTTCATCTCCCTCTTTTACAATCTACAAACTTTGGCTCAGAGTTGCAGGGTTTCTCGGAGCACGAAGCCATGAATATACCCAACCCCATTTAGAAGCTTTTCGCGTTTTGATTTTCGAAAGCGTTTTAGGGTTTTTTCTGGGTCCAATCAAATCAAATCAAATCAATCAATGGTAGTTGGAGTGTGACTGGGTTTTGTTTTGGGAAAATCGTTATGTTGGTTTTGAAACGTCTAGGCGCCGTTAACCACCTCACACACCCTTCAAAGCTCCAACCTTTATCACCTCCTCGTCTTCTTCCCCGATCCACCTCTATGACCGCGTACTTGTACGGCCATAACTGTAAGGGATTCCACTCCCAATCCCCGATTCCTCCGCCGCCGCAGAAGCCCTATTGGCCGTTGGGTCGACTGGCGTGGCGGATTCGGAGGAGTGATAGAGGTGATTTGAGCGTCAAGTGTTGTGCTGGGAGTGAGAACAATAGATTGAAGAGTAATGCTGTAAGGGACGTGGATTTGGAGATACGGAGATCCGGGGAGGTTAGGTTTCCGGTGAGGAAGAGTAACGGGTTTCATAGTCAGAGTTTGGGGAGGGAGAAGATTGTGGTGGCGGTTGATGTGGATGAGGGTGTGTAGCTTCTCTCACCTCTTGTTTTGGTTCGGTTTGTTTTCGATGATATCTGTTGATTGATGTTGTGTTTGTATGTTTGGGTGTGCAGTTCTGGGGAACTTTGTGTCGGCGCTCAACAGTTTCATTGCTGATCGTTACGCGGCGAACCATTCGGTTTCGGAGTACCATGTGTATGAGTTTTTCAAGGTATTTTTGCCTGGAAATTAAGTGACTGAGTTGATGGATTAGTGCTATATAATGTTAGGATATGTTTTCTGAATATATGTTTGTTTGTTGGGGAAATGTTTACGTTTTAGTGAGCATATTGTGATGGATGGTATTGTTTATGTTGCAGATATGGAATTGTTCCCGTGATGAAGGTACTGATACTGTGCCCATTATCCTTTTTACTGTCCTGCATTGTAATGTGGTTATGTAATCATTGTCATTATGATCAGCATTTTCTGATGTTAGAGGACATGCTTCAGAAAAGAAAGTAAAAAATAGAGGACTTTTAGCAGCTAATGTAGTTGACCTTTACATATAATGAATTACATCTCGGATCGGGTCGTGTCTGAATCTAAAATGAATCACCAGATTCTCTTGATGTCAAGGTCAGATCTTCGGGTGCATACCTGTTGATTTAATCAGACATTTGACTTGACCAACTGGATATCTTAGAATATAGTTATCTCTTAGTTCTGTGAACATTTTCAACATGGATTGTATAGTAATGTTTTATATTGCATGTAGGTAGATATTAGAAGTAGAAACTAATGACCTGATTATTGATTTGATTCTGCTTTCTAGACTTGTACCTGCAATGTTATACCCTGTTATATCTTTCATCAAGTCTTGAAAATATTTAGGTGGTTGATATTATGTTTTTTTTTTTACAGCCGATCTACGTGTTCACGAGTTCTTTAAAACACCATATTTCAAGACTGGGATCCACCCGCTCCCAGGTGCTAAGGAGACGCTTCATAAGTTGTCAGGATTCTGTAACCTGTCAGTTGTGACGTATGTACAATTAGCTGGGTTCCTTTCAAATTGATTATGTTTACATGAGCATGGACTAACATGTTTCGGCATGTATGCAAAAATTAAAAGGTCTCGCCAGAATGCAATCAAGGACCATACAATTCAATGGATTGAAAGTCATTTTCCGGGACTATTTCAGGAGATTCACTTTGGGAACCACTTTGCTCTACATGGAGAGTCAAGGCCTAAGTCAGAAATATGTAGGTATGTTACAGATTCTACAGTCCAAAGTGGATGTGGTGTTCAAATATCCTTTTCCCCAAACCAAAATCATATGGTGCATGTTTGCATGCTTGCTCGTTTTGTGGAGTACCTTACAGTATCACTACAGGCTCTGTTCTGATGATATGGATTTGCAGGTCTCTAGGAGCAACGGTTCTGATTGATGACAATCCAAGATATGCACTTGAATGTGCCGAAGTTGGGATCAGGGTTCTACTTTTTGATTTTGAGAACTCATATCCCTGGTGCAAGACCGATTCTGTTGATCTACATCCCCTGGTGACCAAGGTTCATAACTGGGAAGCAGTGGAGAAGCAATTAATGGCATGGGTTACGTCGTAGGTTTTTCTGACATCTTACAAGATTGATCACTAGTTTGTCATGATACGTTGAGCTCATTCTAATGCTTGGCAAGCACCTCATGGGAAAAAGCAAACCTGTATTAGTCTTGATTAAGAAACTTTATGAAGTCCAGGCAAATAGGTTTGGTTTTTCTGGTGAAAACTGTCGTAGGAGAATGATGAGAGATGAAGAAAAAAAAAAAAAAAGATTCCCTCTTCAGAGTCCCTTGAAGTAAAACTAGTTCTCAGATTGATACTTATGATGGAAGGCGCACACTTATGGTATTGACAGATAACACAATGTCAACTGGTCTAGCCAGGACTGGTTTTTGTTCATTATCTTTTTATATCTAGGAAGAGAGTAGGGCTAAAGGGAAAACTCAAAAGAGATGTATATATGGATGATGGCGAAATTAATTCAACAATTTTTATTCATGTGATTTCAAGAAGGCTGTTTGAAGCCATTCTTGTTTAATTTTGAAGTGTACGAATTCTAATTCTAATTTTTAGATTGTTCTTGATCTTATTCTTTACTATCATCCTAAAACTAGAAGGGCAAGGCGTTGCCATCTCCAATTGAAGCGTGCAAGGTGTAAATAGATGTTCTATTTTGAAAATTGCAACCCTCATTTAGTCATTGTTACTGTTCATGCAAATAGTGAGTTGTATATGTAAACCATCTCCAACCGAAAATGTGCAAGTAAATCTGGGTTTGTGTTTGCATGTGAGGCAACCTTATCTCATTCTTCCAACAGTTGCATCTAATTGTTCTAGAAACATAAGTTAGTAGTTTGCAATCCAAGGATGGGCCTATGAAGCTTATCTCACCAATTGACGATGGCATTTGGCAAAAATGTTTTAAAGTTTAGTATGCAACCTCCCATTGGAGATGGCCTTTGGAATTTTTCGAGTTTTTTCGTCGGCAAACTATACATGGGTCAATTAGAGGCCATGAGCTCATTCATGGTTATTCATTGAGACATATGATCAAGCGTGTCAAGTTTATTATTCACAATGTTATTTTGCATACAAAAATGTAGCATTAGGAAGCTCCTCCAGTTTGCAAGTAGTGCGTTTTCCACCAAGAAAGCTTTGCAAAACCTTGTCATTGGAGCCGCGTTACATATTATATGTTCAACTATGTGTGACTGCCACACTGTTGTTCTGTGATTCCACCTGGGGAGTTCTGTTTCCAATCGGGCAACTCCATGAAACTTGATGCGGAATTGAGTCTATACATATAGGAAGAAGGCAGGAAAGTTGATAATTTGGATCACTCGACCTTCTCCATTACCTTGATGCCATATGCTTGTATGATATCCATGGCTGCAAAGACCACAAATTACTACATTTAAACACCATTTGTTGATAAACGGCTAATCTAAAAAACAAACAAGCTTCATCGTTTGGTTACCTGGGACGTATACTTCAGGTTCAAGAGGCCTCAGGATACCTCTTGTTTTGATCTTGTTTCCAAGTATGAGCTGCAAAACCACAATTGAGGTATACTCATTTAGGCACTATTATCTCCCTCTACAGTGTAATGAATAAAAATGTGTGACAAAGTACCAGAGCTCCGATGGCTGCCGGGATACCAACAGTGTAAGCCATGGCGGTGACCATTTTACCATTCCTAATTGTGCCAAATTCCAGTAAAGTGGCACTGTGTTTCTCTTTGAGTTTGGAATCCGGGAACTCGACCTCCACTTCATGATGTAAAAGCACCATATCCTGTGACCAAAAATCCCAAAAGTTGCAGTAGCACATAATTTTGGCCACTAAAATCTGTACTTGAATTTTGCTGATGAGGAATTTACCTGTTCTGTGCTGGAGTATGCCAACATATCTTCCATGAGGAGACAGCTGACATCAAAAGCACTTTTGCAGGACGCAGGAATTTCTTTCTGCTCATGCAGTCCCAAAAATCTATTCCACACAAAGTAACAATTCAGTCCATTGAAGCGTTACTTGTTACTGAAAGAATGGGGCATGGCAAGAGATAATGAGCTTACATTATAGTTTTAGCTGCCCTTGCTGCACTTTCTTGCTCTTTACTGTATCCAAGACTGATAATCCTTTCACTTATGGCTTTCTCTCCTTTCAGAGATCCATCCACTTCTTCACTTGTCATTTTAAGAAGATCAGACAAGAACATCTGGAATGTGGGTTTCTTTCCATCCTTAAAAAGTGGATGAGGTTCGGCTTCAAATAAACCAATTCTTGACAGTATTCCCATTATTTGGCCAAACCCTATTCGAATGATTCATGCGAAATTGTAAGAAAACAGCACACTGAGCTAACCACCTGATGTCTTTGTTATCCTACTTAACAAATCTTGCTTAACAATCAAGCCAAGTCTATACACAAGTGTATATGTCCCAAAGTTAATCTAAAATGTCACGCATGCCATACCTTCATAGCGAAGGGTTCCACGAAAGACGGTTGATGATTCCTTTCCAATGCCATACAAGTCTCCATAAACTAGTGAATTACGATTCGGAAGGCCTTCTAGCGCAAAAGCTGGAAGGCCAGGTATCCGATACTTCACAGCTGAATCGTATAGATTCTTACCTGTAATTTTGTATCATAAAAGTGAAAGGCTGAACAAAGACCTCCAAAATAATGACATCTACCTATGCTAAATAGAACTGATTCCATATTGTGTATAGTCAAATAACAGTGGACTTATCATCTGTTTTCCTCACTTACCATCAACATTTATAATTTCACCGTTAGATTTATAGGTGGCAGGATTGCATCCAGCTCGGATAGCTCCTGCAGGACTCCAGCTGAAATGGTTGATTAGTTACTTACATAGGACTAAAATCAGAAGTTAAAACCCTAGACTTGTCTGTATTGTAACCACTTATCCATTCAAAGCTTGACTACCATGAAGTAAGGAGTGTGCCCAATCCAACAAATACCTGAACTTATATGCTAGAGGATTGTTTGCTGCAGCTGGGGATGGGAGTCCACCACAGTAAGAAATAAAAGACTTTATTTTCCCCTTGCGAACATGTGCTTGGTTGATCATCTTCATCGCCATCATGTGATCTGAAGTAGGACAGAATAATGGAAGGTGATATCATGCCTCCAGAAATCTGTATAGAAATGTATTATGAAGGAATTGTCCATGGTCAGCTAAATCATTACCTATCCCAGGGTCCAACCCCAGCTCACCAAGAATCGTAATACCGGCAGTCTTTGCCTTTTCATCTAGCTTTGACATGGCTTCATCAACATAGCTAGCAGTGACAAGGTGTTTTTTGAGCTGCATGAACATATAACATATTCTTAGCGGTCATGACTAGGAATCTTTCATGATCTCTATGCTTCGGTTCTTTAGAACAAAGTAAAATTAACTTTTGAGACAATGTAAAGTACCTCAATACATGCAGTTGCTACAGTAACATGGCAAAAGGCAGGCAGTAAGCTTATAACAACCTCAGCCTGCATGATGGAAGGAAAAAGGTAAAGAGAATTGACAATGACTCGAGAAATTGTGGACTTATAAGTTAAAACACAATATGTTGAACAAGTATGCATTGAAATTTTCTCAAGTATGCATAACTGCTCTTTCAAGTATTAATCCCGGCATTTTGCAGTACACTTTCAGCATACATGTTCAGTGTACTTCAGAAAAGTAGTTACCTCTGATATATACTTATGAAGAGTACTAGTGTCTGACACATCAAGCTGAACTGGGTTTGCATTTGGAATACCTTCAGTGATCTGCATCCAATCTTCCAGTATCAAACACTCAAATGCAAAAAATGAAAAAAAAAAAAATATAGAGATATATATACAATCTTGCACACCATCCCTTTCTAAACAAACTAAGACTAACATTGTTACATACCTCTTCAGCATCCTTTAGATAGAGAGATGCAACAGTAACTTGAACATCAATGTTTTCCTCAAAGTCACCTTCCATGCATGTTTTATACCATTGTTCGGACGACATTCCACCAATTGATGCTAGCATTTCGGCAGCTGGCTGACAGACCCGTCCTGCTCCAATGATTAGAACCCCGACCTTTTTCGTGTCATTCTCCTTCTTAGCTCCACCTTCCTGGACTTTACCGACCCTCAGTGAAATTTTATTTGCCTCTTGCTTTAACACTTGATTTTCATTTGGATTGGCAAGAGAAGTCAAAGAATCGATAATTTTATTCAGAGCTTCCTCATCATCTGCACCAACCTGTTCATAGCAATGCAATAATATTATGCAAGGTATCTAATTATGTAAGCAAAGAATTTTAGTTTATTCAGACCAAAGTTATACTGCAACTAAATTCAATTCCAAGTAGAGAGCTAATTAGGCAGATAGAGAAAGAGAATAGAAGTAGCATATTCTCTCTCTCCTCTGATCGAACTGGACTTGAGGCCTACTCACTTCGAGTTCTGAGTATGACATAGCATGAGAACTTGGACCAACTTGACACTTCACCAGATGGAAGGATCCACTTGCAGCTTCAATAATATCTAAGGCCTCATTTATCAGAAATTGATCAAACAAGTGACCACTGAGAGATACCTGTCATTTAGAGAGTGAATTCATCAATATTCATCAATAATGAAAGAGGAGCAATTGGCATTTGGCAACATCCAATTATCATGATCCAAAAACTCTAAGATACTTACTAATGTGGTGTACTTCTTGTTAAAGTGGTGACTAGCATGACCTTTTGATGTTTCTCTGCAAATGCAGAAAGATAACATGTGACTAGTCCAATAATTATTAGATCAACAAAAGAAGACAAGAAAATGAAAAACGGGCAAGTGTTTACAATGGGGTATGACACATGAGATGGATCTGAGACTTACTCTGAGTCATCAAATTTTCGCATGCGAGAAATGTATTCATACAATGGAGTAAGTGTTCCTCCATGAGCTATGCAAGCTTTCATCAAGTGTGCAGGTAACTTTCTAATGTCTTTCGTAGAAGCCAAATAGCCAACAAATTCGGATAATATGTCTCCAAAGTGTTTGGAAGCCTTTCCACAACAAATTTCATGAAAATGAGAAGTGTTTCACTTTCTGGTCTTGATGTTTCTTATTTCCTAAATATTATTACAATTACTGAACAAAATGCCTTGATGAAAGGTACCTCTTTTGCAAATTCTGTTGGAAGAATGTCCACAGCTGAACATACCACACCATCACCTTCCATGTCCTGATGGTAAGAATCTTTTACCGGATCATATCTGAGACCATGGTTGAAGAAGATATATAACATAACTTCATTAACTTGTCTATCATTTTGAACATTTATTGTTGATACTATACCTGAAGAACGGTGAGTCAATTTGTGTGGTTTGATTAACAAACTCTATCGATCCACCTATATCACAAGTTATATCAGAGATGCCAACAAGCTTACATCCTTTCCTTGTTAAATCTTGAAACTGCTTGGTACTCAATAATCGAGGAAACCTTTTTTCCCAATACATACAATTCACTGCCAAAGAAAAGGAAAGAATAAAATAGTAATATATTTATCTACGTAAAAATTGAATCATCAATATGAAACGTAATAGACTCATAGTATTTTATTTGCTGGAGAAGTGTAATACAGACCAATTACAGATGCATAAGGAGCTATCTTTTCATGAAAAACTGGGTTGTAGTGTTCTGGATGTGCATAATAATCAGCCTGAAACACAGTACAATAATTTTGGTGAGTATTTTAATATCTTAGATGATGACAACAAGCAAGTAGATAAAAAATGACAGAGTGAACTTACTTTGTCAAATGATTTTTTGGGATCTTTGTGTTCAACCATGTCTTTACAAGTCACAATACAACCATATACTTGGAAGACCCTCTTTGATGTCCTGGTGGGTGGAGCAGCATCCTGGTGGTTAACCAAAAAGGACAACATGTGAAACTCAAGGGCAAGAAGAAATTCCTCATAAACATTTATGCAGAAAGAGTTTGGTTCACACCGTCCCAAATTCTCCTGGAAGTCTGCTTGGCTCTACAAAAGTATGAGGGAGAAGCTTAAATATTTCCTGTGCACCAGAAGAAACTACAGCCGGGAACAAATTGTGATAGAATCAGATCATAAGAACTAGTAAAGTCCTATGTAAGAGCTGAGAAATGTATCATAGTTAGTTACAAGTGAGACAAACTCAGGAATGCACTTGTATATACAATAGCCATAAGATTAGTTCTTGAACCGGAGAACCTATCAGAAATATGAAGCAGAAAGTTGACAACATTGTTAATAGTCACGAAAGGAATGTCGTATTCAATGTACCATTTCCTGAACCGGTGAAGACAAAGACGAGTGGGCAGATTCCTGCCGGCAATCCCAGAGTTGCTATCTCTTCTCCAACAGAAATCACTGCGGCCTTGGCAGCAGCCAAAGATGAATACATATACGGAGCACCCAACGAAAGAAATGGTGTCGAATATCCAAGACTTAGGTACCCTTGAAAAGCAAACATTGTAAGAAAAAGAGCAGAAATAAAGGTTGAAATCAACTAAACATCATAAACAAGAACTGTTGGAACAGAAATGAAAGCACGGATGAACCACTATTTTAAGCTCTAAAGTCACACACATTAAAAGCTAAAAATAATTTTTTCTTGACCCCCAAATTCAATCAATCATAACAAACTGATAAACCAGAATCCAGTAACATACTTTGTCCTAAGCCGCGCAAAAAGTCGATAAATCCAGCTTTACCAGCAAACTTGCCAAATGCCAGCAATCTCCTCCCATGATCCCCAACAATTAGCTCATAATCATACAAAGTGACCCTTTCTTTTAGAATCTGCACCACCACATTAAACATCAACTAACATAAATCAAAACAACCACATCACTATATACATGCACAAAAAGATCACAGAAGATTTGATAAACATCACAATCCATTAGAAACCAATACCTTATCCAACAATGGCATGTTTTCTTTCTGTGCCTTGTGGGTATGTGAGAAAAACGCATAAGCTCTATCCGGAAGAATCATCTCCGGCTGCACCAAAATCCCATACAAAATTGTTTTAACAATTCTTATATGAGCAAAACCAAAAGTAACAATCTTGATTAGTTAGCAAATTAACCTTGGGTTGTTTGATCCCCAAAATGAGGCCACATTCCTTCAAGTCCTCTGAAATCTCACAGCCAACTTCTTCATACAACGCATCATGATGGATGCGCTTCGTCGACGGCTGCACAATGATCCGAGACACACCGGTTTTGTCACTGCCACTGTGAAGCAGCCGAGCACAGTGAGATGGGGTCAATGGTGCTCTTCTCTCCCACTTGTTCACAGTCTCCGAGACGATCCCAACAACCCCATTCCCAAGCATTGTGCATAAAGCTCAAGCTTTGATCGATCAAACAAAACTGAAAACCAGGATCAAACACAGTTCTGGGTTGTGTTTTCTAACTTGTTCTAGTTTCTTGTTTGGTTTGGTGGTTGAGTGAGTCGGAGAGAAAAGAGGAGTTAGAAAGCGAGAAGTGATCACAGATCACAAGCAAGCAGCTTTTTATGAATATGAGTTTGATGGAACGTGGTATGTGACATGTGTGATTTTGGGATTGAACGAATCCATGATAAGGACTATGAATGACGCACTGATATATCGAAGTGATCGAAATAAAAATCCCAAATGCATGAGTGCTTTGGCTATTTGGATCCTACTCGGTTTCACTTTCCGAGCGCCCATATGGCGCCACGTCTCTCTGGTTAGGACAATGACGTTGGTATTTTCCGGTCGGGACAAGTAATCGTGCTTCAATTCCTTGCATGAGCTTCATGACTTCATCCCACCATTGCGTTGCTTATCAAGATTGGATACAATACTATTATTTCCTTTGTGTTTGGTTTAGTGGGGAGTTTATGATTATGTTTTCTCAATTTGTTCTCGGATACAATACACTTTGTTGAGTTAATCTTACAGTTGATCAACTTGATCGGAAATAACGCACAGCCTGAAAGTTTTGAGTGATCAAGAATTCTACAAAGCGAACACACTTAGAAAAGTATGAATGAATGCAAAAGAGTATGCGAGCCAATTGCTAGTCTAATAGTTGTTCTGGTGTGGATATGCTGCACAAAATAACAAAAAAATTTATCGACAAAGAACTCTACAAAGTAAAATCTATACTTACGGTAACTATTTTAAAACTTTATTAGAAAGAAGCACGAACGAATGCAAAAGATTATAGATGGTGAGGACACAAATACATTACCCTAGAATGGAAGAGAGAAAAGAGACTTGCTTATATGCTTGCTTATGTATCAAGAATTATTGATTGATGATGCTCATGATAGATAGGATCAAAGTTGTGGAAACTACGTGGCGTCACTTTCACACAGAATCACATTGAAATCAATCTCTTCTGAATTAGGAACCTGTCATTTTCATCTTCCTTTTGTTTCTCATGATTCTATCCATCAATCGAAGTAGCTAGAAGACTAAACATTTCATGAGAGCAAAGATTATATTGTTTCTCGATCATCGTCTATCCGTCTAAGAAGCCCATCTATATATTTTGGCTTTCTCGAAAAATTGTTTGCATGATAAGTTAAGCTTGGCTCGATTCACAATGAAGAAATGAGCTTACTATACAGTTTGTGTCGATACATGACGTATTTGTTTATATTTTGATTATATGATATCATTTGTGAGAGACTGATATGAAGTTGCTACAATTTCAAAATAAATGGTTACATTTTCTTAAGCAGGTATTATTAAGCGGGCCAGCTCAAGGTTAACCCAAATTTGATAACAAATATCAAGTGTCACGAACTTTAAAAGCTAATTGAACATGACTTTGTTTTTTTTTTTTTTTATTAATAGAGACCGATGCAAGTGGTGCAGCTTCCCTAAAGCCTTGCTAATAAAACTATTAAATATAAGGTTGTGAAATCCACACACCCCAAATTAAATCTACACATTTTTTTTACATCCCTAAATCTTTATATATATATATATATAGCCCTCTTCCATTGAGAGATCCCTATTTTAAGTCATTTATAGGGATAGGGCATTACACCAACTTTCCGATTATAATTTTACATCTCCACCGTTCATATCTTAGGTCTATATGAGTAGATCACCTCTACAAAATTTCATATGATTTGGTGATCATTAAGGCTTTCAAAAGTTCAATTTAGTTTTAATGACCTTGAACGGTCCATCTTATGTCAAACTAAAACCGTTGAAGGTCATTAAAACTAAATTGAACTTTTGAAAGCCTTAATGATCACCAAATCATATGAAATTTTGTAGAGGTGATCTACTCATATAGACCTAAGATATGAACGGTGGAGATGTAAAATTATAATCGGGAAGTTGGTGTAATGCTCTATCCCTTAAAACAGGGATCCCTCATTGGAAGGGCCATATATATATATATATATATATATATATATATATATATATATATATATATATTAAGCCATTTATAGGGATAGGGCATTACACCAACTTCCCGATTATAATTTTACATCTTCACCCTTCATATCTTAAGTCTATATGAGTAGATCACCTATACAAAATTTCATATGATTTGGTGATCGTTAAGGCTTTCAAAAGTTCAATTTAGTTTTAATGACCTTCAACGGTTTTAGTTTGACATAAGCTGGACCGTTCAAAATCATTAAAACTAAATCAAACTTTTGAAAGTCGTAACGATCACCAAATCATATAAAATTTTGTAGAGGTTATCTACTCATATAGACCTAAGATATGAACGGTGGAGATGTAAAAATTCAATTGGGAAGTGGTGTAATGCCCTATCCCTAGAAAGTGGCCAAAAATAGGGATCCCTCAATGGAAGGGGGCTGATATATATATATATATATATTAAAGCAAAACACATGTAGCACTGTTCATTCAGTGCGCAAATAGATGATTTTGCCCTTACTTGCAATTTATTTACAACAATGTCATCATTTTCGTTCTTTAAAAAAAATTAAAAATTAAAAATTACTCTACACAATGGCTTATGTGTATGTATCGATCTAACTTATGCTAACTATCATTTGCTATATGATTACATCTGAAACAACCAAACTTTTAGGTCAGGGCAATTAAGAAACAAATAGTAGCATTAAGGTTTGTATCGGTCTTTCATTTCGTATAGATGTAATTATGGTGATTGACTTTTTAAATATTAACCTCTTAGGGGGATCAAAATAATAGCAGAAGTATATTTCAACTGCTTCACTTAACATAAGATGAATCTGTTTTAGTCATACTTTTTTATAGATAACCGCTCCATCAAAAGTAGAAACTATCACATTATTTTTTCGCTCATTTATATTTCAATGCTATTTTACGGTTAAGCCTATGGAAACTACTATTTTTATTCTTTGAGATTTTTTTACAACCTAGCTTGGTTTTTCCAAGAATTTGAAAAATGGCTTCACCAAAGACACGCCTATTTTTCTAATAGTAGAGATACAGATATAGGAACTAATGAAAAGAGGCTTCAATATGTGAAAATTACCTAACTGATAGATATCTCCAGAAAAAGAGTTTGAAACGGAAGAGTTTTGAAAGAAAGTTTCCGCTGAGGTTTTTATAGGTGATTAGCAATTTTTGATACTTTAATTTGCTATATTGTATTTTAGTTATGAATTTCTCTAAACACAGGTGAGAATTATTTGTCATGTGAGAATCATTTGTTATGTTTAGAATTTGAGAAAGAAAGAAAAAAAGCCGACTGTACGGCCGGGTTTTTGCCTAGAAACATTACCCCCCAACGGCCCAAGCCCCTTATTATTACGATAACCGGATAATAGTTCCTTGTACCAATTGAGTTGTATATGCTGGCCCATAATAAGTATTTGTATACAAATGACTCGAACGAAAGCAAAGGCTCCAGTGTCCATCTTTTCTTTACACAGAGATGGGCTAATGATAACTATGCTAGAATCCGTGCAGCCTCACACTTTACTAGTGTAATCACTAAGTCAAGCCCATTACAAGTATGTTCGAGGTGTTGTACTCCATATCCTCGCAATCCATGTGTTTATCCGTTACCATTTGGTTTAGATTTAAGTTAGATGTATAATGTGCAAAACACGTTAATACATGGATGCACCTGGAACAGCACCAAGGCCCTTCTTTCACATTTCTTAGTTTTTCTCTTTCTTTTTTTTCTTCCTTTTTTAAGAAAGTTAATTAGGAAGAATGAAATCGAACTTCATGCATAAGCTCAGACAATTACATAGGATCGGAGCGCTTGAAATGGTCCGGTTTAAGTTGCTAAGCCCTTTCGCTTCTTGAATTACTGAGAACAAACTTTCTACCATCCTATAATGGCTTATCGTAGCTAACAAATAATTTTCACCAAACTGGGTCAGCACATGCATGTAGCATATATGTTTGAATGTTCTTCATCCCATTAACTTTAGGAGGTACTCTATTCTGCTTGGAGAAAAAAGGGAAAGGGAATCAGATCATGAGGTGGTTGTTCATCATATCCAATCATAATTACACCAAAGAGACGAATCGCCTACATGTTTAAGCACATGAGAACTTAAAGTTATGGGGTATACCTGCAGCTATATATTCTACGTTTGGTGGATTAATGAACACATTAAAATGAAATCGCACTTTGATATGTCAAAAGGAACATTGCATTGTCCCTTTCCAAAAATCAATAGATATGAACTTATGAACATGATGAAGCAATAGTATTTGTTGGACATATTTACGATAAAGATTACTTGTGAGAATTAAGAAATTCATGAATGTGTTATGTTATTTCGAGTTGCTATAAGATAGTGATTCATCTTTCATTTAGAGTTTACTACACAAATGCAACGTCGCATAATTTGGTTCAATGGTATGTCATGCATCTCATTAATTTAGTGTTATGATTTAAACTGTTTCACGTCATAATCTTAGTTATCAAGGTTTGTTATTAAGACGTTACGCATTATATGTTTTCGTTTGGTTTTATCCCAACCAAATGAGTAATGTTATAGCTGTAGCACTATTGTTCGTAATATTGCTAGCTGGCCTCCCTGAGTTTCTATCATCCATAAACACCCTCTCTTGTCTTTATTAACAAATAAATCCAACTCTTAAATACGAAAATAACGTGCATGTGGGATGATGCTAATAGATTAACAACAACCGTAATATCCATGGCTTCTAGCTCTTCTTAACCCTCAGGAATCAATTCACAGCTGGCTTTCCTTAACAAACCGAGGCAATGCAACAAAGTTATGCTGTCATAATGACGCAATATATAAGTTGATGAACTTATATAATGGGTTTTCTTGACCACCATTGAAGGAGTATAGTGGCGGATCCAGCCCAAGCCTTGCCTGGGGCTGGAGCCCAGGTGAGATTTTAGGTCAAAAATTCTACCATCCAGTAAAAAAAAAAAAAAAAAAAAAAAAAAAAAAAACCCTAAAACTGCGTCAAGTGTCGAGTGTGCAGATCCCTCAGTCCCTCCAACCAATAGCCATACGATTGATACGAAAGCGTCTCACTCTCAGATCGCCAGTCGCCTGGTCGTCCGCGCCTCCGCCTGCTGCGCTGCTCCTCCCCTCCGCCTGCTGCGCTGCTCCGCGCCTCCGCCTGCTATGCTGCTCAGCGATTAAATTTTTTTTTGCGTTACATTTAGCCCATGTGAGATTTTCATCCTAAATTCGCCACTGAATGAGTAGTCCAAACTTTTAATCAAGCTGTGGAAGAGACGCGTTTTCTTGTTAAAGAGAAGCATATGAGCCATCCCATTCTGGCTTTAATTTCCTTTTGGAAAAAGGACTCAGTTTATTCTGATGCTCTTCAGCTCTTCCATCTCTTTCTGAACTATTTGTCTATTTATAATTCGAATTCCTTTTCTTTAATTCCGGAAACTGACACTTTCTTTTCTATATATCCATCTATATCTGCTTTCCCTTCACTTTCATTCCGTATTGTATATCTATTCTTTCAAATCCTGTCGATTTTGTTATGATCTTCACCCAGATCATCAGTAATTGCTGATACTGTTGAATTTCTACAGTAGTTAAAGGTAGGGTGGGTATAAAACAACTATGCATGCATGGCCAGTGACCTATTTGTCTGTGTACGTGGCTTCCATTAGTCTAAAGACTAAAGGGTTTCCCATATTTTAAGTTGATTCAAATCTTCTCTAAATTGACTGAATTTCATTTTCATCACTGTGTTTGATTTTAAAATGTGAAAGATTATTCAACAAATTATGTATATATTGGTCCACCCTAGCCCTTCACTGGTTCCATGCCTTTTTATTTATTGTGTTTCTATGATTTCTATCTAGAATCTCATTGAATTTGATCCTACGTACCTGCTCTACACAAGTGGTGTCAATTATCAGTGTAAAATCTTCAAGACTTGGATTTTGTTGATTTTTGTGGTTGTTTTACAATTTGGTCATGAATCTAATTATGTTTGGTAAAGGTAAGGAGTAGAAGTTTTGAGATCTGATTGAAGTTTGGTAATTGAAGACAAGATAAAGAAGTTAAGGAAAGGAAATGTTTCTTTCTTTCTGGATTTGAATTGCTTATATGTAGACATAACATGTGCCTTTCTATCTTCATGATCCTCCATTCCATAGAACTCTGCTATGATTGTTTCGTCGTAGATACGGTACGGTCAGCCGAGTTTAGTAGTGTTTAATTATCATAGTATATATGTAAGTAATTGATTCTAATTACTACAAAAACTACCCAGTTTGGGATTATTGTTGTACATGCTGTGAGAAAAATCACTTTTAAAATCGCTATGAAAATAATCATTTCAAATATTGTTTTGAGATGAAGCAGTGGATGTCTGGTAAACTGTTTTCACCGTACCAAGTCTCCACCATCCCTTACAACTTGAGTAAAAACATGAGTAAACCTTAATTCTAAAAAAGCAAACCATTGACTATAAAAACCATGCAAAATTATTATTCTTTTCCTTTCACTCTGGTCAATACCGCTTATATATGTTGCTTATGAAATTCGCAATGTAATTGACCTAGCCTCTTTGGAATCTCAGAGTCAGAAATGACTCAACTTTGAGATATACCATGTTAGCATCATTACTCCTGGTTTTGGAAAAGCAATGCATGGCTTCCCAATCTCACTCTCTAAGCAGTAATCAAGCACACAGAAACCTGACCTATATAGCCCTCTCGGGTCAAGTAGTAAAACCTAATCGCAAGAGTGTATCAAAATTTCAAAAAAGAAGACACAGTCACATAGCTAGCTAGCTTAATCAGTACTCAATTCCAGAAATACTATATGTACACAGTGATGACTGATGAATGATGATGATGGTGATGATCAGACTGGAATTCAAAGAAAAGAAAAGAAAAAACACCCTCTTATAATTTTGCCTTTGCATGTGAGATTTCGAACACTATCCTCGAATCTGAGCTGCACAGTAGAGAGGACCGCCGACACTTGGATTTATATATAAATAGACCAATGCAGTCTTCCCAAAGCTGCATTTGGGCACCATGACTCCACCACCCTCTTAAATCCCCTCACCTGCCAACCTAACCTGCCTTAAATATACCTTGTCCCTCCTCCCAAATCCTCCATCACTTCTTTGTTCATCGCTTCCGATCATCCAATGTGGACGCCAAGGTTTCTACTGGTGCTGGTTTTCTTATCGTTCCCATATTATGCTCAGTGTGGAAGTACCAGCAACACGATACAGTCCGAGTGTTTGAAAGTTCCCAACTCGGAGTTTGGCGGGTCGATCATCAACACCATTAATGTTATGCAGCAGGTGGTGTCTATTCTCTCCGACGTTGCTAAGGGTTTTGGGGATTTCCGGCTTTCGAATGCCGTCGACGACTGTCTGGAGTTGATGGATGACTCGACTGATCAGTTGAGCTGGACTCTCTCTGCTACCCAGAATAAGAATGGTGAGTACTCGTAGATTTAGCATATCTCTGACTTCATTACATAATTATTTTGCAGCTTTCTAGTTTACTTTGTTGTATCATACATTCATACTTCAGGTACTGAGAATAGTATACTTGTTTTGGCAACTTTGAATTCTGGTTCATGAGGTCACAGAGTGGACTAAAATCGAACTACACAATTTTCTTTTAGTTTTTGTTTTTTGCTTTTGCTTTTTGAAGTTGAGGCTCTTAGATTTTTTTCTTCTTCTTCTTCTTCTTCTTCTTCTTCTTCTTCTTCTTCTTCTTCTTCTTCTTCTTCTTCTTCTTCTTCTTCTTCTTCTTCTTCTTCTTTTTATTTGTTATAATTATAACGACCGTTTGAGGGGACAATCTTGAAAGCTTGTAAGTGGACAAGCTTTGTTTACACTGTTCTCGACTCAATTCGAAAATCGAAAATGCAACATAAAAAGGAAATGCAAGCTCAAAATTATTATTTCTGATTGTAATTTTCGGGTTCCTGGATCTGGTATCACTTATTACATGCAAATAAAATCAATGTACGTAATGAATTCACTTCATTTTTTCAGACACACAGATCCCAACGCACACAATTCCCTATAAGCTAGAGTAAGTCCATTTTCAGTTGCTGCTAGTAATTGACAAAGAGACACAATTTCAATCACTTGCAGGTAAACATAACAGCACTGGGAATTTAAGTTCTGATCTGAGAACATGGCTGAGTGCTACACTGGTTAATCAAGACACATGCAATGAAGGACTTGATGGCACCAACAGCATTGTCAAAAACTTGGTGTCCGGTAGCCTTGACCAAATAACATCCTTGGTTCTAGAACTACTCGGCCAAGTGCACCCAACTTCCTATCAGCACGAGTCATCAAATGGCCAAACTCCGGCGTGGTTTAAAGCCGAGGACCGCAAACTTCTACAAGCAAATGAAGTGCCTGTGGACGTTGTGGTAGCTCAGGATGGAACCGGGAACTTCACAAACATCACCGCCGCGATTCTTTCGGCACCGGATTACAGCATGAAGCGATATGTGATTTACGTCAAGAAAGGGCTATACAAGGAGTATGTGGAGATCAAGAAGAAGAAATGGAACATAATGATGATCGGAGATGGCATGGATGCTACTGTGATCAATGGGAATCACAATTATGTGGATGGTTGGACCACATTTCGCTCTGCAACTTTTGGTAACACTCTTTGCTTCATGTTCTTCATTAGTCGACTCTTCTATTTTGTTTCCTTAATGAACAAACAGGGGAAATTTGAATATCTCTTTAATTTTTGCTGTGCTTAGTCCTTGTCTATTTTTGACGTGTGTACTTTCTTCTAAGACTAAATGGATATATTGTACTAGTGAGATATGAGTAGTGATGTGCCAACCAATTTAGTTATGGTTACCTCATTAAAATGGTAGATGAGAGGAATATGAGACTTTAATTTAAGGTCTATGGTCCCAATATATGCGAGTTGCAAGTCTAGTGCCACACTGTCACATGGTGAGGTTCATTTTTTAGTTGGTGTAGTGGGATCAAACCTACATAATTGTGTAGGATTTAGGGTTTAAGATCAAACACAAGACATTTAGTGTCGACAAGTCTTTGAGTTTTGACATGTTCGACACATTTTTATTCGACATCACTCGTAATAATCTTATTTCTATGTGTAAATCTCAGCTGTTAGTGGTAGAGGATTCATAGCGCGCGATATCACATTCGAGAACACAGCAGGACCGGAGAAGCACATGGCGGTGGCGCTACGATCGGACTCGGACCTCTCGGTGTTTTACCGGTGTGAGTTTCGGGGATATCAGGACACATTATACACGCACTCTATGCGCCAGTTCTACCGAGACTGCAAAATCAGCGGCACTGTTGATTTCATCTTCGGTGACGGCACTGTTATGTTCCAGAACTGCCAAATCCTAGCCAGAAAAGCCTTGCCAAACCAAAAGAACAGCATCACAGCCCATGGCCGGAAGTACAAAGATGAGCCGACCGGCTTTTCGTTCCAATTCTGCAACATTTCTGCACATCCGGACTTGTTAGCCACCCCAGTTAACTCTAGCACACCTACATACCTCGGTAGACCATGGAAGGAATATTCAAGAACTATAATCATGCAATCCTTCATGAGCAATATCATAAAGCCTGCAGGGTGGCTAGAGTGGAACGGTGATATGTTTTTGAATACATTGTTCTATGGAGAGTACATGAATTATGGCCCTGGAGCGGGACTGGGAAGCCGGGTTACCTGGCCGGGTTATCAAAAGTTTAACCAGTCTGGTCAGGCCAAGAACTATACAGTGGCCGAGTTTATTGAAGGAAACCTGTGGTTGCCCTCTACTGGTGTCAAATATACTTCAGGCTTTGGGGTTTAATATGGATTCAAGCAGTTGATGATATAGAGTTTCACGGTTGAACCTAAATCATTTGTCCTCGAACCAATTTTTTTACCCGCAGTAATAAGTAATCGAGTATCGTATATAGAATTTTGTTATGTTGGCATCATCATGTTTTGTGTGAATTGTTTCTGTGCATTCTATGCCTAAACTATGCCGCGCATTGGTGTACATGTTGTTTGAAATTAATGTCCACAGTTTGCAACTTTGCAAATACGTTTTCATGTTAAATCATAGAGAACAATATGATGGAAGAAGTACATATCAATAAGTGCATTCTTTCTCTTGGAAGCAGTTGTGCTCGTGGTTTTGATTGCGATTTCGTTTTTGTTATAAAAGAAAAGATAATTAATCTATTGATAACAACGATGTGCGTGTGGAAAGAAATAATGCCGACTAATCAATACATGTACTAAGATGATAACGATTTACAATACATTAACAGCACTGAATGCAAAAAATCCATGATATCATGAAACGCGTTTGTTTCTGGTGATCAATATGGACGGGTTTTAGGGGTTTCTTGCCATTGAAGCACACTACTTGTAGCTCAAAGCTTGCAAGCTGTGTACAGACGCGCTTTCACTTAAAGGAATAGGCAGCTCCTTCTTTCCTTAAAGCCATGAACCATTCTTTTAGAAAAGGACCGTGATCGATGCTTCCATCTTTTACATTCAAATGTGCATTATTCCTTGCCTTTATTTCAGAAAATGACATTCTTTATGGCCTTCTTTCGCAAAATATGGGTATAATTGTTTGCTCCAGTTTCTGTTTATATTGAATACGTGATTCCACAACTGTACGTTGGTTTATAGTCTCGTCCAGATCAGTTTTTTTTCCCAGAATATATAAGAAACATACGTACAACTAACATGCATGCATGGCCCCAAAGGACCTAGTTGTCCAAATTGTGATTACATTATCTCTATCTACACTGGATAATATCTAAGTACTGAAAAAAAAATGTAATAATGTACTTAATTTGGTAGTAGGTACATTATCAACGAGGGTTACAGAGTTCAATTCACATTTGTGCTTTAAGCTTCGGATTTTTGTACTATACATGTGTATAGGATACATCAAGCCGTGAGTAATCCGGTCGTCTTGAATTTTGAATTGCTAAACAATCAGATGACTCAAGGCTTGATATATGTCATACAAATGTATATAGGAGCCGAAACCTTAAACTTCGCCCACAATTCGATGGCTAAACTTTGGAATATACGTTGTACTGCTTCTATTTCATTTCAGGAACTAGTTAATTATAAGGTTTTTATACTTTAATACGTACAGTAACGTAATCAACTTGATTACTTGAACATACCAAAACATATATCTGCGTAAGATTCAGAATAAAAATTAACTTCAAATTAAGTGATGTAGATATGATAAATTTTACAGTACATCCATGTATATATGTGATATATATACACACACACACATCCTGTACTCATTACATGCACTTCTTATACCCCTGCCATTTGACTCGATCGCACGGTTCAGCCAGGCAAGCTTCACTAAAGCAAATCAACACCATCACACCCCATGGCCGCAAGTACTCGAACGATCGCGAGTCCACCAGCTTCTCATTCCACGGCAGCAAGTGCTGGCCGGCCGGCCAATTCTGCAACATATATATCGATCAGCTGACTCGTTCCTGTAATTAGCTGCAGCCTCAGACATATTCAAGAACCATTATCATGCAATCTCGCAGTCTTTCACAGCTTGAAGGGTACGTGGCTAGAGTACCCTAGAGTGAAAAGGTTCCCACTCGTTTAGGGATACTGTACCAACTACTACCAAGGGGAGTACATGCATCATGCATGTATGAACTATACGGGACTGAGTGAGCCGGCCGCCTGAACCGGGATAAATTAATGGCCGGAGTAAATAGCCGGGTCAGGTGAAGGACTCCACAGTAGGGCAGTTTATCATATAGCTATGAATCTTATGGTTATCCCTCTACTGGTGTCAACTGTCAAATATACTGATCGATTGGGGGATTAGCAATAATAGGGTTTAAGCAGTTGATGTTTTATAACTGTACGTATCTAATCATTGATTCGATCTACTAGCTAGAATCCATTAAGCTAACTAGCTAAGTACGAGTATCCAATAAATACCTTTATATATAGGTTGGGACATTTGGTTCGTCCATCATATATTTTGTCTGCTAATCTGCTATGTAAGTATAGATATTTTGCCTCGAAAATCTATTGAAAATAGACTTGGCAACAACTTATGTGAAGTACATAAGCTGCACCATATATATATGTTTGACATTTCAAGATTTTTTTCTTCTGAATCACTTGCTTTCAGAGCCTGTGTTCCTAGCTTACTGATCACGTAATTTAATTTCAATGTATGCAGTTTGCAAATTAACTGCTTTCATCTTGGCATTACATCTTCGAAATAGAGCGATTAAGATTGCCCGTAATGTTTTTTGAATACTAGCTTGGTTGGAAATAAACAAGAACAACAAACATCAAAAAATTCCCTTTTATACAGGGCAAGAATTAATAGTTTTGGATTATGATACTTGAATAAACCAATTGTGTTTTTGAACTTTGTATATATTTCAGCATGGCCTATTTGTTAATTTCTAGCGAGAACAAATTAGCATATATAATTGTTGGCGGTGCCGGTAAAGTCAGTCAAGTTGAATCGGCGAGACAGGTACATCTGCAGACAAAGAAGGCTATAAAACTGTTGTAAAGAATCTGGACATGTGAGATATATCGGCAAATATATTAGGACAAACTCAATAATATTGATGCACATATTGTCTTTGTCCCCCGTGATTTTTCACCAGACAAAACACAAGTTGCAATGCAGCAAATATCATGTTTGTCTAAACTTTCTGTATGTGATCGAAATTTGCAATGTTGTGTAATGTAGCTAGTAGTAGATGTTAACCGACACTTATAAATATGAATTTTAACTTAATATACATTTTTTGTGTGTATTTTTAAATAACGATCATGAAATTGTATTTCACCGACACATGTCATACATTATTATATTCTCAATGCATGTATAGATAAGATTAGACGTAAAATTTGCAATATCTATTCTAGTAGTGGGTTAACCGACACTTATAGTTACAAATTTTAACTTAATATACATTGTTTGTTTGTATTCATAAATAATGATCACAAATTGTATTTCACCAAACACATGTCATACATTATAATTATATCATATTCTCAATTCATGTAAAATTTAGATTAAATGTAATTCCTTTCTCCCTCTATTTTTTTTAAAGGGTTTGAAACCCAGTCTAGCTGGGAGGCTCAGCCCTACGCCTGAATTTTAATTAAATAACAAAAAAAAAATATAATGTCTGAAAGTAAAAAAACTTGACAGAATAAAAAAAAGAAAATAGAGAAAACTCATCTCTTGTACATAACCAAAAGAAAAAATATAAGAGGTTGTAAGTGCATGTTTCTCAATTTGCTCACCGATCTACAATACTATCAGACTTTGCTAATAATTATTAGTTCAAGGTTTTATACGATCCTTTGATAGTGAAATTTAAGCCATGTTAGTTCTACTTTTTTGTCTTCATCATTTGAGCTGAGACCATTCCTTTCATATCTTTTGGAAGTTTGTGAACTGTAGTCCATGTAAAGCTCAAACAACAATTGAGAGCTCATGTACTGAAAGTCATGTACATTACCAATTTTGTACATGACTTTCCTCTTGAACAAGGTAAACACAACATGTTTCATATTACCTTCCTCCCATACCTACTCTGAATCCTGCTAACATGAAGCTCCATTATGGAACCAAAATCAGAGATACACAGATGCATAACCTAATGAATAATTAAACATATCTGTTCTACAAGAGCATGAAATACCAACATTGTTCTGAATACAGTCCCCCTTCCCTTGATCCACTTTGGAACTTTTCAACGAGACAAGAGTCGCAACAATACAAATTATAAAGTCTACAGTATATTCCCGTGAGTTTAGATTAGATGAAAACAAAGAAAATTCTGATCTTGTATAAAATCCTTTCATAATTTTTCAAAAGCTTATAAGAATCTGTGTTACTTAATCAGTAATTAACAGTAAGCAAAACCATGCAGCTTACGTTCCCAAAGAGATTATTTATATGTCTCTCTGCAAGTTACAAACTCTTATGCTTCTCTACTCTCTTACATGTTTAAGTCAGTTTTGTCTCTCACCGAGTTTCCTAGGAGCTATGGCTTCCTCCAGCCCAAAAGCGCTTTTGCAGCTTCTGCTTGTCTGTATGATCTTCATCTCAACAACTAAGGCTCTCCACAATTCTTCTTCTTCTTCATCAACAACTAATACTCTCAATCCCCAGTTGTCTTCCATTAAGTCCTTCTGCAAGTCCACACCTTACCCTGATGTCTGCTTCGACTCACTGAAGCTCTCAATCTCCATCAACATTTCCCCCAACATTCTCACTTACCTCCTCCAATCCCTCCAAATCGCGCTATCTGAAGCCACAAAGCTCTCCAATCTCTTCTACAAGGCGGGACTTTACTCGAACATAGTTGAGAAACAAAAGGAGCAATCCAGGACTGCAAAGACCTCTACCAGATCACACTCTCTTCCATACGGCGATCAGTTTCTGGAGTCAAGTCATCGAACAGCAAGAAACTGAGGGATGCAAAAGCCTATCTCAGTGCTGCCCTCACAAACAAGAACACTTGCTTGGAAGGCTTGGAGTCTGCTTCTGGTCCAATGAAGCCAACCCTGGTCAGTTCCTTAACTAGTACATACAAGTATGTTAGCAACTCTCTTTCTACTCTCAAGAGTCAAGTGCCAGACCGGCGTCTGTTGGGAGTTCCTACATGGATTTCTAGGAGAGATCGCCGGATTTTGGAGAGCTCCGGTGACGAATATGACCCGAGTGAAGTGTTGACAGTATCGGCTGATGGTAGTGGGAACTTCACCACCATCAGTGATGCTGTTAATTTTGCTCCAAATAATAGTTTTGACAGGATTATTATCTATGTCAAAAAAGGGTTTTATGATGAAAATGTGGAAATCCCAAGCTGGAAGACGAACATTGTTCTTCTTGGAGATGGAAGTGACATCACTGTCATCAGTGGCAACAGAAGTGTCGCTGATGGTTGGACCACTTTCAGATCTGCAACACTAGGTAAGTAGAATCTTATAAAAACATTTTTCGTTTTGTTGCATGTTCATCACTAATCTTGTTCACATTTCGGAACAGATAGGGTCATCAAATTTGTTTAGGAAATGAGAGGCAAACTATTTTCGTTCCTGTTTTTCAGAAAGGTTGTTAATGGGTTTCTAAGTTTGAGCTGATTAATCACACTTGGCTTTTTCCCCAACTTCCTAAACTTTCAGCTGTATCCGGGGAAGGCTTTCTGGCAAGAGACATAGGCATTGAAAACAGAGCAGGACCAGAGAAGCACCAAGCAGTTGCATTGAGAGTAAATGCAGACCTTGCTGCATTGTACAAGTGTGCCTTCAGCGGTTACCAAGACACGATGTATGTGCACTCTTTCAGACAGTTTTACAGAGAGTGTGACATCTCAGGGACCATCGACTACATATTTGGTAACGCCGCTGTTGTAATCCAAGACTGCAACATTGTATCCAAGATGCCAATGCCGGGACAGTTCACCGTTATCACAGCACAATCCAGGGACAGTGAAGAGGAGGATACTGGAATCTCAATACAGAATTGTTCAGTTGTGGCTGCTGATGACTTGTACGCCAACAAAGGCAGTGTCAAGTTACTTAGGCCGGCCATGGAGGGTGTACTCTAGGACAGTTTTCCTAGAGTCCTACATTGATGACTTCATTGACCCGAGTGGGTGGAAAGATTGGTCTGGGGATCTAGGCTTAGACACTTTGTACTATGGAGAGTATGAAAATTATGGACCTGGTTCAGGGACGGATAGTAGAGTAAACTGGACAGGGTATCATATTATGGACTACTATGATGCCTCAAATTTCACAGTATCAGAGTTCATTGTAGGTGATGAATGGCTGCAGTCCACTTCATTTCCTTATGATGATGGCATCTGATCTACTGAAGTGTTAGTAATGTTCTTGTTTCAAAGAAATGCCGAATTCCCTGCAAGTTAAGATAGAATGTCAATGTTTCTTATACTTCAAATAGACATAAAGAAGCTACAATTTGGGCTTGAAGCTCTTACTGTATGAGCGGTACTGGAACAATTTAAAAACAAATGCAGAACATACAATTTACCACAAGTTTTCCATTTCTAATTACATAATGTGTAACACATCATAACAGGTAAGCGCCAACGCCGAATAATGTGATAATCTGACATGGTAAAAATCTGGTTGTTGTAACATTATATGTGATGTGGAGCTGTAATTGTCAAATATACATGACACGAATAGACATGAGTTGGTTATAGCTTAATAAGAACCTCACAGAGAAGAGAGCCTAGAATTAATTGACAGAAGTGAATTACTATGTTCATATATAGTTTTGAGTGTGGTAGAAAAGTAATTTTGGGGAAGTTGAATTGTGGAGGAAAGAATTAGGGGGCAGTTGCGGTTGGAAAGGAAAGGATACTAGCTGCCATCTTCAACAAACTTGAGAAAAAAATAGAACACCTAAAAACTCTCCTGACCAGACCTCTTCTGTCAATTGCCAAAATAATAATGAGACTCAATTTCAAACCGAAAGAACAGAGAGATAGGGAGAGGAGATTTTGGTTAAAGCTGTAGCACCTTCCTCTTTGCATCTCTTTCGCATCGTATTTCCCACTCTGTTGTGTGTGGCTGGCCTGAATTGTTAAGGCAGAGTAGGCTACTCTGCCTTAGCCACCCTCAGCAATGGCATTCCAGGATTTCGACCAGATAACTGAGCGGCGAAAGACCGAGAATGCCCGTAAGTTCAAGAAGAGGATTCTCATCGCAGTTGTTGTGGTGATCCTCCTTATTGGAATTATCGTTGGAGCCGTATTCATTGTGAACAAATTGAAGACGCACAAGGCAACCAAAAAAGATAGCAAACCTGCTTCACCACCACCAAAGAGACCAGATTCGGATAATAATTCAACCGATGATAAGCCATCAACTTCTAGCAAGATTGTAGAGCAGATGTGCGGGTCAACTGATTACAAGGACAAGTGCAAGGAAGTGTTCTCAAAGAAAAAGGACCCCATCTCTAAACCCAGAGAAGTCATCAAGGCCATCATCTCTGGAGCCTCCGATGAGGCCAAGAGTGCCTTCAGCAAAGCCAGCGAGGTCAGTTTTGACAAAGAGGAAGAGAAGAAAGCCTTTGAGGATTGCAAGACACTCTTTGATGATGCCAAGGAAGAACTAGAACAATCCGTGTATCAAGTTGGCAACACTACCAGTTCTGGGAAAATGAGGATCGGTCTCTTGAACAGTTGGTTGAGTGCGGTCATATCATACGGGCAAACATGCATTGATGGGTTTCCTGACGGAGATGGGAAGTCTAAAATGACCAAGACCTTGGAGGCCACCAAGGAGCTCACTAGCAATTCCCTTGCCATGATTTCACTACTTTCCGAAGTACCTGGCAGTAAATCATCATCAGGTTCATCACGTCGTCTTCTGGCACAGGACAAGAATGGCTTTCCTTCCTGGCTGACATATGACGAGCGAAGGCTGTTGAAGAAAAACGATGAAATGCCCACACCCAATGTCACAGTGGCGAAAGATGGCAGTGGGAACTACCAATCCATTAGTCAAGCATTGTCAGCCATGCCTGAAAAATATGAAGGAAGGTTTGTGTTGTGCTGTTTAATTACTTCATGCATGGAGTGGTGTCATAGAGTGCATTATGATTTTAAACAGTTGTATACTTATGAACATGCAGGTATATCATCTATGTTAAAGAAGGAGTCTATGATGAGAGTGTTACTGTGACAAAGAAGATGCCAAACGTTACCATATATGGTGATGGATCACAGAAGAGCATCATCACTGGGAATAAGAACTTGGCAGACGGAGTTAAAATGTTCCAAACTGCAAGTTTTGGTATGGCTCAACAATATCATCATAATGCATGCTCGACTTAATGCAAATAGAACATGGGGTGTAAGGGTTACCTCATTACCATGTTAAGCTGTGTATCTTATATCTTGCTCATTCCTTTCAACCTTGTATTGCAGTGGCCTTAGGAGAAGGTCTCATTGCAAAGTCCATGGGATTCAGAAACACAGCTGGTCGTGACAAGCAACAGGCAGTGGCAGCTAGAGTCCTAGCAGACCGTGCTGTATTCCTCAATTGCCGATTTGAAGGGTACCAAAGCACATTGTTTGTACAGGCTCATCGGCAGTTCTACAAAAGCTCGGTTGTTTCTGGCACCATTGATTTTATCTTTGGTGATGCTGCTGCTATCTTCCAGAACTGCTTAATTTATATCCGCAAACCTCAGGAAAACCATTCGAACACAGTTACAGCCCAAGGAAGAACAGACAAACGTGAAACCACGGGAATAGTGTTGCACAAATGCCAAATTCTACCAGACAAAGAATTTGAGTCTGAAAAATCCCAATTCAAGAGTTACCTTGGGAGGCCGTGGAAGGAGTACTCGAGAACCATAGTGATGGAGTCTACAATAGAGGATGTGATTGACCAACAGGGATGGTATGAAACGGATGGAGACTTTGGAAAAAAGACTCTATTTTATGGTGAGTATAACAACAATGGAGACGGTTCCAAGACTGATAACAGAGTAACATGGCCTGGCTTCAAGGTCCTTAACAAGGATGAGGCTATGCAATTTACAGTAGGTCCCTTCTTGAAAGGGAATGCTTGGCTCAAGAATAACAATGGTGTTCCTGTTCGATTTGGCTTGTTTGATAACTAGCTAAGGCCCTCATTTTTCATATACCAAAGGGATCAGAATTTCAAGAAAGATTAGTGGAAACATTTGTGTCTCAAACGTTAGTGATGTTGTCAATTTCTTATTTCTGACTGATGATCAACCAGGCAGAGATACTGACAACCTGTTGTATCTTGCAACACACTAATATACATTAGCCTTAACATAAAAATGAAATACGTGCAACAGATGTTCATCTTGTAGAAAACTAAGAAATGCTAGCAAGGTCGTACTTGTGCTCAAACACTGAATGCTAGGTTTCAGAACTTTGTCACAAAAAAGTGGAGACGTTGTCCATTGTAAGTTGAAAGGGTGTATTTTGGTGCTTCAAAGTAGAAAATGGATCATCATTTTCTACTTCTTTTTGGTAAAGCTCAGTTTCAAACTTTCAATCCAAATCCCAGGTTTCTCTCACTTCTCTTCTCTTGTATATTTTAAGTTTAATAACAAAAACACAAAGATATAGATAACTCTTATATTTACAATACAAGGTCTTTACTTGATATTAAAACACAAACAGAGAAGGATCATATCCTCAAGGGCAAATTTCAATGCGGAAACAAAACTATGAATCTGAAAACCAATAACCCATTTTGAACAGGGAGGCCATCATTACAAAAACCATATCATTAGCTTTGAATGCAAAAGATAAATGAAACTTGAAGAGAATCTTAATCAATAAAGCTTCTACTTCCAGTTACTATTACCTTCAAATTTCTATATTTCTCATTCTCTTATCAAATGGGTATGAATTTCAGGAATTTTAACTTCTTGGAACTAAGAGATTCATGGTTGATAAACTTAAAGCAGCAACCTTTAAATTCTTTGAAGTCATAGATATAGTAAGGGAAAGCTTACAAGTTGAGCTGTTGAAGCATCATGATTCACAAGAACACAATATTGCTTTTTGTACAACTGACTTGGTTGCTCTGCAGTTGAAAACTTGAAATGCTTACACCAAATGAAGAACAATGAACCCAGAAAGACTGCTCTGCCTCACTGCCTGCATCAGTAATCAGTTTTAGGCTTTTAGCTATGCCTATGTGAGCCAGGATTTTTTGGGCTTGTGTGGCACTTTTTCACAGTGGCCTTTTTGTGTCTTTTGGCCCAGTCCATTTATGCCAAACTATTTTTCAGCTATTTCTTTGAAATTGAAATTGAAATTGGGATTATAGTGATAGTTTTTTGTTTTCGTTTTTTTTTTAATCAAATGCATAATAATATGCTACAATACTGTGATTCAAATTCACAACCTTCTACTTATAAGAAAAAACTTATGTTACTAAACCAAATAATATTAAGCATATACTTATAAGAAAAAACTTATGTTACTAAACCAAATAATATTAAGCATATGAATAGCTTTTGAAATTGGAAAATTAGTTTTATATCCATATACTTGGTGCTTAAGCTTTCTTGGACCATTGGTATAATTTTTATTTTTCGTTACATACAAATACTATTTTGTGTGACGTTATCGCTAATTATAATATGTATGTATTTATGTATCCAATATATACATCGAGTTACGTCAATCACATTCAGTTGCATGTGCTAATGTCACAACACATCTCAAACAATAAAAGTTGCCTAGTCCAATATCAACTATTTCTTTTCTGATTATGACCAATGACCTATATATGCAGTAGATGAGGACTATGTATAAGAGATAATGCCCATTTAGTACTAATTCAAACCCTTTATTTTTCATTCCAATGATAATCTTTTGCATTAGCCCATTCCAATATAAGGTAACCTTTTTTATGCCCAAATGCACAAATTTTTACTAAAGTCTTAACAAACCATATTATTTTAAGACTATTTTGCCCTCACCTCTTCAACATGAAAAGACTTGGCCGGAACCTCGGACTCCGGTCACCGGCCGCCAGACTCCGGTCACCGGATTTTCCCCGACCGCCGGATTCCGGTCACCGGATTTCCCCCTGTAACCAGTTACTGACCCCCAATAATCAGTTACTGACCAGTTAATGACCCATAATAACCAGTTACTAACCCCCAGTAACCAGTTATTGATTAATTACTGACACCCAGTAACCAGTTACTGACCCCCAATAACGTTTAGTTTTCAGTTACTGACACCCAGTAATCACTTAGTTTTCAGTTACTGACACCCAATAATCAATTAGTTTTCAGTTACTGACACCCAGTAATCACCCAATAATCGCTTACTGACCCTCAATAATCAGGTTACAAAGCTCAAATAATAACTTATTGGCCCCAATAATCAATTATCAATCCTCAATAATCACTTTCAAATGTAAGGATATAAAAACAGAAAAAAAAACTGACTTAAACTGACGTAATTTCCTCTCTTTACACCCACCCAGAAACCAAAACCAAATCGATGCGAAATAATCAAAGAAACCAAAAAAGAAGAGTAAAAGAGAGAGAGAGAGAGTGTGTTTTCCAAATCGGAGGAGAGAGGTCGGAGGAGATCTCTGGCGTCGTTAATTTGGTCACCGTGAAACTGTACTACGTGTATATATCCAGAAAACTATGTAGGAAATTCAATCCATGCTATGTTCAAGTCCGATTTCACATGGATTTCTCATTAACCAAACAGAATCAACAGTCGGAAACCTCCTAGCTCTAAGCCTCTAACCACTACCACAACAACAACAACAGAAATTCGAAAAGGCAAACGTGAAGGTTCTAGAGGCTAGGAGTGACCTGGCTCTTTCCACTGCAGCAAACGGTGAGGATGACGTCAGAGCTGGAGTGGTCGTAGATAAGATGAAGCATGGCGGCGGAGGGAGAAACATCGGTGAGAGAGAGAAGGAGAGCCCTGGCGGCGATGAGCGAGGCCGTAAGTCAGCGATCCAACAGAGCGAGAGGTCTGAAGAGTGGACCTGACCTTAAGGCCAGTGAAGTGAGGCAATCCGAGGCGGCCGGTGCGGGAAGAAACAGAGGAGGCGGCGATCGGGGAGAGAGTGGCTGAAGGCAGAGCGGAGGAGCGAGGAACGACGATGGATTCAAGGATGGTAGCGATTGTCGTAGGAGATCGGAGCTCCAGAGAAAGAGGAGGGCAGCGATGATGGTGAGGAGAGAGAGAGAGGATGGTGAAGAGAGAAGAAGAGAGAAGAGAGAGAGAGAGGATAGCAGATCGAAATGAGAGGTGAGGGAGACAAGAGAAAGAGAATTAGGGGTAGGGGTACAAACATATTTTTCATAAGAAACATTGTAATGAGATAATGAAACTGTTTTTCATTCAAATTGGCTTTACGAGCCTTATTTTTGGGTATTTGGGCATTTTCCCTATGTATAACTATATGACAATTGCAATGTGACCTAATTGAAATATTCAAAGTAGTACGCCACTCGTACACACGTACTATACCTCATACCTTTCTAAAACATTTTCAAAGCTACATGCAAACTAAACTTCCTTTGTCAACACAATTTTAACGAAAACATTATTTCAGTTTTTATTAAACATTCCACACCGACATGTGAAAGTCACGATATAAAAAATAGAAAATTTCATCTAAGTCACATTCTCAATATTTTCTCTCAAACAAGTCCATCCTAATTTTTTTACCCACATAAGTCCATTTTGTGGCCCAAATCCGTTAGATTAGCTTTAGACTATACCTAAAATACCCCCTATCTCAACCAAAACCGTCCATCTCTTTCATCAAACAAACTCTTTCTCTCTCTCTCTCTCTCTCTCTCTCTCCTTCGCCGGCAACCTCATCCTCGCCTCTACCATCTCCGGCGACCTCATCCTCTTTTGCTGCTCTTCTCTGCCTTCGAGCACCACACCTCGATCATCTGCTAACTCATCTCAATTTTAGATTGGAACCAACATGGAGGTCACGAGCTCAGTGCACAACATGCGCTGCTTGCTTTTCCGATTTGGAGTCGTCTCTCTCTAAACGTCGATCTTCGATTTTGATTTCCTCTCCAATGTCGATCTGTGATTTGGAGTCGTCTCTCCGATGTCGATCTCCGATTTGAAGTCTATGGCAGAGAGGCTTCACATGGCTTTAGTCAATGGAGAAGGAGGAGTTGGTCTGAGAGCTACTACTATTGCACCTCTACATAGTGATCTGTATGGACAATAAATAATGTCAGTATATTTTTATTGAAGTGATAGTATCTTTTAATGTCTGTATTAGTATCTTTCCAACACTATGATAGTATTTTGTATCCAGGATCATAGTATTTTTCAATTTCTATGTTAGTATCTTTCTCAACCTTTGATAGTAGATTTTGTTTTACTTGTTACTAGCTTTTGTTCTATTTGATAGTAGATTTTATTCTCGGTAACAGTAGCTATTATTTTGTTTAACGGTAGTAGTTTTTGTTGGTAACTGTAGTAGCTTTCATTGGTGATGGTAGTATTTTTTTTTTCTTTGTGGTAGTAGCTTTCGTTGTCAATGGTAGTAGATTTTGTTGCTGGTGGAAGTATCTTTTGTTGTAAGTGTTAGTATCTTTTGTTGCTTGTGGTAGTATCTTTTGTTGCTTGTGGTAGTAGCTTTTGTAGCTGGTGGTAGTAGCTTTTGTGGCTGGTGGTAGTAGTTTTTGTGTTTTATCAGAAACCTCACAGTAGTAGTTTTTGTAGGTGGTAGTAGTAGCTTTTATAGGCATGGTAGTAGCTTTTGTAGCTGGTGGTAGTAGTTTTTGTGGTTGGTGATAGTAGTTTTCGTGTTCGTCGGAAACCTCACAGTAGTAGCTTTTGTAAGCGGTGGTAGTAGCATTTGTAGCTTGTGGTAGTAGCTTTTGTGGTTGGTGGTAGTAGTTTTTGTGTTCATTGAAAACCTCACAGTAGTAGCTTTTGTAGGCGGTGGTAGTAGCTTTTGTAGCTTGTGATAGTAGTTTTTGTAGGTGGTAGTAGTAATTTTTGTCATCGTCGGAGGTCAGTTGGAAACATCGCCGGAGGTCGGCCGAAAACCTCTCCGGAGGTCGGCCGGAGACTTTTTTGTGTACGTCGAAAACCTCACAGTAGTAGCTTTTGTAGGCGGTGGTAGTAGCTTTTGTAGCTTGTGGTAGTAGTTTTTATGGCTGGTGGTAGTAGCTTTTGTTTTCATCAGAAACCTCACAGTAGTAGCTTTTGTAGGCAGTGGTAGTAGCTTTTGTAGGCAGTGGTAGTAGCTTTTATAGCCGGTGGTAGTAGCTTTTGTCGCTGGTGGTAGTAGTTTTTGTGTTCGTCGAAAACCTCACAGTAGTAGCTTTTGAAGGCGGTGGTAGTAGCTTTTGTAGCTTGTGGTAGTAGTTTTTGTGGCTGGTGGTAGTAGCTTTTGTTTTCATCAGAAACCTCACAGTAGTAGCTTTTGTATGCGATGGTAGTAGCTTTTATAGCTGGTGGTAGTAGCTTTTTTAGCTTGTAGTAGTAATTTTTGTCATCGTCGGAGGTCGGCCAGAAACCTCGCCGGAGGTCGGTCGGAAATCTCGCCGGAGGTCGGCCGGAAACTTTTGCAGTAGCTTTTGTAGGCGGTGGTAGTAGCTTTTATAGCTGGTGGTAGTAGCTTTTTTAGCTTGTAGTAGTAATTTTTGTCATCGTCGGAGGTCGGCCGGAAACCTCGCCGGAGGTCAGTCGGAAATCTCGCCGGAGGTCGGCCGGAAACTTCGCCGGAGGTCGGCCGGAAACCTCGCCGGAGGTCAGCTGGAAATCTCGCCGGACACTGTTCCGAAATGAGAGTGATTGTTGACTTTTTATACTAGTGGCATTCTTGTAAATATAAAAGAGAAAATATAATTTTTTTTGTTGGATGGCAGTCTGTAATTATGTTGAACTTTAATACTTAATACAAAACTTTATTTAGACTTGGGTGGACTTATGTGGGTAAAATTGTTGGGGTGGATCTATATGGGAAAAAATGTCTCAAAGTGGACTTATATGTAATCGCCGGACACTGCTGCGCTGCTCCTCCAGTCCTCCTGCTCGGCTGCCTCTGCTTGCTGCGCTGCTCCGCGCCTCCGCCTACTGCACTGCTTCGCGCCTCCGCCTGCTGGGGTGCTTCGCGCCTCCGCCTGCTCGGCTGCTCCTCCAGTCCTCCTGCTCGGCTGTTTGCTCGGCTGCTCTTGGCCTCCTGCTATGCGTCCAGCGGTCTAGATATGTATAACTGTATAACTTATACTTTATCGCTTGTGTGTTAATTGAATGAATTAGGCTGCTAGTATGTTTATTCAATTGAATTATTGTCTTGTTAAGTTTTGCATTAATGAATTGCTAGAAATTTTATTTGGAATTACAAAATGTCAGATAAACAAATTAATCGTGTCAAAAGGCCTAGATCAAAAGATATCAGCACATGGTTTAGTAAAGTTCAACCGTCATCATGCTCAAGTTCACAAGCCTCTATAGGCACTCCAATTACTATAGGCACTCCAATTACTATTGGAATAACTGAAGAATCGTCTTCAGAGTCTCATTTATTTGGGTCTCAGATGAATGAGTTTGATCCACATGGCAATGTCAATACCATTGAACGTGATCCGGGCAAACGGTGTCCTTTATGGAAGTATCCTACAAATCAACGTGAAGCCGTTTGAAAAGCTTATGTTGTATTAGGTCCCTGTCAACCTAAGCTGAAACATTATCCTCTTTCACTTCATAGGGCACAAAATCGTAAGTTTAACTTTGATTGGTTTGAAGGTCATTCATAGCTTGAGTACTCGGAAGATCAAGACAAGATATATTGTTTATCTTGTTTTCTTTTTGATAAAGAAAACCCTCTTCATCCTGCTTTTACTGCAGATGGGATGAGAAACTGGAAGAAAAAGAGTGTGCTTACAGTACATATGGGGTCTATAGGGAGTACACATCATGAAGCCATGGAGAAATGACACCTCTTGAGAAATTTGGCTACACAAATTGAGAGAGTTTTTGTGAAAAGAACAACAAAAGAGGTGGAGCATAATCGATTTAGATTGAAAGCTGCAATAGAGGGTGTGAGACTTTTAGCAAACCAAGGACAAGCTTTTAGGGGACATGATGAATCTGAAAGCTCTCTTAATGCTGGAAATTTTAAGCAAGTTAGAAAGTCTTATGAAAGAATGACTAGTGATGATGATAGGGTTATATTGCATAATGCTCCTGGAAATGCCAAGTACATCTCTGCATCTATTCAAAAGCAGCTCTTAAATATTCTTGGTAATAGAGTGAGGCAAATGATTCGTGAAGAAGTTGGTGATGCAAAGTTTTGCATTATTGTTGATGAAGCAGTTGATGTAGCTGGCAAAGAGCAAATTTCTATTGTTTTGAGGTTTGTTGATCCTCATGGCTTTATCCGAGAATGATTCTTTAAGATAGTGAGTGTTCCCGACACAACCTCATTAACTCTTAAATTAGAGATTGTTAGTACATAGCCAAAATACTTGGCTAAGCCGAGAATACGGTACAATTACCCGGTCGAGATAGCCCTGGTGGGCCCTTCACAGACATCCAAGGAAGGAAGGGCCGGTAACAAACCGCTTGCCAAAGTCACTCTAGCGGCAAAACACCCCCAAAAGAGGAGACACTCCAAAGGAGGGTAAAGAGTCCCACATTGGAAACAAGCTCAAGGTACACAAGCTTAGCCTATAAAACAAGCTCAAGGTACACACATATATACTCTCTCTCACATACTAACAGATATATACTCTCTCCTACTTTCATTCCTCTACCCGTACAAGTGCACATAACTCACTTAAGCATCAGAGAGTCGAAGACTGGGCCACCCCAGTCCCGACCTCGTGACGCTGTCATTTGTGCAGGTACCGAGTGGAAGCCCCTTAAGAATTCTACTTCGTTCCGCCCTGCGACCACTTCCCGGCTCGGGATGTAACAGGTAGAAACAATTGGCGCTAGAAGGAGGGTCCTTATCTTGTGGAACTCCCACTTGTCTCGGAACTCAGCACCATGGTGATTATTGATGACCCCGTGGACCCTGGCACTCAAGTAGAACCTCAATCCGGCGACACATCCCTTTCCCAAACCAGCAGCTCAGCCCCCATTAACCATTCCGACCCCGCCACAGCCCTTGAAATCCTCAAGCGGGACTTCCATGCATTCCGCGAGTAGACAGCAAAAGAAAGGGCAGAAACGGAAGCGTACCGAGTACGCATAGCTGAGTTGGAGAAAGAGCAGTTCTTGCTCCGCGCCACGTTAGAGCATCGTACCATGTACAACGATAGCTTGGACCACGCGGCACGAATTGCCGGGACCCCGGATTCTCTCCAAGGCCAGACTGGTTCCATACTCCCGGGAGGGCCTAGCCAGATTGTATACATGTCTCATCCCCTAACCCACCCCTCATTTCCACTCCCGGCCCCCCAACCATCAATCCTCAATGACTCCCTTCTGCCACATCAACCTAATCCATCCGCTCCACCTATCTCCACTTCCACCACTGCCAACTCTCCCAACCCACCTCTTGACATGCCAACCCGTGTACTGCTCCAACTTAGCCAAACTGTCACGCAGTTAGCTTCACGGGTTGAAGGCGTCGAGAGTCGCGGGGCTCAGCGACCCTTGTTCTCTGGTTTCAGACATCGCCCAAGCCCCTTCACACCCCGAGTGCAGATGGAAAAGCGGCCTCCTGGAGCCAAGCCCTTCAAAATGGATAAGTATAAAGGCACAGGAGACCCTCATCTCCACCTCGAGACATTCTTCTCGCTTTGTAGCTCCTCTGGCTACAGCGACGCCATAGCCTGCCACGCCTTCCAAGAGACCCTCTCGGAAGAAGCAATCAGTTAGTTCCTCAACCTGCCACCCAATTCCATAGATAGCTTCGACCAACTCTCGGAATGTTTTCTCAACCGTTTCATACTGCACACCAGCATCTACCGTACTGTAGACGTCCTGTTCCACATCAAGCAGAAAGAGGGCGAAGGCCTCCATGAACTGCTGTCCCGGTGGCAATCTGCCACGGCGAGGTGCCACAACTTAGAACCTCGTGTGGCGGAGCAGGCTTTCCGTCAGGCCCTACTCCCCGGCAGTTTCCTGATGGAGATCAATAAGAACCCTCCAGGATCCTATGATGCTTTGATAGACCTGGCGGTACGGTGGGCCCGTGCTGAATTTGCCACTTTCGGACGTCCCGCCCATGCCACGCTAGCTCTTACTGCCCCGGCACCAGATGAGCACTTTGGTCGCGGGCAAGAGAAAGGACAATCACATGGCCCATCCCGAGAGCAGGGGCGTGGCTCCGACCGTCTCCATGGGGGACAGAGAAACCGCGACCACCCTTACAAGTCAAGAGACTAGAGCCCCCCACAGCAACAACGTCGTTCCTCCCCGCCACCTCATTATAAAGTCCACACTACCCTGACCACTACATATGAGGACATATGGGCCAGGCACAAAGATCTCATCCCCCTACCTCCCAAAAGCAAATTCCCAAAAAAGCCCCGGCGAGCCACCGGCAACAGGTACTGCGCCTACCATGACAATAATGACCACACAACAGAGCAGTGCAATGGCCTCCGCAATGCAATCGAGCATCTGATCCAGAAGGGGCAGCTACACCAATACTGTGCTCCCGCCACAGGAGCCAACGCCATTAAAGTGCATGGCCAGATCCTAACCTTAAATGGCGGAGCTCCACGGTTCCCCCCACGCCAACCTTTTGTGAAACGACAATGCACGGCACCCTCAGAAATCCTAGACATCTAACGCGGTGTCACGATCACCCCATCAGCGTGGGATCAAGTGACATTTCGCAACGATGAGGATACCCTGCATTGCCACCACAGCGAGCCATTCATCATCAATGTGCAGGTGGACCATTACAGATGCCACAGAGCTCTAGTGGACACAGGTGGCGCCGTAAGCGTCATGTTTTCTGACTGCTACCAAGGACTCCGGCAGGACCGCACGTAAGCGTCATGTTTTCTGACTGCTACCAAGGACTCCGGCAGGACCGCACTAAGCTGTACAACAACCACGACTCACTTGTCAGCTTCTCTGGCGAAACAGTATAGCCGTTAGGCTCAGACCGCCTAACTGTGTCAGTAGGAACAGCTCCTTGCCGCTCTTCCATTACGGCCCGCTTCCTCATTGTCGACTGCCCCTCATCATACAATCTCATCTTAGGGCGGGACATCCTCTGGGGGTTGCAGTGCTTCATAGCTGGCCACATGCTTCTCATGAAGGTTCCTACCCCTGGCGGCACCCTAACAATTAAAGGGGATCGAGCAGCCATCGAGCACGGCCATCTTAACGCCATCCAACAACGGAAAGGAGCCCATAAGATGCTGCCTCTCAACCCCCCGGAACCCATAGATGATCCCCGGGACGACACAAAGGGATGCGGGACAGAGAGCTCCGCGACCTAGTCCTACAAACACTCACTACCACCTACCTTAGACCAATTTTTACCTTGGCCTCGAAAGCCGGTACTTCATTGTTACTAGTGTATATACAATAGCCCAGTAGCGGCTTCACCTATGTATACTTTGCCCGCTAGCGGCTACATCTAAGTACAATGAAGTGTTTTGTCACTCACATGCTATACTTTACCCCCGCAACACAGGGCCACAAAACAAACAATAAGTATACAGCAAGACAAACACAAAGGCTACACATAACGCCAAAATATCAACCTAGATTTCCAGGCAAATTAGCATAAATTGGTTACAATGGCTAACCACGCCACATACATTGTTCCAAAACAAAGCCCTACAAGCTATCAAAATGTACATGCATTTCTCATTCCCTCCCAGCGGATGAGTCGCCAGACTTGTTTGAACTCCCTTTCGACCCGCCACCGCGGCCACGACCCTGGCCCACAGTTCCCGCTACCCTCTGCCCAGTCGGCTGCTTCAACGGGTCCCGGGATAAAAAGGAAGGCCTCACAGCTGCGGCGGGACGGATAAGTGAACTACCGGGAGCCACCTCAGGACCGGGGCATCCCTTCACGGGAGCCTTTTGAACTCCCGCACGCACCACCAACCCCGGAGCCCGGGGGTCGCGAGCTGTAACGGCAGACGAAGCCACCTGCGACACTACTGCTTGGACAGACATAGACCCCTCGGGACCGGTAGCCCTCACAGACGATGCAACTACCATAGCAGGAGGTCGCGGGTCACCTGCAACGGATATCCCTTTCCGCCCAGCAGACGTTGCGCGCCACGCCTCGTGCTGCTTCGCCAGAGACTGTGAGATCTCGGCTTGCTTTTTCTGCTCGGGCGTCATTTGCTCCCACGCCACCGTTGCAACATTTTTCTCTGCATACCATTTGCGCATGGCAGCCTCATTAATCCACCCGGCCTGGCAGCCCAGCCGGCTCAACTCATCTTGCCCTTTGGTGTAGGCACTTTTCAGCTGCCGCTTGTACACTTCACCCTCCCAGAACAGCCTTTGCCCCGCCATGGCAGCTCGCTCGCACTTGGATTTCCAGGACACCTCCAAATCCGCAAGTGCTTGCGTCAACTTGGCCACCTCAGCTTCCAGGGACGTCGCCTTAGCAGCCACCACTTCCAAAACCTCTATCTGCTCGTCCTTCCTCCTCACAACTTCCTTCAACTCCATCACCTGAGCCTGGAAGACAACGGTATTCTGATCAGCTTGAGCCAGCTGCTCTGCAAGGTTCCGCTCAGCCTCAGCTAGCTGCTCTGCAAGGCCACGGTTACGTTCCTCGGCCTCCCTCAATTGCTGGCTCTTCGCCTCAGAATCATCCTGCCAGTGGGAGGTCGCCCGTTCACTCGCGGCGTACATCAGCAAAGTCGCCTGCAGTCACATCAATGCATAAACCCCAAGTTCAAACCAGTGAAACTCAAAAAGCATATAAACACTTACCCGAGTCAGTTTCTCCTTGGCGAGAGCCATTCCCGCCGGCGAATCCACATCCTCTAATACATGCATGTCACGAGCACGGTGACGCATGTCGTTAGCCATTTGAGCCAGGTATGGCTGAGCCTCCCCCGTCCCCTCCAAGGCTTGAGTAACCTCAGCTAGGCTGGCAGATCCCCCAGACCGGCTGTCCCTCCACGACCTCTTTGATGGGCCCTAGCGAGCCGGGTTAACCCTCTCCTTCCTCTTTCGAGTCCGGGCCGCGACTACCTCTTCCTCGCGGTCCGCAACCTCCTCCACAACAGGCTCCTGCGCCTGGTCGGGTTCGCCCTCACGATCACCCTCTGCCGGTACCTCCTCCCCCTCTAACTCCACATCCTGGACACCTAGGCCCATCGCTTCCGCCACCAACGGAGGTACGTAGGCGTAATCATCATCCGCCAGGTTCAGCCTCAAAAAGTCATCACAGTCGTCCAGCTCCACCTCCCTTCCCTCCCCCGTCTCCAAGTCGATGTCGTACTGCTTGGCGTGATCAGCCTCAGCCAGCAGCCCATCTAATACGTCCTCATCCGACACTTTGTCGTAAGGACCTTCATTCTTCCGCAAGCCCCCGTCGCGTGGCATCGTCACTGCAACAAACAAACTAAGTCAGACAACGACTCGCAACCTTACAACAAGTAGTGCAACTACTAAAATACAGACCCGGAACCCGGGCGTAGCCGAAGTGGCTGTATATGCCAAGGCTGCATATCCGATATGAGCTCCTACATTCGAAAGCCCATATCACTCGGCGAATCCGCCGCTCCATCAACTCAGTCAAGTTGTACTCTTGCGGCACCGCACAAAGCTAGTTGTCAGCAGTGAGAAGGCAAACAAAACAAAACAACACAAGGCAAGAGCACGATACATATTCTTTGGAAGCTCCCCGGGACCCGGAAAGGATGCCCGTGCCACTCCTGCCATTGTCCCCCAACAAGGAAGCATCTGCGCCTCCAGGTTTCACTTGTTGAGGTGGACAAATCTTCCACCAAAACTTTAAACTTCCCCCGTGACTTCATCGTCACGCAGCCCCGACTGCCCTTCTTTGCGCACCACCCCATATGCCAGCACGCATTAAACTCGTCACAGTTCGGGAACTCCTGCTTCAGCAGGCAGAATAGCACGCCCGTTTCCAATATTTGCTTCAACATATTGGGGGTAACTTGCCTCGGGGCGACATGCAGACACGCTAACGTGTACTGCACAAAGGGGGGAGCGGGAACATCAACCCGCACTTCAGTCGGTACTCGTACACCAATGTAAAGTTACCCGGGGGATCCCAAAACTTCACTCCCCCGGCCCAACGGCCGCAACAAAACCTCCTCTGGGATGCTCCAATTTTGGCGAAGCACTTCAAGCTCTGACGACGTCAAACTCTCGCCAGGGGGTTCCCAGAACGAGTCATCCTCCTCATGCGATGTCGCCATGATCAACTCCTCTACCTCCTGCAATAGAGGGTCATACGAGGACACATGAGACCCGGCATCCACCACAGGAATGCCTTCCCCCAAGTCAAGGGCAACTTCTGCTATAAGGTTAGCCAATCCCTCCTCCATCCGGTGCAAAGTGTCCGAATAAGCACTAAGCGAACTAGAGACCTCCACGATCTCTTCGCTGGACACCCACACCGGATCTGCCATACCCCGCTACCTTAACCCTAACCAGCCAGACAACAAATCCCTCACCCTAGAATTCCTACCAACACCACAAAAATGTGAAAAAATCCCACACCCCAAATAACCCGAAACAACGCCGCCACCACATACAAAATAAAAGACAGAGAAAACGACGAGTTCATACCTGGAAATACTAGGTTCGCGTAGTGACAGTGAAGCAGATTACAATCAGCTGAGCGCTCGCACCCAATCGATCGAGGATGAAATTGAACGTTTCCCAGTCTGAAACTTGTAGAAAAGCCGAAACCCTAAACCACAAATCGCGCCTCCACAGTTTCCAGTTTCAAAACACGAATTCCCTCTTCAGTTCTCTCCAACCCTATTTATAGGCATCCCCCTAGACCCCACAAAACTGAATGGTCGGGGTAAAGCCACGTCACTGTTGGCCTCGCTTCCAAAAAAAAAGAAGAAGAAAAAAGCGGACTGCCTCGTCAAGGCAACGGCCCGCAACGCTCAGTAGCGAGTCTCCTCAATCAAGCGCGGACTGACTGGCCACCTCGCGACAGTCCCCAATCAAGCGCAGACTGACTCACCACATAGCCCCAGTCCCTAATCAAGCGCGGACTGCCTCGCAATATAGCCACGATCTCCAATCAAGCGCGGACTGACTGGCCACCTCGCGACAGTCCCCAATCAAGCGCGGACTGACTCGCCACATAGCCACGGTCCCCAATCAAGCGCGGACTGACTGGCCACCTCGCGACAGTCCCCAATCAAACGCGGACTGACTCGCCACATAGCAACGGTCCCCAATCAAGTGCGGACTGACTGGCCACTTCGCGACAGTCCCCAATCAAGCGCGGACTACCTCGCCATATAGCCACGGTCCCCAATCAAGCGCGGACTGACTGGCCACCTCGCGACAGTCCCCAATCAAGCGCGGACTGACTCGCCACATAGCTTCAGTCCCCAATCAAGCGCGGACTGACTGGCCACTTCGCAACAGTCCCCAATCAAGGGCGGATTGCCTCGCCATATAGCCACGTTCCCTAATCAAGCGCGGACTGACTGGCCACCTCGCGACAGTCCCCAATCAAGCGCGGACTGACTCGCCATATAGCCTCAGTCCCCAATCAAGCGCGGACTGACTGACCACTTCGCGACAGTCCCCAATCAAGGGCGGACTACCTCGCCATATAGCCACGGTCCCCAATCAAGCGCGGACTGACTGGCCACCTCGCGACAGTCCCCAACCAAGCGTGGACTGCCTCGCTAGAGCAACATTAAATTTTTCTTCTTGCCAACAGGTTTCCGGAACATCACCCCCGTCACCTCGCGACTCTCGCGTGGGGACTTGTGGACTCGGCACCATGCCTCCTACTTCTAGGTAAAACCTATCCTCGACATCTCTAGAATAACTCCCCACCCAAGAACTCTCTCAGACTGGGGACTTGGGGACTTGTTAGTACATAGCCAAAATACTTGGCTAAGCCGAGAATACGGTACAATTACCCGGTCGAGATAGCCCTGGTGGGCCCTTCACAGACATCCAAGGAAGGAAGGACCGGTAACAAACCGTTTGCCAAAGTCACTCTAGCGGCAAAACACCCTCAAAAGAGGAGACACTCCAAAGGAGGGCAAAGAGTCCCACATTGGAAACAAGCTCAAGGTACACAAGCTTAGCTTATAAAACAAGCTCAAGGTACACACATATATACTCTCTCACATACTCACAGATATATACTCTCTCCTACTTTCATTCCTCTACCCGTACAAGTGCACATAGCTCACTTAAGCATCGGAGAGTCGAAGACTGGGCCACCCCAGTCCCGACCTCGTGACGCTGTCATTTGTGCAGGTACCGAGTGGAAGCCCCTCAAGAATTCTACTTCGTTCCGTCCCGCGACCACTTCCCGGCTCGGGATGTAACAGGTAGAAACAGAGATAGTCAAAGTTTTCGGTATGTTCAATCTACAAGTGGAAAATATGCGTGGTCAAGGATATGACGGAGCTAGTAACATGAGTGGTATTTGGAATGGCTTACATACATTGTTTCTTGAAGATTGTCCCTATGTGTACTATGTTCATTATTTTGCTCACCGTTTGCAACTAGCTCTAAATGGTGCGGCTAAGGGCGTTCATGATACATATCGCTTCTTTTCTACTTTATTACTTGTTGTGAATTTTTTAGATTCATTTGCTAAGCGCAAGGGTGCCCTAAAAGCTGCTAGAGAGGATGAAATCCAATATTTGATAGCTCTTGGTAATCTTCAAACAAGTATGACGCTAACTTTAATTTGTATTCTATTTGCGTCAATAGATATCATATTCTTGATTATACTTGCACTTTGCACTTTGCTAATTCACAATCTTCAATCAGGTACGGGCTCTAATCAAACTTGCAGTTTGCAATGACCTTCTGCTACTCGTTGGAGCTCTCATTTTTGTTCTATTAAGAGTATGATTGAATTATTTGGTTCAACCGTGGCTACTTTAGATCATATGATAGACACTGCAACCTTACCTGTTTAGGGAGAAGCTAGTGGTATTCTTAGAGCTATGAGATCGTTTGAGTTTGTGTTTTATCTGCTTTTGATGCATAGAGTCATGAAAGTCACAAAAGTTATTTGTCAAGTAGTATAACAGAAAACCATTGACATTGAAGAAGTAATGAAGTTTGTTGAAACTACAAAATAACTTCTTCAAGACATGAGAGATGATGGTTGGGATGATTTTTTTATGGTTCTTGCATCTTTTTGTGAGACACATGATATTGCTATGCCTGATATGAGTGCTCGTTGGTTGGATGGTACGAGTCATCTGAGTCAATAAAAGAATTTAATCACACATGAGCACCACTTCCGTGTAGAGGTATTCAATGTTGTACTTGACTTTCAATTAAGTGAGCTAAATAAGATGTTTAATGATAGATCTTACAAACTCCTTAAGCTCACTTCAACTTTGGATCCTCATGATAAGTTCAGCTTGTTTGAAACTCAAAAGATACTCCTTCTTGCTAAGAGCTTTTATCCTCAAGATTTTGTGCAAGATGACTTTCTTTCTTTGGAATTAGAGTGTGCATATTATAAGAAAGATATGACTCAAGATGTAGCATTTCACACCTTAGATTCTATATCTACTATGTGTCGGCAACTTGTTCAAAGAAAAAAATTAGAGTTTTATCCTATGATTTTTAGGTTGATTTGTTTGGTGTTGACTCTTCATGTTTCTACTGCAACCACTGGGAGAGCTTTTTCATCCATGAACATCATCAAAAATAAACTTAGAAATAAGATAGAGGATGAGTTTCTTGATGATTGCATGGTGCTTCATATCGAAAAAGAATTTGTTGAAGCGGTTGACAATGAGATGATGATTAAAGATTTTGAAGTTTTGGGGTCTCATAGAGTACAACTTAGTTAGTTTTTAATTGTGTTTCTTGTATTGTATTGTGTATAGCTTTTGTTAATGTAAATGCGTTTAAGGGTAAAACTTGCTACGTCCTCTTATATATGTATGTTCTTTTTCAATGAACCAAAATTTATCGCATTGTTGGTTAAATTTTTTTTTACGTTACATTTAGCTCATGTGAGATTTTCATCCTGGATTCGCCGTTAGGTGTCACGAGCTGCAACTATTACATGTTCGAATCTCATTAACACCCTAATTAAAATAAGACTAAAATTAAAGCATAAAACGAGAGGTGTTGTACACTATTGTACGGACACGGCGTGACACGTTGACACGACAAAACTAAAAAACTGAATATCTGACACGGTTTGGACACGGAAAATAAAATTATATATTTCTTATTTTTTAATAAATAAAAATATGCTACAATATACATTACATTACCAAAATAATGTTTTAAATTTAATCATTTGCATAACCATAAAATATATCATTAAACATAATCAAAAGTAAATGATAGAAGTGCATAATTAATAATATTAGAAGTACCAGACCTCTAACTTAAAACATAACATTAAAGAAAATCAAATTTACAGTAGGTTACTAATAAAACTGGGCAGTAACTTGTTATTAAAAGTGAACAATAGCTTTATTAAGATTTTATTTTTTTATTTAATTAAAAAATTAATAAATGATGATGTGATATGTCAGAGATGATACGTCGGTCAAGTGTTCGAAATATGTCAGAAAAGTCAACATTTTTTTTTACTGTTAGACACTTATTTTAACGTATCAGCGTTGTGAGTGTCCGAATTGGACATAATAGGCCCATACATACCCTACAAGCTTCCGTCACACGCTTCTCTCTTCATTCATATAAGCTTCCCCGGCAAGCCACAGTGACCAGTGTTTCCCTTTGGCGCGCCCCTAAACCCTTTAAAAAAAAACCATTTCGTCCCTCTATCCCCTCATTTTCTCGCCCCCAATCTCTCTGCGCCTGCATCAAGGCCTCAATAGAGTCGCAGAAGCATACGTCGCCGTCTTAGGGTTTCAGTCACCGGAGCCATGGAGCAACAGAAAACAGCTCAGCAGCAAGACGAGCTCGAAGAAATGCAGCACGGCCCTGTTCCCGTCGAACAGCTTCAGGTGAACCCAGTTGAAATTAGAATCGATTTAGAACAATTGAGGGGTTTGGCGATATGGGTTATCGTTCAATTAGGGTATAATGTGTGTTTGATTCAAGATTGAAGAAAGGGGTTTAGGTTTTGTTGCAATTGGGGGTTTTTGCTTGTGTTGATTCTTGTGCAAGATTGTATCTTTATTTGGGTTTTGCGTTTGATTAGGGTTTTGGCGATGAAATTGAGTGTCATGTTGTTTGCTCAGTCTTGGGTTTTGGATTTTTACTTGCTATCAGAAACCCTAATCCGAAATTGGTCAGTTCTTGCTGTGATTGGGATATGGGTTTTGTTTGTTGATGATCAATTTGCTAATTTTATAAGAATTTTATAAGAGTCGAAATCAACAATCTTTGTGTGGTTCATGATGTGTTGGATGTGCATTATATGTGGGTTTAGTGAGAAGAAAACAAGTCAATCCCTTTTTGTTGTTGGTTATGATATGCCCATATGGGGTTTGTTTGATATTGTTCAGTTTTCCCATTTTAGATTACTTTAAATCACTCTCTAAGGCCAAAGCAGCAATCTTTATTCAGTGGATGATGAAATGTTCTGGTGTTTTCAATTGAAGGCTTCTGGCATTGCTTCCATTGATGTAAAGAAACTTAAAGATGCGGGTCTTTGCACCGTTGAAGCTGTTGCTTACTCACCGAGGAAAGATCTTCTGCAAATCAAAGGAATCAGTGAAGCTAAAGTTGACAAGATCATTGAAGCAGGTATACTATTCTGTTACTTTAGTTTTCCAACATTCTTTTATGTACTGTGGTTGCTCTTTTCGTTTGCCATGTATTGATATTTTAATGGCTGGCTTCGTTACAGCCTCCAAACTGGTGCCTTTGGGTTTTACCAGTGCTAGTCAGCTTCATGCTCAGAGACTCGAAATCATTCAAATCACTTCTGGATCAAGAGAACTTGATAAGATTTTGGAGGGTCAGTTTCCACTGTTCTCCTATTTAAACTTGTATTTCCATCCTTTGTTGAGCACTTCTCCTTTATTGGAACTAAGTCCTTATTATACCAGTAGAAATGTAGTCTTCAAAGTTCGTTTAATACTTCCTTTGAATCATAGTTGCTGCCTTGTGACAGGAGGAATTGAGACAGGATCTATTACTGAGATATATGGTGAGTTCCGCTCTGGAAAGACTCAATTGTGCCACACGCTTTGTGTCACTTGCCAAGTAAGTGGTTTTTATTAGTGTTGGACATGCCACTGCTTCACGATAACAAATTAGGTTAATATGATAAGACATAGATATGGCACTCCAGATGTTTATTTATCTCAAAGGCCCAATGATATGCTTCATTATGTGCGTAATCATTTTGTTATTCATAAAGTCAACATTTTCACTCGGGATGGGTTCTAGAGTTCCTTGTGATCTTGCCTAAAGCTCAGTGTTAGGTTAGGAAAAGACGCATTAATCACACACAATCACCCACTTCCAAAGTCCAACCTGCATATCTGATTGATTTTAATGCTTCAGCTCCCATTAGATCAAGGAGGTGGTGAGGGAAAAGCAATGTACATTGATGCTGAGGGTACGTTCAGGCCACAGAGACTCTTACAGATAGCTGAGAGGTTTGATTTTGCTACCTTGAGGTGAAAACACAGTTATGGTTCATGTATGAGGTAGTTAATAGTTGTGTTGTTACAGGTTTGGACTCAATGGTGCTGATGTCTTGGAGAATGTTGCCTATGCTAGAGCTTATAACACTGATCATCAATCAAGGCTCCTGCTTGAAGCAGCTTCGATGATGGTAGAGACGAGGTATGATTTCTCTATACAAGTTGTGGTTGTCTTAGTGTAATTCTTGCTCAGATGTAGAATGTTTCAGGTAAGACTAAGTATTATCGTATTTTTGGATCTATAGGTTTGCTCTCATGATAGTGGACAGTGCAACAGCCCTTTACAGAACAGATTTCTCTGGAAGAGGAGAACTTTCAGCGCGGCAGATGCATCTTGCAAAATTTCTCCGGAGCCTTCAGAAGTTAGCAGATGAGGCAAGAACTCTTACACCTCCAATTATCAAATATCAAGCGAAGAACAGATTATATTTTATACAAAAGAATTCCGGGATGATCTTAAGAGTAGGATTAGAACTTGGAATTTTCATTTGACTGACCCTCTGTCTACTGTGAATGCAGTTTGGTGTGGCTGTTGTTATCACAAATCAAGTAGTTGCACAAGTGGATGGTTCTGCGCTCTTTGCTGGGCCTCAAATTAAGCCTATTGGTGGTAACATCATGGCCCATGCTTCTACAACAAGGTATGTTGTTTGTTCAACACCTTCCTTTCAAAAGAAACTATCCTTGTGCAGAGTTACTCATCATTTATCTCATCTTTGATAGGCTTGCTGTCCGGAAGGGGAGAGGGGAGGAGCGCATTTGTAAAGTAATAAGTTCTCCTTGTCTGGCTGAAGCAGAAGCACGGTTTCAGATCTCCCCAGAAGGCGTCACAGACGTGAAGGACTAACCACTTTCAGCCCTTGCTAAAACTTCTACCATAACAATACATTCTACATCTAGTTGTATATCTGCATTGTAATGAACCTTTTAAGGAAGTCAGGAAGTTGTCACAACTTTGTAATTTTTTGTTACAAGATGTATCCAAGGAATTTCAGTGAGTTTGTTTGCCAAAACCTTTGCAGCTTGCGTGGTGTTCTTCTCTTTCATTCCTTTTCCTCTGGTAAAATTTCACTCTATATATAAATACATATATTGTGTATGTAATGCCAAGTTGAGATTTCTAAGTTGTGGTAGATCATGGAAGTAACCGGGTGAGTATACTGTTGGTAACTTTCTCGCTGAACCTTCATGACTTGCCTTCGCCTGCTGGAAGCTTTGTTAATAAGAAAACCAGAAAAAAAAAAGAAAAATAGAAAAGCACATCTGTCCATGAACATTTTTTTAAGGGGTCAAATTCCATGAACACATCTTTGACACAAGTTTCCAAAGTGATGTTGAAATTTATCTTTACAGACTTTGAAGGGGTGCCTCAAGTCCTACTGGTGTTGTTTCTGTGGCCCTATAGCTAGTTTAACCTGTTCCCATCTGCATTTATGTTTGGCATGTCATAATTACTGGCTGCAGTTTTACCTCATGGGCAGGGAAATGTGACGGATTTACTTGCAGAATGCAGAGAATAATTTGGGGGGGGGGGGGGTTGGGGTGATCAATGGTCTATGTGCAATTGTACAGAGGCAAGAGAGTAGAAAACAAGGGATGTGATGGAAAGCAAAGTTTACTATATGCATGCTTAAATGTGGTTTGGGAGAGGCATATTTATTAAGGAAGCTGAGAGCCTTTATCTTCTCTGAGATAAAGCTTCACAATTTTCTAAAACTGTTTACAGTGGAGACAGAGGAAGTCCCTTGATGATACCTTAATAATTTGCCATATTTGTCAAGTTGTTAGGAGTAGCACTCTTGGCTAGCTTCATTACTCAAATTGCAGCAGTACTGAATTTTACTCTTTCTGATGAGACATCAAGAACTTGCTCCATTCCCATAGTTCTTGCAGACAGCAAATTTCCTTTGTTGCTTGTTTTCCATTTATTTCATTTATCACATCGTCTTAATTTATTATGAACTTACTATGATCATTGAGTTACATAAATGTGAAGCCTTTGGGTTCCCAATAATGGACTCTCAGCGGTGTATACTTTTAGCTTGTTTTAAATTTGGCTTCTCTACTTGGAATAATGTTGTTTGGATGACTTCTTACATATGTTGCATGACACGGCGATACGACACGGCAAGATACGCCGATACGACAAAACTTAAAAACTGAATATCCGACACGGTTTGGACACGGAAAATAAAATTATATATTATTATTTTAAATAAATAAAAATATACTAAAATATAAAATAAGTTCATTACATTATCAAAATAATTTTCTAAATTCAATTCATTGCATAACCTAAAGAAATAACATTAAAGATAATTAAATGCAAATGATAGAAGTGCATAATTAACAATATTAAAAGTAATAGACATCTAACTTAAAATATAACATTAAAGAAAATCAAATTTGCAGTATACGTTGTTGACAAAACTGGACAGTAGTTTGCTTTTAAAAGTGGACAATAGCTTTATTTAGGTTTTGGTTTATTCCTTTTTTTTTCTTTTTCAATTAAAAATAATTGATAAATGATGATGTGGCGTGTTGGAAATGATATAACGAGTCGGTCAACGTATCCGAAAAGTTAACATTTTCTACACACCACATGACTTGTCGGACATATATTTTGCCGGGTCGGCGGTGAGGTGGAGTGTCCGTGCAACATAGCTTCTAACCAGCGTGACGACGGCGGTAAAAAAAAAACTTACTAGCCTAACCCGAGATGGTTTCCCAATTAAAAAATAAAGCAAAATAAATTAACGCGGACACAAAATAAAACGTACATTGAATTGTGAGAGCTTGCGAGGAAGAAAGCTTGAAGATTCAACAATGGCGACCAAGCCCGGAGTTCCGAGATCTGGAGCTATTTCCAAGGGCTACAACTTCTCCACTCACTGGGAGCAGGTTCCTCTTCCTCTTCGTCTTCGTCTTTTTCACAATTACCAAGCTCTCTTATCAGATCAGATCTCGGATCGGATCCCTTAGATATGCGTTTGATGTAGTCCTTTATATCTTCGCTGAATCTGCAGAACACGCCGTTAACGGAGCAGCAGCAAGCGGCGATTGCAAATCTCGCTCACGCCGTCGCGGAGCGACCGTTGCCGCCAAATTTGGTTAGAAATTCCGTTACATTCTCTGCCTCTTTCGATTCATTAACACTGTTATGCACCAGATTTGAGCCTCATTGGTGAATTTCAGGTGCAAGATCGAATCTCGGAGCAGCAGAATGGTTTGACTGTCTCCACTAAGGACAGCTCGTTCGGCTTGGAACACTCTGCTGCTATGGAAGCTGTTCTTGTCAATACGAATGAGGTGAGTTTTCGGCTTTTCGCGGTTCTCATTGAGCTTCTGATAGTCCTGTTGATTTTTTTTTTGACTGCAATGTGATTTGTTATTGTTCCTGCAGTTTTACAAATGGTTTACGGATCTTGAATCGGCCTTGAAGTCTGAGGTTAGTGCTCGAGTCTCACAGTGTAACTGTAATGTAGTACAAAAGGAGCATGATATTGAGCTCAGTGTGCTGATTTTTGCTTGTTTTTTAGACAGAGGAGAAGTATCGCCACTATGTAGACACGTTGATGGAGCGCATACAGATATGCGATGGTATACTTCAGCAGGTAGTCTCTCATTCTGTTAGGTTGTTGCGAATTTGTAGAGGCGACTTATTTTTTTGTTTTAGATTGTTTTGCTTATGGACATTGCTGGGGTTCATTGTATGCAGGTGGATGATACTCTAGACTTGTTTAATGAACTACAACTGCAGCACCAGGCAGTAGCAACGAAGACTAAAACTCTTCATGATGCGTGCGATCGACTGGTGCAGTTTACTTTCAATTATTTCCTCTTCTTTTTTGTTTTGTTTTTCTTTTTAGCTTCACTTGACCTAATGGCCAGAAGTTTGATATTGTCATATGGCTTCGCTGAAATATGATTTATGTAGCATGTCGTTGTAGTATCTGTTGAAATATCTAGACCTTGATCTGTGGTCGTCTTGTTTTGTAGTTGATAGAAAAGCAACGACTGATTGAGTTTTCAGAAGCACTCCGCAGTAAGCTCAACTACTTTGATGAATTGGAGAATGTAAGGTTTGAATGCTACCTTAACTAGAGACACAGTTGGTTATATATATGTTTCATGCTTTCCTTTAACCTGTTCCCTTCAAATCTTCTTAGTTTGAGAACCTTGTCTGTGTACCTTTGCAACGAGGTTAATGGATGGTAGGAACCACCAAAAATTTAAACAAAGATGAAAGTTTGAAGTTACTTTCCCAGTTTCCCTTTCTTATTGACTGATTTGGTTTGATGTAAGTCATGATATGTTAGATGTTTCTGTTTCTTATTGACAAAAGTCTCTTCTACTTCCCCTTAATATATACTGTTTAAAAACTAAAAGTATAAAAGTTATATAAATATTGGGTTCTTCAGAAACAGTGTTTAGTTAACATCAGTGATGGGAACTGTGATCTGTTTTTTCCCTGGTCCATACTTGGGAATGCTCACCTGTTTGTGTTGATGCATGGATATCCTTTTGTTTTTAGTTTAACAATTTGATTATATTCATTGAAGCTTTTACAAATATGTATAAGTCAGTTTCTCCATAGTGTCACTTTCCTTCTCAGGCATAACTATAGCCGTTAGGGTTGTTACAATGTATAGGGAATTAAATGTAGTGAAAGTTCTGCCAAGCAGCGTATCTGTTTCTTGTCTGTTTGGTGATTGCAATCTTGCTCTTTTTCTTTGTTTGTTTGTGAGAAAATAACATGATGTACAGTGTTTCCATGTAATGTTGTGTACCATGTATACACACACACACGTATACATGCACACACATGTAATGTATTTATGTTAATCAATAGAGTTCCTGTTTAAATGTTCCACTGTCTGCAGATATCTATGAATTTTTACTCTCCAAACATGAATGTTCTAAATGAGAACTTCCTCCCTCTGCTCAAACGACTTGATGATTGCATAACGTAAGTGCCATCATGCACTACCATGTTAAAATTTGCATTGATGCCAGGAAACAGTGAGCAGTAATAAAATTTATTTATTGAGATTGGAACTTGATGTTTTAACTGACTTCTGTCCATCTTAGGTATGTTGAAAGCAATCCGCAATATGCAGAATCCAGTGTTTACCTACTCAAATTTCGCCAACTGCAGGTATAATTTTCAAGACCATTGAATATGTAAATGGTATAGCATGGTGAATTATTGTTGTGGTATTTTTGGCTTCCAGTGATATATAATTTCGTGTTTTTGTGGACAGTCTCGAGCCTTGGGCATGATTCGTTCACATGTACTTGCAATTCTTAAAAGTGCTTCTTCTCAGGTAAAGTCTTATTATTGAACTGAATTTAATTGTTGTATTAATGTTTGTCTATAAACATCTTTGTTTACATGGATTAATACTTAGTATGGCTTTATATTATGGCCACTGTTTTACATTAGGTACAGGCAGCTATTGGAAGCAGTGGTGGCAGCAAAGCTTCTGTTTCTGAGGGTGTAGAAGCATCAGTTATTTATGTCCGTTTCAAGGCAGCAGCAAGTGAGGTAATACTACCTTTATTGTCTTGCAATGATACTACTGTATGTCTGTATCATCTATTATTTTGAAAGTGTGATTGCTGTAGTTAACTTGATCAACCTCGCATACATTTGTGTACCATAATTTTGAATGGATTGTGTGCTTTAAGTAACAGACTTTTTAAGTGTTATGTCTAACAAATATGGTCTCCTCAGCTTAAGCCAGTGCTGGAGGAAATTGAAAGTAGGGCATCGAGGAAAGAGTATACTCAGATCCTTGCAGAATGTCACAAGCTGTACTGCGAACAGCGCCTTTCTTTGGTAAGCTGATGATTGGTTGTTCATACAAGTATTTTTTTTCTTCATTTCATATGGTCAGTTCACAATTATCCTGAACTTTTTTATATGTATCATCCAGGTAAGAGGTATAGTACATCAAAGAATATCTGAATTCGCCAAGAAAGAGGCATTGCCATCATTGACAAGATCTGGATGTGCATATCTAATGCAGGTAATACACAGTTATTTACAAGGATATTCATAGAAGAGAATTTTCTTCAAAAGAATGCAATGTAATGCATGGTTTTGTATTTGTTATTTACAATAAGGTGAAGATGTCATGATATGATTCCTATCCTGTCTAAATACTGCAGAAGAGCAAACATATATGTGATGTATGATGTAGAATGATGTGTTAATTACTTCATATTTGAAAAATATGGTACATAGATATTCCATAAGGTCACACTGAGTACAACTCAGCAATGTTGGGGTTCCAGGTTACAGCTGATAGAACTTTTGTTTCTGTTATAATATGTTTTATCTATTCATCTCTTTGATTATATCTAGGCGCTTTTTCTTCATTCCATTTTTCTTTTTCAGAATGTAAATAAGTTTTGATTGTAATCGACACATGTATCAATTGCAGGTCTGTCAGCTTGAGCACCAACTTTTTGACCACTTTTTCCCTTCTTCCGCAGAGGACGTTTCAAACTTGGCTCCATTGATAGATCCCCTGTAGGTCTCCTATCCTTTTTCACTTCTCTCTCTCTTATTTATTGTTTTGCTTTCTTGAGAGATGGGCAGTTAGTAGTTGGCTTATAGCATATATGACAATTGTGTGACCACTATTTGACATGAGAATAATCAGTAGTGCTGTAACAATATGACAATTGGGCAATTACTATTTGACATGAGAATAATCAGTGTTGATGGAAATGTCAGTACTTTTGTTAAGGGGTTACGTTTGAGTACCATTTTTCTGTCAAATACCCAAATAATACAGCATACTGGAGCTTGTTGGTTGGTTTTTTATAGAGTTTAAACTATGTAATAACTTTATGGTGATTACTCCATGCAGGTCTACATATTTATACGATACACTACGGCCAAAGCTTATTCACGAAACAAATATTGATACTCTTTGTGAACTTGTTGATATATTGAAAGTTGAAGTGCTGGGTGAACAGTTGAGTCGGCGGAGTGAATCATTAGCTGGTCTACGGCCTACACTGGAGAGAATTCTTGCTGATGTTCATGAGCGGTTGACTTTCCGTGCTCGAACACATATTCGTGATGAAGTGAGTGTTTATTCCTGTGGGGTTTGGATAAGGGAAATTGTATAGGTTTTCCTCTGTTTGTTTCCTGTGAACTATCTCTGATTTCTCTCTTTTAAAAAAAATATCTTTCTTCCTCTCTTGCAGATATCAAACTATTTACCTTTGGATGAAGATTTGGATTACCCTGCAAAGCTGGAAAAGGCCGCGACAGATGAACTTGAAACTACATCTGTAAGTTTTCATTTCTATAACACCTAACTTAAATATTTAGTGGCCTGATGTATATTGGTATTAGATTTTCTTAGTCCCTGATTTATAGGCCTATAGACATTGGCACATAATGACTCCTTCAGATTCCAATTGTTAACCAAATGATTTATTCATCTCTTATGACTACCTCTAGGGAGTAGGCACATAATCCCCCATGATTGTTACATAATTCTGGACATGTCATTCTCGTTACTTCATGACTAATTTAATGGTAGTAGGTGGCTAGTGGTTGCATTACTGTAGCTGGCTGATTCTAAATTACTCTTTTTTGTTCTTATATATATGTAGGAGTTACATTAATGCTTTTGTTTTTTTTGCTTAATATTCTGCTTTTCATTCAAACTGCAGGATGATGAAAACCTTGTTTTCAAGACCTGGTATCCACCTCTAGAGAAAACACTATCTTGTCTTTCAAAGCTGTATCGCTGCTTAGAACCAGAAGTTTTCACTGGTTTAGCACAGGTATGGAAGCCTTTGCATAGCCACCATGTTAAACTTGTCTTGAATAATGCTATTTACAGATTTTGTTTATCTTTTTTCTTCTATCAGGAAGTTGTCGAAGTTTGTTCAATATCAATTCAGGTGAGTTTTTAATTGTACAATGGCGTATGCAGTTCTTACATATAATTTTCCTAAACCTTGTTTAAGGGGATGTTGAGAACTTTAGATTTAGTTAGAGTAGCCTTTATGTAACCCACCAGTAACATGTTGCTGTCTTTCGTGACTTGTTATGTGTTTCCCTTTTACCAGAAAGCAAGTAAGCTGATTTCAAAGAGATCATCACCAATGGATGGTCAGCTCTTCCTCATAAAGCATCTTCTTATCTTAAGGGAGAAGGTGAAGCATCCTTTCTGCTGCTGTATATACTAAAGAATTATATGATTAAACCACGTATTATAACACACGTACTTTGTCTTCCCAGATTGCACCTTTCGATATTGAGTTTTCTGTTACACACAAGGAACTTGACTTCTCACACTTGCTGGTTAGTTCTAGAATTCTTGAGCATTAATTGTTCTGAATCTACTTAACTATGTTTATTATATATCTTTTGCTCTACCAAAAGGAATCAAATGGAAACCTGTACCATACATATGCACTATTATCATTATTATTATTTTTATATTATATCAATATATATCCTCCCCGGCTTGAATGCAATGTTGTAATTGAAGATCTTAATTACTTTTATCCCTCACCGTCCAGGAGCATCTACGGCGGATTCTTAGAGGTCAAGCCTCTCTATTTGACTGGTCCCGGACAACTTCACTGGCAAGAACCTTGTCTCCCCGTGTTTTGGAAAGTCAGATAGATGCCAAGAAGGTTTGTCAGTTTGCCTTTTTAGTCAAGAATCTAGCATATACTTTGGCAACATTTGTACGCCCCGTTGCCTTATGGTATGTTTGATAATATAATTATTCCGTGGCAACCTTTTAGATTAGATATTAGGATCTCAGAGCAAGGTTTTGCTTGTTTTAGTTTCACTTTGATTTATATTCTGGCAAGCGTTTTAATAGTAATTCAATCTATCTTTACTTGCAGGAACTGGAGAAAAGCCTAAAAGCCACTTGTGAGGAATTCATAATGTCGGTCACAAAGCTAGTTGTGGATCCCATGCTTTCATTTGTAACTAAGGTTTGTCTTTTTCCCCTGCAAAATGATGGCCGAACAACTTTGTAACAATTTAATGTATTTTAATGTACAATAAACCACAAATTCTAGAACAAATTTTCTAAGCTCAGTGGTGATATGAGAAGAATTCATGCACCATAACATTAGAATCATATATCTAACATTTCATCTCTGCGACCTATATATGACTGCTTGTAACTTGAAAACAATTTCATTTTAACATGTTAGCAATCTGTACTTGTAATTCCAACCCTTCTCAAAAAGAATTTCACATGGGTTGGGTGGCCTTTTGGGATGAGAGTGGACTACCCCTAGGGCAACTGGACAAATGCACTTCGTACAAGCAAACAAATTGTATGCACGTTTGGCATTATATCGAGATTCATAGGATAACATGCTGCCTTCACTTTGGTTCTGTGTTTTTTTGGGGGATGAGAAAGGGATGCTTCCTGTCCTTCTCAGTTGAATGAAGGCAACATCATACAATCATACATGCATACGTGTATTCTACACCTCCATTTGAGTTCACTAAAGTTTATAGTCTTGTGCTTTTCTATAGGTCACAGCTGTGAAAGTTGCAATGTCAGGCAGCCAGAATCAAAAGGGAGAGTTGGTTATGGCTAAACCACTCAAAGATCAAGCGTTTGCAACTCCAGATAAAGTAGCTGAACTTGTTCAAAAGGTATGGATTTATATTAATCTCTCATTTTCTTTTACTTCTGGGGAGAACTGTGTTGTTGAGGGCTACGTAATGTTATGTCTGGTATTTATTTTTTGTGTCACATGAAAATTATTGGTATTGTTTGAGATGTCGGAATTCTCATAATTAATCAATGTAACAAAAGTTGATCTGTACCATATATCTGGAACAGGTAACCACTGCTATTCAACAAGAGTTGCCAATGGTAACTAGGAAAATGAAGCTTTATCTGCAAAACTCAGAAACGCCGAAAATTCTATTCAAACCAATACAGTGAGTACAAATTCACATGTACAGAGTACACTTCTCTGGTTATCAATACACAAAACTTTGACGCATTTTTTTCCCTCCTTTATTTAGGACAAATATTGTTGAAGCCCATGTACAAGTACTATCCCTGCTCAAGGCCGAATATTCACCTGAAGAGATACAAGGAATGATAAAGATGCCTTCTATTCAAGACCTGCAGGCACAACTCGATACTCTAGAGTTTTTTTGAAAACCATTGAATCAATTCAGTTTATTTTTTTTGTTTTTTTATTTCTGACATTTAAATTCTTCTCAAGATTTTATGATTACAATTGGTTTAATTTACAAAATCCTGCGATGCTCCAACTCGTACATGAAACGGTATAAACTAATGGTTTGTCTTCTATACAAATACAATAGTGTTAGTGGAGATCATGATCCACAACAAATTACAAACTCTCTTCGGAGGAAGCACAGAGCTGTTATAAAGGCCCTGAAAGCATCGATCAGTTCTGAATGAAATGATGGGGAATTGACACGACGAACATGGTTCCGGAAAACTTTCGCAATGCGTCCGATATTTTTCTCCGACTTCTTTACATGTATTTTCAATCAAAAGATTAGAGTATAGACCGACCTCAGTACCTCGCGACGTCATAACTTGTAACATCTTACGAGGCTTCGCAACTGAGTTTGTAAACAAGAATGAGGAGAAATCGGTGATAAGTTGCTCAGTTTACAGTTGTGTTATTTACTTTTAGATTGGAATGGGAAAGCTTTCAGGTTCATTGGACAAGACTACAGCTCTTCCTAATGCTTTGATCACTTTTCCCACAGAAAACTACCAAAACTCATAATATGAGAAAACAAAAACTCAGCAATGAACAGGGCCAAGAAACTAAGCTAAAATTATGCAGAAGTTTTCATACAGTTGTGAGAATAATGAGTTCTTGGTATGACTCTACCAAGGGTCAAACCCGTGGATAGTTTCCTTTTCTCTTTTCCCTTCTCTTTCTCTTTCTCTTTTTGATGTATTTGGCTTGCTTTTGTAATATGATGTAGTGTGAGTAATTGGATTTGAGGCTAGGGCAAACTTCTGTGCAAACAATGTATTTTTCCATTTAATGTGATGTTGATGCTTTGAAAAGATATTTGATATGAAAGAAATATGGCTAACAGAAAATGAGGCATATCAACTTTATATTTGAACATCAAAAATAGGGTCGCTTATATTTCATCTATACAGGTAAGTGTTGTTGAGTTCTCAATTAAAAGACTTCAGATTGAGCTTGGGAATTTTCTTCAAAATGTTCAGATTGCGACCCACTTTGGACAATTATCTGAGGAGTCCACTGATCAGGCAACATGAGAAAATAAGTAGCCATAGCTTTCCTGAAACGTTTCTTATACTGCTGGGGTGAAATCACGGTTGGAGATGTGTTTTTCGGTCCTCCGAGAATGCCTGAGGCCTTCACCCAAGTTTCAAGGTGCTTGTCCCAAGTATATTGCCTCATGAAATCAATGATCCCCAAAACTAGCTCGTGCTTTTCCTCATCCACTCCAACCAGTAATGAGTAGTCCATCACATCAACCGACTGTAGCAAAATGCGTTACAAAGTATAAGCAATAGATAGAAGCCATGAGAATAAGCAAAATATCTCCTGAACCTTTCAATACAATAAGCAGTCGGAACCAACTTACAGCAAGGAATGCAGTATCATTCCAGACAGCTCTTTCCAATAGCCGCTTTGCCCTGTTCCCCACAAAAATTGGAGAAGTTGGCATTGCTTCAATCAGGTTCTGGTCCAGTAGCACTTTATTGCTCCCACTTGTATCTGCATTATAACGTGATCGAGAAGATCCTTTCAGGTCATAGAGCCGTGAGACATTGCGTCTAAATAATAGATTTTCCATTACTAAGACGTCCATCTTCGTCTCTTTCCCTGCTTTACCGAGCTTTGTTGACACCTTCAAGGAAAGGACCAGAAAAGAAAACTGGAAATTACAAAGTTGTAAAAAGAATCCTAAAAGTGGGTCAAGGGTAGACAAAGGTTAAGCAAAACTTTTCAAATATTTTAGTTTAGAGCAACCAACAATACCTGATAAATACCCAGGATCTTTGCTAAGCAAGTCGGGCTTCTAGTACTGATTGAATCAGACAAATAATTGAAATAAGCTGGTGCAAACTTGATAAATGATTCCATCTCTGTCTTTGACTTGTTTTATGATAAACCGATCATCCAAGGTTTTAGCAAAGAAAACGTTGCTCTTTCCACCCTGGGCACCCCACTTCTTACAGCGGCTAAGAGACCGAACAAAATCTAATTCAGAAGGGCAACATGCCTTCCTTAATGCCTCAAACTGGGATGCGTAGTAGCAAGTTACTGTATACTTCACCTTACCGAGGGGCCCCTCATCTGTAAAGGATACTCTAGCATGTGTATCCCTTGACATTAGAGAATCAGAACCCCGTGAATGTGACATGGATATGATGCTATCATCAGAAGAACCATGACCTCTGTAGTTCTCAGATACGGCCTCATCAAAAGAATTCAGTGAGAGAAGATTCGCTGAATCAAAAAACGGTAACGAGACTGCAGAATCAAAAGCTTCTTTTGATCTCTCAGGTTCAGCAATCTGCAAATGATAATTAGGAGAGACAAGGGTATATGCAATAACACTAGTGGGCTCATCATCGAAAACAGGGATAACAGTATCATTAACACCGATGGGCAGTAGCAACCTGGCACCAGTTTGCCGTTCCAGTTCCCGGAACCGTGCGACATAGACAGGACTCTGGTCACCAATACAGAGCTTTTGAGTGTTAAAGGAAACACTTTTACTGAATGAACTAGTGACAGCAAGAGATGCAGAACTAACAGAACGAGTTGTCTGTACCCCACCTTGGTCAACAGTACCATTTTCCGCAACCGAGGCAACATTTTTTACCACATTTGAAGATTTTACCATGGTTGAATGAGGAAGTGAATATCCATTCTCTCTAGGTGTTGTACCAGTCCAAGCTGCATCAAGGGTGTCAGATAAACTTTCCACAGCTGAACATTCATTATCTTCCGAGAGCCCCGTTTGTACAATTTTTCCAGACTCCAAAGGATCAGATTTATCAGAGACATTTGCAGAGGTCTCGTTCCCATGATCTGTGTCCAGACCCGTTTCAGTTCTGTTCTGAACCCCTCCCTTCTGGCTAAAGTAGCCAGCATCCCCTCCTTGGATAAGATTTATACCAGACTTGATTTCCGGAAGAGATGTACAACTACTGAAACCTTTTCCTGTTATCTTGACAGGTTTCTCCGTGCCAATAGGTTTCTCCTTCAGTTTGGTAATGGAACTGGTTAAACCTTCCTGAAGATTATGATTGCCTAGACTGGCTGCATGAATAAGGCGCTGGTCCCAAACATAAGAGTGGAAGAGTAACTGCCTCCGCAATTTATTGATCTCAAGAATATCAATTGCAGGCTGGCCAGATTTCACCTCCCCCTTTATCACTTTTTGTAATGATTCCTGAACAATGTCATGTCATGAATGAGAAGCCAGATACCAAATATATAAAAATTTCTCTAAAAGATGAAAAGGCAAAAAAAAAAACACACACACACACACACTTCAATGACAGCTCCTTTGTTTCAATCAAGGTCACTTGGATAATAGTACATAATGCAATTCCTCCGGTAGGGATTTGAATTGATGGCAATTAAATGCTTCAAATTTGTCATGCGTTGTGTACTAAAGAAAAACTTCATCCCATTTTTTTTCCTAAAAACTTTGCTCATGTTATATCCCTTGTTTTGGAAGGGGGAGTGTCAATTCATTGTGTAGTAAAGGAGAACTTGTCACTTTTTTTCTTTCCCAAAAAACAACTTGCTCAAATTTATCACTTTTTTTCTTTTCCTGTCTTTTTTTTTTTTTTTTGGGAGGATTCATGAAAATTGAAAACTACCTCAAAGTCTTCCCTTTCCTTTTGAAGCATCCCTTCAAGTTTTACAATTTGATGAGTTGATTCAGGTGCTTTCTTGCCACCATCCTGTGTCTCTGCAGCTGGTATTTTTTCTAAAATCTGATGAAGAGCATTACGCAAGTCATTGAATAGAAGCTGCGCCCGGTTGCCCACCTATTTAAGAAGATAAATAACATCATTAGCATTGACAATTTAGAATCCCATGCTGTATTAATTAAGATTCAAAACCCGCACCTCATGAGCTTCTTTTTGAAGCCATTCCTGATTATCGTAGTAAAATTCGAGTTTTGGTGGAGGAAGACAAACAGAGTGAATATGAATTGAGGCATAGCGGAAGCAAGCAACCATTCTCCCAAAGCTGTATGTTTAAAAGCAAGAATTAAATCTGTAAACTGAATCTTAGCACTTGAAAACGTCGAAGACATATCTACGTGGTCAAGGAAACCTACTTTGGGTTCTCGCCAAAACTGACCTGGTTCATTTTCTGAGAAATTCAATTTTCAAAAACTCAACCTAAAAGAAGTAAACCGAAAATGGGACAATAAGGCTTGAACTCTGCTAGACCACCTTGACCTGATATATTATTATGAAACCTTCCTAACAGCATTTCACCTAGCTTACTAACTTTAACCAGCATGACCAATATACATGTATTTTAACAATAAATCAATTTCTAAATTCTTTTCCTTTGGTGGGGTGTAGTGACTTGTTTGGTAAGTTTAATAGTTCTCGACTTTGTAAAGGAACAAAGAAAAAAGAATACCCATAAAACCGAAGACAATCTCTGTGCAGGGAATGACCACAGCTTGCAACTCTGTTTGCAGCTGCATGATTTGAAAAGCTCAATTCCAAGAATTTCCCAAAAGATAAACCCCAAGCAGCATCAGACATTACTACTCTACGAGTGGCTGGAGGGAAGCCACTGGTCCGAGGACATCTCAAGCACCTATGCCACATCCATATTTTGCCTTCCTTTTCCCCTGGTAGGAAGGTCTCTGGGAGCTTCTTAACAAATATTGTAAGGCTCCCTTGTCTATGAGTATAACAATGAATATGCGCTTCTGAGGGCATCCCACATGAACGACAGAGGTAACCCTAAATCAACAAGCAGAATATCCCACATGAACATGCGCTTATGAGTTTATCAATAAAATTATTTTTAATTAGAAATAACTAACAATGAGAAAAGGTAATTGTCAAGACGTGCTAAATACCTGATCAAACAGATGGTCTCGTAAAAACCTCCCAAGAGGCCTATCAAAGTTTCCATAGTATTTGATTCGAAATAGATGGGCCCGTTCACATACAGTTCCCTTCCACACACAACGTGTTGATAGGGAAACCAAAATGCTTTGGTGGTCTGATGGTGAGGGGGGAAACTCTTCCTTTGAAGATCCCACCTCCTCATTCTGATTATCAGTATGATATTTTATGGATGGAAGCTCTGGTGTCTCTCTGAGATTTGCAGCAAAAGCAACACCATCAGCATTGCCATTTCCACCACCATGTCCAAATGCCTCTGAGGTGCTAAAAGAATTAGAGATCAAATTATCCGGTAATGCCTCGCCTCCGTTAGATGTTTTGGCCAGATGAGATTCTTTAGAACTTATATCATGAATGTCCTCAGAGGCACAAACTGAAGAAAGCTCTTTATGGTAGGAGTCTATCGTACCCTGTCCTGGGGGAGACAAGGAAGTGAAGGGAGAGATATATTCTATAGGATTCGAGGTATGTTTTACAGAAGAAGGCTGACAACATGTAGCTTTAGATTGGGAGACTGGATTGGCGCCTTCGATCTTTAAAACGGAGGCAACTGTAGTAAATGAGCCACTATCTGAAATGAAGCCTTTATTTGAGCTCTGCAGTTCACTTCTAGGATCGGAACTCTGTGGCTTGCCAGCTGCTGGTACACTAAAACCAGGTATGGTAGAAATGGACCTGTCGATACTTGAGGGTTTATCAGGCAATACAGTTATCACCGACTTCAGAGGAAGTTCTGAAAGGGAAGCACCTTCATCAGCTAAAAATGAGGTCTCCAAAGCCAAGTGATAAGCTGCGAAAACTCCATACTGTACAACATGTTTCACCTTCTTTAATTCATCCCCATTGGCACCCTTCAGCAATATCTGAAACAAAGTAAAGCAATATATATTCTCAACTCTTCTGACTAAATTTTTTTATTTTTTTTCCTTAAAAACAAAAAAGGACGAGCAAAATGAAACAAAGGCAGTTAGTGCTCCAGAAGTTGAAACATGCCAGAAACCACAGGTTCAAGCTCATAACAGTAAATTACATCGTTGATCAGTGATCTCTAATCTGATTGCAACCCCTTGCTCTATGCTATATCTGACAGATAATATACTTTTACTAGATAACTAGAATGAGAGTTAAGTTCTGGACATCATTATGGGCTTCTGCTTCTATGGTGTTCAGTAATTATACTCCTTCTTCCGTTATTCTTAACTGGCAAGCAATTGTAATATAAGAACTTTGAGTTAGCATTAACAGATAGGCTGCTAAATCTCTATCCTTAGCTTCCCTCTTTAGCTATGTAAAGCGGACTCCTTGTCTGAATCCTTGTACAATGTTTTTTGTTTCAAATAATAAGCTGTTTTGTTTCACATTAATAATAATAAAATAAGCCCTAGCCTATAAGGTTCACACACATGACAGTACCCAAAAGTTGAAGCTTCAAAACAGCATAATTTGAAACTCAAGTGTCCCTGAGTGATGTGTATTCAGGACTTACAGTAACACCCAATGGCTTTGGGCAACCTTCAAAGAACATCAGAGTCTTTGTCAATTTCTTCCCACCTTGCCCAGCACTGCCATGCACTTCAAGAAATTTCTCCACATGGAACATGTCACAATACCCCAGTTTTGGTGATGTAAGATGATCTATTGAAGGGACTATTTGTGCCCCAGTGCAACGTGAGATTCGCTCCAAAAGTGGTCTCTTAATATTCAGAACAAGCGATATGTCTTTCGCAAGAAGATACTCTTGAGCATACCGGGATACAGACTTCTCCACCAATAGAACATTAGGGTGATGTGCGTCAATCTTAGCAACTGCCATCTTCAGATGGTCCATTTCCTGAAAATAAGAAAACAATAACAGTTAAATAATGAGTTATTCAGAAGAAGCAGCATCCTAGAGACGGGCCAAAAACGTGAGCCATAAAACGTATTCAGAGTTCCATCCCTTGTCAAACCCCTACAAATTAGGAGCTTTAACTCACAAAGGTCAAAAAACAACCTGCTGCAACAAAGTATCAAAGCTGGACAAGTGGTTTGATACACGCTGATATTCCAAAGCTCCTCCAAGGATCAAGAAACGTGGTTTCTCTGTCTTTGAAGTCATACGCCGATGAGCCACGTTTTTCTTGCAAACAACTCCTTTAACCACCATGCTACAGAATGACATCAAAAGCTGTCTAAGTCTTCTAAATAGTAATTTTCAAAAAAGAGCATATAAATAATGAAGCTGATGGAAACATGAAGTAACAACATATTCATGAAAGAATGTGGAGTGTCCATTCAGCACAACTCCCAAGGACAAAACTGAACATGTAGATCATCCATCTAAGTATCTAACGGAATGAATAATACCGTATCTTTTCTCCTAGTTCCAATATTTTGTAGAGTTCAGATGTTGAATGCAAACTTCCATCCTTGTGAAAGCACTTCTTCAAATTGGACATATGGTTAACTATAGCAACATCAAACTACTTTCATGACCTAATGAGCAAAACATGTGACCTAACAGACAACTAGAAAATATTTACTAGTAACAGAACCATCAATTAGTTGCTTCAAGTCTTCACAGTTGTAGACATCCACTACAAGTTGCTATGAATTCTGAAGTTGGTGTGCATGTACCTTAAGCTGTATCATAAAGTTCAAGCATACCTAACTATAGGCCAAGAATGTTACCTCTCGCTCCGATTGCCACAAGCTATGCATTTAACCTTCACATATCCCCCAGGATCCATTCCTCCCCCTTTGCTTGTATCTGGCTTAAGAAGTGTGGCAGCTTCCCATGACAAAGACGTAATTATGTCCAACCAGGTCTCTTTGTAATTTTCATCAACCAAAGGCAGGTTCTCCACCTGCAAAAGCTGAGACACCAGAGCTCTAAAATGACCTTCCACCACATTCTTCATCGCCTTCCTGTGCTCCTCAATTGACTTCTCCCTAGTACGACACTCCCCACCACCAACACTGTTTGAAGAATGAAGATATCCCCACTCCCCTGTAGCACCACCACCCCCACCACCCCCACCACCCTCATCGTCATCATCATCATCAAATAAGTCGGCTTCTCTCTCATCTTCTTCATCCTCGGGTTCTGGCGGGAGCCATAGTAGCCCATTATTCTCAAAATCCACCGGTTCTGCATTTGTAGTCTCCATGTCATATGGAGAAATTTTACATTCATCACCATTATCATGATGATCTGATTCTTCCTCAAGTTTTGTTCCCACTACACCCTGTGTATCGAACTTCTCAGGTGAAAAGGAGTTCAAACTTTTTGCATCTGTGTTTTCTCCATCAGAATGCACTTTTTGTGGTTCATACACGCTATCAAACTCCTCGTTATTGATTGCATCATAATAGTCATTGGCATGGGAGAAATGTCTTGATTCTGAATCTGAATGATAAACACCATAGTCATCATCCTCATCATCACTCCTGGTATCAAGGGGTAAGTACAAATACAAAAGCATTACCTCTCATAAAACCATATACAAAAATATCAGAATATGGAAATGAATAATCATGAGATTCTTACAAATACAGTTGTGCGTATAACTTAACATGTATGCATCTCATACGTAACACGAGCTATCATTTGAAACACTCTCTTCAACTAAAGTAAATTGAATGATAACTGCAGAGAGAGTGTCTCAAATGATATTTCAAAAGAGAGACTCATTATTCACTTTGAACCCAATTAATGTCCTTTATTCTAGAGTCACAAATACCTTACAAACACAAATAAAAAACACAGGCGAGAAAAAATTAAAGAGAAAGGAAAAGATACCTGTCCATGCAAAAGCCAAACTGGTCAGGACACGATTCTGCCATTGCAGCATCAGGACTAATGCTCCTCTGAGACGTTATATTGTCTTGCTGGCCAGTAACTGAATCATCTTGGCAAGATTGTTTGGGGCTAAGACCAGAACTATAGGGCACACGCTGGTAAGGTCCAGTCGAATAAGGGGTAGAACCAACAGTGCTGCTGCTACTATGGAAGGTGCAGCTTGACTTGGTGCTGACCAAGCTTGCTGTAGACGGCGATGGACTGAGGCCAGGGCTAGGTTCTGGGGGGGCATTATCAACTGCCGCTATCCCTTGCTCCCATTGCTTGAAGCAAAAATTACAGACCCTAATCTTCTCCCCGTCTTCCCTACCAATTCTTGGCTCATCAGACGGGGCAGGAATAGAGTTTGCTGTACACCTAGCACAGAACACTCGGCCACATAGGCGGCAATGATGCCTCCGATTAAATACTGTGAACTGGGAATCACAATCATAGCATACCCTACAGCTCTGATCGGGCATCCAAAAGTCCCGGGACACATTGGTTGGCTCGGTTCTCCTTGGCATCCAAGACTTGAAAATGTCGACTAGCTAGGTAAATTTGTTGTCAGGGGTGCCCATTGACAGCTACCCCAACCGAACCCACTCATGACCAAACGGTCATCGGAAACTCTCACAAAACAAGCAGCAATTCCCTACTACACAACCTGAACAAACAAAAAACAAAAAAAAAACCCAATGAGAAACAGCAAAACCCAGCAACACCATCACTTCATGAATCTTAAACTAAACATACTGCCCCTACTCAATTGCCAAAAGCACATAAAAAGCTGAACTTTCCTACCAAAATGCCATACTTTAATCATTGGATTCACAACCACACAAGTTCATAAGCATGCAATACACAAACAACACTGAGAGTAACAAAAACCATAAAGCAGCTACATTTCTGGTACTAAACAAGAAACCCAACAAAACCCAGAAACAGAAACAAAGATCATTACCAATTCAACAGTGAAGAAGCTTCAATTGTGGCAAAAACCCCCCAAATTTCGTCTAAAGGTCGAAACTTCACTATTGGGATTGGCAAGAATTACAGAGCTGAATCTTCAAAACCCAGAAAGACAGATTCTTTTGCTCCTTTCTGCAACAAAACCTAATCAATCAATGGAAGCATGTAATCTCCGACGGACCCCAGCAGAGGAATATAAGCCCGACTTATATGTAGGTATAAATGTCATTTTTTTTTTCTTAACAAAATTTGAGAAATTCAGCTGTTCATATGACAACAACAAAGTAACAATTGACAAAGTGTGTTATCTGAAACCGACTTCCAGAAAATTCATACATATTTCATTTTTGAAATATATACTAAGAAATATAAACCACATGAAAATATGAAATATATAAAGGTATCAAAAATTTAAGAGATAAAGAAGAGGAAATGTCAACCGCATCTGTAATCCTACACATATTGGTGCTTCCTACTGGAAAACATTACTCTGGAATGTGATTCACCGACTAATAATTAAATGCAATTACTGATGTTCTACCCTTTTTCTTCCATTTTTGGTTTAATCATTGTTTTTACCCTGGGAGATTTTTTTTCTACAACGTTAGGCAAGATTCAATATCAATATACTATTTATAATCGTTTTATGTTATGTTTCGTATATCATATGTTTTGTTTGAGAGAAAGTGCCGTGTATTATTAATAATAGAAATTCAAGGTATTTTAGAAATTTAGATAATAAATTAAAAGTAAAGTTTGAGGAGGAGGACTAAAACTATACTCTTCCATAATTGAATTATAAAATGATGAGGGTGTAGGGTCTCGATTACCATATGCTAAAAATATCAGCCAACTTTTCATGCATGATGTACCTTCCTAGATTTGTTTTGAAGCTGTTTTTTTTAGTAACAAGTAGGTTGCACTGGACAGCAAGAGAAGTTCTACCGAAAATAAAACTAGATGCACCAATCTCACACTTCTCTTTCATTTTAATTGAAGCATTATGTGGATGAAATCGATTAGTGAACTATATAAAAAATCCCTAAACTTTGGATCGGAATCAGTGAAGGCCTGTGAAAACCACACGTGAGCAACGCCACGTGGCACGTGACTGAACTTTCTGATCCAGCTAGCTAGTTAGCTGATATTTTCACAAGTCTAAACAATGAACTCGTCAAGCATGAACCTTTATGAATTCAGATGGTTGAATATGAGGTAGGAGATGAAGTAAGCATTTGTTTCATGAGATGAGGCTCCTCAGCATTCCAAAAATTATTAATAACCTCTCCAAAACGGTTCAAAAATAGAAACAAACTCACTCATCATGTAGTTACTAGTTACTGTTATCCCAAACTAGGAACTAATGTTGTTCAACTCTAGCTGCTCAAAGGTAAATGATAAAGGATCATCATAAGTTGTGCACTTGATATCTTGTGTTTTAAGTTACCATGATAACCATCATGGATTCGCAGCCGCTTGATCGGTGCCAGGCAAGGTGGTGCTGTTACTGCTACTGCTGCTGCTGGGGTTGTGAACAAAACCATCATCAGTGAAGCCGGAGTTCTTTGAATTCTCGTCAGAATCAGGAGGCGGTGAAGATTCCTTTTCGGTCAGTATGGCATTGGCAAGAGTGATGGACATCATGCAGAGACCTATGCTTTGGAGGTACTGCATTGCCTTGGTCACATCAGTTTCCATCAGCTTCAATACTTGTTCAAAAGCAATTTCATTGAAAGAAATGTCATGACCAAGTGATAGAGAATCTGACATCCCATTGGCCCCCTGACATAAATTCACTTGGTTAGAAGAGATTAATCAAGTAAGATAGGTGGTGAAGAAACTTGGATCACATTATCAAATGGATATATACAGCCCAGCTCTAGCCTACTTGTGTTCTTGATTGTTACCTATTGAAATTTTAAATTTTTCAACTCTGAAATTCAGGATCAACATCCAAACATATAGAACAGAAGTTCAGAGAATGGTTTAGGACAGTACCTTAGCCCCTGTAGCTCCCAATCTGCGTGCGCTTAGAACCTGCAAATGTATTAAGCACCAAGTTAAAGTAGCAGAGTGTAACAGGAATCACATTTACATATGTGCAAATCCCATTCAATGAGAATGAAACCACCATATTATATAGCGAGTTCGACACTTACAAGGACCACCCTATTTCTAAATAAAGGAGTCTAAAAAGCGAAGTTCTCCATCCTACCTTGACTTGTTGCTGAAGAAACTTGACATACTCGATGATTTCATCAAGCATAGATGCCTTGTCAGTCTGAAAAATCATGCATATGCTTAAAGTGAAGCCACTATTATTACATATACACATTATTGTGACGTTAAGATTTCACAAATCAACTCGTGTAAAGAAACAAAAAAAAGTAAATCAAATGCTTAAGTCTCAACTTAAAACACCTATATGTACAAGAAATGATGAGAAAACAAACGAAAGAAGAGCATGCCTTGTTAGACTTTGGTACAAGTTCTTGCAGATTCTTCATTCTGTCAGCAATTTTCTCTCTCCGAAGCTGCAAATGTGTTCAAAAGACAGAGTTCTTTTCAGTCCATTCCACTCAAGACTAAATCCTAATGGTTCAGGTCTTCCAACAATGCAGTGAAGAATCCAAAGCTACAAATGAAATTTAACTGACCCTTTCAGCAATACTGTGTGGATCAGTTGCCTGGCCTCGACGTGCCCTTATACGAGGCTTTCTAGGTCCAGTACATTCAGCAGATGGGCTAGTTGATGTAGTCTGCAAGTTATCGAAAATATAGAAACCTTATGACCAATCATCTGAGAACATATTAAAACCACAAGAAACAGCAACCTTTCAAATTCAATAGAAATGTGGAGCTAAGCATAACTGCTGAAATGCACAAGTACCTGTGGGAAAGACTGCAATCCAGTCATTGCCATTGGAATCTGAGGCCCAGAAGCAAAAGTGGGCAAAGGATAATTTCCCATTTCCTGCTTTACCTTCTATATTTCACCACAGGATTAATAAGTTATAACATTTCAATCACCAGAAATAATAAGCAAATTACATTCCACCAAAGACAAGTGAGACTAAGCTAACTATACCTCTGTGGTGACTAAATCAGACAACTCATAAATATCATTACTGCTGTAACTGCACAGCTTCTGTTGTCCCATACCAGGAGGACAAAGAGAAGAAGAGACACCCTCATAAGCTTGAAGAGGCCACAGCTGAGAAATTGGAGAAGGGTTTTCAAAATCTCCATTTAGTCTCTGAAAGACAGACTGTTCACAGCAATTGCATCTCACATTTTGCGGCTCTAGGCACGAAACAGATGTTGATCTCACCATGTTACCATCCATATCATAGTGCAGCCCCATTTGATCATTTGAAAAGTTGGCCGCGTAGTTGTTACCATTGTCTTGTGCATCTGACTCAAACTCATGAGCAACAGATGAATTAGCAGACTGTGCAGCCATGCTCTCCATGCTTTGGTTTGAGTTGCTCAGATTTGTAGCAGAGTTATTGCTGTCATCTTCAATTATACCTACTCCAATTGAACCGAGAAACATTTCGTTTGTTGGTGGATTTTCGTAACAGTCCAAAGACGATCTTTCCTTCACATCCACATCTGTCCATGATGAGGAACTGAAAAAATGATCAAGAATCTCGTCCATCATCAACACCAAAGGTTCTAAAAAAAACTCCCTCAGCTGATTTTATGCTGGCTTCACCTAAAACAAAGTTCATAAAAATTGAAGAAGCAACAAGCTTACAGAAATGAAACTAACAGCTACACATGGTGATAGAAACCAAAAGAATGTGAATTTGATCAGAAATTAGAAACAATAACACAGCTGTCTACAAGCCCTCTTATAACTCAATAGGTAAAAGCACCTCTAAATTTACCTGCAATGTATACATAACCCTCATCATAATTTCATATGAAACAGATCTATGGCAATTTGACCAAGACTAATTAACAACAGCAACAACAACAAAATGTAAGGTATCTTACAATCTTGATAGCAGCTAAATTCAAGTAGGGATCGATTAACATTCCATGGTATTAACATGATCCATGACTTAACTGAGAGTAAAGCAGGAAAACCACTCTTCTACATTTGACATTGAACTTGAGTGATTGTACATGCATATACTGGTTTTAAAAGAATGAATGGTGCTCGATAATGAAAGCTAGGGAGAGACTAACCCAGACGAGAAGCCAAGAGAGTATAAGCAACGGTTACAGTAGCAGTATGCAAGGAGTAATGAGCAGCAGTGTGCAACGGTTACTGTCTTGTATACTGTCTAATAAAGATCCACAATTGTAGGATGTAAGTATTCAAAATCAGATGGTTATCTTCAGAGGGTGTACAAAAGCATAACAAGACGTACAGCCTTGGTGATTTTTTCTGTTGGCTATAACGTTACAGATTTTCCATGAGCTTTTCAAAACATGCCATGAAAATAGCGTTTCGGTTGTTTGACTCTAGTAGTGGGAAGTTCAACTTCACCACTTCCCTGTTGACCAATATATCACTAATATTTTACCACAATGTAATTACTGAGGTCAGTTTAATTGGGCGTCAGTCGATCTTACACAAGGATTGAGAAGCAAACACATCATGTTACATATGGAAATGGAAGTGCCAAAGCATCTGCATTCCTACTTCTCCATTTCTCACTATATATTCAATGAAATTGTTGATCGACTAAGATGAATGTATAGAGTGAGTGACAATGAAGAGTTTTATTTTGCAAAGTTAAGCATACTGTAAGACCAATGAACATAAAAAGGATCATGGAGTACAAACTGATATGAGAAATCTGGTAGCATAAGCATTGAAACCTTAAATCATCCCTCTGCTTTTGTCTCTCATTCCACATGAACAAAGAACTTAAAGTAGAAAGGCAAGTCAGTAACTAAGCATCAAACAACGATTCCATTTCGACTCCTAATAGTATAGCCTCCATCTCCGCCTGTAATGTCCGGCCACCATCACAATCTACCATTCCACATTTGAAAGGGTAAACTTAATTTAATCCTTAAAATTATTTGTGCTAGCCCTTACGGCTCTCAAACAAACTTATTAATGTTTTAAATTCAGTCACCGCTTCCTCACCATGGCCGTATAAGATACTTTTTCAGATTTAGACATTGATTTCCATTTTTCAACAGCAGCTTTCCGGGCAGCCGCCGACTGGTTCGGATGTTCCTCCCGGTACTTCAGTCTGAACTCATCGATAAAAGTGAACAAGACCCTTCTCCTACAGGGCTTCTTCCTAACGGGCTTCTTCATTGTGAAAGGTTCTTTGCCACCTATCCGTGCCACTTTAGAGTAATTGAATTTAAATCCACACCTACAAGAAACCCTAGAAATTATGTAGAATTCACAACTAATAGAAGAACAGTGTACCATTGAAAGAAATCAAACTCAGAAGCCCAAAACCCTGCAACTGTACAATTCACATTTTCACAACCATTTTTTATACCGTGGATAATTTAGAAACAAAACTATATATAGTAACACGCCAATACTGTCTTTAATTAACACTCCAAATTACTATTATTACAAAGTTTTAATTACATATAAAAGTGCAGACGAAGTGTAATTTGATATTCAGTTTGTATGTGACAATTAATGTGAGTGCCAATAACAAGTAGCAAGAAACAACCTAGTTAATTAGGGCACACATTATTGAAACGAGCTAGCTAGAGGTACTGACCTGCATCTTACGTGGTCACAACCTGTCCATTTTTCCACATAGATACTACAGTTTGGACATCTTCTCCGTTTCTTCTTCTTTGCAATGTTCATGAGCATGATATCTTCCTTCTCCCTCTCATACTCATTAAATTGCTGGATCTCCCTGCAGCCAATCCCGGCATGCCATGGAACTTTACATTGCGTACAGAACATTCTATAACAATTAGGGCACTCTGATTCCCTCACAACATCCTCAGGCTCATCATCAATCAACACTGCCGAGCAGTCCTTAAAGGGACAGTAAAACCTTTGAGAAAGCATTTCCCCACTTATCATACACCGCAGGTGGAAGAATTGGACGACAATACTCAAGGTCTAGTGACCCTTTGCAATCAGGGACAGGGCACTTGATGATTGTATGTTGGTATAAGGATTGCTAGCTATCCCTTTTATGATTAAAACACAGAACACAAGCTATTTATATATCCTGATGGTAAAGATATCACAAATGAAGAATGAAGACTTGACAAGATCACATGTGTCCTAGGTAACTTGTGCATATGTATCTGATGCTTTTCACTGAGAATTCTACATATCCTGATGGTAAGGATATCATAAGTGAAGAATGAAGACCTGCAAAGATCTCATGTGCATCAGGTAGTTCATGCATATGCATCTCATGTCTTTCATGCACTGAGAATGGCAGCTTTGCTTGTCATCCTAGATTGGATGATACCTCCTGCATGATGTATCTATCCTAATATATTGGGTCTATATGTATGCATGTCTAAATGCTTTTGCTATTTGTGTATCTTTAGTTTGAATTCCCCTGTTTGAATTCAAATCCCCTTTAGCAAAACATTTGTCGTTGCCTTGGTGCTTCAAGTCAGTCTAGGGTTGTGTAGTGTTTCCAACCCATGACCACTTGACTAGAGCTTAGAGGCTCCAACTAGGTTCGTGATACATAAATTAATATATTAGTTGGCTCTTTGTTTTTATCTCATGTACATCAGGTAGTTCATGCATGTACATCACATTTATTCAGAATGGTAGCTCTACTTGCCATCCAGATTTGGTGGATACCCCTGTTGTATCTATCCTAATCTCTGAGTCTGACTTCGTATAGATTTAAATGGTTTTGCTTCAGCTTTTCAAATATTTGAATTTCAAATCTCTTTTAGCAAAACATTTTTCATCGTACTTGAGTTCCAAGTTAGTCTAGGGTTGTGTTGTTCTTCCAACCCATGAGCACATGACTAAAACACTTTTAGGTCAGCTCCTTTTTAAGTCCAGCTGGGTTTTGTGATACATAAATCAAGTCAGCTGTTGAGTCATGTGATGCACCACACAAGCTATCAGCTGACCTATGTGTCTTCATATAGGAATATGTTTTGTTGTATTTCTTTTATTCACAAAACTTTTTGTTTCTTCCTTACTTAGAGTCTTTTGTTTGTCTCTTAGCTCTCTCACTTTATGAGTTTGGCCAAGAACTAAAGTCCAAGAGTTACCTCCCATTTTAGTAAACGTGTCTGCTCTCCTTTAGCTTGCATTTTGCCTATATATATGAAGCAAGTCTCTTCTTGCTCCTTGATTGTCAAGATGTAGTTTTCTACATTTATATTGTTTTAGCTAGGTCTAGGTTTGCATTGTTCATTTGCCTCTAAGTCTTTTCTTAGTGATTGTAAATCTTAGAGCTAGAGTACGTAAGAGCAAAAACTCTTTTCATAAACTCATTAGCATTCTGCATATCATGAGTGATGATAGTGTAGCAACCCCAAAAGTATTTAAAAATGATCAGTTGATCGAGGAGAGCTGAGTTCTAGAGAGACAGTTAAAAGCGTTAGCTAAGGTCTGAAGAATCTCTCTCATTAGAATAGCTGAGTTCTGAGTTGAGTATTCTGAAAAGTGTTCAAGAAGAATCAGTTAAAAGCATTAGCTGAGTTCTGAGTTGAAACATTTTCTTATACATTCATATGTAAACACTTAAGAGACAAGAGAGGTAGTTAAGACTAGTAGGTAGACTGGGCAGGATAACAAGTCGTCGTTGTATCCCTAAAACTATAATTTGTGAGGAGTGAGGTGAGTCACTCAGAGACAGGAGAAATAGATCTAGACTAGTGGGTAAACTAGACATGATTGCAAATTGTCGTTGTATCCCTAGATTATAATCTTGTAAGAAGTGAGTTTTACATAATGAAAATGTTTGTCCCTTAAGAGTTAGAGACATGCAGTTTTTTCTCTAGTGTAGGGTTTCTGCGAATAAAAAAAGTATTCATTGTAATCTTTTCTTGAAGCTTGGATGCCACGTGATTGTTTATGCAGTCCTTACAATAAGAATGACTGCAATCAACACAGATTTCACAAACAAAAGATGGGAAATCATTCTTGGTATTGGAATTGGAAGATTCCCCATTTTCGGTTTTCCTTCGCTTTCTGAATTGAGTGTTGGAGGGTTGAAACATAAGAACCCTACAATCGTCACCTTCATCGTCGACGTCGTCAAAACAAAGGTCGATGAAGTTGACCGCAGGAGTGGATTTGCCCTCAGCTGAGATTGCTTCGTCTTTGTCTTTACGAGAAATGGGTGCGCAGAAGAAGGGGTAGTCATCTTGAATGTTCTCGATCTCAATATGAGACTGAGAATCGACTGAGGATCCATGCTTCTCATTCACACTCCAAATCGATCCGGTCCTTGTTTACTCGAAGAGACGCACACAAGTATACTCTTCCTATCTTAATATACTCGGAAACCAACCCTAGACACCCTCACAGAGTCACAGATATAAAACTGAAAGTAATCCTAGACCCTAAGGCAACTATCCGACCTTTTTTCTTACTTTTGAGAAGATCTGCTAGCTAGGATTCTTTTACACAAATTGCGCTTGCGGTTAGATGAGATGTTAATTACTTTCCATATCTGTAGCTAGTAATTAAGAATCTCTTTACATAATAATGCTAATTATTGTGTTTGTCTATCATACTATAAGTATGACATACATATTGCAAACGTGTCTAATTGTATAACATGTTGGGGCTTTTGAATGAGTTATTTAGTTGTTTCTTCAATCAATAATATCAACATATTTTGTGAGACATGTTCTACCATATAATATGTATTTACCATTTCATTTATCCGTAACTCTACCATCAATAAAACTTCCAATTTGTCTTTCTCAACACAAACCAAACAAACTACAGTACTAATCCTGAAATTCAATGATGCACACCTACCTAAAGATCTCTCAGTGGACGTGGTATGTGTTTCACCTAGCTAAGAATCTCTCAGTGCGAACATAGTTGTTACATACTATATTTTTAATGCCAAATATCATTTTTACCATTTCATTTTCATTCATACATACCCTAGCAATCATATACTTTATCAACACAACTAAACCAAACAAACTAAAGTATCCGACATATTCTATTTTGGGTAGAAAGATAAATCTACGAACCACTAGCTATAGCTTTACTTCTTTCCATGGGGTAAAAGAAAAATGGGTTTGGTTAAAGAAAAAATAGCTATAGCTTAACCGACATTCATCCCTGGTCAATAGTACATATATCTAAGCAAATTAACCATACATAGGATTATAAAGCAAATAGGATGCAAGCATCACTATACATAACGAGGATATATAGGATTATGGTTATGAAAATGAAAGAGGTAGATCATCATAAAGCAAATAGGATACCAGTACTATACATTGCGCTAAAAGTTAATATGCGAAGAAGATATGGGATACGGAAGCTAACGCAGAAGCCCTTGCGCTTGTTTAAATCTGTCATACAGGTCCATAAATTGCTTCCTTAAATTTGTCCGGGTGCGTAGATGAAACAATTTCCGCACCTGTAGCAAGCAACTCAAAATAAATAGAATATCAGAACAAATTTAAACCGGAAAAGAAAAAGAAAAAAGTAATAATCGATCATGAAAAAGACTCGGAATTAACCAATTAACAATGCGATTTTTTTTTTTGGGGGTCAGATTTTAACAATGCCATTAAGTCGATATCTTATGGGAGGAGGCTATATACTAGCTAGGATACGTACAATGAAATATCAAATATATTATACATGTAATTGTGTGTATTTTTTTTGAGAGGAAATAACTGTATTGAATATGGAAAAAAATTACATCATAATAGAATAATCGGTTGTGATAGCTACACCATGACACACATTCTCATAAAGATCCGTAGTTACGAGTCCGTTGCCAAAAGCAACATCCATGAGCCAAATGAGCTCAACCCCTAACCCAATGTCATGCTAAAAAAGAGTTACATAGTCCAAGAAGTAACGATACAACTTCGCCACCAACACTAAAACGAGCCAATTCCCTTTCTTCAACACCGTATCCAAATACCATCAAACCACATGCAAAGACAATTCATCCTCATGTTGACAGCTAGACAACATCGAGATTAGAGTTAGTCCTCAGGAATAACACCACTGAATAGAGGTGGCAAATGGGTTGGCCCACGACGGGCCATTTCTTAACGGCTTAGGCTCAGGCCAGTCCATTTACTCAAATGTAAGGCCCAGCTCGACCCACGGCCCAAGCCCATAATGTGGTGGGCCGTGCTTAGGCCAGGCCAGTCCAAGGCCCATTTCGTGCTGAAAATTGAAAATAGTCAAAGTGAATGTCCTATCCCACCGCTTTTATTCTCATAATCTTAACTTTTAATTATACATGATACGATTACAAACTAAAACTAATTCATACAATTTATCGATCATTTTTTCTTTGTCAACAAACTAAACAATTAAGTGATAAATGCTTATTGTTCACAATTATTAAATTTTTAGACAAATTTTTTTTATGAGTAGGGGAATCCAAATTCATACTCAAATAAATAATTATTAGTATATAAGTATAATATTCACACTCAAAATTAAGTTTATTATTTATAAATATGTTATCTTCATATTAGAAATGAAAAAAAATTATATTTTATAATGGCCGAGCCGTAGGCCTTAACAGGCCCGGACCTGAGATTTTAAGGCCTGAGTCGAACTCTCAGAGTTGGGCTCCTAATTTATATATATATATATAATAGAACATAACATCCAAAAATATATAGGATTTTTATGCAAAATACTTATTATGCAAATAGGATTCCAAAACATTGATGATTTAGTAATCTTAATTGTATTATAAATCCTATCGATATAACCAATATTTTACCTAATCGTGTTTGACTGCTTCTATTTAATATTTTAACTTTTTTATGGGTACAAATTTAAAGTAGTAATTGATGGTTTGAGCCTCTTATCATGTGTAATTGTCTTTGTTTTAAGATAATTGTCTTTAATTCATGTCAGATTACACAGCCAAAAAGCTATTGAAAAAAAAAAATTTGGGCAACTATAAATTTTCTTTTTTGGGCCCTAAGTCTCAAGCCTCTTGTGCCTCTATTCAAATCCGGGCCTGAGCCTTAAATTATCGTGTTCGGGCTGGGCCGGACCCATGTAAGCCCAGCCCGACTCATTAAAATAACGTATTTGGGCTGGGCCGCTTTTAAACGTGGCATATGCTCCTGCTTAGCAACCCGTTTGCCACCTCTACCATCGAAGTAGCATACAGACCAAAACGCTACATAAAACTAGAAAGATGAGGGACTGAAAAGACCTAACCAAAAAACTAGAAAAACCAACCAAAAAAAGCAAAGGACCAGACTTGGCCCAACACCAACCTCAAGGCCCAAGCCCACCAAGTCAGCCCAACAGAGGATCCAACCCTGCTCCACCCAGCTCAAAACAACAACTGCATCCCCACTTGCGCTTCACCACCAGCGCCGCCGCTAGACCTGTACCGGCGTCGGCGTCGGAGCCTCGATATCCCTTCCTACCGCCACCGTGCCCCGCCGCGAAGCCAACGACCCTTCGTAGAACCAGACCCGTCGTTGATCTGTGAAGACACAGATCCGTCGTCGGACGGAGACAACACTGAGCCACCGTCGTTCCTAACCTCGCCGCAAGCCACCACTGTAAAACTTCGAGGATCCAACTCCGTTCCGATGACAGATCTCGGACGCCATATTGTCTGGGATACGATAGCCTTCTGAAACTGAACGAAGACACAATCCAAAACCTCCGCCATGAGACTGACCCAGAAAGCCTGCAGCCACCTAACCAAAACAGCCCGTCCGGCCGCACCAACCCGACGTCGACGAGGCCAGAAGCCAACGCCGGCGTAGGAACGCCGCCGGACAAGCCAACCACACCCCACTTTTTCCAAAATTCGCTCCCTGTTTTTCCGGATCGGAGCAAACCAAACCCTAACTTGATTATATTTTTGATATACATGTAATTGAGTATATTGTCATGGACCGAGTTTGGGTGAAGAAGGTCTATGACACAATTCTCAAATCCGGATCCATCATGTAAGCTCCAAGTCTAAGGGGAAGCACAGAGAACTCAAGAACATGGTGGACATGTCTAGAGTTGGCGGACATGCCTAGAGAATTCTAGAAACTCCTTGGAATTCTCTAGGTCGGTGGCATCATGGAGGAGAAGTATGGAGAATTCTAGAACCTATTAGAATTCTCTATACTTAGATGGTGGACTACTTGGAGAATTCTAGAATCCTTTAGAATTCTCTAAAGATAGATATTATTGTACATAATGGTAGAACATTCTAGAGGATTGAAATAATCCTAGCCATCCAATGAGGAAATGCTAGGCTATAAATAGGTGGTGGAGGCACTTGGCCAAACCATCCTAGGAGACCCTTGTAAGCCTTTGTAAAGTGTTCTAAACATCAATACAAAGTTCCTTTCTCCCACATTGCTTAAGTGTTTGCTTTGCTTAGTTTTGCCTAACTTAGCATACTTCGCACACTTCTAACTTTATTGTCCTCTTGTGTTGCATTTGTTTCCGCTGCATAGAGGAGAGGCTGACTTAGAGAGTTCGAGGAGGTGAACAACTCTAAGGCCGCACGGAAGATTGAGAAGCGAAGTCTCATCCCGTGACAATATGACTACATGTGAAAATAGATGATTTAGATTAAACAAATATGAGAAACTGACCTGCATCGCAGCCACACGTTTTTTCCACATAGAACATGCAATTTGGACATCTACTCCAACGATTCTTCCGAGCAAGGTTCCTCAGCATGATATCCCCCTCCTCCCTCTCATTCTCATTCAGCTTCTGAAATTCTTCGCAGCCGATCCCGGCGTGCCAAGCAACCTTACATTGTGCACAAAACATTCTCTTACAATCAGGGCACTCCGATTCCGTCACATCCTCAACCAACATTGTCGAGCAGTCCTTATATGGACAGTAAAATCTCTGAGACACTATGATTGTTGACTCACGTGAAGCACTCTCCCACCTCTCAACCACTTGAGGTGGAAGAACTGGACGACAATACTCGGGGTCTAGTGACCCTTTGCAATCAGGGACAGGGCAACCGATGCTTGTTATGTTCTGTTGAAGCTTGGATGCCACGTAATTCTTTATGCAGTCTCTACAGTAAGAATGGCTGCAATTTTGGACGTCAAACGACTCGTTGGAAGCCTTGTCATCGGCACAGATTTCACAAACAAAAGTTGTAGCAGGCTCGTTGTTAGAATTGGAAGTGTCCAAATTTGGAGAAAATTATCCATCTCCGATTCTTCTTCGCTTTCTCCTAGGCTGAGTAGGCTCATGATCATCATCTTCTTCTTCTTCGTCGTCTTCATAGATGAAGTTATTAACAGTCACTACCAAAAAATGGTTCTTGGGCGACGAAAAAAAAAAACCGGGCGACGATTTTTTTTTTCGTCGCCTAAGTTTACTCTTAGGTGACGAAAAAAAAAATCGTCGCCTAAAAATAAATTTCGTCGGCCAAAATATAAACTAGGGCGACGAAATAATATTTCGTCGCCTAAGATATAAATATCGTCGCCTAAGTTTTTATCCTTAGGCGACGAAACTCAAATATTTCGTCGCCCAAGATGTTTTAATTCTTAGGCGACGAAAATCAAATATTTCGTCGCCTAAGTTTAATCTTCCCTGTTATATATATATATATATATATATATCTAATTATTTTCTATTGCATAGATTTTCGGATATTTACAGTGTAATATCCGTTACAGATGGACATGATTAAATCTGCTGATAATCCAAACTGGTCGCACGAACTATTACTTCTTGCGATGCAACCACAACGGGCTAGAGTTTATCCCACTTGCACAGTGAATGGCGTCAAATTTGTATCTGAAGAGAGAGACAACAGACGAAGAACACAGAATTCTGGGGTGATGGCGAAAGGTCATGGCCTTGACTATTACGGTGTTCTCCATTCAGTGGTCGAACTGGTCTATGCGGAATGCATGAAAGTGCATCTGTTCAAGTGTAGATGGTTTGATACAGGCGCACAGAGCATGAAGATGGATCAGTACGGCAATTTATCGGTCAACACTGCTACAAGCGCTAACGAAGATGACCCGTTTGTTTTTGCGACAACGGTAAAACAAGTGTTTTATCTTGATGACCTTGCCAAGGGTGACGCGTGGAAAATAGCGAACATTGTGCATCCTCGAAACATTTACCGGGCGGCTACACTTGGAGTGACCATTCCAGGGCCAGAGGCTGATGCGTATCAGGAGCCGAACGCAGTAGGTATTCATGATGTAGCTACTGTTCGCGATAATAATGTTAAACATGGTCGAGTGCTCAGAATTCGTGACGAAGATTCAACCTTTATTGATGTTGATCCAAATGAAGAAACAAACGACGACTCTGACGACGAATTAAGGCATAGATTACCAGATATTAATTCCGATACCGAAGAAGACTCATCGGATGACTCAGATTACGAGCCTTAATTAGCTTAGTTATAATTGATCCTTAGCTTTGTAATTGTTGTCCAAATTCATATAAAGATATGCGGTCAAATTGTTGTCCAAACCCCTTAAAAGAATATGTTTGTACTAAAAGAAATAAAGCACATGTAATTTTCATTGTAAATGATTTTTAATTTTACTCTTGGGCGACGAATTTAACACATATCGTCGCCCAAGTACTATCTTGGCCGACGAATAACCCTGTTTTCGTCGGCCAATATAATCCGAATAATTAAAAAAAAATAAAACACATTTAAATTTCTTTTTATTTTTTATCTTGGGCGACGAATTGAATAAAAATCGTCGCCTAAGTTCTCTCTTGGCCGACGACGACAGTCCATTTCGTCGGCCAAGATAATCCGAATAATTAAAATAAAATAAATAACATTTACTGATTTTTTATTTTTATCTTGGGCGACGAATTTAATAAAAATCGTCGCCCAAGTATTATCTTTGCCGACGAATAACCCTGTTTTCGTCGGCCAATATAATCTGAATAATTAAAAAAAAATAAAACACATTTAAATTTCTTTTGAATAATTAAAAAAAAATAAATATCCCGGGTATTTATTTTTTACCAAACTTTTAGGGTCCCGTAAAATTCTTTTCGATCGGAAACTATTCTCAGTTGAAGGTCCGGCAAGATTACGTGATTTGGAGGGTCGAATCGCCGTTTCCGTTTGTTTAGGGGTTTGACCGCGCCGATTGACCGGACGGATCGAACCCTTATCTTTGTCAGATGGAGCTGAATTTTTTCCCACCCACGTAATTCGTTATGCTGGTCATATCTGACGGTGGGTTTTCAGTTCCTTTTCTCTGATCACCAAACTCACGTTATATGTACTAATGCTGTATAACTTTTTTATATAAGTGTTGAGTTTAAGTGTCGTTTTGAAGACAACGTATACGTAGATGCCTCAAACGCAAAAAAGTCGTGAAATAAGATATGACCAGAACGGTGAAATATGTCAACCCAAGAAAAATGAAGATAATCCGGTAAAATTTCTGTGCCGGTTGTTCCGGTCAACGAATTTCTCTTATTTCTACCTAGTGGTAGCCCTATCCCGGGTATTTATTTTTTACCAAATTTTTATAGCCCCGTAAGTGAAGAACATCGTCGCCCAAGTAGACTATCTTGGCCGACGAGATTTATAGTGAAGAAAATCGTCGGCCAAGTAGACTCTTGGCCGACGATTTTCTTCATCTTGGGCGACGAGATTTATAGTGAAGAACATCGTCGCCTAAGTAAACTATCTTGGCCGACGATTTTCAAAAAACAGGGCGACGATTTTTAAAAAAAGCGGGCGACGATTTTGTAAAAATCGTCGCCCAAGAACGCCACTATAAAAGGCAAAAATTCGGAACCCTAACCATTTCTTCAGCCGCCAAGCCCTCTCTCTCCGAAAATCCTTTCTCTGCCTCTGCCCTCTCTCTCTCCCTCTCTCCGACCCCGACCCGGACCCCAATTCGGAACCCCGACCCCGACCCCGACGCCGACCCACAATTTAAGGTATAACCCTAAAACCCTAAATTGGTTTTAATTGTTGTTGTTGTGATAATTAATGTAAATTGTTGTTGTTGTGATAATTGTAAATTGTAAATTGCTGTTGTTGTGATTGTGATAATTGTAAATTGTGATGTAAATTATGGTAAATTGTGATGTAAATAATAATTGTAAAATATTAGGGTTTACGGTTTAGGGTTTAGGGTTTAGGGTTTAGGATTTCTGGAAATAATTTGTAAATATATTGTAAATGATTAAATAATTTTTGATTAAATAATTAAATAATATAAATTATAATTGTAAATATATTGTGGGCATTTTGTAAAAAATAATGGATTATTTTTGAGTAAGGATGTAAATATTGTTGAGTTTAATTTTTGTAATGTAATAATTGCGAATTAATGTAAATAATTTGTTATGTGAATAAAAAAAATATTAAATCCTTTAATAACTATTAATTTCGAAGAGTGCTATTATTGTTAATAAAATTTTTAAAAATTTATGGTTATTTTTTGTGAACTTAATTATAAGACGGTAAAATATTTTTAATAAATTTATGGTTATTTTAAACAGGATGGTCATGAGGAGAACTTCTGGACAACGTTCGGGTGCGAGGAGCCAAGATGGCTCGGACGGTACCTCAAACAACCCGTCGGAATCACCGTCGATCGGGTTTCCGTGGCAGTTGACGGCCCGACATGCGGCGCTTACGGGTGGCGTGAGCGGCTCGGGTTCTGTTGGGCAGTCGGGTCCCGCAGCGACGGCTGCTCGTCATCCACCCATACTTCGCCGGTCGGGATCCCACAGCGACGCCCCCACACAGTTGTCCCCGACCGACAGTGATAGCGGGTCATCCGGGGTCCCTATGGTGCCATCCGGCCTCTTCCTTCCTCCGACGATACCGGCGATACCTCGCGTCGATGAGGAGGGTCGACCGATTCGGGAGCAGCTCCCGCATGTGGCACCGCACGAGGCCTATATCTACCGGGAGTTTCCCACGCCTCTTCATTCCGTCAGGGTCTCCGAGCAGGGGGACGAAGACGAATCCGTCGGCTCAGCCTCATCCTCAGGTAAATTATTATTACTTTTTTGTCGATTTTAATTTTTTTAATGTAAAAATATATTATTAATATTAAATTTGATTCATAATGTCACAGCCGCCGGAACGAGAAGGCGGAACAGGAGAGGCACCGTCAGCAACAAGGGACTCGATAGGGCGGTCGAGTCCGCTGGACGGATCGCCATCCCGTTTTCCAACGGGAAACCGGTGGACGCCGCGTTGGGAAACCGGTACACGCGCGCCGCGGGAGGCACCATCCGCTCCAGACTCCCAATGTTGTGGGGAGTCTGGAGCCAGGTTCCTGATGGAGTGAAGGAGATGCTCCATCAGTCGATGTCGGTGAGTTTACTCGATCAATTACTATTTTTTTAACTAATAAATTATTTAATTATCGAAAAAAATACTAACAAGTGGTAATGCAGCAATGGTTTGTGGTTCCCGAGGAGGGACGTGACTGGGCGGAAAAGGCCCATAGGGAGAGGTACCTTTATTGAATAATTTATTAAATTTTATTTTTTTAATAATATATTTAATATTTTTTTTGTATATGTAGGTTCAAGGAGTGGAAGCACGACCTCCGGGAACACTGGAAGAAGTACGGGAGCGACCGTTCGGGTACCCCGAAGGAGTTCGAGTATCGGGAGTACGAGTGGCGGTGGCTTCTTGTCACGCAGTTCAACGACCCTCACAAACAGGTAATTTGTAAACAAATTTGAATATTTAGTTAGTGAATTAATTATAATTGTATGTTTTTAAATATTTACTAACGATAATTTTTTTTTGAAGCACCTCGCCCGGGTGAACGCTGAGAACCGGCAACAGAACACAACCAACCATCGTGCCGGTTCGAGGCCGTTTTCGGCCATCATGGACGACGTGCGGCGAGAGCGGCCAGAGGAGAACCCCTATGTGGGGACCTTTCAGAGGGCATATCCTCATTCTGAGGAGGATCTTGTAAGTTTAATTATATTTTCTAATTTTTAATTTTAATTACATTTTATTAAATGTATATTAATATATTTTTATAATATATCCAATTAGGCGAGGGTGAGGGAGGCGGAGCAAGAGGTCATGAGAGGCATGGTGAACGACACATTTCCGGGCACGGCAGAGGATGACATGTCAGAGGCCATGTCCAGGATCGACACTTCAGATCCTACCGTTGGGGCGCGGATTTTGGCCACTGCCTTCACGCAGCGTTCCAACACCTACTACTGTCGGGGTATGGGAGACGCTGGAAAGGGGATCCTGAAGACGACTCCAGGATTTCAGCGCAAGGGAGCCGCCGAAGCCTCAAGCAGCAACAGCCAGACCACTCGGCTACAGGATCAGTTCGCAAGTCTACAGTCTGAGCTGGAAGCCCAAAGAGCGAGGGAGTCTGAGCTGGAAGCCCAAAGAGCGAGGGAGATGGTGGCGATGGCGGAATCATATGCTGCTTCCACGGTTGCGCATATGGAGCGGGTGAATGAAGTCACCAATGCCAACCAGGCGGCTATGGGACAGTGGATGGCTGCCTACATCGCTGCACATGCGGCCGGACAGCCGTTTCCGCCCATGCCTACGCCTATACCATTACCTCAGTGGCCCCACCCTCAGTGGCCCCAGCCTCAGCAGCAGCCTCCTCAGCCTGACCAGCCGCCGCCTCAGCCTCAGGACCCTCAGAACGGGAATGATGAGTTAGATTTCGGGTTTCTCGATCTATAGGCAGATGTACTGAATTTTTGTAATAAATTATTTATAAATTTATAAATTTGGGTTATTTTTAATGAAATTTTAGTATTACAAAAATTTAAAGAAATGCCGAAAAAAAAATTCCAGCAAAAATTTAAAAAACATGATTTATATATTTTAAAAAATTATTTAATTAATTTAAAAAAAAATTAAATATATCTTAGGCGACGAAATTTCTAAATCGTCGGTCAAGGACTTACCATCTTAGGCGACGAAAAAAAAATATCGTCGCCTAAGATGTAGTGATCTTAGGCGACGAAATATTTATTTTCGTCGCCCAAGATTATAAGATATTAAGCGACGAAAAATGTTTTCGTCGGCCAAGGTGTTAAATCTTGGGCGACGACTAATTTTTGGGCGACGAGAAGTATATTTTAGGAGACGAAATTATTATCGTCGCCTAAGAATGACTCTTGGGCGACGATGGAATCAATTTTCGTCGCCCAAGTTCTTGACCGACGCGGTTCTGGCGACGAAGTTTTGGCCGACGACATGTCGTCGCCTAAGTTCTTAGGCGACGAAATTTTTTAACAGGGCGACGATTTTTTTTCGTCGCCCAAGATCTATTTTCTGGTAGTGAGTAGGAAGGGTTCGAGGAGGAGTTGGTATGCCCTCACCTGAAACCGAGAAAATGGCATCATCTTCATTGTTCACAATCTCATTATGAGACTCGGAAGCTTTGTGCTCCATTGTGGGGTTCTTGCTTGTTATCGTCACTTCTCTCTAAAGCCCTTGATTACTCTAGCTAGGGTTTTAGAATGATCTTTCGACTATATATATCATAAACGTACTGCAAGAAGACCTACGAGTATAAAACTGAGAGAAACCCTAACGATGCTTTCTACTACGTAAGTCAATTAGATTAGGATTCTATGTACAAAACCCAATTACATTTGAATATTTGATTACATTCGCTATTGATAAGAGTGAAAACCAATGGGAAAGAACTTCATAGAGTAGTCGGATACTAAATTGATAGGTGTATGTGCATTATTTCTACACACTCATACCCCAAAGCCCCAAACCTAATACCCTATAGTCCTACTTACACCCAGCCATGACCTTAATTAGAAATAGAAGTACTGTACCAACGTTCAACAATAAAGAAAATGTTTCATCCACACCGTACGTACCCATCAATCATTCAAACTTTCATTAAAATCCAATGCAACTAAGGATAAGTTCAACAGTGCATCATGCATACAGTACGGTGCAGACTAACAGAAATGTAAATCAACTAAATCTAGAAAAAAAAATTCCGATACTCCAGTGAAAGCCCTCTATACTGCAACTGAGCGGCCGGGATCAATCTCTAGTACGTACTACAGCAAATACCGAATCACTTCTTATAGCTTGGACAATGAGAGGTATGGGAACCTAAGGGAGCTTTTACGCCACAGTTGTGGCGAAAAGCATATCCACATCTGCAACAATTCCAAACATGAAAATTTAGTGATAGCTAGCAATCAACTCTAGTAATTTCAGTAGTGAAGTTCCAAGTCAAAACAATTATAAAGAAAATGAGGAAGCAAATAGATCACCTGCATTTCATATAATAGCAACCATCAGATTTTTCAACATAGTACTGGCAATTTGTACACCTCCTCCATTTTTTCTCGTGAGCAAGGATCCCCAATAAAATATCTTCATTTTCCTTTTCATTTCCATTCAAGTTCTGAAATTCTGCGCAGTCCATCCCCGCGTGTCAGGAAACCTTACACTGCGCACAGAACAATCTACTACAATTGGGACACTCCGATTCTCGCATAACCTCTTTCCCATCATCGATTAACATCGCTGAGCAATCCTTAAAGGGACAGTAGAACTTCTCAGACTCAAGAACCAAATATTCGCACAATACACTTAACCACCTGTCAAACACTTCTGGAGGTAGAATTGATTGACAATGCTCGGGCTCTAGCGATCCTTTGCAATCAGGAACAGGACAGCTAATGCTTGCAATGATCTCTTGAAGCTTGGATGCCACGTAATTATTTACGCAGTCCCTACAGTATGAATGGCTGCATTTGTGAATCCCAAATAAGTCGTTTGCACACTTGTCCTCAGCACAAATCTCACAAACAACTAGATCCTTCACCGAACCGGAAGCTTCCCCTTCCATGATCGATGACAAGAGCTGCAGAAGGGCTAGGGTTTTCTTTCTTTGTTTCAGGAAAAGAGTAATGGTGGAAGACGTACTTCTTTGGATTAGGTCGAATGATTCTTATAAACAGAGATGGAAAGGCTAACGTTAAACATTGGAATTCGAAAAGACTCATTTACAATTAAACACATGCATGCACCAACATTAGTCGGTCCTCATTAAAACCCAACAGTCATTATAGCCTGAAAATAAGTGGTAGTGAGCTATCAGCAGCAAGTCGGAAACTTATGTACATTGCATTGGACCTTTTTCAAAACGAGTTATTTCAATTCACTCGAAAACCATTTCTAGGTTTTATACATTAGGTGTGATCATATATACCAGCTTTTCAAATTATGCATCTTTTAAACATGTATATTAGTTCGCATTCAGCTTTACTTAAGGTTCTGACTTCACGCCCTTGAAGTTCAAATTTCAAGGGACACTTTTGTTGTGTAATATATCAGTTTTCTTACTTCATCACAAAGACAAATTACATAGAAGTCCATTTTAAGACATTTTCTTTCATATAAGTCCATCCAAACATTTTTACTCACACAAGTCAAGTTCAGCCCAGCCCAAATATCCTTTTATGTTAAGTATCAGCTTTCAACTTAATTATGCATTTGCCATCATATCTCTCCACGTACCCACACACACTCGTCCGAAAAGCATATATATATATATATATATAGCCCCTTTCCATTGAGGGATCCATATTTTTGGCCACTTTCTAAGGATAGGGCATTACACCACTTCCCAATCGAATTTTTACATCTCCACCGTTCATATCTTAGGTCTATTTGAGTGTATCACCTCTACAAAATTTCATATGATTTGGTGATCGTTAAGGCTTTCAAAAGTTTGATTTAGTTTTAATGATCTTGAACGGTCCAGCTTATGTCAAACTAAAACCGTTGAAGGTCATTAAAACTAAATTGAACTTTTGAAAGCCTTAACGATCACCAAATCATATGAAATTTTGTAGAGGTGATCTACTCATATAGACCTAAGATATGAACGGTGGAAATGTAAAATTATAATCGGGAAGTTGATGTAATGCCATATCCCTATAAATGGCTTAAAATAGGGATCCCTCATTGGAAGGGCCCTGTATATATATATATATATATATATATATATATATATATATATATATATATATATCTCCCCACCGCTCTCGTTGATCACCGACGCCGATCTCGCCGCCTCCCTCCATCACAGTGATCACCGTCGCCGATCTCGGCCTTATCAATTTCTGTTTATGTGACGTAAGTTTCTAATCCCTTTTAGACTTAGTTTACATGAATCAGTGTTTGAATGACGATTTGAACTATACTGGATTTAGATTTGCTAAGAAATGCAGGGATCTAATGTAGCTCCAGATGAACACCACTTAACCAATTTGGCAGTAGCTTTCTTGTACCTTAGTAGTAGCTTTTGGTAGTACGTAGTAGCTTTCTTATTCCTTAGTAGTAGCTTTCTACTTATTTGACAGTAGCTTTTGTGGTATTGTGTAGTAGCTTTTGGTAGTAGTAGCTTTCTACTTCTTTGGCAGTAGTTTTTGTGGTACTGTGTAGTAGCTTTTGGTGGTAGTAGTAGCTTCCTACTTCCTTGGCAGTAACTTTTATGGTATTATGTAGTAGCTTTTCGTAGTAGTAGTTTTCTTATTCCTTAGTAGTAGTTTTCTACTTCCTTAGCAGTAGCTTTTGTGGTATTATGTAGTAGTTTTTGGTAGTAGTAGCTTTCTTATTTCTTAGTAGTAGCTTTCTACTTCCTTGGCAGTAGCTTTTGGTGGTAGTAGCTTTCTTATTCCTTAGTAGTAGTTTTTTGTATCTATCTGTAGTAGTCTTCCTATTATCTAACTAGTTTCTCATGTTTTATTGATAGTTGCTCATGTTATAATGGCTAAAACTATTGAGGAGGAAGAGAGAAACAGAAAGACACAGTATAGAGTAAGTTTACACCCATTGTATGTCACAATGGAGGAGTACCGCAATGAACTACATGAGCACACGAAGACAAGGTTGATGAACCAGTCACCTTTCTGAAACTTCATGAAAATCTTCTATCATGGAGGGTTGAAGAAGAAAGATTGTAAAAAGGTCGACGAAGATATTAAAAGAATGGTAAACACCTACAATGTGGAACAGAAAGGCTTCATGTTTGGGGAGCGGCTACAGATAATATCAGTTGACAATGTATCTAACATATTTGGCGTGCCAATGGAAGGGGTGATGTTAAACGCTACTACCCATATCACTAAGTTTGAGGGTATCTTCATCGTCAATACATACTTTAAAGGGGATAAAGTAACAAAGGTGATGATGATTGATGATGCATTGAGAGCAGCTATTCATGACAAGAAGCAGCAAAAACCGAGGGATATAGTATGCCTTATGACAATGAGCATCTTTGCTACTTCATTTTTTGTGGCTTGGGTAGCACATTATCATGGAAGTTGGTGGAGACTTGCACATATGACATGACTCTGAAAAATTACAATTGGGCACAAATAATTTTGGATTACCTCCATCAAGGCCTAAGCAAGAAGAAAGAGGACAAAGATGTGGCATTATCTGATTGTTTACCGCTTATGTTGGTAAGCATTTGTAGCTTATACGGTAGTAGTTTTTGTAGTCTATGATAGTAGTTGTTTCATTAGTTGGCAATAGTTTTTGTAGTCTCTGATAGTAGTTGTTTCATTCGTTGGCAGTAGATTTTGTAGTCTATGATAATAGTTTTATTATTCGTTGGTAGTAACTTTTCTAGCTTATAACTGATTTGATTCTTCATAATCTACAGTATTGGTTGGGTAATAAAACATATGTTGGTGGATTAAACATCAGAAATCGGTTCTATACACCAACGTTTGCATGGTGGTCACTGCCGAAAATGCACAAAGCATTGGTAGAGCTGACTAATGATCAGCCGGAGGTAGTCTATGTTCATAAAGTCTTTACTTTTTCTTTTTTTTTTGTAACTCTCAAAGTTAAATGAATTAACCATTTTATGTCTATAATGATGATATGATATGATTGAAGCACGTGAAGGAGACAGACAACCCAATGTGGTTGAACTACAATCACTAAAAGATGGAGAAATACACATGGAAGAACTTGAAACACCATAATTTGGAAAATGGGTAATTTTCTCAATTGTATCTTTTCATACATAATAGATTACATAATAGGGTCAGTAGATTTGCATAACATAGTCAGTATATTTATATTAGATGGATAGTAGACTTCCAAAACTTATGCAGTGGTTTTTTTTTATTTTCATAAAAATGTCTATAGATTTTCATATTAGGTTCAGTAGATTTTCACTGCATAGTCAGTATCTTTCAGTAACACGAGTAGTACACTTTCATAACATATACAATTGCTTTATAACATAGTACCTTCAATTAACATTGTTGTATTTTGTATAGATCAATTATGAAGAAATGAGGAACGAAGGAGAAAGAGCGCATGAGAGGATGAGGGAATTAATAGGCTCCTTGGAAGAAACAACAGCTCAGTCATATTCCACCCAAGAAGAGTGCAACAAGGCAAATGAGCTGCTTCAGAAGGTTATGGCTGAAAATGAGAAGTTAAAGGAGAAGAATGAGGCAAACGATAAAACACAGCTATTATACCCATGAAAAGTATACCTCAAGTCAGATGATCCATGTTTCAAAGACTTGAAATCCAAACAAACCTCTCTCACTATATCATTGCATGAATGCTTAATATTCAGAAAGAACATAAAAGTCTCATCCATATATGTGCACCTCGCGTATGGTTGTGCATCCATGGCTATGTCACTGCAAATTCATAATATAAAAAAAACAATAAGCAACTAATATGAAGGTACTAGCACAGTCCGAGAAAGCTACTATCATATAATAGTAAAAACACTAACAGTTATGAAAACATACTAAATGTAATAAAAACAAGAGCAAAACAAGGTGATTACACAAACACAGTCAACACAGAATTCTTACAGTGCTTTAGTTCATTTCCTAAACAGTAAAAGAGAACACAATCACTGAAAGATGGAGAAATACACATGGAAGACCTTGAAACACCATAATTTGGAAAATTTGTAATTAATTGTATCTTTTCATACATAATAGATTACATAATAGGGTCAATAGATTTGCATAACATAGTCAGTATATTTATATTAGATGGGTAGTAGACTTCCAAAACTTATGCAGTGGTTTTTTTTATTTTTATAAAAATGTCTGTAGATTTTCAATGCATACTCAGTATCTTTCAGTAACACGAGTAGTACACTTTCATAACATATACAATTACTTTATAGCATAGTCAGTACCTTCAATTAACATTGTTGTATTTTGAATAGATGAATGTCAATTCTGAAGAAATGTGGAACGAAGGAGAAAGAGAGCAGGAGAGGATGAGGGAATTAATAGGCTCCTTGGAAGAAACAACAACTCAGTCAAATTCCACCCAAGAAGAGTGCAACAAGACACAGGAGCTGCTTCAGAAGTTGACGGCTGAAAATGAGAAGTTAAAGGAGAAGAATGAGGCAAACGATAAAACACAGCTATTATACCCAGGAAAAACATACCTCAAATCAAACGATCCATGTTTCAAAGACTTGAAACGATCCATGTATCCTCTCCGATTGATACCACTTAAATCTCTATAAAAATTGATCAGTAATAACTTGCTGCATTCAGTTCTACTGATATGCACAACTTATCAAAATACAGAAACTGGTCTTCATGGACACTGTTGGCCAATCTCTTCCATGGATGAACGCTTGTCATAACAAATTGAAGAGTGAACTTTTCCTGCCACCGAATATTAACTTGAATGAAAAAAAAACACTAGTTCTATTGTTTGCAAAAGACATTGATCGAGCAAACAAAACTTCATCCAATTAACGCGAATGTTAACAATTCTTTATCGAAATCTATAGTTTTAACTCATCATGATCGGATATAACATATATCATGCATCTTCTGAATTTAGAAAAGCTGAAAGGCATTGAGATCCACATGATCTTCATCGATTGGTTGAAATGGTTCGTGATGGTTAATTAGCTTTCCAATATTCCGACCTCAATATATCATCCTCCATGAATAACCAATCTTCAAGCTCGTCGGTTCCGTGTGCAACTGGAAAATAAACAAGAGGGCTTAATTCTCCGACTGCATCCGCCGCCACATCTAGTATTCTACAAATCATAATAGGCAGTTGACTCAAATCAAGAAAAAGGTATATCAAGATACCTCTCCTGCAGTACATGGTGGAAGACAAGCGCTGATCGAATAAGTATTGCAGGTCTTTCCTCATCAGTGCCTGAGATCGCATTGTTTTTGTGACTTTTGTAGCTAATTAAACTATGAGGAACATTCTAGCTAGTTGGACAAGATAACCATTTAGAATGTAAAGATAAGTCTAACAACCTTCAAGTTCACCACTCTAATTATATCTATCAGCAAATGGGTGGAATTCAGATGTATTGAACTAAAAGTTCTTTTGGCACTGTAATTCCTCATATTTAACCAGCTATATTGCACAAAATGTTAGCGGCCTTTACAATTGGGACAATAGTGATTATGGTCGCTCTTCAAAACGTGTTCACATCTATAGCAGAAAGTAGTTTGGCACCTGCGCAGTCAACCCAAAACAGACATTTATAGGGCACTCAAGGATTCATTGAACTATACAATTTGAAACAGTGTTAGAGAAATTGAAAAAATATATATACAGGGTATATATGCCTATCTAAAGTTCTAAACTGCCTGTCCAGTATGGAGTAAACATACATAATGTCTATTTTTCCAAACTTTGGGGCAAATGGTATGTGTTATATGGATTCTTACGTCTTAGTCTTACACATTAATTAGTGTGCTTTAACTAATGCATTATCTTTGGGTCAATTTATGGATTTAACCTAAGATATATATGGCAGAAGACTCAATCATTTTTTATTGTGTATATCAAATATGAGGCAAACACTGCCTGTAATCCTCTTATTCACCAAGGATCATTAGTAGAAACTAAATCAAACATAATAGAGCTAGTAATTAACTACAGATGATTTAATATAAAACGAGTAAATAATACCATAATAAGAGCATTAATCAAATGACAAGACTATATAAACTCACCTACACCTCATGAACGGGCAGCCTTCTGATTTTTCCACAAGTTTTCTCAACATAATATCCTCTTTTCCCCTCTCATCCTTGTTCAACTTCTGAAACTCAAAGCAGTCAATCCCAGCATGCCAAGGAACCTTGCATTGCGCACAGAACATTCTCCAACAATTTGGGCACGCCGATTGCGTTATGACCTCTTTCCCATCATCAATCAACATCCCGGAGCAATCCTTAAAGGGGCATTAAAACTTCTCAGACCCGAGAATCACCGCCTCACACAATGCACTTCCCCACCTCTCAAACACCTCAGGTGGCAGAATCGGACAGCAATACTCCGGCTCCAGCAACCCTTTGCAATCAGGAACAGGGCACTTAATGTTTGTTATGTTTTCTTGAAGCTTGGATGCCACGTATTTGATCATGCACTCAGTACAATATGAATGACTACAACCTTTTATACCAAATGACTCGTTCCTAGGCTTGGGCTCGGAGCAGATTTCACATAAAAATGATGAGTCCTTTTTGGAATTGGAATTGGAAGATTCCCCATATTCGGTTACAGAATGACCACTAAAGGGTTTGGGTTTATTTCTTCGCTTTCCGAATGTAATATTTCGGGGTTGAATCCTAAGAACTTCAAGCTCTTCATCATCATAGTTCATAGTTTCATCAGAAAGGTCGATGAAATTACCTGGGGATTTGAGAATAGAGGCCTTGATAGACTCCTTGATTGATTGAAGGTTTCTGTCCTCATCGACAACATTGAAGTTGTTCGACGACCCCTTTAGTGTGAAGCAAAGCACATCGTCTTCCATGTTCACGATCTCATCGGTCTGTGATAGGGACAGTACTACTTTCTCCTCCAGTTTGGGTCTCCTGATGAATCTCCTACTCCTGCTTCGAATTTTGAACATTGTCATTCTCAACGATCCAATGACAGTTTCAAATTCTCTCTTTTCTTTTCAGAAACCCTATTCGGTCATGATCTTCACGCTAACCCACTGCTAAACCACGACATGGGTTCTTTTATATTTTTGAGACACGAAATGGGCTTTTGGCACAAACAAAAAAAAGAGTAATCCTTATTGGTTAATGACACAAATTCCTGAACACACGAATAATCACTTGCAGAATGAGGCGAGAATGAGAGGTTCATCAGTAAAGGGAATGAGATGGTAAATTCTACAAGTCATTCATCTCTAATTCACAAATACGAGTGTTTCCTTATCATCAACCCCAGTATGTCTTTCTCTCTTTCCTTTGTACAAATAAGAGCCATATAATAAAGTTTGATGACTAATATTATGACATCAGGAGGCACAGTGATAGCTGAGTTGCCCTTCACTGTGTAATCCAACCACCTTAAAGTCCAAAACACCATTCTGAGACATGGAGCATTTGTCTTAATGCTTACAGCTCGGACATAAACGAGTATGATCAGTTAAGGGAGCTGCTATTCCACAATGGTAGAAGAAAGCAAATTGACACCTGCAAAAACACAAACTGAAAATCCATCAGTACCGGTGATGTTTATCTTAGTTGAAAGAGGCACCACTAATCTTAAGAAGATAATATGATACAGTACAATACATTAAAATGTAGAAGTTAGAATGAACCTTATACCTTACTTCCTAACCTATATCGAAGAGAGTCTTCAGTCCTCTCCTGTACAAAGGGGTCTCTCCGACCTTAGAATATATAGAGTTTCCCAAATTGAACCACATTGGATCACTTATGTTACTAATGTTTATAATGATCGTTTCCTCTATTAGAGACATCTAAAGGCAGAAATCATCTCTACAAATCAAACCAGTATCAAGTAATGGTATCTAACTCAACTTAGGCCTTTAAAGAATTAATTTTAAATGTGAAGCAGCTATCAGAATTCAGAAATTAACTCATGACCTGCATTTGATGTATGAGCAGCCACTTTTCTTTGCAACATAATATTGGCAACTTGGACACCTCCTCCATTTTTCCTTCTGCGCAAGGTTCCTCGACATGATATCTTCCCTTCCCCTCTCATCTTCATTCAACTTCTGAAACTCCACACAGTCGATCTTCGCGTGCCAAGGAACCTTACACTGTGCACAGCACACTTTCTTACAATATGGACACTTTGATTTCTGTATAACCTTATTACCATCATCAATCAACATAGCTGAGCAATCCTTGAAGGGACAGTAGAAGGCTTTCAAAGTCTCAGATCCAGTGATCAGAGTTTCAACCAGAGCTTTTCCCCACCGATCAAACACATCATTTGGGAGGATTGGACGACAGTACTCGGGGTCCAACACTCCCTGGCAGCCTGGTTCAGGGCACTCAATGGATGTCACATTCTCTTGGAGCTTGGACACTACAAAATTAACAATGCATTGCTGACAGTAGAAATGGCTGCAACCCTTGACACTAAATGACTCTTCGAGACCAACTGCCTCAACACAGAATTCACATATGAAAGTACTAGCATTATAAATTTCAAAATTAGCAGATTGCTCGTTTTGATTCCATAAGGCATGAACCCACAAATCAAAGACTTTGTTTGGAAGAATTGGACGACAGTGCTCAAGATCCAACACTCCCCTGCAGCCTGGTTCAGGGCACTCAATAAAGGTCACATTCTCCTGGAGCTTGGATGATATGAAACCAACAAAGCATTGGTGACAGTAAAAATGATTGCAACCCTTTATGTCAAATGAGCCTTCCAGATGAAGAATTGCTTCCCCACATATATCACATGTAAAAGTAATAGCATCATTGCTGTCAGGATTTGAAGATTGCCCATGTTGATCCGATAAAAATACCCAGCTATCAAAGATGCTATCTGGGAGAATAGTGCGACAGTACTCAGGGTTTAAGACTCCTCTGCAGCCACTTTCTGGGCACACAATGGATGTAACATTGTCTTGGAGCTTGGACATTACAAAATTCACAATGCAGTGCCGACAATAAAAATGTTTGCAACCCTTGACATCAAATGAGTATTCCAGATGACTTGGCGTAATACACATATCACACATAAAAGTACTACTTGGCTCATCAGTACTAGTAACACTCTGAAATGAACCAGTACTAGTACTATTACTTTTAGGATTAGAAGATTCCCCATTATCATCAAATAAGGCATGAATCCACCTAGCAAAGATGTCATTAGGAAGGATTGGACGACAGTACCCAGGGGTTAATACTCCCATGCATCCCGGCTCAGGGCATCCAATGGATGTGACATTGTTTTGGATATTGGACTCTACAAATTTAACAAGGCATTGCCTGCAGTAAAGATGGTCGCAGCCCTTGACATAGAATGAGTCTTCCAGGAAAAGTTTTTCAAAACAGATACCACATCCCAAAGGACTTCTTGAATGACTACTAGTACTAGTACTGTTCATCAATGAATTAGTACTGGTACTCATCAATGAATTTGTGCTAGCATTACTGCTTTCATTATTAGAACACTCTGCATTCTGGTTCTCACACAATATTGGTGCATCTGACCTAGCAACATCATCATGTTTGTTCCCAAAGATGTCAGCCAAACCCGAGATACTATGTTCTACAGGCAACTCTTTTTCTGTCTTCCCAGAGCTCATGAGCAGCTTACGCAGTCGGTTGCCAATTTTCTTCATCTTCTTCAGCGGTTCAAAACTTTTCATCCTCTTATGAGAACTCATCATGAACTGTCAATTCTTTTGCGTGTCAATACCAAAATTTATAAGAACAATGAAACTAAACGCTTATCATACACCTACAAAACATGAAAGACAAAAAAGAAGCAAGAGAGGTCAGTGAGATGAGTTCATGCATTCTCATTTCTCACTAACCACAACAAGGCTCCTAGTCAGGTAGAATTAGAGAATCACTCAGTAATTTCCTTCAAATTTACTAGCTTCTTTGGTCAATTAGGATTCTAAAACTGCCCTTTTCCAAATAAACATGTTATTCCCGATTTCTACATTGCCCAATTTCCTCTTACCCCAAGAATGAATATTCATCAATAGCTTAGGCCTTAGGGTTTATGCTACCCATAAGTTGCTCACCCATTAACAAACTTTCTTTTATACTAGGAAACAGTTAAGACTACAAAATTTTCATTTTCTTATTATAAACCATAAACCCCAATACAAAATCACAAGAGATGAATATTAAAACTTGCCTCCTAGTTCATTTCAAATGGGTACAAAGAATTAAGGAGAAGAGAGCAATGGCGGTACCTAGTTTTCCAATTCGAGCTGTTAGATTGAGAAAGCGAATCGTGAAATTCGCAGCTGCTTGATATTCCAACCACGGGTTTAAGTACATGCAATGCTTCATGATCATGATCATCGATCAGCTAAGCACAAACAGGGAAACTCTCCATAGTTGTAGACTTGTATTAGCATTGAAACTACAGTCTTCCTCTTTTGGGGGTCCTGGTATACGAAAGAGTCGGTTTTGCTTTAAGTAACCATTAAAACCCAAATCGTAAGACAAGCAAGAAGTTTCTTTTCGAAAAGAGGGAAGCAGAAGTTTGAGAGTGATCGGAATCGTTCATCACTTTTTATTTTTGAAACATCAATTTTTTTTAAAAAAACGACATCGTTTAGGTGCGTCTTAAAACACTATAAATCGTTGTCTATCTCATCGCAGTGGGATATTTATAAACGATCGCACAGATCTTCTGGTTAGTTTATGTGATGCCGTATTCGGATATCATAAAGGTATTTAAACTCAATTAAATCATTCAACGAGTGAAATTTTGTCAAATTTGAACCGTTCATTCTTATAACAGAAAAACACATTTTTGAGTTCCTTAACGATTATCAAATGGGTTGAAAATTTCCATAGATGATCTACATGTCAGTCCCTAAAAACTAAACGGTAGAGATGTGAAAATTCAAACGAAAAATAAGTCTAAAGCAGAAATCCGCACCGTAAGAATAAATAAGGACATCCTTAGCATAGAAGAACGGTGTGTGTGTGTCTATATATATATATAATATTTTTCAGATAAGGATATATTTATTTATATTAATGGTGCGGATTTTTTTAATAGACCAACTTTTCTACCACATTTTCTGATAACCGCGTTTTTCAGTTATAAACATGAACAATTGATGTTCGACATAATTCAATTCATTTGTTGGTCATTCGAGTTATGAGTGTCTTAACGATTACCAAATTAGCTAAAATTTTACTGTGATGATCTACTCATATATAACATTGAATGGTTAAGATGAGAAAATATAATCGAAAAGTTGGTCTTTATATTAAAAGGGCCACAAAGATTGACCCGAAACATGTAAAAGACTAGTGAAAATCTTCAACGATTAAATGATGCACGCGGACTCCGGCTAGGGCTTCTTTGCGAAGTCTCCTACGCGGACCAATTCGCCAACTCGCCTAGATATATTCCGCTTCGCCTAGGACTGGCACGTGAAGTCATTCCGCTCACGAGATCATTAAAGGTGCGAGCTGTGTATTTCACGCGAAGGGAGGCAAAGTTGTTTTACTTTGTATATATTAGGCTTAATATATACGAGATGATTCAATTGTTATGAGCTGCTATACCGACCCGCGCGAGTTAAGTGTTTTGCATGAAGTCTACCAAGCGGGCGAGATCTATATTCCGCGCGGAGTCATTCCGCGTGCAGACTTTGTAATTCCGCTCGCGTGGTTTTACTGGCGGGCCTTTATTTGTAAACTGCTTTGCAAGATTGCAAACATCTTCACATTTAAAATTCTTGCAGTTATCATGAGGATCCAGAGTTGAACTAAGTATAAGGAGTTCTGACGCTTCTTCTGAGAACCTTCTATTCAACTCACTCAACCGAAAATCAATCACAACATTGAAAACCTCTATACGGTAATGATGCTCAAATGTAATGAAATTCATTTGCTAACAAGCCCGACCCGTACCATCCTTATAAGAAACATTCATGTTAGGCATATCAAGATCATGTTGTTCACAAAAAGATTCCACACTGCATACCAAATCATTCCAGCTTTCATCTCTCATATCTTGAAGAAGGTACTTTGTATGTCTAACAAAGTTCATAGCATGCACAAAGTCGAGAGATTTTCGCTGCAATGTCTGACAAATAACTTCAGTAATTTTCATAATTTTGTTCATTAGAAGCAAACAGAACACAAAATCAAAATCAAAAGTCCTCAACTTCCTTAAAACAACCTTATAGCTTGTCCTTGTAATTCCCTAGGTGCATGATGAACCATATCAGTAAGAGTTATCTTTACTGAACTAAACAATTCAATAAGAGCCTTAATAGAACATGAATGTGAACTTTAACAAGTAGCATCATCTCGTTGCAAAGTAAAAATTTGGTTAGCACCACTACCTGTTTGAAGTTCCCCACAAGCTACCAAATTTGCAATTTCCTCATTTCTCACCTCTTTTAATGCAGAATGCCGCTTAGCAGAAGAATCAAGAAAATTCACAATAAAACTCAAGGTAGAAAAGAATTCTCAAATGTCATGCACCCCTTGAGCTGTAGCATTTAATGTCAACTACAAACGGTGAGCAAAGCAACGCACAAAATATGCATATGGACACTCTTGAAGAAACAATGATTTCAATCCATTAAAAATACCCCTCATATTACTAGCACCATCATACCCTTGACCACGCATATTTCTCACTTGAAGATTATACATTGTAAGTATTTTCGAGATCTCATTTTTAAGAGTTTGTGAGGTATTTAATCTATTAAAAATACCCCTCATATTACTAGCACCATCATACCCTTGACCACGCATATTTCTCACTTAAAGATTATACATTGTAAGTACTTTCGAGATCTCATTTTTAAGAGTTTGCAATTTCCTTCTTTCTCACCTCTTTTAATACAGAATACCGCTTAGCAGAAGAATCAAGAAAATTCACAATAAAACTCAAGGTAGAAAAGAATTCCCAAATGCCATGCACCCCTTGAGCTGTAGCATTTAATGTTAACTGCAAACGGTGAGCAAAGCAATGCACAAAATATGCATATGGACACTCTTGAAGAAACAATGATTTCAATCCATTAAAAATACCCCTCATATTACTAGCATCATCATACCCTTGACCACGCATATTTCTCACTTGAAGATTATACATTGTAAGTACTTTTGAGATCTCATTTTTAAGAGTTTGTGAGGTATTTAATCCATTAAAAATACCCCTCATATTACTAGCACCTTCATACCCTTGACCACGCATATTTCTCACTTAAAGATTATACATTGTAAGTACTTTCGAGATCTCATTTTTAAGAGTTTGCAATTTCCTTCTTTCTCACCTCTTTTAATACAAAATACCGCTTAGCAGAAGAATCAAAAAAATTCACAATAAAACTCAAGGTAGAAAAGAATTCCCAAATGTCATGCACCCCTTGAGCTGTAGCATTTAATGTCAACTGCAAACGGTGAGCAAAGCAATGCACAAAATATGCATATGGACACTCTTGAAGAAACAATGATTTCAATCCATTAAAAATACCCCTCATATTACTAGCACCATCATACCCTTGACCACGTATATTTCTCACTTGAAGATTATACATTGTAAGTACTTTCGAGATCTCATTTTTAAGAGTTTGTGAGGTATTTAATCCATTAAAAATACCCCTCATATTACTAGCACCATCATACCCTTGACCACACATATTTCTCACTTAAAGATTATACATTGTAAGTACTCTCGAGATCTCATTTTTAAGAGTTTTCAATTTCCTTCTTTCTCACCTCTTTTAATACATAATACCGCTTAGCAGAAGAATCAAGAAAATTCACAATAAAACTCAAGGTAGAAAAGAATTCCCAAATGCCATGCACCCCTTGAGCTGTAGCATTTAATGTCAACTGCAAACGGTGAGCAAAGCAATGCACAAAATATGCATATGGACACTCTTGAAGAAACAATGATTTCAATCCATTAAAAATACCCCTCATATTACTAGCACCATCATACCCTTGACCACGAATATTTATCACTTAAAGATTATACATTGTAAGTACTTTCGAGATCTCATTTTTAAGAGTTTGCAATTTCCTTCTTTCTCACCTCTTTTAATACAGAATACCGCTTAGCAGAAGAATTAAGAAAATTCACAATAAAACTCAAGGTAGAAAAGAATTCCCAAATGCCATGCACCCCTTGAGCTGTAGCATTTAATGTCAACTGCAAACGGTGAGCAAAGCAATGCACAAAATATGCATATGGACACTCTTGAAGAAACAATGATTTCAATCCATTAAAAATACCCCTCATATTACTAGCATCATCATACCCTTGACCACGCATATTTCTCACTTGAAGATTATACATTGTAAGTACTTTCGAGATCTCATTTTTAAGAGTTTGTGAGGTATTTAATCCATTAAAAATACCCCTCATATTACTAGCACCATCATACCCTTGACCACGCATATTTCTCACTTAAAGATTATACATTGTAAGTACTTTCGAGATCTCATTTTTAAGAGTTTGGAATTTGCTTCTTTCTCACCTCTTTTAATACAAAATACCGCTTAGCAGAAGAATCAAGAAAATTCACAATAAAACTCAAGGTAGAAAAGAATTCCCAAATGCCATGCACCCCTTGAGCTGTAGCATTTAATGTTAACTGCAAACGGTGAGCAAAGCAATGCACAAAATATGCATATGGACACTCTTGAAGAAACAATGATTTCAATCCATTAAAAATACCCCTCATATTACTAGCATCATCATACCCTTGACCACGCATATTTCTCACTTGAAGATTATACATTGTAAGTACTTTTGAGATCTCATTTTTAAGAGTTTGTGAGGTATTTAATCCATTAAAAATACCCCTCATATTACTAGCACCATCATACCCTTGACCACGCATATTTCTCACTTAAAGATTATACATTGTAAGTACTTTCGAGATCTCATTTTTAAGAGTTTGCAATTTCATTCTTTCTCACCTCTTTTAATACAAAATACCGCTTAGCAGAAGAATCAAGAAAATTCACAATAAAACTCAAGGTAGAAAAGAATTCCCAAATGCCATGCACCCCTTGAGCTGTAGCATTTAATGTCAACTGCAAACGGTGAGCAAAGCAATGCACAAAATATGCATATGGACACTCTTGAAGAAACAATGATTTCAATCCATTAAAAATATCCCTCATATTACTAGCACCATCATACCCTTGACCACGTATATTTCTCACTTGAAGATTATACATTGTAAGAACTTTCGAGATCTCATTTTTAAGAGTTTGTGAGGTATTTAATCCATTAAAAATACCCCTCATATTACTAGCACCATCATACCCTTGACCACACATATTTCTCACTTAAAGATTATACATTGTAAGTACTTTCGAGATCTCATTTTTAAGAGTTTTCAATTTCCTTCTTTCTCACCTCTTTTAATACATAATACCGCTTAGCAAAAGAATCAAGAAAATTCACAATAAAACTCAAGGTAGAAAAGAATTCCCAAATGCCATGCACCCCTTGAGCTGTAGCATTTAATGTCAACTGCAAACGGTGAGCAAAGCAATGCACAAAATATGCATATGGACACTCTTGAAGAAACAATGATTTCAATCCATTAAAAATACCCCTCATATTACTAGCACCATCATACCCTTGACCATGTGTATTTCTCACTTGAAAATTATACATTGTAAGTACTTTCGAGATCTCATTTTTAAGAGTTTGTGAGGTAGTGTTAGGAACACTCACAATCTTAAAAAATCTTTCTCTAATCAGGCCTTGAAAATCAACAAATCTTAGAATAATTGCCATTTGTTCCTTACTAGAAGTGTCAACTGCTTCATCAACAAGAATACAATACTTGGAATTTCCAACTTCATCACGTATCTTGCCCCTCACTTTGTCACCAAGAATATTTAGGAGCTCATTTTGAATTGTTGGACTAGTGTATTTAGCATTTCTAGGAGCATTTCCCAAAATAACTCTCTCCACCTCCATACTCATTCTTGAAAAGGATTTATGACTTCCTTAAAATATCCTTGATTCAAGGAATCTTCGGATTCATCATGCCCTCTAAAAGGAGCTCTTTGATTAGCTAACAATCTAACAACCTCTATTGCAGCCTTAAGCGTCATTCAGTTGTCTTCCACATCCTTTAGTGATCTTGACTCAAGAATTGTTTCAATATGCTTTTCTGGGTTTCTTAACAAATCACATTTTTGCATTGCAGCATTATGTGGAGATGTAATGCCCCCTACATGCTTCACAAACATATTATCACTAACACAAACTCTCTTCCAATTTATAAACCCTTTAACAGTGAATGTATGATTTTTCGAATTTTTAGTGTCAAAAAAAAAAACAAAAAAAGCAATATGCTTTATCTAGAGCAATTGAATACTCAAGCCAAGGATTATCCTTGAACCAAGAATACTGAAATCTACGTTGTTGATCTCTATGTTCTGATAATGGAAACACCAACTCAGGTTGAAACGGCCCCAACAAAATATAGGCTTTTTGAACACTGTCACGCTCATTCACAAGATATTTCCATATAGCAGAACGTAATCCAGGATCACGTTCTAGAGCATTGACCCTATTTGGTGGCTCTACAGATTGTGGTGGATCATCTATATTTGGAGACTCTGAAGGTTGAGTTAGATGATCAATGTTTGGAGAAGATATGGAAGGATTAGAAATCGAATTGAACTTGAAGAGGAGACATTTGTTCTTTGAAACCATCTAATAATTTTTTTTAATCGCTTCGGTTTTGGTCTTGTATTAGACATTTTACTCTAACACCTATTGATTAAAAGACAAAATCAAACTCATAGTTCATTCAAAATCATTAGGCATGTCTTATACTTCATATAGAAAGACAAAAAGTAAGAGAGACAAACCTAACAGTGGAGAACCAATGAAAATAATGGGAATCCAACCAAGTTCTTACTTCATATCTCTTCCGCTTTAGCTGCCAATACACCATTCAATATTAATGAAACAAAATACAACACGAAACGAATAAATAACATCACATTATAATTATGAGTGTGAAAATTAAGTTTTAATTCACACAACCTTAAATCATAATTAATAATTCCCTGCACCTAATGTCACGCTCCAACCCTTAAGTTTTACCTTAATTACCAAAATCAATAATAACAGTAACAACTAACAACAATTCAATACAACATGAGCTAATTGCAGCTTCACTCTTGAGTCTTGAGTAAGGACTAAGGAGAAGCATATGTATTAAAGTGAGAAAGAGGACTCACTCACTCACGGAGCCACGGAGGGCTTAACTGAGGTAAACGGTGAAGCCGTGGTCGTGGAAGATTGAAGGGAGTGGAGACAGCGAGTCAATGTGAGACACTGACAGTGAGAGGAAGAGAGAAATCAGAGAATGAGAGAAGACTCAGAAGAGAAGAGATGCTGACTTGTTGAGAAATGAGATTCCGAGAAGGATTAGCCAATTAGGGATTAGGCTATATAAAAAAAAAACATGGTTTAGGCTTGGGTATATAACACATAAAATAAAATTTGTATACCTAGTTTTTTTTTTTTGGCCCAAAATTCTTGGTTGGGCAAGGCCTGTACTGCCTCCGCCCCTGCATAGAAGGTTAGAAAAAACTGATGATAACGATTAGTGGCAACCTGCATGCAGTTCCGTAAGCTACGAAAGGATCGGAAACTAGAAAACTGAAGTAAAATTTTCAATCACAGCTGAGAAGTAAATCCATCGATCATCGTCTTTATTGAGTGCGGTACGTAAGTAATCCTTGGGGGATAGCATATATATTCAACACATCGACCATCACTAGCAAAGTAAGTACCAATTCAAAGCATTTGCTGGAACAATAATAGCAGAAAAATACGTGATAACAATGCAAAGTCGTACCTGGTGATGAACAAAATCTAGTCGCCGGAAAACTAATATATAAACTAGCCAAATTAATGATAATTATAAACTGGAAGCTGTTTCTGAACCAGTCACATGCAAGAGGCCAAGAGGGGTTAATTAGCTACCGTCCCTGGACAATTCTATTCTGATAAGAAGGCAGCTAGGAACGTCATCTGCTCTCATTCCATGACGTTTTCTCTGAGACGTCATTGATTAATTCAAGTTTATCTTCAAGACTTCAACTTGGGGGTGTAGACTAGCTGTAGAGAGTGCATGCATGAAGCCTTATGCATTCGCAGCAAGAGCAGCTCGATCAGCTATAAATACGAGTGCTAGGGCAGCAGAGAAATGCACACCAAGAATTAATACCAATCCGTTCTTTCAAGTATAATTCTTTCTTCTTCTTCTTCACAAAACAAAAATGTCTGGCTTTGCCGATAACTGGAGAGAACTGTCCGGGAACAATCTCTGGACTGGTCTATTAGACCCTCTTAGCTCCGATCTCCGCAGCTATATCATTCATTACGGTGAAAGGGCAGGAGCCATCGACGATGTCTTCATTGATGGAAAGCTCATTGCCGCGGAAAAACCCCAGTTCGTCGGTCTTACCCGATATGGAAAGGCAAATTTATTCGAGGAGCTGGGGTTGGTGAAAGGCAATCCATACTCGTACGACGTCAAGAACTATGTGTATGGATCACCAAAACTGCCACATCGCACATCCAACTTGATGGCTTACGTTGCGGTGTCAACCGATTCAGGAAGCATAGCCTTGGGGAGGAGGGACATTCTGATTGCCTGGAAAGGAACCAAGTTGAAGTCTGAACTTGATGTCGACAAGGTCACCAAACTATGCTCGGCTCCTCAGATTGTTGGACACGAGAATGCTGCCTCTATGGTGCACTCTGGGTGGTTTGATTATTACACTCATGTTGACGCTAGGGCGCCCAAGAACAAAACTACTAGTTGCAGAGATCAGGTACGTATTAATCGTACTAACAAGTCCCCAGTCCGAGAGAGTTCCCACTCTGGGTGGTTTGATTATTACACTCATGTTGGCTATGTACTAACAAGTCCCCAGTCCGAGAGAGTTCTTGGGTGGGGAGTTATTCTAGAGATGCCGAGAATAGGTTTTACCCGGGTGCGGGAGGCATGGTGCCGAGTTCCCAAGTCCCCACGCGAGAGTCGCGAGGTGACGGGGGTGATGTTCCAAAAACTGGTTGGCGAGAAGAAACGTTTGATGCTGCTCTGGCGAGTCAGTCCGCGCTTGGTTGGGGATTGTCGCTGTGTGGCGTTGCAGCCGCTATGTGGCGAGTCATTCCGCGCTTGATTAGGGAGACTCGCTACTGAGCGTTGCGGGCCACTGCCTTAGCGAGTCAGTCCGCGCTTGGTTGGGGACTGTCGCGGGGTGGCCAGTCAGTCCGCGCTTGGTTGGGGACTGTGGCTATGTGGCGAGTCAGTTCGCGCTTAGTTGGGGACTGTCGCGAGATGGCCAGTCAGTCCGCTCTTGGTTGGGGACTGTGGCTATGTGGCGTTGCGGCCGCTGCATGGCTAGTCATTCCGCGCTTGATTGGGGAGACTCGCTACTGAGCGTTGCGGGCCGCTGCCTTGGCGAGTCAGTCCGCGCTTGGTTGGGAATTGTCGCGGGGTGGCCAGTCAGTCCGCGCTTGGTTGGGGACTGTGGCTATGTGGCGAGTCAGTCCGCGCTTGGTTGGGGACTGTGGCTATGTGACGAGTCATTCCGCGCTTGGTTAGGGACTGTTGCGAGGTGGCCAGTCAGTCCGCGCTTGGTTGGGGATTGTGCACTACCAGGACAAGTACTTTAGTTGACGAAAAATTTTCGTCGGCCTGTTAAAAAAATTCGTCGGCTAAGATCTTAGCTGACGAACCTTCGTCGGCTATAGTGTCGTCGGGAAATGGTCGTCTGTGATGACTTTAGCCGACGACACACGTAGAAGTCGTCGGCTATAGTCCAGACTTTAGCCGACGACATTATTTCGTCGGCTAAAATATGTACTTTAGCCGACGAATTTTTTGTCGGCTATAGTCCATACCTTAGCCGACGACATTTTGTGTCGTCGGTTATCTTCCAAACTTTAGCCGACGAATAATTTAAAATATTCGTCGGCTAAAGGTTGTAATAAAAAAATATAAAACATCTATGGCCGACGAAATATAGTATATTTCGTCGGCTTTATAGGGATTTAACCGACGAATTAAAGCATATTTCGTCGGCTAAAACCTATTTTTTAAAAAAAAAACTTTAGCCGACGAATTAAGGCTTTTTTCGTCGGCTATAAGTCCATTCTAGTAAAAAAAAAACCTCGAAATTTCTGAATTACCATTCCAAGCAAGCTGCAAAATACACCAAAACAATTCCATATAACCAACAACAAGCACATAAAAGTATATAATTCATCAACTACATAAATTCTATATCGTCTAAATTAATATCCGCTTCTGGGGGCTGCTGCGGAGGTTGCGGCGGCTGGGGTAGTGGCATGGGCGGAGGCATGGGCGGAGGCAGAAGTCCGTGAAGCTGGGCACCTGTAAAGTCCTGCATGTACTGGAACATCTGCTGCTGCTGGGCCTGCTGGATGGCATGTATCTCGGCAACATAGGCTGCCTGCGCAGCATTAAAGGCTGCCTGCGAGGCAATATAGGCTGCCTGCGAGGCAGCCTGAGCAGCTTGCTGTTCTCGTAGTCTTTAAACTTCCGACTCTAGCTGAGTCGTCCTACTGATCGTGGACGTGGTCCTGCTGCTGGTCGAGGCTGCCTTTCGTTGAAATCCTGGAGTGGTCTTCAGGACCCCGTCGTCTTTCTTTCCTAGACCCCGGCAGTAGAAGTTGTTTGCTCTCGATGGGAAGGCTGTGCCCATGATCCTCGCCCCAATCGTCAGATCCGAAGTGTCGATCCGGGACATGGCTTCAGACATCTCTTCCTCCTGCGTGTCCGGCCATGTCTCCCTCACTATAGCACTCATCACCTCGTCACTAGCCTCCCTCACCTTCGCCTATATGGATAGGAAAAAAATTATTAATTAACATTTTTACATATATAAATTTAAAAATTTAAAAACGTAAGATGACTTACAATATCCTCCTGGGAGTCAGGATATCCCTCTCGTACGTATAGACGTACTGGTTGACCTCTGGATGTTCCCTGGCCGCCTCGTCCATGAAGACAGCGAACGGTCTAGAACCGGCATGATGGTTCCTTGTGTTGCGTTGCCGGTTCTGACGTTCACCCGGGAAACCGCCTTCAAAGAAAAAAGTAAACTATTAGTAAAATATTTTAAAATGCACGTACTTAATGATAAATTAACTAACTAATTTATTTAAATACCTGTTTACGAGGGTTGTTGAATTCTGATGTCAGAAGCCAAAGCCACTCGTACTCCCTGTACTGGAACTCAGCAGGGGTACCAGAACATGCGTTCCCGTGCGTAGTCCAATGGGTCCGCAACTCGTTCTTCCACTCCTTGTACCTACAGATACAACAAAAATATTAGAAATATTATTAATATCACATACAATTTTGTTTTTCATTAACTTCCCAACGTACCTTTCCCCATTCACAACGTCGGCCCAGCTGTCCCTCAGGTGCTCGGGAACCTCAAACCACACCTGCATTTAACCGTTTATTAGTTTAGCTTTTCGAGAAATCAACAATGTAATACATAATATTATTTTGTAAACTCACCGACATCGCATTGTGGACCATGTCCTTAACCTCCTGCGGGACCTCGCCCCAATCTGACCACAACATAGGGGCTCTATCCCTAATGAGAGCTCCCACGCGGCTGGAGTACGTCCTCGACTTCCCGCCCGATACTATGTGGCTATCCTCGTCAGTATTGATGACGATCCTCCCCACGGTACCCACGATCTTCTCGAGAGCCTTCCCTGTGACGGGGCCTCTCTTCTTCTTTGTGCCTATCACATGATAAACCAAATTGATTATTAAAATATATATGACCATTTAAAAATAATCATGCATCACTGATTACCTGAGGAGCTCGCGGCAGATTCCGTCTCTGTCGCCGATGATGATACCGTCGCAGAAATAAGAGGCGTATCAAAAGGCACGAACCGGTACGCCGCTGATGGAGCCACTGGCGGGGGCAGTGGATAAATCGGCGTCCCTGAGCCATCGACTACAGGTAAGGCCGGTATCATCCGCGGAAGGAACAGATGAGGCGGCGGCATCTGTACCCCAGATGACCCACTATCCGAAGAAGTAGGACCCGGAGTGGGCGCCCGGTGTATCTCAGGCATACGAGATGCAGACACCTCCGTCTGGGTCTGAGGCCACAGCTGCCTCGAGGAACGAGGGACGGCCGCCTGCCTCGATGAAAGGGGCACCTCCGGCGCCGTCTCCAGAAGGCTCGCACGTCTGGCTGTCATCTGGCCCTGAAACGTCGTTTGGGGGTTGCTAGAGGTTCCCTCAGATGATTCGGACCTTTGGCCCTTCGAACTCTTCTTCGATCGAAAAAAGCCGCTCATCCTATTTAAAATATTAATTTGAATTAAAAATAACTTCATACCAATATATATATATATAGATATACTTAATTAATAATTACATAACAATATTATATGTATCAACATCATCATAAAAATATAGCATAAAACTAAATTCGAAATCAAAAATAGAAATTCAACATCATTATAAAAATATATCAACATCATCAAAAATAGAAATTATTAAATATAGAAATTATTCGAAATCAAAAATAGAAATTATTCGAAATCAAATATAGAAATATATCAACATCATCATAAAATAGAAATTCAACATCATCATAAAAATATAGCATAAATCTATACATAAAACATAGCATAAATAGAAATTCGAAATCACCTGAAAATTCGAGACGGGAGAGGGAGGGAGGAGGGAGGGAGGGAGGGAGGAGGGAGGAGGGAGGAGGGAGGAGGCGGAGACCGAGAGAGGGAGGGAGGAGGGAGGAGACCGGCCGGGAGAGGGAGAGGGAGGAGGGAGGAGACTGGGAGAGGGAAAAATCGGCGTTTAATTAGAAGGGAGGAGGGAGGAGGCTAGGGTTTCGCGTTTAATTAGAACGAAATAATTTGTTCGTCGGCTAAAGATACCAATTTCGTCGGCTATACACTAATTCGTCGGCTAAACTTTATAAATTCGTCGGCTAAACCTTTGAAATTCGTCGGCTAAACTTTATAAATTCGTCGGCTAAACCTTTGAAATTCGTCAGCTAAACCTTTGAAACTCGTCGGCTAAAACTTTGAAATTCATTGGCTAAACTTTATAAATTCGTCGGCTAAACCTTTGAAATTCGTCGGCTAAACCTTTATACATTTGGCATGTTGTGATTGTGATGATCAAACTTGAGAAACAGAAATCCGGCCGTCAGATCTGACCATCATGATAAAATACATGTATGGGAAAAAATGAAACTTGATCCGAAAAGAATAAGGGCTCGATCCGGACGGTCAATCTCGTAAGTCAAACCCTTAAACGCACGGAAAAGGTCGTTCGACCGTCTAAATTACATATTTTGGCCGGACCTCCAACTGAAAATAGTTTTAAACCGATGACACGCGAAAAGTCGTATAAAAATTTTACGCAAAATAACCACCGAACATAGGGCTATAGTAGGTAATAGAAAAATTTTACGGTTTAGCCGACGAATACCCTAACGTATTCGTCGGCTATAGTATGTAATTAAAAAATTAAAAAATAACTATAGCCGACGAAATATTAGGTTATTCGTCGGCAAAAACCATCTTAGCCGACGAATGATAGTGTATTTCGTCGGCTAAAGTGTGTAATAAAAAAAATAAAAAACATCTATGGCCGACGAAATTAAGCATTTTTTCGTCGGCTAAAACTTATTTAAAAAAAATTAAAAAACTTTAGCCGACGAATTAAGGGTTTTTTCGTCAGCTATAGTATGTAATTAAAAAATTAAAAATACCGGAATAGCCGACGAAATATTAGGTTATTCGTCGGTAAAAACCATCTTAGCCGACGAATTAGAGTGTATTTCGTCGGCTAAAGGAAAAAAATACATTAAAAAAAAACAGACGATATTAGTAAACCATACTAACTTCCTGTTCATCATGTATCACCAAAATTCATATAAAATAACTGAAATATGAATTCAACATGTGTAAACTATAAAGGAAAAGGTCTTTGAAAAATTATACAAATTAATGGATTTCGTCCTCTAAATTAAAACTAAGGCTCGTAATCGGAATCATCCGATGAGTCTTCTTTGGTGTCAGAATTAATTTCTGGTAATATATGTCTTTCCTCATCGCCAGAGTCTTCGTCTGTTTCTTGATTTGGATCAACATCAACAAGCCTTGGCTCTTCATCACGAATTCGCACCGAATGACCCGCTTTAAAATTATTAAGGCGAACGGTAGAGGAGTTAGGAATACCTATTGCATTGGGCTCTTGATACGCAACATCCTCTTCCTCGTCTTCGGCCTCTCCAAGTGTAGCCGCCCGGTAAATGTTTCGAGGGTGCACAAGGTTGACTACTTTCCATGCGTCACCCTTAGCAAGGTCATCAAGATAAAACACTTGTTTTACCGATGTGGCAAAAATGAACGGGTCATCTTCGTAAGAACTTGTAGCAGTGTTCATCGATAATATTCCGTACTGATCGGTCTTCATGCTCTGCGGCCTAGTATCAAACCATCTACACTTGAAGAGGTGCACTGTCATGCCTTGCCCATAAACGAGTTCCACCACTGAATGGAGAACACCGTAATAGTCAACTCCATTCCGCCCACCATGTGCCATGACCCCAGAATTCTGTGTTCTCCTTCTGCTGTCTCTTTGTTCGCATATAAATTGCACGCCATTCACCTTGCACATCGGATAAACTCTTGAGATTATCGGCTTCATCGCTAGAAGTCTTAGTTCGTGCGACCAATTTGGGTGACCATCAAATTGAATATGGTTCATCTGCAACCAACCATCTCAACTGTAAATATGAATAATTATGCAATAAACATAAACCCGTACAGAAAAATTAAATTACGTACCCAGCCGCCAAAATAATCTGCGAACTCCCTGTTGTGGTACTCTAGATCACCTTCAATGTCTGGACAATATAGATGGATGTCTTTCCAGTATTCAACTTCTGGACAGTTAATCAATACCCACCAGTGGGCAATGACTAGCTCATGTGGTTGCAACTTGTAAGAGTCTGGTAAAATTCCATACACTTCAACATTACTAGAGACTATGGAAAGATTGAACTTCGGTACATCTACCGGCATGGTTTGCGGACTTTCCTTCAACGTTCCTAAATACAACTTCATGTAGGTGACGCACTCGTGCGCAATATATGCTTCAGCTATACATCCTGGATTTATTAGCCACATAATCTTTGTAATCTCCAAGTTGCTTGTAAATCAAGTTGCAAAATGTTATGATTATTGAACATGTATATATATTGAGGAATTCAGGTGTAAAAAATGTACCTTTCCATGGGATACATCCAAGTGTAGTGTACTGGACCGGTAAGCAACAATTGCTCGGGAAGATGGATCATCAGGTAAGGCATGATGTCAATAAAATTTGGAGGAAATATCCTCTCAAATTTACACATGATATAAATGATGTCCTCTTGCATTTCCCGAAGGTTAGATTTTTTCACTTCTCGTGTGCATAACTTCTGAAAAAATCTTGCCAACGCTACTAACGGCTCCACCACCTGACGGGGAAGGAACGGTCGAATGAAAACAGGGAAGAGACGTTGTAGCAGGATATGACAGTCATGACTCTTCAACCCGTACATCTTATTGTCCCGGAAGTTTACACACCGAACTATATTTCCTGCATAGCCTGAAGGATACTTTACACAACTCATCTGCCTGAAAATTAGGTTCTTCTGGTCAGACTTCACGGTGTAAGGAGCTTGAGGCATTTTTTTCTTCCCTTCTTTCAACCACAAATGTCTTCTTAGTATGCATTTTTTTAGATCAATGCGTGCCTTAGGACCGTCTTTCATCTTCCCCTCCAAGTTCTGCACTGTGCCCACCACACTGTCGCAAACATTCTTTTCTATGTGCATCACATCTAGGTAGTGCCTGATCAACAACTTACTCCAGTATGGGAGTTCCCAAAATATGCTCTTATGTGTCCAGAATTTGTACCTGTCGGGTCTTTCAGGTATTGCCGCCATAATGTTGGGATGATTGCTGAGCTGCCCAAAATCGTACTCATTAAGCACAGCTAAAATTTCTTCCCCCGTCCATCTTCTGGGAGATACACCGTGTTCTACGGTCCCATCAAATGCCTTGTCATCGAAACGCCATTCGTGATTATATGGAAGGAAAGCACGGTGACCCAATCTGCATATCTTGTTGCAATGACTGTTGCTCCCCTCATCACTAAGGCACTCTGGACAAGCCTTGTATCCCCTAACAACGTTGCCCGACAACATCCCACGGGCAGGAAAATCACCGATGGTACCAATAACCATGACATGCATCTGGAACATCTCGTGCGTGTACTTGTCATAAGTGAGATGACCAACGTCCCACAAAAATTTAAGCTCTTCAATCAAAGGTCTCAAATACACATCGAGACACTTCCCCGGATAACCGGGCCCCAGAATCAACAAACTCAACATATTGTATTCCTTCTTCATGCACATCCATGGGGGAAAGTTGTACGGTACCAAAATCACCGGCCATACACTGTATTGAAGACTCATGTTGCCAAAAGGGTTGAACCCGTCGGATGAGAGCCCGAGCCTCACATTTCGGACCTCTGACGCAAAATGAGGAAACTCCCTGTCTATATGCTTCTAAGCCTCCCCGTCAGCAGGGTGTATAAGGGTATCTTCGTCATGCAATTCCCTATCAGCGTGCCATCTCATAGCTTCAACCGTGTGTGAAGACATGTACAACCGCTCCAACCTATCCCTCAAAGGGAAATACCGAAGTACCTTTACAGGTTTCCTGTTGCCTGCAGGAGTCAGCTTATATCTGTCAGTGTGACATACCGGACATACGTCAAGGCTACCAAGGTCATTCCCTTCTGGATCTTTACCCCAAAAGAGAACGCAGTCATATCTGCATGCATGGATCTTGATGTAGGAAAGCCCAAGATCTTTCAGGATACATCGGACCTTACGATGAGTGGTAGGAAGACGATGACCGTTGGGCATCGAAGCAGTGTACTGTAGATAATCATCAACAGCCTTCATGGTCGATTTTGTCTCAACTTTAATCTTCATTACGTCCATCACACTTTCAAGAACGGTCTTCTGACAACTGGGGTACACAGGGGTCTGTTGGAAAGCAAGCAGTTTGTTGTACTTTTCAATACCAGCAGTGTTCACAGCTCTAAGGAAGGGCTGCACCGGGTCAGGTATATACTGTCCTTGAGCGCATAGACCGCTCTCATAAAGAAACATGTAGTTGATGAATGTCGTTGTTGGATCGTTGGATGTACTAGTACTGCCCGTCTCAGAAAATTGGCCATGATCATGCGGACCCCCTGATGATGTTTCACCGTGATATAACCAACATGTGTACTTCTCCCAAAACCCGTTACTCCTCAGGTGTTGCCATACTTTGTGAATGAGAAATCGATGCATATCGCTGCGACACTGACATTTCGTGCACGGGCAATAGAAAATTGTATTCCCGTTAGCATTAGCCAGCGCATATTCTATAAAACTCATAACTCCTGCACCGTATCTTTTGTCCCATTTTGGAAGCGAAATTCAACTCTTATCCATATCTTGAAAATATAACAAAATATATATTTATAACGCTGCTAGCTAATTATTAATGAAATTTCATGCCATATATAAAATCTCAATTCATTTAGTATATATTCTACGTACTACAACTAATTAATAACAAATTGATTAACACACACACATATATATATATATACTTAATAATTACAGAACAATATTATACATATATATATATATATATATATATCTACATCATCACAAAATCATCATTATAGTATATACCATCAACAAAATATTATAAATTACTTAACATATATATATATATACTACTACTTAATTATAAACAACTTCATATATATTATATCAAATCATCATCAACCAAATCGATCAACATATATGTATATATATATATATATATACATCCAACATACTCAAAATCAATTAACTCGATCACAATCAAAATCATATATCAACATCATCACAAAATCATCATGAACTCATATATATCATCAACAACTTCATACCATATTAACACAATAATATTATAAATTAATTAACATATATATCTATATATATCTACTATTTAGTAACAACAAATTAATTCATATATATTATCAATTCAAATCATCAACCAAATCGATTAACATATATATATATATATATATCCAACGTACTCAAAATTAATCAACTCAATCACAATCAAAATCAATAAACTCAATCACACTTAAAATCGATCAACTCAAATAAAACTCAATTAATCAACATATATATACATATACATACCTATATATGGCTCCACAAACTAATTATAGACAGATTTCGACAACACCCAAACTTTTTCTCCCGTTTTTTTCCCAGATGAGCTGCTGCTGTCCAGATCCGCAAATATAAAGCACTTTAGCTGACGACATATTAATTTCGTCGGCTAAACTTTTAAATATTTTGTCGGCCATAATTTGTGAACTTTAGCCGACGAAATAAATTCTTTAGCCGACGAAATTTTTTTTTCGTCGGCTAAAGTTTACCTTAGCCGACGAAAATTTAACTTAGCCGACGAAAAAATGCTTCGTCGGCCTGGTTTTTTTTTTGTCGGCTAAAGCCTTTCTTCTGGTAGTGGTGGCTATGTGGCGAGTCAGTCCGCGCTTGGTTGGGGACTGTGGATGTGTGGCGAGTCAGTCTGCGCTTGGTTGGAGAATGTCGCGAGGTGGCCAGTCAGTCCGCGCTTGGTTGGGGACTGTCGCCCCTTTTTTTTATTTTTTTGGGGAGTGGCCAATGGTGACGTGGCTTTACCCTGATCGTTCAGTTTTGTGGGGTCCAGGGGAATGCCTATAAATAGGGTTGGAGAGAACCGAAGGGGGGAGTTCGTGTTTTGAAACTGGAAACTGTGGAGGCGCGATTTGTGTTTTAGGGTTTCGGCTATTCTACAAGTTTCAGACTGGGAAACGTTCAATTTCATCCTCAATCGATTAGGTGCGAGCGCTCAGCCGATTGTAATCAGCTTCACTGCCACTACGCGAACCCAGTATTTCCAGGTATGAACTCGTCGTTTCCTCTGTCTTTGATTTTGTATCTGGTGGCGGCGTTGTTTCGGGTTATTTGGGGTGTGGGATTGTTCACATTTTTGTGGTGTTGGTAGGAATTCTAGGGTGAGGGATTTGTTGTCGGGCTGGTTAGGGTTAAGGTAGTGGGGTATGGCAGATCCGGTATGGGTGTCCAGCGAAGAGATCGTGGTCTCTAGTTCGCTTAGTGCTGATTCGGACACTTTGCACCGGATGGAGGAGGGATTGGCTAACCTTGTGGCGGAGATTGCCCTTGACTTGGGGGAAGGCATTCCTGTGGTGGATGTCGGGTCTCATGTGTCCTCATGTGACCCTCTATTGCAAGAGGTAGAGGAGTTGATCATGGCGACATCTCATGAGGAGGATGACTCATTTTGGGAACCCCATGGCGAGAGATTGACTTCGTCGGAGCTTGAAGTGCTTCACCAAAATTGGAGCATTCCGGAGGAGGTCTTGTTGCGGTCGCTGGGCCGGGGGTGAAGTTTTGGGATCCCCCGGGTAACTTTACGTTGGTATACGAGTACCAACTAAAGTGCGGGTTGATGTTCCCGCTGCCCCCGTTTGTGTAGTACACCTTAGCGTGTCCGCATGTCGCCCTGAGGCAGGTTACCCCCAATATGCTGAAGCAAATATTAGGAACGGACGTGTTATTCCGCCTGCTGAAGCAGGAGTTCCCGAACTGTGACGAGTTCAATGCGTGCTGGCATATGAGGTGGTGCGCAAAGAAGGGCAGCCGGGGCTGCGTGACGATGAAGTCACGGGGGAAGTTCAAAGTGTTGGTGGAAGACTTGCCCACCTCAACAAGTGAAACTTGGAGGCGCAAGTGCTTCCTTGTTGGGGGACAGTGGCAGGAGTGGCACAGACATCCTTTCCGGGTCCCGAGGAGCTTCCAGAGAATAGGTACCGTGCTCTTGCCTTGTGTTGTTTTGTTTTGTTTGCCTACTGTCACTGCTGACAACTAGCTTTGTGCAGTGCCGCAAGAGTACAATTTGACTGAGTTGATGGAGCGACGGATTCGCCGAGTGATATGGGCCTTCGAATGTAGGAGCTCATATCGGATTTGTCGCCTTGGCATATACAGCCACTTCGGCTACGCTCGGGTTCCGGGTCTGTATTTTAGTAGTTGCATTACTTGTTGTAGGGTTGCGAGTCGTTGTCTGACTAGTTTGTTTGTTGCAGTGACGATGTCACACGACGGGGGCTCACGGAAGAAGGAAGGTCCTTACGACAAAGTGTCGGATGAGGACGTGTTAGATGGGCTGCTGGCTGAGGCTGATCACACCAAGCAGTACGACATCGACTTGGAGATGGGGGAGGGAAGGGAGGTGGAGCTGGGGGACTGTGAGGACTTTCTGAGGCTGAACCTGGCGGATGAGGATTACGCCTACGTACCTCTATGGGTGGCGAAAGCGATGGGCCTAGGTGTCCAGGATGTGGATTTGGAGGGGGAGGAGGTGCCGGTAGAGGGTGATCGCGAAGGCGAACCTAACCAGGCGCAGGAGGAGCCTGTTGTGGAGGAGGTTACGGACCGCGAGGAAGAGATAGTCGCGGCCCGGACTCGAAAGAGGAAGGAGAGGGTTGACCCGGCTCGCAAGGGCCCATCAAAGAGGTCGCGGAGGGACAGCCGCTCTGGGGGATCCTCAAGCCTAGCTGAGGTTGCCCAAGCCTTGGAGGGGACAGGGGAGGCTCAGCCATACTTGGCTCAAATGGCCTATGACATACGTCACCGTGCTCGTGACATGCATGTACTGGAGGATGTGGATCTACCGGCAGGAATGGCTCTCGCTAAGGAGAAACTGACTCGGGTAAGTGTTTATATGCTTTTGTGTTTCACTGGTTTGAACTTGGGGTTTATGCATTGCTGTGACTGCAGGCGACTTTGCTGATGTACGCCGCGAGTGAACGGGCCGCCTCCCACTGGCAGGATGATTCTGAGGCGAAGAGCCAGCAGTTGAGGGAGGCTGAGGAACGTAACCATGGCCTTGCAGATCAGCTAGCTGAGGCCGAGCGGAACCTTGCAGAGCAGTTAGCTCAAGCGGATCAGAACACCACTGTCTTCTAGGCTCAGGTGGCGGAGCTGAAGGAAGTTGTGAGGAAGAAGGATGAACAGGTGGAGGCTTTGGAAGTGGCGGCTGCTAAGGCAACGTCCTTGGAAGCTGAGGTGGCCAAGTTGACGCAAGCACTTGCGGATCTGGATGTGTCCTGGAAATCCAAGTGCGAGCGAGCTGCCATGGCGGGGCAAAGGCTGTTCTGGGAGGGTGAAGTGTACAAGCAGCAGCTGAAAGGTGCCTACACCAAAGGCCAGGATGAGTTGAACCGACTGGGCTGCCAGGTGGGGTGGATTAATGAGGCTGCCATGTGCAAATGGTATGCAGAGAAAAATGCTGCAAAGGTGGCGTGGGAGCAAATGACGCCCGAGCAGAAGAAGCAAGCCGAGATCTCGCGGTCTCTGGCGAAGCTGCATGAGGCGTGGTGCGTAACGTCTGCTGGACAGAAGGGGATATCCGTTACGGGTGACCCGCTACCTCCTGCCATTGCAGCTGCATCATCTGTGAAGGCTACTGGCCCCGAGGGGTCCATGTCTGTCCAAGCAGTAGTGTCGCAGGTGGCTTCGTCTGCCATTGCGGCTCGCGATCCCCGGGCTCCGGGGTTGGTGGCGCGCGCGGGCCTTAAAGTTCAGAAGGCTCCCGTGAAAGGACCCCCCGGCCCTGAGGTGGCTCCTGGCAGTTCACTTATCCGCCCTGCCGTAGCTGTGTGGCCTTCCTTTTTATCCCGGGACCCGTTGAAGCAGCCGACTGGGCAGAGGGTAGTGGGGACTGTGGGCCAAGTTCGTGGCCGCAATGGCGGGTCGAAGGGGAGTGAACAAGTCTAGCGACTCATCCGCTAGGAGGGAGTGAGATATACCTGTACATTTTGATAGCTTGTAGTGTCATGGATCGAGTTTGAGTGAAGTAGGTCCATGACACAAGTCCATCATGCAAGGTCCAAAGCTTAAGAGGAAGCACTTGGACATTCAAGAACATGGTGGAAATATCTCAAGTTGGTGGACATGCCTAGAGAATTCTAGAACTCCTTGGACAAGTGTGGAGAATTCTCTAGGTTGGAGGCAACAAGGAGGAATAGTATGGAGAATTTTAGAACCCTTTAGAATTCTCTATAATTAGAGATATTTTTATACATAATGGTAGAACATTCTAGAGGATAGAATTGTAACCATTGGATTGAAATAATCCTAGCCATCCATTGAGGAGGTGCTAGGCTATAAATAGGTGGTGGAGGCACTTGACCAAACCATCCTAGGAGACCCTTGTAAACCTTTGTAAAGTGTTTAAAACATCAATACAAAGTTCCTTTCTCCCACATTGCTTAAGTGTTTGCTTTGCTTAGCTTTGCCTAGCTTAGCATACTTCGCACACTTCTAGCTTTCTTGCCCTCTTGTGTTGCATTTGTTTCCGCTGCATAGAGGAGAGGCTGACTTAGAGAGTTCGAGGAGGTGAACAACTCTAAGGCCGCATGGTTGGTGAAGAAGCGAAGTTCTCATCCCGTGACAAGTGGTATCAGAGCCTCGGTTGGTTCGCGTACAACACAAAGACAAGGAAGATGTCCGGAGAAGGAGTTTCGGTGGTTGAGCAAGCTGCTGCTGGCACCAAGAGGAGCCACAAAGAGGTACTCGCTGCCTTAGATGCACGGCTCGAAAAGGTGGAATCGTCCGTGGTCGAGTTTGACACTCGACTTGATGATGATGTCGTGACAAAGGGGGATCTCGCAGCCATGGTGGAAGAGTTGCGAGAGCAAATGCACGGCGCTCTCAACATTATTGCAGATCGGATCCATGGGGAGATCCGAGAGAAGCTTGACAACATGTCTGCCGAGCTCACAGCCCTCCGAGAGGAAGTGAAGGAGGTTCGGGGAGATTGGGCGCTTTGCAAGGAGGCTGCTTTGAGTAAGTCACAAGGGCCGAAGGCAACGAAGGTGTTGGACTCTTTTAAACCTAAATCTTTCAATGGGAAGAGGGAAGCCAAGGAACTTGACACCTTTCTATGGAATATGGAAAGGTACTTCAAGTATCTAAAGCTCGATGATGATGAGTCCAAAATCTCGACTGCAACCTTGTTCCTAACCGACAATGCCCTTATGTGGTGGCGTCGAAGGAGTATGGAAGTGGAGCAAGGTACGTTCTCCCTCAACACTTGGGATGAATTCAAGAAAGATCTCAAGTTGCACTTCTATCCCCAAAATGCTCAATATGAAGCAAAGGAGAAGCTTCGGTGGTTAAGGCAAACCGGTAGCATCGAGGAGTATGTTGACACCTTTGTCAACTTGCTATTCGAGGTGCCCAACATGACGGAAGAGGACAAGCTTATATACTTCATGAGTGGGCTGCAAAGTTGGGCGAAGCTCGAGTTGCAAAGAAGACAAGTGCAAACCTTGTCTCAAGCTATTGCCGCTGCCGAGTCCCTCATTGAATTCAAGGTTAGCCACCAATGCGACGCTAAGTTCAAAGGGAAGAAGGTGGACTATGAGAAGAGTGGGGGAGACGTTCCAAAGCCGAAAGAGAAGCCCGAGTCAAGCTTCAAGCCGAAGGTGAAAGGCTTCGAAAGGCACGACAAGTCCGCAAGCAAGGCTTAGGAGGTGAAGTGCTATCTATGTGACGGCCCTCATATGATGTGCGACTGCCCTCAAAAGAAGGCTCTTAAGGCGATGACATTGCAAGAGCCTAAGGTCGAGGCGGAGGAGGACGATGCAGCGAGGATGGGGAGCATCCGGCTGCTCAATGCCGTGAAGGCTAGCGTCCCTCCTAGGGTCGAGGCGGACGACGACGATGCAACAAGGATGGGGAGTATCCGGCTGCTCAATACCGTGAAGGCAAGCGTCCCCCAACCAAGGCAACAAGCGAGAGGTGGATCGCTTTACGTCGATGTCAAGGTGGAAGACAAGACGATACGTGCCTTGGTGGATTATGGAGCGACTCACAACTTCATCATGACGTCGGAAGAAGCGAGAAAGCTTGGGGTCCGAGTCACGAAGGAGTCGATCAACGTGAAAGCGGTGAACACGGCTGCCACCCCCATTGTTGGGGTAGTGCGTGATGTGGAGGTTCGCATCGGCGCTTGGAAGGGGAGAGTGGACTTCACCGTAGTCAAGATGGACGACTATGGCATGGTGATCGGCCTTGAGTTCATGGACAAGGTGCAAGCATTCCCCATTCCCTTCCATAACATCTTTTGCATCGTGGCGGAGGGAGGGTTGCCTTACGTGGTGCCCGTGGAGCGGCAAGCAAGGTAGAGGACAAAGACTCTATCTGCCATGCAGCTCGCCGAAGGTTGGAAGAAAGGCGAGTCTACTTTCCTAGCAACCCTCAAGGTGGATGAGGAAGTTGGAGGAAAGTCCGAACCTTTGTCGAGGGCAAGGGCGGCTGTCCTTGGGAAGTTTGGAGATGGAATGCCTAAGGAGGGTCTGAGGAGGCTGCCACCAAGGAGGAAGGTGGATCATGCCGTCAAGTTGGAAATCGGACCGAAGCCATCATCGAAGTCCCCCTATGGAAGGGTGACATGCGAGCTAGAGGAGCTCCGGAAGCAACCTAAGGAGTTGCTTGATGCGGGCTACATGGGGAGTAGTTCCACTGCATCCAAATCAGCCAAGGAGGGGCAGCAAGCTCATGAGCTCCCTCGGTCGCAGCAAGGGAAGGCTCCAAGGAGGATGAAGAGGCATGCAGACCGACAAAGGCAACACGTGAAGCCTTTTCATAAGGATGCCGAAGCAACCGAGCGAGGTAAGTCTCATTGGGCTCCCGCTTATATAACCGCTTCATTTGGCAAAGTGGTGGACAGCATCAAAGCCAAGCGAGAGGTGCGTCAAGTGGAAGGGGCTGCCCATGTCCAAGGCTACTTGGGAGAAGGAGGAGTCCTTGTGGCATGACAAGGACAAGATCGCCAAGTTCGAGCAAGAGGAGCTCGCAACGGCGACGAGGACGCCGCCGACTCGAGTGGGGGAGAATGTCATGGACCGAGTTTGAGTGAAGTAGGTCCATGACACAAGTCCATCATGCAAGGTCCAAAGCTTAAGAGGAAGCACTTGGACATTCAAGAACATGGTGGAAATATCTCAAGTTGGTGGACATGCCTAGAGAATTCTAGAACTCCTTGGACAAGTGTGGAGAATTCTCTAGGTTGGAGGCAACAAGGAGGAATAGTATGGAGAATTCTAGAACCCTTTAGAATTCTCTATACTTAGAGATATTTTTGTACATAATGGTAGAACATTCTAGAGGACAGAATTGTAACAATTGGATTGAAATAATCCTAGCCATCCATTGAGGAGGTGCTAGGCTATAAATAGGTGGTGGAGGCACTTGGCCAAACCATCCTAGGAAACCCTTGTAAACCTTTGTAAAGTGTTCTAAACATCAATACAAAGTTCCTTTCTCCCACATTGCTTAAGTGTTTGTTTTGCTTAGCTTTGCCTAGCTTAGCATACTTCGCACACTTCTAGCTTTCTTGCCCTCTTGTGTTGCATTTGTTTTCGCTGCATAGAGGAGAGGCTGACTTAGAGAGTTCGAGGAGGTGAACAACTCTAAGGCCGCACGGTTGGTGAAGAAGCGAAGTTCTCATCCCGTGACATGTAGGACTGTTTTGGAACAATGTAAGTGGCGTGGTTAGCCATTGTAACTAATTTATGCTAATTTGCCTGGGAATCCAGGTTGATATTTTAGTGTTATGTGTAGCCTTTGTTTGTCTTGCTGTATACTTTTGTTTGTTTTGTGGCCCTGTGTTGTGGGGGCAAAGTATAGCATATGGGAATGACAAAACACTTCATTGTACTTAGATGTAGCCGCTAGCGGGCAAAGTATACATAGGTGAAGCCACTATTGGGCTATTGTATATACACTAGTAACAATGAAGTAACGGCTTTCGAAGCCAAGGTTAAGATTGGTTTAAGGTAGGTGGTGGTGAGCGTTTGTAGGACTAGGTCACGGAGTTCTCTGTCTTGCACCCCTTTGTGTCGTCCCGGGGATCATCTATGGGTTCCGGGGGGTTGAGAGGCAACATCTCATGGGCTCCTCGCCTTTGTTGGATGACGTTAAGATGGCCATGCTCAATGGCTGCTCGATCCCCTTTAATTGTCAGGGTGCCGCCAGGGGTAGGAACCTTCATGAGAAGCATGTGGCCCGCTATGAAGCATTGCAACCTCCAGAGTATGTCCCGCCCTAAGATGAGATTGTACGATGAGGGGCAGTCGACAATGAGGAAGCAGACCGTAATGGAAGAGCGGCAAGGAGCTGTTCCCACTGACACGGTTAGGCGGTCTGAGCCTAACGGTTGTACTGTCTCGCGAGAGAAGCTGACAAGTGGGTTGTGGTTGTTGTACAGCTTAGTGCGGTCCCGCCGGAGTCCTTGGTAGCAGTTAGAAAATATGACGCTTACGGCTGCACCTGTGTCCACTAAAGCTCTGTGGCATCTGTAATGATCCACCTGCACATTAATGATGAATGGCTCGCTGTGGTGGCAATGCAGGGTATCCTCATCGTTGCAAAATGTCACTTGATCCCACGCTGATGGGGTGATCGTGACACCGCGTTGGATGTCTAGGATTTCTGAGGGTGCCGTGCATTGTCTTTTCACAGAAGGTTGGCGTGGGGGAACCGTGGGGCTCCACCATGCAAGGTTAGGATCTGGCCATGCACTTTAATGGCATTGGCTCCTGTGGCGGGAGCACAGTATTGGTGTAGTTGCCCCTTCTGGATCAGATGCTCGATTGCATTACGGAGGCCATTGCACTGCTCTGTTGTGTGGCCGTTATTGTCATGGTAAGCGCAGTACCTGTTGCCGGTGGCTTACCGGGGCTTTTTTGGGCACTTGCTTTTGGGAGGTAGGGGATGAGATCTTTGTGCCTGGCCCATATGTCCTCATATGTAGTGGTCAGAGTAGTGTGGACTTCATACTGAGGTGGGGGAGGAACGACGCTGTTGCTGTGGAGGGCTCTGGTCCCTTGACTTGTAAGGGTGGTCGCGATTTCTCTGTCCCCCATGGCGACTGTCGGAGCCGCGCCCCTGTTCTCGGGATGGGCCATGTGATTGCCCTTTTTCTTGTCCGCGGCCAAAGTGCTCATCTGGTGCCGGGGCAATAAGAGCTAGCGTTGCATGGGCGGGACGTTCGAAAGTGGCAAATTCAGCACGAGCCCACCGCACCGCCAGGTCCATCAAGGCATCATAGGATCCTGGAGGGTTCTTATTGATCTCCATCAGGAAATTTCCGGGGAGTAGGGCCTGACGGAAAGCCTGCTCCGCCACGCGAGGTTCTAAGTTGTGGCATCTCGCTGTGGCAGATTGCCACCGGGACAGCAGTTCATGGAGGCCTTCGCCCTTTTTCTGTTTGATGTGGAACAGGGCGTCTAAAGTGCGGTAGATGTTGGTGTGCAGTATGAAATGGTTGAGGAAACGTTCTGAGAGTTGGTCGAAGCTGTCTATGGAGTTGGGTGGCAGGTTGAGGAACCAACTGAGTGCCTCTTCCGAGAGGGTCTCTTGGAAGGCGTTGCAAGCTATGGTGTCGCTGTAACCAGAGGAGCTACAGAGCGAGAAGAATGTCTCGAGGTGGAGATGAGGGTCTCCTGTGCCTTTATACTTATCAATATTGAATGGCTTGGCTCCCGGAGGCCGCTTCTCCATCTGCACTCGGGGTGTGAAGGGGCTTGGGCGATGTCCATAACCAGAGAACAAAGGTCGCTGAGCCCCGCGACTCTCGACGCCTTCAACCCATGAAGCTAACTGCGTGACAGTTTGGCTGAGTTGGAGTAGTAGGCGGGTTGGCATGTCAAGAGGTGGGTTGGGGGAGTTGGCAGTGGTGGAAGTGGAGATAGGTGGGGCGGATGAATTAGGTTGATGTGGCAGAGGGGAGTCATTGAGGATTGATGGTTGGGGGGCTGAGAGTGGAAATGAGGGGTGGGTTAGGGGATGAGACATGTATACAATCTGGCTAGGCCCTCCCGGGAGCATGGAACCAGTCTGGCCTTGGAGAGAATCTGGGGTCCCAGCAATTCGCGCCGCGCCAGAGTCCAAGCTATCGTTGTACACGGTACGATGCTCTAACGTGGCGCGGAGCAAGAATTGCTCTTTCTCCAACTCAGCTATGTGTACCCGGTACGCTTCCGTTTCTACCCTTTCTTTTGTCGTCTACTCGCGGAATGTATCGAAGTCCCGCTTGAGGATTTCAAGGGCAGTGGCGGGGTCGGAATGGTTAATGGGGGCTGGGCTGCTGGTTTGGGGAAGGGATGTGTCGCCAGGTTGAGGTTCCGCTTGAGTGTCAGGGTCCACGGGGTCATCAATGATCTCCACCATGGTGCTGAGTTCCGAGGCAAGTGGGAGTTCCACAAGATAGGGGCCCTCCTCCTAGCGTCAATTGTTTCTACCTGTTTCGTCCCGAGCCATTATACATTTATATCTTGTCAAAAACATAGCCAACTCGCTAAGATATAATCCGTCATACAAAAACGTATGTTGAAAAATTTGCCAGCGATATATTGCTTAACTGCTTCTCGATCTCTGTTGCGAGCAGAACAGAGTAAAGATTCAAACTACAATCTGTATGGTCGTGATTTTCCTTGATCTCCCCTTTACAACATATATATCCTGCATAGAAGGTTAGAAAAAACTGATGATAACGATTAGTGGCAACCTGCATGCAGTTCCGTAAGCTACGAAAGGATCGGAAACTAGAAAACTGAAGTAAAATTTTCAATCACAGCTGAGAAGTAAATCCATCGATCGTCTTTATTGAGTGCGGTACGTAAGTAATCCTTGGGGGATAGCATATATATTCAACACATCGACCATCAGTTTTTGTTTCACTAGCAAAGTAAGTACCAATTCAAAGCATTTGCTGGAACAATAATCGCAGAAAAATACGTGATAACAATGCAAAGTCGTACCTGGTGATGAACAAAATATAGTCGCCGGAAAACTAATATATAAACTAGCCAAATTAATGATAATTATAAACTGGAAGCTGTTTCTGAACCAATCACATGCAAGAGGCCAAGAGGGGTTAATTAGCTACCGTCCCTGGACAATTCTATTCTAATAAGAAGGCAGCTAGGAACGTCGTCTGCTCTCATTCCATGACGTTTTCTCTGAGACGTCATTGATTAATTCAAGTTTATCTTCAAGACTTCAACTTGGGGGTGTAGACTAGCTGTAGAGAGTGCATGCATGAAGCCTTATGCATTCGCAGCAAGAGCAGCTCGATCAGCTATAAATACGAGTGCTAGGGCAGCAGAGTAATGCACACCAAGAATTAATACCAATCCGTTCTTTCAAGTATAATTCTTTCTTTTTCTTCTTCACAAAACAAAAATGTCTGGCTTTGCCGATAACTGGAGAGAACTGTCCGGGAACAATCTCTGGACTGGTCTATTAGACCCTCTTAGCTCCGATCTCCGCCGCTATATCATTCATTACGGTGAAAGGGCAGGAGCCATCGACGATGTCTTCATTGATGGCAAGCTCATTGCCGCGGAAAAACCCCAGTTCGTCGGTCTTCCCCGATATGGAAAGGCAAATTTATTCGAGGAGGTGGGGTTGGTGAAAGGCAATCCATACTCGTACGACGTCAAGAACTATGTGTATGGATCACCAAAACTGCCACATCGCACGTCCAACTTGATGGCTTACGTTGCGGTGTCAACCGATTCAGGAAGCATAGCCTTGGGGAGGAGGGACATTCTGATTGCCTGGAGAGGAACCAAGTTGAAGTCTGAACTTGATGTCGACAAGGTCACCAAAATATGCTCGGCTCCTCAGATTGTTGGACACGAGAATGCTGCCTCTTTGGTGCACTCTGGGTGGTTTGATTATTACACTCATGTTGACGCTAGGGCGCCCAAGAACAAAACTACTAGTTGCAGAGATCAGGTACGTATTAATCGTTTCTTTTCCTTAATTTCATCATATTATTCAGCTTCGAATGAATCATATTTCAATAGAGAAATTAACACATTTAATTCCTAGATAACTAGCTAAAATAACCTACTAATAATTACTTGTCAACTATATATATTTTCAGGTCCTAGCAGCAGTTAGAACCCTGGTGAAGGAAAGGGGTCAACGGCGCTTTCAATTCCACTGGAGTCCGCGATATCCTGATGGTGAACAAAACATTGGACGGTCTTAAGGATGATCATAAGGTAGTCCCGGCCATCTGGGTTTTACATAAGTTCATGGTTCAAGATGACAATGGCAAATGGGCGATGAAGGATGATCCCGTCGATGAAGTCTAATCCCCGGCCCTGCTCTGGACGGAGAAGAACTGCCGCGCGCCATTTTAATTTCAAGACCATGCCGTACGTACGCGCATGTTTAATAAAGTGTTGATCGACAAGCGCTATAGCTAGCTCGATCTGGTGTTTAGAATAAGGCTAGGCATTCTTCCATCAATTCCTTTGGCTTGCTTTCATTTTTTTTTGTTGCTCTTGTATGTACGTGTTTCTTTTGTGTGTTGTTGCTTATTAGAGTGTACGTGATGATAATCATCATGTACTCGATCACCTCTTTCAATTCAATAAACTTCAGTTCCTTATTTATATCCTCGCGTTTGATATCTTAATTTGTGTGTACGTATGACTTTAGTATGTTTGATGACATACAATCTATCAATACACAGTTCGAAATTCTTACACTTTGTAGTGGATTAGGAAAAAAAAAACAAACAGAAAAAACACCTTTAAATTTTTTTTTTTTTAAAAAAGCAGAAAGTAACAGACTTTATCACAAACTACATCTTTCGTTAATTTTCATAACAAATCAACTTTTTCCATGCATGAAATATTTCCCCCGATCTGCTTAGTTTTCGAACAAGAGTGATATATAGTGAAAGTTTGGGAAACAATGTCTTCACGACCATCGTTTTCTGAATTTAGGTCAGTATAGATCGAGTCATGGAAGAAAGTGCGTACCTATTAAAAAAAATTTACTATGATCATCAATTCCTTAGTTAGTGATCGAGTGCTTGAATTTTGATATAGGATGTTGCTCATTGCCTCTTCAAAGCTCAAATATACACTTTCCTTTTTGGTGTCATGATTTGAATCATAATTTTGAAATACTTGTATTTTGAATCTTGCTGATTAGATAGGAAAATTTGAGGTTATTTAATTAGGTATGTAACTAATGAGATTTAAGCATATTTTTTATTTGCAATACTTAGAACAATAATTTTTATGTAGAGGCACTTCACTTTCTTCCTCTCTCATCTCCATAAATAAGAAGAAAACACTAAGGAAAAGAACACTAAAAATTCAGCAATAAGTAAAGTTATCAAATAATGTGAAAGCTTAGAAAAAAAATGCCGATGTAGACGAGATTCTGCATTTATGTTCTTTTCTTTATTTTCCATTGTTTTACTAAACGAGAGTTCCATGAAATATAAGAATTTACTTTTTTACAGTTTGCTCTAGCATTTTTTTTTTCTTTTTGATTTTTTGCTCTAGCATCTTAACCCAACTCAATATGTTGGGCTTGTATCAAGCTTTACAAAAAGGTTCCTCTAAATAGGCTTGTTCTATAAATTAGCTTATCTTCTTCTTCTATTTTACTTATGCTAAACAACGATGAAGGATAACAATTTTGTACTATATATGTATGTTTTTTTTCCCTCTATTTCATGTACATCATGAAATTATTTCAATAGTTATTTAATTTTTCATTATCGATTTGTTTTTCCTTATATATTCCTTCACCTTGCATATATATGCTTTCAACATGTATGATAGTAGAAAATTTTATGTCACACAGTCGATATTGATCATAATTTTAGCTCTAATTAAATATATAACATGTAGTAAAATTTAGAAAATAGTAAATTAAAAACTAAAAATAAATAAGGAAAATAATAAAGAATACAATCAATTAATTATCGAATTGGAAAGTCTAGAAAAAATAAACATACTTCTTTTTGTATGATTATTGTCTTTAATAGTTATTACGTAAAATGAGATAATTATCATTGAATAACTTATAACAAATGGAGGTCAAGTGAGTAAATTTTGAGGTACTAATAACCACACTCTTGACAAAATATATACGAAATGGTTCAAGAGCCGAAAACGGAGAAGCAAGAAAGAACTAAATAAATGAACACATAAATTAATGATCGATCTCCTTATGCATAATAATAAGTTTTCGGCAAACCGTAACATGGTGGTTGGCTATATAGTTTAATAAAAGACTAAAAGTCATGTATTCAAATCTCACTAACAACAAGTTGGTTAGAGGTAACAGAATTACATTATCATCCAAAAAATATTATATATACAATTACAATCTGTTTAGTTTACCGATTAAGTGAAAAGTGGGAACGCAAATTTGTTCTTGCCTACAAAACTGCGAGTTTATTGATTTTCTAATTTTTGTATCGGTGGTTATATATTAATCTAAATTTTTGACTTCTATTGGTAGTATTTTAATCTATGACAATCCAAAATTAGAAATATGCAAATATGTAGAGTTGACCACGTGCATGCATATTTGTGGTGCAATTAACTAATGTCTGAAGTCTGAACCAAATGATCAGATCCACCACATTTGGATGTTGTAGCTAGCAGAGTAAGATTATTAGAAGTTAAATGAATTGTCATATATAATCTTTTTCAAAAAAAAGTATATTCCTATCTTAGTTAAGGTACGAATTTCCTTAATAGACCCATTTTTTGATCACATTTTCTCATCTTAACCGTTCAGTATCTAGGTATATATGAGTAGATCATCTATACAAATTTTCAGCCAAATTGATAATCGTTAAGACATTCAAAATTGTGATTTAGAGTTAAAAGAACGTACGGTTCAGGATGAACATATTCGATTCGTTCATTTTAATACATTTTTTTTATACCTTAACGATAACTAAATTAACTGAAAATTTACAGAGATGCGCAAGTCATGTATTAAATACTGAACGGTAAGGATGAGAAAATATGATCGGAAAGTATGTCAAAATAAGGAAATCCGTATACCTTCACTAAGGTAAGGAGGTCCTTATTTGAAAATACATGTATATATATACATGTTTTTTCAGATACAAATATCTTTATTTATTCAAAATGTACGGATTTTCTTAATTTAGCCCACTTTACGGACATTCACAGTTGAGAAAATCTGTACACACACACTCACACTCACACATATATATATATATATATAGGCTTTCTTGGCTAAGGATGTCCTTATTTATTCTTACGGTGCGGATTTTCACTTTAGACCAACTTTTCGTTTGAATATTCACATATCCACTGTCTTGTCTTTAGATACTAACGTGTAGAACATTTATGCAAATTTTCAGCCAATTTGGTTATCATTAAGGTACACAAACTCAATTAAACCAATAGACGAATTGAATTCTGTCAAACTTGAACCGTTCATGTTTATAGCAGAAAAACACAGTTTTCAATGCCTTAACGATTATCAAATGGACTGAAAATTAGCATAGATGATCTACACGTTAGTCCCTAAAGACTAGACGGTGGAGATGTGAAAATTCGAACGAAAAATAAGTTTAAAGCAGAAATTCACACCATAACAATAAATAAGGACATCCTTAACGGAGAAGAACTGTGTGTGTGTACATATATATTTATACATATATATATAATATTTTTCAGATAAGTATATCTTTATTTATATTAATGGTGCGGATTTTTTTAATAGACCAACTTTTCGACCACATTTTCTGATAACCGCGTTTTTCAGTTATAAACATGAAAAAATGATGTTCGACATAATTCAATTCATCCGTTGGTCATTTGAGTTATGAGTGTCTTAACGATTATCAAATTAGCTAAAATTTTACTGTGATGATCTACTCATATATAACATTGAATGGTTAAGATGAGAAAATATAATCGAAAAGTGGGTCTATTAAGGAAATTCACACCATAATAATAAATAAGGAGGTCCTTATTTGAAAATGACTGATACACACACACACAATTCTTATGCAGAGCGAAGCTTCACTTTGAAATTAAAGTATAAGTTCCTTATTTGAAATTAAAGTATGAGCAATTAGATTTGGAAGAGTATAAAAGATTATATTTTTATTTAAAAACGACATGACATAATTTTTTTAATTGGTGATATATCTTGCTATGTCACCTTATTAAGGCCAAGAATGATTTTCCTATTTTCAACTACCCTCATAGCAAGTCTTGATATATTATAGCCAATCGGTTCCCGGCCATTATACATTTATATCTTGTCAAAAACATAGCCAACTCGCTAAGATATAATCCGTCATACAAAAACGTATGTTGAAAAATTTGTCAGCGATATATTGCTTAACTGCTTCTCGATCTCTGTTGCTAGCAGAACAGAGTAAAGATTCAAACTACAATCTGTATGGTCGTGATTTTCCTTGATCTCCCCTTTACAACATATATATCCTGCATAGAAGGTTAGAAAAAACTGATGATAACGATTAGTGGCAACCTGCATGCAGTTCCGTAAGCTACGAAAGGATCGGAAACTAGAAAAATGAAGTAAAATTTTCAATCACAGCTGAGAAGTAAATCCATCGATCATCGTCTTTATTGAGTGCGGTACGTAAGTAATCCTTGGGGGATAGCATATATATTCAACACATCGACCATCACTTTTTGTTTCGCTAGCAAAGTAAGTACCAATTCAAAGCATTTGCTGGAACAATAATCGCAGAAAAATACGTGATAACAATGCAAAGTCGTACCTGGTGATGAACAAAATCTAGTCGCCGGAAAACTAATATATAAACTAGCCAAATTAATGATAATTATAAACTGGAAGCTGTTTCTGAACCAGTCACATGCAAGAGGCCAAGAGGGGTTAATTAGCTACCGTCCCTGGACAATTCTATTCTGATAAGAAGGCAGCTAGGAACGTCATCTGCTCTCATTCCATGACGTTTTCTCTGAGACGTCATTGATTAATTCAAGTTTATCTTCAAGACTTCAACTTGGGGGTGTAGACTAGCTGTAGAGAGTGCATGCATGAAGCCTTATGCATTCGCAGCAAGAGCAGCTCGATCAGCTATAAATACGAGTGCTAGGGCAGCAGAGAAATGCACACCAAGAATTAATACCAATCCGTTCTTTCAAGTATAATTCTTTCTTCTTCTTCTTCTTCTTCACAAAACAAAAATGTCTGGCTTTGCCGATAACTGGAGAGAACTGTCCGGGAACAATCTCTGGACTGGTCTATTAGACCCGCTTAACTCCGACCTCCGCCGCTATATCATTCATTACGGTGAAAGGGCAGGAGCCATCGACGATGTCTTCATCGATGGCAAGCTCATTGCCGCGGAAAAACCCCAGTTCGTCGGTCTTCCCCGATATGGAAAGGCAAATTTATTCGAGGAGGTGGGGTTGGTGAAAGGCAATCCATACTCGTACGACGTCAAGAACTATGTGTATGGATCACCAAAACTGCCACATCGCACATCCAACTTGATGGCTTACGTTGCGGTGTCAACCGATTCAGGAAGCATAGCCTTGGGGAGGAGGGACATTCTGATTGCCTGGAGAGGAACCAAGTTGAAGTCTGAACTTGATGTCGACAAGGTCACCAAACTATGCTCGGCTCCTCAGATTGTTGGACACGAGAATGCTGCCTCTATGGTGCACTCTGGGTGGTTTGATTATTACACTCATGTTGACGCTAGGGCGCCCAAGAACAAAACTACTAGTTGCAGAGATCAGGTACGTATTAATCGTTTCTTTTCCTTAATTTCATCATATTATTCAGCTTCGAATGAATCATATTTCAATAGAGAAATTAACACATTTAATTCCTAGATAACTAGCTAGAATAACCCACTAATAATTACTTGTCAACTATATATATTTTCAGGTCCTAGCAGCAGTTAGAACCCTGGTGAATGAATACGCTGAAAAGGAGGATTTCGAACTCAGCATTACTATAACTGGCCGCGGTACTGGTGCTGCATTTGCAATTTTAAGTGGGATGGATATTGTCTGCAACTCGTACAATTCTCCCACGACTGATACCGAGAAGGAATGTCTGGTCACGGCGATTGTCTTTGGGGCCCCCCGTGTTGGAAATGAAGCGTTTGCGACATTGCAGTCCACACATGACATGCTTCAGATCTTGCGGGTCACAAATGAACTAGATCCAATGCCTAAACTTTTACCTGCTCTGGAATATTATAAAAAGATTGGAGAAGAGGTGAGACTTAACACAATCAATTCGCCCTTCTTGAAGAATCCAAAAGATCACGCACACGAGTTGGAGGTTTACTTGCACGGGATTGCGGCACAACAAGGGGTCAACGGCGCTTTCAATTCCACTGGAGTCCGCGATATCCTGATGGTGAACAAAACATTGGACGGTCTTAAGGATGATCATAAGGTAGTCCCGGCCATCTGGGTTTTACATAAGTTCATGGTTCAAGATGACAATGGCAAATGGGCGATGAAGGATGATCCCGTCGATGAAGTCTAATCTCCGGCCCTGCTCTGGACGGAGAAGAACTGCCGCGCGCCATTTTAATTTCAAGACCATGCCGTACGTACGCGCATGTTTAATAAAGTGTTGATCGACAAGCGCTATAGCTAGCTCGATCTGGTGTTTAGAATAAGGCTAGGCATTCTTCCATCAATTCCTTTGGCTTGCTTTCATTTTTTTTGTTGTTGCTCTTGTATGTGTTTCTTTTGTGTGTTGTTGCTTATTAGAGTGTACGTGATGATAATCATGTACTCGATCACCTCTTTCAATTCAATAAACTTCAGTTCCTTATTTATATCCTCGCGTTTGATATCTTAATTTGTGTGTACGTACGACTTTAGTATGTTTGATGACATACAATCTATCAATACACAGTTCGAAATTCTTACACTTTGTAGTGGATTAGGAAAAAAAAAACAAACATAAAAAACCCCTTTAAAAAAAATTTAACAAAAAAAAAACATAAAGTAACAGAGTTTATCACAAACTACATCTTCCGTTAATTTTCATAACAAATCAACTTTTTCCATGCATGAAATATTTCCCCCGATCTGCTTAGTTTTCAAACAAGAGTGATATATAGTGAAAGTTTGGGAAACAATGTCTTCACGACCATCGTTTTCTGAATTTAGGTCACTATAGATCGAGTCATGGAAGAAAGTGCGTACCTATTAAAAAAAATTTAATATGATCATCAATTCCTTAGTTAGTGATCGAGTGCTTGAATTTTGATATAGGATGTTGCTCATTGCCTCTTCAAAGCTCAAATATACACTTTCCTTTTTGGTGTCATGATTTGAATCATAATTTTGAAATACTTGTATTTTGAATCTTGCTGATTAGATAGGAAAATTTGAGGTTATTTAATTAGGTATGTAACTAATGAGATATAAGCATATTTTTTATTTGCAAAACTTAGAACAATAATTTTTATGTAGAGGCACTTCACTTTCTTCCTCTCTCATCTCCATAAATGAGAAGAAAACACTAAGGAAAAGAACACTAAAAATTCAGCAATAAGTAAAGTCATCAAATAATGTGAAAGCTTAGAAAAAAAATGCTGATGTAGACGAGATTCTGCATTTATGTTCTTTTCTTTATTTTCCATTGTTTTACTAAACGAGAGTTCCACATGAAATATAAGAATTTGTTTTTTTTTTCTTTTTGCTCTTGCATCTTAACCCAACTCAATATGTTGGGCTTGTATCAAGCTTAATTTACAACAAGGTTTCTCTAAATAGGCTTGTTCTATAAATAAGCTCTTTTTTTTCTTCTATTTTACTTATGCTAAACAACGATGAAGGATAACAATTATATACTATATATGTATGTTTTTTTTCCCTCTATTTTTTGTACATCATGAAATTATTTCAATAATTATTTAATTTTTCTTTATCGATTTATTTTTGCATATATATTCCTTCACCTTGTATATATATGCTTTCAACATGTATGATAGTAAAAAATTTATGTCACACAGTCGATATTGATCATAATTTTAGCTCTAATTAAATATATAATATGTAGTAAAATTTAGAAAATAGTAAATTAAAAACTAAAAATAAATAAGGAAAATAATAAAGAATACAATCAATTAATTATCGAATTGGAAAGTCTAGAAAAAATAAACATACTTCTTTTTGTATGATTATTGTCTTTAATAGTTATTACGTAAAATGAGATAATTATCATTGAATAACTTATAACAAATGGAGGTCAAGTGAGTAAATTTTGAGGTACTAATAACCACACTCTTGACAAAATATATACGAAATGGTTCAAGAGCCGAAAACGGAGAAGCAAGAAAGAACTAATTAATGAACACATAAATTAATGATCGATCTCCTTATGCATAAGAATAAGTTTTCGGCAAACCGTAACATGGTGGTTGGCTATATAGTTTAATAAAAGACTAAAAGTCATGTATTCAAATCTCACTAACAACAAGTTGGTTAGAGGTAACAGAATTACATTATCATCCAAAAAATATTATATATACAATCACAATCTGTTTAGTTTACCGATTAAGTGAAAAGTGGGAACGCAAATTTGTTCCTGCCTACAAAACTGCGAGTTTATTGATTTTCTAATTTTTGTATCGGTGGTTATATATTAATCTAAATTTTTGATTTCTATTGGTAGTATTTTAATCTATGACAATCCAAAATTAGAAATATGCAAATATGTAGAGTTGACCACGTGCATGCATATTTGTGGTGCAATTAACTAATGTCTGAAGTCTAAACCAAATGATCAGATCCACCACATTTGGATCTTGTAGCTACCAGAGTAAGATTATTAGAAGTTAAATGAATTGTCATATATAATCTTTTTCAAAAAAAGTATATTCTTATCTTAGTTAAGGTACGAATTTCCTTAATAGACCCATTTTTCGATTACATTTTCTCATCTTAACCGTTCAGTATCTAGGTATATATGAGTAGATCATCTATACAAATTTTCAGCCACATTGATAATCGTTAAGACATTCAAAATTGTGATTTAGAGTTAAAAGAACGTACTGTTCATGATGAACATATTCGATTCGTTCATTTTAATACATTTTTTATACCTTAACGATAACTAAATTAACTGAAAATTTACAGAGATGAGCAAGTCTTCTATTAAATACAGAACGGTGATGATGAGAAAATATGATCGGAAAGTATGTCAAAATAAGGAAATCCGTATACCTTCGCTAAGGTAAGGAGGTCCTTATTTGAAAATACAAGTATATATATATATATACATGTTTTTTCAGATACAAATATCTTTATTTATTCAAAATGTACGGATTTTCTTATTTTAGCCCACTTTACGGACATTCACAGTTGAGAAAATCTGTACACACACACTCACACTCACACACATATATATATATATATATATATATATATATAGGCTTTCTTGGCTAAGGATGTCCTTATTTATTCTTACGGTGCGGATTTTCACTTTAGACCAACTTTTCGTTTGAATATTCATATATCCACTATCTAGTCTTTAGATACTAACGTGTATATTATCTATGCAAATTTTCAGCCAATTTGGTTATTATTAAGGTACACAAACTCAATTAAACCAATAGACGAATTGAATTCTGTCAAACTTGAACCGTTCATGTTTATAACAGAAAAACACAGTTTTCAATGCCTTAACGATTACCAAATGGACTGAAAATTAGCATAGATAATCTACACGTTAGTCCCTAAAGACCTGACGGTGGAGATGTAAAAATTCGAACGAAAAGTAAGTTTAAAGAAGAAATCCGCACCGTAACAATAAATAAGGACATCATTAACGGAGAAGAACTGTGTGTGTGTACATATATATATTTATACATATATATATATAATATTTTTCAGATAAGGATATCTTTATTTATATTAATGGTGCGGATTTTTTTAATAGACCAACTTTTCGACCACATTTTCTGATAACCGCGTTTTTCAGTTATAAACATGAAAAAATGATGTTCGACATAATTCAATTCATCCGTTGGTCATTTGAGTTATGAGTGTCTTAACGATTATCAAATTAGCTAAAATTTTACTGTGATGATCTACTCATATATAACATTGAATGGTTAAGATGAGAAAATATAATCGAAAAGTGGGTCTATTAAGGAAATTCACACCATAATAATAAATAAGGAGGTCCTTATTTGAAAATGACTGATACACACACACACACAATTCTTATGCAGAGCGAAGCTTCACTTTGAAATTAAAGTGTTAAGTACCTTATTTGAATCATTTTTTGGTCATATTTCTACATCTCTACCGTTCAGTTTGTAGAACTTAATGCATACATCACTCATACCAAGTTTCATTGAATTTGATGATCGTTAAGGTACCGAATTAGATTAAATCAATGAACGGACCATTAATATGTCTATTCAGAATTGTTTGTGTAAATATTTATATATAGATCTTAGCCGACGGAAAAATTAACTTCCGTCGGCTAAGATTTTCATAGCAAACGAACCTAGTTTCGTAGGAAGGGTGAACAGATCCGTCGGCTATGATTTTCTTATCCGACGGAAAATTTTGGACGGGAATTTCCGTCGGTTAAGTAAATCTTAGTCGACGGATAACTCATGTCGGTAAGTATTCGTCGGTTAAGATGTTTTAAGTCGACGGAAACATCTTCCGTCGACTAAGAAAAATAATCCGTCGACAAAGTAATTAAGACTAAGTCGACGGAAAATTCTGTCGGTTAAGAAGATAAAGCTGAATTATTCTCTGAGCACGCGCAGAAGGAATCTTCAGCGATTTTCAACGTACCCAGCTCGGCACAGAATATATCATTCCTGCAAAAACCTCCTTCTCTATCACCTGCTCTAAATAAAACACCTCTCGACGTCGCCGAAACACCTCTCGCCATGAATTGAAGTTCAAGCAACTAATCTAGCTAGCTAGCATTTTGATCATTGGTACATATTCTTCAACCTTTACATTTTCGACGGAATTCAGTTCACCGGTCATATTTTCCGGCGACTCTCCGGCTATATTCGTTTAATTTGTATTTTTATTGTGTGTTTGTGTGTGTGTGTGTATATATACATATATACGATTAATTATATATATATGCATGGTTTGATTAATATATTCTATATATATTAATTGTGTGTGGATTATTGATTATATATATATGCATGTATACGTATATTTTGTGTATATATATATGGATGTATATATATGTGTGTGAATTTTTAATTTGTTGATTGTATATATTAATTTTGTTTATGCAAATCATATATGTATATATATAGATTATATTATATATGTTGTAGCAGAAAATGATGATGTTTATTAAATCAATGTATGTATATATATATATATATATATATATATATATATATATATATTATGTATGTGATTAATGTATTCGATCATTATCTTTTTTTATGTAAATCATGATGTGTATTAAATGATCGATATTTTGATGATGATATTTTCGTGGTGATATATTAAAAAAATATTTATTTTCATGATAATATTTTCGTTTATGATCGATTATATTAAATTTGTGTTTGAGATCATATATATATTTCATTTTGTTTATGCTTACATTAAATTTTTTATTTTCAATTTGTGCTTAGATATATTTACTCATTTATTTTCGTGATGATATCGATATTTTCATGCATATATATATATATGGTCTTAAATCAAATATTTGATTTGATGATGTTTTTGTTTAAATCAGTTATTTTCGTCACATTATGTTTTTGTGGTGAATACGTACCGTTGTTTACGTGAGCGCGCAGTATTTTTATAGTTAGATTTTTCATTTCCCCTTTTATTACAGGTTACAACATGGCCGACAGGAGCTGGATGCAGTTACATAGAGGGCATCCGCGATACATGAGAGGAATTTTTGAATTTATCGAGTTTGTCCGTGGCAAGACTTCTCCTGGACAACTTTTCCACATTTGTCCATGCGGAAAATGTCGCAACAGATCTGCCAATTCTGTAACTTTTGAGGACATGTATGTTCACCTGTCACAATACGGTATTTGTCCCAGTTATACCACTTGGACATGGCACGGCGAAGCAAGTGAACATATGCCCACACTTGTAGATATTCAAGCACAACGTAACCAGGGCGAGTCTTCCTCTAGTGCCAATTTCGGGGACCCTGGTGTGATGAATTTCTTAAACGATGCATTTCCGTCCGCCTCAGCATACGATGGAAGTGTTCCACAGGACAACAACAATACAACCTTCCCTGATGTCTCACAGGTCGGCAGTAGTGGCTATGATAGTTACAACAAGCTTATGCAGCAAGCACAGACACCACTGTACCCCGGAAGTGAGCATACTGTATTGGAAACTGTCATGAAGCAGATGAGTATCAAAAAGAAGAGGAACAAGACCGTTGCTTGTTTTAACGATGACATTGCACTTCTGAAGGAGTTGCTTCCTGCTGACAACAACTATCCAGAAAATTATGACAAGGTCAAAAGCATCTTGAGTGAGTTCGGTCTTGAGTACATCAAGATAGATGCATGCGTCAATAACTGCATCCTATACTACAAAGGTTATAAGGACGCATTTGAGTGCCCACACTGCTATGAGCCAAGGTATGAACCACACGCTCGTTCTAGACAGACAAACCCCATTCCTAGGAAGGTTCTTCGCTATTTCCCATTGGGTCCTCGTCTACAACGTCTCTACATGTCTTCACATACGGCCAAGCATATGAGATGGCACCACGAAAGGCACCAGCAAGAGCCGGATAGGCCTAGAGTAGATCCGGATAATCTCACACACCCCGCAGACGGGGAGGCTTGGAATCACTTTGACCGTTCATTTCCTGATTTTGCCTCTGAATGTCGAAATGTCAGACTTGGACTAGCAACAGACGGATTCAATCCTACTAGAGACATGAATAACTCTTACAGTATATGGCCTGTGATAGCATTTCCGCTCAACTTGCCTCCAAACATGTGCATGAGGACGGAGTATAATTTTCTTACTATGTTAGTTTCGGGCAAGTATTCTCCAGGAAAGTGCTTGGACGTGTACATGAGGCCATTAATCGACGAGCTCCTACAATTATATGAAAATGGAATCCATACTTTTGACAGGTATAGTAAGACTTACTTCTTCATGAGAGTAGCGGTTCTTTTTACCGTCAATGATTTTCCTGCTTACGGGATGATGTCTGGTCAAACTACCCATGGATACAAGGCGTGCCCTGTATGTATAGACGAGGTCAATTCCAGTCATCATGCCCACAGAATTGTATACTTAGGATCCCGTAGATGGCTTCCACCGGATCACCCGTGGCGGTACGATGCACAAGCATTTGATGGGACTGTTGAGCATGGCCCGAAACCCGAAGGGAGGTCTGGTCAATGGATTCTGGATATGCTGAACCAGCACTGGTTTGGAATTTTGAGCAGCGCTAGGTATGTAAATGACCAGAATCCTCCCACCCCTGAAGAGTTTAAGTATTGGACGCACATGAGTTCATTCTTTGAGTTGCCTTACTGGTCGACGTTGAAGATCAGACACAACTTAGACGTCATGCACATAGAGAAGAATGTTTGTGACAGCATCCTTGGAACAATTCTAGACATCAAAGACAAGACCAAAGACACCGCCAAAGCTCGTGCTGACCTTCAAAAGATGGGTATACATCGTAAGCTATGGATAAAGCTAAACAAAAAGACCGGCAAACATGTAATGCCTCAAGCAGGCTACACGGTGGTTCCTAATAAGAGGTCGGAGATATTTAAGTGGCTTCGTGAGGTTAAGTATCCTAGTGGGTATGCCGGAAATATAGCTCGATGTATTAAGATGGGGGAAAATAAGATTATCGGGTTGAAGACCCATGACTGTCATGTTCTCCCGCAACGTCTTCTTCCTGTGGTCATTCGCCCGTATTTGCAGAGTGATGTGGTTGACACGTTGGTGGCTTTGTCCAACTTTTTTCAGAGGTTATGTGCTAAAGAGCTAAAAAAGTCAGAGGTCCGGTCCTTGCAAGACGATATTGCGTACATCATGTGCAAGCTGGAGAGGATCTTCCCCCCCACTTTCTTTAGCATCATGGTCCACCTCATGGTCCACCTTCCTGAACAAGTGTTGCTTACAGGTCCGGTACAATATACCTGGTGTTATCCAAACGAGAGGTATGTATGCAGTCTATACTTTTGTCAATAAAGTCTCACATAACATGAATTTTTGCAATAACTTTTTATTTTGTAGGCAACTTGGAGATTACAAGAAGACGAACAGGAACAAACGTTTCCCTGAAGGTTCGATCACGGCGGCTTACATTTCTAGTGAGTGTGTAACCTTCTACAACACATATCTTAATGATGAACACACGGGAGGGGAATCTTCAAGAGGGGGAAATCAATTCCATTTATCAGTTGTTTCCGACGAAGTACAACCGTATGGCAGGCTAGGTAGGGAATACAGATTGAGTCGCGAAGAATTGAAGGAGGCTCATTGGTGCGTCCTTTAACATTGCGATGAATTGGAGGATTATCTGGAGAAACATTTGAGCAGGCAAAATGGGAATGAAGCCATTCACAAGAGAGATTTTCCTGACTACTTCCCGATTTGGGTACGTTATTCTTAAGTTACTTATAAATTTAATGTATTTCTCATCATTTTGTTTGACTAAATTGCGTTATTTTGCAGATGATGCATATTCAACAGAACCAACGTGAATTTTACGACCCCGAGCTGCACTGTTTGGTTGGCGGATCGCTAAAGCACATAGCACATGCGGGATGTTTTGTTAACGGGGTTAAGTTTGTGACATCAGAACGAGATGATGGTCGCATCACTCAAAACAATGGAGTTATGGTTGAGGGCAAGTCTCACAACTACTACGGGGTGCTTATCAGCGTTATCGAACTAATCTACGGGAACCGTATGCCGGTTGTGTTGTTTAAGTGCAAATGGTTCAATACTGACCCAAATGTTTGCAGGAGTACGGTTACAGACCATGGTTTGTTATCAGTGAACACAAACACTTCATGGTATGAGAATGAGCCGTTTGTTATTGCCGCCATGGCACAACAAGTCTTTTATCTTGATGATCCGGCTATGGGTGAGGGTTGGAAAGTGGTGCAGGTAATGTCACATAGGAATATATGGAGTGCAGCTACATTGGGAGTGGATGAGGGTACGGAACCGAGCTCTGTACCGAACGAACCATATCAAGAGGAAACTCCACCTGTAATTCCCAATGACGTGGACATTCGCGTCAACGACCAACACGTTCCGGCCATTACAGGTTACATTGAAGTTACTATGCCCGAACCCGAAGAAGATGACGAATACGTGGACGAAGAAGATGAGGATTCAGAGGAATTCGAGGAGGATGATGATCCCGAAGACCAAGATTATGAAGATGAGTATGATTAAATTAATTTGGGGATGTAACTTAACTTTCATTGGTTTATTATTATGAATTTGCATAACTTCGGATATCGATGTATTAACAATTACATTTTCATATATATTGATCGGAACACACTTTGCGTCAATTTGCATAACTTTCATTGGTTCATATAAGTGTTGAGTTTAAGTGTCGTTTTGAAGACAACGTATACGTAGAAGCCTCAAACGCAAAAAAGTTATGAAATAAGATATGACCGGAACGGTGAAATACGTCAACCCGTGAAAAATGAAGATATTCCGGTAAAATTTCGGTGCCGGTTGTTCCGGTCAACGAAATTCTCTTATTTCTACCTAGTGGTAGCCCTATCCCGGGTATTTATTTTTTACCAAATTTTTATAGCCCCGTAAGAGTATCGTCGATTGGAAACTATTCTCAGTTGAAGGTCTGGCCAGATTACGTGATTTAGAAGGTCGAATAGCCGTTTCCGTCCGTTTATGGGTTTGACCACGTCGATTGACCGGACGGATCGAGCCCTTATCTTTGTCAGATGGAGCTGAATTTTTTCCCACCTACGTAATTCGTTATGCTGGTCATATCTGACGGTAGGTTTTCAGTTCCTCTTCTCCGATCACCAAACTCACGTTATATGTACTAATGTTGTATAACTTTTTTATACAAGTTTTGAGTTTAAGTGTCGTTTTGAAGACAACGTATACGTAGAAGCCTCAAACGCAAAAAAGTCGTGAAATAAGATATGACCGGAACGGTGAAATACGTCAACCCGTGAAAAATGAAGATATTCCGGTAAAATTTCGGTGCCGGTTGTTCCGGTCAACGAAATTCTCTTATTTCTACCTAGTGGTAGCCCTATCCCGGGTATTTATTTTTTACCAAATTTTTATAGCCCCGTAAGAGTCTCGTCGATTGGAAACTATTCTCAGTTGAAGGTCTGGCCAGATTACGTGATTTGGAAGGTCGAATAGCCGTTTCCGTCCGTTTAGGGGTTTGACCGCGCCGATTGACCGGAAGGATCGAGCCCTTATCTTTGTCAGATGGAGCTGAATTTTTTCCCACCTACGTAATTCGTTATGCTGGTCGTATATGACGGTGGGTTTTCAGTTCCCATTATTACTATTCTTGTTGCAGATTTGGTCGTATCTGACGGTGGGTTTTCAGTTCCCATTATTTATTTTCCGTCGACTAAGATGACGAAAATTTTGGCGGTTTATCATTGCGCTTTTTTTTTCCGCGAAAATTGAAATTTTCTTAGCCGACGAATTTCATATTCCGTCGCCTAAGTTACTATAAAACCTTATCTCGTCGACGTTTCTTCTTTCTGTTCTGTTCGATCTCTCTGTTCTGTTCGATCTCGCGATCGCCTCCACTCCGCTGCCGACGAGCTCCGATCCTCCACCCGACCACCACCGTCAACGCCACCTCGTCCGACCCCCCACCTCCACCCCAACCGACTAGGACACTCACCTCCTCCACCCAATCCGAGCCTCCTCCACCCAATCCGAACCTCCTCCACCCAATCCGAGCCTCCTCCACCGCCTCCTACACCCATCACCGCCTCCTAGACACCACCACCCCAGCCGACCTAAACCCTAAGGGAACCCGTCCGACCGCCTCTCTCTCTCTCTCTCTCTCTCTCTCTCTCTCTTTCTCGCCCTCACCCTCACCAGTTCCTCCACCTAAACCGAAACTCCACCTGTCGTCCTCCGTTGTGTTTGGCAGGTTAGTCTCTTAAACTCTCCGATTTTCTTACTCTGTGAATTGATGAATTCATCTCTGTATGCCGGTTCTGTTCGTTTGTTCTTCAGTTCAATTGATGAATTGATGAATTCATATCTCTGTTTGTTAGTAATATATGTGTTTGATTTGTGGAGAAATGTTGTGAATTGTTTAGAAAGTGTGCATGAATGCCCTTAATTGATAGTTTGTCGACGGAGATCATATATGAACTTGGTTTTCGATTTGGTAAATTATAAGAGATTAGAAGTTAGTGGAAGTATTAGTGTGGAAGGATATGCAGGCAGACATTTAGCTGGTTATGTTTGTGTCATTATGCTGCCGGTGGATTTTGTTTTGTGTCTCTGATTTTAGAAAATGTAGAGAATGGAATTATTGACTGCACATAATGTATAGATAGGTAAAGACATAGGAATGGGATATATCATGTAGGTACAACTTGTTAATATATGATAGATTTTTACATGAATTGAGGTATGTAAGAATTTATACCCATCACATGTTTAATTAACTTGTTATGTTTAAAGATGCCGATCATTGGGAAGAGGAAGCAACGTTCGGAGAGGGCTCAACAGATGATGGCGGCCTTATGTAACCAGGCTACTGCCAGCCAGCCCACACCTTTGCCGCCTGGAAGAGTACCACCAGGGGCTCCTCCTTTGCTCATCAGGCCGCCCTTTATACCATCCGATACGACTTCCACTATTGGGGCGACGACCGGAACCACTGAAGCGTCGTCCACATCGGCTTCCAAAACCAGCAGGCCCATTCCTAGTGCTCGCTGTAAAGCAAAGGCCCCCACTACAGGTAATGATATTTTTTAAATAAAAAAAATTATATTTTTTAAATAAAATAATAAAAAAATCGTTTATTTTTTTAATTTTCTTGGCATGATTAAAAGGCTTAATTTTCTTGTAGTAATCCATATTTATTTAAAATAATAAATGTTTTAAAATAAAAAAATTATTATTCTTTTACTTATATTAACTTGAATCTTTTTTGCAAATGATACCTAATATTTTGTTTTATTTATTGTAGGTCCCCCACCGAAAAAGAAACGGGGTTTTGTGTGTGGAAAGGTGACGGAGGCGTTATGCAAGAAGCTAGGGGGAAGATACCGATAGAGTATTGCCCTCGTATGAAAGGGCCTAAGGTTCAAGGGGTCAACAGTCTTTTGGTCAAGGACATTGGGTCGGCCATACGTAGCCTGGTTGGAACGAGGGCTAGGACGTTCCACGACCTTGAGCAATCGGAACAGTGGAAGGTGTGGAACGCATTGTCGGTAAGTACATAAAAATTAATTTACTTAGTTTGGTTTATTTGAATAGTTTTCAATTAATACTTTTGTTGATGTATTAATTTATTTTTATTTCTTAGCCATGGTACATGTGGGACAACAATGACATTGTGACGGTGAGGTGGATCATGGACACGGCACAGGCTAGGTACAAGGAGTGGAAGTGGTAGTGTCACAATGTCTACCAGGAGCATGGACCAGAAGGGATGCCGACGGAGTTCTATGGGAGGGAGGATGAGTGGGCCTTTCTTTGCACGTATTTTGAGAGCGACGCGTTCAAGGTATGTGTATATTGCTTTTTTTTTTGGGTGATAATGTTGACCACTATATTTTGGAGTAATATTATATTATTAATTTTGTTACAATAATATATTTTTTCAAGCATTTTTAGAATAATATATTATTAAATTTGTTCTTATTAAAAAAATTAAAATTGTAAAACTTAACATTGCCGACGATTATGCATGATGATTTTGTGGGTTCGGTTATGCTATTTATTGCCATGTTTTAGGTTTATAGAATAAAATATTATTATTTATTTTTTTAATAAATAAAAAAATATAATTACTGATATTTTATTTATATCGCGTATTAGAAACTCTCGAACGCGAACAAGAAGAACCGTGGTAAGAAGACGATGCACCACCATAGCGGTTCTTCTCCTATTGTCTACATCATGGAGGATCTAAGGAACAAAGGTGAGCCCTTGCCGATCATCAAGGGATTCGAGGCGAGTTATGTGAGACCCGGTGACGAAGTGGCCACCCAGAAATATGTAAGTGTATTTCCTTTAATTATTTAATTAATTATGTCTCTTTGATTTGGATACTTAGTATTAATTAAGAAATATGTTGGTGTTGGTGTAATTGTTGTTGAATTATGTGGTTGGTGTATTCCTTGGTGTTTTGTTTATGCAGGAGAAGATGCTTGCGGAGGTCGAAAGCCGAAAGACAGACTTGAAGAAGATAAATCCGGAAGCTACAGAGGAGGAAATGATGGAGATCATTCAAACACAACAAATTGATGTGTTGGATGCTGTGTTGGACAAGCGCAAAGGGAAGGAGATACGAGGGATGGGACGAGCAGGTGAGCGATACTTGAGCCAGTCCTCATCTGGTTCGACCTTGCGGAGTCGTGCTCCTCCAAATCAAGACAGGGAAAGGATTGAACGCCTTGAACAAGAGGTCCGTGAGTATAAGGAGCGGACTGAGCGGGCTGAGGCCGAGTCTGTGTGGTACCGTAATCAGTACACTACTGTTAACTCACGGATGGACCAGATCTTCTCTCGCCTAGGTCTAGAACCTGAAGGTCCGGCTCCTCCTCGTCCGCCTTTTACGGCTCCTCCTCCTCCGCCTTTTACGGCTCCTCCTCATTCTTCTCCGGGTCCTCCTCCTCCTCCTCAGTCATCTTCGATTCCTCCTACTCAGTCGTCTCCACCTTCTCTTCCCACTCAGTCGTCTTCGGCATTTGTTGATGAAGATCAGTTTTTGAATTTTTATTAGTCAAATTTTAGTTTGTATGAACACAATTTTAATTATTAATGCATAATTTTTATATTATTAATGATTCGATCTATATATTTAGTTTTAATATAATTATTTCTAAAACAACTGAAACAAATATCTACTTTATCAGTAAAAAAATTAAAAAACCAAAACAAATAATAAATTGTGAAAAAACAATTCTGAAAAAAAAATTATGACTCACCTTAGTCGACGGAAAATTGAAAACCCGTCGGTAAGGGTATAAACCTTACCGACGGAACATTTCATTTCCGTCGGCTAAGAATGAATAACGACCGACCGTTGACCTTCTTAGTCGACGACAAAGTATACTTTCCGTCGGTATAAGATAATCATTACCGACGTAAAATTTTATTTTCCGTCGGCTAAGAATAAACAGAAAGAGGACCGTATCGTCGGCTAGATCTTAACCGACGCTAATTTTCCGTCGTTTAAGAAACTGGAATCCTAGCCGACGGAATATTTCGTCTGTAAAGAAGGAATCCTTTTGTCGTTTAGGTAAATGTTAATCGACGGAAATAGAGCCGACGGATTTTTTCCGTCATTTAGGAAACAATAACTTAGTCGACGGAATAGGCGTCGACTAAGATCCGTCGATTAAGATATAACTTAGTCGACGGAAATATATGTTTCCGTCGGCTATTGTCTTAGCAGACGACGGTTAACCGACGGATCTTAGTCGACGACTATTCCGTCGACTAAGTTCTTAGTAGACGGAATATGTTTCTTAACCGACGAAAATATTCCGTAGGCTAAGAATCGTAATCCACTAGATAACGATTATAAAAACCCAATGATCATCAAATTCAATGACAATTTGCAGGAGTGATCTATACATTAGGTTCTACAAATTGAATGGTGGAGATGTGGAAATATGACCGAAAAATGAGTCAAATAAGAAACTTCACACTTTAATTTCAAAGTGAAGCTTCGCTCTTTATAAGAACTGTATGTGTATGTGTGTGTGTGTGTGTGTGTATGTATATGACTTTTTTAGCTAAAGAGGTCCGTATTTATTCTTATGGTATAAATTTTTAATTTACACTCAATTTCTCATCGAATTATTATATTTCAACATTTAATCTTTAGTTATTAATATATAAATTATCTCTGCAAATAATTTTCAGTCAATTTAGTTATCATTGAAACATTCAAACTCGATTAAACCAATGGACGAACTAAATTGTGTCGAACTTCAACCGTTCATGTTTATAACAGAAAAATACATTGATGAGTGTCTTAACAATTATCAAATGGATTAAAATTATACAGAGATGATCTATACATTAGTACCTAAAGACTAGAATATTCGAAAAAAAAGTACGTACGTGAGTCTAAAATAGAAATTTATACCAGAAGAATAAAAAAGGATATTTGTAGCAAAACATGACCACACACACACACGTCAATCGTCTTCGCAATGAATTAGCGCACACACACGTCAATCTTCTTCGCAATGAATTAGCACATTTCTTACTCGAAAACTAAACTAGTGGGATTTTTTTTATTGTGTTGGGGTTTCAAATGCTTCTTAAACTCAAGACTTTAGAATGAGTAATTATTCTCTGGAAAAGAGTAATTATTCGCTGGTCTTTATCTGAAAATTAGGAACAGACCCTCAGCGCGTAAAAACGCGATACAATATTTTTAAGGATAGTGCTAGAGAGTCTTAATAAGGCCTGAGATTTATCCTATGTGGCATGTCATGTCACATAGACACATCATTAATTTAATAAATCATAATATTTCATTCTTAGGTAAAAATACAATATTAAGCTTAATAATTAATGGATGCTACATACTAATATGGAATATAGAGCAAAATTTATCTTAATAAAAAGACAAAATAATCTAGAGCAATTAGATTTGGAAGAATATAAAAGATTATATTTTTATTTAAAAACGACATGACTTAATTTTTTTAATTGGTGATGTATCTAGCTATGTCATCACCTTATTAAGTCCAAGAATGATTTTCCTATTTTCAACTACCCTCATAGCAAGTGTTGATATATTATAGCCAATCGGTTCCCGGCCATTATACATTTATATCTTGTCAAAAACATAGCCAACTCGCTAAGATATAATCCGTCATACAAAAACGTATGTTGAAAAATTTGTCAGCGATATATTGCTTAACTGCTTCTCGATCTCTGTTGCTAGCAGAACAGAGTAAAGATTCAAACTACAATCTGTATGGTCGTGATTTTCCTTGATCTCCCCTTTACAACATATATATCCTGCATAGAAGGTTAGAAAAAACTGATGATAACGATTAGTGGCAACCTGCATGCAGTTCCGTAAGCTACGAAAGGATCGGAAACTAGAAAAATGAAGTAAAATTTTCAATCACAGCTGAGAAGTAAATCCATCGATCATCGTCTTTATTGAGTGCGGTACGTAAGTAATCCTTGGGGGATAGCATATATATTCAACACATCGACCATCACTTTTTGTTTCGCTAGCAAAGTAAGTACCAATTCAAAGCATTTGCTGGAACAATAATCGCAGAAAAATACGTGATAACAATGCAAAGTCGTACCTGGTGATGAACAAAATCTAGTCGCCGGAAAACTAATATATAAACTAGCCAAATTAATGATAATTATAAACTGGAAGCTGTTTCTGAACCAGTCACATGCAAGAGGCCAAGAGGGGTTAATTAGCTACCGTCCCTGGACAATTCTATTCTGATAAGAAGGCAGCTAGTAACGTCATCTGCTCTCATTCCATGACGTTTTCTCTGAGACGTCATTGATTAATTCAAGTTTATCTTCAAGACTTCAACTTGGGGGTGTAGACTAGCTGTAGAGAGTGCATGCATGAAGCCTTATGCATTCGCAGCAAGAGCAGCTCGATCAGCTATAAATACGAGTGCTAGGGCAGCAGAGAAATGCACACCAAGAATTAATACCAATCCGTTCTTTCAAGTATAATTCTTTCTTCTTCTTCTTCACAAAACAAAAATGTCTGGCTTTGCCGATAACTGGAGAGAACTGTCCGGGAACAATCTCTGGACTGGTGTATTAGACCCTCTTAACTCCGACCTCCGCCGCTATATCATTCATTACGGTGAAAGGGCAGGAGCCATCGACGATGTCTTCATCGATGGCAAGCTCATTGCCGCGGAAAAACCCCAGTTCGTCGGTCTTCCCCGATATGGAAAGGCAAATTTATTCGAGGAGGTGGGGTTGGTGAAAGGCAATCCATACTCGTACGACGTCAAGAACTATGTGTATGGATCACCAAAACTGCCACATCGCACGTCCAACTTGATGGCTTACGTTGCGGTGTCAACCGATTCAGGAAGCATAGCCTTGGGGAGGAGGGACATTCTGATTGCCTGGAGAGGAACCAAGTTGAAGTCTGAACTTGATGTCGACAAGGTCACCAAACTATGCTCGGCTCCTCAGATTGTTGGACACGAGAATGCTGCCTCTATGGTGCACTCTGGGTGGTTTGATTATTACACTCATGTTGACGCTAGGGCGCCCAAGAACAAAACTACTAGTTGCAGAGATCAGGTACGTATTAATCGTTTCTTTTCCTTAATTTCATCATATTATTCAGCTTCGAATGAATCATATTTCAATAGAGAAATTAACACATTTAATTCCTAGATAACTAGCTAGAATAACCTACTAATAATTACTTGTCAACTATATATATTTTCAGGTCCTAGCAGCAGTTAGAACCCTGGTGAATGAATACGCTGAAAAGGAGGATTTCGAACTCAGCATTACTATAACTGGCCGCGGTACTGGTGCTGCATTTGCAATTTTAAGTGGGATGGATATTGTCTGCAACTCGTACAATTCTCCCACGACTGATACCGAGAAAGCATGTCTGGTCACGGCGATTGTCTTTGGGGCCCCCCGTGTTGGAAATGAAGCGTTTGCGACATTGCAGTCCACACATGACATGCTTCAGATCTTGCGGGTCACAAATGAACTAGATCCAATGCCTAAACTTTTACCTGCTCTGGAATATTATAAAAAGATTGGAGAAGAGGTGAGACTTAACACAATCAATTCGCCCTTCTTGAAGAATCCAAAAGATCACGCACACGAGTTGGAGGTTTACTTGCACGGGATTGCGGCACAACAAGGGGTCAACGGCGCTTTCAATTCCACTGGAGTCCGCGATATCCTGATGGTGAACAAAACATTGGACGGCCTTAAGGATGATCATATGGTAGTCCCGGCCATCTGGGTTTTACATAAGTTCATGGTTCAAGATGACAATGGCAAATGGGCGATGAAGGATGATCCCGTCGATGAAGTCTAATCCCCGGCCCTGCTCTGGACGGAGAAGAACTGCCGCGCGCCATTTTAATTTCAAGACCATGCCGTACGTACGCGCATGTTTAATAAAGTGTTGATCGACAAGCGCTATAGCTAGCTCGATCTGGTGTTTAGAATAAGGCTAGGCATTCTTCCATCAATTCCTTTGGCTTGCTTTCATTTTTTTTGTTGTTGCTCTTGTATGTGTTTCTTTTGTGTGTTGTTGCTTATTAGAGTGTACGTGATGATAATCATGTACTCGATCACCTCTTTCAATTCAATAAACTTCAGTTCCTTATTTATATCCTCGCGTTTGATATCTTAATTTGTGTGTACGTACGACTTTAGTATGTTTGATGACATACAATCTATCAATACACAGTTCAAAATTCTTACACTTTGTAGTGGATTAGGAAAAAAAAACAAACAGAAAAAACCCCTTTAAAAAAAATTTAACAAAAAAAAAACAGAAAATAACAGAGTTTATCACAAACTACATCTTCCGTTAATTTTCATAACAAATCAACTTTTTCCATGCATGAAATATTTCCCCCGATCTGCTTAGTTTTCAAACAAGAGTGATATATAGTGAATGTTTGGGAAACAATGTCTTCACGACCATCGTTTTCTGAATTTAGGTCAGTATAGATCGAGTCATGGAAGAAAGTGCGTACCTATTAAAAAAAATTTAATATGATCATCAATTCCTTAGTTAGTGATCGAGTGCTTGAATTTTGATATAGGATGTTGCTCATTGCCTCTTCAAAGCTCAAATATACACTTTCCTTTTTGGTGTCATGATTTGAATCATAATTTTGAAATACTTGTATTTTGAATCTTGCTGATTAGATAGAAAAATTTGAGGTTATTTAATTAGGTATGTAACTAATGAGATTTAAGCATATTTTTTATTTGCAAAACTTAGAACAATAATTTTGATGTAGAGGCACTTCACTTTCTTCCTCTCTCATCTCCATAAATGAGAAGAAAACACTAAGGAAAAGAACACTAAAAATTCAGCAATAAGTAAAGTTATCAAATAATGTGAAAGCTTAGAAAAAAAATGCTGATGTAGACGAGATTCTGCATTTATGTTCTTTTCTTTATTTTCCATTATTTTACTAAACGAGAGTTCCATGAAATATAAGAATTTGTTTTTTTACAGTTTGCTCTAGCATTTTTTTTTTCTTTTTGATTTTTTGCTCTAGCATCTTAACGCAACTCAATATGTTGGGCTTGTATCAAGCTTTACAACAAGGTTCCTCTAAATAGGCTTGTTCTATAAATTAGCTCTTTTTTTCTTCTTCTATTTTATTTATGCTAAACAACGATGAAGGATAACAATTATGTACTATGTATGTATGTTTTTTTTCCATCTATTTTATGTACATCATGAAATTATTTCAATAGTTATTTAATTTTTCATTATCGATTTGTTTTTGCTTATATATTCCTTCACCTTGTATATATTTGCTTTCAACATGTATGATAGTAGAAAATTTTATGTCACACAGTCGACATTGATCATAATTTTAGCTCTATTTAAATATATAATATGTAGTAAAATTTAGAAAATAGTAAATTAAAAACTAAAAATAAATAAGGAAAATAATAAAGAATACAATCAATTAATTATCGAATTGGAAAGTCTAGAAAAAATAAACATACTTCTTTTTGTATGATTATTGTCTTTAATAGTTATTACGTAAAATGAGATAATTATCATTGAATAACTTATAACAAATGGAGGTCAAGTGAGTAAATTTAGAGGTACAAATGACCACACTCTTGACAAAATATATACGAAATGGTTCAAGAGCCGAAAACGGAGAAGCAAGAAAGAACTAAATAAATGAACACATAAATTAATGATCGATCTCCTTATGCATAAGAATAAGTTTTCGGCAAACCGTAACATGGTGGTTGGCTATATAGTTTAATAAAAGACTAAAAGTCATGTATTCAAATCTCACTAACAACAAGTTGGTTAGAGGTAACAGAATTACATTATCATCCAAAAAATATTATATATACAATCACAGTCTGTTTAGTTTACCGATTAAGTGAAAAGTGGGAACGCAAATTTGTTCTTGCGTACAAAACTGCGAGTTTATTGATTTTCTAATTTTTGTATCGGTGGTTATATATTAATCTAAATTTTTGACTTCTATTGGTAGTATTTTAATCTATGATAATCCAAAATTAGAAATATGCAAATATGTAGAGTTGACCACGTGCATGCATATTTGTGGTGCAATTAACTAATGTCTGAAGTCTGAACCAAATGATCAGATCCACCACATTTGGATCTTGTAGCTAGCAGAGTAAGATTATTAGAAATTAAATGAATTGTCATATATAATCTTTTTCAAAAAAAGTATATTCTTATCTTAGTTAAGGTACGAATTTCCTTAATAGACCCATTTTTCGATCATATTTTCTCATCTTAACCGTTCAGTATCTAGATATATATGAGTAGATCATCTATACAAATTTTCAGCCAAATTGATAATCGTTAAGACATTCAAAATTGTGATTTAGAGTTAAAAGAACGTACGGTTCATGATGAACATATTTGATTTGTTCATTTTAATACATTTTTTATACCTTGACGATAACTAAATTAACTAAAAATTTACAGAGATGAGCAAGTCATGTATTAAATACTGAACGGTGATGATGAGAAAATATCATCGGAAAGTAGGTCAAAATAAGGAAATCCGTATACCTTCGCTAAGGTAAGGAGGTCCTTATTTGAAAATACAAGTATATATATATACATGTTTTTTCAGATACAAATATCTTTATTTATTCAAAATGTATGGATTTTCTTAATTTAGCCCACTTTACGGACATTCACAGTTGAGAAAATCTGTACACACACACTCACACTCACACACATATATATATATATATATAGGCTTTCTTGGCTAAGGATGTCCTTATTTATTTTTACGATGCGGATTTTCACTTTAGACCAACTTTTCTTTCGAATATTCATATATCCACTATCTAGTCTTTAGATACTAACGTGTAGATCATCTATGCAAATTTTCAGCCAATTTGGTTATTATTAAGGTACACAAACTCAATTAAACCAATAGACGAATTGAATTCTGTCAAACTTGAACCGTTCATGTTTATAACAGAAAAACACAGTTTTCAATGCCTTAACGATTATCAAATGGACTGAAAATTAGCATAGATGATCTACACGTTAGTCCCTAAAGACCTGACGGTGGAGATGTGAAAATTCGAACGAAAAGTAAGTTTAAAGCAGAAATCCGCACCGTAACAATAAATAAGGACATCACGGAGAACTGTGTGTGTGTACATATATATTTATACATATATATATATAATATTTTTCAGATAAGGATATCTTTATTTATATTAATGGTGCGGATTTTTTTAATAGACCAACTTTTCGACCACATTTTCTGATAACCGCGTTTTTCAGTTATAAACATGAAAAAATGATGTTCGACATAATTCAATTCATCCGTTGGTCATTTGAGTTATGAGTGTCTTAACGATTATCAAATTAGCTAAAATTTTACTGTGATGATCTACTCATATATAACATTGAATGGTTAAGATGAGAAAATATAATCGAAAAGTGGGTCTATTAAGGAAATTCACACCATAATAATAAATAAGGAGGTCCTTATTTGAAAATGACTGATACACACACACACACAATTCTTATGCAGAGCGAAGCTTCACTTTGAAATTAAAGTGTGAAGTATCTTATTTGAATCATTTTTTGGTTATATATCTACATCTCTACCGTTCAGTTTGTAGAACTTAATGCATACATCACTCATACCAAGTTTCATTGAATTTGATGATCGTTAAGGTACCGAATTAGATTAAATCAACGAACGGACCATTAATATGTCTATTCAGTATTGTTTGTGTAAATAACGATTATAAAAACCCAATGATCATCAAATTCAATGAAACTTTGCAGGAGTGATCTATACATTAGGTTCTACAAATTGAATGGTGGAGATGTGGAAATATGACCGAAAAATGAGTCAAATAAGGAACTTCACACTTTAATTTCAAAGTGAAGCTTCGCTGTTGATAAGAACTGTATGTGTGTGTATGTGTGTGTGTGTGTATGAATATGATTTTTTTAGCTAAACAGGTCCTTATTTATTCTTATGGTATACATTTTTAATTTACACTCAATTTCTCATCGAATTATTATATTTCAACATTTAATCTTTAGTTATTAATATATAAATTATCTCTGCAAATAATTTTCAGTCAATTTAGTTATCATTAAAACATTCAAACTCGATTCAACCAATGGACGAACTAAATTCTGTCGAACTTCAACCGTTCATGTTTATAACAGAAAAATACATTGATGAGTGTCTTAACAATTATCAAATGGATTAAAATTTTACAGAGATGATCTATACATTAGTACCTAAATACTAGAATATTCGAACAAAAAGTACGTACGTGTTGATCGACAAGCGCTATAGCTAGCTCGATCTGGTGTTTAGAATAAGGCTAGGCCTTCTTCCATCAATTCCTTTGGCTTGCTTTCATTCCTTTGGCCTTCTTTTGTGTGTTGTTGCTTATTAGAGTGTACGTGATGATAATCATGTACTCGATCAACTCTTTCAATTCAATAAACTTCAGTTCCTTATTTATATCCTCGCGTTTGATATCTTAATTTGTGTGTACGTACGACTTTAGTATGTTTGATGACATATAATCTATCAATACACAGTTCGAAATTCTTACACTTTGTAGTGGATTAGGAAAAAACAAACAAACAGAAAAAACCCTTTAAAAAAAATTAATAAAAAAAACAGAAAGTAACAGAGTTTATCACAAACTACTTCTTCCGTTAATTTTCATAACAAATCAACTTTTTCCATGCATGAAATATTTCCCCCGATCTGCTTAGTTTTCGAACAAGAGTGATATATAGTGAAAGTTTGGGAAACGATGTCTTCACGACCATCGTTTTCTGAATTTAGGTCAGTATAGATCGAGTCATGGAAGAAAGTGCGTACCTATTGAAAAAAAATTACTATGATCATCAATTCCTTAGTTAGTGATCGAGTGCTTGAATTTTGATATAGGATGTTGCTCATTGCCTCTTCAAAGCTCAAATATGTACACTTTCCTTTTTGGTGTCATGATTTGAATCATAATTTTGAAATACTTGTATTTTGAATCTTGCTGATTAGATAGGAAAATTTGAGGTTATTTAGGTATGTAACTAATGAGATTTAAGCATATTTTTTATTTGCAAAACTTAGAACAATAATTTTTATGTAGAGGCACTTCACTTTCTTCCTCTCTCATCTCCATAAATGAGAAGAGAACACTAAGGAAAAGAACACTAAAAATTCAGCAATAAGTAAAGTTATCAAATAATGTGAAAGCTTAGAAAAAAAATGCCGATGTAGACGAGATTCTGCATTTATGTTCTTTTCTTTATTTTCCATTGTTTTACTAAACGAGAGTTCCATGAAATATAAAAATTTGTTTTTTTACAGTTTGCTCTAGCATTTTTTTTTCTTTTTGATTTTTTGCTCTAGCATCTTAACCCAACTCAATATGTTGGGCTTGTATCATCAAGCTTTACAACAAGGTTCCTCTAAATAGGCTTGTTCTATAAATTAGCTCTTTTTTTTTTCCTTCTATTTTACTTATGCTAAACAACGATGAAGGATAAAAATTATATACTATATATGTATGTTCTTTTTTTCCCTCTATTTTATGTACATCATGAAATTATTTCAATAGTTATTTAATTTTTCATTATCGATTTGTTTTTGCATATATATTCCTTCACCTTGTATATATATGCTTTCAACATGTATGATAGTATAAAATTTTATGTCACACAGTCGATATTGATCATAATTTTAGCTCTAATTAAATATATAATATGTAGTAAAATTTAGAAAATAGTAAATTAAAAACTAAAAATAAATAAGAAAAATAATAAAGAATACAATCAATTAATTATCGAATTAGAAAGTCTAGAAAAAATAAACATACTTCTTTTTGTATGATTATTGTCTTTAATAGTTATTACGTAAAATGAGATAATTATCATTGAATAACTTATAACAAATGGAGGTCAAGTGAGTAAATTTAGAGGTACTAATAACCACACTCTTGACAAAATATACATGAAGTGGTTCAAGAGCCGAAAACGGAGAAGCAAGAAAGAACTAAATAAATGAACACATAAATTAATGATCGATCTCCTTATGCATAAGAATAAGTTTTTGGCAAACCGTAACATGGTGGTTGGCTAGTTTAATAAAAGACTAAAAGTCATGTATTCAAATCTCACTAATTACGATTAATTATTTGTGATCTGTATTGTTGTTTTACTTTTATCTTTTCAGTTCTTGCTCACAAACAAAGTATTTAGTTTTGGTCTTGCTGCTTTATCGAAATTGAACAAGCTAAGATTCATATGTATGTATTATTGCTTCTTTAGTATTCAAGGAGTTCTGCATTATTCATTTACAAGTAAAAAAAAATTTGGGGATTTCAGTTTTCCACAAGTGCTCCTTTTTCATCTTTCTCTGTTTATGATATGCAGATTTTATGCAACATTTTCTTCAACTCAAATATCTGCTGTTGTTCCTCATTTTGGTCTTCTGTGTTAGCTTACTTTCTTTTTCTTGCACAGGTTTGTGCCCCTGTGATTGCAAATTATTTTTTATGGTTTGACGACTATCTTTACAAAATTTTCAAAGGACTTTGTATAGTTACAATTATTCTAAATCTACTTTATGTGTTCTGTAGATTTTGAAAGTAGCAGTCTGTTACATTCTATAACTGATTTGGGGAACAGTCAGTTCTTAATTGTAACAATATTACCTGCAGGTATGTTATGCATTACAGGTATAGCCTTCTATTATTTATTTACTATTTACTATATTATTATAGTGCTTGGCACCATTACTGTTCTTGGGAACAATTTGACTTGGGCCTCTCTCTTTTTTCTTTTTTTAATTCTTTTTTTCCAGCTTTGTTGCCTCATAATTTACTTCTCTTTTTTAAATTTATTCCGAGCATCTTATATGTTTTGGACAATAACGACAACATCTGGTATATAGTTTGGTACCTATATATCTTTATATTACTTCTATCTTTATGTGCAAAAAAAAAAATACTGATTTATTCTTTTGTTAAATCTCCAGAACTGCAAAATTAAGTTTGACATTCATTTTTGTTTGATGCTTTTATTTGCTTTTTTGTACTATGAAATAGATCTCCACTTTGCTATATGTGAAGTTTCTCCTTTGTTTAATTTCATCATTTTTAATTTCTTTCAAATAGGTATGGCATCTAGAAATCAACGATCTTCAAGGATGCAATTTTTTGAACAAAACATTTTTGCAAATGGGCATGCTCATCCCGTAGAAGTTGACAATGTGAGAGTGTATGAGATTGTATCGACTGAAAGTGGAAACATAAGAGGTTTGTACAGTTACTTAATGTATTTGTTATTTCTAATTAACTGACATTCATTCATACAATCCTCCATCAACCAACTTCAATGCTTAGGAATAGAACAATTACTAAATGAAATACTAAATAAAATACTTCATATATTAATATGTGTTGTTATCAATACTCATTTCAGTATGATTAACACCTGCAAGCAAAGAGTATATGATCATGTTATAAGAATAATTGAAGAAAAAAAAAACCTGCAACTCTTTTTGTTCATGGAAGTGGAGGAACTGGAAAAACATTTTTATGGGCCACAATAATCAGTAAAATAAGATTAGAAGGAAAAATTGTGTTGGTTGTAGCTTCATCTGGCATTGCTTCGTTATTACTTTCAAATGGTAGAACTACACATTCAAGATTCAAGATTCCACTTGATATAGATAAACGACCAACATTATCAATTGACAAAAGGACTAATCTTGCCAATCTTTTGAAAAAAACAGAATTAATTATCTGGGATGAAGCACCCATGTGTAATAAACATTATTTTGAATTATTAGATTATTGTGTTAATGATATACTTTCTGACTCTGATAATATGAAAATTAATATGCCATTTGGTGGAAAACCAATTTTATTGGGCGGAGACTTCAGACAAATATTACTTGTTGTTCCAGGAAAAGGCAATGAGGCAATCATTGATGCTTCATTAAATTGTTCTTATTTGTGGCCATTATTTACAGTCTTCCATTTGACAGAAAATATGAGATTGATGAAAAATGGTTTGACTGATAATGAAAGAAAAGATGTTTCAGAATTTGCAAAATGGATATTACAAGTGGGAGAAGGTTGTATAAAATCAGTGTTTGAAACAAATGATAAAGATACATGTTGGATTGAAATACCCGAAAATTTGTTAATTAAATCTTATACAGATTCAATAGAAGCAATATTTTTGTCTACTTTATTTTGGCCACGATCTTCAACGTGCTGAGCCGAGGTAAATAGCGATCCAAAGAGGATGGAGAGTTGCGGGCGTGCCACCTCGCGGACGAGGAAAAGGTTGAGTGAGTGCGCAGGCTTGACTTCTTGATCAGGCGAGCGGAGTTCCAGGTGCCACCTCAGATGAGGAATTTTACAGCACAAGCGATCGATACTCACGGCGGGGTGAGCAGAGCAACAATAAGGAAGTTTCCGAGGGTCGGGGCGAGTTCCGGAGAGCTCTGAATGGTTCTAAGCGGCGAGGCGCTTAGAAACAGGGCTTCGAAGAGGCTTTGAAGGGATATCGGCTCTTGGGAGCGCTGAAGGTTTCGACGAGGTCGAGAGGGTTTCCAACTAGATTGAAAGTTGTTTTGTTGTTGTATTTGAGTAATTGTTGTTGATTTGTTGTAGAGAGGGCTTCTCTAAGCCGTGGAGCTTCTTTATATAGAATTACTTAGGGCCACATGCATTGGCCCAAAACATGTCAAAGACTTCTAGGAGTCTTCAACGATAAATGTGGCGTAGGCAATGTTAATCACTTGCTGGACGTGATTATCCTTTGGCGAAGTCTCCAACTGCCTACTATGTAGAGGAGTAGAACCAATCTCATGAAGATATGGATGTAGGCGATGCATGCAAATCCAATTAAGGAGTAGAGTCCTTAACCACCAATACAACCAAACTCAAGAAGATGTAGACGTAAGCCCCCCATGCAAACATGCTTAAACCAAGATAAGGATCCTTAATGAACCCCTCCCCATGCAATCATGCATGGACGTGGACGTGTGCACATGCATGATAGCCTTTAAGTAATCAAGGAATATATATTGCTTCCTTATCCATTTGAGGCATTGTAGGCGAGGTATTCTCTTGCTAGCTCAATCGATATATGTTTGTATATATACCAAGCGGAGCCCGCCTCTCCCCTTCTTTCATGCGAACTGCCTTCGCATGTAAGCATAGTTAACATATGTGATTAATGGGTAACATTCTTAACCAATGCAAACTCCTTGACATGCACGGAGCCATCCTTTAATTAACATCAAATCAGCTCGCGGCCCTTGATATTTATCTCTTAGGCGAACTCCTTCGCATACAAACTTCTTCGCATGCAACCTCGCGTCCCTTGGTCCAGCTCGCATTACTTTCTGGCGGGTCATCACTTGTAAACCCATTATTTCGAGCTCGCCGGTATGACATGGACCATAAATTTAACTAATATTCCCATAGACAATTACTGTCCAGTAAAATATTAATTTGGGTGTAAACATTGCCCCCCAGCCTCGAAGTCATGAATGTCAAGAATGACTGAAGAGGTTTATGTTCATGCTGCCCCAAAGCCACTGGTATTATTGGCTCGGTTCATATATCAAATAACTTGGACTTAAATGATGCCGTGCGCTTCGCCTGCTCCACTCAGAGAACATAGTACCATGCATACACCTCGACCAGATAATGTCCTTGACCCGTCATGGACTTGTTGACTCGCTATGGACTTGTTGACTAGATTTAAAAAATGACCTCCGCTTGAGCTCTTGGCGATGGCGAACCAACTTTTTGATATATGGAGTGACTTCGCTGCCCCCCCAGTGCGAACCAACGAGGGTCAAAAAAAAAAGACCATGTCGGCGAACGATCGCATAGCCTTAAAAAAAAAAATTTATAGGCCACAGGTGTTGGCCTAAATAATGACCAAGACGCCTCAAGAAGGGTCTAAAGTCTGAAATATGTATTTAGAACACATCTCTAATCCATATGTGTCCCCCCAGTTTTGATGTCTGTTCGACTAATAAAGGACATCAAAACTTTAGTATGCCCCCCTGTGAAGGGGTTGTAGTACCTTGAGTAGATCCCAGTGTATGAATAAAGGTACACAAAACTTATATGGATGCCCCCCAGTAAAGGAAAGCATGCTGCAAGGTCATGAAAACACATTGAAAATACACTTTGTAAATTCGCACGTATCCTGACCTGTCTGCATTCAAACCGCCATAACTCTCTCCAGGAATGACGAAATGACTAACCGTAAAATCCTCTGGAAAGTAGACATCCAGAGCTTTCCACTGATATAGGGCTCGCCTGCTGGTTCTTCCTAGATCATTCCAGGTTGATCAGCGAGGTTGATTGTCTGTATCCTGACCTGCCTGCATTCGACCTGCCATAACTCTCTCTAGGAATGGCGAAATGACGAACCGTAAATTCCTCTGGAAAGTAGACATCCAGAGATTTCCATTGATATATGGCTCGCCTGCTAGGTCATCCTGGATCATTCCAGCTGAACCGGCGAAGTTCTTCCTGGATCATTCCAGCTGAATCGGCGAGGTGGACTGTCTGGTATCCTGACCCGCCTGCATTCAATCTACCATAACTCGCTCCAGGAATGGCAAAATGACGAACCATAGAATCCTCTGGAAAGTAGACATCCAGAGCTTTCCATTGATATATGGCTCGCCTGCTGGTTCTTTCTAGATCATTCCAGGTTGATCGGCGAGTTTGACTGTCTGGTATCCTGACGTGCCTGCATTCGACTTGCCATAACTCTCTCCAGGAATGGCAAAATGACGAACCGTAAAATCCTCTGGAAAGTAGACATCCAGAGATTTCCATTGATATATGGCTCACCTGCTAGGTCATCCTAGATCATTCCAGGTTGATCGGCGAGGTGGACTGTCTGGTATCCTGACCTGCCTGCGTTCGACCTGCCATAACTCTCTCCAGGAATGGCGAAATGACAAACCGTAAAATCTTATTGAAAGTAGACATCCAGAGATTTCTGTGGATATATGGCTCGCCTGCTAGTTCTTCCTGGATCAGTCCATTTTAGTCGGCGAAGTTGACTATTTGGTAATGGATGTTGCAACTTTAAGCAACTATTGGAATTTCTTCTCTGACTTGACTTCGCTGGTAGCAATTCAAGGCATATGGAATGCCTGCGGTATTGTCTCTAGGCCTCAGGGATAGGCCTCAAATAAAGTTTAAGCCTTTTGTAGGAAAAAACATTGGCTTGCATCTCAGCAAAACTAAGGATCTCTTTTTGGTGTTTTTGCTATTTCATTTTTTTTTTTTGTATTTTCTTTTTACCAATGCACGAAAAAGAAAGAAACTGAAAGTAAACGGAAGTAAAAACTGAATGAAAAGCTAGGAGTGATGAAGAAATCATAGCTTGATTAGTGATCCCTTGTTAGGCCACGCGGGGAGGCCACCAATACTTCACTCCAAGTCTCGACGTCATCATGTTTTCAACGTGAGACTGTTGTTGATGATCATGTCCAAGCGTTGAGCAGAGTTGTCCCGCGTCAACCACTTGAAAAGTTGGGCAAAGAATTCCGTAGGGTACGTCTCGCTGCCCCCCACGCATCTTTGTTTGGTGGCCCAGCAAGATCTTCAACTGTGGCGAAGCGGATTGAATGCTGTTGAGATCTGCTTTATTGCCCACTACCATGTCGAAATGCATGGTCTTATCAGGAACAGCCATGCATTGGTCAGGAAAGAAAACCACCGGCTGGTCTCTGTTCACCTTAGCAAGAGCTTTACTGGGATTAAGCTCTTGTGGCATGTGATTTGGGGACAAACGCACCAACATATAGTTTTCATCGTACTCATCATAAGTTGGCGCCGTGTCAAAATCAAATGCAGAATCCACAGAGGTCGGTAGCTCGACCCTTTTTGCAACCACGGGCATGCATGGACTCCAAGTATATTGGAGAGTGACACTGCGGATTGGCCGAGGGATGTCACCAAACCATATGTAGTTAAACTCAATATGATCATGGTTTGGCGAAGCGGAGTGAGTCCTCTCACTGGTGATCATAAGATTGGTGAGATGGACCTTTAGAAAAGGCGGACTCTGCCAAACTTGTCGCCCCACGTGTGCATGTTGAAACAGAAACTCAAGAGGTGCGGGTCCACCTTCAGTTTGCTTGTCGTGAACTGGTAAAGAAAGCAGGTGAGCTTCGCCTTGCCCTCCATGCCGTTGACCTGTGTCCACGTATACATCCCGCATGGGGCAGTCAGTGTCTTGGCGGCTGCAGTTCGCCATCACAGGAAGTTGTGGTTCACCTCCCATGTGAACTTGCGGTTCGCCACCATCATTAGTGTTTGAACCAACTTCTTCTTCTAAGATGGACTGTTCTGTCATATCTTCATGCTCCTTTTTCTGAGGAACACTTGCTTCAACAGCCTCCCTGGCAACCGCCTGTTCGGCTTGGTGTTTGCTGATGGCTGCTGCTATCATTTCATCAAGCCTCCTTTGGAAGGCAACCATTCTTGCATCGAAGGCCGCAAAATGTTTATCAATAGCCGCAACCGCCGAATTGTCGTGCCAATCCATTATCGTATCTTGTTTTCTTTCTCTGACCCCAACGAAGGTGACGTCAGAGACCACCCTGGTTTCCCTATGGTGTCTCGCTTATGCTCCTGTCCTACTGGGCGTGCCAATGTTTTGGCCACAATCCTCAACGTGCTGAGCTGAGGTAAATAGCGATCCAAAGAGGATGGAGAGTTGCGGGCGTGCCACCTCGCGGACGAGGAAAAGGTTGAGTGAGTGCGTAGGCTTGACTTCTTGATCAGGCGAGCGGAGTTCCAGGTGCCACCTCAGATGAGGAATTTTACAGCACAAGCGATCGATACTCACGGCGGGGTGAGCAGAGCAACAATAGGGAAGTTTCCGAGGGTCGGGGCGAGTTCCGGAGAGCTCTGAAGGGTTCTAAGCGGCGAGGCGCTTAGAAACAGGGCTTCGAAGAGGCTTCGAAGGGATATCGGCTCCTGAGAGCGCTGAAGGTTTCGACGAGGTCGAGAGGGTTTCCAACTAGATTGAAAGTTGTTTTGTTGTTGTATTTGAGTAATTGTTGTTGATTTGTTGTAGAGAGGGCTTTTGTAAGCCGTGGAGCTTCTTTATATAGAATTACTTAGGGCCACATGCATTGGCCCAAAACATGTCAAAGACTTGTAGGAGTCTTCAACGATAAATGTGGCGTAGGCAATGTTAATCACTTGCTGGACGTGATTATCCTTTGGCGAAGTCTCCAACTGCCTATTATGTAGAGGAGTAGAACCAATCTCATGAAGATATGGATGTAGGCGATGCATGCAAATCCAATTAAGGAGTAGAGTCCTTAACCACCAATACAACCAAACTCAAGAAGATGTAGACGTAAGCCCCCCATGCAAACATGCTTAAACCAAGATAAGGATCCTTAATGAACCCCTCCCCATGCAATCATGCATGGACGTGGACGTGTGCACATGCATGATAGCCTTTAAGTAATCAAGGAATATATATTGTTTCCTAATCCATTTGAGGCATTGTAGGCAAGGTCTTCTATTGCTAGCTCAATCGATATATGTTTGTATATATACCAAGCGGAGCCCGCCTCTCCCCTTCTTTCATGCGAACTGCCTTCGCATGTAAGCATAGTTAACATTTGTGATTAATGGGTAACATTCTTAACCAATGCAAATTCCTTGACATGCACGGAGCCATCCTTTAATTAACATCAAATCAGCTCGCGGCCCTTGATATTTATCTCTTAGGCGAACTCCTTTGCATACAAACTTCTTCGCATGCAACCTCGCGTCCCTTGGTCCAGCTCGTATTACTTTCTGGCGGGTCATCACTTGTAAACCCATTATTTCGGGCTCGCCGGTATCACGTGGACCATAAATTTAACTAATATTCCCATAGACAATTACTGTCCAGTAAAATATTAATTTGGGTGTAAACATACTTATCCTAATTTTAATACTATTTACAATAATACTAACTATTTAAGTGAACATGCTATTGTTACTCCACGAAATGCAACAGTGTACGATATAAATAACTATGCGATAGACTTATTACCAGGTGAAAAAAACTACTTATCTTAGTTCTGACACAATTTCTCATAATTCCGGTAATAATGAAAATATAGATATTTTATATCCTACAGAATTTCTAAACCAACTTGAGTTTAGTGGATTACCAACACATCAACTAATTTTAAAAGTCAGTATGCCAATAATGTTGTTAAGAAATATAGATCAAATATGTGGTTTATGCAATGCCACTAGATTAATAATAACAAAGTTATTTGAGAGACTAATAGAAGCAGAAATATTAACATGAAATAATATTGGACATAAAGTTTTCATACCAAGATAATATGGACAGTACAATACATTAAAATGTAGAAGTTAGAATGAACCTTATACCTTACTTCCTAACCTATATCGAAGAGAGCCTTCAGTCCTCTCATGTACAAAGGGGTCTCTCCAACCTTAGAATATATAGAGTTTCCCAAATTGAACCACATTGGATCACTTGTGTGACTAATGTTTATAATGATCGTTTCCTCTATTAGAGACATCTAAAAGCAGAAATCATCTCTACAAATCAAACCAGTATCAAGTAATGGTATCTGACTCAACTTAGGCCTTTAAAGAATTAATTTTAAATGTGAAGCAGCTATCAGAATTCAGAAATTAACTCATGACCTGCATTTGATGTATGAGCAGCCATTTTTCCTTCTGCGCAAGGTTCCTCGACATGATATCTTCCCTTCCCCTCTCATCTTCATTCAACTTTTGAAACTCCACAGTCGATCTTAGAGTGCCAAGGAACCTTACACTGTGCACAGCACACTTTCTACAATATGGACACTTTGATTTCTGTATAACCTTATTACCATCATCAATCAACATAGCTGAGCAATCCTTGAAGGGGCAGTAGAAGGCTTTCAAAGTCTCAGATCCAGTGATCAGATTTTCAATCAGAGCTTTTCCCCACCGATCAAACACATCATTTGGGAGGATTGGACGACAGTACTCGGGGTCCAACACTCCCTGGCAGCCTGATTCAGGGCACTCAATGGATGTCACATTCTCTTGGAGCTTGGACACTACAAAATTAACAATGCATTGCTGATAGTAGAAATGGCTGCAACCCTTGACACTAAATGACTCTTCGAGACCAACTGCCTCAACACAGAATTCACATATGAAAGTACAAGCATTATAAATTTCAAAATTAGCAGATTGCTCGTTTTGATTCCATTAAGGCATGAACCCACAAATCAAAGACTTTGTTTGGAAGAATTGGACGACAGTGCTCAAGATCCAACACTCCCCTGCAGCCTGGTTCAGGGCAGTCAATAAAGGTCACATTCTCCTGGAGCTTGGATGATATGAAACCAACAATGCATTGGCGACAGTAAATATGATTGCAACCCTTTATGTCAAATGAGTCTTCCAGATGAAGAACTGCTTCCCCACATATATCATTGCTTCCCCACATATATCACATGTAAAAGAAATAGCATCATTGCTGTCAGGATTTGAAGATTGCCCATGTTGATCCAATAAAAATACCCAGCTATCAAAGATGCTATCTGGGAGAATAGTGCGACAGTACTCAGGGTTTAAGATTCCTCTGCAGCCACTTTCTGGGCACACAATGAATGTAACATTGTCTTGGAGCTTGGACACTACAAAATTCACAATGCAGTGCCGACAATAAAAATGTTTGCAACCCATGACATCAAATGAGTATTCCAGATGACTTGGCGTAATACACATATCACATATAAAAGTACTACTTGGCTCATCAGTACTAGTAACACTCTGAAATGAACCAGTACTAGTACTATTACTTTTACGATTAGAAGATTCCCCATTATCATCAAATAAGGCATGAATCCACCTAGCAAAGATGTCATTAGGAAGGATTGGACGACAGTACCCAGGGGTTAATACTCCCATGCATCCCGGCTCAGGGCATCCAATGGATGTGACATTGTTTTGGATATTGGACTCTACAAATTTAACAAGGCATTGCCTGCAGTAAAGATGGTCGCATCCCTTGACATAGAATGAGTCTTCCAGGAAAAGTTTTTCAAAACAGATACCACATCCCAAAGGACTTCTTGAATGACTACTAGTACTAGTACTGTTCATCAATGAATTAGTACTGGTACTCATCAATGAGTTTGTGCTAGCATTACTGCTTTCATTATTAGAACACTCTGCATTCTGGTTCTCACACAATATTGGTGCATCTGAGCTAGCAACATCATCATGTTTGTTCTCAAAGATGTCAGCCATACCCGAGATACTATGTTCTACAGACAACTCTTTTTCTGTCTTCCCCGAGCTGATGAGCAGCTTACCCAGTTGGTTGCCAATTTTCTTCATCTTCTTCAGCGGTTCAAAACTTTTCATCCTCTTATGAGAACTCATCATGAACTATCAATTCCTTCGCGTGTCGATACCAAAATTTATAAGAACAATGAAACTAAAAACTTATAATACACCTACAAAACATGAAAGACAAAAAAGAAGCAAGAGAGATCAGTGAGATGAGTTCATGCATTCTCATTTCTCACTAACCCCAACAAGGCTCCTAGTCAGGTAGAATTGGAGAATCACTCACTAATTTCCTTAATTGGCCAGTTTCTACATTGCCCAATTTCCTCTTACCGCAACAATGAATATTCATCAATAGCATAGGCCTTAGGGTTTATGCTACCCATAAGTTGCTCACCCATTAACAAACCTTCTTTTATGCTAGGGACTAGACTTAACAGTTAAGACTACAAAATTTTCATTTTCTTATTATAAACCATAAACCCCAATACAAAATCACAAGAGATGAATATTAAAACTTGCCTCCTAGTTCATTTCAAATGGGTACAAAGAATTAAGGAGAAGAGAGCAATGGCGGTACCTAGTTTTCCAATTCGAGCTGTTAGATTGAGAAAGCGACTCGTGAAATTCGCTGCTGCTTGATACTCCAACCACGGGTTTAAGTACATGGAATGCTTCATGATGATGATCATCGATCAGCTAAGCACAAACAGGGAAACTCTGCTTAGTTGTAGACTTGTATTAGCATTGAAACTACAGTCTTCCTCTTTTGGGGGTCCTGGTATACGAAAGAGTCGGTTTTGCTTTAAGTAACCATTAAAACCCAAATCGTAAGAAAAGCAAGAAGCTTTTTTTCGAAAAGAGGGAAGAAGAAGTTTGAGAGTGATCGGAATCGTTCATAACCTTTTATTTTAGAAAAATAATTTTTTTTTAAACGACATCGTTTAGGTGCGTATTAAAACACAAGATAAATAGTTGTCTATCCCATAGATGCATCGCAGTGGGATATTTATAAACCATCGCACAGATCGCTGCCCTATTCGGATATTTATTCTTATTTGGGTAGATCTTATAGTATTTATACTTTTTGTATTGTGCAGGCAATGAGGCAAACCTTTCATTCAGGTCTTACACGATTGGTGTGTGCATGTTCATCTTGTTACTAGTTGATGTTGAGTTGCAAAACTTGTAGGGTTTGAGGTTTCACTTTCAATCTTTATTACTCAATCTTAACATTTAAGGAGACTGAATTGAATTTAATCCATCACTTATAATTACTTATGATTTACTTTTATTATTATTTTAATTCTTGCATGAAAACGAAAGAAAGCAGAAGAGATAGAGAGAAAGTATAGGATCAAAGAAAATACGATCACTTTAGTGATCTTGTTAATTTATGAAAACCGACCATTTTTAAGTGTCGAGAATGATGTTTGTTGTCGCATAGCTTCAAGTATCCTAAATTCAAGTGTTATGAATTTCCAAGTTAATGAGTCATAAGATTATTGTGAAGGCTCAACGGTGAGATTCCACATCAATTTGAAACCGTACCCCAACTCTTCACCTATCCCACCCTCAGGCCACACTAAAAAACGATTACTTTTTTCTTAATGAATCATGTATAATTATTTCATGTTACATAAGAAATGACGTAGCCGGATACAAAAAGAAATACCCGATACATTTTATGAGCTAGTGAACTTGGATCTTCACCAATAGAACCCGAGATCATCTACATGATCTGGTCAGACAAGGATGGAAGTCGCCGGAAAAAGTTGGTGGAAATTGATGGCATATCGTGACGGAACCTAGGGTGGCGCAAGTAATAGAACCCTGACCCCAACACAAAAACCTTGAACGGCACCACGTAAAACACCAAAGACGCCAAGAAACAGAACACCACAAAGATTCCGGTTGCCCTGGGATCCCTCCAATTAAACAAGGCCTCCACACGCTCTCCTTGGGCCGCTACGTCGCCCAACAAATTTTGGGCCCGCCCACCTAAAGCCCGCAGTCGATCGTATCGTATTCGAATTGTGTCCGCAGGTCTTGTAGAGGGGAACCCATCAAGCTCTTCGTCCAACTCATCAGTGCTCACGGAGTCAACATAAGAGATCAGAGGGTCCATATTAGCCGGCACTCTATGACGATACCACAATCTCACCAATAAGATGAGGAAGACGTACATGAATACGGTCGGAAGTATCAAATGCGGGCATAGCACCACAGCCACAAGCAGCGCGTGCATCAACACCGTCGTGGGCGTATGCCGCCACGTGCGAATCCCATCCATCCACCGCGCCAGTGTCGCCACACGTGACAAACACGCCACCACCCGAAACCAGTTGGCCTTACTTCTCCTCATGCTCCACACGTGTGTATCCGAGTCGAGCATGAACTGAACCACTTCCTGACCCAGCGGTGGCTCCGACCTCCCCAGCCTTGCCGTCACAATCTTCATAGCTGTATGTCGTAGAATGTCTTGTTGGGCCGGGCCCATTGGGCGCACATAATGCATCCTCGGAAGCATTGGGGTGTTGTAGGCTTGGACCACACTCAGCCACGACGAGCATGAAAACCTAACGGCTATCTCTATCTCCCCCATTTTCCTAGCCCCACCGGGAAGCAACACAGTAAGAGAATACGAGTTCATGTAAACACGATTCATATCAAGAGTGGATAGCCGTACCCGTATCTTTCCAATCCGAATGTCTTTCTCGGGTTCGGGTTGTCTGTACCTTCCATTATCGAAGACGCCGATAGTGAGAACAGTGCATGGATCGTACACATCCCAAGTGTACTGCTCGTTCCACCGCGGGTTGAACCGGTCCAGAATCGTCCGGGTTCGGACCCATTTCGGCCCATATTTGGCAACCACATAAGTATCAGTGGACCCACGCATCCCATTTTTGACCTTGACCGGAAGCAGATTGGTGGCCCCGCGAATTCCGACTTCAAGTAAGCCGATGGGAGGTTTCGCCAGCTGCTTTGCCGCAGCTCTGACGTCACTGGTCACGTGAGCAGCCTCGTCCAGCACGTGATAGCCTCCTTCTAAACAAACCCGCAGGTGTATCCTGCCGGCATAAGGACGCGCCTCATCACCAATCAAGTTGAACCATCTGGACTTGGGCTCCGCACGGTCGTCTGTTCTCTTCTCAACGCTTGGCACGTGCAGCTTGGTGTGCCCCACAGATTGACCGTTGCTTATATCTTCAACGGTCACAGTCATGTACGGCTCAAACGGCTCGGCTGCAACAAAAACCAAATCTTCGTTCCAGGTGGGATTGGATGAGCTCGACAAGGTGGACCCCACAGAGGTCCTACTCGTTTTGAAAAGCTGGGCCCCGAAATGAGCCTTCACGTAAAGTTCGGGATTCCGAACCTTCTTGCTAGCCTCGGATCCCGATCCTAGCTGGAGATCTTGGCTTTGGATGACCGTTACTCTCAAGTACCATAGCTTCGGAGACAAATAAACCTTTGCTCGGGTCTCCGGTATCAACCCGCCGGAATCCGACTGCCAAGCTTCTTGGAATGCTTCGTCGGCCTGAGTGCCGATCCAGACACTGAGCATGACGTCATTTCCCGGAGACTTTTCAGAGTCGAGAGTGTACCACTGTGGAGCTAGAGGACTGTCCGGAGGAACTCGCTTGGGCACCTCCTGCAAATCGAAAGACACCATTCCGAGACTAGTCTCAGCACGAGTGGGAGCTTCTTCTCCTTCTTTCTTGATCTCCTCTTCGGCCCACACAGACACTTCTAAAGAGGTGGAATTCAGACCTTCTTTGTCGAACGCAAAGACTTGGTCCCAATCTTTGTTGCTGCTTTGGGTCTTGGTTTTGATGCTGTGCGTACCAATTACAAGCTTGGCGTAAAGAGATGCCGATGGATTTGTAGTAGCGTCTGCTCTTTTGGCTTTGACAACTTTCACGAAAAGAAACGGCATCCTGTCGACCAGATCGTACGCGCTCCGATTTCTATCCCGGGCCAATGGTTGAAGATCCATCTCCACATCCGTTGACCTCTCTACAACCTTGTGTTGATGATTTGATTTCTCAGAGTAAGCAATCGGCGGGTTCTCAACCTCCGGCGGCGGAGCAGCAACCGCTGAAGTAGCTTCATCTGTTTTTGGGGCAGATTCCGGTGCTACTGTGGGCTTGTCCTCTGCTGGTTTGTTAGCCTCCTCCTTCGGTTTGTCTTCTTCTGCTGGTTTGATCTCCTGCTCCTCTTCTTGCTTGTTTTCCTCCTCCTTCGGCTTTTCCGGCGGCTTCTCCTCCGCTGCTGGTTTCTTGTCATCCGCCGCCGCAGCAGCTGGTGGGTCTTCATCGATGTAGTAAATCTTCAATCCCAACTCGCCTTTGATCTGAGAAAACACGCTCCTTTTCTCCAAGGGGAAGTAAACAAGTGTGTTCTCCGGCTCTGCTTTCACAAAGGTAGAGCCCGGGATCTTGACTTTGCCAAGAAAAGTGCTTCTTTTCCCACTGTTCTTCTTGTCGTTGTAGATGTTGATTTCGAGTATCTGGGAGCCCATGGACTCAATGTCATGGACTAGAAACTCGAGCTTTTCGTCCCATTCCGGGTTGAGATCTCTCTGTTTGGTCTTGGTTCGCCGTCTCTGCCCGTCGAAGTCCACCATGGCATAAGCACTCGCCGTTCCTTGACCATCTTTCGGCATTAAGTTCATGGCGTTGCAGACTTCAACGATCAGCTTACGACCAGAGGTTTCTGCCATTTCCAACGGTACTCAGAAATTGGTGGAAGAGAATTACAGAGAGACAGAGTGAGCTGATTTGATTTGAGTGGTATACTGTTGTTTATGGAAAAGGAAGGGGCCAGGTTTAAAACGAAAAGAGGGGAGTGGGGGAGCGTGGACACGTCAGAAAGGCACCACGTTTTGGCTGAGCGCCGTGCCTGGTGCTGAGCTACTGACTCTACAGTGGGTTTGGTAACATTAAGCATCTAATTTTGGAACTTGAAATTTGATCTAGATGGGTTTTTCTTTTTTATTAGTATTCTTCTTTAGCAGCATAGATGAGTGGAGAGACGTTGCAGCAGCCTTCTGCAAAAATGAACGTTGCTTTGTAATTGTTTTCCATATTCCTTTATTTGGAGATTTGGAGAATCAAGTTCTTTTTATTTATTTATTATTGTGTTCAGGTTTTACTTTTAACTGGGTTGTCGCTTCTTTGCTTTCAGGTTTTACCATGCATATATACGACAACTGCATATATGATCCATCCATGCATTTCCGGCTAGTTGTCTAGCTCCTTCATTGTTCTTGCAGATTGCGTATACTGTTGTTTCATGACGTTGAGACTGTTGCACTCTTTTACAGCATGATGAGCTAAAGCCTCTCAATAAAAGTTCGATTGGGTCTCTTAGTGAACTTGGAAATTTAAAGGTAAATATATATATATATATATATATATATATATATATATATATATATATATATACGGACAGGATCAGAAGAGGACGTCCGCAAAGCCGTAAAAGTGCGGACGTCCCTGCTTTTGCAGCGATCAAGCGCCGGCGATGGCCTTTCTCTTCCCGGACGGACACTAGACGTCGATCGTGAGCTTCCTCTTGCCGGCGGACTCGCCGAATATCAGTTTGCAGCCGAGATTGATGTTGTCTGAAGTTTTGGGTGGAGGTTGCTGCCCAGACCTTCAACTCCGATCTCCATGGCCTTCATCTTCACGTTAAACAGGTCCGGGATGCCTCTGGTGTCCGTCCGGCAATAGAAGGGACGTCGTCGGCGCTTGATCGCTGCAAAAGCAGGGACGTCCGCACTTTTACGGGTTTGCGGACGTCCGTCTGTGATCCCGACTGTATATATATATATATATAACTATAGATCGAAATGTTGTTATCCACTCCGATAAATTCAAGAATCTTGGTTTGGTTTTTTTTAGAGAAATATCAAGAATTTCATTTAACGGAAAAACAATATTACAATCATGAGAGATATCGGTGGTAGAAATAAATACTTCACTCATCTTCCTACCCGTAAACACCAGTGATTACAGTAGCTAAAAACCGATATGAATTCACCCGTAACCTAACATATATATTCTAAAAGTATCGATATATCCTTACAGTCAACAGGGTCGGCCTTGTGCTTGTTGAGGCCCTAGATGCAAAAAATATAAATTAATTTTTATGATAATTTTCATTAACCAATTAATTAAAATTCAAGAGTCAAACATTCATAATGAAAGGAACCTAATCATTTTTTTGTTAATAAGTTTATTAGGTATCAAATTGAACTCACAAAATGGAAAGAAGTATATGCAAATACAGATAAAATTAATCTGATAATTAAAGTTTATTTATTTATTTATGGATTAAATACAGTTTGACCCTCTAAACTTTAGGGCTAAAATTAGTTTGGTCTCTGACTTTTTGTTTTAATTATGTTAGTCCTTGTACTCTCAAACATTATCAACTAAGTCCAAAATTTTGATATGGCTCTAAATATAGTATCATTTGCTGACTTAAAACTGACATGAGAATCCACATTTGAATTTTTAACCTACAAATAGGGCAAATAAACATTCTAACGATGAAAAAACGTCGTTTTTCAAGGACTAAACTCACTTTTTTTTGCACTAAAATTCAAATTTTGGACTTAGATGATGTCATTTGACAGTACAACAGGAAGGCTAGGGTGAGTTGATGCATACCTAATTCGATTCACGCTTTATGAGAGATTCAATTTCAGTCATATCTCATTTTTTGTTTTCTTTCCAATATTTATTTATAATCAATTATAATGAAAAATGAAACCAACTCACATTCTGTACCATGATTGCCTGCTATACAAGGGGAATGCTAGGGTGAGTTGATGCATAGTATGCATCAAATATTTTAAAATAATATATAAAAATGAACAACCTGTTGTACAAATAAACAAGTCATCAAGTAATATTGTGACATGTGTAAAAAAATTACAATTTTAAAGACCTTTTAATTATGTTATACATGAATTGTTCAAAACTTTATCATGAGGGTTGTAAATGTTGTAATTACTTGGTTTACCACTGTAATTACCACTAAATACGTTAAATGTGGTATTTGTAGTAAAGATATCATGAATGATATAATTTACTTAAAAAAGGACCATAATTACATTAAAAAAAACTATTTTACAATATTAACGACTTTAAATAATTTAGGCCCGATTATTAATATTTACAATATTCGTTGTTACTAGAGATAAAATTATCATTATTTTCGTAAAAATGATCGTATTCCAAGTAATATCTATATTTACCAATTATACCTTAGTCGTTGTAATTTATAGTAAAACACGTTGTATTATAAGTAATTATCTCAATCATAACAAAATTTACATAAAATAAGGTATTAATTACTAGATAAAAGACTTTATTACACAAACAACTTATTTACCATATGTACATCAGTTTTACCACTATTACGACAATTTATTGTTAGAATTGTACAATAGTTCTCGAACTTGTAATTGAAAAAATTACTACAAATACAAGCCTGATTACTATTTTTTCAACAATTCGTCGACTTATGAATCAAATTGTTCTCATACAAAGAACTACCATGATTACTACTTTCACCTCAATTTTTAAATGACATAATTTACAATATAAACATCATCATTACATCATAAGGTCTCAACGATGATTTACTCAAATTAATAACATTTTACTTGTATAACTTCACATCTTGTACTTTATTGGTATACATATTTGTCTAATCTTTGTTTTTTTTCTTTTCTTTAAAGAAAATAAATTTGTCTTGCCATCCCCGATGCCTTATCTCTCTACAACTCATCTTCCCCAATTCTATCGAAGGAAAAAACTCATCTCCCCAATTTTCTTTACTTATCCTTTGCAAATTTAACCCCTAAAGCTTCAATTTTCTCCTCCTTGGCCAAATGACTCCAGCCGCGCGTCTTTCTCCAATCCCCAGCTTCGAATCTTGAGGTGAAACTGACCCACCCCGCCACCAAAAACATCATTGCCTGAGCTCAACTCATCATCTCTACCACCGTCGTCGCCATGGTTATCCTCAGCAAATTCAACAACACTGGTGCAAGGATCATTCGGCAATCATAACATACTCAACCGAGGGGAACCATAAGTTATGTATATTCATAAGTTCCAGTAATTTATGCCCATGGTTCTTAAAGGATGTGTCACTCTACTAGATTTACATTGCCTGGAAATATGGAATACACATCTCAATTTCTTCTAAAGCACATGGTGCCACAAACTCTCCAGACTCATACAATTAAATTTAGTGTAGCAAAGACGTAAAACCATGGTTACTAGATGATGCATATTCTCCACTTGTGTTCACTACATTGTAGACATACCAACGGTTTTCAACATAATTCAGAAACGTAACAAGCGCTAAACCAATCCTCAAAATAGTATGTCAATGAACCTGAACATAGAAATAATACATAATGAAAGTACCAAAGCCAATAAATTACCTAGTATTGATAATTGTAGGGAAAAAAATTGTCATATCTAAAACTAGCTCTAAAAATTGTCATCTTTTGCCTGCGAACTCTTTTCTTGTTTTTCATGTGCTCAGTATCTCTTTGTCCCTAAGCAAAACAAACTAACCTCAATGAAGTGACTTTTTCTGGTGTGATTGTACTCAGTCTCTTGTAGTTCTTTCTCTAACACCAAAACCCATGATCTTTGCATAAGCATAGTAAAAAGACTCAGCTTCCTCTATAATCTTAAACTTCTGCCATTTAATGTCTTATATGTAGACAACTTATCATATTGAACTCTCTTGTATTCCATCTCATTACTATCACTTTGTTTAAAAGCTGAAGGTTTGCGCGGTACATCCATGCCTGTCAAAGAAAATGAAAACAAAAATATATTAAGCACCTTTAAAACTTAATAAGACACGAGCACAGACTAAGCATCGAGTAGACTCTTGTACTAAAAGCTGCATAAATAAACGGGCTTCTTCATCGATCTATTTATAACAACTGGGTGGGGTAGGAGGACGGTGCATTAAGATAGTTAAACTACTATGTTCCTTTCAAGTTTAAGATCATGATAGATAAGTCCAAATGTACCCTACTAGAAAACTTTAGAGGATGCAATAAGAAACTTAACGTGGTAGAGATTAGTGGGTCGGATTGAATCACGCCCAACAATCGTAAATAAGTGACCTAACCTGTTGGGCTTGAAAGTATTTCATGTGTACTTTGTAATGTGAAGGTAAAATTACTAGTCATCACTTCATTGTACAATGCAATGTGAAGGTAGGAAGTACAATAGTGAGATGTTATGATTTCCAATTTTGTCAAAAATGTTGGAAGAGAGGACTCAGCTTAAAACAAGAAACTATAAGTTAATACGTTTGTACATTTCACACTTTCAAATTCATTAAAAAAAGGATTCTTATTTCAAAATATGGATAAAACCTAGTACCATTTGATCTAGTTTGTATGGTATATCCATTGTAAGTGTTCAACTCACGATAAATTAGTTACATTTAAGTTGTTTATTGGATCACATAAAACATAGCTTTATCAAGTCATAAACTCAGGCCCACATCAGGCCCATACCTATACTGATAAGGGCACCTGACCTTGGCCACCCTGTCTTCGACACCACCACTACATCCGGCCGTCAGCTCTGCCTCCATTGCAGAACCACCATCACCACCAAGTCCACCAAACCACAGTCAATCATGGACCTCACTGCCTCACAGCAACCAGACTTGCCCTGCTCAACCATCGACAAAACTCACCCAAAGCCGACGCCTTCACAGGGTCGGACCTGCCGAGCGCCACCACTTCCTTACACGAAATATTTTGTGCAAAGCCCTATGATCTTCTGCTTCAGACGACGTCGCCGCACTCGATCGATCCGAGGCAGGGAAAGATCAAGATCCTTTAAGGGGCCGGAGAGGGTTGTTGTCACGCCCCAAACCTTAATTACTAGCATGGTGGTAATAAGAGTTTTTACTGTTTTCGTCACTAAGTGTGTAATTTAATTAGTTCCCAGAGGGTGTTGAGGGACTAATATTTTGAAGGAATTATTCGTAGGAGAAAATTTTATGACGGTAAAAATAGTAATTTTTGCTAGTAAAAGGTAATTTTATTGGGATATTATTTTGGGGTGTTGAAATTGTTAGTGCGTAATTTTTTGGTTGGCTTTAAGTTTTGGACCGGGTGGGGAGCAGCCCTAGCCTAAATTCCTTATCTTCTTTTTTCTCCTTTCTTTTTCTTCTTCCTTCCTCCCGAGCCCCCGAGCTCTCTCTCTCTCGCCGGAAACAGCAGCCACCAGCTGCCGCCGTCCAGCCAACCACCAGCCGCCACTCCAGCCCAGATCAGACCCCCGTCACCTCCTCTCTCTCCCCGGCCTAGTATCCTAGCCGGTAGTGCCACCGGAGAAGAGAAAAGCCGCCGGAAACGCCGACTGCCCCCTTCGCCGGAGATCCGTCCTCCAGCCACCATAGGCCGAGATTGTTGGCTCAACTCGTAGCTCTCGTCAAGGTGAGTATTCCCTCAAAAGGAATCGGTCTACTTCGATCTCGTTAGGGTAGTTTGTATAATTGGAAGTTTTAGGGATTTTTGTGTGTTTGTGTTCGATTGAGATGTTTAGGCTTAGAATTGGAGTTTGTGGTGGTTAGGAATGTTGTAGAGGAGGTTGAGAGGAAGATGCTGTCAAATTTTGGTGAGCATCAGAGGTCGCCAGAGTTGGTCGCCGGCCGCCGCTGCCGGCGGAGCCGCCGCCGAGAAAATGTTTTTGGTGGAGAAAAATGTGAGGAGTTTAATGGAATAAGTTTTAGAATTTTTGGAGGAGTTTTGGATAGGTTTGAGATTTGTTGAAATTTAGTATTTTTGGCTGATTATTAATTTATAATCCGGCCATTAGATTTTATTTGGTGGAAGGTGATTTTGAGGATGTCGGTAAAATTTGTGGAGTTTTGACATTGACAGTGGATTTAAGATTTTGGAGTGTCAGGCTCGGTTGAGCGTGAAGCATATTTAATTATGCATGTTTTGTCGGTGTTTTATTTTAAGGAATTAATTATGTTCGGAACAGGACGCGAGGAGGCTCGAGCAAAGGAGACCTCCGACTGACGTCAGACTTAGGCCTAAGTTGTGAGTGGATTTTTTGTTTTATATAATGTGTTTGAATTGTTTATTGTTGAGTAATTTCCTTTGTCGCCACATAGCCACAGTCCCCAATCAAGCGCGGACTGACTGGCCACTTCGCGACAATCCCCAATCAAGCGCAGACTGCCTCACCACATAGCCACAGTCCCCAACCAAGCGCAGACTGACTGGCCACCTCGCGACAGTCCCCACCCAAGCGCGGACTGACTCGTCAGAGCAACATTAAACTTTTCTTCTTACCAACAGGTTTCCGAAACATCACCCCCATCACCTCGCGACTCTCGCGTGGGGACTTGGGGACTCGGCACCATGCCTCCTGCACCCAGGTAAAACCTATCATCGGCATCTCTAGAATAACTCCTCACCCAAGAACTCTCTCGGACTGGGGACTTTGGGACTTGTTAGTACATAGCCAAAATACTTGGCTAAGCCGATAATACGGTACAATTACCCGGTCGAGATAGCCCTGGTGGGCCCTTCACAGACATCCAAAGAAGGAATGGCCGGTAGCAAACCGCTTGCCAAAGTCACTCTAGCGGTAAAACACCCCCAAAAGGGGAGACACTCCAAAGGAGGGCAAAGAGTCTCACATTGGAGACTAAGGAAAAGGTACCCATACTTGCCTTATAAAACAAGCTCAAGGTACACACATCTATACACACATATATTCTCTCCCACTTTCATTCCTCTACTCGTACAAGTGCTTAAAGCCAACTTAAGCATCGGAGAGTCGAAGACTGGGCCACCCTAGTCCCGACTCCGTGACATTGTCATTTGTGCAGGTACCGAGTGAAAGCCCCTCAAGAATTCTACTTCGTTCCGCCCCGCTCGCCACTTCCCGGCTTGGGACGTAACAGGTAGAAACATTGACTATGGGGGCCATCAGAAAGGGTACAAGTGCTATCATCCACCTACTAAGAAGTATTATGTCACTATGGATGTTACTTTCTTTGAGGATATGGGCTATTACATCTCTTCTGATACTGCTCTTCAGGGAGAGCACTCATATTTTGAAGAGCTGTATCATGGAGAGGGGGAGACAGGTCATTCAGTTGAGGTTACCAATACATCAGAGGTTCAAGGACTAGAAGATGACAGACAGGCACCACCAGATGATTCTGGTATAATTGCTCCAGAGATTTAAGAGCCAGACGCCGAAAGCGTTCCTGCTGAAAACGTTACTGCCCCTCCTTCCTTGCCTTATGTTACTAATACCCCTGACTCATGTCTCCCTGGTACAGAAGATCTTCCATCTGAGGTTAGCAATTCTATTGGGGTTAATACTAGTGATGCTAATAGTAGACAATATGTGTTACCAAATAGGTCTACTCGGGGTAAACCAACAAAAAAGTATGAACCTACCCTTCAAGCCAAAGCTAAGTATCTTGTGACAAATTTTATGTCTACCAAGAGATTGTGTAAGTCATATGAATCATTTGTGAATCAAATATCTGCTGTATCAGTACCTAACAAAGTGCAGGATGCATTGGGAGATCCAAAATGGAGGAAAGCAATAGATGAGGAGATGGAAGCATTACAGAAGAACAATACTTGGGAGCTTGTATCTCCACCACATGGAAAGAAGGTTATGGGATGTCACTGGGTGTTTACAGTGAAGCATAATCCAGATGAGTCAGTGAGTCGATATAAAACACTTCTGATAGCAAAGGGATTCACCCAGACATATGGCATTAACTATGATGAGACATTTGCACCAGTTGCAAAGATTAACATTATTCGGGTATTGCTCTCTCTTGCTACTAAATTAAACTGGCCTCTTAAACAGTTTGATGTCAAGAATGCTTTTATTCATGGCAAACTTATAAAGGAAGTGTATATGGATCTTCCACCTGGATATAAAACTGCTCATTCAGGTAACTTTGTGTACAGATTGAGAAAATCTGTGTATAGTCTTAAACAATAACCTCGTGCTTGGTTTGGAAGGTTTCACAGTTCATGAGGAAGATTGGTTATAAGCAGAGTAACTCAGACCACACATTGTTTCTCAGACATCAACAAGGGAAGCTAACAGTTCTAATCATATATGTTGATGATATGGTTGTTGCTGGTAATGATACTGTTGAGATGGATAGATTGCAAAAACAGCTAGCCACAGAGTTTGAGATGAAGGACCTAGGTACACTCAAGTACTTCTTGGGCATTGAGGTAGCCAGGGGGAGTGAAGGCATCTATCTGTGTCAGAGAAAGTATATACTTGATCTATTAACAGAGACATGTATGTTGGATTGTACTCCAATTGATACTCCTATCAAACAAAATCATCGATTAGCAGAGTATCCTGATCAGGTACCTACCGACAAACCTCGATATCAGAGGTTAGTTGGACGTCTGATTTATTTAGCACACACCAGACCTGATGTTGCATACGCAGTAAGTGTGGTGAGCCAGTTCATGCATAATCCCAGTGTAGATCACATGGATGCTGTTGTAAGGATTTTGAGGTACCTGAAGTCCGCTCCAGGGAGAGGAGTAATGTTTTCTAGGCACAACAATATTCTTGATGTATGTGGTTTTACAGATGCAGATTGGGCTAGAAATATTACAGACCGGAGGTCTACATCAGGATACTTTACCTTTGTGGGAGGTAATCTTGTTACTTGGAAGAGTAAGAAGTAAAAGGTTGTGGCTCGGTCTAGTGCTGAAGTAGAATACAGAGGTATGGCTCATGGAGTGTGCGAGTTGTTGTGGCTGAGGAATGTGTTACGAGATTTGAGTGTTAAACCCAAGTGTGCTATTCAGCTGTATTGTGACAACAAGGCAGCTATCGATATCTCACAGAATCTTGTGCAACATGATCGTGCTAAGCATGTGGAAGTTGATCGTCACTTTATAAAGGAGAAGCTAGATGCGAAAATCATTAGCTTTCCTTTTATTCCTACAGAAGAACAACTTGCAGATATACTCACAAAAGAAGTTTCTAAGAATGCATTTTATGACTTACTTAGCAAGTTGGGCATGGTTGATGTATATGCGCCAACTTGAGGGAGAGTGTTAGCGTGAGTCATAAAGTCAGTTTAGGAATGTAAATTAATTTGTTATTACTTTCTTATTCTTTATGTGTAGTACATGTAGTACATAGTACGTAGGGTTTGTACATCTTATATCTTTATATATAACCTCTTCTGTGAGATGAATAAAATATCAGAAAATTTATTCTTCAAACCTCGTTATATTTGACTATCTTCAGGATCATCATAAAATTTGTAGTCGATAGCTGAAGCCAGAGTATGTTCCACATGTACTTTTCTACTCGTATGGATGATCTTACCCACTTCTTTGCCAATTTTCTTCATACCCTTTAGTGTTTCTAGAGTTTTCACGCTCTTCAGAAAACTCATTCTTGAAGCGAAAGACTAGAACAACAATGAATTCCAGTAAAACTTTGAAAAGAAACGAGAGAGGCTTGTGATTGAGGCTAGTCTAGTGTCGTAGTGACCTTTATAAACAGAAGTGTTACGTTTATTCCCACCAAGACAAGGATTAATCATCAATTTCCCTTAACTAAAGTAATATGCCTATCAGCAATCCCTTTCTAAATTGGAAAGGAGTTACTTGCTTCCTAATTGTTCCAGGACAAACTAGGCAAAACCTATAATATATTAGGTGAAAAAGACAAGACGATGTACTAGAACAAATAGGTGAAAAAGGAAGAGGTTGTCCTCGAACAATTAGGAACAATGCAATCTATTATTAGCTATATATTATCAATTGTCTGTCAGCAATAATAACCAATGAACCATCTCGTGCACCATACATACATGATTCAACTAAAACTATTGAGTATTGTCAATGATAGGATTCACCAGGTTGTTGGTATATTGCTTCCTGCTGTTATTATGTAGTAGAGTATTTGGATGACGGTAGCAGTGATCGCAAGGGAAAAAAATGATGAGTATATATAGGATTTGGAATGGAAAACTTGGATCTATATTGAGACTACTACTGCACACACAGACACAGACACACTCACACAAACATGTAATGTTCATAGATCTCAGTTAAGGTGACTATGTTTAGTATGTTCCATTTGCAGTGGTTCAGTAGTACTCTTGTGGTGTTCAATCATAAAGAAAGGATAACAACTAGGTTGCCCTACTACTCTCTATTCTGTAATCAGCCTGTGTAATGCAAGAAGACGGTTTCATGAGAAAAATTAGGTAATTCTTGAAAACAAAACCAAGTTAAACGACCTTGATTAATGCTGTTTGAGTGTTTACATTTGTCACGAAAACAACAAAAGAAAAACCATTTTTGAATAACATACCAATCATTCCTAAACAAAGAGTTTTACTGTTTACAACTTGGACAATGATATGTATGAGTACCATCAACGGAAGCTGCTATCCCACAGCTGTAACAGAAAGCATGCCTGCACCTGCAACAGTTCAACTTAATCCCTCAAGAATAGTAGTGATTAACTTCGATCATGAATAACATTATGTAAAATCAGGGAGTTTGATTTCAAAAGCAATGGGGAACTAGACAAAAGGAAATCAAAGTAGATAATATAGGGATTTAGATCATACCTGCATCTAATGTAAGTGCATCCATCTTTTTTCTCAACATAGTAGTTGCATTTTGGGCACTTCCTCCACTTCCTTTTCTTGGCAAGCTCCTTCACCATCTCATCTTCACCCTTGTCTCTCAATTTCTGAAACTTGTCACAATCAAACTCCGTATGCCATGGAACCTTGCACTTCAAGCAAACCAGTCGCTTGCAATGAGGACACTTGGAGCTAAACACATGATACTCATCCACCGGATTATCAAGAACCAGAAGCGCTGAGCAATCCTTAAAGGGACAGTAGTAATACTTGTCATCGCTCTCGGACCCCAAAATCACATTTTCACACAAGGCCTTCCCCCACCGATCGAAAACATCCTTGGGGAGAATCGGCTGACAGTATTGCAAGTCTAGCACTCCTCTGCAGCCCGTCTCGGGGCACACAATGGAGGTCACATTGTCCTCCAGCTTTGACACCACAAAATTGACGATGCATTGCTGGCAGTAAAAATGGCTACAATCCTTGACATTAAATGAGTCACTCAGATGTTTTTCCTCAACACAAAAATCACATGTAAAAGTAGTACTACTATTACTGCTTTCACCACCATAAGAAGATTGCTCAATCTGATCACACAATGCATTCATCCACGAATCGAAAACCTCGTTTGGGAGGATTGGCCTACAGTTGTCGGGGTCTAGTGTACCGGTGCAGGTTGGTACAGGGCAGTGCAGTGTCCAATCGACATTGTCTTGCAGCTTGGAGACTACAAAATTGACAATGCATGGAGTACAATAAAAATGGGCACAGCCCTTGAAGTCGAATGAGTCTTCTAGTTGTATAGGCTTAAGACACAAACCACATACGAAAGTAGCACTTGGGGTATTGAAACTAGTACTAGTAGAAGACTGTCCATCGGAGAAGCTTGGTGGGTTCATGTCATCGTGATCATGATCGAAGGTGTGATGATGACGGGTTTGGTTCTCCAATATCGGAGGCTGAGACGCCGGTGACTTGGTTATCTTCCGGCGGCGTAATGAGAGTATTACCTAACATGAAATTGAGGCTACTATGTTCGACGCCGATTTCCTTGGGTCCTTCTACTAAGTTCTTCATCATTATATATGCCGGATCATGTAACAGATAGAGTAGGATGTGGAGAAGAGAAGATATTTGTTTCTATCTCTACTTCCTTGGTCTATCGGAATTCTTACACAGGTCTTGATAAGGATTCTCAACCCTAGATCAAATTTAGGGTTTTTGACAGCTTTGAATTACCAAATTACCCCTGATTTTCGAAGCAAGCTACAGTTTCTTTCCCAAGGAAATAAGAGAAGTTTTCAGAACTTCAATCCTTGATGATACTTGCACCAGGAATGTTAAATGCGCCACCAATGCACCAAGCATAAAGCCAATGCAGAACTGAGGACCAACTGACCAAGTAAATATGAATTTGTAGCTTATTATATACAAGTAGAGTTTCAAGTGAATTCACAAGGGGGAGGGGTGTTGTAAACCGTTAATGGAGCAACCGTATAAACCAATACCTATAAACTTCTTAGAGTTAAATTCAGTTTACCCCCCTAAACTTTTTGTCTAAAATCAGTTCAGTCCTGTAACTTTTTTTTAATCAGTTTCATCCCTAAACTTTCAAAATGACATCAATCTCGACCAAAATAACTAAAATAGCCCTTGTTACAGTTTTACTTAATCTTTTTAGGAGTAAATGCTTGTGACACCTTGTAGTTTATACCTAAAATCAGTTTTGTCCCTCACTTTTTTTTTTAAACTGGTATACCCCTATACTTTGAATTCTAGCCTGATTTGCCCTTGTCGTCAATTGACCGTTAAAGAAGACTGTTAAGTTGCTGAGATGACCGGTCTTGCGATTCCAACTCAGCTAGAAACCTGCAACATCGACATAATATGTCCAATATACCCCTGACTATAGTGACTTTTACAGGTCCTTCAGCAAGCCTCACCGACGGCGCCGAGGAAGAGGCCTTCGTTGTCGTGAAGGTGAAGGAGTCGTCGCCGTAGGAGACTTGGAGAAGTCGTCGAAGGTGAAGGAGCCGTCGCCGTAGGAGACTTGGTAGAGGCAGGTTTTAGACTTTGAGCTGCAGCCGGGTGAGTCGAGGTGGCGGCAGAGAGGGGAGGAGCAAGGGAGGGAGGAGAAGGAGGAGGATTTTCTCGGGTCGAAAACCGGGTCGGTTTGGGAGTAGCAGCGTTTACAAGGGGCGCATTGGAACCAGACGACGTCGGAGCCGGTGTCGAGGACCATGTAGAGGTATTTGGGGGGAGAGCCGACGCCGATGCCGGTGAAGTACTCGTCGTTGCCTTGGGAGAGGCCAGAGACGATGGAGGAGCTGAACTTGGAGGAGGGTGGGCCGGGTCAGGTGCGGTTGTAGGCAAGGGAGGTGAGGGAGTTGAAGCGGAAGGAGTCGCGGCGGAGGCGGAGGTGGAAGAGTTGGGAGGGGGTTTGGTTGAAGGAGAAGGCGTCGAGGTGGTGGAGAGGGAGAGAGAGGGAAGATGGGTCGGAGTCGGGTTCAGATGTTTCTGAAAAGGATTCGGGTTGGGAGAGAGGGGGTGGAGGGGAGGGGGGAGAGGAGGAGGGTGTGGTGGTCAAGGGCGGCAGAGGAGAGGGAGAGGAGGAGAGTGAAAAAGAAGAGATGGGGGTCTTCTTCTCCTCCATTTTGTTTGGGCGGTGGGGAAGTGGGGAGATGAGGGAGAAGAAGTGGGAGAGAGAGTGGGGAGATGAGGGAGAAGAAGGTCCGAGAATCAGATCAAGAAAATGGAGGAGAAGATACAGAGAATATATAGCTGGTGCATCAGAAGATACAGAGAATATATATGACCTTACTTGTCCAAGAACGAAATGAAAAAGTCTTGACCAAAAAAAAACGAAATGAAAAAGTGATAGCAGGGGCCGGGTGACATGATACAGTTCATGCATACAGTTCATACAGTTCATGCATGCAAATGATACAGTTCATGCATGCAAACGAAGCCGATCGCGCCGCCGTACCTCCTCCCCCGCAGCGAAGAAGAACCATGTCCACTCTCGAGGCCCGAGCCTCCCTCGTCGCCGCCCAAGCCTCCGCCCTCGCCGCCCAATATATAGGAGGAATTGCTCTGTGGGTAAAATTGTCATTTCAATACCTTGGTCTCATATATGTGTCAACATGTTAGCCACGTCAGCTACATAACGGGTTCAATTGACGACAAGGGCAAATCAGTCGAGAATTTAAAATATAGGGGTATACCAGTTTTAAAAAAAAAGTTAGGGACAAAACTGATTTTAGGTGTAAACTACAGGGTGTCACAAGTATTTACTCCATCTTTTTACTCTCTCTCTCTCTCTCTCTCAGCTGTATTTGATCAGTATTTCACGGGCGGACAAAAGACCACCACAACTAACACAACAAATACAAGTAGCAGCGGCGGCGGCTGTGGCAGCACGCAATCGGCCAAGAAGCAACAGCTGGCGGCCATTTCCGACTGGTTCGTCGCCGACAAGAAGCACAGTTACAAACAGAGATCCAAATCCGGCCACGTGAGAAACAAGAGGTCGTTGTTCTCCATCCACGTGACCGATGAGGATCGGGAGCTCCTGCTCCCACCTGAGGTCGTCGTCGATGTGCTCTCCGCAGTCTCGGACACGATGTCGTTCAAGGTCGATCGGAGCGTTGACCAGGACTTTGACCGGCAGGTGTCGCTGCCGAGGCTGTCGAGCGGGAGCAGCTACGCCGGGAGCTTGTTCTCCGGGACAACGACGCTGGATGGGAACTTCTGTGGCGACGTCAAGGAGTCTTCGGCGACGACGAGGCCGGCAGAGGAGGAGGTTGAGGAAGAGGTGAGAGTGGAGAGAGAGAGAGAGAGAGAGAGAGTAAAAAGAGAGAGAATAAAAAAAGAGTAAAAAGATTAAGTAAAACCGTAACAAGGGCTATTTTAGTTATTTTGATCGAGATTGATGTCATTTTGAAAGTTTAGGGATGAAACTGATTAAAAAAAAAGTTGCAGGACTGAACTGATTTTAGACCAAAAGTTTAGGGGGATAAACTGAATTTAATTCAACTTCTTATATACAATTGCAAACAAAGGCAACAAATGAAGATTAGAATTCTGAAGCCGATTTACAGTTTTAAACATAAAGTTTGACCAAGTCGTTGATCCGATGCAACTGAATTGTCTAGGACTGTAGACTTGAGTAAAGGGATTGAAGGGCCCCGTACAGGGGCTCCGCAGCCTTTGGTCTTTCCACTGTCCCAAGGAGCATATCATTAGTCGTCAGGTAAGGGTCACCATAAAATTGAAGATTTGTATCCATCCTTGTGGCAACAATGTTTCCCTCTAATGATACTCCTACAAATGCACCTGCCAAATATTGCAACATCAGTGGATAGCATTCAACAAATGACATGACACTGAACCATCGGTCCTAAAGGGGGAATTGGTGCAGTCATGAGATGAAAGGCTAAATGGCATAGAGACAAATTTTCAAAAATGCCTTAACCACATCCAGACCCCGAGATTCAACATGAAAAACCCATGGAAAATGTCAATACCATGGTACAGGCTTTGCAACTAGTAACTTTTAAAGCAAATTTATTTCTGGTCTACTTCAACACAAATGAAGGCATACATATGCAATGTTTATGATCCTACATCTTATAGCTAAAAAAGCCCAAGTCTGAATAGGTTATCATACCTTTGCTACAACTGTATGTATAGCACATTGCAGAACCCCTGTCTCCAGCACGCATATCTGCTTCTACCACTCTACCAATAGGTCCTGCTGCAGCACTACACCCAGCACCAAGAGAAAAATGCATGCGACTAGAAAAAGTTTTCACAGCTTTTAGATCAGGAAGGACAATGATGAAGTCCATGAGCTCGCCCCCAATCTGGTAAAAGAAAGAAGCATGCATAAATTACAACGTCATAGATATAGTTCAGAAGTTTTAGGTTAATATGAAGAATTTCCCCAACTTACTGCAGAGGAACAGAGTAGCCAAGACATTTTATGACTACAATATTCAAATAATCATATCAAAGCTAATAAATGAGATCAAACATTACAAAGATTGCAAATTTACCTGTGCACCCCATCCTAAGCCAATAGAACATATGGCTGATGGAGCAGACCATGATCCATCTGACCTTCGAGAAACCACCAAACCAGTACCAAGTTTATAAGAAAGTAGTGCACCAGCCTTAGCAACGGTTAGGATTGCCAGGCCTTTGGCTCCTTTGAGAACAGCCAAGGGTATGGACCTCTCCGGATTCAGCCTTGAAACCTACCCATTCACACCCAACATTAGATATGGCATCATCAAGCAACTAATAATTGGAATTTGGGTAAGTTAAACAGCTTAAATTAAGCATATTGATTGCTGACTTTCCATCTCTTTACAAGATCTTTATGGTAAAGGTTATTTAGTTAAAGCAGGGGAAGACAAGCTAAGTAAGCGCAGATGAAATTCAGAATTGCACCTGGGAGTAACTTTTCAATGTGTTGGTTGCTTTGTATATCTCTTGCTCCATGGAGAAACCAACAGGAAGATTTAACCATCCTCTTGTACATGTCCAATCCATGACATCATGCTTTGCCGCTTGTGCCGCGTTGCTAATGCTGTTAATAAGAATACCCTGTAAAGGATCTAGCCTGTCATAGCACGCATCACAGACCCTCTGCGGATTCCTCTCCCTAAACTTGACCGGCAACAAGCACCTCCCTTTACTACATGCTCTGCAGAAAATCCCGCCACAGAATCGGCAATGATGTCTCCCACGAGTTAAGGCAGTGAAAGGAGAAGTGCACTGCATGCAAACTGTACTGGAACTATCACGAAGCCATTCAGGGGGTTCAGCCTCCAAAACCTCCTTGTAGGCACTGTAATTAAACGCAGCCGGCTCAAAAAGGGGCGGGGCACTGGGCGTGTAGACTGAGGAATGCAAGTACGTATCACCATTCTTCTCCGCACCAAGAAATGAAACATTCGAAGTTGGCTGCTCCTGCTGCTGCTCCGGCGCTCCACTGGCAGGAGCAGCTTTATTCCGGCCAGTCACAATCGCAATCATCCCAGTCAACACAGTCTTCAAGTTCACCTCCGGTGTCCCACCATTCTCAACGGAGTCACATTGCTCCTGGCCGGAGTCATATTGTAGAAAGTGAAGCCTAACCATGTTGTTTCAGCACTGGCATGTGCAAGAGACCGATACTCAGATTCTGCACTAGAGCGAGCTATAGTGGGCTGCTTTTTGGAACACCAAGAAATTAGATTACTGCCAAGGTAAATGAGATAGCCAGAAGTGGAACGGTGAGAGTCCGGGCAACCAGCCCAATCAGCATCAGAGTAAGCAGAAAGGTGGACAGGTTGTCGTTGAGGAGTGAAGGAGAGACCATGACCAAGTGTGCCTTTGACATAACGGAGGATGCGCTTAGCAGCAATAAGATGTGAAACTCGGGGCTGGCTCATGAATTGAGAAACAGAGTTGACAGCAAAAGCTATGTCAGGCCGGGTAATAGTGAGATACTGTAACGAGCCAACTATCTCGCGGAAGGCAGTAGGATTATCAAGAAGTTCGCCATCAGTGGAGGTGAGAATGGACTTGGCTGACATGGGAGTGCTCATCGGTTGGCTTAGTAACAGATCATGCTTCACTAAAATATCATGAGCATACTTGAGTTGATTTATGTGCAATCCAGTGGAATGTAATGTGACCTGCAACCCAAGGAAATAATGAAGAGGGCCGAGATCCTTGACGTCAAATCCTCGGCCTAAGGCGTCAATAAAACTTTGGAGAAGCGTATCATTGCTGCCTGTAACCACAATATCATCAACATAGAGTAAAAAGAAAATGGTATGCGACCCATGTTGATAAATGAAGAGAGAAGAATCTGCCTGACTATGCCGAAACCCAACACATAACAAAAAGGAACTCATCCTTTGGAACCAAGCACGAGGTGCTTGTTTGAGGCCATAAAGTGCCTTGTGCAGCTTACAAACATAAGAGGGCCGAGAGGAGTCGACAAAGCCAGGTGGTTGAGTCATGAAAACATCTTCCTGAAGATAGCCATGAAGAAATGTATTTTTAACGTCCAGCTGACGAAGTGACCAGCCTCTAGACACAGCGATAGTAAGCACGGTACGAATGGTTGCTGGTTTTATGACTGGGCTATAGGTTTCCCCATAGTCAATGCCGTGCTGTTGGTGAAATCATTTTGCCACAAGACGGGCCTTGTGGCGTTCAATGGAACCATCAGGGTTACGCTTAATACGAAACACCCATTTGCAACCCACTATGTGCTGTGATGGGGAAGGAGGAACAAGAGACCAAGTATTGTTTTTCAGAAGAGCATTGATCTCTGTGGCCATGGCATCTCTCCATTGTTCATGTTTTGATGCTTGAGTGTAACAGGTAGGTTCCATAGAATCAATGATGGATAAGAGAGCACGAGGTAAGGGGTACCTGACAGTGCCATCAGTGCGTTGGCGAGGTTGAACAATACCGTCCCGAAGACGTGTGGTCATAGGATGAACAGAATGAGGAGCCGGAGCCGGGTCTGGTGGTGGAAGAGCAGATGAAGAGACTGCCGCCGGTAATTCAGTGACGACCGGAGGCGGCGGCGGTGGAGCCGTGTCTGATGGAGTGGAGATGTTTGATGGAGTGACAGACTGGTCATGTGGTTGTGATGGATGCGCCACAGTGGAGGCTGTCACCGGTGGGTGGATGACGGCGGCAGAATCCGGCCACGACTGCCGAGGACGGCGGCGACTGTACTGTATAGTTGGGATGACCGGTGACGTCGTGTCTGTACTAGAGATTGGAATTGAGGGCGGTGTTTCAATGTGGGGCAGATCTGCAGGTGACGGACCGGCGGGAGAGGACGGAACAACGGCGGCCGGGAGGGAGTCAGCGACGGCAGGTAATGGGTCGCCGTCAGACGGACCGGCGGGGGAGATCAGACCGGGCAACTCGATTTGCGGCAGGAAGATTTGGGATTGTGTGGAATGCGATGGATGAGGCTGGAGCAAAGTTGAAGTTGTTGGAGGACTTGGGCTTGAGCCCGAGGACAATGTGACTGGGCTCGGCAGGGGAGCCTGCGGAGGTGAACTAAAATTATTGACGTTGCCAGATGAGGATGGCAATGGGCTCGGCAGTTGGGCCTGCGGATGTGTTATTGGGCGTGGACTAGATACAAGAATAAATTTGAAAGAGCCAGAATCACCATTGGAAGGTACCTGCAAATCTTTGTAAGGAAAGTGATTTTCATGAAATAATACATGACGCGAAATGTAGACACGATTGGTGGAGGGATCAAGACACTTATAACCTTTGTGATGAGGACTATAACCAATAAAGACACATTCAAGACTAGGAGGAGACAATTTGTTGGACACATAGTCACCGAGATGAGGAAAACACGAACATCCAAAGACGCGAAGGGAAGAATAGGAAGGAGGAGTGCCATAAAGGCGAGTGTGGGGTGTTTCCCAATCAAGAGTTCGGGTAGGAAGGAGATTGATGAGATAAACGGAGGTGATGACGGCTTCAACCCAAAGATGTTGAGGAACGCTAGAGGTAAGAAGTAAGATACGAGCCATTGTAGCGATATGGCGATGCTTTCTTTCGGCAAGTCCATTTTGTTGTGGAGTATGGGGACAAGAGAAGCGTTGTTGGATGCCCAAGGACGCACAATAGTGAGAGAATGCTCGGTTTACATATTCTGTTCCGTTGTCACTTTGGAAATATTTGACCGAGCGATGAAAAATATTTCGGATCATAGCAACCAAGGTTTGAAAATGTGTGAGGACTTCATTTTTCCGACTCATTGGATAGAGCCATGTATATCGAGAGTGCTCATCTGTAAAAAGCACATAATATTTGAAGCCAGTGAAAGATAAGGTTGGGGACTGCCACACATCACTATGAATAATATCAAAAAGAGAAGAAGCAGAATTATGACGAGATGGAAAAGGTAGTTGGTGGGATTTGCCAAGTGCACAATTATTGCAAAAAGAATTAAAAGAGAGTTTGGATCCAATAGCAGAACCTAAACGAGCAAGAACAGAGGAGGAAGGATGACCCAAGCGATTATGCCAAAGAGACGAGTGAATAGTAGACAAGGCTTGGGGAACGGTGGACTGGGAAGACAAACGAAGCGGATAAAGACCGTCTTGACATGGGCCCTGAAATAAGAGACGACCAGTACGTAAGCAGTAGATTTGATAATAATCAGGAGCAAACAAGAAGAATACAAGATTATCCTTAGTAAAACGAGCAACTGATAGTAGATTTTTCTGAATTGACGGAATACGAAAGACATTTTGGAGAGAAAAAGTTGAAGAACCCAATGACATGGGAAGATTGCCGGTATGGGAAATGGACATTGAGTCCCCATTTCCCATATACACATTGTGAGGACCAACATATGGTTGTGGATTATTGACTGGTAAAGCCGTCATGTGGTGGGTTGCGCCTGTATCCGGATACCAGTTCGGGTCAACAGCAGAATGGACACCAGCAAATGGGACAGGGACTTGACTTGAAAATTGATGTGGGCATTGAGAGAAACTAGATGCATTGTGTCGCTGCTGCATCAGGTAAGAGGAGGCGACATGTGGCCAGTTTGGAAAGGATGAGTGACATGCACCAAAATTGTTGGTAGCCATACGTGATGAAGAATAAGTCTTTTTTTCTTTTTTTTTTTGACTGAGAAGAAGGATTTTGATAGGATTGAAACGAAAACACAACAAGAAAAGAAACGTAAGGAATCAAGAATCAGAGACTGGGACAAATAGTAGGAGAGGAAGAAAGGATGAGAAGAGGGTCACAGGTGAGGATCGAAAAGGGCTGATACCATGTAGAAAGTGATTTCCATTGATTCAAAAGATTTACAGAGTTCACATATATAGCAGTCTTGCTATCCTAGCAATTGCTACAAGTAAGTAATTACAAGATCCATATAATTAGCCTAATATCAATGCTAACAGTAACTGTCATATCTAAAATATATCAGTAATCAAGGAACTTGATTTGGGGAAGATAATAGGCTTGATTGAGGCAGTGAGTGAATAGCTCTAACACATATCCATCACCAAAGCTGTCGAAATCGGGGGGAAACGGATACGAAAAATCCTGCTTCTCGGCTGTCGAAGCTGTCGGGTAAGCCGTACCGCCTCCGCCTTCGAGCACAGGCCAATCGGCGTCGATGAAGTCATCATCAGCATAGTGGAACTGCGTATTGCTTTTCTCAACCTTAGGGAAGGACGAATACGAAACCCTCCCTCAAAATTCGCCATACAATTTCGCAATTCACTACACAAAGTTCATAAATTTGAATCAATATTCCTAATCAGAAAACTCTTGAACACAATCAAAGCACAAAGAAAAACAAAAGCTAGCTTCAAATTTTAAACCAACCATACACGAAACCGCGAAACAGATAATTAGGGGAATAAGCAATAGTAAACATACCGCTAATCAATTGGAGCTCTTAATTGAATGAAATCGTGAACGGAATCGGCTGGGCGTGGGATTGTCTCGTTCTAGGGTTTTACGATCACTCTGAAAATAAACCAATCGAGGAAGACGAAGAAGACAGCAGAGTTCTTGGTATATACGAAAAGGCCTTCTCGTCCCTCTGATCCACTCAACGGCGTGTCGTTTATTAAGGACTTGGCCTTTTATTTTCACTAGCTTTTACCTGTGTATTTGCAATGGCATACAATTCCTTAATAATGTATTCTCTCGTGTTATAAAACCCACTACCCACTTTTCTCTTCCTAATTCTCTTTATTTTGTTTTTTATTTTGTTATTTATTATAATAACTTTTGTTCTGAATAGTCTGAATCAACTTAATAAAAGTAATTTTGTCAAAACATAATTTGATAATTTAGACGGCTCGTTTTATAGTAGAGATATATTTCATTATTTTTATTTTATCTCAATTTGTAACAATTCAATGTTGGTATATACGAGAGTAAGGGAGAAAAATGCAAATTACGATCACATGTGACATTGTGAATGTATGATTTTGTTAGTACATAGCCAAAATACTTGGTTAAGCCGAGAATAAATTACAACTACCCGGTCGAGATAGCTATGGTGAGCCCTTCACATACATCTAAAGAATGAAGGGCCGGCAACAAACCGCTTGTCAAAGTCACTCTAGCGGCAAAACACCCCCAAAAGGGGAGACACTCCAAAGGATAGCAATCAGTCCCACATTGGAGACTAAGGCAAAGGTACCCAAGCTTAGCCTATAAAACAAGCTCAAACCACCATTAAAGGTACATACTCTCTCTCTCTCACACATTCCTCTACCGTACAAGTACTCACAGCTAACTTAAGCATCGGAGAGTCGAAGACTGGGCCACCCCAGTCCCGACCCCGTGACGCTGTCACTTGTGCAGGTTCCGTGTGAATGACTCAAGAATTCTACTTCGCTCCGCCTCGCAACCTCTTCCCGGCTCGGAACGAAGCAGGTAGAAACAGGTTTAATATCACATTATAAGGTGTGACCTATTTGTAAGCTGTGAATCTAACATCGTAAAGGTTACGGTTTCAATTCTTATTAGTATATACTATTATTCAACCATTAGGGTATGTGATTCAATACGATGGCTTGTTCAAAGTAAAGAATATGGTATGCATATATAGCAAGGCCAACCGTAAAAGCATGCAGGTATCACATGGCGTGGGCTAGCTTCATAATCTGTAACTTTCTTTTTTAAAGAATGTACGTAGATGCCACATAATTGATCATGATCGATCAACGACTCCGCTCCCAGGAGCTAACGAAGCTATATATAGATATGCACTAGATAGCTGACCACCGGCATTAGAGAGAGAGAGGCAATTTTGTAAATAATCAAAATCAGAGGAAAAAACGGTAATTGAGCTGGCACAAACTGCACATTACTATTTTACCCCCTTTTTTATGTTGATTTACGTCTCTGTCATCCCCATCTATAAATACCATTTTACACTCTATTTTGATAATTTACAAAATTGCCACTATGTCTCTCTCAGACTAAATGACATCGCCGTAAATAAACAAAGAAAAAAGGACAAAATAGTAATTTTGGGAAAATGAACACAGTGAAGCTCCTCACTGTGAAATAGAGTACCGTAAATGATTCAATACCACTGGTTGCTAGTTTACTTATAACTACTTGCTCTCCCTTGCGAGACAAACGAGGTATTGTCATCTTCAATAATATATAAAGGGAGGAGAAAGTTCACACAAACTTAATCCAATATAAAGTGATGACATTCACTACATTGCCTGTATTGAGTATCAACCATGATCATATCAAATCACCAATTTATGTTATCTCATATATAATCGATATATAGTGCGCAATGATCACATTCACTAAATATGAAGGTATTAAGTATCAACCATGATTATATTATATCACCAAGTTATGTTATATTGTATATAATTAAAATATAGTGCGGCCTTACTGTACTTTTCGTTACTTGATGTTAATATTATGAGAAATTTTAAATACACACATCTAATTTCTTAATACACACATCTATTATTTTATATTTCATATCATATTTTATATGTATGTTTAATTAAAAAAAAAACATCCATCAATTATTAAAGAAAAAAATTAAAAAAAAACTTCATCTTTCGTAAAACCTAACTTTTTTCTACTATTACTACGCATCAAAATAAAAGAAATAAAAACATATTCTCCAAAATTCATCACCTAAATTTCAACTATTATCGTAATCACATGTATTATTTACCAATTCATTTAGTTTTTTTTTTATCAACTTTAGTTTTTCTCTTACAAACTAAAATCTAATTTTTATGCTATTGTATTTTTACTAGTTTCTTAACTTTGAAAAAATTATGTATGTTCAATATTATTTTTTTTCTTCAAATTCTAGTTGATTGATGTCATATTGGAAATGTGAAGTTTGAATATAATATTATTCTTTTGATTATAATTGAAAAATATCAAGAAAAAATTTATAACCCGATGAAAAAAAACTAATAGAAAATAAAAGATAATACGTAAAGAGAGTTGTGAAATAGTAAATATATAATAATTATATTAAATAACATATTATTATTAGTTTTAGATATTGAGGGTATTTTAAGCTGTTTCATATGTGTATTTAGTATAATATTGAAATGAAAAACTAGATAGATAGTGTATTAAGTAAAAGGTGTGCATTAAGAGATTAGAGGTGTGTATTTAAAATTACTCTAATGGTATAAAAGATTTAGTTATGACAAACAACTGAGGCAACTATAAAATGCACAATCAAACACGAGTTAACAATCAATCATCACAAAACTCAATCAAAACTCTGATAGTTTTTGTGTATCATAATAATTCCGGGTGAAATCCATCTCCATAATAGTTATATCGGTCACAACTAACCTTTGTTGAGATATAGGGTTATATATATGTATATATATAGAGTCTATATTCAAATTATCTTTTATATATTTCTTAAGGATAATCGGTTTTTCGGTTCGGTTTTGATTTCCAAACATTAAAAACCGAAACCAAACCAAATCTTTTAGTTTTTTTTTGTACGCTCAGTACAGTTTTTTCTTTTCTCAATTTTTTCTGTTACGGTTCGACTTTGGTGCGATTATTTTTCAGTTTTTTTGGCTTTAAGGTCACAGCCCTAAATGTGAATAAGCTATAAGGGTTCTAAAAATAACCATAATTATGATAAATTAATTAATAATAGAACCAGTCTCACAAGGGCACCTACTTTTGATCAGAATTGAAAACATGCATTTCACAATATAACCTGCAGCTGCATCCTTACCATGGACAAAACTTTCAAAAATTTAGCTCCAAATGTTTGTGTATATATTATAAAAAGAACTTTTCCAGCTTTCTAAAGAAGCACCTGTCAAGTGCCTAGTTCCCCAATACATGTTAAAATTTGTTAATCTGAGTTCCTAGTTCTAAACTCGAAGTTTCTTGCCAGGCTGTACATCTTCATCGTAATGGCCACCACTATCATCTCCATCCTTTTCAGACTTTTTTCTAGCAAGTATCTTGTTGATCCTGTTCAGATCGTTACTGATCTTCTGGTCCTTGTTTTGCTTTCTTGTCTTTCGACCATCTTGCATCTTCACGCCAAACTGGAACGCCGCCTTAGGCATTGCTTCCTTCTGTTCATTGTATGTTGCCCACTCTTCTTCTGTCTCAAAGTCCCACCGATGAAGACGACCCTTGGCCTGTTGAGATATATTTTGACGACTACATTAGCACCGATTCAACACATTTTATAATGGTATTGTAGGACATAATTATTTTACAATGAAGATAATCCATATGAAACACAGCTTAACACAGCTATATTGTCGTTCCTCTAATCCTGTTATTGCTGCCAAAGACTTTTCTCCATTGTGAATGCCAGAAAACAAATCTAAAGAATGATGAAACAGAAGAAGCAAGCATAGTTCGCTCTACACTATGAAAATTACTTAGTTTTGGGATACTTACTCGTCCACCCGTATCCATTTTTGACAAGTCATCCTCATCGTCGCTGTCAACAACCTCACGGTTATATTCTTGATAGCCCGGATAACATTCAGAATAACTCTCCGAGATAAAGTTGGGATCCTTTTCTCGAGCATCTTTCTCCCTCAATTGTTGAAGTCTTTGGTCATCCCGCTTAAACACAGACCCTAAACCCCTATCCTTCTCTTCTTGAGTCATAAAGCGTGGATCTTGTATAGTTGGGCCTTCTTGCACATCATAACCCTCCATATTTGGCTGGAGGTACTGTTCAGGATAGGCCATTTGCTCAGCATATTGGTGGTATTCCTGCCACTCTCCTGAGTAGGGGCCAACCATTGGTTGTTGTGTGGTCCCATCGTATCCATCCTACATCCAATCAATCAGCAAAGAATCCCTCATCAATTAACAAATGCAAGTGAAGTTTCAGTTTGGAAATAGTGTGCACTAGAATCGTTGAAACAGAGAAAAAAGACTAGGATACACATACCGTTCCTTGCCATTCATTCGGAAGCCCTTGGGGTTGGACAGGACCATAAGCAGGTTCATCAAAATAAGAAACTTTTTCTTTGTTCCTGGGAGATTCTTCCATATCCTCAGAAAGAGGGCTATGGCTCAAATCTTTACCAGGAATAGCATAGTCAACACCATCACCTACAAAAATGTCATCCTCATCTGCTCGTGCAATAGTTGGGCCTTGTTTTTCATTTGAATCTATCTGAGTTCTCCTGGGAAGTGGCGGAGGTGGGGGTAAAAACTCTCTTTTAGTTTCATTCTTTTCAACGTCAACAACAGGCTTTGAAGGCTTATCCTCTTCCGCATATCCATTACCAACTGAAATCTTTCCTGTAACTAAAAGGAGTCAAAAAAGAACTTTAGATAATTAGAAAATAATCAACCAAAGAGGACTAAAAAGATGAATGATGAAACAGATGATATCACATCTCAAAATGTATTAAGGAATTTGTATCTTGACCCATTACAGAATATTCTGGAAAAGCACCTTTTCCAGAAAAATATCAAGAAAATGATATGAAATAGAAAAATAAAGCATATAGATATAACTGCAGTATACTTAGAAAATCTGTCGTTAACTACAGTCAAGTTCAGGATGCTTTATGCCTCCCATAGCTACCACTAAAATAAAACAACGCCAGTCTATTACAGAAAATTATCAAGAACCTACCATTTCATAAACTCAAGACCCCTTCTAATTACTTTAAAGCAATAGTAGCGGTACTAACCTTTTGCATCTTTCCCCTTCTTTTTCTTCTTGGCAGCCTTCCCAGAAGATCCAACACGAAGATATGACATGCTTGCAGATATTTTTTCAAGCACAGCACCATCAAAGCTGACAGTTGCCATTTCCTGCACATTAAGTAGAAGTCAAAACCAGATAAATAAGTGCAGTATAGATAAGGTCACACCAGGTGGTTGAGAATACTTTACCTCTGGTTGTGGACAGTCGGCTTTACTCCTATGCAAGGTTGTAGGGATGTCATGAGTGTATCCACCCTCCTGAAATGCAAGGTAAGAAATTTTGGTGAAAATGTTAAGAAAAGGAGACATCATATGCATTGAGTATCCCACAATAGCAAGCTTAGTACTCTCAAGCAAGATCCTCTAAAGCACTCCTACTCAAATGAGAATTTGCAAAGAAGTATACCAGATTGCACTGCTATAAATAAACAGGGAAAACAAACTTAGAATTTGACTCTTACCATGTTAAAAATAAATGACAATCTACCAGGCAGGAACATCTCATTGGTTTTGATAACAGTCTGGGGCTTGACTATCCATTGATACACCGACTGAAAGACAGAAACAAGGCACCAATTCAAACAGGCTTATATTAGCCACAAAAAATGCATGCAGCTTATAACTTGAAAGCAAAATGCCTCATCATATCACAAAAAGTTACACACCTTTGCAGTTGCTGTTCGAAATGACACCTTTTGGTCCTCCTTAGATGCTCTGTCATCATAATCACATATTAGAAAATGAAATTTAATGTTTCTACATTAAATTTGCAAAATAATTTTACAGAAAGTGCAAACACAAACCAAATTTTGACTCAAAACCTTGACATTTAGAAAAAGTAACCCATGTACACTCACCTGGATTTTGCGTCACCCTCATCATCTCCAGCATCTGGCTTTTTATCCATCTCACTTCTTACTTTAGTAAGTAAAGCATAATCCAGTCCTTTCACCAAATGTGTGTGTTCCAGATCACCTGAAGAACAATAACCCAGCTCAGTATACCTCTTCAAAAATTAAAGCAAACAAATGCATTGTTCTTTGCAATCAGCTTAATCGAACTGATTATCACATATCTAAAACCAACACTCAACAAATAACACACCTCCGAGATACTTGCTCTTCTCGATCGACAACTTATGCACATCAGCTGCCCTGCACAGAAACACCATCACAAATATGAACAATGCTAACAAAGCAGCACAGTCATTAACACAAGTGAACACGAAATCTACCCGAGATCAACATTCCCCGGCGGCGCAACGGCATGAAAAGAACCCAACTGATTGGCCTCATAATCAGGGTTCTTCTCATCTCTTCTCTCCTTAGCTCTGTCTCGGTATTTCGGCAACTCCGGTTGCTCAGGTTTCTCATCTCTGCACAAAAACACAGCATCAGCTACACAATCTCCATTCCCAAACTTAACAATTTACATCAAAATCAACCAAATCAGCTTCATCATCCAAAACCATAACGAATTTCGTGATTAAAATTTGAACTTGAGAACGAACTAGAGCGATTCTAATGCTGTAAATCACTGAAAGCTAAAGATTGGATAGAAAAAAAGCTAATGAGGTTTTGACTTACTTGCGGCGAACGACTTTATCCTTGTAGTGTTTCTTTGAGGCCTTCATTGGAGCAATTGGAAATTCGAATTGAAATTTGGGGGAGGATTATGAAGGTTTGGGAATTTGGTGATGGGGTTAGGGTTTGCTGAAGTCGCAAAACTTTCTGAATCGATGTGTGGAAGAGGATGAAGATGTGTACCTCTTAAAACGCACCGCTTTGGATTTTCTATTTTCTGGTTTGTTTTAATTTCTTATTTATTTTTTTCTTGCTCTTTTAAATGAGAATATATATGTATTCTTCCTCCCTTCCAATGTTTCGGTGTATTCTTTTTCAGTTTTTTTAATGAGGTGTTTATCTTAATCTGACAGTCTAGACTAGTTGATGATGGAACCAGCGGGATTTTCTTTGGAAGTATCTATGTGCAACCTACCTTGATTTTTAGGATCATCCAAAGCCAAACACATGATGATTTCTCACGTGTAAAGTTGGCGGAGTTAGTGGTGGATTTGCTGAATGATTGTCTTTCCAAGTGGTCGGTTGGATTAGATGGTGGATTGAGGTATAGATTGAGATTGTGTGTTCCCGATAGTAATGATCTCAAGGAGGAGAACCTATGGGAGGCACATCGGTCTCGTTATATGGTGCACCTAGGGAGCACCAAGATGTATAAGGATTTGCGTAGGCAGTTCTGGTGGAATGGAATGAAGAAGAATGTGGCAGAGTATGTGTCCAAGTGCCTCACTTGTCAGCAGGTGAAGACGGAGCACCAGAGGCCTGGAGGTATGTTGAAGCCATTACCTATTCCTATTTGGAAGTGGGAGCAGATCTCTATGGACTTTGTTACTGGACTGCCTAAGTCCAAGTATGGACATGATGCTATTTGGGTAATTGTTGACCGATTGACGAAGTCAGCACATTTCCATCCGGTGTCAATGACGTACACAGTTGATGCCTTGTGCAAGTTGTATGTGAAGGAAATAGTGAGACTTCATAGAGTGCCTATTTCGATTGTTTCAGATCGAGACCCCCGTTTCACTTCAAAGTTTTGGGGAGGTTTTCAGAAAGCCATGGGTACTACCTTAGACATGAGTACAACATTTCACCCTCAAACTGATGGGCAGACTGAGCTGGTGAATCAAGTGTTAGAAGATATGTTGAGGGAAGTTGGGAGGATCACCTCCAACTGATTGAGTTTGCCTACAACAATGGTTATCACTCTAGTATTGGCATGGCACCATATGAGGCACTATATGGAAGGCCGTTTAGATCTCCTGTATGTTGGGCGAAGGTGGGGGATAATGAGCTGTTGGGTCCTGATATTGTGCAAGAGACGACTGAGAAAGTCTCTACTATCCGAGATAGGATCCGAACGGCGCAAAGTAGGCAAAAGAGCTATGCCGACTTGAAGAGGAGGCAAGTAGAGTTTGATGTTGGGGACCACGTGTTCTTCAAGGTCTCTCCTACTAAAGGGGTGGTGAAATTTGGCAAGAAGGGAAAGTTGGCTCCCAGGTATGTAGGGCCTTTTGAGATTTTGGAAAGAGTAGGAGATTTGGCTTATCGGCTTGTCTTACCTCCTATCGTGTCCGGGGTACACAATGTGTTTCATGTATCCTTGTTGAGGAAGTATATTCCAGATGCATCACATGTGATTGATTATGGAACTATCAAGGTGAATGTGGATGCAACCTTTGTTGTTGAACCAATTCGAATCTTAGATAGATCAACCAAGAGGCTTCGAAGGAAGGAAGTCGATTTGGTTAAGGTGTGTTGGAGTCACCATGATGAGGGTGATGCTTCTTGGGAGTTAGAATCGGACATGAGGGCTAAGTACCCCAAGTTGTTTTTGGGTTAGTACTTGTGAATTTCTGGGCGAAATTCTATTAAGGGGGGTAGATTGTAATACCCTAGTTTTTCATATCATTTTTTTCCTTGTATTATTTCCTTTTTTAATGAAGGAATATGTATGGAATTTCTTTTTGGTGGTATGAATTTTGAAGTTCGGGAGTTTTCTTTTAAGATGCTTTGACTTTTAAGATGCTTAAAGTTGACTTTATTTTTCGTAAGTTATTTTCAAAAACTCCCTTCATGAAAGTTGTAGAGCTCGTCTATACGAGTTCGTAGATATATGGCATGCCCAAAACGGAGGTAGTATGAGAAAGTTGTGATAAGAGGAAGTTAGTTTCCGGGTTTGGAAACAGTATAAGTAGGAAAATGTGGGGGAGTTATTTTTGGAAACCTAAAATATCTCTCTCCTCCCTCTCCCGAACTCCTCCCTCTCTCTCATCTTCTCCAATCATTTTCTCCGCCGTCCGACCACCAAACCGGTCCCTTACGGTCTGCAGCAGTCCCGCCCGCCGTCGCGCCGCTTGGAAGCCGCCACAGAGCGACAGACCTGCTGCGGTATCGCCAGAAAACCAGCGATTTCAGCAGCATTTTCGGGTGAAAGTTTGGTAAGTCTTACTCCTCTCCTTCCTCTAGTGATGTTTATACGTCTTTGGTGATCTAAAAACCAAGTTTTGGTGTCGGTTTTGCAGCTTTTGTTTTTAGTTTCAATTCGGTCTCTCGGGGTGTTTTCCAGTCGAACCAAGCAAAACCCCAGGTATTAAAGTTGCTCACCATACTTCATTCTACAAGTTTCATGTTGGGAGTTTCTCCTAATTCAGAAGTTTTAGGGTGGTGCATAAGGCTCACTCGCCGCCGCTTGGGGCGGCGCGTGGCGGCAGGTCTGGCCAAGTTGTGGCCTTATTTTCTTATGGTTATCTAGTCTTTGTTGCTGTGTTCATGTTGAGTGATAGTTTGTCTAGGTTTTGAGCAAGGTTTGCATGTTAGGACTTAGGTTTAATTGTTGTGGTTTGGTTGAGTTTGAGTTTAGGTTTTAAAGTTTTGAGGCAGCTCAATTGTGTCGTTGAGTTCAATGACCTTGGGAAATTATTTTCCCTTGAGCTAAGGATTAGTTTAAGGGTATTGTGTTATCCTTTAGTGTTTTGGTTCCTAAGGTTGGTAATTGTGTGATCTTAGGTGATTTGTGACTTTGTGATTGGCTTGTCTTCGATTGTGTTGGGGGGGCTTTGCAGCGGGATTTCTAGGTAAGTAAATCTCACCAAAGTTCACTTTTGAACCAAGTTTAATTATGGTTGTTTGATGATGATAATTATGTGGTGATTATGATGTTTGATTTTGATGATTATGTTTTTTGTTGTTTTAAAATATATGAGCTTGACCGTCAACGGCTCATATGTAAGTTAAAACGAGTTTTCTTATGTATTATTCGAAGTCTCATATGATCATAATTCTATTAAATTGTGAGAAGCTATTCTTATGGAATAATTTATATTGTTCATAGAATTATAACCTTGTGAAGGATATAATCTTATGATGTGAATCTTGTGTTGTTGATAAAAATGTTGTGATGTGATGATTGTTGGATAAATAGCTTAACCGGGTTCCAAGCCCTTAATTGGGTGATTGGTTACGGTTAAGATGCTATTTATTATTTGCGTTTTGATTTTGGACAGTCAAACCGGGTTTCAAGCCTTTGGCCTAGTGATTGGTTACGGTTAGGAATTAGAGCTCTAGTCCGTCTGTCGGTATAGGTTATGGGAGATACTTGATGGTATCTGGGACCCATGGGTACATATATTGTTGTAGCAGATCATGAGGGATATTTATTAAATATCTAGGACTCATGGATACATGTTAATTGAAAGAGTGTTGGATTTGTGGTTTTATTCAATGATATAATTGCTTGTGAAATTTCCACATGTGAGAAATTTTTTTTTGTTTACTCATATGGGCTTTTTAGCTTACCGGGTTTGTTTTTCTACAATCCCGGTGCACAATTTCTTGGTGTAGGGGTTAGACCTGCAGGTGAGGATCAGCAGGGTTGAGGTGAAGGCGTAGTGGCAGGCTTCTCCCTCTTTTTGTTAGACTCTGTATAGTTTTAGAATTAAGTAAACAGTTTTAAAATCATGAGATTGTTCTCATATTCTTGTTTTGCATGTTATGTAAACAAGGAAGTGTAATCTTAATTTAGAGATAGAATTTATGGAAATTTCTATTCTGTATTTTGAGTTTTGTTGTTATTGTTGTTAAAAGCAGGTTAGGATGTTAGTATTTTAAGTTATATCATGCCAAAAATTTTGAAAATTCTATTCGAAAATTGGCGTGTGACATTATACATTTTCAATAAAAAGGAATAATTTCCTAAACATTTTCATTATTGTTACCAACTAAAGTGATTTGATAGAATTTCAATGACACGTATATATGATCTACCTACAACTCTAAAAGTCTGCATGGTTTGCATTGTTAGTGATTTTCAGACTTCATATTTGGCCAAATCACGTTAGCATTGTTCATATATATGTAGTTCAATGCAATGCATAATATCTCTAGTTGTCAACGATGAAAGGAAGATTCAAACATCATAATCTTCAGCCCTCAAAGATCGATTAATGGCTATTTGAATTGTTAACCTTGATACATATCTATGTTTTGATTGAACCATTCAATATTACCGGCTAGCACCTAGAAATAGTGGTTTTCCTAGTTTTGGTTATACACTAATGGACAATATTAGGCACCTCTTATGCTGATGATTACGAGGTTAATAAGAAAAAAATATTGAAGAGTTTTGGCCTGTTTTGGCATCTACACCCAACACTATCTTTACTATTTGTATATAAAGCTACATAAAACCAGACCCCCCTGAAGTCAACTTCATTTTGATCCATCCTCCATCTGAAAATGGCTACCCTGCAGATTTCTCTCTTCAGTCACTTGACCATGATCTGTGTGATGATGATGAGTAGCTGCCATGGAGCATTTGCTACAGACCCGGCATTGGATACTAGTACTACTACTAGGACTGCTGCCTTGTTTGTTTTCGGTGACTCCACTGTGGATCCTGGCAACAACAACTACATCACAACCATTCCGGAACACCAAGCACATTACAAGCCCTACGGTCAGAATGGCTTCTTTGACCACCCCACCGGACGTTTCTCCGACGGCCGTGTCATTGTAGACTACATAGGTGAGTGAGGCTGACATGGTAATGGCATGGAAACTGTGTAGTGTGTTGCCACCTATGTCATTTTGATGTGTATTTGTTCATGAACTTCGGCAGCGGAGTATGCAAAGCTGCCACTAATCCCTCCATTTTTGGGACCAACTTCTGATTATACAAATGGAGTTAACTTTGCATCTGGTGGAGCTGGTGTTCTTCCGGAAACCAATCAAGGATTGGTAAGTGAAGTCTTTGATGATCAAAATTCTCTTTACTTAACGGTGTTTCATTTTCAATTTGAATCACTGGTTAGATAGAATTTTGTATCTCTTTGAATCTAGATTGACTATCCGCTAGTAGTATATAACATGATGACAATATACATTGGAGCAAGTCTCACGCAACAAAAATTTTGTTTTGTCAATTCTTAATATATAGTGAACCAAGTAATGTCTTCGATGAAATGTCTTAAAATGCGGCTTGGTCTAATATTCGCTTTCTTATCGATGATACTTTGTCCCCTGCTCATCAGTGTTTTGATCACTTTTGTGGTTTATAGGCGATTGATCTTCCGACACAATTGAGGTACTTTAAAGAGGTGCAAAAACGGTTGACAAAAAAATTGGGAGAAGAGAAGGCAAAGGAAGTGATATCAGGAGCAGTGTATTTCATTAGTATTGGAAGCAATGACTATATGGGAGGTTACTTAGGTAATCCAAAAATGCAGGAACTATATAACTCTGAACAATATGTGAGGATGATAATCGGAAACTTGACGCAGGCAATCCAAGTAAGCCTTAAGTATTTATTATTTACTGCCGGTTCTCGTTAAACATGGTGTCCTGGCTCTCCTCCAAATTTCGCTTAATGTCATTTTATGCAGGTGCTGTATGAGAAAGGAGGTAGAAAATTTGGTTTCTTGAGGTTGGCTCCGCTTGGTTGCTTGCCTGCCTTTAGAGCTGTGAACCTCAGAACCACCAAAGGCGGAAGGGGCTGTTTCGAAGGAGCTTCTGCCCTTGCATTAGCTCATAACGATGCGCTTAATACCGTGCTCGCAAACCTTGGATATGTGCTCAAAGAGTTCAAGTACTGCAGCTCCAACTTCTACGATTGGCTCCAGGAAAGAATAGAACATCCTTACAAAAATGGTACATAACCTTTTTTCATTTTTATCAAAATTTAGAACAATGCATTGAAAAACAACAATGGTTTTCAACAATCTGAAGAAGAAAATTATACTTTTTGCGACATATTTTCTTCTCAAACTTCATTTTGGGGGAAAGAAATGTTTCATGAGCGTAATTTATCTTAGTCTTAATCACTAGAGCTACAAGCCTGCAACTTGTGTTGTATAGAATCAACAAAACTATGTCAAAGTTATGAGTTCATCAACTATATGATTATGGGAAAGTCTGGCTGATCTAAACAACAATTTCAGACAAAGTGATGTTCTATTTAATCTTTGAATGTGTAAAGGTTTCAAGGATGGAATCAATGCTTGTTGCGGAAGCGGACCATATGGAGGCTCATTCACCTGTGGAGGCACAAAGAAGGATAAAGATTACCAGTTATGTAACAATGCTGATGATTATATATGGTGGGACTCTTTCCATGCAACAGAGAGGATCCAAGAGCAACTTGCCAAGGGTCTCTGGAGTGGAGATCCTTCTTTTGTCGGGCCATACAACCTAGAAAGTCTATTCTTTGAGAAGGAGAAGCTCACCATAGGCAGCATAGTTGATAAACAAGAAGCAGCTCAGTTTCAGTCCTTCTAAATAGCAGGACATCAAGTTTTCTTTTTATATGTAAGGACTAGACCTGTGGTCAGATACATTTTCGAGTTCGAATTGTTCCGTCATATGAGGTTGAATCTATACGAGTGTATGTGATGTGTGCACATTGGAAACTGTTAAACAGCGACAAAACGTAGTCCGTAGATCAATCTTACATTGATATTGTCTCAACTTAACCACCTTTAAGGTGTTGATCATTTTAATCATAAAATGTCTTGGTATAATTAAATATGATCTACCCACTTATAAGTTATATTTTATTTGTCACTTTTTTAATGTGATATTTATTACTCTCCAATACGTCCAACATGCCCCCTCACATGCAACCTGACTTTTGGTCTGCACGTGATGAACTTTAAGGTGTTGATCATTTTAATCATAAAATGTCTTGGTATAATTAAATATGATCTACCCACTTATAAGTTATATTTTATTTGTCACTTTTTTAATGTGATATTTATTACTCTCCAATACGTCCAACATGCCCCCTCACGTGCAACCTGACTTTTGGTCTGCACGTGATGAATTGGGACGAAACAAACCAATGGACACTTGGTAACAATTCAATCGGAACTTCCTGATGGCAAGAGAAGAAGCCCGAAACGAGCGAGAAAATGAACCCAAATCGATCTGGCCCATGAGAACTGGGCGAGAGATAGAACCCAGGAGAATTGGAGAGGGACACACTCTGATATCATGTTAAATAGCGACAAAATGTGGCCCGTGGATCAATTTTGCACCGATATTGTCCTAACTTAACCACCTTTAAGGTGTTGAGTTTTAATCACAAAAGGTTTATGTCAAAACCCAACCCGAATTTCACCCTGAAACTCGAAGTAAGTCTTGCGAGGACCACCTCTAAGAAAAATTTACCGAAGAACTCGGCAAACCTCCCTTGAAGATGGACAACTCAACCCGAAAAAATTACAGAACTACCCTCTTAACAACAAATAAACCATTCTCCAATTCAACCATAATTATCTAAATAATAGAATATTGGTCTTAGCACACCACCGAAAAATATTATATAAAAATCTCAAAGGTATTCAGAGCTACTAAAAACAACAGAAGCAGAAAAAAATATCGTAGTAGGTTAAGCAGGTAACCTACTGGTGAAAAGTGGCTGAGAGATGGGTAACTATGTCTCGTCGCCTCCTACTAGATCCAACCCGAACTCTGCAAACTGGGCAATTACCCAGTGGAAAAGATCCGGAAATGTTAGAGTGAATGAACAAAAATAAATAAATAAAAATAAACATTAGCACTTATGTTTTCCTGATTTAATTTCCACAAAAAAACGAATGCATGCTTCAAATGAGAAATCTCTTATCTCATAAATATCGAGCCTCCTGAGCTCAAAAATATATATCAATATACGTATGTATCTACACATGCTTATACTCTCAATATAAATTAATAGATTTAAAATAATCTATATTAGGCTACTACGCTTGCGTCCAACGCTCACGTCACGTCTTAGTGTAGTATTACACTACGCCATTAAGATGGACAGACATGTGTATAAATATGTATCCATACCCCCTATATGAATTAAACACTTATATAGGGCTACTACGCTTACGTCTAACGCTCATGTCACATCATAATGCAGTATATAATATGTCATTAAGGTGGACAAACACATATGGCTAGCTAGCATTTACATACATACTCTCCTCATAAATATATTTATAATTTACCGAAAATCTCGTTTTCGGTAATTCTCCAAAATACATAAAATCATCAAATAAAAATGACCTCAAATACTCCAACAAAATAAATTACTCAACAGTAAACAATTGCATGCATTTTAATTTAAAATCAAATGTCCACTCACAAATTAGGCTTAAGCCTGATGTCGGTCAGAGGTCTCTTCCGCTCGAGCCTCCTCACGTCCTGTTTCAAAAACATAATTAAATCTTCAATTAAATCATCAATTAAAATACCGACGCTTATAAAGAAAATAGGCAGACTTAAATGTGAGTTTCACGCACTCAACCATGCCTATCGCCCTAAATCTTAAATTCACTGCCAACAATATTTCTCCACAAATACCGACAACCTTAAAATCACCTTCCACCGTCCTAACCATAATTAACCCACGACCGTATTTTTTTACTCCTTAACCGTCATAATTCACAAATCGCAGAAATATTCAAAACATATCCGAAACTCCTTCAAAAATTCTAAATTACACTTCATTAAACTCCCTTTAAAATTTCACATTAAAAACCCTGAAAACCCCCTTTACAGAGGCGACGCCGCCACCGGCCGACTCCGGGGGCCTCCAATGCCTACCAAATTTTTACAGCATCTTCCTCTCAACCTCCTCTACAACTTTCCTAACTAGCAAAAATATTTATGCACCTTGCAAGTATATGTGTTCAACATTTATGATAATACAAAATTTTATGTCACATGATCGATATTTGATCATTGTTTTAGCTCTTATGAACTATATATATATATATATATGCGCTTTAATATAAAAAAATTGAAAAACGAAAATATATAAGGAAAATAATAAATAATGTAATCAATTATTATTGAATTTGAAGTCTAGAGAGAATAAATATAATATTTCTTTTTAAATAATTATTAGTTATTGTGTATGAGGATATATATGTCATTTAATAATTCACAATAGAATGAGGTCTAGTGAGCAAATTTAAAGGTCTCAATAACCGCACTCAATTTTGATTCTTCTTCTCATTTTTAACTGTTTAACATAATTGCATATCATGAGAGATCAAGTTCAACTCCACATTTCCACTTCCACCTTCGTACCTTCATTTTCCAGTTTTATGATCCATGATGTTCCATATGATGGGCTCTCACGGTGATGGGAATATATGTGAATTAGACCATAAATTTTTGGTTTATGAAGAGGTAACTAGGAGTCTACGATATCATCCATGTTTTTTTAATATTTTAGCAACACTCAATAAAACAATTTAGCTCGTTGATGATAGTTAGAGCTGGAAATGTATCACCAATTCATGAGAGAAGACTACTAATTGCACGGTTATCCGGGCTTTGTTGGTTTGGAACATCATTTATCCAAATACAAATTAGATTTAATTTCTAGACCAACAAATGCAGACTAATTAGAATCATAGGGCGTTGTTCTCAAGGTTTTGTTCAACACAACAATGTACATGTACATACTAGCTTGTTCACCATGTTCATCTCCATCCTCTCCTTCTTCTTCTTCATCTTCATAGTCATCATATTCATCACATTGATCAAGCCATTGCTAGTTAGATGACTCATGGGTTTCTTCCTCGTTACCATTTGTTGTTTGCTTTTTGATGGGTACACAACCCTCCAGCTGTTACAAATCACCTTGGAACAGTACTTCATCCCATGAAGCTTATGAGATCTTTCCAGATTTATTGGCTGAGTAGTGCTGTTGCTAGAAGGCTGCTTGTTTTCGGGAGACTCGTGAGTTGTTTCTTCGTCACCACCAATAATTGCTGTTGGCTTTTTTATGGCTAGCTGCATAACCCTAGAAGTGTCCAAAAATCACCTTGGAGCACTTAATCCCCGGAAGCTCATGAGATCTTGCGAGGGTTATATGCCTTTTGATGGCTAGACAAGCCTTATTTAAGTGCTGCAAAATTGCATCAGAGTACTTCTTTCTTGGAAGCTTATGAGTTTCTTCATTATCATCAGCTCTTGAGTGATCCTTTGGCTTTTTGATGGGTTGACAAACCTTGAAGTACTGTTGCAATGTCCCTTTGATTTTCTTATTCGATGAAGGTGTACAATTCATTGTGAATATCTTCATGATTGGGAAGATAATATTTAGCACTCTGGTAGGGGATTCAGGAAAGGAAAGATTTCTAAGAAAATAAGATGGTTTGAGTAGGACAAGATAAAGCAGAATGTAGATCGAATATAGAGGGAAGGACAGATTTCAACTTTCAAGTATGTTAACTTAAGGCCAAGTTACTTATTTATAGTGGTGAATATAGTACACCTCCTGAGAACAGGAAATTAAATAAGATTTATGAAGTTAGGAAGAGAAATCCTCCTCTTGTGAATAGGAAGTAACTAATGCAGGCAAGTCCTCTTGATAATAGGAAACCACAAGAAGCAACGTACTGATTAAACAATATATTATTTAAAGCTAGCAGACTGTTCATGTCTTCCTGCAGGACAAATTTACAGTATGAACCTATTTCCTATTCTCAAGAGGAATTAGAACTTTTTCCTTAACGAGTTGTATATACTTCTTATTTTCTATTCGCAGTAGGAATACTTGATATCGTCTTACTTTTCCTATAAATGCAACTAGTCTAGATAGAAACAATACTCGAAAAACCAATGTTGCAGCAGTACTTAGCAACAGCACTACTACTGGTTCCAAAGACAAGTACTCGATCTGCAGCGATGTTGAACGAAACAACAGCCATTGTCTGCAATAGGGAACTACTTGTGGATATTGCTGGTATTGATAACAGCTTCATGGATCCGCAGCTTTGTGCAACCTTTGCTTGTGACATTTACAACCACTTGCGAGCATCCGAGGTCAAGAAAAGACCTTCAACAGATTATATGGAAAAAATTCAGAAAAAAATAAATCCAAGCATGCGTGCATTACTAGTCGATTGGCTTGTGGAGGTAGCCGAAGGCTACAGCTTTGTACCTGAGACATTGTATTTGGGTGTGAACTACATAGATCGATATCTTTCGGGGAATCCTATTGGAGAACGATTGAGGTTACTTGGTATTGTCTGCTTGATGCTTGCATCGAAATATGAAGATATGTGGACACCCTCGAGATAAATGTTATCTCGAGGAAGAGGTCTTGGAAATGGAATCTTCTGTATTGAGTTACTTGAAGTACGAAATGACAGCCGTAACAACTAAATCTTTCTTGAGCCGATTTGTTCGAGCTGCTCAAGGGGCCAATCTTGAGCTTCCCTCATTGCATTTGGAGTGCTTAGCGAACTACCTTGCAGAACCATATCTTCTAGATTACAGTATGCTTTGTTATGCTCCATCACTTACTGCGATTTTCCTGGCCAATTACATAATGCTACCTTCAAAGAAGCCATGGAATGCTACCTTGAAGCATTACACCCTTTACCATCCTTCAGATTTGCGCGACTGCGTCAAGGATCTCCATCGTCTATGTTGCAATAATCAAAGTTCTTGTTTACCTGCCATTAGAGAGAAATATAGTGAACATGAGTACAAGTGTGTTGCCGAGAAGCACTGCCCAGCAACAATCCCTACAGAGTACCAAGTATAGCAGATTGTACCCTACTCCAACATAGTTTAACTCGTAATAGATATATTCAATATTTTCCTGCCATTGTAAAGTTCGTGTTTTTCTTTCTTTGAATTATCTTTGATGTGATGAAAACACCCCGATACTGCATTTTGTAACGACACACCTTCATTTGTGGGATCACATCAGATGCAGATGATGGGTCTAGAAGAGGGGTAAACACGACATACAAATTAAACCAATTGCTAAATGGAGCAACAAAAAGTCCACTTGAGGCAGATGAAAATATAATTAGCGTAGTTTGACATTGGCCTCATGATTAAACTAATTAGTCACTCAACTCACGACAGCATGTTACAAATTAATCATGTTATCATGTACATATGAACAACTAGATCATATGGTATATGCTTAAGCTGACCCAAATCGAAATCGTATAATTATTCTCTACACCAAACTCAATTCTATACGTAAATGCGAACATATTAACCATGATATTTACGTACAAGCCACGTAACTGATTGAACAAGAGCTGACCTAGGGTAGTCTTCGTGTATGAATCATATTTTTGTTCATACTAATTTCTGGACCAATTCATCAGGTCTTGATGAGGGTTATGGCCGGGAACGTGAACTCAATGATCAGTAATGTGAAACGGTGTGATAGATTGTTTGTGTGTGTGTAAGTAACTAATATTTGTCTCAGATAAGATGAAAAAAACCCCAAGTCTGGTATAACCACCCTCCATATGAAACCGATGGCTTCGTTTCCTCTCGGACCCTCTTTTATTATGTCAATGACTCAATGTTAATAGTAACTGTTCAGATGACGATATAAAACTGCAACGACAGCAACCTTGTTGCTACGTACTGTTTTTTTTTTTCATGCTAATCTTCTTTATTTGTTAATCTTTTTTATATCGTTCTAATTTTATCGGGGCATCCGAAAGGACTGCAATGTACTGTTGTTGGTGCTGAAGTTTTCACCATGAGATTTCACACCATATATTACCAGACCGGCAGACCCACCGGCCGTTAGTGTGCCTCCTTTCAAAATACTTAATTCACATCTTCACACCACCCAAGTCGATCGAGATTTAGGAGGTGAACATGTACATGTTAAGGCCGGTGGTCCATTTTTCTGGTTTGAAATGATCAATTTTAGTATATAGATCAATAAGTTCATGATCCTTATCATTCCTAATCGGCACGGGAAGATACAGAAGAGCTGGAAGCATGACTTACGTACCTATGCCATCTTTCCTCGTCGATCAATTATCCCTAATGTGCATGTATAGTCTGGACTCCGGAGGCTGCTAGGAGTAGTACATTTCTCTTTCCAGTATGCATGTATAGGGAAACATTGATTTTCCTTGTTTGTAAACTATATGTAACATCTCGATCCAAAGATCTCTTTCTTCATCAATTGATCTCTACAACCCTCTTTATCTACTTAATGTCTGCTTCAAGATGGTGATTTAAATCTAAGAAAAATTTCTTAGACAAGCCGGATAATGAATTCTCAAGAAAATCTAATCACTGATATTAATAATATTGGAGAAACTCGTGAGCTGCTTCTTGAAAACAAGTCATCTAGCAACAATACTAGTACTTGCTTGTTGTGAAAAACAAAAAGTTGACGATACATATGAGATCCCAACAACTTATGGAACAATCTCCACAACTCTGAAGTGTGAAATGGTTGGGGCGTTGGACAAACATTTTCTAAATTCATGTTAATTACATATGTATAGAATATGAGTGATATGATAAATCTACATCACAATTCACGAATGTCATAATCAATAAATTGAATGTCGACTAGTTTGTGTTTTCATATTTGCGCGCATGTTTCAAGTTTCAAAAAAAAAAAACTTCAATCACGCATTTGAATATCATTCATTTCATCATTGTTCTTTAACTTAATTAAGTACTTAACCCGATCAACTACAAACATTTGTCTTGTTAATTAAACTATTTGGTTATATTTCGTCACATTTGCACAAAGAACAAAACTAATTGGTTGCACAACTCATCACACCCTGGTTTTGATGTGACAAACTTAGGAAATCAATAATTTGCCACGTGCTTAATAAGGACCCTGATAATCTGGTATTACCAAAATAATGGACCTAGCTCTTTTGCATAAATATATAGAAGTCTAATTATACAAGAAAAGCATACAGTTCACAATAGCTCATAGAATATGCTTGAGCTTGCCGCAACCCCAATAGCATATATACGAAAATTCAAAGCACAAAACCATGCAGGAAATTTACGAAGAAAACCACACCCTTCAATGATTGAACCAGGCTGATGATCGAGCTGGGGTTAGGGTTTTTGCATGTGTGGAACACGTTTGATTATAGTCTTCAGGGTTTACAGTGACATGTAGCTTTGGTATTTTGTAATGAAAGGAGCAAGACTATAGTTGGGGGCGATGTGAACCCAGAAAATGATGAGCAATGTGAATGTTGATAAATAATTGATAGAGTGACGGGTATGATTAAAATGACAGGCAATTATGCTTTAGCTAGCAACAGAAATATCAGAGGACGAAATCTGGGTTGGTCTGGTTACTGGTGACTGCACTGCACATCGATCACCACCCATGGCGATGGGGGCTATTATATAAACGAACACACCAGCCTAGATAATAACAGACTAGTTTTAGTTATAATTATACTTCACAATCTGGTTTGGAACGGCCGTGGAAATCAGACCCAATTGACTTCTTCCAACCAAAGAAGAAAAGGAAAAGCTCTCATTTGTCTTCTCAAAATTAATTAGTTATTTTTTCAGAGTCGTAATTTATATATAGTCGTTTGAAAATATAATTCAATAAGATTCCAGATTAAAGCGTGGATTATTCAACATTATAATGTAAGTTTCATATTTGTAACGTGGTTGGATTGATCATATGGTCGATAGTTTTGATTTTCATTAATTGTCGCTACAATGCTCCTAATAACATCATCTATAACGATTTAATCAATGAATGACAACATTTAGTTTGGATCCATTCGTGTAAAAGCAATTGAGTGTAGTTGTAAAATTTGAGGGTAATTTCTTTAATATCGTTAGGAAACTGAAATTTACACTTTTAATTTTGACAGCTGATCTCCGTTTCTCCATCACCTTTCCTGTTTCCCTACCAAATTTTGACATTTGGCCCTTAGTTGCCTAATCATCTTAACAGACTCTAACCAGCTACTAACCTCGTTATACACTTAACCCAACTCTAACTCATGCATGTAGAGTTCAACCATTCCCCAACTTCTCTAATTAAAATAAATAAATCTATATTTACTAATAATATGAGTGCTAACTGTGTTCTTTTTCTTATTCATCGTTTGAAACTCTTCTTTGTCTTACCTTAGATTCAGAGCTTCACAAGAATGTCTGAATTGGCTTAGACTATGACTTCGCAACATCAGCAACAAGTGCCAATCATTTAATAGAATGATCATTATCATAAAAAGATCATTCTATTATATGCTTATGGGCGTTAGGGATTATGTCAAAACCAATTTGTCAGTGGTTGATTAGAGAAAAAAGAGAATTAGCTGGGTCTTGTGGGAAGAGGCAAACACTTGTAAAGGCCTAAAATTGCTTATGCTATAAGCTCAGCACCATTTCCATTCGTTCTCCAATCTGCAAAGCAAAATGGACTTATGGCTGGGATTGGCTGCATCTAACTTCATGTAAAATTTCGATCTTGAGCTAAGGCTTTGTGACCCAACTCCTAAGGGCAAATGACCTTGAACAAATTACGGGCATGCTCTAATTGTATGGCTGATCGACCTTCACATTCCTCTAGTTAGAAGAAGAGAGAAAATTAACCAGTTTAGCTTTTCTGCTTTAATTTAGTTTTACCCTTTTTAATGTTTAACGAGATTAACATATTGGTTAAAGGACGTGAAGCAACAAAATACCACATGTCAAAATTTGGTAGGAAAACAGGGAAGGAGATAAAGAAATGGAGACAGAGGATCAACCGTCTCTAATTTTACAATCTACACTCTTACTTTCTTCTTTCGGTAATTTGAATATTATCTGTAGTAACATGTGTTTTATCTTTTTGTGAAAACTTTACAAAAAGAAAACGAAAAAAGATGAGTATAGATTGCATTGTAAAATAAAAAGTGTAAATTTCACCTCCCTATCATTGTCTTCACACTTTGATATGATTGCATTGTAATCTAAGCCACACAAAAAAAACAAACAAACATGACCTAAATTAATAGAACGGCACATGCAGTAGTTAATGAGATAAATCGATCATTATGATTAATCGTTAAAATTATGTCTAATCATCCAAGATTAGTCTAAAACTTATGGACGATTGTCTTACATGCATTAAATTATGTCTAATCACGACAAGATTAGTCTAAATATTGCTTACTGCAAGTATATCTACATAAACTACTTCCCTATAGTGAACCAATACTTGCCTTGGTTTCCAAATCAAGTGTTCTCTAACATTGATCAAGATACAGATAACCAAAAATATAAGCAAGATTACAGCACAAGTCACAAAAGTTACTCCGCAATGACAAATGTTAATCGGCACTGAAATCCAATAAAAAAAGGTAATTGTCCACAATAATCTGGTATTTACGTCGGTTAATTGAAAACACACCAATCAAGCCCCTCTATAATATCATGAACAAAAAAAAAATCAAGAACACAAAAAAGAAAAAAATCAAATAACAAAAAAATAATGTGTGGACTAACTGAGAGCGGTCACCCAAGCTTGTGGCTTTCTCTTGGTCTTGATGTGTCGTACAAACAACAGCGCAACTCCCAAAAAAAAATTGTATATAAAAGATGATGATCAATAATTAGGTCTCTGTTCGTTTCTCCCATTTTTCTTCTGGAACCTCCCAAACTCTTTTATCATTTTCCCCTAATTTCCATATTAATTACATATTTCCATTTTCCCCTAATTTCCATATTAATTACATATTTCCATTTTCCTCTCTTCGATAAAAGATATATATATATATATAATTTTTGATTTGGTGGTCTGATAATATTAATATAGCCGATTAGCTTTTCCCTTCCATATAAAGCTTGCATTTTCAAACCCATCTATCTATCTATCTATCTATCTAATCTCTCTCCTCTCCCCTAAATTTACGTGGTGAATTTCCCAATTCTTATGATTCGATCCCGCAATTCTCCATTATCATTATTCCGTCTTCTTGATTGATTAGCGACAAAGAGAAAGATCAGAGGTTTTGAAACGGCACCGTCTTGATCCGCCCAGATTGAAATCTCGCGGTGAATGGAAAGAGGACGAAGAGGAGCTGAATCAAACAACACTAAGCTGCTGAGAGGAGGTTTCCTTTTCGTGTTTATAATTGCGATTTTGATTGTGAAATGCTGTATTTGAAGCAGCCAAACTCCCTAATCTGGAGCTCATTTGGTGATTGATTTTGGTTTCGGGGATTGGATTTAGGGTTTGGATTCGGCTGTGCATGATATTCTGATAGGGCCCTGAGCTTGGGGCTCGGGAATCTGAATTTCGGACTAGTTATAATGGCGTCGTCGCCGCCGCCGTCCTCCCAAGAAGAAGCTATTACTCCTCCTCCTCCTCCTCCTAAGCACGTTGATATGCAGAAATTCAGGCTTTACGAGACTCGATCGGTAATTCTCTCGACTTTGTAATCAATTTTCGTTGCGGAAAGGTAGCATTTGAGACACAAATGTGCCTGCGGTTTTCGGTTTTAATTGAATTTCATGATATTCAGTGTAGCGGCTCTACTGCATAACAGCTTACATTTTTGGTTTCCGATGCTTTCAGAACTTTTACATGATTGGGAGGGACAAGAGTAGGACTTATTGGAGGGTACTGAAGATTGATAGATTGGATCCTTGTGAGCTTAATGTTCTTGAAGATTCTACTACTTATACCGAGCGTGAATGTTCTGACCTCTTGAGGCGGGTACATGAAGGGAACAAGGTCACTGGTGGATTGAAGTTTGTCACTACTTGTTACGGCATTATTGGTACGGCTGATTCTTTGAGTTTACATTTTTCTCTCCGATTCCCCCTAATTCTTTGTACTAACTGTGGCGTGCTCGTTGTGGTTGTAGGGTTCATTAAGTTTCTGGGGCCGTATTATATGCTTCTTATAACAAAAAGAAGGAAGATAGGTGACATTCGTGGCCACACGGTGTATGGTATCTCCAAAAGTGAAATGATCCCGCTTCCAAATTCTTCTCTTCAGTGCAGTATCTCTGATTCTAGAGATGAAAACAGGTACTTGTTCCTTTTCCTAGTAGATATACTTATTCCATGGCACTACATTACGAGGGCGTTAAGTTTATTGATCTCCCATTTGTTCTTGGTCTGAATTAGTTGCTCTCTAGCACATAAGATTGTCCCTCTTATCTTAACCATATAAGATTTCAAGCATGTTGCATTATATGATGTGTATTCTTCTATATTGGCTCTTTTTTAATATTAGTCCTTCTTGCAAGTTGTATAGTGCTCAAATTTGCCGATTCCAAACTAATTCTTGGAATTTCTGGACTGTTCATACTCACTGATTTTATATGTAGAAGGATTTTTTTGCATATTTGATGAGAGTTTTAAGCATTTAGTTGCCACTTCTATTAACTTCCATTATGAGACGTTGTATAGCCTAGATGTTCTCGGCAGGATCTTTTTATTATTCATTGCTAAGCTCATCATTATCTACAAATGCTGTTACACTAAACTTTTTGTCGGGTTTTATCTGCTAACACGTTCTCTTTTTCATTGATGGCTTTAGATACAAGAAGCTCTTGTGCACAATGGACCTCACAAAGGACTTCTTTTTCAGCTACTCATACAATGTCATGCGTAGTCTACAGAAGAACATGTTGGATAATAAGATGGGACATGTTGTGTATGAAACCATGTTTGTGTGGAATGAGTTCTTAACTCGGGGGATAAGGAATCACCTGCAAAATACTGTTTGGACAGTTGCATTGGTTTATGGTTTCTTTAGACAGGTGAGGGTGTACATCCCTTCACAATATGCATGCTGAACACTACTTACTTCAATTAGCATGTATTGCTCTCGGTTTATTTGATGGAAACTGACTTCCTTCACTAAGTTCTGGTTGGTCCCGTTATGTTTTTGGTTTATGGAACAATCATTACTATCCCACATAACTCACTTCGGCTTAAATAACTATATTTTGCGTTTTACTATTATTCAAAGATTTGTTCTACCAGATATTTTGAAGATTTATTTATTTTTTTGCCATTTTTTTTATCTATTAAAATTGCAATACCTATTTGGTGCATGATTGTTCTGTTCTTTTTCTTCACTTTTGTATTTTGGACTGATGGCTTATTGAAACTTAATGTAGGCCACTCTCTCTACATCTGGACGTGACTTCAAACTGACCCTCATTGCTAGACGTTCACGTCACTATGCGGGAACTAGGTGAGGGACATTCTAATTTATATTCCCTTATTCAATCAGGTATTTTGATTTTATTGGTTTGATGGATAGGTTTAGAAATTTATGTCTTCCTTAATAAAATAGATTAGTTTGGATAACCTTGTTAGATGGTGTATTCACCATATTTTTCTTGTGCTGAATGTGGCTCGTCTGAAAAACAGTGTAAGGGTGTTTTTTTTCCTCGCATGATGTGTATTATCTCTTGGTTCCCTTGAATTTAGGTATGTTTTGAAGCTGTTTACATGGCTATTTTATTTATTTATTTATTAGTTTTATAATTTTGTTTTTCATTTCTTTGGATATGGGAGGATAACATATGCTAGCTAACATGCTCACAATGTTAGCGGATACAGTATAGTATGTTCATGCTTGTATGCCTCACTTGTTACTTTTACTCGAATAGGTATCTAAAACGTGGTGTTAATGAGAAGGGAAGAGTGGCTAATGATGTTGAGACCGAACAAATAGTGTTTGAGGATGTTCCCGAGGGCTTCCCCATTCAAATAAGTTCTGTTGTACAGAACCGTGGCTCAATCCCTCTCTATTGGTCACAAGAAACATCGCGTTTGAACATCAAACCAGATATAATGTGTATGTCCTGTTATAATATTTAGCTCTCAAGAATGTGTTGTGAATCTGTGTAACTAACTTTTTTATCCTTCCAGTGTCAAAGAAGGATCAAAACTATGAAGCCACTAGGCTTCATTTTGAAAATCTTGTCAAGAGATATGGGAACCCCATTATCATTTTAAATCTCATCAAGGTAATTTATGAAGTTATAGTCCTATGCAGATGATATTTCCTTTTGTTTCTATTTTTCTGTACAATGCCAACTGATATATGCACTAAACTACAATATGCTTACCATACAACTTAACAAAATGTGGCTTTTGGTTATGTAGTTCTGCTGTTAGTTCTACCAGTTTGTTGACCTATACATTTTGATTTATTTTTGTAATTTTTATCTGTTGTTATTAACAGACACAGGAAAAGAGGCCTCGAGAGTCCATTCTACGCACAGAGTTTGCTAATGCAATTGATTTCATAAATAAAGATCTATCTGAGGAGAACCGTCTCAGATTCCTCCACTGGGATTTGCACAAACATTCTCGAAGGTACATCTTATGATTATTTGCTAGCAATTGTTTTGATAATATGGTATCTGAAATTGTCTTCCTTGAACAAAATGTGACATTGTTTCCTCCTTCCCTGCAGCAAAGCTGTAAATGCGCTACTACTCTTGGGCAAGGTGGCTACATATGCCTTGAGTTTAACTGGATTCTTCCATTGTCACGTTACACCAGAAATGGGACCTGAGGGCTTGATTAATTGGCCTTCATCCGAGTAAGTCGTCATCTATTCTACTAGTTTTCAGGTTGAAGTGATCTGTACGAATATTTAGCACTTGGATGTACTTACCTTCCATATATGTAGAAGTTTTGTTCATATGTATTTTTGGTCTTGGGCTATGAAGTTTCGCTTGAAAACCCCAGAGTACATCGTCATCTCATTTAATTCTTTTAGGTTTTCATACTTTGGGTGCTTAGTACTTGTATCAATACCACTGGGTGGTAGAATTTGTGTTCCATTGCACTGGAAACATTTTTCCCAAGTTTCAACAATCAATTTTGTTCCTTTTTTCCTGGGCCATAGACTTGAAATGTTGCTCTTGTAGGTTAATTATGTTAAGTGTATGTCCAGTTGTTGAGGTCTGTTCACCTTCTTCTTGATGCGTCTCTCAGATTATTATTTTCCTTTTTAAATTTTGTTTATCAATTTGTTAGTCTGTGGATTCCTTATCCACTTTTTAATCAGTTCTCTAAAGTATCTAGTTCTATTGTACTTATGGTGAAATTCTTTTATTGTCATTTTATCTCCAAAAGGTTTCTTCGGATCAAATTCATTTACCTGTTGGCACTCCTCTTTGGAAAGTGGATATGCTTTGTAGGTCATTATATCTTACTATTGTAAATTGTAAGAAATAGCTCTGGGCTTTTATTTTTCTTTGACAAAGTATATATGGAACAGGGATTTCGACAATTGTATGTCTCCCCAAAGACATTATGCAAATGGAGACGAGGATGTTGATAACATAGCAGGGAAACCAACTGGAGACAGCAATGTTGGAAATGGAGATCATTCTGCCAAACTATCCACATTCCAGAAGGGGGTTCTGAGGACCAATTGCATAGACTGCCTTGATCGGACTAATGTTGCGCAATATGCATATGGATTGGCTGCTCTAGGACACCAGCTTCATGCTTTGGGACTTTTAGATAATCCCAAGATAGACCTTGACGATCCCTTGGCTGATGAATTGATGGGATTTTATGAAAGAATGGGTGATACACTTGCTCACCAGTATGGTGGTTCAGCTGCTCACAATAAGGTGAGGAACATGTTTTGAAGTGTAAATTTGGATTGAATAACCTCTGGGATTTGAGTTCCATTTACCCATTTACCTCTGGGATTAGATACTGAACGTCATGTACCCAATATGGTTCTTTGAAACTAAATGAACTCCTGTGCTGTACAGATATTTTCCGAGAGAAGAGGTCAGTGGAGAGCAGCAACTCAGTCTCAGGAATTCTTCAGAACTCTACAACGGTATTACAGCAATGCGTATATGGATGCACAGAAGCAACATGCAATTAATATGTAAGTTTTTAAGTCTTAGTCATGTTCCATTTGACCTTCTTTAACAAAATACATATATATAGCATATATATTATATATATAGTATTATCAGTACGAAAAGACAAGTGGTTGCACGTTGAAATTCCGACAGCTTGTTTTTTCTGTTAACTTTCTTTTCAAGGGTGTATTGACTTACAGTTATGCATGACAATGCTAAAAGTCTTTATTCGTCAAATTTTGGAGCAGATTTCTCGGGGATTTTCAACCACAGCAAGATAAACCTGCACTCTGGGAACTGGATTTAGACCAGCATTACCATGATGGGAGGCATGGGTCAAAAGACATGGATGAAGATGGCTGGTAGGTAGCAGGCCAATTAAATGCCTTGAAATTTGATATTTTGTGGGAATAGAATGTTTTTATACCTCATTCTGTGAAGCCTAATTTCAATGTGTTTTTTCTCATATCAAGTTCATATGGTATGTTTTTAATTGTTGCATGGGTTTGGGTTGATAAATTACATATTATTTGCTCTCTTTGAATAGTAAAATTTGTGGGTATATGGTGATTTTAATTATCTTCTTAGTTCCATTGTATGCCCTACACCACTTGACTGGATGAAAGGACAATGAAACTTCTTGGAAAATATAGGGCCCTATTTATTTTCCTTCTGTTTCCAGAATATTTATATAGAAAGTCATAAAGCTAGGAAATTATATTTTGTGTAATGTCTGCTTAATGTTTCATTTAATATATTCACTTACTTCCCTCTGATGCTTACCTTGTTCAAATTCATTGTCGAATCTTTTCCTAACTTATTGCTTCTCTGTATCTAGGTCTACTTTCAAGAGATCATATTCCGACGGAAACATTCTTCGTCCAAATAGCTCACCTATGTCAGCACCAAGTGTGAAGCAGGAGACAAACTATCCAGTTTTGCCTAATCATACTAAACAAAGCAGGATACTTTCAGAATCGTCACCTGAAATATCAACTTGTGCGAGCGATATTGCATATTCAAGGTTCGCTAACGACCACTGTTCATCTGTTCATTATTATCCTTTTCTTGCATGACAACTTGTAATGACGGAGCAAAACAACTAGGAAGTTGTTTACGGAGTCTGTACTGTTTCCTTTCAAGAGAAGAAATTTTTTTCAGAGAGCACATGATAGTAACTAGGAAGTCTAAAGAGGGCAGTATAAAAAGAAGACATTCTTTTTGAAAAATTTATTGTACTCGCTAACTTTCGGGGTTCTGTGAATAAATATAGGTTACATTTGATCTTGATCTTAATTCATTTAATAGACTACCCATCAAGAAAGGCTTGACATTGTCTATTCTTCCATAATTCATTATGACCAAGTAGAATTTAGTCCCATTGCTGAGGCAAACATAAGTAAATATGAGGAAACATATAACTTACCTTGATGAGAATGATATACAAGGAAGTTGAGCACAGTACATGAAAAGGATTACTTGAGGGGAAAAATGCTAGCCTAGGTTACCTGGGCTCCTGCGCATTGCACTCATCCAAGCAGTTCTCATTCAGCTTATTGTGATTTTGGTTTTTCTGTATAGGTACACTCCCTCAATGCCTCGCAGACAACTTTTTGGAGAGTTGCAAAGATATCGGTGTCTTGAAAGTGATCATATTTATTATTCCGAACATGGAGATGGATATAATTTCTCGAACTTTGTGGATCTAGACTGGCTATCTTCCTCTGGGAATTCATGCGAGGAGGAGCCGTTTGAGAGGTACTTACGGTGACCACCAAATAAATTTAAAACAGATGTCTTTTTCTTTGATTAGAAAAGAGAGTTCCTTTTATTTTGATGGGATTTCCATCAAGGAAGATGATTAAACTGTTACCTGAAAGTGGAGATGTAATGTTTGTAGATCTTCATTACTTACCAACTCACCCCTTGAGGGGCTATCATCAGAGAATGTTGTCAACGGAATTATAGGAGAGTCTACACCCTCCACAAGTGAATATGGATCCATGTTGAAGGTCAGTGAACTTTCCTTTGGAATGCTAGAAGTATTGTCCCAATTGATAGCTTTGTTTTTTTCTTTTTCTTTTTTCTCCGTTTTGGTCTGAAACTCGATTCATTTTACGTTTTGTTAGTTCCACTAAAGGAGAACCCTAGTTAAGATCCATATTATCCAGTTCACTTGTTTTGAGCTGTATGGCATTCTTTTGTCTGGCAAAATTTGGTGTCAGAGATTGAAATTTTTTGTTACTTGTACTTGTTTCCCTTACAAAATGGACTCCGATGTCATTTCTTAATACTAGCTGTTGCTATCTTATAATCTGCAGGGAAAGGGGCAGACAGGAATAGGATCATCCTTTACTAATGGAGAGAGTTCCAATGTTCCTGAAGACTTCCCAGATAGCTTTGCGAACTGGGTGAATTATGGAGAGACACTATGCCACTGAAATTTGGACCATTTTTCCCCCTGTATTGCATTTTCGGCTCTGTAGACGGCACAATAGCCGTTGACCAAAATACTGATCCATGTATGAGAAACTATAGATGGCATGTCAGCCATATCTGGAACAAGGAGAAAACGAAAGTAGGAGAAGCCGGGGTGTTGTGTACGATACAGCATAGAATTGATTCGTAACAAATTTCAGTCGGGAACCCATACCAAATTAGAGAGTAAATAGTCAACAGTTGAGATTCTTTAGGAGTTCTTCCATCAGTTCGTGGACTGAAAATCTGTTTCTTGTAAATATTTTGCTCTGTACTTTAGTATTCCAGGTCCCATTGATTCTTTATATACCTTCCATGTTTGTGAACATGCATAAAACTAACAATGCGGGTACATGTATCGGAAACTCTACCGTTGTTGAACTGATTATTGGCCTTTTAGTGCAATAAGTGGGGTTTATTATAGGTTAAGGACAATCTTCAGCAATACCCAGAGCAATTTATATTGATGAATATTCAGTAGTCATTCATTCATTCAAGAGTCCTTTGGTTAGGGCTGAGTATCCACCTATCAGACTTACCATTGCGGATTACATCTTCCTTTGCAACCACTCATAGATTGCAGATATGTTTGTATATGTGATTCACTAGATAAACTCAATCGGGAGTTTCTTTGGGATTGTGAGGGGAAGGAGGAAGGTTCATCTTGTTAATTGGGAGAGTGTCAACCAAAATAAAGCTATGTTGGCCAAGCTTTGCCGGAGAATGACGCAACATGATGGTTAGTTATGGTGAAGAATTTTGAAAGAGAAATTGGATGTATCTGAATCATGATGATCTCTTGATCCAGATATTGGAGAATGGGATGCTACTTTGCTCTTTGCTTGTTTACCTCATGCTGTGGTTGAAATTTTTTATGCATCCCAATGTCTTGGATAAATCAAATGAATAATTAGTTAATATGAGGTATACTACCGAGTGGGCAATTCACTGTTAGGAGTGCTTATTGCGGCTTTGGTTGATTATGGCCATCGTCCTGATCGTAAACATGGAAGTAAAACATTCCCCCCAAATTGAGGACCTTCCTTTGGTTACTTCTCAAAGTCTTAAACTAATATATCTGGCATGCCATTGGTGTCCAAGATCCATGATCAGAAGTTCAGTGGGATGATTGGATTGCTTCGTGTGTTGGTTTATATGGAAATGGAGAATCAATTGTCTTTGAAGATACTTTTCAAGGTCCTCACTCCTCATGATGCAGCTAATTCTATCTTGAGCTACCTAACAGAATGGACTACAGCTACTTCTAAATCAAGGGTTGCTACTGCTCCTCTAACTGAGCTTGCTATGCTGGCAGAAACCTTCCCCCTAGTTCAAATCAATAGGTTTTAGCTGAGTTGTGATCCGTGCACCCATGATCTGGGTTTTGGTTGCGAACTCTTGAACCAACAAGGTAAAGACCGTACAACTCATCGAAAAAGAAAAAAGGTAAAGACCAATAACAGAGACATGATATTAAATTCTGCCGCTGCTTGGGCGTATCAGGTTTTCAACATACTCAAAGTCAAAAAAGAATAAACGAAGCTACAAAGCCACAATGAGTAATGAACCACCTTAGCCATGTAATCATATCAGTAGTCTTATAATCCGGAGCCTGAAATGTTCTCACAAGGTCCATATAGAGGTTGACAGGAAAGCAGATCAACCCAGGATGGGAAAGATTCGAGCCACATGGTCTAATGGAATTCCATCATCTGTGCTTTTCTTCAGCTCTGGATGGTTGAACTCATTTCGAGGCAAGACAATGAGTTGGCCCTTGCCATGACCTTTTTCAAGAGCCCATCCGCTGTTGGCTACATGATGCTCAAGGAATTTGTCCAAGGATATACCTTCAAGGTTGATTGCCTGTGGCATACGATAACATATTATAAGTTTTTAGAAACAGGTGCACAGAGCACCTTTCAACTTAAAGCAAGGGAGGAACAAGTATATACCTCAGCAAGCACAGATCTGGGAACCTTTTGGTAAGTCAAGGAAAGAACATGAACTGCATAAGCTTGGATCGCTTGCTCAAAACCTGCAAACCATTTCCTCATAAGCCAAAACTGTATAATGTTGATAACATAAACAATGGACAAAATACTGAAAGAAAGAGAATGGCAGTAGGACCACATCCATAAATCAAGACCACTTCTGAAAAGAAAAAAGGCAAATTCAAATGAAGTATCCAAAAATACCTGGGACAGCTTCAAGTATGTGAGGATTCTTAGATGCTTCATCCCAGAATTGACTGAATCTTCCAGTCTGCAAAAAGAATAGCTAGAGTTTTAGGAACTGCATAGCTGATGGATCTATATATCCAAATATCCAGTAAAGAAACTTTACCTCCAAATAGTGAGATAGCACAATGAGAGTCTTGAACTGCTCCTCCATTTGCTGATAAAAGACAGAAACAAAGGAGAGGATTAGTTGATCAAAACTCTGAAACTTTCACTGAATTCAACGCACCGTATATGGCCAGAAACAACCAGTACACAACGCAATTGTTAACGAGAACGATCAAACATCGGTAGAGAACAAGATATAATACCACTCTTTCAGGAATTAGGAAGAGACAGAGGCTGAAATCGGGAGCCGGCATTGCCATCAGTGCCTACACATTTAACATAACCAAAACTTCAAACGCATTTCTTTCTGCACCAAATAAACAATAACAATCGATATCGAATGTGACAGTTTTTCAAGATTAAAATGCAGACCTTAACCAAAATACGAGCAACAATCTGAGTACTCATACGCTCCGGTTCAAACTGCATCCAAAAATTACACGAACAAAACATCACAACAAAGCACAGAGCTAGTCAAAACCAAAAGCAATACTCCTAAACCCTAACTCACCTGATAGAGACGAAGCAGGCAGAGATTCGCATCAAGACTGTAAGTCTGACGAAACCTAAAAATCCAAAACAAAAATCCACTCCAATTCAATCAATCCTCCACAGAATTGAATACATCAAAGCAAATTAATCAACGAATCCAATCGAATGGAACGGAGTAGAAGACAGACCTGCTCGTTGACGTAGCTTTCGAGATCGGGAAGGATATCGGGGTTGTAAGGATTGACGGCGACCAATTGCTCCACCGTGAACGACACTTGCTGCTGCGGCGACGGCGGCGTTTGCTGTCCCATTTTCGGCTTTTGAAACCCTAAATAGCTCTCAAGCAAAAACGCAGCGACAGTTTTGGTTTTCTCACAGCGATAGAAAGAGCTCGAGGGTTTTTGGTTCTCACTGTGAGGTCTATACTCGAGGCAAGCTGAATTACCTACATACCCCTCCCTTCTTACTTTCTTTTTTTTTTTCCAAAAAAAGTGCGACTTAATATTTTCTTCGCCACAATTTATTCGAATTTAAAGCTTTAGCAATTGTTTGTTTTCTTTAAAAAGAGCAATTTTTTGTTGGTTTGAAAAGTTTTTAATTTGGTAAATAGAGGATTTAAAATTTATGCGTGGATTTAAGCCTTCGAGTTAGGATATGTGTTTCAAATCTAAAAATTAAAATGAGAAACATCTTTCATAAATGAATTCTGGATTGATGACATTGTCCTGAATAGAAGATGGTTGTAGTCTGATACAAGGTTCAGGCTCTATGAGACCATTCGATATACAATCCAATTTCTACTAATAATGAGAATCACCATCCCAACCTAACAGATGTCTTTGCCGGCAATCCGGCAACGTAAAAAGGAAAAAGAAACTGTGGATACATGAAATAAAGATATAAAGTTGTGATAATAATTCAAGATATAAAGTTGTGATAACATGAGTGGGCAAGGTCAAATTTTCATTCTCGTGTGAACCCTGCCTCCAAATGGGAAGAACATTGATTCTATTATATTGAAAAGAAGAGAAAAATTGAGTAGGCCAATTTTCTTTCCTGAATGCCTACTGAAACTGAAACAGCCCTTCATATTCATTAGAAAAGAAAATTAATTACAGAACTCACCATTCTGATTCCTGTAGACTACAAAACTTTCTATACAAGAATACAGGCATGATGAAAGACTATAACTGAACTGACGCTACAAGCTAGAGTGCTATTGTTCTACAGATTCAGAAGATTCGATATCAAATTCCAGCCCATCCATGTCTTCTTATCGGAAGGGCACGCGAAATTGAGTTCAAACATCTCCTTGCTAGCAGGTTCACCAGATTCACAGAAGCCAACCAGCTTGGCAACTATTTCTGCACTCTCTTGTACATGTTGCATGTTATGAGGGTCAGTCCAAAGCTTGTTTACCAGCTGCAGCCTCCTTTGTTTTCCTCCTGGCGGGACATCCCATTTAGCATACAGCAACTCTCTCTCGTCTGCTGTTAACTTAGAGCTAACCCTCTTGGCCAAATATTCCCTTTCTTGCTTAAGAGCCTTAATACTGCAAAAGCCATGCCAATGTTTCAGCAGATTATAGCAAATAATGAGACCGTTAATTCAAGGGTGCTACTAAAAGCCACTTGGGAGTTGGGATTGTTACCTTGCTGAAACAGTGCCTGAAGGTTCATCACCTAAAAGTGCAGGACTTGCATTACCGAGATCAGAGAAGTGTTGTTCCAACCATTGCAATCTTCTGAGTTCAACTTCCATGTATATCTGATCAGAGGGATCGCCCTTGAACAACAGATAGAATTGGCTGCGGTGAGTAATTGAAACATGGCACAAATGCCATAGCATAACAATTTCTCTTCTATCCTCTTCAAAAGTCAGGTGCCAGGCCAAAGGAATAGATTCATTGATTTTATCTGTCTCTTCAGTTCCAGCTTCTTTGTCCTCCTCCATCGAAATTACCTGAAACCATATATATATGATATAATAAATGTTATATGTTGAAACTAATAGTATAAAAGTCATAGCATTAGCTTTTTTTTGTCATTTTTGTTTTCATGTCATGGCATATTGGTATTATACTATAATTCTCAACAAAGGGGACAAAAGTTCCAAATTCTAGTTTTTAGTCCTGATGAGTTGTAACACTGATGGAAGTTGTATTCATTTTGAGGAAAGGCATAAAGAATGAAAGCAAAGTAATATTTGATCAAGGAAAACTGAACAATCTCAAAAACCAATATTCATGCCTAATCAATATACTCATATGCTACTTCACTGGCACTCCTGACATTGAAATGGCATGGATTTCTAATGGCAATTTTTTGAACTATAAGTGAAATGCACATTACCTGGCACAACAGAAGGCTCTTCTGGTATTGGAGCTTTAGCACCCGTTCTTTTAACTCAGTAACATAAGTTCTAATGCTACGTATATTCTCCTCTGCAGCATTCTTGAACATCCTCTGCATTTTCTTCACATTAACTGATGATTGTGGAGCAGCAGGACTTCTCTCTTTGGACGATTTACGGGGACCATTTTCATCACTCTTTGGTGGAGTAGATTTAAACCTCCCAGATATGGTGATGTCATCACTAGGCATAGCATCGTTGTTCTGGGGCACCTTGTTCTCAGTCTCATAATCCATCACTTTACGCGTCGGGGTCATTGGTGAGCAAGGAGACCGAATCAGATGCGGCATATTTGCGCTATTTCTTAGGCTGAAAGGAAGGAGTTTCTTCTTTTTTGACGGTGTCTTGCATTCTGAAATTTCCTCACTAGTTGCAAATGCAGAAGCCAGCTGGTCAATAGATTTCTGAACATTCTCAAGCTTCCTTTCTAAAGATTCAATGTTGCCTGCCTGAGATTTCCATCGGGTGATCTCTTCTTTCAGGTTGGCCTCACCTCCAATCATAGATTCTTCCGGAATGGAGCTAACTGCTTGTATGTCCTTTATTTCAGACAGCAGCTTTGCTATAGTTTCAGTTGTTTCTTTATTTCCCAGTTGATGGGTGGCTACCTCCTTGTGAAGTACTTCAAGTGCTCGATTTGCCTCATCACCAAGCTGCTTCTGTCTCTGCTCTAACTTTCGGATTTCATTCACAAGCATGGATGGATCTGTAGAAGTTACTGATCTCCTCATAATTGACTGCCTTCGAACTGCATTTCTTGTACAAGACTGTGGAGTAGTAGCAACTGTTTCATTCTCTCCGGGAAAAGAAAGACGCCTAGCGACTTCAGAAGAAGGTCCACATTGGTTTGATCCCTGATATTATATAGGTCAAAGACTTGAGTTAAAACCCATACACGAAAATCATAAAGTAGACATAACAAATTCAATATCATAGTACCTTCTGCACTTTGCTTACTCTCCGTTCTAATTCAAGTTGTGATTGTGCAAGGTCTCTTTGTCGCTTTAGCTCTTCCATTTCCCTCTCCATCTGGAAAATAAAATTCCATTATATGTCAGAGTAAGCACATAGATAGGCAGGACGTAATAAACGTACAAGTTTTTTTTGGCATCACACCTGCTTGATTTTCAAGTCTTTTTCTTCTAGTATGGACCTAAGCGCAGAAGGCTCTGGACTCCTCAGCTCTGCTTCAAGTCTGGCTATTCTCTGTGAATTATGGAAACAAGGTTAGGCAGGGGAATATAAGGCTATAAATTTGAAAATGAATTTTAAAAAGGCAGTAAATTCCAGGAGAGATAAATAGCTGCTAATCCTTTTTACCATGTTTATTTTTGCAGCATTGGTGACCTCCTTGGCACTAGTTGCGAATGATAGTGTATTTCTTGTTTGATCTACATGACTTAAAGCTGGGCTTACAGTACATATAATGGCTGTCCGAGCATTCCCCCCAAGTGAAGACTGCAAAATTCGTGTAAGTTTTGAATCCCTGTATGGTATGTGGCCACATCTCTTTCCACCACTGCATTAGAAGAAGCTATTGTGAGAGAAATACTTGCATGTTTAACAAATTAAGAAACATAAAAAATCTCCACAATTATCTCATGTTCTTAACCAAGTATTGTTTCCACCACATCAAAATGCAGGATTAAATTTAAGCTGAAGTGGGAAATGTGAGATGTTCTAGAATTGGCACTTACCTTAGCTTCCTGATAACTGTTGTGAGTGTTAGCAAGCTGCGGTTAATATGACTACCTTCCTTCAACCTTGTACCATCTGCATTTGTCTGGGAGGCACGTTCACTTCCAGCTAGGTCCACAAGGTTCTGCAAATTTCCAAAATTATAATCAGTCTCTACTCAACAAAAGTTTGTTGATTTCTACTATCAAAAAACTGGGTGAGGACATAAAGATTAACATACCAAACTAGCTCCAAAGGACTTCACTGAGCCTGAACTCTCTCGGAGGCTGCTCTCTATAGTCTGACGAGAAAAAAAAAAAACAAGAGCATTAATTTGAAGGATCACAATAACTAGTGAAGAATGATAGAAGTGACAATAACTAGTGAAGAATGATAGAAGTGATAATGCAGTCTGCTGAAAGGGCAAGAGTATAATTTACAATTTGTGAAACATTTATTTCAAAAGACTCATGCAAAGATTCAAAACTAAAATTACCAGCCTGATTATCTGATGTGATCTTGAGCTTTTATCATTTAGGGCAGTTTCTCCAACTTGCCTTTGAGCTGCAAACACAATTTTTACTATTAGAGGATCATACAGTATAGAAAGGTTCGTTTTGCCCCAAATATATCATGTAATAGAAATGGCTGTAAAGGGGATGACACAAGAAAGATGTTCACTGATCACTAGATGTAAACAATTTAATTACAAGGGAATGAAACCTGATACATACAATTATTTGTTTTGTTTTTTTTAAAAAGAAAAGTATAAAGCCTCATTCAACGTATCACTTCAAATGATGGTTGAACATAATCCACTTAAATCAATATATTACCTTCACAAATTCCAATCAAATGCTTCAAATGTTGGCCATCTTCAATAATTTCTTCATGTAATTTATCCACATTGGTCCCTTTCTACATTAGAACAAAAATGCATGAAAAAGTTGACACAAAAAATGATAAAAACTATCTGATCTCCAACCAGGAAAGTCTCTTGTATATACCTCAGCATCATCCAAAAGTCGAACGGGGCCAGATTTGCGTTTCAGAAGGTCAACAATAGTTTCATTGTAGATCTCCAGTGCAGAAAATTTAAGAATGAACTCCCTCTCTGGTGTCTGTGAAATCAAAACTATTCAAAGTTGGGGAATAAAATAAACTCATCATATAACAAACAAACAACCACACTGCAGTAAATGTAAGCTAGTAAGGAATAAGTAATAAGACGTCATAGGAACATCCAACCATATTAAGTGTCTTTCTTATTTTGACACTATGATTTCCCCTCACAAGATACAGAGAAATGCAAAATCCATCTATCTTGATGGAACTGTGCCTTACGTTTCTGATATGTTCAAAAATGTCCTTGACAGCGTTTTCAGTGATTCCTCTCATGGTGAATGTCTTTCCGCTACTGGTCTGCCCATATGCAAAGATTGTTGCTGCCAAAAGAAGAACATGGAATTCTTAGAATTGGCCTAAAGTCCTCTCCGCACACAATATAACATCATCTAAAACTACAGGTTACTAACAATACGTTAAGTTACCATTCATCCCTGTAAGTACAGATAAAGCAACATCCTTGGCCCCTTCTTCATAAACCTTCTGAGTTGAGCATGTTGGGCCAAACACCTTATCTGTCACAGGAAAATAACAACAAATAAACCATTCAAGTAAAAACCTTGCACCCGAGAAATGTACTTTCGAAATGGAAAATTTCATATAACAGTAGCTGCACGACATACCAAATGTGTATGGATTAGCAGGCCTCTCATGATTTGGATTCTTGAAAACAATAGTGTTCTCATCCAGGCAGTCCCAAGCAATAAGATCATACATTGCCTGCTCTCTCCGGTTCAGCGGCCTCAATCGAACAGTGACCAAGATTTTCTCCTCACGAACTCTTGAACCACCCGGAGTGGAACAAAGAGTCCTATGAATCTTAGAATTCGGCGTCGCCGGAGTCCCAGCCATCATCTTCTTCACTCACTAGCCTCAAACTCTACATAATCACCAACGTCACATCACATCATTCAATACATCATCTATACCAAATGTCAGCAATCTCATCTGTTTCTTGCATTGCAAAATCTAACTAAAACAAATTGGGGAAAAACGAAACCCTAGCATAATCATGAACAAAATCGAGCACTCCGATAACGAAATCAAGCTCATAATCATCAACTAAAACCTAAAACATCGAATATAACCTATCAGATTCCTCGCGATTCTTGAAATTTCTTCACTCAAACTACAAATTCAACCTGAAAAGTCCATTGTCTTAAACCTAAAGTAAAAACCGCTACATCCTACTACGAACTTCCACGAATCTACAGCATTGCAGTAATCCAAAACCAAAGAAAGAGAATCCGTAATCCCTAATGGCTAATGTTTACCGTAAAATTGGAGTTCTTGAGAAGATTGAGAGTCGCCGAGGTCCAGAACCGCCGGCGGAGGGTTCCGATTCGCTCCGATAGGGTTTGGTCACAGTGAAAGAGTGTGAAGAAATTTACAGAGGAACAGAGAGAGAGAGAGTGAACGGCTACTTGTTTTATTTATTATCTGGGATTTTTCTTTTTTCCGTTAGATTCTGGCGCACCTGAAAATATTTCCATTTTTTTTTAATTACTGGCGCCTGGAGATGGGGGCCCGTACTCGCACGCACCGCACGTGCGGGAGTCACGTTCTTGCGTCGTAACGGAAAACGGGTGTCATTGATGTTAGGACGGTGCAGTTTATTTTCCAGCCTGGAATGGTGAAGTCACGGGCTGGCCCGTAAGAGGCCAAGGCAAAAAGCCCATTGTAGACGGCCCACGATAAAATAAAAAATAAAAAAGGGAGGAAAATATTGGCTTGGTGAAAATTAGCGATCTGTCACGTCTAAGCCTAACTTTAGGTTCAAACCGCCCAATGTGGGTAAAAGCATATTCTTCTAAATACTGCTAAGTTGATTGAGAAGGAGTCGAAGTTTCAAGAAAATGGACCTCTTTCTTTTCAAGATGATACTTTCCAATTTTATTAGCACATCATGATAGGGGGTTCCTAATGATAGATGTTATTCCAAATGTGAGAGTTATGTACGTCGAAATAGGTATATGAATTGACTATATAAAGACTCACCCCTAACATTTCATGCATATAACTTCGTGTTAAAAGAATTTAGATTCGAATATATTCTAGATTTTGTTTTTGTATTCAAGTACATGAGGCAAATTCCAAACCACTTATACGGATATAGATACTTCCCCCTTTATTTGAACTACACTCTTATACCACCTTTGAGTAATGGATTCTTTTTCTTTCTTTTGTTGGGACTTGAAAGAAGTCATGAACATTTTGATTTCCTCTTCCTTGAATTTTTATACAAATGCCAATCGGAAAGATTTATGTTATTCCAAATTGACACGATGCAAATTCATGAACAAGATTCATGCCCGTGTTTTATTTGTTGGTCTCACGACAAAATACAAAACGAGAATATGCAGCTCCTCGATTCCAATTGCCAAAGTAGAATAACATATTTGTTACCCAAAAGAAAAAAGTAGAATAACATATGCTATCTAGCTAAATCTGAATATCTCTGATCGATGACTAGCTAGTTTGATAAGGACTAGTAGAGAGCATCAAATTTTCGGCCAAGTCCCACTCGACCTACCACTTTAGAATGATTTAACCATCTCATCCAGGACTACTGTTCTTTGGGATTATTACAAATCTTATTAAACCCTAAAAATGGGTAATATGATGTTCAATGGGATTTAACTATTTTAAAGTGTTTAGTTCAACCATCCACCAAACAAAAAGGAAAAGCATGTTCGATCAATCTATTATTATAACGAAGGCTTTGAGTGTAAGATGAGTAACATCATAACATGTACCAATTAAAGGACGAG